>OZ034976.1:8815300-11252800 GCA_964030785.1 Siderastrea siderea
ACGAGTCTGTTTTGTAATAATAATCAACCAAATATTCGCCTCAACAGAAAATTGCGATTTATCGCTGAATCCAAACATTAAAACAGTGCTTAATTGTATTGTAAATGGTTGACGTTTTTTGAGCCTTGAAAACATTTAACGTTGTCAAGGTACGTGTAGTGAAAAACGCAAATGTCCACCATCCTAAAGAGGGCGTAAAAAAAAATTAGCCCGATCCGACAGTTGTGCAAAAATTGCCTGTAAGAAAGTGAAAAAAAAATACGGAACGACTGATCCTTACGGCAATTAAAGAAACGAAGACACAGAAGACGTCGAAATACGTAAGGTAAAAAATGTATGAAACAAAAAATTGCCCGATATTTCGGTTTACAAAACAAACCTTCTTCAGGGGCTACAAGAGTAGAATGAGTAAATACGTTACAGGACCGTTAACATAAAAGTTTAAAAATTTAAAATAAATAAATATAATAGGTTGGTAGCTGAACAAGAAGTGTTATCAATGCAACTCACGTCTGTTTAATCCTTGCGGCTCCAGTGTCTTAGCCTTGTCAATTAAGTAAGAAAGTGCCTCGATTGGTTGGAAATAAGGCTTTAAACAATTTGAGGTCAATACCAAAAACATACAAAAACTAGGTTTTGGGGCATTTTTTGACAGTATTACGTCGCTTCTTGGGTTGGTGAGAAGTAGTGCTAAAAAACATTTGCACCATCACAGCAACAAAACTACAATTCTATCCAGCAACCCGGCTTTCCTTTCTAAAAGAAGATACGGTTTCATAAATAGCCAATGTTCTTATAAAATCAGCATTTTCAATTCATCAATTTTTCGCAAATATTCTCAAGCTCAGCCCCAACCAGTTTTTATCCGTATCAATTTCTTAAGGGATCATAAAACATCGAACACTCGAAAGGCAACCACGACGAATTGTATTTAAATATTTCTCGCGTTCGGGTTGTTAATTTTTTCGAATTGCCGACGCTCTTTTGTATTTGTTCCGTAACAGTACTGCAGACCGATGACGGTTGTTTTCGTTTGATATGCAGATGTAACGTACCAGCGCATAGATGTGAAAGAAATGACGGAAGTGTGATTATGTGGTGGATGATGCCGGGAACAGTGAAAAGAGAGAGGACTCTGGGAACGAGGCTGAAAACCACTGGGGCGGCCGTGAACGCAGGATTTTTCCTCCAAAGGCACCCAGGATTGAGACCCTTGGTGGATCGAGGTATGTTCATTAGATGAATTTTTTAAAATCTCCTGCTTAACTAAAAGCGTTTGCTGCGAGCGTTGCACTGATTGTTAATCGTGAGGTTCCGTGAGAACGGTGAAACCTTAACTGGGGCCTAAAAAGAGAGACGCAAACTAAATTCCAATATATTCAGATCCTAAAGTTCATCTTTCCTTTTGCGACTTGTTCATAGGGTATTTGTCCAGCAAGCGAAACTTTAGAGTCCTTTGTGTTAACCATCTGGTGAAAGGCAAAAGTGGCTCCTAAGAAAGGTGTCCGAAAGGAGTACACGAGTAATAAAAAATGTATATAACCTGCAACATGCAAAAGTACGGACATGCTTGGTGTGCTCGGACTCTAGCGCAAACAGTGTGGCTGGGCGGATCGAAGGACCTGGCTATAAATTAGAGCGGATCGGGGATTTGACCTTTATCCCTCTAGGTGGACAGTGGTGGTAGTGGGGTGGTAGCCTGCGTGGCAGGTGCGGAAAGGGGAGGAAAAAGGGGAGAAATTATTCGCGAGAGGAAGGGACGGGGGAAAAGGAAAGAGCGCTTCGCGCTCGCGAGTAATTTATTCCCTTTTACCTCCCCTTTCTGCACCTGCCACGCAGGCAAGTGGGGTGGGGGATTTTTCCCGGCAAAATTCTGAGCATAATACGTGCATTCGAGCGTAATTTGGAGCGTAATACTCAGTTTGTTAGGGCGGCGCTGGGGGGCATAGTACTCAATTTTAGAGGAATAAGGCTTGTACCAGCCCCTACTGCACGCGCATGGGGATTCTTTATCAAATGCGCATGCCCCATAAGAACTTTGCTATCATCATCATCATCATCATCATCATCATCATCATTGATTCCTTGGTTAAGACTTTCCTTTTTGTTCATTCGCAGGTATCCACTGAGAAGTTTCACAAGAATCACTTTTGTGTGTATCAGTATCACGGAGGAACACTTTTCTTATGACATGCTGTCCTTTAATTTGAACACATCACTTAGCAATAAAAAATGATCAAAAACATAAATTTGTAATCAGTAAAAAATGGTAGATTCTAAAGTGGCCTTCAATTTTATTGTCAATTTTAATACTACATTTACGATGACTCAAAACAACTTTTTTTCTAATCCCCAGTTGTGACAAGTATCTATTTTCTCCTTACGTCACTTAGCTTGAACACACATGCAGCTCGTGAGAACAAACAAAATGATCACCAAAGAAGAACATGACGTTTAAACACTTAATCCTCCCAACTTACACTATAAGAAATATATATGAAAGCAAGTGAGGAGACTGTGAGTGTAAATGTTGGGACTTAAAGGGGTAAGTAATATAGGGAAATATCCTCTTATATGTAGGAATGACAAAAAAAATCTACATTGGATGATTAAGAGCATAACCTTACTTATATTGAACGAAACAAGTGTAACGTAACCGGACACATGTTGCAGACGGGAAATGAGGCGAAGAGTAGATAAAATATGATCAATAACTGTAAAGTTAGCCTGCGTAGCAAGCGTTTCCGTAAGGTTTTCCGCACGTTCGAGGCATTTTTCGTTTTTTAGCCGCGCGAAAATTGGGGCTAAAAAACGAAAAATGCCTCGAACGTGCGGAAAACCTTACGGAAACGCTTGCTACGCAGGCTACTGTAAAGTAATTTGTAATAGTTTTTTAAGTGATTATTTTCAACAAAATTTAATAAAAGCCGAATATAAGTGTTAAGTTTTATGTTCTACATCTCAGGTTGTAGAGATTGTCTCGGAAAAATGTTATTATTTACAACTGTTTTTCATCTCGTGGTTGCTATAGCAACTACGAGATATTGTATTGGAGTTGAACACATTTCTCAGTACATTCTGATCCTGTGGTTGTTTTCGTGAGCTCTCGTGTAGAATCGCCGATGTTCGAGAGATCTTCGGTATTCCCAGGAGAGGATCTTCGCTGTATCGTAGTGCTATGTAAGAGACATTTTCCTTCTTTTCTGTTACAACAAATTGAAGTTAAATTGTTGGAAAATAAAGTCTAAATTTCAATTCTTTAAGTTAGCAAGTGGAAAGAGAGTCTTAGTGTACCAAACGTTAGATATGATTATCATTTATTTTCGCTTTTGAATCTCCTGAAAATAGGTGCTATTCATGTCCAATTTTTTGTTGCATTAAAACTTTTTCTCCACTTCCTAACTTAAGTAACTGGGATTTAAGCTTCATCTCCAAAATTAAACGTCAATTTGAGATAACAGTAGAGGCTCCCTGTGTCAGATAACTAGTGTGACTGGGGTTCCTGCTGTTCGGAGTAATAACTTGTCGTTTATTAATGACTTCATGCTCAGTAATATTTAATATGTTGCGGCAAAATTTAAGAGAAATAGCTTTAGCCAAACAAACGTCTGTCACCTCGTTACCTGGGCTCTTTCTCCACCCCCTCCCCCCCCCCCCCCCCCCTCCGTGACATATCGTCTGAAAAGAACAATTCCGTTTACTTCGCCGTGGCATCTTACAATCAATCGATCGATCGATCGATCGATCAGTCAATCAATCAATCAATCTTGCAAGCAAGCAAGCAAGCAATCAATCAATCAATCCAGTTTTTTTTGTTACAAGCGCGCACGATCTTTTGGCTATGCAGGTGTTTTCAAAGCTTTTTGTAATTTTATGGCTTTTCGGTTCACTGGTGAGTAGTTGCACCTGACTAAACATTTCATACAGTTACGTTTTCTCGAATTTCCTCGACTGAGAATGCTTATCAAGTGAAGACCTTGATTAATTCCGGTTGTTACAAATCCTTTCCCAATAATATAGTTGCTTTTATAATATAGACAAGAGTGTTTTAGTGGAAAATAGACCACTCAAAGTTCATACGCAAGAAACTACATCCGGGACTCGAGTGGCGTATTTTCCATATCCTCAATAGTGAGGATATCGATGACGTCATTTTCCGCTTTTACACTGTTGTTTGTGCTAAAATACTCTTGTCTACATCATAAAAACAAAAATAAAAGGTGGCTTAAGATATGAATTTTATTTTCTAGTGGTAAAAACAATATTTCACACATTCACTGCGCTGTTTCGTAGAATATTGTTTTTACCACTCGAAAATAAAATTCATATCTTCGCGTCCCCGTGTAATATCCTCTATATACTTCATTTGTCTGAAGTGTCATAGGAGAAAAATGACACTTCTGTCTGAATAGTTCATCTATTCTCTGTTATTGCGGTCTCTCTGATTGCCTCTTCAGAGTCCAAAATGAATTTATTGTTTGACTCTGAAATAAAAGAAAACTGGAAGACTGTACATTTTAAACTCCAAACGAAAAAGAGAGTTCGAGCACGCAACGCTACTGAGCGAATATAAGCGTTATGAATTCGACGTCCACATCTCCCAGGCCTGTAACTGGTTGTAAAAGCTATTATCTTTCTTCTAATTTAGCCGACCAGCATTTTCCAGCTGATTTCTACGGTTTGCTAATCACGGCAGCTGTTCTCAACTCGGTCACTTGTCCATTTGTAATTTTTCTGAACGGGTTGGTTATAGTGGCCGTGAAAACGAAGCGACGACTGCAAACGAACTCCAACATTTTGTTGGCTTGCTTGTCAATCACAGATATGCTGGTTGGTCTCATCGTACAGCCCCTCCATGTAACCACCACGATTCTTCTCTTCCTGGGAAAATGCTTCGACGAGTTTTGCGAAGTGACGCTTGCTTTCAGTGTTACCTTTCTCATTTTAGGCGGTGCTTGATTTTTTCATTTGCCTCTGATCAGCTGGGAACGATATTTCGCCATAAAGCACTCTTTTACACACGGCAATTTCGTCACAAAATGCCGCCTCCTGGCTGCTTCCGCTCTTGCCTGGTTTGTGGCAGTAGTAACGTTTACGGTACCAAAACTAATGTTCTTTTTTGTTATCCGACAAGCCGCTACTATTTCTTCAATTATCGTCTTTCAGATTCTCGTATACAGGGACGCTCGCCGACATGAAAAACAAATTCTTGCCCAGCACGTTTCTCTGGAAGCTAGAGCGAAATTTGAAAAAGAAAAGAAAGCATTAAAACTAACAACTATAATTATATCAGCGGTTATTGTGTCGTACGCGTCCCCGGTAATCATCTTCGCTGTTACGCCGCGTTTTGCCGATGAAGAAAGGTATGATGATGTTAAAATGGCAGCCCGCGAACTTGCGTTTTTGCCTGTAATCTTAAACTCACTCATCAACCCAATTATATACACAGTGAGAAGCAGAAAGTTCAGAATTGCTTTTATTGAATTGTTGTTACGAAAAGGTTTTCAGGAAGCTAACGCGTCCGAAAGAAGACTTTTTGGATCAAATGGCAATGCTGTAAGACCAGAAGCAAGACATAATGGAGGAGGGCGGGAACGGCTGGCTCGTCCTCATGGGTCACTCTTTCGTAGAACGCGGTGCGCGTGGATTTCTGGGATTGTTGCCAATAACAAAGATGGCTGACGCTGGATGACGTCGGGGTGAGGTGAATCCTTTCGGAGCGTCGTCATTTTCGTTCGCGATATGGTGTGATTGAATGACAAGAAACTTTTCGACAATCCCGTTCCCATGGTGTCCCTTCCTCCATGGGGCGGGTAGAAGGCGGCCCGTCCCTGGCAACCAGACTTTAAAATCCAATGAAGATTTGCTATCAAGCAAACTTGCGCTGCCTCGTCCCAGTACCCTATGAAGAGAACTGTGCTCGGAGGCTTCGTCCCAGCGATCATTGCGGCGGTTAAAAGAGCGAAAACAGAGCAACCTCATTCCCAGCGCTTCTCCCTTTTGTTGGAAAACAGAGAACTCACAGCTGAATGGGTGGGAAGAAAAGCACCGTCGTCACGCCTCGACCCCGTCGTCACGCCTTGAGGTCAAGACACGTAGAAATGTGCGCATTAAAACAGTATATTCGAAAAGAAAACCGACTGTTGTTGACTACACTTGTTCGGTTGTAGAAATAATGGCCGAGTTATTTTTTATCTTTACATTTATACAACAAAAAGAGAGGGCACTACATCTACATCTGCACCGAAGAAGACTGTTCAACAAGGTTTTAAATTTTTCGTAAAAACAAAAATGTCAGTTTTTGAGGTTAAGCGAGTGATGAAGAACAGATCTGGACCGAACGTGCAACCATTCAGATTCCTTGTTTAAATTATGTGGACCTCGCCTGGAAGTGACAAAAGGAAAACTAAAGAAATAAAACTACAACAGCCAACTCGACAATAGTTGCCATCAGGTTTGAAAATATTTATTTAATATTACTCTCTAAAGTATTTAAAAGAAAACAATAAAAATCAAATAGCCTTAGAATAAATAATTTCCAAGCATAATTATATTAGACATAAATTCTCTTATATACAGCTTAATTTTCACGAGAAATTTCGCCTATGGCGTCACCTGTGCTGTTTGGCGGTGTGGCAGGTTCGGGGCGTTGTGTCGTCTTCTGGGGTGAATATCCGTTACTTGTTCATGTATATTTTTCGTTTAAGGTCTGGGAGACTAACAACACCGTTAAAACAGCAACAATAAGAACAAAAATAACTAATAAAATAATTGTAACGAGAGTAAAAAGCAAGACCTCGATCAAACAAATTTCAACGTAAGTCAACATATTGACTACAACTTTGTTGTACGCAGCTGAACGAGGTACCCAAACGAATTCTATTTAACAATTGGATTATGAGCTCGAGATTTCTATCACGCATAGAAATCGAGAGCGAATAATCTAATTGTTTTAGTATAAATCTACTAGACGTTCAAAACTTAACAGCAGACACTACATGTTTTTTTTGAAAAATGATATAAATAAGTCACACCGCTCGCGGAAAACACTCTACTCACTATCTACAACAGAATAGATAGTGAGTAGCGTAGCCAATCAGAGAACAGCATTAGTAATAGAACGCTAGTAGATTTATACTGGAACCTGATATAACACCTTTCAACATTGCTGAATTTAATTTGTTGAACGCGTTTGACCACCCTGATAAATGACGGTGGATATTGTCGACTTATGTGTTACGGCCTTACGCGCCCTCTGGGAAGGAAAGAAATTATGATGACGATGAAGATGATGATGACGATGATGTTAATTAACGTTTCCTGTATGTTTTCAACATAGTTGCACGTGCCAGCACCACAAATTTAACATTGTTGATCGCATCTGAGAACAAAAGAAATACTGAATAACGTTGGACCAAAAATTTGACGGCAATCAGATTTCGTTTAATACCATTCAACATAGCTCAGCAGGATGGCCAAAGGCCCTCGCCGTGTTGAATTCAACAATGTTGAACGGTTTTCAGTGGAAATGTGGACTCTTTTGTCTGAGGGCTAAGGCTTTTCCCACAGTCAGTACTGAAATTATGCAATGTGGTTCGAATGTTCAAGTCTGTGTAGGTAGTACATAATTCTCTCCCATTACAAGCGCCTTGAACGTCCTTCAGAGGAGTGGTATAAACAGCATGACACCATTTTCCATCCAGTGCAGGTCATGACCTCAATCTATCCGGACATCACATTTTTAACATATCTTAGCCCTAGAATGGGTGATGCAGAAATCTTTAGCAATATAAAGCCTTGAAAAGGCCTTACTTTGAGACTCTGCTGGGTAATGGAGAATACCCTCGCATTAAAAAGACAAAAAAATCCTAAAGATATTCCTTATTACAGAGGATGGTGCACCATCCGGTCTTGAGCCATCCGACGGGAACGAATCTTTGCAAATAAATTACTCCAGTACTAAGACTTAAAAGTTCCATCTCTGAGGCTCTGTGGGTAGTGAAGAATTCTTTAAAACATAAAGTCCTGGGAAGTCTCGAAGAGGTTTGTTATCAAAGAGAAACGTCCTTCATCTACATGCATCCGTACTCTTGTTATGAATTCAACCTGTCCAAAGGCGATACTTAGTGAAATAATCTGACACGAGAAAGCCACTGAAGCCTCAACTCTGAATCTCCAGGAGTAGTGTGGAATCACTTTTGAAACTTCCTCCTCTGAGACACCAAACGTACTGTAGAATACTTCGGCACTACAGGGTGCCTTGAAGACCCTGAAGGTCCTAAAGGGGCTTGGTGTCAGACAAAAGAGGTGCACTATCCGATGCAGCGTTTACGTCCCGTAACTCAGAGCCGCTCGTCTCACACTCGCTCTGGAAACTGAACTCGCTGTTTCTTCTGGTCGGAGAGCGAGCATTAAGGTTCATGTGAACTGTGTTATCAGGTAGAAAGAAGGCCAAGAGGAGAGAGAGGATCACAGAACCAGCCCCGAACAGAAACGGTGCTCCTGATACAATGGGAGTCTGTGAAAATAAAAACAAAATTTTAATCACGATTATGTCAATTTGCAATTTGTCTGTTAGTCAGTCTAAGTCTATGAATCAGTCTGAGACTGTTCAAGCTCGAAGGAGCTTAGGAGAACTCGAGTACTCTTTCAGGAACCAAACTACTGATAAAACTATTCTTAACCCCCTTTAGGCAATTATTTCCCAGAGGGCTTCAGTTCCCAAGATGTAGTAGCAGATTGTAGAGAGCGCCTCATATGACACATTTAGTCTTGGGTTAGCCTGTTACGGGCTCCAAGATAGCCACATACATGTAAGCGAATGAGACAACAAGTGCAAAAAACAGGTAGGGGTAGCCTGCATACAGACGTCTCCTATTTCCTTCCACCCGCGGAAAAGGGACGTCTGCGAAACGGCGTCGCTAATCGTGTTCCAGTATCCTGCTGTTTTTCAGGAATTCGTGGAAAGTGCTTTTATTGGTTGCTTGACAATAGCCACTGTTAGAAACAACTCTGATTGGCTGTCGTCGGGAAATACTCGAGATAATGTATGCGATCTACATTTAGCGGGGTTTTCCATTGATCAAAACATGTCCGATTGTGTGTTGTGTTTCTCGACTATTCTGAAAAACAACAACAGAAACCTTGTGAAAAGTCGCAGTGAATTTAAAGTTCAGGAAGAAATCCTTTCTCTTCAGTTCATTGTACACGAAACATCGCCATATATTTGTAGACCGTGCGTGGGAAAGTTGCGAAAGCGGAGAGGTCTTTACGCCAACGTGAGAAAAATCGGGGACGAACTTTTTAGCGATTATAGTTCCAAAGCTTTCAAGGCAGGACTTACAGTAAAAAAAAAAGATCGAGACACTAGGAAAGGACAGCGTAGGAACTTCGGCTTCTCCCGAGAAGCGAATTCTTTTGGAGGAGTCGGTAGATCGTTCGTCGAACGATCTCAGTTCGCTGGTTACGTCAACTCCTGTGAATGCCGTTCGCAATGCTTCTGTGAGAAAAATTCAGATTCCTTCTCTTAGTCCTGTTCGACCTCCGATCATGGAGCGATCAGAGGGAAACGATTCTGGCACAGAAAACAAAACTGTGTTATCATAATTTATGCGAAATTTAAAACCCGAACAGCAGGATACTGGAACACGATTAGCGACGCTGTTTCGCATCCGCGGGTGGAAGGAAATAGGAGACGTCTGCACGCAGGCTAAGGTAGGGGCTGAGAAAAGCAGAGGAAGCTCCCTTCTTTCCCGCTGCGATACCCTTCTTCTTCAGATGCCTTGTGGTCCCTTTTAATTTTTGTCATCCCTACTATCTAAGACCCTGGAACAGACTAGACTTCCGTTTGCAACAGGATAGATCACTGTACTGACAAAGTTAAATGAGACTAGAAGAACGGGAGTTCTCAGTTCTCTCGAAACCGTTTCAATGAAACACCAATGCTGTTGTCACAGAGCTACCCCCTCCCCCCCCTTGTGGGGTAGTTTCAATGGGGGATACATGTAGTTGCAATATGAATGCTGCAGCATATGGAATGCCAGCCAGGACCCTTTTCTGCCCACCCCCCCCGCCCCCCGCCAACAAGGCTGTAAAGTCAAGTGAAAATTAGAGAAATTCTGACAGTGTAAATAATAATACCTTGCCGTATGGATCGTCCATGGTGGTGTGATTGGTTGGTACTGAAATATTTATACTTTTTTCGTCGTCATCCTCTAAATCCACATGAAACACGTAAAATACAAGTCCAAAGAGAGCAGGGCCTATCCCATTACAGAGTCCTCGTATTCCTGTGATCATTCCTTGAACCACACCTGTAACAACACACCAAGCAAAAACAAACATATTACACAGTTACAAAGGTTGGACTTATGAACTGAGTAGGCTTGATTTCCAGCCGCTTTGAGCGCTCGCATTCCTCCATGCTGGGAGGAAAGGGAAGATGAAATCTGCACCACCAAATGGCTGGAAATCAAGCCTATAAACTAAGTTGATAAGGCAAATTGGCCTAGTGTAAAGATATTCAAAAGCTGACGTTTCGAGGATTCACTTCATCCGAGTGAATTAAGTTTATAAATACAAATTTTGGGGTTTCACTTCCCAACCCATGCAGTACCACAGTTTCTTTAGACACTAACCCCTTCACAAAGCTACTTTGTTCACAACTCAATTCGTCCTCAGCTTAACCCTTTAATCCCCAATTTCAGTATGCATATTCTCCTTAGTGTTCCTCATGTATCTCTTGTGGTGCTAGTTAGGAGAGTTTGTGCAAACATCAAGACATTTCATGTTTGGTGATCATTTCGTTTATTCTCGTGACCTGTACGTTTGATCAAGTAGTGATGTTGTTAGGAGAAATTAGATGCTTGTCACTATTGGGGCTTAAAGGGTTAAGAAGACCACAGTTTGAGTCACCAACAAGATAACAGTTTCAGGATAGTCATAAATGAAGGGGTGCGTGGAAAAAAGCCCTAAATGACTTCTGATAAACTGGTAAATTCTCCTTCCAAATTCCCTTTTATTTGCTTGTGATACAAAAGGAGAATATGACATTACATCAACAGCCACTTAGGACCTTATTCCATGCACCCCTTCAAATAATAGCAGAATATCTGTAAAAAAGTCATGTCCCTAAGGAAGAAGTTGACTCTATTTCAAAAATTGCCCTAATTAGCTTTGCTTTTGAACCAAAATTAAGCATATCATAATTTTTTACGTGGTTTTTGTTTAGACATTCATTCACCAAAAATTCTGGAAATTTATAACCATAAGCATTGCACACCTTGTTGGTCATCCTCAGCGTTGCATGACACCAATGCACTAATGGAGGGATAAGTTATCATAGACACAGATGCTAGAGATCCTGCAGCCCACATCATCCTAAAACAATTACAACCCACAAAATTAGTGCTTCATAGTATAATTTAACAGTCGTTCTCCTTCTATGTATATACATAGAATATACATAGTAAAATTGGTTCATCTAAACTTCATCGTTAAAAAAAACTAACTAAGAACTAATTTCTAAAGGCAATTCAACATTAAGTCATTAAACTATATGTACACACCCCCACACAACCTTGATCTTATTCTAAAATCCCTCAGCTATAATTAAAATCTGTACATCTAAAGTTGGCCGTTGTTACTGAAGTCTCCTTAAAGGTCAACTCTTTGAAAATATCTGTTGAATGGATTTCCTTTGCCAGGTCCTTACAGTTCGTATCTGCAAAGTCCTTGTCCTGGGCAATAACAGCATTCCACAGTATTGGGCCTCTATGAGTGACAGTGTTTTTACCGTAATTAGTGTAATGACAACATTTGATAGATTCAGGGGGAAAGTTAAAGATGACGCAAACTACTGCATACAACACATTTATGAATAACACTTGCCATAAGTCGACAAATTCTTAAGCCCAAGACACAAAGCATGAGTGAAGAAAATGTGAGAATGATGCTGATGCCTTATTACAGGAAATGTTCTATTAAATTAACGTGAACTTCAAAATTTTAATTTCCAACATTAAGGCAGTTCATGACACGCCTTCAACATGTATGACTTGGGGACTCCCATCTACCAGCTGTGGGTTACAACCATGTGTTGCAAGCATGCCACATGTGACAAACAAAGTTGCGCCATCCCAATCAAAGCTAATAAAGCAAGGAAAGACTATCTGTTACAAAATCAGCAGGAACTTACCAAAATTGTGTGCCTAGACCATACCAAGATAACTGAAGAATTTCAAATATTAAACCAATTAAAACACAGTTCTTCAATCCTATGGTTTTCCTCAGGCATGTAAGAACTACAGTCTGAAAAACAAACAAACAAAACAAATTAATAAACAAAAATATACAATTTCAACCATGTGAATGTTAAGATAAGTTACTTTTTAGCCCTAAAAATCATGAATTTGATATGAGCTTTCACTCATTTGCATTTAAAAGGGGTTGACACTATAAAAATTGGATGCGTGAAACCTCTCCGCAATAGCATAAATTTTATGATGATCACAAAACAGCTTCTTTGAAACAGCAAGTAGATTCCTTACCAACAGTGGCCATTGTAAGAGGTTCAACTACATGACTGATGTGTCATGATTCATACCTGAGATATAACTGATAACACTCCTAGTACAGCTATAAAGGTTGCTACATCTTCAGCACTGAAATGAATAACCTATCACACACAAAAACGAATTAAGAACAGTCAATGACATTCTGTACAGTTGAAATCAAATGGAGTTGACCTCTGACACCCCAGGGAGGGGGGGGGGGGCTTCCACACAACACATCAGCTACACGTATATGGTCATGTGCCAGTGTGAGGGATATGGTTGCTAAGCAGGTTTAGTCTGGGATAGGGTATACAAATCACAGAGATTTGGTCTAGAACAGGGTATCCTTTATCAGGAAAATGATCAGAGGTATGAAGAATTTAATCCAGAATAGGAATTGAATAGAATAAGAATTGGAATCCTTGGCTAGTGTGGGACAGGGTAGGGATCTTTGGTGTCTCAACTAGCTATAGAATGGGGTTGCAAAATGCAGCTAAGCATGGTCTGGTATAGGGTAAGGGTCTTACAATCCCAGAGGCAAACCACCACACTAAAATTCACAGAGCACCCCACCAGGTGTGCCACTAGATGAATTTATGTTTGACAAGCTAGGCTCAAATCTAAACCAAAAATCAATACTCAAATTGTTGCACTTACTTGTTTTAGATAAAGAAACATACAGGAATACTGGCCAGCCTCAGGTAAATATGACAGAAACACTGTAATGCACATCAGAAGGACAATGGGATCCTGGCCAA
This sequence comes from Siderastrea siderea, assembly GCA_964030785.1. Lineage (NCBI taxonomy): Eukaryota > Metazoa > Cnidaria > Anthozoa > Scleractinia > Rhizangiidae > Siderastrea > Siderastrea siderea. Next base: position 8,828,613 of record OZ034976.1, read on the forward strand.
CTTTACGCAAAGACTAAAGACAAAAGAAATCAAAATAATTTAATTTATCCTATGGCACAATGTGGAACCTTGTGAGAATGAAACTTTAAAGTGTGACTTTTTAAATTAGAGTTATCACGCAGTATTTTCTGTTGGTGCTGTTTATTGTACTGTAAAATGTTTATCTAACTTATGTCAGTGTATGAAATTCTTAAGTCATTGAGCAATGTATTGTGGTATAATGCTGTACAAAGTGTTTCCTAATTTTCAGTATGTGGATGAAATCCTAGCATCATCGTTCAAAAAAAGCTTTTTTAAAAGTGATTCCATCAACAAAGAAGGAATATTTAAAATTTTCTAAAACTGTGCAATCGGTTATTATAATTCGAACATTACTTTAAAAAATGCAATAAAAAATTGGGGTCACTGCGCTCGTTTATGTGCAACATGGATAGCAATTAATAGCAACTACGCAACCTTATGTAGCACTCTTTTGTGGTAATGTTCAGTGTGGTTTTCACTGGAGTGTTGTAAAACCAAAAACCAAAGCAACTACTTAGGCCAATCAAAACTGACACAGACAATCCAATGAACCAATCAGAACTTGAAGGAAATACACGTAGTCGGTGCCAGGGGCGGGAAAACGCATGTGAGATAGTTGCCATTGCCTTTGGTTTACTTCTGAATCAGATTGGTTGAGAAAGTAATGCCGGATTTTTTGGCCAATCACAAGGTGTAGCAATGCAAAACCAAAGTAAGTGCAAAATTGCTTTTGACACTCAATTGAAAGCCACTCTATTACTCTGTACTCACAGCAAAAGGATCAGCTTGCTCCCAGGAGATAGGTGCTCCCCAGGAGGCCGGCCGCACCCGCTCTGGTAGGGACTCAGGAACAGCAATTAAGATAAATAACAAATCTGACGCTGCCACAAATGTAGCTAATGCCACAACTGCACTGTCGTCATATTTTTTTCCTATATAAGCACCCAGCGCAGGGCTGATAATTAGACTTGCTGCAAATGTGGCAGAAACCTGAGGAAAAAAACAAAAACAAAGTAACATAACTGGTCATTACTTGATCAGATTACAAATTATTGAAGTTTTTGCTTCACACAAAACGAGTCCTTTTCATCAGACTTGAACAGGATTTGAACCCATTACCCTGGGATAAGCCATGCACAGGTTTGCAAACTGAGCTATCAAACCGCCTGGGAGCTGTTCAGTATGTGAGTTTGTAATGTACCTGTTGTACCCATGGAAGATGAACAGATGCCCTTGTTTTACAATTTTTGCACAGCATTACAAACCATGACATGTCCATTTTCAACTTAACTCGAAGGAGTGTTTTAGACTGTTTTGCAGCAAAAAAGAGGGGGTTGGAGGAGCAATGTAACTTCTTATGATAAATGCTGTGACAAACTATGAGTCATTAGTACAGAAACCAGAGCATGACTGTCTTAAAGGGAACCTCCACTATAACAACAAATTGATGTTAAATTGTTGGAAATAAAGTCTAAATTTCACTTCTTTGAGACTAACAACTGGAAAGAAAGTTTTAGTGTACCAAAACGTTAGATATGAATATCACCTATTTTTGCTTTTGAATTTCCAACTGGTGCACTGCCATTTTGAATTTCTATGATGTGATGCAATTGCCACTATTGTTAAGAAGCAACTATCTTTTGTGTGCAACAATATGGGCACTCGTGTGATGTTATAAAAATTCAAAATGGCAGCGCATGGGAAATTCAGAAGCGAAAATAGGTCATATTCAATTTTTTGGTACATTTAAACTTTTTCACCACTTGCTAACTTAAAGGATTGGAATTTAGGCTTTATCTCCAAAATTTAACTTCAATTTGAGGTAACAGTGGAGGTTCCCTTTAAAGGGGCTACACCATGAATGTTACTAGTAGAGGAATAAATCTTACCAGTCCATAAGCTGTGCTTCGTTCACTTTGCTCAGTACAATCAGCTACATATGCAAATGCTATAGAAAAAGTGACAGCAAACATACCAGACACAGAAATCATGGCAAAGAACCACCTGGAAAGCAAAGAAGACAGAAATGTGAAGAGGGCAAGAACAACATACAGTACCAGGCGGTTTTTGTAACATGGATATTCTAGAGAGCATAATAATTATGAATATCTTACACAGAATAATAATAATTATTATTCTAGAAGATACTCTATTCTAGAAGGCAAAGTGGTCATGAGGCTAGCCCGGGGAAGGTACTCAAAATCAATCAAAAAGTATACAGTCATGTAGATGAGATTTTTGGTCTTAGATAAGATTAGTTACGGGTCACTGTAACTACTACACTATTAACAGGAAAGGAGTCTAAATACTCACCAAGGGTCGAATCTAAGAAGTGGAATAGGAATACATGTGAAGAAAACTGTTACGAGTAGAAAAGATTTACGACCCCAGACATCAGAAAGAGCTCCAATTAAAGGTGCACAGAGGAAAGACAAAATTCCCTGGAAAAAAGAGAGAAATGTTAACTATTAGACTATGCAGTTATAGGAAACTAGAGGGCTAACTGTTATCAAAGAAAGGAAAAAAATCACATTGAAGTAAACATTTATTACGTAAATTAACTGTCCTACCTTAACTCCTTGTATTAACCCATTCATCAAAAAAGTATGTTCTTGAAAAGTATTATGTAAAACCTGTTAAGAAAATCATCATACAGTAACTATTAGAATTGTGAATTTTCAAAGAGGTGGTCATTATTTGTTGTGGTAATATGCAATAATTGAGATTTTTTGCCCCATGGACAAAATCCTAACTACATGTATTGAGCAGCAAGTACTTTCCTGTGGTGCTGTTTATTATGCTGTGTAAGGTGGTTCTAACTTTTGAATCAGTGACTTAAATCCTAAAGTGTGACAATTCAAATGAAAGCTACTGAGCAGTACTTTCCTGTGGTGCTGTTTATTACGCTGTGTAAGGTGGTTCTAACTTTTGAATCAGTGACTTAAATCCTAAAGTGTGACAATTCAAATGAAAGCTACTGAGCAGTACTTTCCTGTGGTGCTGTTTATTATGCTGTACAAGGTGGTTCTAACTTTTGAATCAGTGACTTAAATCCTAAAGTGTGACAATTCAAATGAAAGCTACTGAGCAGTACTTTCCTGTGGTGCTGTTTATTATGCTGTACAAGGTGGTTCTAACTTTTGAATCAGTGACTTAAATCCTAAAGTGTGACCATTCAAATGAAAGCTACTGAGCAGTACTTTCCTGTGGTGCTGTTTATTACGCTGTACAAGGTGGCTCTAACTTTTGAATCAGTGACTTAAATCCTAAAGTGTGACAATTCAAATGAAAGCTACTGAGCAGTACTTTCCTGTGGTGCTGTTTATTAAGCTGTGTAAGGTGGTTCTAACTTTTGAATCAGTGACTTAAATCCTAAAGTGTGACAATTCAAATGAAAGCTACTGAGCAGTACTTTCCTGTGGTGCTGTTTATTATGCTGTACAAGGTGGTTCTAACTTTTGAATCAGTGACTTAAATCCTAAAGTGTGACCATTCAAATGAAAGCTACTGAGCAGTACTTTCCTGTGGTGCTGTTTATTACGCTGTACAAGGTGGCTCTAACTTTTGAATCAGTGACTTAAATCCTAAAGTGTGACAATTCAAATGAAAGCTACTGAGCAGTACTTTCCTGTGGTGCTGTTTATTAACTCTTTTCCGTCACGCAAGAAAGTAGCAAAATTGACCACAACGGATGTTTTATTTAATATCTCAACTGACATTTACAGCAATGTGAGCTACATTATCTCATTTGAAAGGGGATGAAATGGGCTTCTCAGGACAAAATAGATCTCATCATAAAAACACATACTATTTCTGAAAAAATTCTTACTTAACATAAAACAACATAAATTATTCATATAATTGAGGAAAAAAGTAAATTCTTCCAAAATGATGATGTAATTGTATAGAGATGTTAAAAAGAAAAATGTTCCATATCATATCGGCAAAACATCCTGAAAATTTGGCTGAAAAAGAATAAAACTGAAATTAGTTATGATTTTTTTATCTCAACCATCCAAGGAGCATTTCTCCGTGGCAACCACATAATCACCTCAGCGGGGGATTGAATTACGCGTCCCTCTTTGCTCGACCAAAATCGCTAAAAAAAAAAGGTTTCGTCCAAAATTATTGCACTTTTCACTCTCAAATATGAATTTATAGACACATTTTATGATATAGGTAAGAATTCTGAAGTAGGAGGACGACACGAAGAGTGTATCTTCACATTTCAAGAACATATTTTCAACTGCGTCACTGTTGCTAAACCTCGTGTTGGAAAGTTTATTGATCGCTTACCTTGATTCTTCGCTCTGATTTTCGAGCTGCCGCTCCAAATAACACTCTTTGTCACTTGAAAAACCTTCGAGCTCCTCATCGGAATTCTAAATCGTTTCGGAAATGACTCCTGGATTGACAAATTCTACTCAGAATCTCTTCGGGGCGGACGCCATATTGAACAATCAAAATATGTTATTTTAAAAAATTCGTCATGTAGGACACATTTAAGTGTCTTAGCCCAAAATCGCCAGGTAATTGGCTACATTTATCAACTTCCTGTACTCCAAATTTGGAGGCAAACGGAAGTAACGCCATTTTTTGCGAATTTTTTATCATTTCCCGACTTGAGCGTCGGGTATTTAAAGGGCGTGACGGAAAAGAGTTAAGCTGTGTAAGGTGGTTCTAACTTTTGAATCAGTGACTTAAATCCTAAAGTGTGACAATTCAAATGAAAGCTACTGAGCAGTACTTTCCTGTGGTGCTGTTTATTATGCTGTACAAGGTGGTTCTAACTTTTGAATCAGTGACTTAAATCCTAAAGTGTGACAATTCAAATGAAAGCTACTGAGCAGTACTTTCCTGTGGTGCTGTTTATTATGCTGTACAAGGTGGTTCTAACTTTTGAATCAGTGACTTAAATCCTAAAGTGTGACCATTCAAATGAAAGCTACTGAGCAGTACTTTCCTGTGGTGCTGTTTATTATGCTGTACAAGGTGGTTCTAACTTTTGAATCAGTGACTTAAATCCTAAAGTGTGACCATTCAAATGAAAGCTACTGAGCAGTACTTTCCTGTGGTGCTGTTTATTATGCTGTACAAGGTGGTTCTAACTTTTGAATCAGTGACTTAAATCCTAAAGTGTGACCATTCAAATGAAAGCTACTGAGCAGTACTTTCCTGTGGTGCTGTTTATTATGCTGTACAAGGTGGTTCTAACTTTTGAATGAGTGACTTAAATTCTAAAGTGTGACCATTCAAATGAAAGCTACTGAGCAGTACTTTCCTGTGGTGCTGTTTATTAAGCTGTACAAGGTCGTTCTAACTTTGAATCAGTGACTTAAATCCTAAAGTGTGACCATTCAAATAAAAGCTATTGAGCAGTACTTTCCTGTGGTGCTGTTTATTAAGCTGTACAAGGTGGTTCTAACTTTTGAATCAGTGACTTAAATCCTAAAGTGTGACCATTCAAATGAACGCTATTGAGCAGTAAACATTTACTTTCCTTAGGTGGTCTTTATTATGCTGTACAAGGTTATTCAAATGAAACATAAAGGAGCAGGACTCTCCTGTGTTGCTGAGTATTAAGCTGGACCTGGTGGTTCTAACACTCAACCCTGTGGAAGAAATCCTATGGTGTGACCATTCAAATGAAAGCTGTTGAGCACCACTTTCCTGTTGTCTGTTTGTTATGTCGGACAAAGTGGTTCTAATTTGAGAGTTTCTGGATGAAACTCTTCAGTGAGACCATTCACATGAAAGTGGTTCTTATTTTAGAGTCTCTGGATGAAATCATTCAGTGTAACCATTCAAATGAAAGCTATTAAGCAGTGCTTTCCTGTGGTACTGTTCATTGTTGTACAAGTTGGTTCTAACTTTTGAGTATGTGGTTGAAATCCTGAAGTGTGAACAGTCAAATAAGAGATCCCCATTTTTTTAGTAGTAGTTTAGTAGTAAATGGGATGTTTGCATTGTTTTGTTGACCTTGAACACTTTAGAGAGACAGGGCAAATTGTTTATATTGTTCAAAAACACTTTACTATATTGACATGGAAGGCCAATATACTGACTGTAGCTTAGTTTCAGTGTAAATATTTCACAGCAACAAATAAATAGAAGTTAAACTCCACCGATAAGGAGCAAAACAATAAGGTGGGAGATTATGCAATCTTACATGTACTAGATCTCTGAGAAAGACGTCCTAGACGACAGCATTTTTGCGGTCAACATAGAAGAGGTTTCTGTTGGCAGAGGTTTGTTTCCATTTACAGCATTGTACACTGATAATTTACTTGTCTTAATTAAGAAAACAACCAGGGAAACAGGATAATATTCATTAGTGCAAACCACCAGAGTGCTAAATAGATTTCTAACAGATACCAAAAATTGATAATCTCTTAACAATGCTAAAAAAGAATACGCAAACTCAAGCTTTAGAAATATCCCAATTTCAAGAGCATGTTTTGTCTCATTAAAGTCCTGCTCAAATCCAAAAACTTGTTCCAACTCCTTGTACAGGAAAGCACGGCTCAATAGCATTTATTTGAATGGTCACTCCATCACTTTTTATCCACACAAATTAAAAGTTAAAAACACCACATAAGAAAAGGCACCGCAGGAAAGTACTGCTCAGTAGCTTTCATTTGAGTCGTCACACTTTAGGATTTCATCCACAGACTGAAAAGTTAGAACCACCTTGTACAGCATAATAAACAGCACCAGAGGAAAGTACTGCTCAGTAGTTTTCATTTGAATGTCACACTTAAGGATTTCATCCACAAACTCAGCAGTTAGAACCACCTTGTACAGTATAATTTACTGTACAACAGGAGACAGGGCGTTCCTTGCCGCTGCACCAACTTTGTGGAACGCCCTCCCAGATGATTTGAGAACTTTGGACAATTTAAAAAGTTTTAAGTCACAGTTAAAAACTCATTTTTTTAAATTAGCATATAATTTGTGTTCGTAGTTTTTTTAAACATAGATTTTTATATAAGATAGACAGGGGCGAAATGTGTATTGGGGGCTTTTAATTTTTTTTTTTTTTTTTTTATAGGTATATATATAATTATATGAATTATTTTTATAAGTATATCATTGTTGTAATACTATGATAACTATTTATGTAAAGTGCATTAGATCATATATGCATGGATTTTTGCGCTATAGAAATAATAAAGTTATGTTAAAGTTATGTTATAATAAACAGCACCACAGGAAAGTACTACTCAGTAGCTTTCATTTGAATGGTCACACTTTAGGATTTCATCCACAAACTCAGCAGTTAGAACCTTGTACAGCATAATATACAGCACCACTGGAAAGTACTACTCAGTAGCTTTCATTTGATGTCACGCTTTAGGATTTTATCCACAGACTCAAAAGTTAGAACCACCTTGTACAGCATAATAAACAGCACCACAGGAAAGTACTGCTCAGTAGCTTTCATTTGATGTCACGCTTTAGGATTTTATCCACAGACTCAAAAGTTAGAACCACCTTGTACAGCATAATAAACAGCACCACAGGAAAGTACTGCTCAGTAGCTTTCATTTGATGTCACGCTTTAGGATTTTATCCACAGACTCAAAAGTTAGAACCACCTTGTACAGCATAATAAACAGCACCACAGGAAAGTACTGCTCAGTAGCTTTCACTTGAATGGTCACACTTTAGGATTTCATCCACAAACTTAAAAGTTAGAATCACTGTACAGCATAATAAACAGCACCACAGGAAAGTACTGCTAAGAAGCTTTCATTTAAATGGTCACACTTTAGGATTTCATCCACAGACTCAAAAGTTAGAACCACCTTGTACAGCACAATAAACAGCACCACAGGAAAGTACAGCTCAGTAGCTTTCATTTGAATGGTCACACTTCAGGATTTCATCCACAGACTCAAAAGTTAGAATCACCTTGTACAGTACAAAAAACAGCAACACAGGAAAGTATTGAGCACTAAATAGCTTTTATTTGAATGTTCATACTTTAGGACTTCAACCACTGACTCAGAAGTTAGAACTAGTCCTTGCAAACCATGCTAAACAGTACCACAGACCTTTCATACATGTATGAATGGTTTCAACTGAAGATTTTATTCACAGAATCAAAAATTAAAACCACTGCGTACTGCACTATGAACAATACCTGACTTTTGAGTGTCAAATGTCAGGTAACAAGCTGTTACCTCACTTTTGGCACTCAAAATAAGTTGATTGTCACAATGCTTGAGTGAAACTGGGCTTAACCATTGTTAAGTTAAATCTTTTAGCATCTGTAAAACAAACTCGTTTGTGGTTGACAGTTACGGGGACAAAACTTTTTCTATCCCAGTTTGAAACTTCAATGTTCAATGACAAAACATGGCACATTTGATACCAAATTAGGTCACGTTTTCTTGTGACATGGCCATCCTGAGATAGAACTTGTAGTAAAAGTCTTCACCAAGGTTGCAAAGCTGTCATTAATTTGGATTGAGGAAAGGTGCGAATGAGTTTGCAGAAATACATGTCGCTGCATGCACAAGCCAATTTTCAACTTACCGTTAGCATAGGTGAGGTGAGAAGACCCCAAGCAAAAAATTCTAGAAAGATAACCACAGTGGCATGATAAACATTTGGCTTTCCAAATCCCTGAAAGATAAAATAATAAATATTGCATTTTTAACAGCTTTTACAAGTAGCAAATACATCAAGTGTCTATTAAAACACTTCTAATAATTATTATTACAAGACTACAATAACTATTAATAATTAATTATCTTTTATAATGTTTAACTTGAATATTTAGTTTATATTCACTGAAGTGGAGGTAAATAGTGGTGGATATTAACCCATGCCATTAATGTCCGTGCTGGCCTGAGCCGGCCTTGATTTTGCATGTGTTCGCTTTTGGCCCTAGGCTTTCTGGTCCCCTTTTGTCCTAGGTGTTTTTGGGAACGTTCAACCAATCAGAATCCACCTACTGCGCATATATTTGAAGGATTGTGGGGGTCCTAGAAGGGAAGACTTCTTGTCACTCTCCAAGAAGATCACATTTCACTCAAAATGGCTGCCATGCTCTTCATGCGTGAATTTTCAAGATGGCAATATCTCACTCTTGGTAGGAAGAATTACTGGTACCTTTTGAAACTTAAAAATCGAAAGAAGAAGCTCTAAGGAACACTTGACAAGTTAAGCAATGGAATTTGGAGCTTTAGAGCGAAGAAAACATCTTTCAAGGATGAACTGCCGTTTTGTCAAAGCGAAGGACAATCTTCCATCTCCCAAGTTTTTTCGAGCTGCGGACTTTCTTGGAAATGTCCTAGCACTTCTACGAGTCTACGGTAGAGTAAATTTCACATTTCATGGTAAATTTGTACCCAGATAGCTTTTTAATTGAGAGATTCTTAGTATTCTTTAAAGTTTTCGTAAAAGTTTTGAAAAACGTGCACAGTTCGCATCAGTAAATGCTCTTCAAAATAACTTGCACACCGAGCGACTTTACTTGCGCGTAGCTTCCCTCGAAGAAAGAATTGAACACGTTTGGTTTTCAGAAACGAATAAAGGCGTGTATTAATAAATCTGCTACTTAGAAAAGCTTACTGTCTCTTCTTCTGTGAATCTTCATTCATGAAATTTCGAAAAATAGTCATCTGGCCTAAACAAACAGAAATCCTCTATTCTGGTTTGATTTCAAGCAGGAGACAACATGTGAAAACTCTTGAGTAAATTTTCAAAATTTTGACTTTGAGATTGTATTTTTGGCTAATTCTTAATTGACAACTGGTGTATTTTATTCAAAAGTTAGAAATTTTAACTATTCTAGATCAAGTGAGTGTTGTCTTTTCGAGCCTATAAATCATCGTTTCGTACTGCACATGGGGTTGTTTGTTACCAACTGCTAATTTAGCAAAGCGATCAAAAAACACGCGGACGTTAATGGGTTAAATTTTGTTGAGCCGTGAAGTGGCCAGGTATTAAAATATCTGACCACTCTTCACCAACACTGAGGTGAATAATTTGTTTTAGTATATACCAAACCGGTGGATAGCTGGCACCAAAAAGGTTCCTTTCAGGGTTCGTACACTTTTTCAGGCCAAAAATTCAAGGACTTTTCAAGGACTTTACAGGACCCTACTTTGAAATTTCAAGGACTTTTTTTTAGTAAGAATTTACCACAACCAACCAAAATGTTTGCGTTTAAACCTATGTTTTGGGCATACGGATAGTGCAAACCTTGAGCAACATCAAAAACAATGGTTTTTACGCATTTTGTGAGCATTTCAAGGATGTTATACTTTGTTTACCTGAACATTTGTTTTCACTGGCTTTCATTTACTTTAAAACCTTAAAGTATTAATATTTCTCGATCTTCTTCAATAAAAAATGAAGGACTTTCAAGGACCAAAATCAATTTCAAGTACTTTCAAGGCCTTGAAATCGGACTTCTGAAATTCAAGGGTTTTCAAGGGTTTTCAAGATGCGTACGAACCCTGTCCTTTTTTTCTGAGAAATGAGGGAGTTGGAAGTTGAATAACAGAAACTACATGTATCCCGAGTTTGAGTAGCCAATCAGAGTGTGCAAAAAACAGTATTCACTGGTTTGGTATATACTGATAAATGATATCATATAGGCAGTCCTGGATATGAGCAAACACATGCTTTAACTGGCCCCTATCTCATAACCAATCAGCTCATATCCCACCCAAGGGGGTGGGGGGGTACTCCCTTATATGGCTCATACGGGGATGTGCTGCTGGACAGGGTACGGTTTTTGGCCTCTTTGTCCTAAACAGGGTATATAATTTTTTTATGTCTCTTAGCGGCACCCCTACACCTAAACATGGATCAAGTCCCCCTTCCCCCCTCCCTCTGGCAACTAGAGTAGTCACTACACACAGAGAGCATAAAATAAAAAAAATCCCAAGTCACCTTTTGGAGACAAACCAAGAGAAAATAGTCACCATGCAAAAATATTAGTTGTCACAAGGTATGACGACAGAGAGACATTTAATTGGCTTCTGGTTGTCTCCTTAACAAAAGGAATTACTTCACATTCAAACTGGTCATTGCCCAAAAGTATGGCAGGAAAAGCACCAAAATTATGCTTGTGAAAAATTATCTCACCTTGATTTTTAAAGTAAACAAACACATGTAAAATAAAACTTTCCAGGTGTTATATATTGTGAATATTTGGTTATGTGCTAAGTGCGATTGCACATATATAAAGAATTCAACATGGCCAATAGGCTTTCATTCCCAGACCTCTTAGTATTTTACAGAAAGACCACTGGCCTTTCTTTAAAATGCTGTGGATTCATTTTGTCAAGCCACTGTTGGTTTTGGCACTGTGAAAGACAGAATCAGATGCTGCCACATCATCGTGAAAGTTGACATGATTTCACCCGGGGGGGTTTCATTTGAGGCCAGAGGCCAGATGCAATGTCTGGTCATTTAACATGTGAGGTCCATTACTTTCACACGAAATAGAGTGTGTTCATGGCAGCCATGTTGGAGGAGCAAAAAAATAAAAGCTATTTGTAGAAAAATAGAACTTTTTCCCAATGGAAAGGAATTCTATTGTTTTCTCCTCCAGCATGGCCGCTGTGAACACACTCTATGATCGGATGATTTTGTATTAGTTTATCAAAGATAGAGTTGAGCCTTATTTTGCTCACTCATACAATCGGAAACAAATGATCATTCCTGTCTTATATACTGAAATCATTATTCTTCATTTCCAAGGTCAGTCGGTTGATCTAGGGAATGCATGAAAAGGAATTTCAGAGTCCAATTTCAAAATTTTCCCGGGGGCATGCCCCCAGACCCCCTTGGATATACATGCATTTGGCACTCATGTTCGTGCCTGCAGCACTCATGTCTGCTTGTTTCACCTGGCCCATGAATCTATTTAAATGTCAACAAATACCCTGATTTTTTGCCATACTTTTTACAGCATGGTAGGCAACACAGCAAAACAACATCTATATAGGAGCAAATGCTTCTCAACAATAATCTTTAAAATTTTTTAGAGAAATGTACTCGCCAAGTGAAGACTAAAGCAGACGTTATGGTTGCAAAGGATTAAGTTTTAGTCACGCTGGTGACTGTATCAATTGTTATTTTAGTCCTGACATAGAATTGAAACATTATTAACAAATCTACAATCCTCAGAAATAAATACAAAGAGCTTCTGTTAAACTTTTGGTCAAAATAAATTATTACAGAATAGAAATAAAATGACTGCTTTGGAAATTTTCATCTGATGTGTTTATTTCCTATGAAAAAGATTAATAAGTTTTAGAAAATCAAACAGATCTAGGAACACAAGTACAAGAACATCAAATAGTTCTATGACCAAAAACAAAACAGTAAGCTTATAAATGAAATAAAAAAATATAAGAAATAGATTGTACTAATAAATTATTTATGAAAAAATTTTAAGTGGCCAGAATTGAAACCTCTGATTACCATCTGTGGAAACGGAGTTAAAGAACAAAACAGACGTCGACAAAAGCCTAAAAATGTACATTGGACTTAAGTTGTCCTTTCTTTTCAATAAGTCATCTTTAAAAACCGATGACAATGACGCCTGACTTGACTTTTGTTTTAGAAAGATATCGATCATCCAATAACTTTGTTTATATAAGGATACTATCGTTAACTGTGCTCTTTCTCGCCATCATATATAGACGTTGATACGCCGGGTATATACGTAACGTCAAAGAACAGTATTTAAGCAATATCTACCATAATTTAACGCTACTATGCATTAGTGACAGACTTATAATTACTTCTTTTGTTGACTACAGAATACTTTAAATTAGAACAAACACGCAAGCGTATGTATTTCGTTTGACTAATTCTGGCTTCTATGAAATTGTGTCATATAGTTCTTAACAGTTAGTTCTTATATGCCTGTTGACATAAATGATGCAGGCAAGAGTAAATTTCAATCAAGCAAAACATGTTAATCAGCAAAACATAGCATTCAAACAAACTATTACGGTGACTCACCGAGCCAGTGCCATCTCTCGAGTCTTTCGATCGCCATTTTCTCGGTCCCGTTGTAGGAAGAGAAACAAGTCTCTTTAGGCGCTTCTTTCCAATGATCACCTTATGCATCGGGGAAACATTTAGGACAAACTGATTCTTTTATATACAGAAATATTAAAAACAAATTGTGCATATATTCTCTTGCTTTTTGGTAAATGATGTCTCTTCATTTGCAATCATGCCACTGCGCAGCGCATATGTCACCTTGGAAAACCGCTAAAGATGCATTGTTTTTATCGTGGACTCAGATAACCCAGCGTCCGTTGCGTGCGTCCGTCTTTGAGCAGCAAATCAACAACATTGGAAATGAAGTGAATCACCATAAATGGTGAAGATTTAGCGCGAAAATGTCTTCTTCCTCTTGCTCTTGGGTCACAAGAGGAATAAGTGGGCCTGTTCCTGCACCAAGGTACAATTAATTTAAATGTTTTTTGTTTTACTTTTAAGGAAACACCGAGGTGACAGAGGTAGGCTTATGCATGTGGATGTCATGCATGCAACAGTTTGTAAACCTTCTATCAGTGGACCTATTTTAGTGAGCTTTGAGGTGTTGTAGTTGATATTTCTGGTGCCATTGACCTACAGTAAAGACATTTTAAATGTTGTGCTTCAATTAATGTAAGATTTTTGAAATAATTTCCAGACCTGCCAACCTCCAAAACATGCAAATCTGGAGACCTTGCAAAAAAGCCCAGAAAAACCTGGAGATTGGGACCCCAAACCTGGAGATTTCCAAAATATGTGTAAAATGAAAATAAAAATGGTACATTTCTTGTTTCAAGGTATTCTTTACCTTATTTGTGCTACCTATTGTATTCTTTTGCCGCATTTTTTGAAGTCAATTTCTGTTTCGCTGTCGACGCGAGGCGCCAGTTTGAGTTACCTATTCACAGCTCTAGCTTCCCCAGAGACCTAAGTACACCTATGTTGACCTATGGTTTCACGGGAATGAGGTCGGAATTGTACCCAGCTTTCCCTCACACATTAGATGTGACAAATTTGGCCATTTTCAACACGGTTTTTCAATATTGCTTCATACTACCTGAATTGTTTGGCAATTTCAAGATTTTCTGATTCACCGTGAGATTTGGAGGCCAAATCGTGAGACCGTCAGTTGATACCCCAAACCGTGAGTCTCACGGTGAAACCGTGAGAGTTGGCAGGTCTGAATTTCAAAATTCACATACAGTGTTTTTGCAATTATGCAAATTTACCTGTCAACCAGCCATATGATATACCTGCCAAGTGTCACGCCTAAGGCGTGATTGTCATGCCTGCAGATCGAAAACTACGATCTCACGCCTACTCACGTCTGCGTTCCCATTTCTCACGCCCGGTGGAAACGTTTGAGCCAGTACAGCCTTAACCGACTCATTTTGCAAAAAAATGTAAAGTATTTAAATAAACTTGAACCAATGCACAAAAATAGTGATCGTACTTTCGCGAAATCTCCAATCACAGGAAAATTTTCCAAAAAAACATGAGTGGTTTTGTGAATGGAAATTCTGCTAATTCCCATTGTAAAAACCATTGATGGAAAAACAGAATTCTTCCCATGAATGTTTTTTAGATGAAAACTAGTAATGGTTAATAACTGAAAAACATCATGTTTTTTGCTTTAAAAACATGGATGTTTGTATAAATTCCCATCAAGGTTTTTCATGGTGTTAACCATTGTGGAAAAAGAGGGAAAAACATGATGGCTTTATGTAAAAATACAACATGTGTTTTCATCTATGTCCATTAATGTTTTTGAATCGTTAACCAAGATGGTTCATAAAGCAAAACCATGATGGCTTTAAGTGAAAACACAAACATGTTTTTATCCACCGCCATTAATGTTTTTTAGACTTTTACCATTTTGCTTATATGACAAAACCATGATGGCTTTAAGGGATCCACAACCATATTTTCAACTAGGTCCATTATGGTTTTTAGTTTTAACCAAGATGGTTTGTAAAAAAACATGTCAAAGGTTTTTGCAATTACCCATTAATGGTAAACCAGTTTCTTACCATGGATGGTTTCTATGATAGATCCATTGGTGGTTAATTATGTGAAAATGTTTGGGTTTTATAGGAAAAACATGCATGTTTGAGTAACTTCCCATCACTGTCATGATTTGTACCAATGTGGATAATGACATGTTTTCTCTATCTATTAATGGTTTATAGTGCCAAAATCATCAAAGGCTTTCAGGTTATAACCATTGTGTACACAAAAAAGTAGGGATGAAATGTTTGATTTAATGAAAAAGACGAAATATGTTGCATCAAGATAAAAATTAAACTACCTTTAATGATCACTATATTCTTTACTGTTACATGCCCAAACAGAGAAATGTGGAACACTGTTCTCCACTAGACCTTACTATAGGAAAAATAGAAATGCAACTACATCAAGTGTTCAAGTTAAGAACTGAGAACCTGTGTTGTGGACAAGTTCTCAGATCAAATGCAGGTTGAGTTATAGCTGGCATGTTTGGCTTATCTAATAACATTGTCTGTTTTCTTTGACAGGTGCTATATTCTCACATTAAATATGAACAACATCATCTGAATAAAGCTTGACCAGAACAAAAGTACTACCTTAATGTCTCTTTTTATCAGTTACCCTGGAATAAAAATTAACATGCTAATACGGATCTAACTTTGGGTATCTTGTTCCCTGGTTACACAGAATGTACAGAGTTGGTTTATCCCTTCAAAGATGCAGTCAGTGTTATGCATTCTGTATGAAAGTAAAATACAGACCAAAGGTATTACCTGGACTAGACTGAAAGCTTTTTAATATTCTCTCTATTGGGGCTTTTCGAGTTCCCTACAATTTTAATGTAACCTTGTTCTACAAGACGATTTGCCACAATATGAATCAAATAACTCTTCTCTTTGTTTCCTAGGTCTTTGAAACCAAGAACCCTTGCATTAGACTATAATTGGCTACGTTGTACATCTGAGATCTTTATTGCATTATATGCAACACAGAATGACTGATTTTGCTCCAGATTCTGTGAGACCTGAAAAAAAAGAACAAAAATTTAACAAATTGAAATGCTCAAGTGAAATTCAGGTGGGGTCCTTTATTGGGTATATAAGTGTGAACAACCAAAAATAACACCAATAATACAGGTTGTCGAAAACAGATGGCAGCAAGCGCTGAAAATCGCCACCTACTTCATGTTTTCGGCTGGCTACTCTGCTTTGTTAGCCCAGACTCTCATTCAGCCTTAGCTTGAACAGTGACTGGTGATTTGTGAGTGATGAAGTCACACCATCAGTATCACAGAACATGCCATGTCACTCATAAGTACTAGCTCTTATCACATCAACAAAAAGATATACATAGTACTGGCCCATCTGTAGATGTAACGATTTTCAGTCGAGGTGGCGCAATATTAATGCTCAGCCTGTGAGCAACTGTTGGCATGACTTTTTTCAGGCCTCGTATGCTCTTTCCCTAAGAATGTCCATAAGCCCACTTTAAACTTTAAACCCTTCTGGTAAAAAAGTTTTATTTGATGAAATAGCTGGTTTAAATCCCAGATTTAGTTATGAATATATTAATATACAGCTGTTACCATCAAAAGAATATACCCGTTCGCCTTTCTGAGTCTCCACGTTTTGTAGAGATAACCTCAGGGGTTGATGTCATAACTGGTTGGATATCAATCTGCAGATCTTGTTTTAGACAGCTTTGCTGCTTTAGTCCTGGAGTTGAACGACGTGAATTTTCCTCCTCATTATCGTCATCATCACTGGAATTAATGTGTTCAATATCACTGGACTGGTCTGAGAAACAAGGAGAACTGCTGTTCCCTGAACTTCCAGAAGAGGCAGTCTCAGTTCTGTTTTTTTGTTTGACTGTTGTTTCTCTATCAGGCTGCAAATTTTAGACAACGCCTTAATTATTATTGTCTGCTGTCTTAAACAAAGCAGGGTTTTCCTGAACAGTTCATATAATTTCCCTCTATTAAGCAGACTGAAGTGACAAAAATGTTACTTTTGCAATGAAAAATTATTTCAAAAATACCTGTACTGACACTGACACTGCTGGAAATAAAAAAAGCACCTTACAATATAGAGTAAAATAAATAAATAAATACTAACTATTACATGTATTGCCTATCCATGGCCCACTTGAAGAAACCCATCTGAGTGTACATTAAGGGCACAAGTGCTTACACTTACATGTGCCTTCCCTAAGCTTTTTTGCAATACTATATCTCCAAAACCACTCCACTGTCAAGCTGCCAATAAGGGTCAGGATTTTTTCCCAGCGAACATGTGATTTTGTTGTCAGCCCCCTTTTTCATTTGCCCACTACTTTTAAAGTTATAGTGACAGGCTTGATTGTACTTATATGTGTGTCATTGGCCAAGTTCTTTTTTGCATTTTTATGGACCAGGACGAAATCAAGATAGGCCCATCTTGCCTGCTCAGGCAGCCAATCACAAAACAGAATTTGCTTCATCTTGCCTGCTAACAGAGCCAGCCATATATTAAAAACATACAGCTGTATACATACAAACATATCTTCTTCATGACAATCGCTGGAATCACTGCTGTCCATACCAACTTCTATCTTTTTTTTCTTAATGGCCCGCTTGTCAACCTGAAATTAAAGTTGAATAGTCAGTACATGATTTGATTTTTCTACAACCAGTGTACACATATTTCCAGCAATAGTAATTAGTTGAAGCAGTACCCCTGTATGTTATATGTTATAATTATACACCTGGGAGTTGCATATATTTTTTACAGCCCTTATTCTTGTACAGTGTTACTAGCTTCCTTAATTTAGCTTCTTCACTATGGATACTCTGCACTGATAAATGGACTAAGCATCCATTCACCTGTGTATAATCGTGACCATTTCTGCATTTCCTTCGTCTTTTGTTAAGAACATCCAAGATGTGCTGTCTGATCCCATGAGCATTGAAACCAGCTGGTTCAAAGGAACATTCATCAGCTAGTGATTCCACCAAGTCCTCGAGCTGTTTTCTGGCAGTGACATCATTCTCGAAGATAGAGATGTTGTTACCAGGCCCACTTTTGCCTGGCTAACAGCCTTTCTTCTATATTAAAGGACATAAAAAATTTTGTTGTAAAATATATAAGATAATTATCAAAGAAGAAGGCATGGAAAAGTTGGTTCAGTCTTTATCATGCCCTTTTGGAGAATACAATTCTGTCACACAATCTGGGAGGCTGGAGTAGCCTGACTTTGTCACATGATTTCTGATCCGATCTTTGTTTACAGTCGACACACTTCATATTCTCGTGAATTTTGCTACTGGTCTTGTGAATTTTCGTCTTCTTTTGATTGAATATATTATCCGGCTGTTGACTCATACCTCAAGTAGGCATGATGATAACCCGTAATATCATTATTTTAGGGCGCTTTGCATGAATTTTACTGCCGAATTTGACATTTACCCGAGACAAAACTGTGAAAATAAATAAGGCGAAAAGCGATCACGTTTCCTAGCTCAGCTACGTATATCCCTAAAATTCGATCACTAACTTACTTGGCTTTGTAAATTCTTTGATTCATGTCGGACATACTTTTCACTTCTGCTACAGAAGGTTTTTTTGTTCCGTCGGCTAGGTATCAATGGCAATTCTGGCACCATTTCTGTAAGTCCACAAGCCTCAAACTTCGCTGACGACCCTTCAGCTGCTAGGTATCTTAGGGCCTTTCCGCCTATTTTTTTGTTATACAAAAAGGAATAAATCACAAGGCTTAAGCTTAGTTGTGTCACTGACACACTAAGCCATGCAAGATTTGATGAAAGAATGTAAAACAAGCGAGCTCAGCCTGAAGAGCATTTTGGCGCCAAACTAGAAGGGAATTAAGCTTATTGATCTTCATTCGAAACGAAACGAAAAACCAACGTCTTGAAAATAGCAAATTGAAGCTCAACGAAAGCTTAAGTAGTTTTCTACAACCTTGATTATATGAAACAGTAAGACTTAATAAACAGTCACTGTGTTAGTTAAGGACTGTTTCGGATTTTTTCCTACGCTTTACTGTTCAGCTAAACCGTAAACTAGAGTCTTGTATCGAACTCACCTTTGAACTTCTTTGCTACCTCTTCATTGTAATTCTCCTTAATCTTTTCGTAAACCTCATCAATCGACCACTCTGTTGTCTTGAGTTTCCCTTCCATACCCTCTAACCTTGTCATGCTCCTTCTCAAAACGCACAGAAGACAGATCAGGAACAGAACAACACCCGAAGGAACGACCTTAGCGAATATCGCGATGCTACGTTCATGGCGCGAAAAAGCCCTTCTAAATATGGGCAAACTCGGGTCCAGTCTCAGTTGTGTGGGCCCGGGAAAGGTCTGAAAACTGGCGGGAAATTTGTACAAACGACTAATTTCAATCGATGACACCATGCCCGGGGCAAAAAGACGACGATTTGCGATGTGGTCGCGGCAAGAAATTGTAATCTGTCACTGTTCCATCCCTGAACCAAACCACTGCCTTGGAGTTGACCTCGTCCACTGGGATACAATACTGGGGAAGGATATCGGCCAATGGAGAGGGAATCAGTGGGAAAGTTTCAAAATGCATTCATTATTTCAAGTTTTTTTCGAACTTTTCTTAAGTTTATTTTCATTATTTTTCAGGTATTAAATAAATTTAGTTGATTGGATTTCAACTTGGAAATAAATACTATTCCCATCAATTAATGGTTTATGTATAGAATACTTTCATGGGATTTCAAATACCTATTACTGATGTTATCAAGTTGATTCCCATTAATGGGATCTCAACATTTTACATGATGGACTGCACTTCTAAATTCACATGAATGGATAAAAATATTTTCCCACCAATGGTTTTTGTATAGAATACTTTCATGGGATTTCAAATACCCAATACTGGTGCTATCAAGTTGATTCCCATTAATGGGATTTCAAAGTTTTACATGATGGACTGCACTTCTAAATTCACATGAATGGATTTAAATATTTTCCCACCAATGGTTTTTGTATAGAATACTTTCATGGGATTTCAAATACCCATTACTGGTGCTATCAAGTTGATTCCCATTAATGGGATTTCAAAGTTTTACATGATGGACTGCACTTCCAAATTCACATGAATGGATAAAAATATTTTCCCACCAATGGTTTTTGTATAGAATACTTTCATGGGATTTCAAATAACCATTACTGGTGTTATCAAGTTGATTCCCATTAATGGGATCTCAACATTTTACATGATGGACTGCACTTCTAAATTCACATGAATGGATTTAAATATTTTCCCACCAATGGTTTTTGTATAGAATACTTTCATGGGATTTCAAATACCCATTACTGGTGCTATCAAGTTGATTCCCATTAATGGGATTTCAAAGTTTTACATAATGGACTGCACTTCCAAATTCACATGAATGGATATAAATATTTTCCCATCAATGGCTTTTGTATAGAATACTTTCATGGGATTTCAGATACCCATTACTGGTGTTAGAAAGTTGATTCCCATTAATGGGAATTTATAAAATTACATGCAGAAGGCTAAAATTACATTAATGGAAATTGTTTACCGCATTTCTTCTTCGGAAAATTCCCATTAATGGGAATTTTGTAAGGATGTGAAATTGCTAATTCCCATCATGGGTTTTACAAATGACGTTAATGGTTTTTTGTAAAATTTTCCTGTGAATTTTAGCAGGGAAAGTTACTGGAGATGAGGGTGTGTTTAGGAGCTTGGCAACAGGAAAGTGTACTTTCGCTTCCGGTAGGGGTACTTTATACACATTTGGTTGTTGAGACCAGGCTAGGAGGAACGTCTTCGGAAGGTCTTCGGAAATCTTCGGACGTGTTTGGAAATCTTCGGATATTATCGGTCCCCTATGGAACATCTTGACACTGTAAGGATAAAAATGTCATGCCTATAAATCAGAAAAAGTTGGCAGGTATAGTGTGATGATGATGCTGCTGCTGATGACAATAATGACAATGTAACCACAACAATGATGACAGTGATGTTGATGATAATGGTGGTGTTGTAAGTAGTGATGAAGACGACAACAATATCTGATGATGATGATGATGATGATGATGATGATGATGATATATAGATTTATGACTGGTACAAGTTTGCTACTGACAGTCTACACAAGGCTGGTCCAAAATCTGGTACCAGGATAAGTTCATCCCAGTAGCAATAGTGGATAGAAATCCTGTTGGGGAGGGGGTACTCAGATATATAGTGGGAGGGAGGTACAAATGAGGCCAAATTTTTGCACCTAAAAACGTCCCATTAGGCTAAAACTGAACCCCAAAAAAGTCCAATGACCCCAGAACATAACCTAAAAAAAGTCCTTTTCACCTGCGTAAAAAAAGAAAAACCTCATTTTTATCTACATAAAAAAGAAAAACCAAGAGAGTCCAAGACAGTTAATGCTTCCACCTTTCATGAAGAACGGAATGACTGTTTAAGAAACAATCTGGCTTCGTGCCCCCTCTTTTCCTGCCTCCTGTACAATTCCTGCCCCCTTTTCTGTGGAGTTCCCACTCTCCTTTATCCCTCAGCTATGGATGCTCAGTTCAAAAAGAAGTACATATACTGTAGGTCAAGCACTTAACCATTTCTGCATGCCTTAAAGCCTGCATGATTTTTCAGGCAGGGCCATGCAGCTGCCATTGTAGACAAGAAGATATATGTCTTTGGTGGGAGCAGTGGTAGTGGGTTTGGAGGACAGCACAGTGACTCCACTAGTGATCCAGTTTACTTGAATGATCTCTTCCTTCTCAAAGGTAAGTCATCACATGCACCATAGTTGCGTCAACTACTTTAATTTGAACACTGAAATGTCCAGTACAACTTTCACTTGATAATACCATGCTTTTGATAGCTCCTTGAGTTAGTTTTTCCTTTGCTCAGCCTATCAAAATTCACTTACTATTAAGTCTATTAATTTTTTCAGGAAGTAGTGTAAATTATACCTGTATAAGAATATATTTTTTTTTCAAAATCTCCTCACTGGGCCATAAAATGGATCAGCTTTTCAAAATATTAGAAGTTTAGTCAATTTTCACCCAAGCATTCTTAGAACTGGCAAGGCTGCTAATTCTGACACACATTTTCATGTGATGGGCCATTTGTTGGTAATTAATTTATTTCTTTTATATTTTGTACTTGGTCCCAGCCCCCTACTTGTTGCTAAAGTGGCAAATTGTATGCCTACCTTCTACCCTATGGAAGACCTAAACTCTAATATTTCTCTTTTTCAGTTGGATTGCAGGTAACATGGGAAAGATTGCAACAGCTGGGAGATATTCCACCTGCCAGGGATGGACACACACTGAGGTTATTGCAACAGCTTGATATTTAATTTGTTTAGGTAATTCTTTGTGTAAAATTAGGTATGCAATGGGAAGACAGCATGACTCGTGCAGTTGCAGGATGCAAGTTAGACTCATAAGTTAACACAAGATACATATTTAAAGTTGCAAATAACACAGCCGTCTCTGATCTCCATCTCTCAACTCCTTCTTGTAGCCAATCTGTTACCAAAAAGGAAAAAAAGCATACATGTAATTAATATGGTGCCATGCTGTCTTATCCAAAGGCTTACTATGATTGGTTTGATTTTCAGTGCTGTGGGATCAGTTCTTTATTTGTTTGGTGGCTCAAATTACCCAGAGTCAGAAGAATGCTTAGAAGGATTGTATGCATACGATATAGGTAAGACTCTAAAGTTATAACCACCTAAGCTTACCAACATAAATTTGCTTTATGCTAACTGTGCTTTGTGTCAAATTTGATCGTACTGATTTAGGGGGTTACCATTTTGCATCTTGGGTTCTAGGTGGTGATCTTGCCAGCTCTATTTTGCTTTTTAAACATATTGGCCAAATAAATAAATGAATAAATTAGTAAAATAGACAGTGCCACGGGAAAGTAGTGCTCAATAGCTTTCATTTGAATGGTCACACTTAAGGATTTCCTTCTACAAACTCAAAAGTTAGAATCGCCTTGTACAGCATATTAAACAACACCACGGGAAAGTAATGCTCAATAACTTTCATTTGAATGGTCACACTTTACCATTTCATCCAGAGACTCAAATTTTGAACCATTTTGTAGAGCATAATAAACAGTGCAACAGGAAAGTGTGGCTCAGCAGCTTTCATTTGAATGGTCACACTTTACCATTTCATCCACAGACTCAAATTTTGAACCACCTTGTAGAGCATAATAAACAGTGCAACAGGAAAGTGCGGCTCAGAAGCTTTTATCTGAGTGGTCACACTTAAATAGTATTTCATCCACACCCTTAAAAGGTTGAAACTACCTAAAGTAAAGTATGATAAACAGTAATATTTAACCTCCACTGACAGTTAAAGAAATTTCATATCTGTACTTATGCTCAGTAGATTTCATAATATGGTCTCAAATTATTATTATTATTATTATTATTATTATAATTATTATTATTATTATCATTATTATTTATTATATTTTTAGGACATGAATTATTTTTATAATGCATACATGTAAATAAGATCAACTGGGCTAAAGGTAGCAAGGGTTACTAAATTAAGCAAAGTAACGTAACAATCAGAGGATTCTTAAAGCTAGGATTATGTGTGTCCTTGAGGCCATGTTTTTACCTCACATTATAGGAACTCTCTCATGGGAATTGTGCCCCACTCAGGGCCGTCAGCCCAAAGTAGTGGGCCATTCAACTGCTGTAGTGGGAGACACATTGTATATATTTGGAGGAATTTATCACGGAAATGCGACAAATGCTCTTTATATGCTCAATACAGGTAAGTGGCCTGGGTAATACTGTATTCTATCATTAATAATTTCTTGGAAGACTCATTTTATTTCTTATTTGTGAAGAGATTCAGTTGGACCTCACATGGGCTTCACACAGGCTGATAACTGGCTCACAATGCCTGTACTTTCTTTCCTTCTATAAAATAAAGACTACATGTACATAAATTATAAATTACCCCTTTCACTTCCTAAAGTGGCCAAAGCAAAAAATTCACCAAAAATTCCAAATTTCGTTTTGTAAAATCCTAAGAAATAAATAGTCCTATGCAAAAGTTCTGCCAACAGATTGTCAACAGATTAACTTGGTCTAGGAGTGAAAGGGTTAAAATAAATTCAGGGTTCCCTCTGAAAACCACTGAAAATCATTGGCAAGAACAAATGTTATTCAGATACAGTTTTGAACGTATGGAGTCAAGTGTTTGGCAAGGCCTAGATGATCTTCCCCTCAGTAAAAAGTTCAAAATGCAGGGAATACTTTGTTTCAGATTTCCATTTTCGCGTTCCTGTGTTAATACCCTATAAGGGACTCAGACCTTTGAAGTTCATATAATTATGCACCCCACTCCTTTCCCTTAGTTAGCGACGACTTGTTTGGTATTCCCCTGCAGCTGAGCATCAGTGCATCAGATACCTGAGTGTATTGTTATACTGTTGTGTTGCAGGAAACTTAACCTGGACACCTCTAATGGCTTCTGGTCAACCCCCGTCACCAAGGTAACTTGGCAGCAGTGTCTGTAAATAATTTACAAACACAGACACAATAATTTTATATTATGGTGCAAGCCATGGGAGCCACTGATGCCAAACAAAGTCCTATCCCAGGTGCACCACTCCAACCCAGATCCCACCCCCACCCCCCCCCCCAAATATTTTTGCATGGCTTAATGCACCATGGCTTGTATGGATCACATGGCTTCTACTGCGATGTGACTTACATGGCTTGCAGTACATTGTACATTGTAATCTTAACCCCATTCTGCCTGGGCCTTTTTTGAGTTTCTGGGCCCCCTATAGATCTCAAAAAGTATTCAAGCTCTTGCAATGAAACTTGGCATGTTTGTAGCACGTCATTAGCTTAACAGATTAGCCTTATGATGTGTCAATTATGACGTGTCATGACGTCACAATAACATCACAAACCTGCCATTTTGAATTTGAGGCCGCCATCTTCAATCCCAAACCTGCTGTCATACAGCTGACAATGACGTCACCAAAAAATTTTTGATTTTGTTCTAAGAAACATAATTAGTCAAAAGAAGCACACAAAAGTAAAAAATTATCTTCTTCTGACAAATGAAGGGGGAAAACCCCAAAAAAGACTGAAAAAAAGACAGAAAATAGTCAATAAACTTCTGAGAAGATGGTTGCTATGGAAACGTCAATCATCATAGACATGCCCTTGACACAGGAAAATTTTCTCTGATAAATTTTAGGAAAAGTCACAAGATTTGGTGATTATTCGTCTAGCCGTTTAAAAGATATAATTCTTTAAAGTGAGCATGGGCACAATGTGCCCCCCGCCCCCCCCCCCCCCCCCCCCCAGGCAGAATAGGGTTAAGTTTGGTATAAAATGATAAATGCGGGAGCTCTAAGTTATGCACAAACTTTTTATATTAATTTTGTGCTTTTGTGCTTTTCGCGCTTTTTATATTAATTTCACGCTTCCCTAACTAAAGTTAAATTTTCCCCTGTCATTTTTCCTTCGAGAACACTTTTAACCATTGCTTATTAGTAATGAATGTCAGAGTTTGTGGATCTGTTTTAAGCCCATCAATCTTGGACTACATGTATTTGTTGTGTTTTAGATGTGACCATGCCTGTACAGTGATTGACGAAAAGTTTTACATCATGGGTGGAAGTGGAGGACAGAAGTTGTGGTACAACGACTTACATACCTTTGATACAGGTATGAAATATCTTAATAACAAAATTCGTGAGAAATAATCGATCTCAGGTCAAAATCACTTTTTAACATTTAATTTACCACTTAGATTTACTGTATTGCAGGTGTGCCATATCCAGAGCATAAAATCTTCACCTTGTTCCCATACCCATTTTTTGCCCCAATTTTCAGACCCAGTCTCTAAAGTCTGTCACTCCTTTTTTCACCAATGGTTGAAATTTAAACCCTAGCTTACTTGAGACAAGAAAATACATTTGACTGTACAATTATATTGCCCTTTTTCAGGTTAAAACAACTTTAAATAACAATAAAAAACTTTGGGGGTTCAAGTTTCTTGCCCAGGCATTTCAAACCATAATCCTCCATTTAGTAACTCAGAACCCACATCTGCTCCTATCCGTATCTAGTGGATCAACACTAGTGGATCCACATGTCCTGTTAGCGGACATTCAGTGTGGCTGCCATGCAAAGAACCTTATACATCTTTTAAAAGGGGGATAAAAAGACCTTGTGGGTGACAAGAAATTTATAGCATGACCAGTCCAGCCTATCCCTAATCGCCACCCTGTTCATTACAGCTACCTGTGTTAATGAAACCTTTTTGTAATAATTCAACCTACATCATAAGTAATGTTTGATGCAATGTTAATTTGTTGCAGTGACACTGAGATGGGAAGCTATCAATGTGCGCGGTCATCTACCTCATGCAAGAAGCTTACACACAATTTGTGCTCACCATAGCAAGGTACACCGTTGTTTACACTGTGGGAAGAACTTTTGCTGGTGTTCTTTTAGGTATATCCCCCTTAGTTACAATCAAACCTCTCTATACTGGCTACTCTTTCATGCCATTATAGAGAGATGGGTGCTTTGAAGGGAAGTCATTACCAATACTTAGGTGAATGGATCAGTGAATAGGACAAGAAAACATGACCTTTGTGGAGAGGGTCAGCTGTTTTTAGGAGATGACAACAAGAATAAATTATTTCAGTGAGTGTAACAGTGGTAATTAAGGGCAAGAAAACATAACCTTTGTGGAGAGGGGGACCACTCTCAAGAGGTTTCAGTGAGAGTATTTGAGGGAATGGATCAGTCACTGGGATGAGAAAGTATGACCATTGTGGTGAGGTAAAGCCCTGTTACAGGAAGATTTCAATAAGAGAGTACTTGTCAATGAATGAATAGATCTGTGGCTGGGGCAGTGAAACATGACTTTTGTAGAGTGGTGGCTGTGATGAGGAAGTTTCAATAACAATATGTGAACTGATGATTCTCTCAGACAGGAAAACACAGCTACATGTATATTGTAGAGAGCAGGTGATATGCTTCTGAAAGAGATTTTATGCCACTAGTGGAAGTTTGACTGTATTGCTTTGTGGGGGACAGGGCGTGGCATCTACAGTACGTTAACCCTTTAACACCCAATAGTATCTAATTTCTCTTCCCAGGATCACTACTCGATCAAACTTGCTGTTCTTGAGAATAAAGGAAATGATCATCAAAAATATAATGTCTTGATGTTTAAGCAAATTCTCCCAACTAGTTCCGTGAGGAATATTTGGAGAACAGTCAGGAGAATATACTTAGCTGATATTGGGGCTTAAAGGGTTACTTGTGTGAGTGCTAGTGAAACAGGCAATCACAGTTGTTCACACTCCTTTCCTCATGCAGCTGTCATCCTAGTGAATAACTTCTCTTTTTTAAAGCCCTGATATAAAAATGCATATTCTCCATACTGTTCTCCATTCATTTCTTATGGGACTAGTAAGGAGAATTTGTCTAAAAATCAAGACATCTTATCGTTGGTGGTCACTTTCTTTATTCACATCAATGGAATGTTTGAACAAGAAGTCATAATGTAAAGAGAAAGTCGCCATTAGGGTTTAAAGGGATAAGGAGGCACAAGTTATCTAGAATTTATTGACTTTGTCAGATAATAGAAAAGTTGCTCAGTTTAGCTGTGTGATAACCTGTGAGAAGGCTGGGGCTGTGCTGGAGCTGAAAAATTCACCTAGACTTCAGTACAAATTCACTTAGGCTCCCCCCCCCTCCCCCCTAGGCTCAGTCTCCAGCCGTCAGTGTCTCGATGCACCCGCGATTCTCGCCACCTTCACGGCTGGGTGCACGGGTTTGGTTATTGTTTAGACTGACCAATCAGAGACAAGCCCCCTGAAATTTGCGGGGCAGAATGTGTGGCATAATTAAGCGGGATTTCGTCTTTCTTTTGAAATTTCACACTTTTAGGAGGCGTTTCAGGAAATACTTTTCGCATTTCGCTTTTTCTCAAGACGATACAAAAAAAAAACGATAAAATTTATGCAATCGACGTGTGGATTGTCTGCATAGTTATTAAAATTGTAATGATGTCACGGACATGCAACCAAACCCGTGTGCCCAGCCGTGAAAGTGGCGAGAATCAGGGGCGCATCGAGACACTCACGGCTGGAGACTGAGCCTTCCCCCCCCGCCTAGATTATCACATGGCTAAATTGAGTGACATTTTTTCTTATCATTTGACAAAATCAATACAACTTTGGTATTGATTTTGTCAAATGCTAAGAAAAAATGTCCCTCAATTTACCTATGTGATAATCTAGGTGGGGGGGGGGGCTTACCTCTTAGAATTTTGTGAAGAGCTCAGTGGACTGGAGCTAAAAAGTATCACCCACCCCAGGACTGGAGCTAAAAAGTATCACCCCCCCCCCCCCCCCCCCAGGACTGGAGCTAAAAAGTAGCTCTAGGCACAGAGCTAGTAAACTTAACAGTAAAATGTTAATGGCACAGAACCCCGATATAACGAAAAAATGACTTCCCTGCATGGTTATCCATGTGTTCATACATTGTAACTTCTTAGTTCTTTCATTTACTTTTACTTCAGGATATTTACTTGTTTGGTGGATCAAATGACAAAGCAAAGGTTGTAACACCTTTTGATGATCTACACAAGTTAAGCCTCTGTAAGTTTTTTAGTTTTTCTCTGACGAAGGCTAATACTCAAAACCTTATGTATTTTGTAATGTTTTGGTATGTAACTGAAGTATGTAGGAATGTATTCATAAGATTGTGTTAATGATTTAGTTGTTTATTAATCCTGTGGGATTCGTTTGGTTATTTAAGAGATTGTAAGTTATGCAGAAACCATTCGAAGGCATCTCTTTATACTTGCTTTTAATTTGTGTAACCTACTGTACTGTTTTCTGTATATTTGTATACTTGTTAGCGTTCCGATTTGCAATTGTAACCTGTGTGTGCTCACGGACATCAATAAACGAGATGCTCGCCCCTAGAACTGTGTGGTGTGTTTATTGAAGATTAATTACAAAATGTTTTATACTCGTTTCACAGTGATTAGAGTATAATAGCTTTGAATCTCTTTACGTACCTTAACGTACAGTATCAACTCAGTTGATACGAACTTTTTCATAGGGTGTTCATTAGGCGAGGTTTCACTAAATCCTGAATTCATTTTTGTTGGTTTTCAGCTAAATTAAAATGGAAGAAACTTCAATGTGAAGGCATTGGACCAGAGCGAAGACTGGGGCACACTGCTGTGTTAATATATGGACAGGTAAGGTGAACTTAACCAAGCAAAGGGTTATACATTTCTTTCTCACGTCTGTTGAAATTTCAACCTTAAACCAAAAGTCGCATACCACAATTACTGTGGGTGTGTCGCCAGCAATACTAACAGTTCACATTCCAGGATCATTTACGCCCAGGTGACCATTGTCAGCTTTTGGCTTGCGTGAGGTTGAAATTTCACCAGAAGCGTAAGAAGATCGCATAACTCTTTGTTTGGTAACTATTATATCACTAAGATCGACTTGCCTGGTGAAAGTAACTGCATGGAATTACAGTCAAATGTGACTTCTCTGTACCTGAATGTGGCCACGGCTTTGGATTTACCATTCTAGACCGATCTTTCCCCTTCTATTAAAATCAGACTGAAAGCCAGATGGTCTTTTTGCTTTGAGCCAATCCAGTTGAGATAACCTAGATTAGTATGTACCAAACTAGTGGATAGTGTTTTTTTTTCGCTCGCTCTGATTGGCTACACAAACTCGGGATAGTATTTGCTATTCACCTCCCGGCATTTTTGTGGATTTCGTTCGCGAGTTTTCGATCATTTCTCAGAACAAAAGCAACTATTTGGTGCTGGTTATCTACTGGTTTGATATAATTATACTAAAGCAATTAAGACGGATTCCGCTCAACGTTCGAGCAATAAGTGCAAAAAATATTTACCAAAAAGCTACTCATAGCACGGTAACATTTTAAATGCTATTTGAAACATCTCACTCTAGTTCACTTACCCAAGTGACCCCGCGATGAAATTCTCAAGCATTCTCAAGAAAATTAATTTCAAATCTCGTAAAAGTATGCTAAAAACGGGCGCCATTTTGTTTTGAACTGACATGAAGCGTCTTTTTAACTGAAATATGGACAACTTCATATCCAATTTTCTCTCGCGGGGTCAGCTTGGGAGCAAAAGTAACGATAAGTCCTTCTTATCTGTTCTCAAAATGTGACAGTGCTGCAAGTATTTTTTTGGTAACTTAATTTTTGCACTTACTGCTCGAACGTTGAGCGGAAATCGTCTTAATTATTCACCTCAGTGTTGGTGATGAGTAGTAGAATATCCACCATTTTTCACCTCCACTTAAGTGAGTAATTGTTAATAATTTGGAATTTTTGGTTTTGTTTGTTTCTGCTCCCCATTTTCAGCTGCATGTTGCAATAAAAGTACTTACGCCGAACCGCATGCCATAATCAAACTCGCCTTTACTTGAAGAACGAGGCATTTTCGGACAAAGTTTCTCAGTTTTGTAAACTTTTCGGCTTTCAGTTACATCCATGTGCAGTATTGTGGCATTAAGCAAGAATTACGTAGCAAGAATTACGGTCCGTACGAAACGTACGGACCGTAATTCTTGCTTAAGGATTGTACGTTTTTCATGGACCGTCTGTCCAAAAGCGCTTGCCAGTACCTATTCAGAGAAATATTTCGTAGAAAATTTGCTCACCATTATACAAGGTCAAATAATTCATCAAAGAAAATCTTCTTGTGTGCACGAGGCTTAACAGTATTCTTACTCGTAAGAAGTGAACGTATTTGTCACTTTTCAGCTCGTAATCTTTGGTGGAATGAATGACCAGAAGGACTTCAACGATGTGTGTACTTTACAAACACGCGCAGCCTTAAAGCACCTTCCTTCAGAAATGACAGGTATAATTAAGTGAAATGCAGTCAAAGCTCTCGTAAGCGACCATCTCGGGATTCAGAAAAGTGGTCGCTTACGAGAGTGGGCTCTCGTAAACTACCACATAATGTAAGAATAGAGGGTGGTCGCTTACGAGAGCTTTAAGGATAAAGCTTGGGGTTTGTTAATGGTTACTAATAGTAGAAATAATATTAAATGGTTTGTTATTGTTTATCACAGAAGGGGATCGTAAGTGTACAGGTCAACGAACCATTAGCGCTTATGTTATGTATTACTCAAAGAAGTGCATTCTTTTATTACTGTTTACTGAGTGGTCGCTCACAAGAGCGTAAAAACAAAGTAAAAGTGCAGTCGGTCAGTCACCTGAATAACAAAAGTAGTCGCGGTCGCTTACGAGAGCTTTTAATTACAGAGTTTATGTGACAGTTCAAACAGGGTTTGACGATGCTGGTCGTAACTAGAGCTGGTCGCTTACGAGAATGGTCGCTAGGAGAGCTTCGACTGTATAACTACAGAAAGGCGATATACTTAACAATTATTGCACGAGCGCGCGTTGGATGTGAGTTGCATCATAAGTAGCCAACGAAGCGCGTAGGGTTCGAGTTGTTTATAATAACCTTATTTCTAACAAGCGCGAGTAGAATATTGTTTGTTTAACCCTTTAAGCCCCAATAGTAACAAGCATGTAATTTCTCCTCAAATATCGTTACTTGATCAAACATGCAGGTCATGAGAGTAAAGAAGGTGATCACCAAAGACAAAGTGTCTTCATCTTCAAGCAAATTCTCCCAACTAGTACTATAAGAAATATATGGAGAGCAATAAAGAGAACATGCGTGTTGATACTGGGACTTAAAGGGTTTAAGACGGAATCCATTAGGAAACTGAGTAATTTTAATTTTCAGTGGACAAAAATCTTGTACCATAATAATTTAAAGCATATCGCATTCTTTTTTACATTTTTTGAGAGCTATGGATGTAGTTTGTTATCTGCAATAACCCCAAAGACAATTTCTTATGGGAGCCCGAGAAAATAAATTTCAAATTTCACAAAATGGAATCTTACGCATAAAAATTTACCTATTTTACCCGTGTTTACACAATTTCTGTGAAATTTGAAATTTAATTTCACGGGCTCTCATAAGAAATTGTCTTTGGTGTTATTACAGACCACTAATTACGTCTATAGCTCTTAAAAAGTGTAAAAAAGGATGCGATAAACTTTAAATTATTCTGGTACAAGGTTTTTGTCCACTGATTACTCAATTTCCTGATGGATTCCGTCTTAAATTCTCAACCGTAGTAACCGTTGCTGTACTGTTTTGCCATATATTTGAATGAAAAACTTTATTGAAGTGTCAAGTCTACTAGCTGGCCACAAGTGGCCTACTAACTGCGGACACCTATGATTAAATAACAATAAAGCTAATTAAAAGTCTATTTAAAATTCCCTCAATATAAAGGAGGACAAAAAGTTTACTTCGCGTCGAAAGCTTTTAAACGCAATCGCACCTGACATGGCATCCAATTTCCTTATCAGGCAAAACTCGTGCATGTTTATTTGCTGATAACCTGTGTGCTGTGAACCAATGAGAAATGACTTAAGATAAAAGAGAAACTTCTCTCCTCACCCCTGAAAGTAAGCTTTCCCCAAGATATACCCTCTGCAAAGACTACTAATAGGCTTTAGGAAATCGAGCCATACACGAGTTCACAGCCAACTAGGTGCCAAGTTGGTAATTGGAATTAGCGAATAGCGAATATGACCAAGCTCGGTACCAGTCTACTTGTAGGTCAGTCGTGCAGGATTTATTCTCGGGTGTGACATTGAGGAATTACCTCACTTAAAAATATATTGACATATAAACTTAACACTAAAACGCGCGACCATGTGTCTAACACTTTCTAGCCTTTAATTGATTTTTAATTTAATTCTTAACGGAAGAGTAAATTCAGAAGTAACATCTCGCCCAGATCGCTTCAATACGCTTCAAGTCAGTCCAAGAGGCGCATAATTAGCAACAAAAACTACACAGAAACAAGGTTAATAATTTTTTTATCAGGAATTCTTTTCTATTTCTGTCATTTTAAGTGTATTTGTAAATTTAAATTTTCGACAAACTCACATTTCATCTAATTCGATAATGTATGCGTCAATGTCGAAAAGGCTATTACATGCACGTGGAGAAAAGATTAATATATGGGCTGATCTCATCATGCGTTTGGGCTGCCTGTGGTAATACTGGATAAAATGCTCTGATACTGTTTTACACAAAAATTTACTCTCACTCTATGCAAAAAATAAATACTTACAGTATACAATAAATGAAAATTATCTGTTCTCGCGTTTGATGCCACTTTAAGACTAATCTTTAGCTAATTCTTGGACCTATAGGCATCGCTTTAGAAACGTTTTTTCAAGACTCTGACAAATATTCTATCAGCTCCTGTGTTATCTGTTTGTATGCACACCCCTTGTCTTCTACGTCTCTCGCCCCTTACCAGACAAACCTCCCGCCTACCACAGCGACGGACATTCCTTGGAAAGTGACCTTGGCTCTGCTGTTGCGAGGCTCTCACCATTTGTTGAATCACTGGAGCACTTGCTTCTCTTACTGCTTGTTGAATTGGCACCAATCTCTTTTCTCTCACACGCTGTCCCGTGGTTTGATTTATCGGGACTGATTCCGTTCCTCCAGTGGACTGTCCCGTGGCTGGTTGCATCGGTGCCGATCTCGTTTCTCCACTGTGCTGTTCCTTGTTTTGTTGAATCGGAACCAACCTGATTTCTCTCGCCGACTGTCCCGTGGTTTGTTCAATCCTTGCTGGTGTTTTTTCTCCAGCGAGCTGTCCCGAGGTTTGTTGAATAAGCAGCGAACTCATTTCTCCAGTGAGCCGTTCCGTGCGTTGTTGAATGGGTAGCGATCTTGTTTCTTTCGTAAGCTGTCCCATGCATTGTTTGTTGTATTTGTACGAATCTCGTTTGTCTAGCGGGCTGTCCCGTGGTTTGTTAAATCGGTAGCGATCTCGTTTTCCTCGCAGGCTGCCTGGAGGCTTGTTGAATCGGTAGCGATCTCGTTTTCCTCGCAGGCTGCCTGGAGGCTTGTTGAATCGGTAGCGATCTCGTTTTCCTCGCAGGCTGCCTCGAGGCTTGTTGAATCGGTAGCGATCTCGTTTTCCTCGCAGGCTGCCTGGAGGCTTGTTGAATCGGTAGCGATCTCGTTTTCCTCGCAGGCTGCCTCGAGGCTTGTTGAATCGGTAGTGATCTCGTTTTCCTCGCAGGCTGCCTCGAGGCTTGTTGAATCGGTGGCGATCTCGTTTCTTCAGCGGGCTGTCCCTTGGTTTCCTGAATCGGTAGGGATCCCGTTTCTCCAGCAAGGTGACTGAAGCTTCTCGAATCAGGAACGATCTCTTTTCTCCCTCGGGCTGTCTCGTGGTTTGATGAATCAGTACCGGTCTCGTTTCTCCAGAGAACTGTTCCGTGCTTTGTCGAACAGGTGCCGATCTCGTTTTCCCAAGCAAGCTGTCCCGTGGTTTGTTGAATCGGTGTCGTTCTTATTTCCATGGTCGGCTGTACCGTGGGTTGTTGAATCGGTACCAACACCGTTTCCGTCGGAGTTTGTTTTGGGATTTGGTGAATTGGTAGCGCTCTCGTTTCCTTCTCAGGCTTTTTCGGCGTAGCTTGTTGAAAGGGCACGTTGTACTTTCTCTTGAATCGTTGAATTGGTACCGATGTCCTCTCTCTAGCGGGCTGTCTGTCGGTTTGGTGAATTGTTACCGGACTCGTTTTTCGTGCAGGTTGTCGCGTTGTTTTTTGAATTGGTGCCGATCTGGTTTCTCTCGCGAATTGTCCCGTGGTTTTTTGAATTGGTAGCGATCTCGTTTCTCCATCACATTTTCTTGTGGATTGTTGAATCGGTAGTGATTTTGTTCCTCTCACGGGCGTTCTTGAGGGTTTTTGAATCCGCCAAGTTCTTGTTTCTTTAACTGGTATAGTAGGCGACTCATCCTCGGTGATGTTTTCAAAACCGCGACTAGTGCATCTGCCGCCGTTTCGTCTTTCACTGGAAGCAACGTTCGTGGCACTTACTGCCTTCTCGCCAGCGTTAACCGATTGACAATTTTTGCTTGGACGAAATGGTAGTTTTCCAGCAGCATACCTCGTATTTTCTTCGAACGATTCCTCCTCGCCATCCCGATAGCGGTTCCTCTCCATTATTCGCTTATACAAAGGATTCTCTTCGAATTTAGATCCCTGATTTCCATTCCACATGTATTCTCGTCTTTGCAGAAAAAATTGCGAAACTTCTAGCATGGATGGAGGTTCGCGTTTTGATTGCATATTGGCCAATAAAAACCAACTGCACCCAACGTTACCTTCAGTAAAATGGCATTTTAATCGATAGCGGCGATTTTAATACATAACGAAGCGTGATTTCATCGTAAATGTTTTGAACTTGCAGTGGTCTTAATATGCCCATAGATGGATTAGAGTTTCTCTTCAATTGTGCCTTTCGCCTAATCTTTGTGTACCACGCCCAACCTCTGTGAGAAGAAAAGTTCTTCAACCTGGTGACAACACATGACATGCTTCTTCGAATTATACTAACTCAACAGACCTCTAAGGACTGGCCTTTGGCTGCAGATACTAATAGAAACCCAACCCAGAAAAGTAAGCACTTTAGAAAGTCCACCGACATGAGTCACGTTCCAATTGTCCCCACCCCACCCTACACTGCTACAGTTAGCCTCCTCCTCTCCTTTCGCAGAGTCCCCACCCACCCCTACTAAAAATGTTATAATACAGTTAAATGTGTTCACCATCAGAGAGGTAAACTCTGATATGCCTATCTATATATTAACAGAACAAATGTCGGAAAAAATCAAATGCCCCGAGCGGGATTCGAACCCACGACACCCCGATCTCATGGAAGGTGCTCTCATGAGATCGGGGTGTCGTGGGTTCGAATCCCGCTCGGGGCATTTGATTTTTTCCGACATTTGTTCTGTTAATATATAGATAGGCATATCAGAGTTTACCTCTCTGATGATGAACATTTCTTCGAAATATGCCGTATTACGTACACAGTTAAATGTAATTTAACATAGTTAACGACAAGGAGCAAGTGCCTTGTCAGTAGCGTGTTTCAAGCGTTTAGCGTTTTGGCGTTTGTTTGTAGCGTTTAGCGTTTGGCGTATGTTTGTAGCGGTAGTAGCGCTCATATGGCTGCTGGAGTGCTGGGGCCGAATTCCGTCCAGCGGTGTTTCCGTTTGGTACATGCGTAGCCATCCCATGTGCTTGCGTTTGTTGTTCGTTGTTCGATCGGCGTGGCGTTGTTTAGTGTGGAGTAGTTTTCTCAGCGTTCCCTTCCCTCCCTCCCCTGTGACCGGGCCATTTACCTGCAATCTCGGACGAAACTGTTGAGACACTTCGGAACGAATGAGAACTTTGACCTTGAAAACCACTTACCACGACAAATCTGCCCCCCTCTCCCCCTTATCAATGTTGCTTTGCCACCAAAATTCCCCTGATGAAACCTCAGTCCTTCCAAACAAACCTGAATGGGGGGAGGGGGGAGGAAAAGCCCTTCTGCAATATTGTCGGTCTTTTCATACAAGGAAATTGAGAAATACGCACGCTAATTGCCTTTGTCTCAACTAGCTTCGTCCAAGATTGTGTACAGAGGGTTTTCGTGATTGTACAGAACATGCACTACTCCCAGAAGCCTTCAATCATTTTCTACGTGGGATTCATCAAAGCTGATTTTTTAAAACCCTTTTTGGTAAAATAAATACTGGCATAAAATTTTAATGGACAAAAATAAGAATGCGTGGTTCCTGTTATTTTTGGCTGGTAACAACTAATGGGCGTACAATACTACCATGGGTATCGGTTATAAACTGCCGATGCGTCTTGGACGCTAGCACGAATGGTATTTCCTTCTGAGGATCTACCTATTTTTGTAGTGGATATTTTAGAATAAAATTGCAGTGGAGAATTTCCTCGAAATGTACAAGAATACCGTATGAACCACGAGGTAAACGCAAGGAAGGAGCGTGTGACTTAAGCATTATGCAACAA
Organism: Siderastrea siderea; assembly: GCA_964030785.1. Lineage (NCBI taxonomy): Eukaryota > Metazoa > Cnidaria > Anthozoa > Scleractinia > Rhizangiidae > Siderastrea > Siderastrea siderea. Next base: position 8,865,687 of record OZ034976.1, read on the forward strand.
GACCGGGGTGTTGTGACTTGGTAATTCCCCCGCAAATGTGCCCCAGTAATAGCAAGCCCGTTTTCAAGACTAAAAACAAATTATTTTAATATATAGATGTTAGAATAGGGGAAATCATTAAAAGTCACGCCCGCATTACCAATATTTATGAATTTAAACAATGTCACGCAAGCGCGTGTATGCATGACCCGTGAACTGCACGGGGCATCGAATATATCTGTCTCATGTAAGCACAGCTGTAAGCACGGCTGTCAAGGGAGTTTTGTATAGAACTTTGCTTCTAAAGCATTTGCAACGAGCTGCTTGTCCATGGTTTTTGTCTAGAACGGTTAATTAGCTGGAAAGCTTTAATTCAAGACGATTAATAGGGCTTGAAGTGATCTTTTAGATGATTAACAATTGTTAATTGGTTAATTAATTGACCTGATTAAATAATTTAATTTACGCAAATTTACACCTTCATTAATTAATGTAATTCGTTGTCCTTGCCCAAAATGTTACACTTATAAGTTCATTTTCAAGTAAAGGTTCATCGCGATATCTGATTAGTGAACGTAGCACTAAATAAGATTTTAGACGATTTTTTGAACATTTTCAACCATTTTTCGGAAGCTGTCCGACAGTAATCTGAACGCTTCCGATCTTTTGGCAAATTGGTTGTTGTTATTGTTTTCAAGCCTGTTTTTCATGCGAAGTCGCGGTAGTCTTTGTGTGCGATTAAATGGTCGATACGGAGGGCTTCCCTCCCCCAACTTGTTCTTTCTGCTTTCGCTTGCGAACTCGTGAATTCGTCTCCTAGTTCGTCCCGTTGTAGCTCGTGTTAACTAACATCTCTTTCCGAATTGTAGTCATGTAACAAGTATATCGGCTGTCGATTTTCGGACCATGTTTAACTCCTGTAAGCCTATGAGGCCGATTATTTCAACGAGGTATGAGTTAGACGTGCTTTAAGAGCATTTAAAATAAGTCTTATACTGCGCCCAAGAAGGACAGTTTGAGTTGCTATTTGGGTTCAAGTCCGCGTTATAGTCCTCTAAACGTTGTTTACAGTAAATGATGCTAACGCTTTCCAGTTTACCAGTTTAACCGCACTTAAAAATATATTGACATACAAACTTTGCACTAAAACGCGCGACCATGTGTCTAATACTTTGCAGCCTTTAATTGATTCTTTAATTAATTCTTAATGGAAGAGTAAATTCAGAAACAGCATCTCGCCCAGATCGCTTCAGAACGCTTCAAATCAGTCCAAGAAGCCCGTAATTATCAATAAAAACTACACAGAAACAAGGTTAATAATTTTTTTATTGTCTGTTCTATTTCTGACATTTTAAGTGTATTTGTAAATTTAAATATCCTGACAAACTCACATTTCGTTTAATACCATAATGTATGCGTCAATGTGGAAAAGGCTATTGCATGTACCTGGAGGACAGATTAAAATATAGGCTGATCTCATCATGTGCTTTGCCTTCCTGTGGTAATACTGAAAAAAATGTTGTAACACTATTTTACACAAAAATGTACTCCCACTCTATACAAAAGATAAATATTTACAGTCCACAATAAATGAAAATAATCTATTCTCACGTTTGATGCCACTTTAAGACTAATCTTTAGCTAAGGCATCGCTTTAGAAACGTTTTTTCAAGACTCTGGCAAAGATTCTATCAGCTCCTGTGTTATCTGTTTGTATGCACACCCCTTGTCTTCTACGTCTTTCGTCCCTTACCACACAAACTTCCTGCCTACCACAGCGACGGACATTCCTTGGAAAGTGACCTTGGCTCTGCTGTTGCGAGGCTCTCACCACTGGTTGAATCACTGGAGCTCTTGCATCTCTTACTGCTTGTTGAATTGACACCGACCTCTTTTCTCTCACATGCTGTCTCGTGGTTTGTTGTATCGGGACTAATCCCGTTCCTCCAGTGGACTGTCCCGTGGCTTGTTGCGTCGGTGCCGATCTTATTTCTCCAGCTGGCAATCCCATAATTTGTTGCATCGGAACCGATCTCGTTTCTCTCGCAGACTGTCCCGTGGTTTGTTGTATCGGTGCTGATCTTGTTTCCCCAGCGAGCTGTCCTGTGGTTTGTTGAATAAGTAGCGATCTCATTTCTCCAGTGAGCTGTTCCGTGTGTTGCTGAATGGGTAGCGATCTTGTTTCTCCAGCAAGCTGTCCCGTGGTTTGTTGTATCGGTGCTGATCTTGTTTCCCCAGAGAGCTGTCCTGTGGTTTGTTGAATAAGTAGCGATCTCATTTCTCCAGTGAGCTGTTCCGTGTGTTGCTGAATGGGTAGCGATCTTGTTTCTCCAGCAAGCTGTCCCGTAGTTTGTTGAGTCGGTACGGATCTCTTTTCTCCAGCGGGCTGTCCTTTTGTTGGTTTAGTCGGTAATGATCTCATTTCCCTCGTAGGATGCTCCGAGGTTTGTTGAATTGGTGGCGATCTTTTTTCTCCAGTGGGCTGTCGCGAGGGTCGTTGAATGGGTACAGATCTCGTTTCTCCAGCGGGGTGTCCCTTGGTTTTCTGAATCGGTAGTGATCCCATTTCTCCAGCAAGCTGACGGAAGTTTTTCGAATCAGAAATAATCTCTTTTCTCCCTCGGGCTGTCTCGTTGTTTGATGAATCGGTACAGGTCTCGTTTCTCCAGGAAACTGTTGCGTGTTTTGTTGAACTGGTGGCGATCTCGTTTTCCCCAGCAAGCTGTCCCGTGGTTTGTTGAATCAGCATCGTTCTTGTTTCCCTCGCAGGCTGTACAGTGGGTTGTTGGATCGGTACCAACATCGTTTCCCTCGGGGTTTGTTTTGGGGATTGGTGAATTCGTAGCGTTCTCGTTTCCCTCTCAGGCTGTCTCGTAGTCTGTTGAAACGGTACGGAACTTGTTTCTTTACCAGACTGTCCCGTGGTTTCTCCAATTGGTAGCGAACCCGTTTTACCGTTGTACTTTCTCTTGAAGTGTCGAATTGGTACCGATTTCCTTTCTCCAGCGGGCTGTCTGTCGGTTTGGTGAATTGTAAGCGAACTCGTTGTTTGTGCGGGTTGTGGCGTTGTTTTTTGAATCGGTAGTGATCTCGTTTCTCGGGCTTTCTCGGGCTCAGCGGGCTTTCGTGAGGATTGTTGAATCGGTAGTGATTTTGTTTCTCTCACGGGTGTTCTTGACGTTGTTTTAATCGGCCGAGTTCTTGTTTCTATAACCGGTATAGTAGATGATTCATCCTCGGTAATGTATTCAGAGCCGCCTGTTGAACATCCTCCGCCGTTTCGTCGTTCACTGGAAGCAACATTCGTGGCACTTGCCGCCCTGCCGCCAGCGTTAACCGATTGGCATTTTGTGCTTGGACGAAATGGTAGTTTTCCAGTGGCATACTTCGTATTTTCTTCGAACGACGCCTCCACGCCGTCCCGATAGCGGTTCCTCTCCATTATTCGCTTATGCAAAGGATTCTCTTCGAATTCAGATCCCTGATTTCCATTCCACATGTATTCTCGTCTTTGCTGAAAAAATTGCAAAACTTCCAGCATGGGTGGAGGTTCGCGTTGTGACTGCATATTGGCGACAGTAAAACTGACCAACTGCACTCAACGTTACCTTCAGTAAAATGGCATTTCAATCGATAGCGGCCATTTTAATACAGAACGAAATGTGATTTCACTGTGAATTTTTTGAACACGCGGTGGTCTTAATATGCCCATAGATGGATAAGAATTCCCTTCAATTGTACCTTTCGCCTTAACTTCGTTACCACACCCAGCATTCTGTAAGAAGGCAAAATCACCGACCTGCAAAGGTGTGGTAGCGAAACGTGACATGATTCTTCGAATTGCCATTTTTCATGTGATGCCGTGAACCATGACCACCACGATGGTCATCTTTTGACATATTCTACACACCAATAAGAAAATCTTCATGGAAATTGTTCAGCTGAATCTTGTTGATGCAGTCAAACTCATTTTATCATATTGATGCAAACCATAACTTGGTTTACATAACTTACATGCTACTTGCGGAGGAAAAACATCTCACAATTTGTAATACTGCATGTAATAAAGATTGTTGTTGTTGTTGCTGTTGTTGTTTTCTTGTGATGTCGTAAAATAAGTCCATTACGAAGCTCTCCTTTTAACATATTCTGCACACCAGTGACAAAATCTTCATGAAAGTTGTTCTAATCATTTCTTTTTACCTACTCTCAACTCCTTTGTTTTTTAATCTTGTTGATGCAATCAAACTCATTTTGTCATATTGATGCAAACCAAGAATTATACCAACCCAACAGACCAAACGGCTGGCCTTTGGCTACAGATACTAATAAAAACAGAATCACTTCCCAGGCCCCGGTTGTTCAAAGGGTGGATAACGCTATCCATCGGGTAAGTCGCTATCCAGTGGATAAATGATAACAAAACAGAGTACACTATCCACTTGATAATGGTTTATCCGGTGGAATGAGTTATCCGCTCTTTGAACAACTGGGGCCAGACATCTAAGCACTTCACAAAGTCCACCTACACGAGTCACCTTCCAATTCCCCTCTCCCTACCCTATACTACTGCAGTTAGCCTTGCTCCTCTTCTCTCCGGCAAAGCCCTCACCCACCCATCCCAGAAATTTTTTAAAAGGAGGTGCATATTACAAACGCATGATTTAATGGAACTTTGTAGAGATTGTTTCCAAACTGGAGTAATATCTCCCTCGTGTCTCCAATGCGGCCATTGACCAATTCTGTGGTTGTTGTCATTGTTTTTCCGGGCTTTTTGCTTGTGTTTTAGAAGAGTACGTGCTCCTATTCTTTGCCCATGTATTGAGGTTGACATATTGATTAAGTTGTTTGTGTTGCATGTTTTTCAGGATACTTCGCGTTGTTTCTTGCAGTTGCATGCTTATGCATGAAAAATGATAGCAAACGTCTTAAATATAGGTTGTGTATGTAGATAGAGGCATTGGCATCTACAACAACAACAACAACAAACAACTTTAATACATAAATTATTAAATTCATGAATCTTTGTGTGGCTCTCGTAGTAATTAATTAACTGACCTAATAGGTCGTAAGTAAACTGATCTGATTAGATAATTTGATTAACGCAATTTACACCTTCATTAATTAAGGTAATTGAATGTCCTTGCCCAAAACGTTACACTCGTACGTTCATTTTCAAGTGAAGGTTCAACGCGATATCTGACTTAGTGAACGTAAGCCTAGATAAGATGTTAGACGATATTACGAACATTTTAAACCATTTTGCGGAAACTGGCAGTAATCCGGGCATGTCAAATCTCTTTCCGAATTTGATTGTTGTTGTTTTCAAGCCTGTTTTTAATGTGAGGTCGCGGTTATCTTTGTATGGCCTTAAATGGTCAATGCAGACGGCTTCATTAACGTAACGTTTCCCTCGCCCAACGTCTCCCTCCAGCTTTCAATTGCGAACTCATGATTTTTACTCCTAGTTTACCCCGTTGTGGCTATTAGTATTACGTTTTCTTGCTAAATTTTTGTCACATAAGTATATCGGCTTTCGATTTCTTGGACTATGTTTAACTCCTGTAAACCTATACGTTTTTTGAAAGAATGGATACCTTTTTAGTTTTACTTAGTGCAAAAACAACATGATATAAAAAAGTGAAAATTCCAGAAAAACAACGAAATCGACACCTTCTAATCCAGGGTTTTCTATATGACTATTTATTTGCAAGGGCAACATGAAAATACGAATACGCTTAGCTGGTATGCAAAAAATTGACCATTCTTGTCAGTTTTGTCAACGTCACATTTAATACGGTGGCAATTTGCAATTTGCAATATTGCGTGAATACATGTTACACACTGTAACTTGCCGTGTAATGTTGCCAAAAGTAGAATACGTAGTCTCTTTTTCCTGCAACTCACAACGCAAGTTTTCGTTGCTATACAAGGTTGTGAACGGGGCGTGTTTCACGCGCTAGTTCGTCCGCAACCTGTGTCGCAAAGGCCTTGCGTTGCAAGTTGCAAGAAAATGGCCTCGTGGATTAAGTGGAAAGTTTCGGATCTTTGCCAAATCTGTACTTTGGCACATGTTGTCGTCAATATTTATATCACACTAACGTAACCTTTCTTCTTTTTATTAGGGAGTGACAGTTCATCGTTATCTCAATCAAGGTATGTTTTGTTGTAATCGTTTTCTTTGAGTAATTGTCGAAAAACCAAACCCAAAGCAGTTACCCCTACCCGGAAGGGGGGTGGTAACAGCCAGTTACCCCTACCCGGAGGGTGTGGTAACAGCCAGTTATCCCTACCCGGAGGGGGAGTGGAAACAGCCAGTTACCCCTACGCGGAGGGGGAGTGGTAACAGCCAGTTACCCCTACCCGGAGGGGGAGTGGTAACAGCCAGTTACCCCTACGCGGAGGGGGAGTGGTAACAGCCAGTTACCCCTACCCGGAGGGGGAGTGGTAACAGCCAGTTTCCCTACCCGGAGGGGGAGTGGTAACAGCCAGTTACCCCTACCCGGATAGGGAGTGGTAACAGCCAGTTACCCCTACCCGGAGGGGGAGTGGTAACAGCCAGTTTCCCTACCCGGAGGGGGAGTGGTAACAGCCAGTTACCCCTACCCGGATAGGGAGTGGCAGCAGCCAGGTGCCCCTACCTGGAGGGGGAGTGGTAACAGCCAGTTTCTCTACCCGGAGGGGGAGTGGTAACAGCCAGTTTCCCTACCCAGAGGGGGAGTGGTAACAGCCAGTTACCCCTACCTGGAGGGGGAGTGGTAACAGCTGGTTACCCCTACCCGGATAGGGAGTGGCAGCAGCCAGGTGCCCCTACCTGGAGGGGGAGTGGTAACAGCCAGTTACCCCTACCCGGAGGGGGAGTGGTAACAGCCAGTTACCCCTACCCAGAGGGGGAGTGGCAACAGCCAGTTACCCCTACCTGGAGGGGGAGTGGTAACAGGCAGTTACCCCTACCCGGAGGGGGAGTGGTAACAGCAGGAACTCAACCATGCATAACGCAGTGGTACTTGATCTCGGGAAAGGGGTACAAAAAACATGGTTACACCTTCCAAAATAAGGCAACTGAAATAAAAAAGGCAGTGAACTAAAAGACTTACCTACGTAGACTGATAAATATTTCCTGCTAAAACCTTTCTTAGTCTTTAAACGTCCCATGACAGTACCAGAGCCACTCCTTCAGAATATTGATTTCTGTCTGGTTCGTTCCTTTGTCGCTCAGTCGCCCGAAATTACATTTTTTTTGTTGTGTGAGTGGTCGTGGGTTCGACTCCCAAGCGTGACTCAGATTTTTTCTGTGTGGTCAGATGTTCTCGACAAACTGAACACAACTTGCTTTGTAACGTGACTGAGTTCTGCATTAATCATCTTATCTTTTGGTACCGTTCATATTGTTTCAGTGACATCTCGGGCCCACTGTACACATACGACTTGTCGGTACCAGTTCCCGCGCCATACAGAACCATATTTCCTGCGGTTACAGAGGTATGTCGTTGTTTTAGTTTCATGAAAAGCTTTCACTTAGTGATATTTTAATGACAAAACATAAATATTACTGTTGCATTTATACAGAGCAAAATCGGCGATTTCACGGTGATTTACCGTAGTGGAAACAAAAAATTGTTCGTGATAACGGGAGAGCTGGCCAATAGTAAATAAGTGAGAAACATCGACCACGTGGCCATGCAAGGGGCACGGGTTCTGGTTGAGATAGCGGGAGATTCGGGTTAACCTGCTGGAGATATTGGGGTCTACGGTATTTTGAAATGTTTTTCTGTGGGTGGGGGGGGGGGGAGTGCCTGGAAGCAACGTTTACGCTGAATAGCATGCGCTCTACTCCCGCGATTTTTTTGGTAACGACCCTCGCGACTTCACCTTTAGTAGATGAGGCAACTATCCCTCGACGAAGGCTCTCCGTTGCTTTACCTTTCACGTTATTTTCTCTTGTTTCATTTGCCGTTTTGTTTGGAATTTTTGGCGGTATTTGCTGTTTTTTTTTTGAGATCCTCAAAAAATCATCCTGCAACAATATCTTATACTTGCCCGCAGAAAGTTTCTTTAGTATAAAAGTTGCTATGGGAATGTCGCTAGTTCAAGACAATGACGCGGTTAGAAATCTTCAAGTTTATCAACCAAGATGCTGTTGACTGTAGTTAAAATAGTTGCTTGTTTTGTTTTCTTTTTCGGAAGCCGGCCAGGCCTCAAGACTTCGAAAATGTAAAGTCGTCGTTTGTCAAAAGAGTGGAGGAGTTATTTGAAGATATTTCAAACAAATTTGCTGAGCTAGAGACGTAAGTGAGATTTCACCTTCTTACTCAAAAGTAGCAATCACCTTGCACACCTTGTCTGATTGAGGCCCGTCGTTACGCTTCGCAGGCAAAAAGAAGCGTTAAAGAACGCCGCAGAAGCTTTTCACGAGGAAAGGACAGCTCATATTGAACTTTACGAGAGACAGCAGAAGGTAACATCACCCATGAAATCCTCGACAGAGACCCTAGTCTTACACATGTTATAAAGGTTGTCGCAGCTTGGTTTTCACTGTTCGGCTCACTTTCCCAAGACGTCAACAATTTCATGTAGAAAAGCATTACAAAATATGGTTAATGTGCGATTCATTCTTTGCAATTTCAGGTGATTTTGAAAAGATATGAAGCGATATGACTGTGGATCGTACAATAGGCCTTACAACCGGGAACCTTTTTGTAGTCTTTTGCTTCTGTGTGTGTGTGGGTGGGTGGGTGGGAGGGGATACTCAATTAAGTTTTAGACATGTACGTAGAGGCTCCTCTCTGGCCCTTACCCTTTTATTTACTTAATTTTTAGTTTTGAGAAAGGAGCCATACTCTTCCATATCATATGCTTAAAACGATATATGCCTCAAAAATAAAATACCTCAAAAATGAGAGCGATAAGTTGTCTCGGCATTTCGTCGCTCGGTGGCTCCAATCTTTCTTCTATTTTTGCGTTTTTGTTTCTGCGAAACATTTTGCAACCCTTTCTAGTACCTACATTAGCTAATATCCCTTTCAGTTTAAAATGCACTTTGGTGGCCCTTCAAAATACTAAAATGACAAATTTCCCTATCCTTTCCTGGCGGATCCTCACCCCATAGCCCACTACAGGAAGCTAGTGCGTCCTAGGTTTTGTTTCGATTTCAAGCGAGGTTTTGTGCAACAACTTTGTGAACGGCAGGAACGATTTGTATTAATGACCAAAGAGTATCTGTGCGAAAATTACCCACGATTAAATCTTTTAGGAACTCTCTTTGGAAGAGAATTTTTAAAGAACAGCAGCTTTTAAATCTTTTTACTCTGTAATTTAGTTACACTTTTTACCCTTTTTACCTTTTTAATATTTTATCTTGTATTTCTTGTATTGTTATTCGTTATATTGTCTCATAGTTTATCCATAGTTTTAATATTCGTATTCTAGTGTATTTTTATATTTTATTGTAAATAATTTTAGAGGGCCACTGGTTTGTTAGTATTTTTTATGCTATTTTAGTTCTACCCTCGTTAAATAAAGACTTTACTTACTTACTATCTATCGCTATAATAGCTTTTATCTCAGAAACCTATCACGCCAGGCTTGTTTTTAGCTAATAATATTTGTTTTCTTTTTTCGTTAGGAGCTGGAGGAAATGATTGAAAAGCATCGGATCGAGAACGAGGAATGGATAACTGCTCGAAAAGAAGAACTTAAGGAAGAAAGAAGACGACTGGAGTTAGAAAAGGTAATCAGGTGTCTGTGTGTCTAACACCCCGTTTAATACAACCCAGAAAAGCATTTCAACGTGGGTAGTGCAAATTAGTAGGTACAAACTATCATCCATTCCACATGTGGTATATTAGAAGCACAAATTTAACCTGCCTGTAACGTATCAAGGCTTCACAGCTCAGTTGGTAAAGCAACGCAGCCGTACTGCGAAGGTCATGGGTTCGATTCCCGTTGTAAACCTAAAAGTCGTTTTTTCTCCCAGGCCGCTAAAAAAGCAATTGCCTGAATTCCTTACACATTACGGTGTGTTTTACATCCATCCTGTTAATGACAATCTTTTTTTGTTTTTCAGATGAAGGTTAACTTTTATCACTCGTTTTCAGCTATCAAGTAGAACCTGCCTTTCATAAAGTTGTCAATGTTGTTTGTTGATCTCTTATATCCTTGTTTTTCCCTTGGCTTTCTTGACAGAGTCAGCTGGCTGAAGATCGCGAAAAGCTTCGGCTAGAAAGACAAGAATTCAACGAAAAAATTGAGGCCATCGAAAAACTCGGCAGCGGAGCAAGTCAGCTAATGAATGGAACCAGCTAAAATTGTACATACTCAAATTCGTTCCCAGTGTCGGCCATCCTTTATTTGCCACTGGTACCCTGTGTACCTCCTATTTGCCCTGTGCCCTGTTGGCCTCCTATTTAAACTCAATACCCTCTAACACAAGGTGCTAATGGGGCCGAACATTCAAACATAAATATTTTTAATGGAACATAACAATGTTTGAATCACCAGCTGGCAAGTGGCAGACCAGTTGCGTATTTGTAAGTGTGACCGAGATGTTGAATTTAGTCAGGCTACCGTAAACCACGGACTCCAGTAGCCTGCGCGCAGACATCTCCTATTTCCATTGCTTCACACTCCTTTCCGCTAGGACTCCAGCTAACCTTCGAGTCAGATTTGACCCGGGACCTCCGGGTCTCAAATCCGGTCGGGCTAAGCGAACACACGCCGAGCTGTAAATAACAAATAGAAAACAAATTCATGAAGAGCAAATAAAATCTTAACGTTGTTTAGAACAACAGATTATTTAACTAGTACAGAAGGGCACAGAGAGGCTATTCCCGCGTCAATATCACTTTGTACAAGGGTGTGTTGGGGTTTCGGCTTCAAGTCCTTCTCTTTTATCCGGGGCTGCAAATATGCTTTTTTGTTTCCTCCTTTGTTTTGAGTTGGTTCATAAATCAGTCGTTTCCTTAACACTAATACTTCAATCGTCACCAGAATTCAAATTCTCCAAGATCAGCCGTGGTTGAAACATTACACTTTAATCTAAATAAAAAAAATTCTCTGTGGAGAACCTGGCCTGTGTTGGACTCAACGACAAAGGGAGAAGAAAAAATTTTGCGTCTTAAAAGATCTTCGAAATTTAAGGTTGTACTGGAGGATTGCGAAGCGTGACTTAGCGCATCGCGATGAAAGCGAAACTTACTCCCATCAACGTGAACCGAAACATGCAAACTGTTACATAACTTCGTGTCTCACCCTCCCCTCCCCCCACTAAAAAAGATACCACAGTTGAAAATTGAAATGAAAGTGCAGCGTTTCCTCCCTTGTAAATAAATAAATAAATGTGCAATGTGCAGCGAGACTGGAATAGATTGCACACAGGCGTGTCCCATTGAGTGTTTTCTTACTGGTATGCCAGTGGGACCTTGAATGTAAAGGTTTTATCTTGTGTATTATCATAGCCTGCGTGCAGACATCACGTTTCTTTCTGCGCGCAGGCTGGAGTATTATCCTTCGCTGGAAGAGAGATGTGTACTCTGCAGCTGCAGGAAGATTGCTGTAGGCATTGTTACGACAAGAATGGCTTCGATGCTTACACTAAAGTCGGTAAATTACGATCGTCCGGGTGCGTGTAGTCCTGAGAAGGACTGTTTGCGATGACTGCTATTTAAAGGTGTCTGAACTGAGAGAGCAGGATGTGTGAAGCATTCTTTCTCAGTTGAAATAATAATAACAAATAAGTAACCCAAGTTGCGTGATTCTCTTGAGCTGAAAAGATAAAAACACATGTTCCCTGATGATCAATCGTGTGGTATGTAGGGTATTAAATGTCCTAAAATAAAAGTCCACTAAAAAACTTGTACGGTGAAGTGTAGTCTTGCAGTGCCATCATTGGCCATCATTGTTTTACGTTTTCTGGGTTGGTTCAGAACGGCGACTGCATAATTAGGGTAAAGGGAGGTAAAGGTATTGGGACATGTGGTACAGTTGGTCTTGACGAGCATTAACAACTTAACCTCTTGGTATTACGCAAATAGGAGTGAGAAAGGGAAAAATTATTAATAGATCTGATAACAAATGTGTCGCAGCAGAGGTTCTTGTGTCGCAATATCTGATATGAAGATCTGCTCGCTGCAGATCACGAGATATTTGGGTGTCTGTTACATGACGTCACTAGCAAATTGTTCCTTGGGATGCCCTCACGTGTGGTTTACACGGAAAGATCAGGGATTTCGATGGAAACTTTTTCGTTTCGATGTAGAATATTACCTTGCCAACTTTGCAATGTAAAGTTGCGGAACTGCAAAAGAAAAACTCGAGCGTTTCTAGAAAACAGCTCTTCGAGTTGCTTGCAATTCTAAGGCAGCGGATTCCCACAGGAAAACACAGGCTCCGTCTGACAAACATGGCGGCGAGCAAAGATGAAAATGCAAATGGCGATAACTGTCGGGTTGTTTTCTCAAGCAAAGCGAAATGTTTTAACGACTTCATGCAGGAAATTGCTTCCAAGTTCACTGTGGAGAATCTGAAAGCGATGAAGCGGTTTATGGCCGATGTAATATCGCTCAAAATCGGCGTTGAATGCGAGTCTGCGAGCGAGCTTTTAGCGGAACTAACAAAATGTCATTGTATCAACGAGCATGATTTAGATTTGCTTGAAGATCTCCTCGGTGTAACTGGAAGGAGCGACATTTTGGATCTTTTGCGTGTGTTTAAAAAGAGATGCCCTTCATTTCTGGAAAGTTTGTCTTTAGAAAAGGTCAAAGAATTAGTTCCTGGTAAGTGGATAAGCTAACTTACTTTGACTTAAATTGTTGTTAGAATTCGCGCTATATTTGTTTAAAAAACATAAGCTTATACATCTGCCCTGTTAGGTTCATTCTTTTAGGAGCCCAAAATTTTTTTAATGGTCAGTTTACATAAAAAGGGGTCCCCTTCTTATCAAGGAGAGAAAATTATAACAATATACATAATCGTTACATCTGAAAAAATTCTCAACCTTTCCTGCTGACTCCGATCACGAAATGGTCCCTGGGGGCTTTTCCGGGCAGGGCAACTAATTTGGTCTCTACGACCACCAGTAATTCTGTTTCAATGTTTTAGCTAAGGAAAATTGCACACAATTGTTTTTTTTTTAATACATATACTGTTTTTAATGGCTTTGGGGGCCAAACTACAGGAAAATGTAAAATCCTGTCAATGATTGTCATTCTTGTCATTAGACATCGTTGTCAAAACTGACAAAAAATATTAGAAACCTTGCTGTTTTGCTAATGGAAAGTGATGTATACATGTACAGCTGTGTGCTAAAAATAGGAGGTGCTTTTAAGAATTGTTTAACTTACTTGAATTGTTTAACTTACTTGTAAGTATAGAAAAAGAATACTGCTTTCAAATGTAATGGTTGTCTTCAGGCCCAAAAATATTCGTTTATTCTGTTTGTTTTTCACAGCACATGGAAGATCAATAGTATCATTCATGCTACACGAAAGTGAAAATCCTATCACCCCAAACAAGGTGAATGCCTTCAAGAAAACCGTGTGCAAAAATTTAAAGTTGGTTCCTGCTGAGGTCACTTTTGTTGCTGCAGCCAAAATTCCTCAGCAGCAGCTGGTCTTTCAAATGCCGTCAGATGCTCTCCCACTTCTGCGTCACTGCACAGGCTGGAGAAAGGATTGGCTCTTTTCTCTTGATGTCAGTGGGGTAAAGGTCTCTAGTGAGGATATGATTTCTGTCCAAGAACTGAAGATATCACAGCTTAGACTGCAAGAAGATCCAGGTATATCTGCATAAAATACAACTTATTTGAGCCATTACATTGTAGAGGCCAGGGCTTTGTAATACTATATTTTGTTGTCTTTCTTAGTTGAAAAGTTTTCATTATTTTCAATGTGTGATCATCCACACTTTAGGATTTCATCCACAGACTCAAAGTTAGAACCACTTTGCACAGCAAAATAATCAGCACCACAGGATAGCACTTCACAGACTGAAGCTTCCATCTGAATGGTCACACTTGTAAGGATTTTGTCTACAAGCTCAAAAATTAAAAACATCTTGTAAAGCATAATGACCTTGTAACACCACTGCTCATTGGATGCCCTGTAAAATATTGTCCATAAATAAATAAATGACTTTCATAGTCACACTCAGGATTTCATCCATAGGCTCCACAAGCATATGTAAAATATAACACATAAAAACACAATAACACAATACAACACATAAAAGCTCTATTAAGCCCCTCCCCTGAGGTGGGGGGGGGGGGGCTTATTTCATTTCAGGCCTAATGAACAGGGGGCTTAATAGAGAGGGGGGGCTTATTTCAAATCTTTAAACATTTAATCTTAAAAAAAAAATTGGAAAAAACTCAAACACTGTTGACTTACTTCTTATCAACAAAGACTGGCCCATTTTATTTGTTCCTTTCTAGCTTTAATAAAAATACACCACCTTTTCAGAGAGCCAGTGTCACCCAAAGTGCTTTGTGTGCTTGTGTTTTTGTTTTGAAACAGCTTTTAGCATTTGGCTGGCACATTTGCCGGACTCTTTGCAAATTATACCATGCTGCAATGGCCTTCTATCTAGCCTCTGAAAAAACAAATATCTTCACCGCTAGATGTTACTGGAGAAAACAACTGTAGATCTGACTTTGTAGTCAATGCATATGGAGCTATCACAGCACCTGATCGATTCATTGATCGATCTCCTTGTACGTAAAACCAGAGAAGCCACTTCCTCTTGATACAAAAATAAGACAAAAACAAATAGTAAGAATATTGACGACTTCATCGCTAGATGTCACTGGAGAAAACTAACCGAGATCTGACTTTGCACTCAATGTGTGTACATGGATCTATTACAGTCCAATCGATTGATCGCATGATCGATCGCATCGACCGATGTCGATGGACGCAAAACCAGAATAGCCACTTACACTCTATTTGTAAAAATAAAACATAGACAGCTGTGAACACAAGGAATAAGAAATAATAAAGCAAAACAGCACAAGCTCATGACCATAAGCATTACTTTGGAGCAGGCCCGTGGCTACTGTTATTTTGTCGTAAATGAATGTTCCTTCTGTTTTCATCCGGCAAGGAAAGTAGCACTATTTCACCAACGCAGTACCAGTACTATTGCTGAATCCCATGGATGTTCTTCTTTTCCTCGGCAACTGATACACGGACTCCTTCAGCTGTACAACTTTGGCGGAGCCCGGAAGACTTGGCCTTCGCCTCAGCTTTCCTGAATCCTACGAAGTTTCCAATTTAAAAATTTCCTTCTCCGCGGCGCCAACACTACAGAATTTGGAAATAACAACAATATTGATAAGACAACACTTAAATGTCAACTCAAAACTCACACCAGTGCTTTCGGATTGCTAACAGTAGCGATGGAAGAAGATACAAATCAGACCTCACAACAATTAAAAAAATGGCAGATTTTTCATATATGAAAAATGTACCTCAGTGCACAAAGCACTTTGGGTGACACTAGCTTTTCAAAAGTACTAACCCCTCTAATGTGCTTTCTCCACTACTAGTTCTCGTATCTCCAGTGCTGAGAGTCAGTGAAGCTGCCAGAACAGGTGATGTTCCGGAATTAAAAAGAGTACTTGATGGTGAATCAATAACTAAGCGAAACTTCTTGCTTAAAACCCGCACTGATGGTGCAACCCCACTGATCATAGCTGCAAGGAATGGAAACACTGCCATAGTTCAGTGCCTTCTGGATGAGTACGATGTTGACTTGGAGCAGGAGGGAACTGTTAAAATTGATGGTGACCTTATAGAGTGCTGTACGCCACTTTGGATGGCCTCTCTAGGGGGTCATCTGGCGATCATTAGGTTGTTATTACAACGAGGGGCAGAAGTGAATCATACAACACTGACTAATTCCACCCCTCTGAGAGCAGCATCATTCAATGGGCATACTGAGGTAGGCTTGGATTAGGCATTATCGTTATAAAGTGTAATGTTTTTAGTCTAGTCTTGAGGCATGGTTAAACTTTGTCTAGATCCCAACTATGATCAGCTATTAATAATCACTTGAAGGGTGATTGAGGTAGTTATCGTAGTTACATGACAAATTTAAATGAAAGTAGGTAGTTTTGTTTAAAATCACTCTTGGCTACTAGTTTTCTAAGACTATGAGTAGCCTCTTAAAATCAGTCTACTAGCTTTCTGAGACTGTGAATAATTTTATTTTATTTTATTTATTTGTTTACTTTTTGAAACAATTTGCTCATGTCAGGTGATAACACAATAGAACATTAAGTCCCCTACAAGGAGTATCACCGGAACCCAACTCTTTTAGTTTAAAAAATGCTAACCAACCCTTGAAGAAAAAAATGAAAAAGTGCAGGAATAAATATTAAATTGAATGCTGAGAAGCTGTACATACTATGGCGAAAAAAAGGAAAACAATAACTTATTGATATTTACTAGGTTACATTAACAACGTCGAGTTAAACTGTTGATTTTACAGATAATTAAGAAACAGAAAAGTACCTTTTGCTACAGATTGGGTGGAAATGGATTACAAAAAATTGGGCCAAGTTTTTCACGTTTTTCCCTTTTGTCTTGGAAATAACAAATCACTAAACACTGATCATGTTTTGTTCTTCCTTTGAGCAAATCACTTGATATGTTCCTCTTGACATTCTAGGAGCATTTCGTGTATGGTAAAAGGTACTTAGTTTTAATTTCAGCACAGTTTTAATGTACAGCTCTACATAATTTTGAAAAGGCTGAGAACATAACCATCTTCTGTTGAATGTTAGGTTGTTTTATATTTTTGCTCCAAACTACTTCAATTTCAGCATAGACCTTGAGTTCACTCAAAAAACATGCCCAAAGCTTTGTCCTCTAATTTTCGCCAAGTAGAGTGAGCAGCAAGGGAGAAGCAGATGGTCACACATCCATGACATGTTGCTAGAGACTCCTGTCCAAGCAATGTGCAAATCAGGGGAAAAAACTTTGGACAGTTTTTTTTTGAGTCAACTGAAAGTCCCGTGCAGAAATTGAAGCAGTTTGGAGCAAAAACATAAAACAGCCTAAAATTCGACATAAGACAGTTATGTTCTCAGCCCTTCATATGTTGTATGGGAATTTCTAAATGGATGTTAATTTGTTTTTTAAGGTTATACGATGCCTGATTAATCATGGTGCAGATGTGAACAAACGAAATCAAGATGGCAATACCTGCATAATGGTAGCCTGCTGGAACGGGCACCTTGGCACATTTGGATTGCTTCGCACAGCAGGGGCAAACATGGATGTCCATGATAATCAGGGATTCTCAATGATCCATTGTGCTACTGCTGCTAATAATCTAATGCTCTTGCACGAACTGCTACCAGTACCAAATGCCACTGCAGTGAATGCGAAGACATCAGAGGGCATCACACCATTAATGCTTGCATGCGAGAAAAACCATCCAGATGTAGTTTTGTTTTTATTGCAGAAGGGAGCAGCTGTGGATGAAAAGTCAGACAAAGGTTTGACAGCAACACATTTCTGTGCTCTTTCCAATGATATTACCAGTCTGCATCATCTCATAGACTATAAAGCAGACCTCACCAAGGCAACTGAACGAGGTAGTACTGCGTTAATGCTGGCCTGTGCTAAGGGATATGTATCCATAGTAACAGCACTACTTCGTAACACTTGCAAGTCGAAACTGAAGGCTGAACTTAGCTCGGCTCTGAAGTTCCGTGGTTTGACTGGACAACAGAGCTCTCGGGGGCTGCTGTCCGTGGCGTCAAAAGGAATGGATATAAATGCTGCAAATGAACATGGTGAGACATGCTTAATGATGGCGTGCGAAAAAGGTAGCGTGGAGATTGTTCGGATTCTCCTGGATGAAGGAGCTGACCCTAACATTGCAGATAAAAATGGGATGACGCCCCTAATGATCTGCTGTAGGCGTGGTCAAGATAGAATCATACCCCTGTTGCTGAGGAAAGGGGTGCAGGTAGATCAGAAGAACAGTGACGGTGACACAGCCTTGCACATTTGTGTGCGGCATTACCGGGAATTTAGCGGACATAAGAAGTGCTTGGAGCAACTGCTCAGCACTGGCGTATACGCAGAAATCAAGGTATGTTTTTTTTATTGATAAATGTGGTTTATTTACATCATTTGCCTTTCTTGTCCAGCCCTCATTTTTGCATCCTTCTCCCTTTGGTGGGACTAATGCCCCTGGCACTAGGGTGGAGGGAGGGTTTTAAAGCATCATCACAGAGAGTCATGTTCTTGTGTTAAAAAAATTTATTGATGAGGTCGTAAGTCAGCCAACTAATTTTGTAGTCACCAAGTAAAAGGATATGATGAAAACTTGCAGTATTGCAGTCGAAACGTCGCAATCAACAACTCAAAGCGATTCCATAGTGAGACAAACAAATAAACGTTCATCTTGCCTAAAACGATATGCATATGTAGAAAGTAGTGTTGTGAAGTAATCTTTTATCATGAGTTTAAGGAAGTTTGGGTTTGGCTAGCAGAGTTTCTTCTGATAGTACTCCAAGCTCAAATTTTTCTCAGTCATCAGTTGGTGACCCGTTACTGGCAATAACATTACGACATGTAAAATGATGGTTGCCAGTCTCAAAGAGGTTCATAAACATTGTACAATTATGACATGAAGGGCAAAACCACCATGATCAGTCTTTGCTCCCTGAACTGTAGCTGAAACTGAATTCGAGCACATAAGTTTAAAATTAGTTTAGGCTGACTTTGGAACAAACTGCCTTCGAGCATTAGAACTATAAGTAATTTAAATCTTTTTAAAGGGACAGTAAAGACATGTCTTTTTAGAAAAGCGTTTGCCTGCGTTTGAAGTATTTAGCGTCGTTATTATGTATTTCATATTATGTAAATTAGGATTTTTAGGTTTTTATTAGGCATTTCTCCTTGTTACTTTACTGTTTGTAAGTTGGTATTTTTTCTTTATACATTAATTTTTGTAAACTAGTGTAAGGTGCATTTGATCATATCCAGGTGCTCATTTGCACCTTATAAGTAATAAAAGATTAGTGGAGTGCGTTCGACTGCAACCCTTGTCGACACCGAAATTAGGGAAAGAAAGAGTCTCATCGGCTTTCTGATCGTTCTCGATCCTCGGTTGTTATCAGTTGATTTATTTTCAATAGAAAATCGGACATTGTCAGATACGAAATACATGTAAATCTTAAAATAACAAAGTTGCGTGACACGTTATTTTTCAGGCGGACATATTTAGTTACATGACCGCTTGTATGTACTCATCGAAAGTTTCACATGTAAATACAGAATTAAACTGAAATGTTACAACTACCGTTGAACTCTTTACCTTTGATAACCTCCAAAAATATTCGCGCAATGGTCCTTTCAACCCCTTTTAGTTCGTGGCTTCGTTGATAAACGTCGATTTTCGAAATAAGCAGACAACGCAATTTCTATATTTAAAAGTGGCAGCATGGACATTACTCAAAACTTCGAGAGTGACTCGCCAAGGCATTGTTCTAGAGAGAAATAGCGTGTTCCTTTCACGGACATATAAATTTGAATGTTGTGTGCCAAGTGGTTCTTCATCGAAGGCGAGAAGGTTAGAATGCCAACTGAACGGCGAACTGCAGGTTGACATATGTACCAAGGAGTCGTGCATACTTCTCTAAGACTTCGATCAAGGATTTACAATAACTCCTTGGGCGAAAGGTTGCTTTTTCGAGCCTGGAACTTCTCTCATTCGAAACAAGCTTCTTCCCAACAAAGACGCCTTTGGATGTGAAAGCGAGGTCATTTGGTTCCCTGAAAACGAGTCAAAGTATGCACCAGTTCCCGGCCGAGGTTATGCCCCTGCAAAAATCTTCGGGGGGGCTAAATTGGTGTCGCCCATCCATCCACTGCAGAGAAAATCTCGATTTCACTCCGGCCGGGATTAGGGTTGCGTTCTCCTATTGTCGAACGCAATTATTATTATTATTATTATTATTATTAATAATGGTAATAGGACTGAGTGAAGTCCAATTCGGTCTGTAATCATACGAGTGACTGACGAAATCGGACGACTGCGTAGCGGGAGTCCGATTTGTTTAATCACGAGTATGATTACAGACCGAATTGGACGACACGAAGTCCTGTTACCAATTAATCATATCTATAACAAAATTAGCAAAAGAAAAGGGAGAAAACGTATTGGAGAAGGAATTGACAACAGTTTCACGATACGTAAAAATAACTTATTCAAGTGTAACTGATCCATTAGCGCGCGCGCTCTGACGCGTACTGTCCAATTACTTAGGCATGATGCGTACACTGTCCAATTACACTGTCCTAACTGTCCTATTAATGCTCAAATCATGGCTGGTGATAGCCAATCAGATTCGAGAATTTTGTGATAGTTATGATTATTATTATTATTATTATTATTATTATTATTATTATTATTATTATTATTATTATTATTATCATTATTATTATTATGTTTTCTGTTCTTTAATTGATTGTCATATTGCAAAGAAAAGTGATGCTGATTTGTTTTCTTTGAAATGTTTCACTTTCTTTGGAACTAAAATTTAAAACAAACAAACAATTTGGTACTTCACAATCAGCGCAGATCTCAACAAATTCACGACCCCCTGCAGCAATTTTAGACATCATTATTTTTAGCGACACTGCATGGCTACCAAAATGGTTAACCCTTTAAGCCCCAATATCAGCATGCATGTTCTCCCCATTGTTTTCCATATATTTCTTATGATACTACTTATGATAATTTGACTAAACATCAAGGCACATCATCTTTGGCGATCATTTGCTTTATTCTCATGACCTGTTTGTTTGATCAAGAAGTGATATTGTAAGGAGACATTAGATGTCTGTCACTTTTGGGGCTTAAAGGGTTAAACGGCTTTGAGTGTTGAATAGGACAACCTACAATTTGTGGGGACTTCTGCTATCTTGAAATTTTTACCTTAAACAGGTCAAGAGATCTTTAACTGCAAAACAGTGGGTGGAGGAAATAACTTGTTATTGTTAATGTTATTGCAAACGAAAGTAATTGTCTACATTTGCTTCCAAGCACATTTAGAAATAATAAGTGTTCGACATCTACATCTGCATCTACATTTTATTAAGTCAGTAAAATCCCTATGGATATCACACCAACTGTACAAAATATTAAAAATATTAAAAGTATATAAAATATATAGAATTAAAATAGTTTGGCTCAGATACCATTTCTGAGTACGTTTTAAAGTTAATCAATTGTTTTAGATTGTTGTTTCATTGTGACA
Organism: Siderastrea siderea; assembly: GCA_964030785.1. NCBI lineage: Eukaryota > Metazoa > Cnidaria > Anthozoa > Scleractinia > Rhizangiidae > Siderastrea > Siderastrea siderea. Next base: position 8,886,940 of record OZ034976.1, read on the forward strand.
ATCGTCACAATTTATTCAGTTTCATTTAGTTTTATTGTGACATTAGTTTCATTTAGTTTCATTGTGACATTAGTTTCATTTAGTTTCATTGTGACATAAGTTTCATTTAGTTTCACTGCGACGTACATCCTGTGGCCTGCTAAAATCAGCAGTGTCATAAGCGTCCTATGTGTTAATTAGAGCGAAAGATGTTTAACTTAATGCTTGGTCTTGAAAATATAATAATAAAGATGTAAGGAACATTCAGCATGTTATGGGTGTGAGAAAAAAACTCTGAGTCCCTGACGGGAGTTCCATAAACCAGTCGGGTGCTCAAAGCTCTGAGCCACAGGGAGACTGGTAGCGAACTTAAAGGTGAATGGTTAATCATTGATTCTGAGTTAAATTTTGATTGTTGCAGAACTCGTCAGGAGACACGCCTATCACAATTGCTCTGAAAAGTAAAGCCTGGTGTGGGCAAGCGTTTGAACTGCTGCATGCTAGGGGACTGGAACTCAGTACCTCGCTTCAGGACTGCACGGGCGACACAGTTTTCCACAAATGCGCACGTTCGGGCGATCTCTCGTCCTTGACCCATCTGTTGGCACTTGACAGCAGAGGGCCACTTCAGAAGAACCAGGATGGTGACACGGCGCTAAGAGCTGCCGCGCTGGAGGGCTCCGAAGCCATGACGCGCACACTAATCAATACGGTCAGCGGATTCGCGATGAAGGACAAAGTAGAAGCTCTTGAGCTGTTAGGCGTTGGCCTATTGGCTAAGGAGATATCACGTGATTGGGATATATCAGCTGTTGTGGGCTTCTGGCAGGAGTCTCTTGGGCTTCGTCGCACGCATGGTCTTGCTCTTCCAAACGTTGCACCTCGGGAGTTTCCATTGGAGTATTTCTTAGAAGCGAAACTGCCGAGTGATCTGACGTCATTTGAGTCCAACCCGAGTTGTGTCACTGCACAGGCGCTGCAGATTTGTGACCGCGTCTTGGGCAACAACCATTCGCGCCTCCCCTCCCTCCTCGGTACCATAGGAGAAAGGTTTGCGCAGATTGGCGAGTTTTGCCGCAGTTTGAATATTTGGCTCTATGTTTTGGAAATACAACTTGAATCACTTTCTTCATCTCCAGAAGCGGTGGAGGATGTTCTAAACACGTTCCGTTGCTTCGCTGACGCTTTCGGTTTTGTTCTTAGCCGCAGTGGAAGCGTTCTGCAATTCAGAACAGTCCACCGAGTCGTTAAAAGTGCACTGAAAGGCCTAAAGACCTACCCAGCTCTGTACGAGGCACGTGACAAAATGATGGTTTACCTCCTTCACTATTTGTCCGCCATGTTGGAAGTTGCGTCAGCAGAGCACGATTTAGTGGTTGCTGTAGAAACGGCCAAAGTCGTTGCCCGGTCGGGTCTCCGCAGTACAACTGGATCCACTCTTCTACATCTTGCTGCAAACTCCAAAACTGAAGAGATCAGTTCTCTGAAAGAACACCTCCATTTTCCGAGCCTGCGTGTCTGCGAACTTTTATTAGATAGCGGTATTGATTTAAACGCAGTGGACAGTGACAGGAACACTGCCCTTCATGTACTCCTCACCAAAGGTCACGCGGAAAGAGATGTGCTGTGCTGTTTCCTAAACTCCGGAGCGCACCTGGATGCGCGCAATTCTTCAGGGAAGACTGTTCTTGACCTTGCGAGATGTGAAAAAGTTCAGCGTGTCATACACGCTGCTGATCACGTGCCTGGCCTCCAGTGCCTCGCGGCTCGTAAGATCATGGAACAGAAGATGCAGTATGAGGGGATAGTACCCAAAAGATTAGAGTCATTTATACAGCTACACTAAGTTAATAGGTGAAAATTTCCATTGGTAACAAGTACTTTTCGTGCCTTAAACCTTAGATCTCACTAGTATGTTGTGCGATTCACGATTGGTTTATTGCGTGGTTGCTACCTAAATTACCATTGCATTTAATTAACAGTTTACCCAAAGTAAACTTAGAAATGACCATATAATCCGTATGCAGTGCAAACCGTGTAGACTTCGTTTACTCTGATGGATTGTGTCTCGGGTGCTAAGCAAGAAAATCATTCCCAGCCCTATTTTTTATGAATGTTTCAATCATTGTTGCAAACCAGAAGCGTAAAAGTTGATCCGCAGTAGTTTGATTTTTCCGGGGAGAAATAGACTGATTAAAGAGGCTGGTGTTGGTGTTTGATCTCTGTGAAGTGAGGTAAAGAATCAGTCTACACCTTGTATTAAATTTAGTAAAAGGTGTTGAATGCTCTTCGTTGTTCGAAAGAGCCGTTACATTCAATAAGCAACGGGGAGATCGGCAAGGAACGGATCAGACACCGAGACTAGGAAAACTGGCTCTGTGATCGGGCGCAATTGTTTCAGATTTTATTAACGAACTTAGAAAGGACTTCATGCGAAGACTCAGAACCGAGAACAGGAAATGGATTTTAAAGAAATGCTTTTAAACTGCGTATTGCACCAAGTCTCCGCGTGGGTCAATAACACCAATTAATACATTAAAAATTAGTTAAAGCAACGCAGTTACAATATAAATTCGTGACAGCTCATGGACAAAGTAAACAAAAATAAAATATCACCTGATATTCTCCGTAGATTTTGGAAAACGTTTTCCAAACCAATCCTAACTCGACAAATTAAAAAGAAAAATAAATAATTACTTCTGAAATTTATTGGCAGTACACTATCATTGGTTCCAAGTCCACTGAGAACTTGAACTATCTACCCCCCTTTTAAAACTCCTACACGCGTTTCAGAAATCGAAATGCTCAAACTACTTCAGACCCCAAAACGATTTTTGTTACCCAATTTGAGACCTAACGTCTAATAATCTACCCCTTTTTATACCAAAAAAAAAAATCTATACCAGTTAAATACCATTAGCTGAAACATATTCCAGAACTTAATTTGATTCCAGAACCTTAATTTGATATGCCCAATTTCAGACTAATAGGCAAAGCATACCTTATATTAGAATAAAACGGTCGAAATCTGTCCCTACTTCGGACCAAACCTTAAAAAAAAAACGCAAAACAAAAATACCTACATACGCTGTCGGGCCCCTTTTAGTTATACGAGGAGTCCCCCTTTTCCCCGCCCCAATCTCCCCGTATCGCAAACGATCTCTGCATTGTGTGAGTACTTCATTTATTGAAGGTGTTTCCTTGCCTGTTTCACATTGTTCACACGCATCAGAAATAAATGTTTCTGAATTTATAATATTTAAATATTTTATACACAAATCAATCGCGCTGTCTATGAAAGTCAGTGTGTAAATCGTGGTCCCTGTTCGTTCCTTGTCGCGGTTTAGATGATTTGCAGGCTGTCAGGATTTTTTTCGTAACAATACTTCTAGGTTCTTTATTTGAGGTCAGTTCTCAGCCCTTCTCTCCTGGGTACGCTCTAATGTCCTTGGTCTGTAGTCCTTCCCAGCTTCCACACAAATTTCGAGTGTTTGACGGCAGACGCTGTCAAGGGCCTGGTGAACCTAGGAAATCAAAGGCCAATGAGTATCTCGAGGAACCAATTTTTTTGATGATTTATTTAAAAGTTGAATACCGTCTGTTACCATTTTAAGCGACGCTTAAATTCAGCGATTTGGGAGATTTCATATTTAGCGATTTCCTAAAGCATAGGGGATGTTAAACGACAGACTTCGGCCCTTGACTAAAACTCTAATCTCTAAACGACATTTTTTCCCTCCGAAAACAAAATGAATTAACAATTCCAATTAGCGCTGTATATTTTTTGGTGCTATATATTTATTTTTACCTCATTTCGTAACTGACGATGGCACTTTCAATTTCTTTCCTGTTATTAAGACCTTGTTGGCAATTTCTCAGTTTCTAATGCAACAAAAGTTGGAGGTGACATGTGATCGTAGAAAACTGTTCTTTTCATTATAACAAAATCCAAATATTTAAGGGGATTAAGGCATTTCCAAGCAGATATTCAACGAAAAGAGTTATCGAGTAACCCTGTTACTTCGCCTGAGAGGCTCGCATTTCGAAAATCACTCTTTCTAAACTTGAATGTTGTTTTCCGAAAATTCCTCTTAATAATTCCGAAAATTCCTCCTTCCTCTTTATAGGGCTTGTGGGAAATTCAGCACATATATTCTTAAATCTGAAAATGCCTCTTTTTTTTTATCAAGCACCAAAGTTTCAGATTAAAGAAAGCTTCTAGTATGCGAAATGTATTTATATTTTTTATTTGTTGATGGCAAAGTGTTTACTTTGTACTACTTATGAAATTGTCAAGTCTTCAAGATGTTGCAATTCATTTCGGTACCCGGTCAGCGGTTAAAATATCTTAAGTATGACATTCAAATGAGTGATTGAGCAGAACTTCTTTACGGTACTGTTTATTATGCCTTGTACAAGGTGGTTGCAACTTTTTATCCTTAGAGAAATCCTAAAGTGTGACCATTCAAGTGAACGCTACTGAGTAGTACTTTCTGGTGGTTCTGCGGTTTATTATGCTGTACGAGGCGGTTATAACTTTACGTCTGTGGATCAAATCCTAAAGTGTGACCATTCAAATGAAAGCTACTGAGCAGTACTTTCCTGTGGTGCTGTTTATTGTGTTGTGCAAGGAGATTCAAACTTTTGAGTCTGTGGGTGAAAGTGTGACCATTCAAATGAAAGCTACTGAGCAGTACTTCCCGGTGGTGCTGTATATTATGCTGTACGGCGCGGTTCTAACTTTGAGTCTGTGGATGAAATCCTAAAGTGTGACTATTCAATGAAAGTTACGGAGCAGTACTTTCCTGTGGTGCTGTTCATTATGCTGTACAAGGTGGCTCTAACTTTTGAGCCTGTGGATGAAATCCTAACGTGTGACCACTCACATAAAAGCTACTGAGCAGTACTTGCCTGTGGATCTGTTTATTGTGCTGTACGAGGTACTTCTAACTTTGAGTCTTTGGATGAAATCCTAAAGTGTGACCATTCAAATGAAAGCTACTGAGCAGTACTTTCCTGTGGTACTGTTTATTATGCTGTGCAAGGTGGCTCTAACTTTTGAGTCTGTGGATGAAATCCTAAAGTTTGACCATTCAGACGAAAGCTACTAAGCAGTGCTTCCCTGTGGTGCTGTGATACTGTATAAGGTGGTTCCAACTTAATAATAAGTGAGTAAAATCCTCAAGTGTCACCATTCAGAGAAAAGCTGTTGAGAAGTAAACGTAGTTTAAATGTAGTGTTGTTAATTTTTTCAACAATGTTCAATTTGGTAAAGGTTTAACAATTCCCAAATTACCCATTTCAAGCAAGGACCTACTATCTTTCAGGTCACTTTTTTTTTACATATCAATTGTCTTGGTAATAGTTTGAAACGACAGAAGAAAAAAGCAATAAATACGAGGATGATGTTCAAAACGACAGCTGGTGAAAACCTTTTAAAGAGTTGAGTAGAGGCAAAACAAAAACAAAAAAGAGCAAAACAAAATCACTACTTTTGTCGGCCCGAATGTGTACAACATTTTCTGTATTTCTATCCTGTGTGTACATTAATGAATTCGTATATGTTAGTCCAGGGAAAAAATGGTGAAAGCGATCTTCAGGGATGCGATGCAACTAGTTAGAAGCATAGAAGCAGTCGCAAATAACTCCAAAAAAATTCTGGGGTGCCAACCCACGCACGATGTAATGTTTCTACCGCTAAATTTCGTCTTTAAAAAGGACTTTTTTAGTTTAATTCTAGAATCGTAGCGTGCAATAAAAAAGAAAGTTAAATTTTCGTCACTTTCGATGTCTTAGTGAAAAAATTCAAACATCGTGTTTTGTGATTTAGGATTCTACAAACTGGAGTACCTTAAAAGCAATTTTATATATTTATAATTTGATTGTTTCCCTTTATTCAAGGCATAGCACTTCCTCTTGTTTAAAAAACCCTGAACAAATTGGTGTAACGGATTAAACGGTGTCCAATGAGTTCTAGTAAATCCGCAGAAGAATCTTTATGGCGTCTTGGTTGAAATACTGTTATAAAATAGCTAGAAGTTTACTTTAAAAAAATTCAAGCATTGAGCTTGACGGCTCGATTTCAACAGTTGAAATGGTAAAAGAGACGGTTCGACAATCTCAAATTAATTGCCTAAAGTTATAGAAAGAGCTCAGCTCTGATCTTAAGTGTGACCGTTCAAATGAAAATATTAAGCAATACTTTCATTTGGTGTTGTTTACTGTGTTGGTTTTACTTTTGAGTCGACTCTGGATAAAATCTTACTTTGTCTATCAAAATGAAAGCTACTGAGCATGCAGTACTTTCCTATGGTGCTGTTTATTGTGCTGTACAAGGTGGTTCTATTCTAACGTTTGAGTTTGTGGAAGCAATCCTAAATTGTGACCGTTTAAAAACTTATTGTGCATTTCTTCCCTGTGGTAGTTTCTGATGCTGTACAAGGTGGATCCAAGTTTTGAGTCGGTCGACGAAATATTCAGGTGTGCCTATTGAAACGAAAGCTATTGGACAGAACTTTCGAAGGAAGACTTGGTCTGTCAATATTTTAGAAATTGAAATGTGAGTCAGTTAACTCAGTTGCACTTTATGATATTTTGCAATTTAAAGATATTATTGTTACAAATTTCTATCGAGTTTTAATTTTTTTGGGAACAATATGAAATTCATTCCAGCAACATCCTCGAAGAGAAAGTCCCGAATAATAAAATAAATTTTTGCGAGCATTATTTTATTCTTCTCACATTTCCATCTTGATTCGTGGATTTTTTTCTGTTCTGAAACTTCTTCTATGGCAATAAATACTTCTCCAAAAGCAACAAACTAAGCGTCGAAGGCAACATACGTTTTCAGCTTACCTTAATTTGTCTTTTTCCCACTCCCACATTTCCAATGCCTGCCGTAAAGCATTCTGTTCTCTGGGCAAACAAAGCCACTGTTAGTAGAAAGCCAAGGAAAATCAGTGAAGACTTCATTTTGCTGGCGTGTCTCGAGGTTTAGTAGCTGGGTGATCTACGACGGCTAAACTGACTCGATCTGGGCTGGTCAAAGAGCTATGTATCTAGCCAAAGTTTGATGGTGCTTTAAATAGCAAAATGTTAAGAATCTGCTGAGGTATTCAATGGAATTAAAATTCTGTTTGCCTACAATTAACCCTTCCTTGGTAAAGAGAGCAAAAACAAAAGCAAATTTTCATCATTTAGCTATTTCAGGTCTTACATTTCCGTAAGCTTTCTTATTCGGAAAGCAATTTGAATACCATAAATTACTTCCGAAAAATAATAACAGTATCGCCCGATTGGTCAGTGCGCAATCCAGCGTATTAACCGGTTGCAATAATTACAAGATTACAAAAATGACCGCAAAGGTTTTGCGTCGAGGTTTGGGGGCGACGGAAATTAAGGCAACACATAATGATTTCGCTGCTTTGTTAGTAAACGAAGATAATTGAAAAGACAAACATTGGTCAACTTGCCTTTGTCTTATTCCGGAAAACTCTCAAACCTATCTGCAAAAACCTTTTAGATCTTTTAACTGAGGTCAGAGATGCGCTGAATCGATCTGGTTTTCTGGTTGCGTGCGGTTCATGTTCGGTATTTTTTGTGATGCATTTTTGACGTGGGACGATATGGTGAAAGAGAGACGTTATTTTAAGACCTTTTAGTAATCTTGTTTTTTTTTCTTGTTTTTACCTCCTTCAAAACACCAAGCCGCAAAATCACGGAATCGTTTTATTATATACACGAGGCGGCGCCTCCACTAATTACTTCTTCATTCATTGCGTTTTTACCCGCCAAGAATTTATTGTTCTTCGACGTTTTCTAGGTCGTTTTCGGTCTTCTTTTGTATAATTTTTCTCTCACGTTTTACTTGAAAACGGTGACGAAGTTATGCAATAACGCCCTGATTTCGCTCTCTTTATCGGATTATTTACCTATCCTATGACTTTTTCCCCTCAGAATCGCTAGCGAATCTCGCAAACAAAGTTTACGTATCCGTTCATCCTATGGAACATTTGGCACTGGTCGTCCCACTTTCAATTGAAGAATCTTTAAGGTTTACAATCTTTTCAACTCCTTTAATCGCTTTCGGTGATTAGCAAGTGTTCAAACAATGAAAAGCAGTGGCAGTATTTATTAAACAGGGAAAATAAACTTCTCAAACTTACCGACAACGCCAAAAGACAAACAAAATCATTTTTGGCCTCGCCCAGTTCAAAGCAGTTTATAGAACGACCCAGTGCTTATCGTGTAAAAGTCTGTTTATTTTCAATAAAAATACACAACGAAATTTGTTTAAAATATTACCTTCGTCAACGCATTTTCGACGCTGGTCTTTTATCCCGGAGCGTTATTTGAAATCTGCATTTTCAAAATATGGATTTTCCACAATGACTTGACGCGACTGCCACGATTTATCGGCCGATAAACGATTCTTTAACATGCAGCCCATTTGTATATTTTTTTATTATTAAATTTTATTTGATGTATCTAATCAGAATAAAGTATTTCCTTTACTAATTTTGTTTTTTGATGACCTTCCAAATTTCGTCACCGCTAAATTTAATGTTTTGTGTAGAACATAAAACGATGTCTCAAAACCATCAAGTAACATTCAGTCTTTGTTACTGAAACTGTTTGATTTGAATATAAAATCGAGCCAAAGTTAACTTGTTATCACCTTCTAAGTTTAATCTCAGATCAAAGGATTATTTTTCGATTGTTTTAATTCGTCAGCTAATATCTTTGTGGTTTAGCGTAAGTAGCTTGAAAGGCGCGGCTCTAGAACAGCCGAATAATTACCTTCGTATCTGATATGTGCCGCTTAGAAGTACAGATTTAAATATAAAATTCTTTGTGAGACAATCATAGGAAAAACACCGAATTTATTTAGGAGTTAACTTAAACCCTATTTTCACTAATTATCTCCTCGTTTGTATTTTGTATTTCAGTATTATCTTTCCTATGAACCACCCTCTGTTAAGATAACCAAATAAAATTAACTTCCAATCAATCGAAATTTTCGCTTGGCCTAAAGAAACATGAATATATTAAACTTCCTCTTTTACTGTCGTGCATTTTAAATATGTAATATAGACGGGTGAAATATCCTTATTGTCTTCGCTAACAAAGAGTGGTTTTCCTCTCAACTTGAATTTTGCAGCTGTTGAAGGCACTCGAAGCCACATTTAAAATTAATGTACTTTATCGCAAAATTTGTCTCTCGATATTTCAGAAACTGATACACTTAAATAACAACTTGAGATTGGTATTATTGTAGTTTAAGCCTTGTTTCGAAAAATTCTGTTCGAACCGAAAGTTTCATCATCTTTGACAAACGTTTTGGGGGATAAAGAGAACCAAATAACTTTTACGCAATCCATAGAAGCCAAATATTGTAATAACTACTTCACCTTTTTTCTCTCTTTGAGGTGAATATACAATATCGAGGTCCGTCTCCGACTACTTCCAAAGTATCCCTACGTTAGGGATGCTTTTTTGTCAGTCAAACAGAATATACCCATGGTCGCATATCGTTTTAATTCTGAGACCGAAGCAAAAAAAACACACTTTTAAACTTTACTGAATACATTTCAGCGACCAGTTTCATTGTTAATTTAATTGTTCGAATAAAATTATATATTCAGTAGTGGTTGAAGGTTTCATGTGCAATGTGGTATGGTTATAAAATTTCTGCTATTAAAAAGTATAATAACTTGGAAAGAACAAAGTATATGGTGGACCTTGGAAAAATCGAAGTCTTGTACAAAATAGTTGGAAACCTTTCACCAAGCAAATCTATTGCCAAAGGAAAACTGATCTTTCTTAAAACTAAAATCTTCTGCAAACGACCAACTACGATAGGCCGATTATGGGAAGCGAAAATTTTTAAACGTTGCGTTTTTCAAAGAATTCAATCGAACAGATTTCTTTAAAGTGCCGGGTCGTTTAAGGGTATTTATTGTGCAGAGGGATCCAAGGCATAGTGTTTAAATGAGATTTTATCCAAACTGGTTCATTTCAGGTATAAGCAAGAATGTGATCAACTTTGTTTAACGAGAGTTCCACTAATACCAGTTGACACTAAAAAATATTTTGCTAGCAACATGTTTCAAGCAGATAAAATATAAATCGATTTCCTGAATACTTAAGGGAGGTAATCGCTTACAAAGATACGAATAAATGTAAAGGAGATCCTCGCAGTTATCAACGCAACTTATGCAGTTGCGAAGAGAAAGCCTGAAAAATCAGGCTTGCCGGGATTCGAACCCTGACCTCTGCGATACCGGTGCAGCGCTCTAACCAATTGAGCTAACAAGCCAACTGGGAGCTGGTCATTAAATTGGTTCGTAATATACCCGGGAAAGATGAAGATGAAAGATGAATATATGAATTTCATATATTCATAATTTCAAAGATACGAATGTTCGACGCAAAAACTGATTCTAATGGGTTTCATAAAGGTGGTCATGGTCATTGAGGTAACGCGGGTCGGGATTTCGTAAGCGATTTTAACTGACAACATTGACTGAAAACTGGCTCAACGAAATTTTATACGATGCTCCGGAATCTTGCCGTTAGCATGCTTTGTTATCTCGGAATACAAACCAAAAAAACACCTGTAAGTGACGAAAGCGTGGTAATTTAAGTAAGGGCTAAAGAAGTCAACGTTCGTTCACTAATTTTGATTTCTGTGGTACCAAAATCAAATTCGGTGAACTGCAATCCACCAGTCCATCCTCGTAATTGTACATTTTGTTTCCAATTTGTGTAGAATCTTTTTATCCAGTTTCGTTTGATATTTGGTAGCATTTTCCTATGTAACATGCAAACAGAAATTCGTGAGTTTCTGATGGAAATTTGGTGAGGAAATTTCGATGTTTTTGCGGGACGGTGATCCTTAATGATTGCAGATGATCGCTCACGAGAAATTCTTTAAAATTCTTTAATACAGCTGCGAATTTGATAAATTGCATCACTTCGGTGTGGAATTGTCCGTCAGCGCTTTCGAGGACCGCCAAATCTCACAGAAATTCAACGAAAAAATCTTTCACAATTCTTTCTCTCCCAAGATTTTTTTCAATCAAGTATCACTTTGTAATAAATATAGCGTATTTTCTCTTTAAAGCCGAGAGCGTTTACTTAAGACCAACGTTTGTTTGGTTCCAGATTTTATTTACTGATTTTATTTTTATTTTTATCTTACATCCGAGAACATAAACAAGAGAGCTTATCAGTTAAGCTGTACTAATTTGGGGACTATATCAGATATTCGATACAGAGGTATTCTTAAAAAGTATCGATGAGGAGTATCGTTTGTTTGGATGCTGTTTGATACTGCACACGCGACCGCCTGGCATGTGCATTGGTTCCCAGAGCTTTCAGTCTTTTTTCAACCTCAGGTTCCTTTCTCTTCCTTGGAAGAAAGGACACTGGAAATGAGATTGGCTTCAGAATCTTTATTGAGCGATGATGTCATAACGCAATGACGTCGCATTGTCAATATCGATTTATATATCGAAAATCATTCAATACTAAGAGGACGCTCATATCTACGTTGAACATTAAATTTATTAATGTATCGTGTATCGATCAGCAATCTGGGCAACATTTGCTCTTAAGAAACGAATATGGAACAAATATTGTTAAACCGTGTATCGTAAGCTTTATTCTGTACCAATTTTACAGTTGCATTTCATTTCCCATGCACAAAAGAGGCGATAAACCTTTCGAAAGTTCATCCTTTGTGTCCATTCCGCTGCGTCTGCTTTTCGACACTTCATTGCTTGTGACGTCATAAGCCACAAATTTCCCGTATGTACAATGGTAGCCTCGTCCTGGTCCTTTTATGAGTTGTAGTACTTTGCATGTAGTGACACACAAGTTGAAGTTCTCTTCGAGTCTGTTAGAAGAAAAATAAGTCATTGCCTTTGTGTGAAAATTGAGCAAGAGACGATTAAATCAACGAGTAGTTTAAACGTTGAAAGTTAAACTGTGTTTCACTTTTACATTTAATTAGGAAAGCCATTCACACATCATCTATGATTCTTTTACGTATTTACAGTCACATAAATTTACGCCTTACCAGGCTAGTAAAATTTATTCATCGTTGGAAAACCACCTTAAAGTTAAGGTTGCCAACGTTTGAAACATGTGTAATTTTACTTACGAAAACATTACTAGAATTCATAACATCGAAAGCCTGATTCAGAAAAAAAGTCGATCTAGAAAGAAGTCTTTTGGAAAGCGCAAACCAAACTAGATTTTGTGAAAGTTCGTTAGTAATAGACGCGTATTTGTAGAACTAAACAAGGGATACTTAAGGGACTTGCAAAACATTTTCACTACCTTATTCTCACTAAATTTCGCGAGTGTTAAATTTCCCGAAAAATCGAGAGCCATATTTCGCGAGTATTAAATTTTGCGATTTTGAGAGGAAATTAGAATTGGAATGTATTAAATTTCGCGATTTTTTTCTACCTCTTCAGTATGTAGCTTTGACCTCAGAACTGTAACAACATAATTAATACGATCGTCATCGTAAACAATAGCACCAAAAACAGCTAAACGTAACATGCATGGTGGTGTTGTAAAAGTGGAGGTGATTGACCCTAAGCACTGAGGATCCCCTTTGGTACAAAGAGTCAACAGGTGGAAAGTTTGACGACTGCACAAGCGAGATTTTGAAGAACTTAGCGGCAGAGGACAGCTCGGACAGCGACAGTGAAGCATTCAAAGATAACTGGTGGACAAAATAAAAAAAAAACTCCTAAACATGGAGCTTAGACATGTTGGAATAACAGTAATAAAGCAACAGCTTGAATGTCATCAGTTTATTGATATTATATAGTATTATATTTCGCGAGCATTAAATTTCGCGATTTTGAAAATCGCGAAATTTAGTACTCGCGAAATTAAGTGAGAATAAGGTAATCTGATGTGTTTTGTCCTATCATCGTAGACTTTTTTGCTGTATTTTTTGCAGTAATATTTGATTCTTTTTCATAAAGCCTTATCAAAGACAATGTTATTTTGGGACATAAAAACACCCTTGTTTGCTTGCGTATTTAAAAAAACAGGTGATATAACAAGGTATGGGAACCATGGTTTTATTGCTGAAAAAGTTTCTGCGACGCTGTTCATTAAGTAAGTTGCTGCATTGACTTCTCTGTTCTCTTCAAAATTTGTTTGATAATCATGTTTTGAATGCAATACATTTTGCGCATGCTGGCAAGTCGTAATTTGTTTGAAAAAATTTTATCTTAAACAATCCACTTTAATTGAGTTTATGTTAAGATAAGTCTTTTTTTCTGAAAGGTTTATGACGCGAGAGTTAATTAACAGCTGGGGGCGAGAGGATGTTTCCTTTCTTAATAAAATGAATACAATAATAATTAAAATGCAATTGTAGGAAAATCAGCAGCTGACGATTCACCATTGCTCTGCCGGATTCAAATATCGAAGTCACTTAATTTATTTCTAAATTTTGAATCTTGGTTAAAACTCTACAGCGTGGACATTTGATTGAAAGCTTCTAAGCACTACTTTTCCGTGGTACTGTCAACTGTAAATAACAATCAACAGTTGAATCAGTGGAGGAAATCCTTAAGTGTGACCATTCAAATGAAAGCTATTGAGCAGTACTTTCCTGTGGTGCTGTTTATTATGCTGTACAAGAAGGTTCCAACTTTCGCGAACTCAGTTGATGGAATCCTTAAGTGTGACCATTCAAATGAAAGTTTTTGAGTGCTTTCTACGTTGCTGTTTGTGTTCCTGTACCAGGTGGTTCTAACTTTTGCTTGAGTCTGTGAATGAAATCCTTTGTGTGATATCTCAACTGAAAGTTGTTGAGCAGTTCTTTCCTATTGCGCTATTTATTTTGCTAAATAAAGTGGTTTTAACGTTTGAGCGTATGATGAAGCACTTACGTTTAGACCAGTCGAATAAAAACTATCCAGCAATACTTTGCTGCGTAGTCAGTCAATTGTTTCTTAATATTTTGCAAAAAGAATTGTCGTTTTTTTTCTTTTAACGATAAATTCAGGCGCCACTAGACTGAACGGTTAAACGATAAGTGACGACGATTCAACTTACCAAATACTTTAACTGCTATTTCACGACCTCCTTTTCATGGATCGAATAAGATTCGAGTTAGCCAGAAAATTCATTGAAGATTTTTCAATGAGAAACATTTTCTAGAAAACATTTTCAGTTGGCGATTCTGGTGGCCTAAGTGACGTTATGAGTCACTCTAGAAATCGTTTTTGGTGATTATTGTATTTCTCGAATTTCTGTCCAAAGAAAGAAAAATCTCAAAGAAATAAATTGGAACTTGCACACAGTGTTCACAGAGTGGCTCTTCAACCGCTGTTTCCAGGTGAAGTTAATATTTAGGAATTTTGGCAGATTTTTGTAAACTGAAGAACTTGTAGTAAAACTACTGGAGCAAGGACAAGAATCAGCAACAACGTTGCATCTTCTTTAAGCTTATTGAGTTTGGAAAAAGTAAAACATGCTAAATTATATATGCTATGTATGCTAGCGTAATTCAAGCAACTCAACTGAGGTGGAATTTTCTCTGGCGTTATGCAGATATTTTAACTTGATAAAATCCAGTTTGTCTCTTTCAGTCCAACCACAAGCAATTTTGACATATTTTTTCGCAAATACACAGCAAAAGTGTCGAGAACAGAAGGCCTTAAACAAATAAAACCTCTTATTCATTGCGGGAATTAATTCAGTCTGTCAAATCATATCATTCACAGTAGATTTGAATTTTTAGCTATTTTATCGTTTATTGTCGCAAAGCGAGTCTGCGGGAATTTTTGTGTCTTACCTTTAAAACAAGATCTCGTTTTCCTTTTATCCCCATATTGCCAATTCCAGCTGTAAACGCACTGGTTTCTTGGACCGCAGCAAATACAAACAGAGCAACGATCAAAAGTATTCTGCGATTCATCTGCTTTCTTGTGTATTTCTCTGCTCTTAATTATAACCTCTGGCTGAATGTAAGCTGAAGTCGTGCTCTCTTTTATAGCTGTCTTCTGAATACACTTGGTGATTCCATCTGGTCGAATAATATAAAAGTGGGCGGAAATTAGCTCTATTGTTCATGCCATGTTTTTTGATAAAAATCTGTATTATAATGCAGCTTTGGCGCAACATGTACATAAAATAATTTTTTATATATTTTTCTTTGGTATTCCGATTTTTTCGATTTTACTCTCAATGTAGCTTAGGGGATTACATAAACTATAAATCCACCAAATTGACGATGGATGCTGTTAAATTCGAAACTTACTGTAGTTTCCAAACTTTTTTGTTGTTCTACTTCAACATTGAACTTTCTCTTTTCTCTCTGTAAAATCAGTATCTTGGGCGAAATTCAAGCAGTTAAGCGTAAGCTTTTTTTGGTTGGAAGAAAGTTCCCAATCATAAACATATTAGCGGCTTTTTTTCTGAAAAGAGTTTACGCGACGTATATTGTTTTCAGTGCAAAGTTTTTGTCTTCTAGACTTTTTCATTAACTGGAAAGTAGTTTATTAACTTATCTTCTTTCACAACCCTGAAAGAAAAAAAAACATTTGTATCTTTATAAGCTGGGCTGCAGTTAAAAAAAAAACCTTCAATACTTCAAATGAGACGTCATAAAATATTCTATCCATGTGTCTACCAGTTTCAAAATTGTTGAAAGCTTGAACTTTCAATTAATTTTTCCTTTGTCCCTTTAAAATTAATAACCGCGGGTTATCCAAAAAAGTGAAAGAAACTGAAAACTTAAAAGAATGCTACGTTAATTTGATTTTGATTCTCTTTATTCGGTTTCATGTCAACAAATATTGTTTTTTTTTTGTTCACTTACGTTTTTAAGGTATCGGCCATTGTGAGTTTGCGAGATACTATAGCTACCGCAATAAAACAAATGAATATCCATGATCTTTGAAGTGCATTAAATTTAACTAAAGGAAACACGTATTAATTTGAAGCATCGTCTTTTTTGCTTTGTGTCAATTTACTCAGACACGCGGAAAAAAGTAATAGTTGTTTTCACTTCCAAAATCAAATTTTGGTGTCGTAATAATAACTTATGGTTCAGCGGTAAAACCCAGCTAAAGTGTGACCATTAAAGACAAATTTATCGTCAGAACGTTCCCCTTGTGCTGTTAACTTTAGAGTCTGTTGATCGTTTATAGCTTCTTCTCCCACTGAAAAGGCCTCACCGACAATTCGGCGATGTCACGCTCGTTTTCTTCTTTCTTGTCTTTGGGATAGGCTTCATCGTGGGCTAAAGTAGCTTCCCTGCTCAAAGGGGGCTCTTCGTCCATTCGTCCTCCATCCTTCGTCGTCACAGACAAGGCCAACAATAGCATTCCAAATACAATTTTCAGGAATCCACTTAGGACGGAGCCCCACTGGCAGATAGGCAGCAACAAATGCAGAGATAACCAGTTCAAGAGGAATCCGTGCCATCATAGCCATAATTATCTCTGAAACGATAAAAATTTGTTTTTTTTTTGTTAATTTTGTGCATGGTCAAACATTGGAGTGTACAAGCACGAACGCCGTTTGTAATCAGTATAACCGAATTTTGCCATTAACGCTTACCAATATTCAAAAGCGATTTTGTCATTCCTCGGCGATTGACAAATTTTTCGTTTAAAGCTTTCTGAGGTTAAAAATAGGTGTCACATTTCACTTTGATTGACGATTCTGTCTTTTGTTTGAAGATATTTTAAAAAGGTATGGACACGTCTACCGAAACTTAAAGTGGTACTACGATCAAAATGTCACTTTCATTTTTTCTTCGGATTTCGAAACTTTGTTTACTAAACACTCCCCAAGCGAAATTTTAATCCTTACTTTCGAGAAGAAGACGGTTTATTCAAACTGCAATTTTCCGATTTAATAGTCCGCCATTATTACACCAGAAAGGATATAATGACGTCATTCACTCGAGAGCTTTAGAATGCAGCGCGTGTGAAAGTGCCTTATTTAGTATGCAACACGGGAGCTTTGTAAGCTCTGCTCACACACTGCATTCCACAGCTCTGGAGTGAATGACGTCATTGTATCTTTTCTGGTGTAATAATGGCGGACTATTAAAACGGAAAATTGCAGTTTGAATAAACGGTCTTCTTCTCAAAATTAAGGCTTAAAATTTCGCTCGGGGAGTGTTTAGTAAACAAAGTTTCGAAATCCGAAAAAAAATAAAAGTTATTTTTTGATCGCAGTACCACTTCAAATAAGGTAGTCTCAAATTTTATAACGTATTTGGTGGCTATTTTTGGTTGAGCTTGGTGCGGATAAACCTTACCAGATCTTATGAAAGTTTTGCTAGTTTCTTTGTAAAAACTGTGTTAAACTTACATACGAAATTCACGAGATCCTGCAAAATTGGATGATTGTATAAAGTGGATCGATTCTTGAAAGGAAACAATGGTAAGAGCCTCAAGACAATTAAGGCATGGGTCCTTCAGTTATTTCACAAAAAAAGTAAGGGGGTGGTCTAACTTTTGATGAATTTGACATAAAGCGGAGTAAGCTCAGGATACACTTATACAAGGACCCTGACTATAAAAGGGATAGCTCCTTCCCCTCTTTGTCACACAATCGCTTCTCCAACGTCTTTATCAAAGATGGCGGACTCTGCGAGTAAGAGGGAAGAAAGCCATTTACCAGAAAAAGAAGTCGAATCCTGCCCTTACTGCATTAATCTGAAGTAAAATATCCTCTTTGGCAAACTGAACCTTAAAACCAACATTTATTCATTCTTTCTCAGCATGAGTCTAATATTTTCCGTTTGGCAAATTTTGAATTTCACGCCCGTAACGGTCCCCCAATGGCGAGAGGTTCACAACGGCGCACAGTCTCTTCTCAGTCAGGTTTAGTCTTCTTGAGCCTACAAAATGCATGGCTTGTGTTCTTCCTTATTTTGCCATGCTCAAAGCCTTGGTTAGTTATTAACTGTTGCAAATACAGTAAATCTTTTGAAAGACTGGTTGGATTCATAGCTGGGGTTGTTCAAATTTAGGGCAAACTTCTGTCTTGAATCTAACCGTTTTGCGCGCGTTTTTGTTGCCCCTCGTTCAATATTCAAGCAGTCCTTCGATTCGCTTATACTATTCGATATTAGTATGGCCGATTCTCTAGCAAAAAACCCAGACGATACTTTCCCGAACACGACGAAAAGCTTCTGTGACTTCGATCAAGCTACACAGCTGAATGAAACAAGAAACTCCACACAACATGATTGCAAGCTTTTTGTTTTGGTCCCTGAATCACCAGTTTATGGGACATTTTAGTATCCGGCAAGCAGATGCAGACCCTTCGTTAACTGGTTTTAGCTTTTCTTATAATTATTTGTAAACGAAAGACCGGACGAAACAGTTCGTGGAAAGAGTATGCATTTATCGTTGGCGCTTTTAGTACGCGGGTAATTGTTGTACCGTTCATAGCCGTCTTTATAGCTGATCACTTTTCGAGGTGGATTCCTTGAGTTTCTATCGATGGACAGTCTACAGCAAATTTGAGGTACAGTCAAACAATTTACTGCTTTGATTTGCTAGATCATTCGAGCATTGAATACGTGTTATGTTATGCCCCGTGTGTGTCCATCTCCGACATCGATGTCGATCGATGACTTATAAATACGGTTTTGTTCTTTACTGAGATATCGACCTTTGCAGTTTGTGATGTATTGGGAGAAATGTAGTTATGCTACAGAAAGGATTCGCTGTACATCAACTGTGGCACTTTGATTTATTTTGTACAAAACATTTTGAAATTCAGTCAAACGAAGGTTTTGTCTGGATTCGAAACGAGATTGCATGCCTTCTTCATCCAGACAGTATCAAGTTGCTTTATAATTTGAATTTGCAACAGACACAATTTCACATGTAGCGCTGTAAGAATTCGTCGAAAAGGTAAGAACAAGCATAGCATTTCCGAAATTTCTTCCCCGGACAATGTTTGGGGATTTCTTCGACTCAGTACCTCTCAGTGTATGAATTTTATACTTCGTCAGTTTGCTACCGCTAGCTGCTGAAGTTGACAGCTCGGTGTCTAGAGTGAAATGACTGACGGCTTGCCCAGGGCAAAGGTCCTTTTATAGTCAGGGTCCTTGTTTATAAGCTGAAATTTAAAGTGGTACTACGATGAAAATTTCTTGTTTTGTTTTCAACTTTTTTAAACTTCAAACTGTTCAATAGATGCCATATTATATGAATTGCGAAAAATTAGATCGATATATGCTTACACGGTGCAGGAATATATGTCAGAAATCCGCGTTAAACCCGTCCGCCATTACTCAGTTCGCAAAAGAGAAGCCCGCGAATTTCATGGGAGCGGTCTTATCTCTAACCACGTGAATTTTGCTCGTGACGTAGAAGTCTCAACATCGCCACAACAAAGGCCGGAGAACAGTATGATGAAGAGTCGAAAATAGAGAGCCAAACATTGCATTATATGGATGTGTTCCGTCGAATTTGTCGTCCAGTTATTTTGAGAGCGATTAAGAACAAAGTTTTTTGGCGAAGTCGGCGAACTCGCAGAAGTCGCGCCATACGATGACAGTTTAGAGCCTCTCGCTACTGAAGAAGAAGCCGTCTCAAACAATGCAAGAATGGATCAAGAAGCTGAACAAATATCCCAAATCATAAACACTGAAATCCTTCCGATAATACAACAAATTTAACTGTTTCACATGTCTGTCGTTTTGGGGTCCGTACAGCTGTTTCTTACTCTTGCTTTTATTTCTTGTCGATACGGGTTCAGTTTGTTGTTATGTTTACAGATTTGTTACAGTATCCTGAATTTTAGTTAGAAAGGTTTTAGACCTAAAAATAATAAATCCTATAATTATAATAAGCTCTCCCTTCTAAAAGAAAAGCCCACATAACGCTACATGAAAGTGTTTTGAATAAATATAGAGAGCCCTGAGCTTAACATACATTCAGAATTTATAGATGAGACAAAAGGTCGAGGAATGTAAATTCACGTAAACGAAGTGATGTCGCGAATCACCCGTTAATAGTGTGAACACGGTAATCTTACTACCTAGTAAACAAGCAAATGCGAGTTAATAGAGATAAACTCTGATTTACCATCAGAAGTTTAGGTACTGTGGAATAGGCCGTCACATCCAAAGCGTTACTGGGAGAAGTGGCTACCCGGAACGCGGTGAAAGGCTCAAGAAATTATAGCTAATTTAATAAGTAAGTCTTTGGGAGCTCGCTATGCCGTACGCCAAGAGAAATTAATTGAAGTATAAAAGAGATATTAGGAGCTGGCTACGCGGTACGCAGAGACAGATAAATTGAAATGTACGAGGGATGTTAGGAGCTGGCTACGCAGTAAAAAGAACAAGCAATACACAGTAATGTTTGTTATGGTCGATTAAGCTCGGTTGTTTATATTTTCACGTTATATGTAGCCGAGTAATTCAAAGAAATTTCGCGTAATATTTTCCTTTATAGAACGAGGAATACACGGTGATGTTCTGTTATGGTCCACTAGTTTGTAGGAACTTCAAATAATATTATTTTAGCGGAAGTTTAAGTGGGGAACGTTTATAGTACGCGGAATACACGGCAATGTTTTGCTATTTTCTGCTTACCGCGTACCACGTAGCCAAGTTGAATAAAAATAATTTCTGCGTATCACGGAGCCGGCTTGGCAGCAACACAGAAAATATTTCACGTGAAGGGGCACATATTATGCAGTTAAGCCGAAATCTGTTGGGACTTATACGTGTATATGCACAAGACAACCGAGCGAAGGATCTCTTAGGTATGTGAGGAAATGTGTATCTTACCGTACATGTGCTGTTAGCACAAACGGCAAATAATATTCTCCCACCATTCGACGATCCCGCTCAGATATGATTGCTGATGTTTTTCTTCCTGATGGCTGGAACTGATCCTGGTTTTAAACATTTCCTTGTACCTTTCTCATAAAATGCTTTAGTAAAACATTCAGCCGTAAATGCACAGAGCAAAAAGTGTCCAGCAGCATTGAAGTCCTTCCGGTGCACGCAAACGAAGCTTTTTCGCTTAAAATAAACGTACCCACTCGTCGGTGAACTGTGAATGGAAATTTCCGATCCATCGATGTTTTCTTTGCCGTAATCTTCAACATTATAGCGCCGACCACGCATACTGCAGCTCAAAATCTGAGATATGAATCTTGCAAACCCTCACACCTCTCCGAATGCATAAGAAAGTAGCCACGATTGTTTTGCTGGGTTGAGACTTCTACGTCACTTCCTCTCTGGGCCAACTCGGCCCAACTCGTCCCGGACATTTTTGAATTGAGTAATGGCGGCAAGCCGAATTCGAAAATTGCAGTTAAAATAATCGGACTTCCCGTACGAATTTCGACTTAAAACTTTGCACGATGAGTAATATGTACTTATATTTTCGAAATATGGAGAGAACAAAAAAAATCATATTTTTGATCATAGTAGCACTTTAAAGAACCTTAAATGTCTTTTTGGGATCATATATTGTCACGTGACCAATTAAGGCTATTTTTTGCTCAAAAACCTTTTTGGCAAAATGGCACCACTTTTCATAATTTTCTTGGGGCTGCAATCATCTAAATAATGTCAAGGCTACTAGTAACATCAATTCTGTGCCCGGGCCTTTGAAGAAAATTTAACATAAAATCCTGAAATAAGAAAACAATTTTACGAGGGGACTGGGAACTAGTACAAAACAGTGTTTATTTACAAAAGTAATGAAATACTTCACAAAGTCCGGGCATAGATCTTTAGTCGCTGACGTGATGACTTATTTAGTAGCGGCAAAGTTGAATGACTGTTCGCATAAAGTGGTGCCATCTTTCTTCATAAATTTTTTTCCATTATGTGGCCGTAAAAAGTCACGTGACCTTATTTGCATACGTCTTGTCATTCATTATGTTAACATTAGCAAACTTGTCAGTCTGACAACGTTTTACCGTTTTCTGTCTTAATCCTCTAAAGATGGACCACCCCCTAACGTTTTGGTAAAATAAAAGAGCATCCATGCCTTAATTTTCTTGAGTGCCAAAATTTTAATTTTAGAAGTTTCTTGAACTTAGTAAAGATTGCTAGTCGAGCAGCAGGACAGGAAAGTACGTTTCGCCACAGGGGGCTCACACAAACTGTGTAACCTTCTGAAGTTTCGAAATACGAGAAAAATGTTTGGAAATACCCAACTGTTGCTATCAGTGAAATATTCGCTCAAGCCTGTGCTTTTGACCTGCGCTCTTTATTCATCGACAGATCAACTTTACAGCAGGAACCGTCACCATGCAAAGCACAAAGCTTGATTCAACCAGGAAAATGCCTGTAATGTGCATACAGATTATTTCCCTTGGAACAACGAGAAATTGTCGACTGGAAAATGTCGACAAAGACTGAAAGACAGTTTCAAAGGAATGCCTCATTTTTAATTCATCGCCTTTGGACGGAATGTGAGTAACATATCAAAAAAATTCAGTTGATCTGAAGGTGATCACACACTAACTGAGAAGGCTGCAAACTGTATGAGAATTGACTGAGAGCTCAATATGACATATAAGTGCCCCCCCGGAAGGGACTCCCATATGAAAGTGACGGGGATGCTCGTCTTCTCGCTTAAGGGTGTAAATTGCAGAATTAAGGGCTTAAGGGTGTCAATTGCACACTTAGGGTGTTTAGGACGGAAAGCCAACATTTTTACCCATACAGGTGTCGGTTGGGTTGTGCGTGGAGAAATATCTGTATAAAAAATAAGAAACGTCGTCGTACTGTGTTGGTGGTCTGTTTGCTGTCTGTTTTACCATGGTCTCCTTCAAAGGTCAAATAAAGCCTGAGCCACGCCAAGATTGGTCTCCTTTAGGGGTTTAATTCTAATTTTCCGACGAGCATCCCCGTCCCGTTCGTACACATCAGTCAACTACGCTGAAAAACCAACTTTTCCTAGCTAAGGAAACCTAAACTGCAAGCAGTCTCTTCTAAGAGCAACAGAACTGTAGCAATAATCAGTGGTCTGAAAAATATGGAACTATTAAGGACGGTGCCTCCTTTTCTTACTGCGCATACGTTCTGCATGTGTATCTCAGGTCTGGTCCAAGACATTCGGGTTTCCTAAGGAATTTGCTCACTAATACAAAGGAATTTTTGTGCGGCTTATGACTATGCGGAAAAAGCAGATCTTAGCAAGGACTATCTGAATCCAAAAAGAAAACTGGGAGTAACCGCACATTTTTCAGATATATTTGGAGAGAAAATGCCATACATTCTTTGTATTTTAAAGCTTTTTTAGAATTGTGGTTTTTTTAATTATCTCTGAAAAATGCGTGGTTACCCACGTTATTCTTTTTAGATTCCAATAGCCCTTGCTAAGATCTACTTTTTTCCATAGTCAAAACCATTGCAAAAATACCTCTGAATCAGGAGGCACCTTCCTTAAAACATCTCTGCTTTTTTTTAAGAAGGTACATTATTTGTTGATGGAAAAGATGTCGACCCTTTCCCAATATCAGCATGTTTTTTCTCCTCTTGGTGGTCATTTCCGTAGTGATACTGTAAAGAGAAATTAGATGCATGTCACTTTTAATATAAGAGAGACATAAAATTTTACTAATGAGTTTGAGCTCTGCAACTGTTACTACTTCTCTGATTTTATTGTTATTTCACTTAAGTGGACTTTAAGGAATTTGTCCCTGTGAAAAACCAAGTTGATTATCATTCACCGTTAAAATGAAAAACGCTGTCACCTCTCTCGTATCTGTCAGCAAGGAGTTCCAAAGCCTTTAGTGAGCATCCATACAGCCATTTATCCTCCAATCCAGATTTCTTCCCCAGCATTAAGCGGCACCTGGAGTACCAGATTTCACTAACAACGTCAGAAACCAATAGAGCTCTTTGGGTGGTGGGATGTATTGGACCTCGCCCGTGGCTTACGCGCGAGTTGTCAAACAAAGCCGCCATTCCCTCCTTGAACACTATCGTCTGGTGATATTTGGGATCACTAAGCTTGGATCTCAGTAGCTCGTAAACTTTGTAGTACTTTTGCATCCTAGACGGGCCGTTATCGCCACTCACAAGATTTAACTCAAAGCCTTCATGTTTCATGTTGAAAATGAGCTTGTGATGGCCGTGTGTCTCGTCAAAATATACCACGGGGCGTCGCAATTGAATGTCGATATGATAGATTGGCACTTCTGACGGGTCACACTCTTCATGTACGGTAAGCCGGCGTCGGGCAAGGCGAATTGGAACAGTGCTTAGTAACTCAAACGCTTCGGGGTCTTCCTCTTGAAGATCTTCGATGACTTTCACGTTATCAATGAAGAAGTTGACTGTGTCTTGGACTGGAGCGTTGTAGCGTTTTGCCGGCAGGCAGGAAATCTTTGCTGGGTTTGCGTAATAGCTATGATCCGTATGGGCGGCGTGAGTCCGAGAACCATAGTTGCCCCGGTCATTCTCCTGGGAAAGTTTGTTTGCAAACATCTCTATTTTGGCGCTTGGATGGTAGCGCTGTCGGAGCGCCAAGCGGGATACGCACGAGGGCATGGGGCGAAAAGGAGCACTTGGTTCAAGCTTCTCCCGCTTGCCTAAAAGGAAACGAAAACGACTGCTACGCAGGCTAAAACTAACGACAGACGAGAATATTCTAAAAGAATGTGTCACCTTTTACAAAGACTTATACACGTCAAAGGCTGGAATAACTAATGAACGAGACACAAAATTCTTTCCAAATGTAAATGTAATCAAGCTTGTTGAAGCAAAGTCACTTGTGAAGGCTTGTTGACAATCGAAGAAAGCCTGAATGCATTAAAATCAATGGAATCCAACATATCCCCCGGAACGGACGGCTTCCCAGCGGAGTTTTATAAAACTTTTTGTGAAGATAACTCTTTGTCCTTCGTTAATACAATAAATTGTTCTTTCGAAAAAGGACTTCTATCTATAACTCAAAGACAAGAACCCGCTTTCTAAAAAATTGGAGACCGATCATGCTTTTAAGTTGTGACTATAAAATTGTGTCTAAAACTATAGCCAACAGAGTGAAAAGAGTACTGCCTGACACAATCAATAACGATCAAAGACGGTTCTATAGCAGAGAATATACTGCTGATTGATGGAATCATCAATTTTGCCGCGGAGAATACCAAACCGGGACTTCTGTTGTTTATAGATTTTGAAAAGGCATTTGATGCCTTAGAGTAGAATTTTATATAGAAACCCTCAGGCACTTTAATTTTGGCCCCTCGTTCATGGTTTAGACTATTCTACACTGGTGATATCACTAGGGCAATACGGAATAACGGATGGATCTCACTATCTTTCCAAGTAAGTAGAGGGGTGAGACAAGGCTGCCCTCTTTCACCTTATCTGTTTATTATTGCCGCAGAAATATTAGCAAAGTCTATCAGGGCCGAGAAGAATATTAAAGGATTTGTAACCTATGATGAGGAGCACAAAATCGGTCAATTCGCGGATGATACGACCCTGTTTTTAGACGGGTGAGAGGAGTCTTTTCAGGAATTCCCTCAAACGTTTGGATCTGTTTGGTTCCTCTTCTGGTCTGGAGGTTCCCTGCTAGCAGAGGTCTCTCACGGAGGGAGAAAAATGAGAGGAAGGAGAGAGACCTCTGCCGAGATCCGGCGCGTTTCCTGTCGCGCATGCGCTAGCGTTTCCTTAACAACGAGGGAAAACAACAAGTGACGTTTTGGTCACGTGCGACACGACCTTGGCAAACCGGTTTGCGCGCGAAAGGGCAGCAGCCGCGGCAGCGCAATGAGTGAAATTTTCGAGAGCTGTGTCGAGAAATGCCACGAACTCCTCAACATACTTTCTCCGCGGACATCAGTGAGGCCAACAGTTACAGGAAAAGGTGGCATCTGCCTTTTGTGTGTATTAAACTTTTTAGTTAAGAGGACAGAACACTTGGCGAGCGCGATCGCTAAATTCCGGAGATCTGAAAGGCAAAGTTTGTCGCTTGTTGGAGAGAACGCCTGACTTTCAACGAGAATCGAATGTCCTTAAAGACTCTGTTATTAATCTAAAGGGGGAGGGAAAAATCCTTTCAGTCGGCGTCTTATGTCATACGGGAGATTATCAGAGGCTTACGTTGCATATCTTGTAGTCTGGGAAGAAAATATAATCGAAAAATATAGACCTGAAAAGCTACTTTTAAGATAAAGATTTCATGATTATGGTTTTTTTAAATACTTGTCGATAGCAAAGTACACTTACATTGGTAAACGTGCGCGCGCAAGAAAGTGGTATATAACCGTAACTTTTTGCATGTCACTTTCGGAGGAGGAAGGCAGTTCCATTAGGCGAAGAAAGTGTGTATAAAAAGCCTTAAATCCCTACTAAAAATGATGTCAATGGTGGTTTTGAAAGTAATCAAGTAACCACTAAATTCCTAGCTTGTCTGGGCGGTCTAGGGTTAGAAACTTACTCACGGCCGTTGATTTTCAGCGAATTTTGGAGTTCTCCTTTATATAGACTGAACTTACCCCGCCGTGGATCATCGGCAAGATCCGGCGAGATGGCAAGTCTTTATAATTTGTCATGATTTTTACATTTTTACATATTGAAAAGTTAGCGTGTGTTTTGTGGTTCTATGTTGTGAAATAGTTACATATTTACATGTGTTTCTCTGATCACCACTCTCGATTAATGCTTGTCAGTGATAACTTATTTTTAGTAAACATGATGATTTATATATTCATATTATATCGTTGTTTTGAATAATTGAATGTTTTCTTGAAATCTTGGACTCACCAATTTAATTACTGTGAACCAAAGCCGTTTTTCTTGTCTATGATAAAGGCAGGATTAGCTTGCGATGTTGCCTCAGAATAATGCAAATAGCAGAATTTCGGAAGAATGCATCTGTGTAATGATGCCCTGCAATGCGCCACTCATACTTTTATTTTAACAACAGATCTTCGCTCCTTGGCTAGTTTTGTCCGCTACTTGTCTTCACTTCGTTTGATCGACACTTAGTAAACATGATGGTTTATTCAAAATGTATCCGTTCGTTTTTTTTAATAACTGAGTGTTTTTTGAAGTCTTGGACTCACCAATTTAATTACTGTTAACCAAAGCCGTTTTTGTTGTCTATGATAAAAGCAGGATTAGCTTGCACTATTGGCTCAGAATAATGCAAATAGCAGAATTTCGGAAAAATGCTTCTGTGTAATGATGCCCTGCAATGCAACACTCATACCTTTATTTTAACATAATAACTTGCCCTCTAATACTAGGTCTGCAACGAACTTTAACACTTTCAAGTCCCTGGCGAAACGGCACTTCAAGCGCCAGTGTGTCCAGTCTCTTTTAATTGTCGCGTGTCTCTATGTGTTTTATTAGTGTACTACTTTCTGAATTGATTTTCCTTGTATCTGCTTATTTGTTTTTTACAGGACTCTGTTTAAACTAGCTCTATTTTAATGCTTAACCAGATGTTCCTGTATAAATAAATAAATAGATAAATAAATAACTTCACTCTTTGGCTAGTTTTGACTAAGGAAAAAGGAAAAATCCTAAGGAAAAAGGCGTATTGAGTTTTCGTCAGCATCGTAAACTGGAGCAAGAGGTTTCCAAATATGGTTAAGTTTGAAAAATGAATATTCACGAGCATTGAACACGAGTTACACGTTTCTGGTTTCATGACTATCAATGTACGGCAATTGGTAATTAAGCCGGAAGGGTCAACCAGGTGAGCCAAGCCAACTCTTTCTCATATAAGCGCTTAGTTTTCTCGGGTGGGAGGGTTGTCTCGGCAACCAGGTTAACTTTTCTTCATATAAACGGCGCGTAACTCGCTCTACCTTTTGATGCTCGTTTAGGTTATATGACTGTCTACATCAAGTACGTTTTAATTTGTTTATTTAATTCAGAAAATGAAATTGACGGTATTTTGGACTTATTTGGCACCGCATTTCGATCGATAAAACAACTATTTTCATTTGAAGCCGCTCAATACAGTTCAGTACGGAACTACAAACACAAAACTAGCTTTTTCAGTCGCGCATTCTCGCTACAACGGAATTAAAGAACTACAGAGACAATGCGAATTTTTAGTTTGGAATTATACCAGCTAAAACCTAAGGTGCAAAACTGAAAGGAAATGAGATGGCCAGGCACTGGTGATTGTGCGCCATTGAGTTCTTTGTTCATAAATGTTTCTTCTCTAACGTGCAGCTAACAATCACATTAAACAAGCGTTTGAAGATGCGAAATTTTACTACAGTCAGTTACCTCACCGAGCTTTGGAAGGAAAGATACGTTGTGCCCTTAACTAGTATTTTACTTGGAAGATCTCGACGTGTGAAATATGTACTCGACAGCAACGTTCTTGAAACCTCTGGTGTTCTGGAAAACGGTTTCTGTGTAACTAGCAGTAAATATCACTCACCTTCACACTGCAGAGTCTATCGTCGGCTTCAGTGAGAACTGAACAAACTGGATTATTCAAGTCTCCGAGATCTGGTTTGCAAAAAAACACCGACTCCGACTCCGACTCCTTCAGTTAATTAAGGAACCTTTCAAAAAGTGCAACAAAGCAGAACAACGGAGCAGACCGAGCAAGTGTATATGAAAAGTCAGGAGTACCCAACGACTGCTTCAGGGAAAATCGATTGTAGAGTGAACTAAACATCACCTGCAGGTCTCCGCGTCAATCTTGTTTAATATTTAACTTTCCTGGAAAAAAATACCCGCTCTTCACTGCCAGCGAGAAGGACTTTTAATCAATAAAAATACCAGCCAGCATCAATTTTGAAGTTTGTCAACGAGCCAGCAAAATTAAAATCGCCAAAAAAGAGAAATATCCAGCCAGCGGTAGAGGAAATATTTCCAGTTTGCCAGCAAGTGATCATGTATACTATTTCTTAGCCAGCCAGAGAACTTTTGAAGTAAACTTTGCGAAAATGACTGCATTTGGGGGGGTGGAGTGCGCAACATCATTTTTTTGGGGGGGAGGGGTTGCGAATTTAATATAACGGTATATTTATTTATCAGCTACACTCTTCGTTGACTACAACGTTTTTATTTATTTATTAATTTATTATTTTTTGGAGAGTTTACAATCGTTGA
Organism: Siderastrea siderea; assembly: GCA_964030785.1. Lineage (NCBI taxonomy): Eukaryota > Metazoa > Cnidaria > Anthozoa > Scleractinia > Rhizangiidae > Siderastrea > Siderastrea siderea. The sequence continues at coordinate 8,915,999 of OZ034976.1, forward strand.
AAAGCTAAAATGTACCATAGCAAAGTGCACTACCCAACGTGAAATACATTTAGTTTATCCAGTAAAAATTCAATTTTCATAGCAACGGTGTAAATGGAAGAATTTTTTACTCACGTGAACATTGAACACAAAAAAATGTGCTTCAAACAATAATTGTGCCTAAATCCATTTAACATTAAACAAACAGAGTTTCTGTACATTTCACAGATTACACTGCATATCCCATAACAATAAACAAACAAACAAACAAACAAACAAATAAACAAAGGTGAAACAAAAAGATTGGTACTCACAGTTTTCAAGTAGTCCGCCAGAGGCCCAAGCTGCACACTGTAAATTCTCATAACCGTTCCAAAAAGTGTCGGGTAAAAAGTCGTAATTCAGTTTCAAGTTAAACGATGGTGTAGGAATCACAATTATACAAATGCAAGGCGGTTAGAACCTGAAGTTTTATACACTGCACATTTACAAGGAGAAAGAAGGACTAAGGCAGATTCATTTGACGAACCTCGGATTTAGTTGGCCAGCGTATGTCGTGATTACCAGTTCCTGATTACCAGGAATCTCAGCAAATAAATCAATATCAAAAGGAAAAAAATTAGTTAAGTGCAACCTTAACAAGTTCAATCAACTAGACGGAGTAAATCGATAAAGACAAACTCGACAGCGGACGTCAGTACTGAGCTGCAAAGTTTCGCAGCAAAAGCCATCGTCAGTTGTCGTAAGACAATCACCGTAAAAGATTTGCGAAAGAACTGCCGCAAAAATTCGAAGCAAAAGCCATTGTCAGTTGTCGTAAGACAATCACCGTAAAAGATTTGCGAAAGAACTGCCGCAAAGTTTCGAAGCAAAAGCCATTGTCAGTTGTCGTAAGGCATTCACCGTAAAAGATTCGCGACAGAACTGCCGCAAAGATTCGCAGCAAAAGCCATTGTCAGTTGTCGTAAGGCATTCACCGTAAAAGATTCGCGACAGAACTGCCGCAAAGATTCGCAGCAAAAGCCATTGTCAGTTGTCGTAAGGCATTCACCGTAAAAGATTCGCGACAGAACTGCCGCAAAGATTCGCAGCAAAAGCCATTGTCAGTTGTCGTAAGGCATTCACCGTAAAAGATTCGCGACAGAACTGCCGCAAAGATTCGCAGCAAAAGCCATTGTCAGTTGTCGTAAGGCATTCACCGTAAAAGATTCGCGACAGAACTGCCGCAAAGATTCGCAGCAAAAGCCATTGTCAGTTGTCATAAGACATTCACCGTAAAAGATTCGCGACGGAACTGCCACAAAGATTCGCAGCAAAAGCCATTGTCAGTTGTCGTAAGGCAATCAGCATAAAAGATTCACGACAGCGTAAAAAGGCAAAATGTTTCAGGCTACATGAGTCATTTTAGAAAATGTGTCTAAATGAAGTACTTTTAAAAGTATCGTTTAAAACCCATCAGATTTACTACTTATTCACTCAAATGCTTTTTTGCGACAGCGACATTTCATTTTTCCGAAGGGCAATATTTCGTAGTCTTATAATCATTTAAATTTAATACTTCAAAAATTGTAATAAATAAGAGACTTTCATTCCTCCTGAGGTCAACGTTTAGCAATTTCACAGAAGGAAACAAAAAAGGGTAATAAAGTACTGTACTTTGAGATGTGTTTTGAAGAAGACAGTAAACTACAAAAACAAACCTCGAGCGAGCAAGAATTTATGCTTCTCACAAGAGATACCTCCACACAAGCAGATTTATTTGATTCATCAGAGGAGTAGAGTTCCGTTGAAGTTAGCATACTAAGCTTAATTTAAGCTGGGAATGGCTGAAAATCTGTAGCCTAGTGTGACAAAACATTTTCTCGCTTAGCTTCAATTCAAGTGATTTCCTGTCGTTTCCAAAAATATAACAACTTAATATGTTCAATATAGTCCCCTGAGAAAAGCTGAGTTAACATTTGACATTTGACATTTACATTTGAATGATAGTTTCTTTGAGATCTCGATTCTGATTGGCCGCGGATATAATTTATTCACCGACCCGTTTTTGGGTTGGTAAAATTGGCGCGCTGCAAGCTGGAAAAGTCCTTCGTACGTGACCTACCTAAACTGCGCGTCGACGAAGGACTTTGTGAAAGTCTAAGGCAGTCTGTGCTTTCGCTGAACATTCTTCGGAGGTGTTTAGTTTTGACCGAGAGTAGATTGCTGTTTTCACGGTAAAAAATACTATACAGTCAAACCATCTTACCCGCGAGGTGTCATAACTTGCCAGCCACTTCCGGTGACCTTTTTTCCAGATTGCAACTTTGAACCGCGCATCTTGTCAGTATTAATCGAGACAGGCGTAGAAGCCCTACCGCAAATTTATGTCACAAACACGAGTAAAGTGTCTTACACGACGCGGTCTGTAGGCTCGATTACCAGCCGGTTTTCGGGGAAGAAAGCAGGACCCGAGTGAGCGGCGGAAATCGATATTCGTTACAATTGACTCAGAGTTGACTAATGAGTTCTGTTTTGTAGCGTGGATGAATGAAACATTTTGCCTAAGGTTAAAAATGGCTCCCCTCTCGCTTTCCAAATGTCTTCAGTTTCCGAAGATATCCTCAGACCTTTAAAAATGAAAGCAAATCCCTCAAGTTCTAAATTCAGCCAATATTACAACCGATTTCACAGCTATGTGTAGACCCGGGGTTTCAAGCAGGATGCGCCGGCTATGAGCAGCTATGAGTTGTTCGTCTCAATTGTATCAAATTCACAAAGCGGTAAACAAAATTAGCAGATCTACGTTTCTTGTAATTGCTTTTTTTTATATCTCAGAAAGTACGAATTTCTTCTGTGAACTCCTTTCATGCGCAAATTTCCAGAATTATCTTTTGATGATGGTCGCCCCGAGGAGCGCAAAATTCATCCTATTACGGGCTTTATTACTTCAAAATAAGAAAAATAACTAAACTGATACACACCAAAAAAACCACTCACCCTAACGTTGCTACTTGGCGGGGATTGCCGTGGAGATCACCATCAAACAACCAGTTTAAACGAAAAGGTAAACGTTTACCGAGCTCAACTGATTTGGTCATTCAAAATAAGAGTTTCGTATTACCTCTTTTTTTTAAAATCGACAGCTGATGTTAACCTGTAGCTGTCGACACGCCCCTCTCTACCTGATTCGCGTTCGCTTGCTTGTTAGCGGCTAATTACGCGCGCGTCACGTTTCCGTGCCGCAGGTGATTTCCGCCCTCGCTTGCTTGTTCTTTTTGATCGACAATCCCTGAGCGGGAAGAGAGACTGCTCGTAGTCAGAACACAATTTGTTTTTAGAGTCTCATAGCCAGGAAAAAACAAACAAGCCATTTTTCCCCAGCTAGAGACAGTGTTTTAATATCAATTCCCTGCAAGCCGGGTGTTTACGAAACATCCCAGCCAGTTAACTATCTAATGTTTAACTTTCCCAGCAAGCTCAATTCCAGCCTGTCGAGCGGGTTTTTTGTCGAGCGGCCCCGTCAGGTACTCCTGAAAAGTCCCTTTTGAAATGTCAATGATGGTTTTGAAAGTAATCAAGCACCCACTAAACTTCTAGGTTGTCTGGTTGTGTGAGATTGCAGAGGGACACAGACTTCACAAGATTCCTTACCGTATCTGCGGACTAGAAACGTTCCTATATATATAGAATTGTGGTTTTCTGAATGAACTGCGCGAACTTAGCATTAAAGGCCTATACCCAGTGAAGTCGCCGAGTTCTTTTAACGAAAAAAACACCGAACTCTCTTCCTTCAGATAATTAAGGAATCTTTTAAAAAGAGCACCAAAGCAGAACAACGAAGTAGACTGTACCATTAGACCGAGTTCTCAAATGTTAATGGTGGTTTGAAAGTAATCAACGATCAAGCAACCAGATACCGGTGGACTGGAAACGTTTCTTGTTATGCCGTGGTTTTTCGAATAAAACCTCACGAACTGAGAAAAAAGGCCTAGAGCCAGCGTCAATACGAGAAATGGGATTGGGTGAGGGATGCTACAGGCACACTAGAATCGCGGGCGCGAGTCTACGCTTTCGGAGCTTGGCGCCTCACGAGATATCGCGCAAACATGCAATTCGCACCAAGACGGTTGGTGTCAAGCAGATTCGTTGATTACGTGTACGTAAGGAATGATTCTAACGGAAAATAGCCACGGATACGCCAGAAGGTTGTGACCCTGGGCATACTCAGACGAGCCGCCAATCATTACTGTATAGTTCAATAACGTTTGATTTCAACACTTTAAAAGCAATTGATATCTTCTCATAAATATTCCTTCCCCTGCCTAATGGAACAGTTATTTACCCTTAAAGACTCTGTTATTAAACTAAAGGGGGAGGGGAGAATGTTTTCAGTGGGCGCCTTATGTCATACGGGGAATTATCAGAGGCTTGTGTTGCATATCTTGTGGTCTGGAAAGAAAATATGATCGAAAAATATAGACCCAAAACTTCCCCTAAACCCAAAACAAGGAAATATTCTCTTTTGTAAGTCATTTTTGTCCAACTACACTCTCTTTTTTTTTATAAGAACCTTTTTTATAAGAACGTCGAGGCTGGAATTGGCCAAAATTTTAAGAACATGCCAAGAGCATACCCAGGCTGAGATTTTGTTAAGGTCCTTATCTTGTCTTCATATTTGTAGAATAAGCTATGTGAAAATAAAATTAAGTGTAATAATTTAGTCAGAGTAAGTTACCGCCTTTTTGAGCCCCAAATGCTAGGATTTTTGTGATGTCGCAAAACAAGGAAACACGTATAACTTTTAAGAAATTGGTAGAACTTTGACCTATTTGTTCTTTCTTTCATTCAGAACTATGATTTATGAAATGCTGTTCAATTAATCTTAAGAACATTGTTAAGAACGTCTGAGGCTCAAATCGCCAAAAAAATAAGAACATTCAGTTCCGGTTCAGCCTCAGCTTAAAAATTAGACATTCTTATTAAAAAAAAGAGTGTAAACGTCCATACCGTTTGAGTAGTCTGTATTTCCTCCAACGGGGCCCTCAGAAACAAGAATTCAAGTTCAAGGCTTTCTTGGGACGCGTTTGAATGGGTATAGCGAAGATACTTCTACCAAACTGGGTAACTTGAAAAATTTCAGTAGTCAGTTGATGAAGAAACAGTGATATATCCCTCTTTTAAGGGTAGGCCCAAAAATTAAGGTAAAAAAGGAAAAATGTTTTCGGTTAGAGACATCATTTAAATCACAAAACACACCTCACACAAATGCACTGGTTGTAAAAAAAAAATAGAATTGCCTTACAAACCAAACATAAAAGACAAAATCTTGAAAATTTAAACGCACATTTTCTGTTCTCGCGCCCACGCGGGAACACTACAATGGGAGACACATCGCTTTGTATTTATGAAATCTCATGAATGAGCAAACACAGGAAAAGGGACAAAACGCTTTCATAAACAAAACAAAACAAAATAAGTCATATCAGCACTTTTTTTGCACGTGAAAACAAAACGCATTCAATTTCCACCCACAATCATCATCATGTTACTGCCAATTTAACTGTTGCGAAATTTCTGCAAGTTTCTTAAACATTTCAAAAAAATGGTAATAATATGCGCAATCGTACAGTTGATGTAAATCCACAATCATATATGTAATGTACTTTACCGCTGAAATTAAAGAAGTACTTGTAAATTAAACCGAAAGTCTGACGCTGGCTGGTCATTTATGCTCTACAACGACTTCATACTCTGTCGCTCTAAGAAGTCGAATCAGTGTCTTATCTGTCCTCCGTTTTTAGAATGGAAGTTACATCGTTTTTACTAGAAGCTTCAAAAACCAGAGTTTAGTTTAAAAGCGTAGTACGAAAGTAGTCCGTCTGTTATTTTTGACATGAACTATGGTGCGGTGGCGTCGTCGTACGGTTTGAGACCATCAAAATCGACTCGCAATCTAAATGTATAGATTTCACAACCATGGAGCTACACTATTCAGTATAAATTTGCTGTTGATTCTCGAGTCATAGACAAAGAAAGAGGGACTAACAGGAAATAATGGTTACAGTTGAACACAAAATTCAGTTTTATTTTCAAACAAAGGAAAAAGCGGGCCGACAATCAAATTCTCAGCACACGAACAAACTTTCAAAACTTGTAAGAAAAAGGCACACTAATTTCCGGAAAGCTTTTTTCGAGGAAAACTTTGAATTTACAATGAAAATGAAAAGTTTGAATCAATTGTCTTAGTTGCTGACTTATTCCTAACAAGTTAATAACAGTCACCACTTACCCTGAAAGTAAATCTTTAGTCCTTCCTGGAGATGGAATTGCAGCAAGCAGCTTCGCAAAATTATAAATAACTACTGGAAGGTGGCCCCTTTTTATAGAAGCAGACTGGGTGAAAACATTCCGAACAATTTGGACAAAACAGAAAATGTATTTTCTATAAGAGTTAATTACGGAACGCAGAGTTTTACATCCAGCTTGCATATGTCACCTTGATGCGCATTTCAGTTGCGTAATACTTGTCAGGTATGAATGTTGTTCAGCTACCATGTAATCCACACAGATGCGGACAATAATTCTAAGCCGCTCCCTCATCAATACTCTGTTCTTAAAAAAAGATAGTTAGCGTAATTGACACTTTTTTTTCACTTTTACATCGTCCCTTTTATTTTCTAGCCTCAGATTATTTTGTATATATTTTAGATTAGTTTTTATTCCATTTTTTATCCATCGAAGCCCGCCAGTGGAAAGCTCTGATTTTATTGAGTTATAATTCTAGCCAGATGACGTTTTTATTGAATTTAATATTTCTTACCCTCATGTCGTTACATGTGCTAGTATAAAAAAGGCTTTATGCACGTGACGTCACCAGCTCAACATTCACAGTCATCATTTGTAGGAAATACTTTGCAAGCATTTGGGAACTCGACCCTTTTGTGTGAGTATTGTCATCAACTTTGCTTCCTTTGCGAATTCATTAATTAGAAAATTCACAAGGTTCACACTTCGAAATGGAGGTTTAGGTGAAATAAGGTGTTTTGACGACAATGCGTTAGAGGGGAGATTCAAAACAAAAACCCTCCTTGGGGGGTATGCATATTTTCTAGAATAACACATTTAGAAAGACATCTACATGTACCAAGCTGGTATAAGTAGATTTGTTCTCACCCTTTGCATACAATGTAAAAATGGCTAGAACAAAGCACAAAATTGACAAACAATGGCACCTGTGTCCCTGCTCTTGCCTTCCAAAGTTTCATGAAAAAATTTCCAGTGATAATTTTTATCAAGTAGTGTAGGTGCTCAGATTGATCAAAATAATCAACGTTGGTAACTTCTTTTTTTCTGTTGGCAGAGTAGAGGTTCGGCTCACTATGTTACCATCCGCTTCAGCTAGTAAGATAGATGAGCTAAAACAGGGTCTTAAAGGTTCCTTTACACAAAATCAAGCAAAGACGTTTTCTAGATCTCTGACTTTTTTAATGTGCTTTTCGAAGGTATTTCCAACAAACCGGACGACAATTCCTAAACGCAAAGAGGCTGACTTAGACTGATTATAAAATAAAAGAAGCAGCATAAAAGCAAATATTTTATTAGAAGGATAGGGCAAAGACCCCTCCCACGCCCCTGGCCCCGCAAAAAAACATAAATGAAAGAAATCAAAAACACTGCCATGTTTCACTGTTTATTTTGATAATTATTTTTACCCAACGAATACAACATTTGCATGAATTTAGTAAAAACTCTATGCAATATAGTTTAGATAAAATATTTTTTTCGCACCCATTTCCGACACTGGATAATGTCAACTCAGTGATAACAATAGCCGTGGTTACACGAAGCAATTTTACAGTTTTACCTAGGTAAACATCAGGTTTCCCTGGGGAAAGTGCCATTTTCGCGTGTAATCGATTTTAGGTCGGGGAGGTTTACCCATAAAAAATTTCGTGATGAAGTGACTGAGAACAATAAAAAATGCCCCAAGCTTTGAAGGGTCGTTCTGTTTCCCCAGATAAACCTAACAATGAGAAGCCGAGTTTGGGACGCTGCACGTGCAGCGCGTGATCAGCTGCAAGACCTGCAAGCTGCGTCTGCGTGTGAAAGATTGAGCAATGTTGCACGATTTATTGTACGATTTATTCTATGTGTAGCAAGAATTGTTTACGTGTCTATAAATGTAACAGACCAAGGATCTCACATCCTTTCCATTCCAGCGGTTTGCTCATCTTATAGTTGTAATTTCTCCTTAGTTAACTTCGATGCAAAGTGATTTTTCTTGCCGGGTTGCTCACTCTGTCGTTAAGACCCTTGCCACGTCCACTGCGCTATGTATCCCTTCTAGGTTCATAAATTGCCCAGTACTAACATTCAGTACCAGGGCAGCATGAAGTTTCACTTCATCTTTCCCCTTCTCATCGACGGAAGTAGTTTTTTCCTGGTGTTTTTCCAGTTCTCTATTTTGTCGACGATTGATAACGCACCGCGAGAGCATTTAATTGAAAATAAAGCGCGCTTTTCGGCATTTTTTGTCTTCATTTCGGGCACTTCGGTAAAAGCGGAGATTATTTCAGAAAACATACCCTGAGAAATCTCGGCAAACGTTTTCTTTTCTGATTCGGTGGTTTGAATCTATGTTACTATTTTCTTCTGCAGTGGAAAAAGTGACTGATTTATCAGTGCGTATAAACTTTTCTTCACACCGACGTGCTTGGACATTCATTTTACAGCCTTTGCCGCTGCCCTTCAATCTCTGTACGTCCTCAGAGGAGATATATTTTCGGGATGTCTTTTTTCTTTTCCAGTCTGATTCGCCTTGGGACGCAATGTAAGTAACCTTACGTTAAAAAACATTCAGCTCATCTGAAGGTGATCACGCATAAACTGAGAAGGCTGCAAACTGTATGAGAGTAACTGAGAGCTTAATATGACATAAGAGTTCCCCCCTCCCCCAGGGGGGACTCCCATACGAAAGTGACGGCGATGCTCGTCGTCTCGTTTAGGGTTTAAATTGCAGATTTTGGTCTCATTTAGGATGTTTAGGACGGAAAGCCAATATTTTTACCCATACAGGTATCGGTTAGGGTTGCGCGTGGAGAAATATCTATATAAAAAAATAACAAACGTCGTCATGCTGTGTTGGTGGTCTCTTTGTTGACTGTTTTAGCATTGTCTCTTACAGAGGCCAAATAAAGCCTGAGCCACGCCAAGATTGGTCTCCTTTAGGGTTTTAATTCTAATTTTCCGACGAACACCCCCCTCCCTTTCATATGGGAGTCCTCCAGCCCCTCGGGATGAGTGCAGTGTTTTAATTGAGAGCCCAATGTACTCTCTTGTTACATCACACATCAGTCAACTACGCTTCAACAACAAACTTTTCCTAAGGAAACCTAAACTGCGAGCAGTCTCTTCTAAGAGCAGCAGAATTGTGGCAAAAATCAGTGGTCTGAAAAATATCAAACTATTAAGGGCGATGCGTCCTTTTGTTACTGCGCATACGTTCTGTGCATCTCGGGTCTGGTCCAAGATATTCGGGTTTCGTAAGGAATTTTTCCACTAATACAAGGGAATTTTTGCACGGTTTATGACTATGTGGAAAAGGCAGATCTTAGCAAGGACTGTCCGGATCCAAAAAGAAAACTGGGGATAACGGCGCATTTTTCAGAGATAATTGAGCTCGGCAATGTGGAATGAAAATGCCATACGTTCTTTGTATTTTAAAGCTTTTTTAGAATTACGGTTGCTTAATTATCTCTGAAAAATGCGTTGTTACCCACGTTATTCTTTTTAGATTCCAATTGACCTTGCTAAGATCTGCTTTTTTCCATAGTCATAACCTTTGCAAAAATACCTCTGCATTACGAGGCACCTTCCTTAAAACATCTCTGATTTTTTTAAGAAGGTATATTATCTGTTGATGGAAAGGATGTCGACCCTTTCCCAATATCAGCATGTATTTTCTCCTCACTTTTCTCCATGTATTTCTTGTGGTACTAGTTGGGAGAAGTTGATTAAACAGCAAGACATTTTATGTTGGTGGTCATTTCCGTAATGACATTGTAAGGAGAAATTAGATGCATGTCACTTTTAATATAAGAGAGACATGAAATTTTACTAATGGGTTTGAGCTCTGCAACTGTTACAACTTCTCTGCTTCTTTTCTGTTATTTTACTTAAGTGTTGTGCAGCACCACTGGACTTTAAGAAATTGGTCCCTGTAAAAAAAACATGCATGTTGATTATTACTCACTGTTCAAAATGAAAAAACGCTGTCACTTCTCGTATCTGTTAGCAAGAAGTTCAAAGCCTTTAGTGAGCATCCATAGAGCCACTTATCCTCCAATCCAGATTTCCTACCCAGCATTAAGCGGCACCTGGAGTACCAGATTTCATTAACAACGTCAGCAACCAATAGAGCTCTTTGGGTGGTGGGATGTATCGGACCTCGCCCGTGGCTTACGCGCGAGTTATCATACAAAGCTGCCATTCCCTCCTTGATCACTATCGTCTGGTGATATTTGGGATCACTAAGCTTGGATCTGAGTAGTTCGTAAGCTTTGTAGTACTTTTGCATTCTAGACGGGCTGTTATCGCCACTCACAAGATTCAACTCAAAGCCTGCATGTTTCATGTTAAAAATGAGCTTGTAATGGCCGTCTATCTCGTCAAAATATACCACGGGGCGTTGCAATTCAATGTCGATATGGTAGACTGGCACTTCTGACGGGTCACACTCTTCCTGTACGGTGAGTCGGCGTCGAGCAAGGCGAATTGGAACAGTGCTTAGTAACTCAAACGCTTCGGGGTCTTCCTCTTGAAGATCTTCGATGACTTTCACGTTATCAATGAAGAAGTTGACTGTGTCTTGGACTGGAGCGTTGTAGCGTTTTGCCAGCAGGCAGGAAATCTTTGCTGGGTTTGCGTAATAGCTATGATCCGTATGGGCGGCGTGAGTCCCAGAACCATAGTTGTCCCGGTCATTCTCTTGTGAGAGTTTGTGATCTGCAAACAGCTCTATTGTGTCGATTGGATGGTAGCGCTGTCGGAGCGGCCCTGTATTAAACAAGGGAAAAGTAAGTCTGGTTAAACCTATAAGGTAAAGTATTGTGTCTAACATGATGGATTGAACGAGCGAGATGTCTCGTCAGATCAAGGAGTGTACCTAGATCAGATAGATCTGGGTTCTGTGGTATGAAGCGACTAGGAGCATTACTACTCCTCCTGGACAGCATGCTAGTCCACCACAGGACCCCCAACATAAAGTGACTAGGAGTATTACCAATCCCCCCTCCCCTCCCCTGGATGGGATAGTAGTCCATCACAGGATACCCAGCATAAAGTGACTTGGAGCATTACTACTTCCCCTGGACAGCATGCTAGTCCATCGCAGGGTTACAGTTTATACAATTAGATGGAGAAAACAGCAGATGCAGAGACCAGGAGTGCTTTCCACATGTATGGAAAACTGCCGTTGGGAATTTTCCGCCAAACGGAACAGTACAATTCTTTCAGAAACAAAATGGACCGGGACGAGTATGTACCATTTAAGAGACAGCACTTTTTTTTGTGAAAAAATTTTGCTAAACGGAACAGTACTTGAATTTTCCCATTGTATTTCATCAAAGAGCCGGAGGTACTTTCACACCAGTCAAACGCACGACGCGTGCGCAGTTCCTCCATAATTTTACAAAGGAAATTACACAAAGGAAAAACTTAACAAAGGAAAACACAGGGAAATATAAAAAAATTCAATTTAACCGCAAAACATTTTAAAACACCGTTTCTGAGAATTTTTGAGCTTTTTACGTTGAGAATATGTTCAAAATGAACTGTCTTGCTCAAGTTTTACTGGCGTGAAATTCAGTTTGCCGGCACATGTTATGCATCGTTTTATACGAATTTCGAGCTGGTAAACGTTTGAACTGATTCAAACTTCAAGGTTCAGTAGCAACGGAAAACTATGCTTGACAGTACAGCAGCAGAAAAGAAAATTAAAAGGAAAGGTAAACAGAGATTGGTTGAGGTGCGCAATCTCGTCCTGACATTTCCGTTTTATACACAAAGTGGGATCCACCCGTAAAACTTAATTGAAAGACGACAGCTTTCTTTCAGATGCTTTCGTCCCACCTATCTCCATCCCCTTCGTTTCCGAATTGTAAAAGCTCAAGGGATCAGAACTATCTTATAACCGTGACTAAGCTAATTCTTTCTCTCTAGCCTGTTGGCGTTGTGCATATACTGTAAACACGCCGTTTCGCCGTTCCGCTGTCTTGCCGTCCGGCTTATGGGCCCATCTGTCCACTAACGCTTTTGGTTATAAGCCCATCCAAATCCCGGGGGTTAATTCCATATATATATAAGCCATATAAGTATGTGCCGCGGAAAAGGGTATGGTTTTTGAGGTTCTCACGCCTTAAATGGGTATCCATTTTGCCCCTTTTTGGAATTGTGATCCCAGTGTGACTAGCCTTAGATAGGGTACCTTTTTGTATTAATTAAAACTGCAGTATGTAACCCATGGTTATGATGGCGTACTATTAAACCATACCTAGTCTAGTATTCTATACATGTATTTGATGTTAAACATCCCATGTTGAAGGAAAGAAATAAAAACGACCTGATACACAATTTTTAATGGTCGTTTTTCCTTTGATTTTCTTGGTTTTGGGCCTTAAAAAGAGTATCAGTGTTCGATTTTCTTCCCTAGATGGGGTCAGGATTTGAGAACCTTTGCAGCACACCCCTGTCCTAAACTGACAGGGGTACAGCCCCCCCCCCCATCCAAATCCCTTACGAAGTTGCATTAGTCCAGGGCTGATAAACGGTACTTAACGATATGCACTTACCTAAAGTATGCAGTATCCCTTTCAGCCCTTCCTCATTGGGCGGAACCCCCGTCATGTACGCCACCCCATACTTCCTAAGGCACATCATCTAAGACTCCATCTCCTCATGTATGCGCGAGTAGTCAAAGTAGTTATCTAACCTTGTATCCGCTGTCCAAGGAACAATGTGTGGTGTAGAGTCATGGTGTGTCGTGTCCTGAGCTCTCAGCCAAGACAAACCGAAGGTAGTACTGTGATCAGGCCATTTTACTTTCAAGAGATCGTTTTCATCGTGGTGTTCTACGGACAGTAATGGAGATTCTTTGCAAAGAAAGGCAGTGTATTTTTCCGGACGATAGAGGAGGGAGCCAGCATCAAAGAAATTTTCATCGCGAATCACTGAACGCAGCCAGATGTTAGGGAATATGCTCTTGGCACCATCTTTCCATGTAACGCGCAAGAAATCGCGACAGTGGGATAACGCTTGAGCTCTAAACGGTGCTCGGAGAACTGCAGCCATGTCGACCAGCCAGTAAACCCTAGAAGTAATGAATAGTAGTAGTTTTTATTATATTTATATTTGTTAATATTAATTATTAGTATTTTTAAAGGTGTGTTTGATCATTTCACTCTCAAAAGCCCCCATGTTCAAAAGGAAAAAGTTTCTTCACACATTTTTTTTCAAACAAACAGGACTTGCAAAGACAACCAAAACTAACGATAAAAATAGGCACCCATCAGAGTGCACGTGTTTGCTAAAAAGTGCAAATGTGCACGTAAACAGGGGTAAATTAGTTTTGTAGGTACAGACATTGATGCCGGGAAATTGAAATCGGAGGCTTTCCCCTGGGTCGGGATTTTTACAATCTGACTATGCCCCAGGGTGAGAAATTTGACATGGCCGCCATTTTGAAAATTGGAGAGATCTTGGAAAAGAGTTACTTTTCAATCGCAAAAGAAGTAGGAACCAACAGCTAATTCCCTCGCTCAGTGATGACAAATAGGGGAATGACAAGAAAGGTAGGAGAATTAGTCGTTAATTACAGCGAATCCATTTAGTTTATGTACATGTATGCTTAAATTTATAACGATTCCGTTTGTTTATGACCTTACCAGCGACTTTCAGTAAAAATCAAGCAAAATTTCAATTTCGCGGCAGTAGTTGAAAAATCAATTTCTTTCGTATTTTGCATATAATTAGGTATTGGTAAAGCTGGAAACCTGATCTGGTTCGTTTTCGCTTGAGGCGCGTTATTTTCGAAGAAAACGAGGAAATCGATTCTCGGTTTCGGGAGGTCAAAATCACAGGAAATTAATCTTGAAAATCAGTACTATAAACTTGCATCGCGCTGGTAAACTAAAGAAAGGCACTTTCTATCGACAGAACAAGTCTTTTTCATTAACTAGACAGTTGTGAAACAGCAGTAGCGAAATCTACTGAACACAAACAATTCCAAACTAAAAGGCAGGTCTTCATGATCACGTAGAAGCTGATTTGGAACCTAACTTCTGTGAAATAATTTAACATGTGCCATAATTCTAAACGGTCTCAATCCTCACTCAATAGATAGCATAAATATTGAAATAAACCATACCTTGAAACTGGCTTGGGTTATCCATGCTACTTTGTTTGGGACCACTTCGAACTCAGCAAAGTTTTAACAAAAAGGGCTCAGCTGTGAAGTTGAATTTTGCCGTACACAGAAAAATTTGCTTCTTTAACCAAACCGGCTCGTTCTACTTCATTCTTGTTAAATTACAGCGTTAACAATCTTTGGAGTTCCAAAGAGAGGAAGAAAAAGTCCTAAATGGGCGATTTTCACGTTTCCAAACTTCTGTCCTTTCGTGTGCATATGTTCTTTGTACATTTGTTTGCATTGCGTTACCAAATACCGTGACTAAATTCTTTAACCAAATTTGGATATATGATGTCACAGGTGTAGCATATTAGATGTCACGTTTTGTCGTGGTTTGCACAGAGACTCACAACGATAACACAAGTATCGTTCACTTTTTTCTTTTCCCTCTACCTTTTTTGAGATCAACCGAACATTTTACTTTGAAGCCATCATCAAGCATCAAGCAACGACGAAGAAAAGAGAGATTGTGTAGCTTAACACGGAAATTTTGGTGTATTTCTGGATGCGGCAAAGTTGAACTTCATTAAACCCCATTTGCTAAAATTCGCTATGTTCGAAGTTTTCCCAAAGACAGCAGCATGGATAACCGAAGCCAGTTTCAAGGTATAGTTTACTTCAATGTTTCTACTGTCTGTTGAACGAGGATCGAGACCATTTGGGGTTATGGCAGATGTAAAATTATTTTCCAAAGCAGTTTCTACATAAACATCAGAACCTGCCTTTAGTTTGGAATTGCTTGTGCTCATTAAATTTCGCTACTGCTGTGTTGTAACTGTCTAGTCAATGAAAAGGCTTGTTCTGTTAATAAGAAGTGTCTATCTTTTTCTCTGTGCTTTAGTTTACCAGCGCGATGCAAGTTAATAGTACTGATTTTCAAGATTAATTTCCTGTGATTCTGACCTCCCGACCCCGAGAATCGATTTCCTCGTTTTTTCGAAAATAAACACTTCTTGGAAAAACAAACCACATCAGGTTGCTAGTTTTACCAACACCCATTTATGTGCAAAATATGAATGCTCGATGTTTACTGAAAGTCGCTCTTAATAACATGGTGTTCGCTTTTGTTTTTAGTTTGTTAGAACTGTTTTGCACATTGGCATCCTCGCATATCAGGAGCCCTTTATTCATATTCTGAATGTCGCATTCGCTTTCCCTTGGTTAATCCGATATGAAACTATGCTTTGCTTCAGGCCGATTGGTTAAGTGCCGTGAATGCAGTGATAATTGGACATAAGATACTAAAAGCGTGTACGCTTTTCTCTCTCTTCTTTTTCTCCGAATCCTTCAAATCTGGATAGTGCAGTAGACGTGTGTTGAAAAACCTTGTAACTGTATTAGAGTCACAAGAAAAATAATTCTTTTGTTGACCTTTGCTGAGGAAAATATTTGCTGTTAAGGCTGGTAGCACATACCACAGGGCACCCAAACGCTGTATTAACTATATTATAAATTAATGGCAACTTGAGACGTAATTGTCGCGTCCTATGACGCGCCAGACAAGATAACATTTGAACCCGGGGAGGTAAACCGTCTCCGCTCTGATCCTTTCCAAAACGACTCAGAAAGACACAGGAACACAGGTAAAAATCAATATTTTTATTAAATGATTATGATATAGCTAATACAGCGTTTGGGTGCCCTGTAACCCAGGTTGGAAAAATTTGGATATTTTTTCAGATTGCCCTGCGGGAGCGGCACTTTGAACAACTGTTCGAAAAATGTAAGACTCACGCCCCGATAAAGTCAGGCCGACAAATCGTGACATTTGGCACGGTTTCCGATAAACTGATTAAAATTCGGCGGCCGATCAACGAGCGGCGAAAGTGAGACACCAAAATTCGCGCGTGTTCGAGCGCGCGAGAAAAACCCCTGGCACCCAGGGTAACCTCCACTGAAACCGAACGAAACCTCTCCTCTGAAACCGACCGACGTTTGGCAGGGTCTGGAAGGGGGGTCCTGGTCCCGCATTCCCGCTCCTTCTTCACGAGAATCCCGCATCCCGCACTTTTTCCATCATTATCCCAAATCCATAAGTGCAAGATGTAAATTGCCCCTTTCGATTGATATTTTGCACTCGCCTGGATGATTCGCTTTTGCCGCTAGAACGTTTATTTGGGTCGTGACGATTTCCGGACAGACAGGGCAAAAAATCCCGCATCCCGCACGCAAATTTTGGCGAATCTCGCTTCCCGGGTAGCAGTCAAATCCCGAATCCCGTCATGATATTTTGTGTTTTCCCGAATCCCGCACCGTTATTTGGTCAAATCCCGGATCCCGAGAATACCCTTCCAGACCCTGGTTTGGGAGTCAGCAAAACACCATTGTCAGCCTTGTTAAGGTAACAATAACATGCGTGAAATATTTTGCGAGTATAAGCAAAATTAGCATAATATAATCACGATTGCGAAAGTAAAATTACACAAATACTTAAGCACAAATGAAGTCTAGATTGGACGTTTAGACTAGGTTTTAGTTGTCTTATAACTAGCATCTCGTGCACGAAACGATCAAATTTACTTGTACATTTCTTAAGAACACAGACAGAAGGGCTGCAGGGTCCTTACCTGTGGGTGCAGGGAGGAAAACTAGAGATTCCCTGTATGTACGATGTCTTCGTGGCCAAAGAACTCACCGATCTTAGGAAAACATGCAAAGAGAAACTGTGTTTTCTTCAGCGCAATGCAGATAGCACAGCTTAGTGTTAAACTAGATTGCCGAAGAATCAGTTAAAAACCCTTACGAAAATTAAAGTGACATTTTTTTTTTTATATGTCGCAGTCGGTGTTACGATCGATGAATTTATTCTTTAAACTGACGCATTTAACTGCGCGAAAGTGACGGCTACCTGAAAGTTGCGGTCCTTTAGGCCTGCTAGATCCGAAAGTAATGGGGCCCGCTACTTTCGTAATTCTACAGTAAGTTGTTTTGAAATAATCAATTCTGTGGCTCACAATGCAAACAAGAGCTGAATACTGTATTCTCTTTACCTTCAGGCTGAGGTCCTTGACAAAATCTGCTGACTCTTGAAACTTGAATGTTATTGTTACGGCCACTGGAGCAACGTCTCCTGTTTCCTTAGGCTACAGGCACTTGTAAAGACTGCTGGTCGGAGATATTTGAGTCCCGGGCTTTGCGTGCACGGACTGTTTGGTGGTAGAATTAATTAGATGTTGTAGGTACTTCAACCGTGAAAATATAAAATATGGTGCGAAGAAAGGTCACTGAATGTCATTGATTATCAGCCTCTACCAATCACACGCGACCTTGCATTGTGTATTGAAACTTGTAGCGAGAGCATTATTAACTGATGGGAAATAAACCAACCAATCAATCAATCCAAAACCGTTAGAGCAAGACGTCTAGACAGGAGGCGGCTGTCACGGCGAAAAATACGAGAGCCCCTCGGCGGCATTGAGTTGACAGGTCATACATGTTATTGAACTAGCTTGAGGCCCGTATTGAAAAGATGTTGGTCGAGTTCCTCTTTTTTGGAAGAACGAGACAAATATCTTCTCACTACGGACCGAACAAGTTAGTTCAATGTAGGATTTATTGTTATGGCTCTTTCCAAATTTGCGAACAGCAAAGCGTATATCTATTAGTAAGCGCGGGCTACAAACGATTTTCATAATGTCATTTTCGCAGGGGTTTTTGCCAAGGTTATAGGTAAGAAAGCAAGAAGAAGGTTTCGACTGCATAGGAAACTGCCCTTTCTTCTAAAATGTTTCCAAAACACTATTTAGTGAGATCTTTTCGTGAGCGGTCCATCTTAGCGGTCCGTGTAGGAACTTCCGACCGCTCAGAGAACCAATCAGAAAGCTCCTTTCAGCCCGGACCAGTTCAGCCATATGATGAAGTGGTAGGTTGAACAATGTGAAAATGATGCCGCCTAAAGACAATTGCAAATGAAGCTCTCGTAAGTGACCACCTCAGGAATTTAGAAAAGTGGTCGCAACTAGAGCTGGTCGCCTACGAGAATGAACTCTTCTAAGCGATCACGTGACAAAACAATAGAGGGTGGTCGCTTTCGAGAGCTTTTTGGCATGAAGCTTGGCATGTTAGAAGCCTGCGTAGCAAGCGTTTCGGTAGGGTTTTCCGCAGGTTAGAAGCATTTTTCTCTTTTTTCGTCACGCAAAAATTAGGGCAAGCGCAAAAGAAGTGCAAGAAGGGGGAGCGAGAAGTGCGAGAAGAGGGTGGGGCCTTTCCTTCCCCTTCCCCCTTCTTCCATTGTTTGCGCTCACCTTAATTTTCGTTCGGCCGTAAAGCGCAAAAGCCTACGGAAACGCTTGTTTCGCAGGCTAATATTTTAGCAGTACAGTGGAATGCCGAGTTTTCGAACCTCCTAGGAAAACGGAAATTGGTTCAAAAAAACGGGATTTCGAAAAATCGAAGGTGGCGTGAAATTACGCGTGATTTACGAGGTATTGTTTAATAACAACCAGGAAAGCAAACAGAAATACCATGGCATTCTTGTACAGTCCTTTAGTTTTCATTTGAATGGTCAAAGTTTAAGATTTTACTCAAGAATCGCAGCTTGGACACAAAATAGGCAGCACTCGCAGGAAACCCAGGCCTAATGAGTGACTATTCAAATGAAAGGCACTGAGAATAAACTCCTGAAGTCTGACCACTCAAATGAAAGGTACTTAATAGTACTTTCCTGCGTGTTCGAGAAATCGAAGGTAATTTTCTTATAAATTTCTTCCGTGGGAGGCAAGAATTGGTTCGAAATATCGGGAATTCGAAAAATCGAAGGCTCAAAAGTCGGGTGTAGAAATACAGTGTTTGACTAAAGCAAATCCAAGGGAAACGTGCCATGGTCTGAAAAATCGGGAGGTTCGAATAACCGAAGGTTCGAAAAATCGGGATTCCACTGTAAGAGTATTTTGGGAAGAACTAAATACAGTGGAACCCCGGTATAACGAAGAACCCGATATAACGAACCCCTATATAACCAAGACCCCGATATAACGAACCCCTATATAACGAAGACCCCGATATAACGCACCCCTATATAACGAAGACCCGATATAACGCACCCCTATATAACGAAGACCCCGATATAACGAACCCCTATATAATGAAGACCCCGATATAATGCACCCTATATAACGAAGCCCCGGAATAACTAACCCCTATATAACGAAGACCCCGATATAACGAACCCCTATATAACGAAGACCCCGATATAACGAACCCCTATATAACGAAGACCCCAATAAAACGAACCCCTATATAACGAAGACCCGATATAACGCACCCCTATATAACGAAGACCTCGGTATAACTAACCCCTATATAACGAAGACCCTGGTATAACTAACCCCTATATAACGAAGACCCCGATATAACGAACCCCTATATAACGAAGACCCCGATTTAACGAACCCCTTTATAGCGAAGACCCCGGTATAACGAACCCCTATATAACGAAGACCCCGGTATAACGAAACCCTATACAACGAAGATCCCAATATAACGAACCCCTATATAACGAAGATCCCGGTATAACAAACCCCTATATAACCAAGATCCCAGTATAACGAACCATATTTTCAGCCCAGTAATGGTAAAATGTACGAAAAAGAACCCCGATATAACAAACACATTTTATTGTAATAAAAAAAAAATGAAAAACCAGTAGATTCACTAGCAACTCTCGTGGTTTTCAAGGTGTTAAGGTATGGGATCCTCAAATTAATGGGTTCCCAAATCACCACTGAAATCAGTGGGTGTAAGGAGAAGGTAAGCGGTATGTAGGGGAGGATGTTGTAAGTATAAAAAATGAGGGAACTTCAACCTCATTAAATTAAATTAAAATAACAAAAGGAAATTTGAACAAAGGGAAATAGAATTAAATAAAAGCAAATAGAAAGATGCCTAGAGTAAAACCAGCAGCAGGTTAACTCGATCAACCTTTACAGAAAAAAGTAACATATTTAAAGAAATTAGTTGAAATAAAATGTAATGAAATAAAAAAAGGCAAATAAATAAACTAAAATAAATTAAGTGGGTCTTGATAATTAAAATGTAGTGACTCTGACCTTGTTAAGTGTTGAAAGGAAAAGAGTAAATTTTAGGGTTTAAGGAAATTGTTAGAGGAAATGTATGTGTTCGTTCTTAATAGTGGCACGTAAAAGCCTCCTCTCCTTTTTTGAAAACAATGGAACCCCTATATAACGAAGACCTCGGTATAACATGCCCCTATATAACGAAGACCCCGGTATAACGAACCCTTTATAACGAAGACCCCAGTATAATGAACCCCTGTATAACGAAGACCCCGGTATAACGAGCCCTTATATGACGACGTCACCAGTATAACAAATCCCTATATAACGAAGACCCCGGTATAACGAACCCCTATATAAGAAGACCCAGGTATAACAAACCCCTATATAACGAAGACCCCAGTATAACAAACCCCTATGTAACGAAGACCCCAGTATAACGAACCCCTATATAACGAAGACCCTGGTATAACGAGCCCCTATATAACGAAGACACCGGTATAAAGAGGCCCTATATAAGAAGACCCCGGTATAACGAACCCCTATATAACGAAGACACCGGTGTAACGAACCCCTATATAAGAAGACCCCGATATAACGAACCCCTATATAAGACGACCCCGGTATAACGAACCCCTATATAACGAAGACCCGGTACAACGAACCCCTATATAAGAAGACCCCGGTATAAAGAACTCCTATATAACGAAGACCCGGTATAACGAACCCTTATATAAGAAGACCCCGGTATAACGAACCCCTATATAAGAAGACCCCGGTATAACGAACCCCTATATAACGAAGACCCGGTATAACGAACCCCTATATAAGAAGACCACGGTATAACGAACCCCTATATAACGAAGACCCGGTATAACGAACCCCTATATAAGAAGACCCCGGTATAACGAATCTCTATATAAGACGACCCCGGTATAACGAACCCCTATATAAGACGACCCCGGTATAACGAACCCCTATATAACGAAGACCCGGTATAACGAACCCCTATATAAGACGACCCCGGTATAACGAACCCCCATATAAGACGACCCTGGTATAACGAGCCCCTATATAAGACGATCCCGGTATAACGAACCCCTATATAAGACGACCCCGGTATAACGAAACCCTATATAAGACGACCCCGGTATAACGAACCCCTATATAAGACGATCCCAGTATAACGAACCCCATTTAACGAAGACCCGGTATAACGAACCATATTCTTCAGCCCAGTAATAGTAAAATGTATTGAAAAGGACCCCAATACTAACGAACCACATTTTTACAGTCCCTTGGCACTTCGTTGCATCGGGGTTTTGCTGTAGATAAATTAGTTGATTGCTGTTCGACGTAAGTCATGCAGTGAATGAAAAAAGATATTAGTTTGTAAAGAAACTGTGGTGCTCTGTTGGTGGGGAAGTGAATCGCGAAAGTTCTCCACCTCCCAGGTCCCCCAAGTTAAAAAAAAATGCCCAGTCTAAAAAGGGTTTCTTCAGTTACACACAATAGCTGGTCTATCAATCCCAAAGGACATGAAAGAGGGACTTTTAATTCTAAACACGTTGTTTTCGAAACCATTTCGACCCTAAAGTCTATTTAACCAGATGTTGACCAAACACCTCTGTGATTCAGATCTTGCTCTTGCCGGAAGGAAACTGAGGATAAAAAGAAAGCAGGAAAAACTTTTCAGTAGAGTGAAATGAATAGGTTTTACTCAGTTGTGTCCCTCTAGCAGTAATGTTTTTTAAATTTGGTATACACCGTGCACTATGCCAACGTAAGTTGATTTTTAAGTGTCACGTCCTTAAACGCCTTGGTCTTTTGCACTGTTGTTTTCTGCCAAAAAAAAACAGCACTTTTTTAAGTGTTTTAAATTCACGAAAAGTTATGTGTAATGTGTTTCTTGGCAGTTTGGGGTTGCTTTTTGTTTTCGGTCTCTGTTCTTCATTTTTTGTTGTTGTTGTTGTTGTTGTTGTTGTTGTTGTTGTTGAAAGCAGAATTCGTAAACCTGGGCTGTTGTTCAGAAGACTGATGAGCCAGAGCCTAGGGAGGAACCGACAATAGTTCCCCAACATATATACGAGAACATAAATAACAAAAAGAATGGAGGAAGCTTCACTCACTAATGTGATTTAATTTGCAGGGAGGCCCTGCCATAAACTAAAATATAGGGAAAGATAATGAAAAGATCGGTTAAAACAAACAAACAAACAGCCTACATATCTTAAATGAAATATTTCTATCAGCGTAAGACATTGTGAGATCAAGTTTGTTCCAATCACATACTGCGTGAAAAACAAATCGTTGCTTCCCCGCTGTAGTGCGTGCGAAGTAAAGATTAGTCCGTCGTCCCGTATTGTAATTATGGATAGACCGATTTCTCTGATTATCGTTTAAAGTAAAATTTTGTGCAACTATTAAGGAACTTACAGATAGCAGTACACCAATGATGCCCAAGACACACAGCCAGGGTTGACCAATTTACAAACCTAAATTTTCACGTAGTACGTCTAGCTCTTCATTTGTCAACTTACTAGCATGCGCTTGTAAACATAAATAAAACCAAAGTGTTCGTGATCAGCTATAACTCAGAAGCAATTTCTACGCCAGGAGAGTTTTGACCGGAACGCTTCCCCCCCCCCCCCCCCCCTGTCCACCCTGCCCATGTCCCGTGCACATCCTATTGAAACTTCGAGAAAACTAAACAGAATTACTATACTTTTATTCAAGTACTGCCAGGATAGTTCATGTCAAAGAGTTCGTCTCTCATTGCGTTAACAGGATCGTTTTAAACTTCCTCTTCCACTAGAAAGGCGTCATCGAACAAGTCTGCGATGCCAGGGTCATTTTCTTCTTTACCTTCGGGAAAGGTTTCATCGTCAACTGAATCAGCTTCCAGCTGAGAGGAAGTCCTTCATCTTCTCCATCTTTTTCACATATTCCACAATATCCTCCTTCACAGTGCACTTTCTTTGCCGCTGGAAATACAGTAGCAAATGCAGAGATAACCAATAGGAGAAGAATTCGTTTCATCGCCATAAATGATCACTGAAAATTGTTTATTTTAATTGTTCTTCGCTTCCCTCGCGTAGCGAAACTAGGCATCGAGCAAAGCGAACTTTAAAACTTATTACGCCTACCGCATTTCCTCGAATAAACGCCCACGCTCTAATAAGCGCCCTCCTCCGAATAAGCGCCCATTCCCTAGGCCATAATATAAAACAAGCGCCCCCTCTCGAATAAGCGCCCCCTTTGCCTCCCCCTCACTGTACCTCAATGAAATGTGGGACAATGTTATCTGAGATCCGCGTGTATGTGACTGCTTCTTCCGTGGATAGTTCAACCGAATGCGTTAACTTTATTAGTTCACAATTCTGTCAAAACAATGACCAACTAAGAAATTCCTCGGAAACGAAGAGCTAAAAGCTGAAACACGTGAACTAAGCAACAGAGCATAAAGATGATAAAGATCTCTGCATGGTAGTGGTTTAAAATCAATAGCAAAACAGTGTTTTAAATAATTCTGAATAACCTTAAAAATGAACAATTATAAAATAATTTTCAATTTATCTGAAGGTGCTTACCCACTTACAAAGTAGGTTGGAAAAAATGTAAGAGATCACAATTGAGAGCTCACTGTGACAAATGGGGACTCGATGCTGCGACAGAGAGTACTTTTCGATAACGGAGAGCATATTATGCTCTCTCGCTGCATGTTAATATCAGTCATCTACGCTGGGGAAACAAATCTTTAAAAACAAGAAAAATATTTTGCGAGCAGCTTCTTTCTTGTTCTACAACTACAGCGCGAGAAGATTGCACATCGCGCAAAGCCTGACCTATCCAGCAGTGAAGCATCTCCGATGACACGTAGGTCACGTAGGTTCACAGCAAAAAAGAACTACAGGTCGTAGCCTAAAGGAAAAAGTTTTGAATTGGCTGAAGATGCGTCCCTTTAACGTTTGTCGAATTGGAAAGCACCATGATAACAGAATTTGGGACTGTCACCAGCTATAAGGCCAAATTGCTATCCGATTGGCTACTCAGGGGCAATCTAATTTGCAATAGACTCTGCTGGACACACGTGGACACGAGGAAAGTTGCGTAAAGCACATGGCAAAGCAAGATATAAACCATTTTTATTGTGATGAATAAATGGCTCAGTCACTTGTTTATGCTAAACCAATCCAATCAGTAGCAGTGATACAAACTTCGATCGGATTGTTAACATTTAGCAAATTAGGCCTCATTCTGCCATCTGGCACATGAGACCCTATGCAACCTTGCCAATTTTTACTATCCTTGTTGGCGCCAGTAGAAGGTTTGGTCTGGATGCTTCCAGGTGACATTCACACCAAGACACCATGGTGAAGAACCTACCTCCCGGTTGCCCAGGCATAGTATGTTGTAGGGAATTTGTAGGCGTTTCTGCAATCAAGTGAGGTTTCTAGAGGGAGGTGTATGTGATTAGCCTAAGGCCAGGGTTGTCGTTTGTCAGGCCTCTCGTTTAAAACCAGTCCAGCGTCTTTGACCATTCAGGTGCCTAGGCATAAGATGGCATTGTTCTTGAGACCATTAAGACACACGAGTGTCTTAATGGTCGCATGTCCAGTGGCAGTGGACATGCGATGAAGCCTTAATAGTAAAAAGCGTCAAATCAACAAACGACACAGATCACGAGAAAAAAAGGAATGTTCACCAACAAAATGTCTTCACGTTTTATCAAATTCTCCTCATTAGTACCAAAAAGAAATACGTTGAGAACGATAAGGACGGGACATGCATGTTGATGTTGCGTTTAAAAGGTTAAATAGAGTTCAATAACACCCTGAAGCGAGAAAGTAAGGCAAGAACTTGCACCTAGCTTGACGAACTTTGTATCAAATAGAGGGGTTGTCAACCGGCTATGGACGTTTCGAACCATTTTGAGCTGAAAATAGAATCTCAGTGAAGAAAACATTCGAACATATGAAGTACACATACTGACGGTCAGTCCCGTAGCACGGGGAGGGACCAGGAAAGGGGTGGCGGTCGGGCCTCTGAGCCTTGTAGAAGTTGCAAATGGCTTCGTTGGGGAGAAAGAAAACCAAAGGCAGTTATTTGGAAAATTTATTGAAATCGATGTCCCAGACAAGGCGACTCTTCTCTCCAAGTTGTCATAAACCGAAAGTTAGAAAAAGGATCGAAAGGTTAGACTGGAAAGTATATTTTAAGCCGATAAACCTGGAGGGGGGATTAGGTGCATCACTCGACCGCGACCCCCCCCCCCCCCCCCCTCCCCTCCAACAGTCATTCGGGTCTTGCTACGGGCCTGGAGGCTATAATGGTAAAAAAAAAAGAAATTGCAAGGTGACAATTGGAAAATAAATATCAGCATTAACGAACACAGAGGTCAACAAAGATTGATTGATTCACGTACAGCTGTTTCCATTCATTCAAGTGCAAAAGGAGCGCACATTATATACGTTTTTGTGAGACAACTGACGCAGTAGATGGTTTGTTGCAAAATACATTTGTTTCGAAAGATTGAGTCTGTTTTCGCTGTTTTCTCAGTCGTTGTTCCGACTAGCCTAGATAAGCATAAGTTTCTGTTGTATTGAAGTGTCGAAGACACTTTGACATTTTTCGGGCAAGCGATCAAAGCCGAAGATAAGTAACATTATGATTAATATTATATTGGTTAGCTATTGTTATCGTACTGGGAGGCTTCGCCCCAATGTTCAACTCCTTACCCTTTACTATACTAATCTTTATCAAAATGATACCTCTTTTATATACCCAGAAAAAAATTGCACCTCTTTTATACCTCTAAATAAGCCAAAAACAATAGACCATCGCTGGATTTTTGTCGCTCAAAGGCTCCAAAACTTTCGTATATTTTTTCGTTGCGATTTCTACCAAAAGCTTGGAAATATTTTCAATACTTACTTAGCCGCTACCTCTTTCAGTTTAAGGGTGTATTTTGGTGACCCTTTAACATTCTAAAACAGTGAATGTCCCTACCGTTTAGTATACTGTAAGAGCAAAAAAGGCATCCTTTTCGGGCGGGGCCTCCCCGTGTAGCCCACTATGGGGATTACCCCCCCACCCCCCCCCCCCAGCACTTATAGCCGATGCCACTGCGATGTGTAGAACCGGGTTTTTCAAACGCGACCCCCCCGTTATAATGACTCAACCACAATCACAGATCGTTGAAGAAGTAAGGTCTACCTCAAAAGTCGAACTTTACATGTGCGTGCTGAACCTAATGCAAATTAGAAAAACAGCAGTTTTTGCTCATTTGAGTTAGGTTCGGTACATGAAAAGTTCGACGTTTGAGCTAGGCCTTAGTATTTCCCTCTTCAAATTCATTTTATGCCCACTATTGCGAATCAGTTTGTGACCATGGGCGAGTTATGGCAGATGGGTCATAGCTGGCGACTCACGCTTTCCCGTAACGATTGGCCCACGGACAATGGAAATTTGCGCATGAAATGTCTTCATTGAGGAAATACTAACATCCCGAGATACGAACAATTACAAAGAACCAGAAATCTGAATTACGAATTACCTGCGCCGTTTAGTGACAATGGGTGAAATCACTGGCGGGCGGCCGTTTCCGCCGCCACACACATCAGTCAAAGTGGCTGTAAACTTGGCTGTAAAAAATTGTGAAAACCACTTCAGCACTTCTAGTTGATGATTCTTTCTATTCTCATCACACATCTGTTGATATTGACATTGATTTTGATATTGTAGGGAGAAATTCAGTACTGATCACTCTTTGGAATAGAAATACTCTTTATTGCGTTATTACGATTAATCTCAAGGTGATCATGCCTCGGCGTTTAAGCCATTAACAAATTACCCAATCTTAGGAAGCAATTAATTTCAGTGTTTCTCTTCAGTTCTGTTTAGTTCTTCACATTCACCAATCCTTCCGTTACGGTGTTAAATCTTGTCGGCAAGTTTTTCTGAATATTCACTGTTCTTCTCTGAGCAGTATTCTTTCAATTTTTGACAAATGTTCTTCCGCAGTTGCAGATGTAGATTGATCTGAAATAAAAGTTTAGTTATTTCAATGATGATTTCCATAATAAAGTCATTTTGAAAATGGTAAAGCCTAATATAATGTGATAAAATACGCTTTATGACGAAACAGATGGATGGTGGAGGCATGTATCAAATAAATTGAGCAGTTCATTGTAAAAGGATGGAAAGTTATCGTTCGTTTAGATTATTTTTGAGTGCTTTTCGGTTGAGACTCGAAACAATTCGTATTTGTTCTGGCTTTGCCTTATTACGTTCTGTGATTCACTTAAATGAAAAGAAAAAGAAAAAATAAATAAAAAATTAAAACACCTGCGCCAATTTCTGAAACAATGAGAGGGTAAGACCCAAACCAATAATAGTCCACTTCCAAGATCATTTCCGGGATTATTATGTTGAACGTGAAATTTAACTTCAGGTTTTGGAGTTAGAGTAACTCTTTTAACTTATCACAGTCTAAGGTTACAGTAGGTTCAGCGACATTTCCCTGATCAAGCAGCGTCTGTGGATTACCTCCACTCCAGGATTCTATACTTGATTTTGTTAGTCTTCATCACCTATGGAAGGCACTCGGGTAAGAATATGACTAGGAACCTACTCCGTATAAGAACACAAAATTCACAATCTGAAATCCAAAGAGTGTGCACGCCATTTTAACAAAAATTATTTCACGAAATCGAGTCGAAATCAGCATGCAAGTGTTCTCCTCACCGTTCTCCGTTTATTTCTTATGGTACTAGTTGAGAGAATTTACTTTAACGTCAATGAGATTTTACCTTTGGTGATCATTTGCTTTCAGTCTTCTGACTTGTATGTTTTTAGCCTGTTACAGGCTCTCAGATAGTACAGTCGGCGCGAACAGAAAGCGAACGCGAAAATAATATACGCGCGGCAGCCTGGGGAAAATTTCTTATGGTACTAGTTGGGCGAATTTACTTTAAAGTCAATGAGATTTTAACTTTGGTGATCATTTGCTTTCTCCCCAGCCTCCACGCGTTTTTTCGCCCTCGTTTTCTCTTTGCACTTTTTCCCCTATTTCGGAGCCTGGGACAGGCTAGTATGTTTTGATCAGGTAGTGTTGTTGTAGGGAGAAATTAGACGCTCTTCACCATTGAGCTATGAAAAAAGTCATTCATTCTCACTATGTATATGGCGTGACTTCTTCATGTTACTTTTTAGGGGGGAGGGGGACAATTTTTTTCTGCAGGAATTTTTTTCGCGACTACAACCTTTGTATGAATTTTATTTCAGTAGTTTGCAATACATTTATTTGCTTTGTGTCGTTGTGCACGATTTTTATTTCTTCTACAAAAACTGTAGGGATTTTTTTTCGTGTTTGGCCAACCCCTCCCCCTTCAAAAATAAAATGGTCCGTCCCTAATAGCTAATTTAGTGATCAGCGGAAAAGGAAATTTGGTGTTATTAACGCAAATGGTGCTAAAATTTCCGCACAGCCCCGTACATATCATTAGACTTCTCTTAAACTTTTTCTTGCAACGAGCAATCATGAATAGAGTTTGAGTCAGAAAATTTATGCATAATTAAGAGCGCCTGTCTGTAAAAATCAGACAAAATCAAAATTCCGCGGCAAGGGTGGAAAATTCGATTTCTTTCATATTTTAATGTTAGATGGGTTAGGATATAACTAAAATCACTGGATACTTTTTTTGGCAAAATATCCTTTTGTTTCAAAGAAAAATGCAAATAAGGAACTTCCGTTAAAATCGCCATTTGAAGCAGTAAATTATGACATCAATTTGAGGCGTTCCCATGCAAAAGCAAATCCCTCTGTCGTCTTTTAAACACTCAATTTTACTTTTGCAATCTCTCAAGAGCTTCAAAACTGATTTTGGTAGAAACTGCGTTGTTCTTTGTGTTTGAAATAATTTAATTTTGAAAGTATACATTTCTCATCAGGAAAAGTACTTCGTGAATTAAACTATTTTTCACCACGTGCTAAACCTTCAAATCGATTCAGCTTCTGGCTGTTGAATTAAGAAAAGATGTTCTCGGGATTGCTGCAAAAATTTCTTTGGGCAAGTGATTGAGAGCGACGCGAGAGCTTTTCAAAGTTCGTTAAAATGCAGGTTGTTTGACCTTTCTCGCCAACATTCCATTCGCGAGTCACGCACATATTTTAATGTTTTTCGACCCATATGAGATGGAAAACGTCAAACAGAAAAACAGTTCGAAATGCTCTTACCTCATTTGCTGTAAAGGACAGGTCCAGAGGCATTTCCGAGTGATTCTCTTGCCGTTCGACGTATTTTGGTCCTGTTGATGACATCCAATGAACACCGCCAACTGGGTCAGTGTATTGTAAACGGTCGACCAGCTCAACAACAACCTTTCTTGCAAAACGTTCCACATCTTTCTACACTGTGACATCTTACTCAACGGTTCAGTTGCTGGTCAGTGTTGCTTAGTTGGCAATACACAAAAAGGTTTTTGTCACTACATGTCGCCGCTAACGTGGCCAGAGTTCTATCTGGAGCCGCGTCACGCAATGCAAATGATCGGAATGGACATTTTACTAGAGGGTAGGGGAAGGGCGAAATCTGCTCTGATTCTTTTTAAACGGCTCAGGTTTCGAGAAATGGGAGGAACTAGTAATGGCCCAAAAATACGAAACAAAATTAGTGCTACATTTAGGCACCTCAAACTCCCTTGCCAGAATGCAGAAAAAGTAGTCACCCCTCGGCGTGAGTTGTAGGCATGCAGATAACAATGTTCGAACACGAAAATTAGCTAAAAAAGGGTACGTGTACTAGCTTAAGTTAAAAACCTCTTCAAAACGTCGGGTCCAGGACATTAAAATCGTTTTTATCAGCGAAATTGTGATGCGACTAACTAGTTTGTGCTTATTGTTTTAGCTTAGAGGGGGGACCTTGGACTTTTTTTTCACAAATCATACGCAATTACATATATGAATTGCTTCGTTACACAGAAGACGGTTGTTGTTGGTTCCATTTTCTTGTTGTCGGAGTTTGTGGTGACAACACCAGACGAATCAAAAGCTTGAAAGCAATTGTTCCCTTACTTTCCTGCACCAAGAATACCCAGGCCCTTAGAAGGGGGAGGGGCAGGGGGGGGGGGGGGGGGGCTCGAGCCCCCAGAAGTTTTGGGAGTTGAAAAAACATTACAATAAATGAGCCAAAAAATATATAATTAAAACGAATTAATGTGCAACGAATAGTCTTAAATGCTGATGCTAAAAGTTCCTTTTATAATTTTACAATCTTTAACAGGGTTTGACATCTGTTGAGTCACTAGCCACCGGGCAAGTGGGCTTCAGAAATCTAGTAGCCCAACGCACATTTCAGTCGCCCAGGTTCCTTACCAATGTCTTCCTTCACCCACATCACCTTTACCCTGGCAGTATAGCTTTACTGTGAAGGACCTTAATGCCTTTAATAGCTAAGCGACTGCTGTGTATTTGCTGCAAGCTTTAAGCTCATCATGTTGTTTTAAAACAAGTCTAAGGAACAAAACTATTTTTATCTCACCAATCGAGTGAAAAAGTTACGTAGACGTTTACGAGAGTTAGGTAAAACAGGTCCGAAATTCGTAGCTTGGCTGTCGAAATGTTTCAATTCTAACAAACCTTGTAACTTTAAGGGTACTTTTTTAGAACAGATGCTATAAATCTGGTGGATGTTGCCAACAACGTTGTCGGCGAAAAAGCAAACAGGAAGCAGCTTTTTGGCAAATTGTCAACGAATGATGTCCCCAAAAAGGTGTCGTTTTTGACGAAATCGACACAAACTGTGGCATTTTGAACAGAGTTAGTATCTATGTGAGTGTGTATTTTGGGGAGGGGGGGGGAGGCTTTGACTAGGCCAATTTGCTAGCAGTATTTATTTCAGCCTTGGTCGGCGGGCCTGATACCACAAGTTACAAGTCAGTTTTTACAACGAACGCTTGAATTCAATGATGATATGTCCCAGCCATCGTGCAAAACTTGGGATAGTGTCTAGCAGAAGCTGCAGCACAAGGGGCCGGGTCCCGGGTCACGGTAAGGGAAAAGGAGAGTGGCCAAAAAGTGAAAGAGGACTGGGGAAAAAGGGATCTGAAGTTATCTTACGCGAGACTGGTTCGCTTGTAAAAGTTGGATCAGGTGAGTTTTATATTCGCTTGTGGTCTATCCGAATATTAGCCAGGTTATCGATGGAAGCCTCACTCTTCTCTTCGTCCTCATTAAGGTGTATGTAGAACGTGAAAGAGGTAACAGACGTTTAAGGGCAAGATGCTCGACTTATTTCTGTTATGATATCCTCATATCCATTATGATAAGTATGTTGGCTGCTGTGAGAGATCTCGCTCACTGGGAACCTGTCTCAGTAAGATTCGTAAACAGAAATTCGGGAACAGAACCTCATTTTTGTTACCATGGTTACGTGCCATATTTCACAGTCTTCAAACAGCACTGGCGTGCTGTTAGAAGCCCCACTCATTAGTCAGGACACACTAATGTAGACTGAGTCAAACAGCTAACAAGAGAGCACAGTCAAAAACTTCGATCGCACCCATTTGTTATGAAGAGAGAACCCTTCCTGTCCAAAGCTCCATCCAATGAACCCTTTAACAGCGAGCTGACTTTCACTCCTGATATAACTGTGCCTTGTGCCGGTCCTGTGCCAGCTAAGAACCAGCAGACTGACACCAGTGATCATAGGTAGAATACCCGCTCGTCAATTAACAAAAGGAAGCCCCTTGTAGTTATAGGTTTTCCCCGTATTTAAGTTGGGTCCAGCTAATAATGGCGCCACTTCTGTTGCACCACTCGCCTGTAAGCTTGTACAACGGAGTGGAATTGCGTTTCAGACCACTAGGGTAGCAAATACAATTTTTAATGGTTGCGAGAGGAACAACACTGGTAATAAGTAAGAAAGACACACAACGCCATTAAAACCACGAATAATCCCTGCAATTAACACTGTATGTTATTTTACTTCACCTCAAAGGTTTTGTCCTTTCCCTACCCCCTAAAGTGCCTTTGATACGCATTGGGTGACAAACCAAATACGCACCGGGCGCCATCCACGTTTGGTCCCAATTTAGCAGTCAAATCTGATAATGCTTTTGTGCAATGAAAACTGAGCAACACTCGTATTAAATCAACTGAACCGCTGAGTAAGATGCTGTAGTGCAGAAAAACGTCGAACGCTTTACAAGAAAAGATGGTGTCGTTGAGCTGTTCGACCGTTTACAATTAGGTTGACCCAGTTGGCGGTGTTCATTCGGTTCATTGGATGTCATCAGCAGGACCAAAATACGACCAACGGCAAGAGAATCACACGAAAATGGCCTTTGGACCTGTCCTCTACAGCAAATGAGGTTAGACCGTTTCGAAGTGTTTGTTTCTGTTTGACGTTTTCGATCTCATAAGGGTCGAAAAACATTAAAATATGTGCGTGACTCGCGAATGGAATGTTGGCGAGAAGGGTCAAAAAACCTGCATTTTAACGAACTTTGAAAAGCTCTCGCGTCGCTCTCAATCGTTTGCCCAAAGAAATTTTTGCAGCAATCCTGAGAACATCTTTTCTTAGTTCAACAGCCAGAAGCTGAATCGATTTGAAGGTTTAGCACGTGGTGAAAAATAGTTTAATTCACGAAGTACTTTTCCTGATGAGAAATGTATACTTTCAAAATTAAATTATTTCAAACACAAAGAACAACGCAGTTTCTACCAAAATCAGTTTTGAAGCTCTTGAGAGATTGCAAAAGTAAAATTGAGTGTTTAAAAGACGGCAGAGGGATTTTCTTTTGCATGCAAACGCCGCAAATTGATGTCACAATTTACTGCTTCAAATGGCGATTTTAACGGAAGTTCGTTATTTGCATTTTTCTTTGAAATAAAAGGATATTTTGCCAAAAAAAGTATCCAGTGATTTTAGTTATACCCTAACCTATCTAACATTAAAATATGAAAGAAATCGAATCTTCCACCCTTGCCGCGTTATGTTTGATTTTTACAGACAAGCGCTCTTAATTGGTTCAAGAGTATTGCAAATCGGGAATTTTCAGAAAAACACACTTCGATAACGCCTCAATAGGTAAAAAAAATAATAATAATAAATAAATAAATATCCTTTATTTACCCTCGGCAAGTGTTTATAGCAAATTGCTAGTGGGGCCGAGCATTTAACAAACAAACGAAACAAATACTGTAAATGGAACATAACATGTTTTTTTTTTAAATCCCAACTGGCGGGAGGCAAACCAGTTGGTCCCCTTGCGCAAAGCCAATGTTCGCAGTTTGTATGCTTTTTATGATCAACTCGCCATACCATACACTTGAGAGTTCTTCCATGGTTGATAAAGCGTTTAAGTTAATTAAGATAAAGCGTTTTAGTTAATGATGTTTTGGTTTTAAACGTGCCATATATCTTTTCTTTTTTCTATTTTATGTAAAATTAGGCAGGGCCATATTGTAAACTACTGGGCAACCAGTAAATTATGTTACCCCCATTAAATAAAGTCATATTATTATTATTTTAAGAAACGGAGGTCGGAAGAACGTTTTTATAAAGATATCTCAAGGTTATCGTGAAAAAATTAATTAAAAAATCTGTCATGTTACAAGCAGTAAAATCGCCCCGAAATATCGCAAACAGTCAGCAAGCAATGTTATGACTGACTGGGAGATTGTTCCAGAATTCTGGCGCTGCCACAAATACTGCCAATAAGAAAACTTCGTCGACAAAGGAAAATTGTGTCTATGCAGCTAGACATAACCCAACTGATTTGTTTTGCCATTACTCTTTTTAGTTTCAATTCAATGCCTAGCTGAAGGAAGTCGAAAGCGATGCTGGGTCAATTCTTTATCTCGCTTTTTCGTCTTATTAAAGGTTCTTCTGTATATCCTCCGCTTTTTCCTTTCTCAGAGTATTTTTGATTCATTGTGGCTTAATTTTGTAATCGTAGCCAATTTTATTATTTTTAAAGGTAGATTGAGTTCGACTAACTGCACCCATTATACGATTACTTTTGGTCAAAATATTTAGCGGATTTCTGTAGCAAAATGCTTTTACATACGTTGGATGGTTTTGAAACCTCGATACTTCAATAAATTTTTATATTCTATTCTAGAATTCATACCTTTCAAGTCCAAAAGTAGAGTTAAAATATGTACACAATTTCTGTGTTTAAAATATTGTAATACAAACAGTATCGCACGAAAATACTGCTCAAAAACTTTCACTGGTATAGTCCCCAATCCCATCAGCTAAATCCACCTTGCACAGCATAATAAACAGCACCACAGGAAAGTACTGCTCAGTAGCTTTCATTTGAATGGTCACACTTTAGGATTTCATCCACAGGCTCAAAAGTTAGAACCGCCTTTTACAGCGTAACAAACAGCACCACAGGAAAGTACTACCTAACTACATTCATTTGAATGACCAAGTGCTCATGAAATGTTTGATTTTTTTTTCATTTGAATGGTCAAATTTTATGATCTCGATCAGGATATATACATATCACTCAAGGTTTCACTGAATCTGAAAGTAGTAAATCAACATCAAAGAATCTACTAGATTCTTACCTGGGTATCTCTCTTTTTTTCAAAATTACCTTCAACTTTTCGATATTCGTTTCCTTGAAATAGGCTGTAACATTCTGCAAGAAGCATGGCTAAAACTAGAACTACGAGCGTCGTTCTATGATTCATGGCAATCTGGAGATGACTACCCTGCTCACTGATTCTGATTCTAATTTGCATGTGGCAATATTCTGTCTTTTATCTACTACCGGCGCCTTCCTGCGCGCACGATACATTAATAGCCAAACTCCCATCATCATTGTAAAACACATTCTTACGGCACTCAGCAAAACATATTGAGTGCTACATTTCCTGGTGTGTGTAGGTAAGTGGTTCTACTTTAAGTAAGCACTGTTGTAATAACCCAAAACAGGCCCACTATGGAAAAACTACTATGGCTATGGAATAACAGAATCTCAGTGAGGAAAACATTCGAGCACATGAGGTGCACACGCAGACGGACTCAGGCCAGTAGCAGGAGGAGGGTCCGGGGGGCTCGGGCCCCCCTCCTTCAGAAATTTTTCAAACTCGAATTAAATTATGTTAAATTGACAGTAGTCAACGATAGCTGATGTTTTAAATCTCATACTGTCAATGTTTCTCAGTTAAAATTTGGAGCTGAGTCATGATGAACAAAAGGGCATTTTTTTCTCTGCCACAAAAATCCAACACTTTGTAATCATCTGGATATTAAGCAACAAAATAGGCTCAACCTAATAGATAGAAATAAACAATGACAATCCCTGAAGATGAGCTCTTAAATTCGTTCTTTTCCTGAGACTCTGCCGATGTAAATAAATTGGCTCAACAACTGGAGCGTCCACGGCAGAGAAAGTCACCTCAAGATGTTGCATGCACACAAAGATAGAGCAGATGCTCTGAGCCTTGTAAATGTTCATGCAAATGCCTTCGTTGGGGAGGAAGAACACCAATAGCAATTGTTTGGAAAATTTAGTGAAAACTCTTCTCTCCAAGTTGTCATAAACCGAAAGTTAGAAAAAGGATCGAAAGGTTAGACCAGAAAGTGTATTTTAAACCGATAAACCTTGAGGCACCACTCCACCGCCCCCCCCCCCCTCCCCCCAAGTCATTTAGGTCTTGCTACGGGCCTGGAGGTTATAATGGTAAAAAAAAAAAAAGAAATTACAAGGTGACAATTGGAAAATAAATATTAGATAACAATAACGAACACAGAGGTCAACATAGATTGATTGATTCACTGCTTTTTCCATTCATTCAAGCGCAAAAGGAGCGCTTATTACGTTTTTGTCGAGTTTTTGCGAGACAACTGACGCAGGAAATGGTTTGTTGCAAATTACATTTGTTTCGAAAGATCGAGTGTGTTTTCGCTGTTTTCTACGCTCGTTGTTCCGACTAGCCTAGATAAGCATAAGTTTCCGTTGTATTGAAGTGTCGGAGACATTTTGACATTTTTCAGGCAAGTGATCAAAGCCGAAGATAATTAACATTATGATTAATATTGGTTAGTTATCGTTATCGTACGGGGAGGCTTCGCCCAATGTTCAACTCCTTACCCTTAACTTTACTAATCTTTATCAAAATGATACCCCTTTTATATACCCCCAAAAACTCACCTCTTTTATACCTCTAAAATAAGCCAAAAACGATAGACCATCGCTGGATTTTAGTCGCTCAAAGGCTCCAAAACTTGCGATTTCCCGTCATGAGTCGCCCACGGACAAGAAATAATGATGGAAATTTACGTATGAAATATCTTCACTGAGGAAATATACTGACATCCCGAGGTATCAACAATCGTATAGAACCAGAAATTTGAATTACAAATTACCTGCGCCGTTTAGTGACTATGAGCGAAATAAGTGGCGGGCGGCCGTTCACAACCGGCACACACATTAGTGAAATATTAATTGGCGGTAAAACTGGCTGTAAAAATTTGGGAAACATCGCTTCAGTTGTTCTAGTTGTTGATTCTTTCTATTCTCGTCACCCATCTTTTGATATTGATATTGATAATGATATTGTAAGGAGAAATTCAGTACTGATCACTCTTTGGAAGAGGAATTAACTCTTTATTGCGTTGTTGCAAGTAATCTCAAGGCACTGGGGTCGTTTCAGTGAAGCAACATCGAGTAGATCATGCCTCGGCATTCAAGCCATTAACTTATTACACAATCTTAGGAAGCATTTAATTTCAGTGTTTCTCTTCTGTTCTGTTTAGTTCTTCACAGCCACCAATCCTTCTGTTACGGTGTTACCTCTTGTCGGTAAGTTTTCTGAATATTCATTCTCCTCTGAGCAATATTCTTTCAATTGTTGGCAAATGTTCTTCCGCCGTTGCAGACGTAGATTGATCTGAAATAAAGGTAAAGTTATTTCAATGATGATTTCCATAATAAA
This sequence comes from Siderastrea siderea, assembly GCA_964030785.1. Classification (NCBI taxonomy): domain Eukaryota; kingdom Metazoa; phylum Cnidaria; class Anthozoa; order Scleractinia; family Rhizangiidae; genus Siderastrea; species Siderastrea siderea. The sequence goes on from OZ034976.1 coordinate 8,953,398, forward strand.
GTCATTTTGAAAATGGTAAAGCCTAATGTGATAGAATACGCTTTATGACGAAACAGATGGATGGTGGGGGCATGTATCAAATAAATTGAGCAGTTCATTGTAAAATGATGGAAAGTTATGGTTCGTTTATATTGTTTGTGAGTGCTTTTTAAGTTGAGAGTCGAAACAATTCGTATTTGTTCTGGCTTTGCCTTATTGCGTTCTGTGATTCGCTTAAATGAAAAGAAAAATAAAAAATAAGTAAAAAATAAATAAAAAATCAAAACAGTCGCGCTACTGATTTCTGAAACAACGAGGGTGTAAGACCCAAACCGATAATAGTCCACTTCCATGATCATTTCCGGGATTGTTATTTTTGAAAGTGATATTTAACTTCAGGTTTTGGAGTTAGAGTAATTCTTTTGACTTATGACAGTCTAAGGTTACAGTAGATTCAGCAACCTCTTCCTGATCAAGCAGCTCTGTGGAGTACCTCCGCTCCAGGATTTTATACTTGATTTTGTTAGTCTTCATAACCTATGGAAAGCACTCGGGTAAGAATATAACTAGAAACCCACTCCGTATAAGAACACAAGATTCAGTAAATCTGAAATTCAAAGAGATTTGAACACAAGATTCACTAAATCTGAAATTCAAAGAATGTGTTTCGACTAACTGCATACATTATAGGATTACTTTTGGTCAAAATATTTATCGGATTTCTGTAGCAAAATGCCTTTACACACGTTGGATGGTTTTCAAACCTCGATACTTCAATACATTTTTATATTCTAATTCTAGAATTCATACCCTTTCAAGTAAAAAAAAACTAGAGTTAACTGAAATATGCATACAATTTCTGTGTTTAAAATATTGTAATACAAACAGTATGGCAGGAAAATACTGCTCAATAACTTTCATTGGCATAGTCCACAATCCCATCAGTTAAATCCACCTTGTACAGCATAACAATTAAACAACGGGAAAGGACTGCTCAGTAGCTTTCATTTGAATGGTCGGGATTTCATCCACAGACTCAAAAGTAAGAACCACCTTGTACAGCATAATAAACAGCACCACAGGAAAGCACTGCTCAGTAGCTTTCATTTGAATGGTCACACTTTAGGATTTCATCCACAGACTCAAAAGTTAGAACTGCCTTTTATAACGTAACAAACAGCACCACAGGAAAGTACTGCTCAGTAGCTTTCATTTAAATGGTCATACTTTAGGATTTCATCCACAGACTCAAAAGTTAGAACCGCCTTTTATAGCGTAACAAACAGCACCACAGGAAAGTACTGCTCAGTAGCTTTCATTTGAATGGGCATACTTTAGGATTTCATCCACAAACTCAAAAGTTAGAACCGCCTTTTATAGCGTAACAAACAGCACCACAGGAAAGCACTGCTCAGTAGCTTTCATTTGAATGGTCACACTTTAGGATTTCATCCACAGACTCAAAAGTTAGAACCGCCTTTTATAGCGTAACAAACAGCACCACAGGAAAGCACTGCTCAGTAGCTTTCATTTGAATGGTCACACTTTAGGATTTCATCCACAGACTCAAAAGTTAGAACCGCCTTTTATAGCGTAACAAACAGCACCACAGGAAAGCACTGCTCAGTAGCTTTCATTTGAATGGTCACACTTTAGGATTTCATCCACAGACTCAAAAGTTAGAACCGCCTTTTATAGCTTAACAAACAGCACCACAGGAAAGTACTGCTCAGTAGCTTTCATTTGAATGGTCACACTTTAGGATTTCATCCACAGACTCAAACGTTAGAACCGCCTTTTATAGCGTAACAAACAGCACCACAGGAAAGCACTGCTCAGTAGCTTTCATTTGAATGGTCACACTTTAGGATTTCATCCACAGACTCAGAAGTTAGAACCGCCTTTTATAGCGTAACAAACAGCACCACAGGAAAGCACTGCTCAGTAGCTTTCATTTGAATGGTCACACTTTAGGATTTCATCCACAGACTCAAAAGTTAGAACCGCCTTGTACAGCATAAGAAACAGCACCACAGGAAAGCACTGCTTAGTAGCTTTCATTTGAATGGTCACACTTTAGGATTTCATCCACAGGCTCAAAAGTTAGAACCGCCTTTTATAGCTTAACAAACAGCACCACAGGAAAGTACTGCTCAGTAGCTTTCATTTGAATGGTCACACTTTAGGACTTCATCCACAAATTCAAAAGGTAGAACCGCCTTTTATAGCGTAACAAACAGCACCACAGGAAGGCACTGCTCAGTAGCTTTCATTTGAATGGTCACACTTGAGGATTTCATCCACCGACTCAAAAGTTAGAACCGCCTTTTATAGGGTAACAAACAGCACCACAGGAAAGCACTGCTCAGTAGCTTTCATTTGAATGGTCACACTTTAGGATTTCATTCACAGACTCAAAAGTTAGAACCACCTTTTATAGCGTAACAAACAGCACCACAGGAAAGCACTGCTCAGTAGCTTTCATTTGAATGGTCACACTTTAGGATTTCATTCACAGACTCAAAAGTTAGAACCACCTTTTATAGCGTAACAAACAGCACCACAGGAAAGCACTGCTCAGTAGCTTTCATTTGAATGGTTACGCTTTAGGATTTCATCCACAGACTCAAAAGTTAGAACCGCCTTTTATAGCGTAACAGACAGTACCACAGGAAAGCACTGCTAGGTAGCTTTCATTTGAATGGTCACGCTTTAGGATTTCATCCACAGACTCAAAAGTTAGAACCACCTTTTATAGCGTAACAAACAGCACCACAGGAAAGCACTGCTCAGTAGCTTTCATTTGAATGGTCACACTTTAGGATTTCATCCACAGACTCAAAAGTTAGAACCACCTTTTATAGCGTAACAAACAGCACCACAGGAAAGCACTGCTCAGTAGCTTTCATTTGAATGGTCACACTTTAGGATTTCATCCACAGACTCAAAAGTTAGAATCGCCTTTTATAGCGTAACAAACAGCACCACAGGAAAGTTTTACCTTACTACCTTCATTCAAATGGTCACGTGCTCATGAAATGTTTGATTTTTTTTCATTTGAATGGTCAAATTTTATGATGTCGCTTAGGATATATACATACCCCTCAAGGTTTCACTTCATCTGAAAGTAGTAAATCAACAGGAGAGAATTTACTAGATTCGTACCTGGGTATCTCTCTTTTTTCCAAAATTACCTAGGCTGTAACATTCTGCAAGAAGCATGGCTAAAACCAGAACTGCGAACGTCGCTCTATGATTCATGGCAATCTGGAGATGACTACCCTGCTCACTGATTCTGATTCTAATTTGCATGTGACAATACTCTGTCTTTTATCTACTACCGGCGCCTTCCTGCGCGCATGATACATTAATAGCCAAACTCTCATAAGCTTTGTGAAACACTCTTATGGCACTCAACAAAACATATTAAGTGCTACATTTCCTGGTGTGTGTAGCTAAGTGGTTCTACTTAAGGGCGTCCGTGCGAAAAACCTCTAAATCACAGATTTTTTTCATATTTTGGCTACAGTCAGATATTGAATTACCTATGTAATAAATGCAAAAAAATTGGGGGTCACCGACTTCGTTTTAGAAATAAAGCGCGTGGAAAACTACTTCAATTTTGACACATCGGTCCTCGTAACCTGACATGACCTCAGTGCTTGTTAGTTGAGAAATATGAAAAATGATTCGCTGTAGGCCCACTTCCTTAGTCAAATTTTATTTAAGTGGATCTGTCAACTAAATAATTTGAACCGGTGTCAACCTTTTTAGTTAAACTCATCCTCTAAGATGGACTTTTGCGAACACTGTACAGCTACAACAATAGCAGAATTCGGCTGCCATGTAAATTTAAGTTAATAAGCAATAGAATTGTAGTGATTGAAGGCAAATAAAGATTACAAGAGAAACAGATGATGCGAGGGCAGAAAAGTTGAAAAAAATCAAACTTCCCAAACACAGATTTTCTTTATTTTTTCACAAAAGGTAGAGAATCGACGAAGAAAGTGATCTATCAAAAGAAAATAAGGGGTCACCGAACATTTAAGGGAGCACTGTTGTAATAACCCAAAACAGACCCACTATGGAAAAACTACTATGGCTATGGAGAAACAGAATCCGGCTCAGTGAGGAAAATATTCGAGCACATGAAGTGCCTCCAGAAATTTTCAAACTCGAATTAAATTATGTTAAATTGACAGCAGTCAACGATAGCTGCTGTTTTAAATCTCATACTGTCAATGTTTCTCAGTTAAAATTTGGAGTTGAGTCATGATGAACGAAAGTGCAATTTTTCTCTGCCATAAAACCCCAACACTTTATAATCATCTGGATATTAAGCAACAAAATAGGCTCAACCTAATAGATAGAAATAAACAATGACAATCCCTGAAGATGAGCTCTTAAGCTCGTTTTTTTCCTGAGACTCTGCCGATGTAATAAATTGGCTCAACAACTGGAGCGTCCACGGCAGACAAAATCACTTCAAGATGTTGCATGTACACAGAAATAGAACAGATGCTCTGAGCCTTGTAGATGTACATGCAAATGACTTGGTTGAAGAAAACCAAAAGCAGTTGTTTGGAAAATTTAGTGAAAACGGCAAGCGACAAGGCGACTCTTCTCTCCAAGTTGTCACAAACCGAAAGTTAGCAAAAGGATCGAAAGGTTAGACCAGAAAGTATATTTTAAACCGATAGGCCTGGAGGAAGGACTAGGTGCACCACTCGACCGTCCCTCGCCCCCCCCCCCCCCCCCCAGTCATTTGGGTCTTGCTACTGGCCTGGAGATTACAATGGTAAAAAATAGAAATTTGAAGGTGACAATTGAAAAATAAATATCAGGTAATATTACCGAACAAGGAGGTCAACAAAGATTGATTGATTCACTGCTGTTTCCATTCATTCAAGTGCAAAAGGAGCGCACATTACGTTTTTGTGAGACAACTGACACAGTAAATGGTTTGTTGCAAAATACATTTGTTTCGAAAGATCGAGTCTGTTTTCGCTAGTTTCTAGGCCCGTTGTTCCGACTAGCCTAGATAAGCATAAGTTTCCGTTGTATTGAAGTGTCGGAGACATTTTGACATTTTTCGGGGGAGTGATCAAAGCCGAAGATAGTTAACATTATGGTTAATATTGGTTAGTCATCGTTATCGTACAGCGAGGCTTCGCCCCAATGTTCAACTCCTTACCCTTTACTATACTAATCTTTATCAAAATGATACCCTTTTATATACCAAGAAAAAAATTCCTCCTCTTTTATACCTCTAAAATAGGCCAAAAACAAACAATAGACCATCGCTGGATTTTAGTCGCTCAAGGGCTCCAAAACTTTCGTATATTTTTTTGAAACATTTTCAGTGTACTTAGACTTAGCCGGTACCTCTTTCAGTTTAAGTGTGTATTTTGGCGACCCTAACAGTAAATTTCCTTACCATTTAGTATACTGTAAGCGCAAAAAAGGCATCCCTTCGGGCGGGGCCTCCCCGTATAGCCCACCATAAGGATTACTCCCCCCCGGCACATATGGAAGTGATAACGGGGTGATGTTTTACGGGCTCGTCCGGGCGGGCTTTCCTTGTAGTTTTACAGCCGGTTTCACTGCTATGTGCAGAACCGGCTTTTTCAAACACGATCCCCCGGTTACGATGCGCCAATTATGACTCATCCATAATCACAGATCGTTGATAAAAATTTGCATATATTTTTTTTCTTCGGATTGTTCATATTTCAGGAAGTAAGGCCTAGTTCAAAAATCGAACTTTACATGTGCCGAACCCAATGCAAATTAGAAAAACAATATAACGTTTGCTCATTTGAATTAGGTTCGGCACATGTTAAGTTCGGCGTTTGAGCTAGGCCTTAGTATTTCCTCAAAATCGCCCTGACGAAGGGCTGATGCTCCACACGTCAGCTTTCAATCTCTTTACGGTGGCTAAGTTGCCTTATCATCTCAGTTGATAAATCCAAAGTTTTGTGTTTCACTTTCCCAACGACGCAGCACCGTAGTTTCTTTAGAAACTAACCCCCTTTAGCTTGTTTCTTAGTATTTCCTATTCAAACTCGTTTTATTCCCGCTCTTGCGATTATTTTGTGACCATGTGCGAATCACGGCAGACCAGTCATAGCTGGCGACTCAAGATTTCCCGTCATGACTCGCCCACGGACAAGAAATAATGATGGAAATTTACGTATGAAATATCTTCATTGAAGAAATACTAACATCCTGTGATATCAACAATCGTAAAGAACCAGAAATCTCAATTACAAATTACCTGCGCCGTTTAGTGACTATGAGCGAAATAAGTGGCGGGCGGCCGTTCACAACCTACACACACATTAGTGAAATTGGCTGTAAAATTGGCTGTAAACATTTGGGAAACATCACTTCAGTTGCTGTAGTTGTTGATTCCTTCTATTCCCGTCACCCATCTTTTGATATTGATATTGATATTGTAAGGAAAAATTCAGTACTGATCACTCTTTGGAATAGGAATACTCTTTATTGCGTTGTTACAATTAATCTCAAGGCAGGGGTCGTTTCAGTGAAGTAACATCGAGTAGATCATGCCTCGGCGTTCAAGCCATTAACTAATTACACAAACTTAGGAAGCTTTTAATTTCTGTGTTTCTCTTCTGTTCTGTTTAGTTCTTCACAGCCACCAATCCTTCTGTTACGGTGTTATCTCTTGTCGGCAAGTTTTTCTGAATATTCATTCTCCTCTGAGCAATATTCTCTCAATTTTTGACAAACATTCTTCCTCAGTTGCAGATGTAGATTGATCTGAAATAAAAGTAAAGTTATTTCAATGATGATTTCCATAATAAAGTCATTTTGAAAATGGTAAAGCCTAATGTGATAGAGTACGCTTTATGACGAAACAGATGGATGGTGGGGGCATGTAACAAATAAATTGAGCAGTTCGTTGTAAAAGGATGGAAAGTTATCGTTCGTTTATATTGTTTGTGAGTGCTTTTCAGTTGAGACTCGAAACAATTCTTATTTGTTCTGGCTTTGCCTTATTGCGTTCTGTGATTCGCTTAAATAAAAAGAAAATTAAAAAATAAATAAAAAATTAAAACACTCGCTCCAATTTCTGAAACAATGAGGTTGTAAGACCCAAACCAATAATAATCCACTTCCAAGATCATTTCCGGGATTGTTATTTTTGAAAGTGATATTTAACTTCAGGTTTTGGAGTTAGAGTAATTCTTTTAACTTATCACAGTCTAAGGTTACAGTAGATTCAGCGACCTCTTCCTGATCAAGCAGCTCTGTGGAGTACCTCCTTCCAGGATTTTACACTTGATTTTGTTAGTCGTCATAACCTATGGAAGGCACTCGGGTACTAGGAACCTATTCCGTATAAGAACACAAAATTCACTAAATCTGAAATTCAAAGAATGTGTTTGTCAAAGGTCTTGGGACTGGTCTCGGATAGTTGCCGGCGGAAATCCTATGTTTAGTTTGCTTCAAAAAACAAATGTTAGCCCGACGACGTTAAAAATAGCACTGATGACGTCCGTACGCTATTTTTGGTTAGCCCGAGGACGTTAAAAATAGCGTACGGCGTGTGTACGCCATTTTAACAAAAATTATCTCACGAAATCGAGTCGAAATCAGCATGCAAGTTCTCCTCACTGTTCTCCGTATATTTCTTACGTTGCTAGTTGGGAGAATTTACTTTAACGTCAATGAGATTTTACCTTTAGTGATCATTTGCTTTCAGTTTTTGACTTGTATGTTTTGATCAGGTAGGGTTATTGTAGGGAGAAATTAGATGTTCGTCACTATTGAGCTATGAAAAAAGTCATTCATTCTCATCACGTATATGGCTTGACTTCTTTACGCGTTCGATATGTTATTTTTTAGGGGGGGGGGCAATTTTTTTCGTGACCACAAGCCTTGTATGAATTTTATTTCACTAGTTTGCAATACATTTCTTTGCTTTGTGTCGCTGTGCACGATTTTTACTTCCTCTACAAAAGCTGTGCAGGAATTTTCGTATTTGCCCAATTCCCCCCCCCCCTTTCAAAAATAAAATTGTCCGTCTCTAATAGCTAATTTAGTGACCAGCAGCGGAAAAGGTGCTAACATTTCCGCACAGCCCCGTACATTAATGTTGCATTGGACTTCTTTTAAACTTTTTCTTATAAACAACGAGCAATCATGAGAGCTTATATTCTTATATTCTTGAGGGCTCATATTCTTAAGTTTCAATTTCCACGGAAAGCGGACAGCTGCTAGTCACGAGATGACGCAGCTAGCTGTTAGATGAATTTTGTGTTGAGGTCTTGTTTCGTTTTTGTAGAAAAAGCATTTTTTCCTTTCCGATCGTTGATTCAAGAGCCGATTACCAAATCAGGAATTTTCAGAAAACACACTTCGCTGACGCCTAAAACAGGTCCCCTTGCGCAATCAGGGCCTTAGCCAGAAAAAAATTATGACTGAGGCAACGTTCATGGTTAAATTCTCTTCCTAGGTATTTAGCCTGTTAAATGAAAAAAAAGAGACTGAAAAAACGAAGAAAAATGACTAAGGGAAGTGCCTCGTTGATAAAGCGTTTAAGAAACGGAGGTCGGCAGAAAGTTTTCATAAAGATGTCACAAAGTTATCGTGAAAAAACTAATTAAAAAATCTGTCATGTTACATGCAGTAAAACCGCACCGAAATACCACAAGCAGTCAGCAAGCAAAGTTATGACTGACTGGGAGATTGTTCCAGAATTCTGGTGCTGCCACAAATACTGCCAAAAAAACTTCATTGCCAGAGAAAAATTTTTTTCTATGCAGCTAGACATAACCCAACTTATTTGTTTTGCCATTACTCTTTTTAGTTTTTATTTCAATTCATTGCCTTAACGAAGTCGATCGCAAACTGTTTCAGAAGTTATCAAATCAGTGCAAAGCGATGCTGAATGAACTCTTTATCTCGCTTCACATGTGCTTTTCCGTTCTTAGAGTATTTTTATGATTCATTGTGGCTTAATTTTTTAATCGTAGCCAATTTTATTATTTTTAAAGCTAGATTGCTTTCGACTAACTGCTTACATTATACTATTCAGTACTTTTGGTCAAAATATTTATCGGATTTCTCTAGGAAAATGCCTTTACACACGTTGGATGGTTTTGAAACCTCGATACTTCAATAAATTTTTATATTCTAATTCTAGAATTCATACCCTTTCAAGTCCAAAAATAGAGTTAAAATATGCCTACAACTTCTGTGTGTAAAATATATTGTAAAACAAACAGTATCACACGAAAATACTGCTCAGTAGCTTTCACTGGCGTAGTCTACAAACCCATCAGTTAAATCCACCTTGTACAGCATAACAATTAAACGACGGGAAAGGACTGCTCAGTAGCTTTCATTTGAATGGTCGGGATTTCATCCACAGACTCAAAAGTAAGAACCACCTTGTACAGCATAATAAACAGGACCACAGGAAAGTGCTTCTCAGAAGCTTTCATTTTAATGGTCACACTTTAGGATTTCATCCACAGATTCAAAAGTTAGAACCGCCTTGTACAGCGTAATAAACAGCACCACAGGAAAGTACTACCTAACTACTTTCATTCGAATGGTCAAGTGCTCATGAAGTGTTTCATTTTGTTTTCTTTTGAATTGTCAAATTTTATGATATCGCTCAGGATACATACATACCCCTCAAGGTTTCACTGAATATGAAAGTGGTAAATCAACATCGGAGAATTTACTAGATTCGTACCTCGGCACCTCTCCTTTTTCCATTATCTTGTCGATATTCGCTTCCGTGAAACATGCTGTAACATTCTCCAAGAAGCATGGCTAAAACCAGAACTGCGAGCGTCGCTCTATGATTCATGGCAATCTGGAGATGACTACCCTGCTCACTGATTCTTATTCTAATTTGCATGTGGCAATATTCTGTCTTTTATCTACTACCGGCGCCTTCCTGCGCGCACGATACATTAATAGCCAAACTCCCATCACCATTGTGAAATACTCTTATGGCACTCAAGAAAACATATTAAGTGCTACATTTCCTGGTGTGTGTAGCTAAGTGGTTCTACTTAAGAAAGCACTGTTGTAGTAACCCAAAACAGGACCCCGAAACCTGCACGCTCCTTGCTCGTGTTTAAACTTCAGAGTATACGCATAAGTTTTGTTTTTACTATTGTGAAAGATCGTTTACTGTATAGGAAACACGTTTACAAGTTTGTTGTGGCTTTGAAAACTTGTCGTAATAACAACCTTTATCTGTTCTCATGTTTAATCTAAGTAAGTTTACATTTTAACATTGTCTTTCAAAACGGAGAGGTGGTTTATGCCCCACAGGAACAATAAACCTTCTAAAGAAACCAGTACTCTTAAATTGAAGCAGTTGATCGTATGTCTACCCATAGGAAATACTTTCAAACAGGCTCAAAGGACTTCCCAAAAACTGTTTCCAACTGAAGCTCGTTTTAATATTAACTTTCAGTATTTTTTGTTAAGATCGTCTTAATTTGTATTTTCACATGTTTCCTGTTCTGTCGCATCGCGGAAACCGCAGAGTCGAATTTTAATTACATTTACGTCAGATTGGTGAGATAGCTAATGCTAGAATTCGGGTTGGACTTAAAACGTCGCTTCTCAGAGAATCTTCTTGATAAAAAAATTATATTTCATAGTACCAAGGTTATTCTATTTTTAGGAAACACCTAAGGCGCCAAAAATGAGTTTGAAAGCTTTTTTTTAATAAAACGCTAAATTCCGCGATTTATTTTGCAATTCTGTGTAACCTGTGATAAAAGCCAATTACACCCTTTTAACTTCCTCAATAAGGCAGGTTGGCGCCTTAATATGTATGTTATTTTACTGATGAACACCTCAGGCAAACAGATCGGTGTAAGGTTTATTAAACGAGGAACTGACTCTTTATTTCAGTCTAGTAGCAGCAACAAACTTCCCTACATGTAAAATGGACCTAACGTTTTTTCCCTAAAGAAATCCTAAAATGTAATCATTCTTTTGAAGACATTGAGCAGTAATTTCCCTCGGTTTTTCTTTTCGATATTACCCCGAGTTTTACTTAGTTCTAACCCTGGAAAAAGTAAAGGGCCGTACAATTTATTTTGCTGTGCTTCCAGGTGGTTGCAAGCACAAAGTATGAATTACTCAAAAGCCATATGTGACCCCTCAAGCGCGAGCACGTGCAAAAATAGCTCATTTAAATGATTTTGCTCTCATCGCCATTTCATACGAAAGAGAGGAAGTCCATATCTAAAAACTTTTTCCTGATTCTTTAAAAGCATTCCCAACCGTTTGAAAAACTTTCGTTGTCGGCAAAAACGGAAGTTTTATCGTTAAAAATTTTAGAAATGGTCCAAACAAAATGGAAATAAAAGCAAACAAAAGTGAAGTGCTTAAGATTTGATCGTCTGGTTTTAGTGTATTTCTTAAGTCATACTGACACTTATTTTACGCTTGGAAGGTGAATACGGAATTTATTGACGGTTTATTGACTTGCAAAATTTTCTAACTGCCGTAAAAATAACGACTTTTTAGAGTCTTCACGGCTTTTATTTGCTACATAAACAGGAAGATAAAAGCTGTATTCACTGATCATTTTGTAAGCTTTTGTAAGCTATGCTTTGCAGGGATCGTGCTGGCATGTTGACCTATTTTAAAGCTCTAGATCCCTCGGAATCGCTATCGGTAGCATCATGAATAAAGCTTTGAACTTGGCGATCCGTTAATTTAATTTCAATATCAAGGAATCTCAGTGATGTAAATTAGACGCCACACTCAACTGCTGCAACTGAGCCTCAAAAGAAACTACTTTTCTTGTATGTCCGTTTATTTATTCACTGTATCCACTAAATTACATTGTACATTTTGAAATTAATTAACGGGCAAAAGAAGGTGACTGTTAAGTTTTGAGTTTCTTTTTTTTATTCAATCCAGTTGATTTCAACTGATTTTCAAGCGTTTCTTTGATAAAGATCGCTGATTATTTTTCTTATGGAAAGGCAAATCACCCCACCTACATGTACCTAAACTAGAGCATATTAACTCAATTTACCCTTGGAACTCGTGTAGTGTCAAACAATTCAAATCCACTTAATTTAAAAAGCTGTGGCAAATAATTCCTGCCCTCCCATAGACCCATAACGCAACGTGTAGGTTTCAGTTCCTTTCATCCTACGAATTTAAGCTAAGAAATGTAATTATATCTTTTTTACTGATAAGAAAATCACTCTTTCCGTTAAGTTTGATCCCCTAGAAATGATAACCATCTCTTTAAAAGTGTCAAGTAAGAAAGAGTCAAGATTGACCTTCATTTTCTTAGTCTCCTCTTAAGACGTCCTGTCTTCCAAGCCCTCGTGAAACCCTCTGAGCTACCAGTCAAGCTCAAGTCAGTCCCAAATGATATTTTTGTCATCTTTAAAGGGACACTGTCACCAATATTTAGGATAACTTTGAAAAGCTAAAAGACATCTTCTAATCAGCGGAAACCCCAAAATACTGGTTGAGTTTCGCTTAAAACTACCTCTACCAGTTCTGTGAGGCTATAATTAAGTGTGCTTGGCTGCTTATCGCTAGGATGGGAATGGTTGCTGTTTTCAGTTTTTCCTTTCTTTCTTGGAAAAATAGCCAGTATCTGACTACGGTTTGCTCTTCCTTTGAGAAAATCATTTGATTTGCTTCTCTTGACGCTCTAGGAGTATTTCTGCCGGTCTACTCTAATTTAAATTTCAGCACATTATCGCCCCAACACGTAAAATTTCCCGTGACAATGTCCCTTTAATTTCCGAATGTCTTTTCAGTGTTTAATTTTTATTTAAAAAAAAAAACTAATGAGCAATAGTCAACAGTTCCAGACAAGTGTGATAGTAAATCTGAGCAAGGTTGAGACCAGAACTGTTTTTCACTGCTTTTCGTGGCCGATTTTATAGTACTCTCCCTGTACCTCCTCTATCTCTCCTTACGTACTCAGTCAGCTTTACACATTGCTGTTTTACTGTGGGTGAAGATGGAAAGAGCAGTACTTAAGACTGACAAACCTCTGCTTACACAAATGCAATAGACCGTACGAAATTATCCCTTTGAAGTGAAAAAAAAAACAATATAGCTCTCCACTGCTGGACTGGGGTAAGGTTTCGGTTCGCCGCGCTATACGAGTATTTTTACTCTAGAAGTTACACTATTAAATCGCACTCACCACATTTTATATATATAGAAAAGAAAGAAATCAAAACATAGGCCAGCTGAACAGACTCAACATTTTCATTCAACACGTTCAACATTGTTGAATTCGGCAATATTAACTCTATTGGGTACCCTGTTGAATGATTTTGAATGATCTTGAATGTTGGTGAACAAGGTTTGATTGCCATCAAACGTTCGAAAAACGTTCGATATTCCGGAATGTTGTGGAATCCGTACTTGACTTGTTCTTCGAGTAGTTCTTCATAAACTACCCGCGATAACAAGAGAAATGAAATTTCCTGATCGTAACGAAGGAAGGAAATACTCTAAGGAGAATGGTACATTTCCCCCCTGCACGAAAACCCATTTTGGCGCTAGGACCATTTTATTACCAGAATCCCTACTCAAGATATGCATATGTTGGTCATACCTTTAAATCTACGTATTAAGGTGTCAGGTGCAATTTTTTACGTAAAATAAAGAATTTAACCAATCAATACTTCTTCCCGTTCTTGAAGGTCAATGCAAAATTGACCCATTGTCGTTGACAGGTTTTTCCATTACCCAAACACGAAGCTGGAGGGAGAATTTTTGGATGCGTTTTTCCAAGCAAAAAAAAAACAACAACAAACAAACAAACAAAACGTCAATTCTTCGCACATTTTCCCGTTTCGAAGTCTCAAGTGGGGCGAGTTTTAGGAGGATTGTAGTGGGATATCTTAAAGAAATTAACTGTCGAATTACGTTTTTTGTTTTTGTACCACGAACCGCGTCAACGGAGGCGAAGGCCTTAGTGGTCACACTTCAGGCCTAGGTAGCGAACACGGCGGGCGCTTTCTGAGCTCGGTTTCTGTAGTATCTGAAGCAGCTGGGAGATTTACTAATCCTTCCCTTCCCATGGCGGAACACGAGTCCATCGCAGAATTATCTTCAGCATGTTTTCGCAGGTAGCCATCTATACACCTGAGTAGAGAGAGACGATAAGAAAAAAAAACTTTCTTGGCAAAGGAAACAACGCCCAAATACAGAGACCAACTTAGCCTCACACCATCGACCCCTCCCCCGGGTGGGGGAAATACTTCCTTGTATAATACAGATTTGTGCCGCCCTAAGGGGAAGGTTTTGGTCTTAAAATGGGCATTATTTCAAACAATTTGGTCTTAACGTCTAAAATTTAGTATAGAGGTGAGGACTGAAAGTGGGCATTGGAAAATTACATATTTTGGTCTGGAATAGGGCAGAGTTTGGAGAACCAGGCGGCACATCCCCACCAAAAAATCCGAGGGATATCCCCGGGTCACCGACTCTTTGATCTTCCAGACTGAAGTCCCACGCGCTAACCACTACACATCGTTCCTCAAAAGTTGTTCAATTTGACAAAATTTTTACCTTCAGCGGAACCAACAACTCCTTTTTGTAAAAAAATTAATACTCACTATTATTACATTAAGCCAACCTTCCATGTAGTACAAAAATTTAGAGTAGTACACAAGTTACCTACTACACAAATTGCCTTTCAAACGTTACTTAGAGCACTCCTTACATAAGACTTTCGTATGTTACTTTCTACTGCCTTTTTACATAGGCTATTTTCGTAAATCACGTAAACATACAAGTTTCAGACTTTATTACATAAAATATCCTACACAAAAGAGCGACCAACAACTACTTGATTGAAATTTGGCAGTCACGGACAATTGTTCTCTTTTATACCATGAACAGTTAAATTTACGTCTCTCTTTAATGGGTCGGCTTTAAGCTTCACACTATCTAAAGCACTGACCACCTTGACTTAGTTACATAAGATGGTAAAATTTTGCTTTTGTGTTGGCACCCCTCACACTCCGGGGAGACATTCACGTTTTGCCAAAACACAATTGAAGACTGTCAAAAATTGGAGATTTAAAGCAAAGGTATTAACGAGTGCTTTCTTCCATTGCTGTTTGTGGATCAGTATTTCGCAAGACTAGAGAATTTAGACCCACTTTCGTTTTTCCAACTTGATCGCTAAACTGGGTGGAGGGGGACAGGGGGGCGGGAGAACGGGAGAAAAGGGGACGGGAGGTGTACGGGGGGGGAGGAGGGGGCGGGAAGCAGATTCCCAAGGTGGCAGGAAGCGGGAGAAAAGGGAAACACTTCGCAATATTTCGCAATCGAAAAAACGCAAAGAAGCGGGAGCCAACAAATACAGGGTGGGAACCGGGATTAAAGGATACGGGAAGGGGGGGTTTAAACCCCCTGCCCCCTCCCCCCCCCCCCCCGCTATTAAAGAAAGAACTTTGAAGTTATCACATGAAACAACTAAAGCAGAGCTCTGCAAACGCACCTTTAAAAATTCAGGCTTCAAAAGGATTTTGCATCTCCGGTGCAATTGGTCCTGGCACTGAGCTATAAAGCTAATTACACATGGAAGATGGCCATGTGCGAGTAATTACGAATAAATCGTTTGCTAAGTGCCTCCAAAGACACAACGTTCTAGACTTTTTGTTTAATGGGTGTGATAGCTTGTAAACTACTCCTACGCGTGTGAGGAGACAACACACTGGAGGCGACAGTGTTTCTTTTTCCATACAACCGCAACTAAAACTGAGGCATGTAAACAAGGTTTTTAAAAACCTATTCAAAAAAGGTTTGATCAAGCTGTTTACGCTGTGGGTGAGTGGAAGAGACTACAGAGGTGGATCGGGTAAGCAGGGTTGATTAGTTAGTGGATTTGAGGGTGTTTTGGTGGTACCGAGGGGCTATGCATACATCAAAAGGTGTACCGATTTCAAGAATTTTGCAACATACCCCCTAGGACTAAATGGGAAAAATAAACAGCAAAACATGCCCTTTCGGATGCAATAGAGAAAACAAACAAACAAACAAAACACAGGTCTAGGAGAGTTCGGCTCGATAGCTTTCATTTGAATGGTCACTTCTGTTAGGGCTTCATACACGCACCTTATTTGTACTAATTTTCGCACGTACTTAATTTAGCGATTTTCGCTTTTTGGAAAAATCGCAAAAAATTAATGCTCGCAAAAAAAATACCATATTATGTAACAAAACAATGCATGAAAAGTTGTGAGTCACGGTCGTGTTGGTAATTGTTCTGAATTAAAACTGTTACTTTAAATTCTGTCCTCGAAAAAATATCTTTGTGGTCTCGTTTTTGACTAGCACTTTTCGTCCGATTCACTTCTCTCCTGGGCGTTTTAAACTTTTTTGTAATTTGCAGAAGCTAGTACCTTCACAATTTAATTCCTTCCTATTCTGTATAGTTAATTTGGGAAATTTTCCTTTTTTGTGTGTGGTGCCCTCAGAAAAGGGTTTGGGAGACTAGAGCAATAGCAAAACCGCGAAATCAAATACACTTTGTTCACCTTTTTCTGGAATCGCCAAAATTAATACTCCCGAAATACAGCTCCCGAATTTTTCGCGAAAATTAGTAACAATAAGGTACTCAAAAGCGGTGTATTTGTCCGGTTGATGGTATTTGTAATTCCAGTTATTGACCTTACTTCCGTGTAAAGTCGAAACAAGAGCTTTTCACTTTCGATCGGTGTATTGTTTAGCACTCATTATATTTCCGCTGGTACGTTCTAATCCGATTAGAACGTTGTTTTTTGTCTGTTCTGTTGGAGGTGAACTTTTTTTAAGGCGCCCGTTGCTAATAGTGCTGGCAAAGGCTAGTGCTACATGCGACACATGTACACCAATGTCCCCGGTTAAACGCAAGAGGATTTTTCGACTAGGTTCACCCGGGCTTTTTCAGAAGAGATGTTAAGGAATCATAAGACCCTTTTGACTTCCCTCGGACTTGGACGGCTAGTAAGTATCAAGTCCACTTCTAGAATTTGGTTCTTTGCACAAGTTCCTTGGGAAAAGGATCCCATTGATATTCAGGATAGTTTTCTTTTCAAGGAAGGACTCACTAACTTGGGTTCAACCGGGGAATGTTAGCTATGGATGCGGGAAATGGAATAGCGCTGGTCTCAGAAGTTGCTCTCTGATAGAGTGTCTGGCGTTACCTCTCCATTGGATAATCGCGTGAGCATTTTAGCGGTTTGGTGTAATGTTGTGTCTGAGAAGAGATAATCTCTTGACGATCTGAATTGTAGTTGGCTTCGTTTTTTTATTTTTTGCTTTTTAAGCTATACGGACAGTCGTAAACTCGTTGGACTCTTTTAGGCACTGCTTTGCTTCTGTAAAAAAGATGTGAGGTCGGTTTCCTTTTCGTGCGTTAATTCAGTTGCCTTCAGCTTACCATGCAGTGCAGAAAGTGAATTTTACCTTCTTTCCCCCTTAAAATTTTATAGAGTACTGCGAAATTTTTCTTGCCTAATTAAAAAAGATAAACGATCCTACAGAGCAAAACGGAAGAAGTAGTTTGAGGATAAAGTGCAGGTAGTTAAATATTTTTTTTAGCTAATTTTGTTTGATTATTTCATTGGATAGAATTCTAAGAGCCAGTGAAATCGGAATATCGAAGCGCTTGAAAAGCAACCAGCTCACTTCAAAAACATTATAACGCAACGTTTGAATGACAGTTACATGTACAGACACAATCCACAATACTTCAGGAAGAAAGAACAAATGCCTGATAACTACAAACCAGTCCCTTCAAAGGGGACAGCTACAAATAATGAATGTCGTTTAACAGCTGAACCATACACTGGCGTGAACCTGAGAGTCAAGTAAACAAGTACGAACTGTCCCTCCCCCCACGCCCACCCCCTACGTAAAGTTCCTATCTCTCGGGTCTTTTCCATGCACCCAATGCCTCCACTCCCACAAGTGGACATAAAACCAAAAGTGCCACATTCCTTATCTTGGACAATGTCTATCTCCCATCGGCTTTTCCATGCACCCAATACTTCCCCGTAAGTGGGCATTATACCAACAAAACCTCCCTTCCTCATCCCCGACGGCGTCTATCTCCCACTGACGTTTCTGGCACCAATACCTTCCATAAGTGGACATTACCCCAACAGTGCCAGTCTCCCTTATCTCAAGAAGTGTTAACCTCTCCTCGGTTTTTCCATGCACCAATGCTTCAAATAACTAGACATTCAACTAACATTGCCCGTCCCTTATTTCCGACGGCGTCTATCTCCCATTGGCGTTTCCACGTGCCCAACACCTTCCATAATTGCCCCCTCCTTCATCCCTGACACTGCTAATCTCCCCTCGGCTTTTCCACGCACCCAATTCCTCCCCACCGATAAGTGGACATAACACCAAAAGTGTCCCCTTCCTTATCCCCGACAGTGTCTACCTCACGTCGGCTTTTCCATGTACGCAATACTTCCCATAAGTGGCCATTACACCAACAGAGCCCCCTCCATCTTCCCCAACGGTGTCGATCTCCCATTGACTTTTCTGTGCACCAATACCTTCCATTAGTGGACATTACCCCAACAGTGCCCGCCTCCCTTATCCCAAGAAGAGTTAACCTCTTCTCGGCTTTTCCATGCACCCAATGCTTCAAATAACTAGACATTATACCAACAGTGCCCGTCCCTTATTGTCGATCTCCTATTGGCTTTTTCACGTGCCCAACACCTTCCATAACTGGACGTTATCCAAGCAGTGCACCCTCCTCCATACTTCAAATAGGTGTACATTAAACCAAAAGTGCCCCCTCCTTTTACCCCGACAGTGTTTATTTCCCCTCTGCTTTTCAACGCTCCTAAATAATACTTCCCATTATTATATGGCCGTGTCTCACAAGGACTGGGAACTACCGAATTCACGAATTTGATTAGATGAAATCGATATTGACCGCGGTCTAGATTTTCCCATCTAGACCGGCATCTAGACCGGTTACTTTTTGCGATGAAAAGGTGCAAACTAAACCACAAAAATATTGACTATTTCCTTCTAAAAATACTAAAATGAAGCGCCAACAAGCCTGACGGGAAAAAAGGTAGAGGACGAGCAAACTTTGGCAGATTGAAGTTCAGCTCATCGACTTTTGCACGCAAAATGTCAGCTAGTACGAACCATTTAGATTAAGCGAATTAAAGTTTTCTTGTTTGGCCATATAATAAACATCTTATTAACCGAGCTTAGTCGGTCTGTATGGGAGAAGCTTGGCCTCGGTCGTGTGTACAGACCTCACTGCGTTCGGTCTGTACTCACGACCTCGGTCAAGATTCTCCCATACAGACCTCCTGCTCGATTAATAAGATGTAATAAGTGGACATTACACCACCATTGCCCTCTCCCCCATCCCTGTCAGCGTTAGCTTTTCCTCGGATTTTCCATGCTCCCATTCTCTGCCAGTAAGCCGGACATTTAGGCATAGCTAGGAGACAAATCTTCATATTTATTTCGTTTTCTGCAAGCATACAAAGCTGTTTTCACTAACAAGAGTACTTTTTACTCTCATTTTGTGAATGCGAAAATGAATGTTTGCATAAGCATAGCTTCAATTATTTCTTCTTTTGCATATTCCGTTTTGATTTTGACGTCTGATTGGCTGAACTCTGTTGTCACCAGTCTTCTCTTGTTTGGCGTGGTAATGGAAAGCCTCTTGAATTAGTGTTCCTGCTGTCCTTAGGCAAGTTTTTATTTCCCGTCTACAAGATGGAGAAAACAAGATTCAGATCTTAACTATGAATGCGTTTAAGGACTATCAGGGCTAAGAATTAAATTTGGGCAGTACTTTTCCTCCTATAATTGTTAATCGTGTTGGAAAAGGTTGTTCTAGTGCTTGTGTCTGTGGACGAAATCTTAAAGCCGTGTGACCATTGAAATGAAAGCGGCTATTTAGCAGTGCATTTATGTGGTAGTGTTTATTACATTGAACAAGGTAGATCTACCTATTGAGTTTGTGGATAAGACCCAGAATCTTCACCATTCAAACCATGAGCCTATGGGAAACATGGAGCTCAATTCGATTTCTGAACGAAAGTTGTTTCAAGAAAACAGTGCTGGAGTATGTCGACACTTCATGAAAATTATAACCTTACTGCTAGTTCTGTTCTCTTGTGTCGGCTTTGATTTCCACATGGTCAACTGTATACAGCCCTATTTTCCTCCCTGTTTCCCTGCGTTTCTCACCCATTTTGGGGCTTCAGGGAGTTTAAGCAGGCGCGTATATTAGCTCTCCACCCCACCCCCACCGGGCTCTCTCTCTCCATCCCAGTTCTACCCTTTGAACTGGGACTGGGTTTTCAAAATAGCGGGCGGTTAAGCGGGTATATCAAATTCACTCAAAAAGCGGAGAGAAACAGGGCTATATGCAGAGGATGACGTAGAAATCAAAGACAGAAGACAACAGAACTAACGGTAAGGTGATAATTTTCTTAGGAGTCCACATACTCCAGCGCTGTTTTCTTGAAACAACTGACTTTCTTTGAGAAATCTAACTGAACTCCATGTTTCCCATAGCTCATGTTCAAATTAAAGCTACTAAACTGTTGATAACCATATGGTTAGGTTGTACAAGAAAGTTTCACGTTTGAGCATGTGGGTGAAATTCTGAACTGTAACCATTCACTTGGAAGCTAAATTGCCCTGACCTTAATTGTCTATTATCCTGTACTACATGGTGGCAACTTTTCAGCATGTGGATGACATCCTAAAGAGTCACCATTTAAATAAAATCTTCTGCAGTACAAAATACGTGGTTCTAACGTTTGATCAGTCTGTGTTTATTTGTCCAATCAGAAAGAGCGAACAAACACATTGTCCTGAAGCTAATAAGAGCGAACTTACCCTGGATGGTTGCGACTGTTTTCCACCATTGTTGCAATAACCTGGGTTGAGGTTGCAATAACCTTCTGGCCAAACGGAACTGGCTTCATCAACCAACAGCAAACTTAACACCAACACCGTCATCATCACTTTGAGAAGGCTGGGAAAACTTGATCGTGGCATGATTGTAGTTTAACAGCAGAACTTTGCCCTCGTTCTCCAGAAAATCCTTGAGAACGTGCTTGAGATCGATCCATGGCCGGTAGTCTTATATAACCCTGTTCTCTACACGACATCTGCTGGTGAGGCAGAGATGTTGGAAGCCGCCACTTTGTAAAACAAAGCTCTTCAATTTCCGCGCAGAGATAGCAATCCATTGGGCGATTAGAATCCGTTAACGTACGAAGTTTCATTTCCATTTCCCGGTTGGAGGCTCCCGCGCTTTCGAGCACAAAACAAGGAAGTCATTTTCCTTTCTAGTTGCATAACTTTGAAACTTCGCTGATTCCTTGGAGTTCGTTTCTTTCTACATTGAACTCAAATATACAGAATCTTGTTTTGCTGAGCGGTTTCGCCTTGACCGTCTTTCAAAACGGCTGCGTCCTCCGTTGGATTTATATCGTACATTTAGGTACCAAAGTGTCATGTTTGAGTATTTGGATTTTATTTTCATGATCCCATTGAGTATTGAAAATCACATCACATTAATTTGTGTACCTTGCTATTAATGAACCAATTTATATTAAACAAGATTGATATGTTTTGCGTTAGTAGCAATTTTTACTTTCGTATCTGGCGCCTTCCTCGCTGAGATCACAGGCATTTCCATACGGGGGATTTGGGGCGGGTTACCTTTTGGAAAACGCAATACATGATGCTAGAAGGTTATCGGTTTTCCAATACCCACACACTTTTTTCAATGATCCTGCATTCTCTGGAACATCCTTTATTGGAAATTACATTACGTTATGAAATTGGATGTGATTTAGGAATAAATAAGAGAGGCCAGAGGAATGAAAACACTAAATCTTATTATTTCTTAATAGATTTTCTCTAAATTTCATTTCCCTTTTTATAGAAGTTGTAGGAATCATGAAAAAATTCAGCAATATTTATGGAAGGCTGAAAGGTAAGAACAACATGCACCCATTACAAAAATTAAGATTGATATATTTTACGTCAGTCCTAGGAATTAACTTTCCTTCTGCGCCTGTCTCTGTTGGGAACCAACGTATTTCAAGGTTAAAAGAGGAAGTTCTTTTTCTTTCGATAGTCATTTGCATATTTAACACTAATGTACCTTTTACGTCCGTACGTCATTACCACAACGTTAAATTGTGGCATGTTGCTTTTTTGAAATGATTCCTTTACTGGAGCCACGGTCTCGAATTCGTTTTCGATGCGAGACGATCGTCTATTTATATATCAAATTTACGTCTTTTCTTATTACTGATATATTTGCGATGGGAAATGATGGGATAGATACATTTAAATCGAGCTATTTAAGAATTAACAATGTTTATAAACGTTGAAGGATTACCGGCGGTTTTGAAAGATCATGTTTGCCTAGACGCTAAATAAACGCAAATTTCTGAAAATGTTGGTAACTTGTTTGACGTCTATTTGGTTTGGTTAGCCTTTTTTAGTCCATCCGTTATTGCAAAATATTCAAAGTGCAGATCATGTAATAAGAAATTTGTTTTCTTATTATAAAACAACTGCGTCATACGAATCACTTAATTCTGAGTTGGAGTCCGAGACTTTTTTCTTATTGGACTGACTCACAATTCCCTTCTTTGAAAACCCTTTTATTGTCAAGTATGCCCTAGTTCAAAATTAAGCTTGACAGCTTTTATTTCAATATTCACTCTTTAATATTTCGTCCACAGACTCAAAAGATAGAACTTCCTTGTAAAGCAAAATAAACAGAATCACAGGAAAGTACTGCTCAGTCAGTTGCTTTTATTTGAATAGACACACTTTGGTATCTCAACCACAAACTTTAAAGTTAAAACTACCTTAGCTTGTACGGCATAATAAACAAAACCGCACACATAAAAAGTACTGCTCAATCGATATTTTATTTAAATTGTTACACTTTCGAATTTCATGAACCGTCTTAAACACTAGACGGTAAAATAAACAAAATAAACAGCACCAGAGGAGAGTACTGCTCACTCAGTTGCTTTTATTTGAATAGACACACTTTGGTATCTCAACCACAAACTTTAAAGTTAAAACTACCTTAGCTTGTACGGCATAATAAACAAATCCGCACACATAAAAAGTACTGCTCAATAGATATTTTATTTAAATTGTTACACTTTCGAATTTCATGAACCGTCTTAAACACTAGACGGTACAAAAATGGAGGATTGATTCTGGTAGCGAAAGGTAAATTTCACTCACTTCTCAGTTCTGTGCCATTTTGACAGAATCAGTTTCTTTATACTGTGCGGTTTTTGAACTTGAAAGAGTTTGGTTGTCGATCTTCATTCGCGCTAATTCTAATCGACGAAAGGACTTCTTGAGAACGGGGTAAACTCTAGGAAGAATGATGCAACTGAATTTAAAAAATTACTATTTTGCATTGTAGTGTCAGTTCTGGGAATTTATTCTTTCTGTTACAATAAACTATGATACTATAACGCTTCTGCTTCAGCATTAGCTATTTTGCTTCACTCACATATGCATTTGGCAATTTTAATGCAATATTCACCGCGCTACCCGAATATAACATTGCAAGGCGCGGCTGCTAAGCTAAGTTACTTTTTTTCGTGTGTTGTTTGTCTAGTTTTAGCCCCTTTTTTACTTTTTGATGTCCAAATCTCAAAATTATACTAGAACAATTATTCGCCTCAGGCTCAGTAAATGTTGGCGAATATTTACTGAGCACGGTTAATTGAAAAGTTCAACCACGTCAAGTTTTCTACGCCGCTTGTAAGGGCAAAGAGCTGAAATGCGAATTTAAATCCATGAACCAAATGTATTATTCTAATACTACTCTCTTCTTAATCCACATTTGTCTCCATAAGGGGCGGCTTGTTTGGTGTCCTCTACGTTTTTCGTACTTTTAAGCATTTCCCCCCTATTAGGTGTCCTCGAGGTTTTACACAATCCAAGAATGTCTTCATAGGCTTGCAGTAAAACGCCCCATACATCTTTCCCGTTTCTGATATGAGGCTTGATTGAGCGCTTAAGGGGGTAGAACCTTAACTACAAATAGGCTACAACAGGGTTTCTATGGACGACTTCTAACCGTCATATCTTAGGCTCCCCAGCTTCCCTGGGTTTGGTTTCGGCCATGTTTGTTCTATTGAAGGTTGCTTTAACTTTTAAGAGTCACGACCATATTTGGAAAGTCACTTGACCAGCACACTAAAACCCTTAAAGCTCAAACAGCTTTAATGTTACTCTAGTAAAAACAATGCCAACGGTTAAAGAGCCTTCTGATGCAAATTCTGTAGTATGGATATCCCGAGATTCGCGTTATCATTGACAAAGCTATGACGTCAGCAAACCTTTATACGTAGCTTTGTCAGTAACGCGAATCTCAAGAAATCCATGCTAGATTGGGTACTAGGCATGACTGAGATCATGTTATGCTAAATTCCAAACAACCGACAAAATCGAAAAGTGTCAAATATTGCTATATTTGGTACTCAGTACAGTATCGGATTGATCTGAAAAAGTGGCATCAATTAACCTACCCTTAAAGAATATGCAGAAACACGAAGGAAATAAAACGACATTGAAGGACCAAACTGCCTCCGTAAAATTACGACGGCGTCGAAAAGAACGTAAGATAACTGGACGAATTTTTGACGTGGACATGTTAACTGCTCGAATTAAATTGTGACAGTTGTGACAAAGGAAGTTCTGAGACTGAGGCGGCAGACATGAATACATCGCGTGTGAACAGAGCCTTCCGCTTCTTTTTTTAGTTTATTTCCCAACGTTATCAATGTTTGTATGAAATCCTATGAGGCTATCATCCATTAGTATAATTTTTATATTCACCGCGCTACGCTATACAGTTCCTATATAAAGACTGGGCAATATGCAAATCAATCCAGTAATGAAGTTTTCAAGTTCTTTCACTTTATTTGCTTACGCTCATTGCTCCGAAAATTCGGTTCTTTAGTTTAGCGGAACGTGAAACGTGGGGGAGGGCAATGGAGTTCAAGTTCAAGTTATATATTTTTTAGTCACATTGAAGTCGAAAATGGTGATTTTTTGTTCTTATCATAGATAGATTTTCATGTTAATTTCCTGAGGTATCAGAACATATTTTCATGTTCAACAGACATTATGGATAACAAAACTCTGTTGAATATTACCATCGTAAATTATTACACATAATTATTGTACAAGGGGAGGAGAAAAAAAAGAAAGAGGGTAATATATCAATCTTTCCAATAATTTTCAACTGGGGTGTAGTTTAGAAGAGCAGTCAATGAAGCAGTAGTCATTGCATCATAACTTTAATGCTTTATTGCGGCTTTTTCTACTTTGTCTATTATTGTAACTTCCTTTCATGTCCACACCCTGCTTATAAACCTATAGGAGAGAGAAAAAGACTGAATATAAGTTTGCTTTAACTGTCGTTTTCTCTTTAGAAATCTGTCAAAATTTGTCTTGTACCCAGACCCCACTGACATAATGGTATTACTGCTTATTTGCATGTTACAATCGAAGTTTAATTTTCTCACCTTACTGGAATTTGAATTGTCAATATAACGGCTGTAAAAACTACACTAAAGGCCTTTAATTGCCGAGGAGTAAATAGGCTATTATATTTGTCTGTATGTGAATTGGCTACCATTTTGACTGGGGACAGATATGGCGCCAATCTTTCTACCAATCCCAGACTCGGGAATTTCATAGGGTTAAAAGGGCATTTGAAAAGGCAGGCAAATATTTACAAAAGAAACACATTTTGTAAAAAATAAATGTTAACCACAAGTTTTTGTTTTCATGTAATTACTTCCCGCAAATAAAGTTGCCAGTGGCTAAATGAGAGTGGCTACAACGGTTTCTAGTTTAGCCTTGCACTAACTGGCGAGTTTTTAGCACAGCTTATAAATAACTTATTTATTGTTTTACCTGCTTAGCACAAGTTGCATGTTTTTTTGCAATTGTCTTTTACGTACTGATGCCAGGAGCAGTAACTCGTCCAACCTGGACAACCTGGATTGTTGTCCATGCACGCTGATTACACGAGAGAGGAATAAGGAAAAATTTTTTAAAGAAAAGATAATAAGATAAGTGTCCTGTTAAGTTTAGACTTAGGACCCTCTAAAACTGTCCTTCCGTTGACGTTTGGATTTACAAAGGTTAAGCTTGAAAATTATAAAGCAACCGCAAAAAAATCATTCGCAATATTTTATATGATTAACAGTTTTCTCACAGTATCGCTCAGTAATCGTTAAGGCTTTGGAAGATGCATGGATTGCCGAATATCAAATAAAGTTATATTTTACAATGTAATAATACAATGTAAAGTTATGATTATATGAAATTCATATATTTGAACTGCGGAATGAAGAATTAAATGTAAAGAAGATCCTCGCAGTTATTAACGCAACTTCTGCAGTTGCGAAAAGAAAGCCTGAAAAAATCAGGCTTGCCGGGATCCTGACCTCTGCGATACCGGCAAGCCTGATTTTTTCAGGCTTTCTTTTCGCAACTGCATAAGTTGCGTTAATAACTGCGAGGATCTTCTTTACATTTAATACAATGTAAATAAACAACAAGACAAGTCTTAACTCACATCCACCGCCGCCACCTCCACCACCGCCACCTAAAAAGGGCCAAACGTCTTGTCAATGGATTCAAACTATTACATTATTATTATTATTATTATTATTATAGCAGAATTCACCACTGTATGCTAAAAGCTATACTTGCTAAACAGGGCGCATACCGTAACCTGTGAGCCTTGGAGTAAAAAGAAAAGAAAAAAACAAAAAACATAAAAAAATTATTATTATTATTATCATCGCCATCATCATCATCACCAACCGAGACCACTGGTTGGACACACGTGTACAACAAAAAACTGTCTCCAGAAAGATGCAGCCGGAAAAAAAATTGTTTGCACAGACAACAACACAGAACAAAATTGTTTGTCTTGAAAAAATTTGATCCCCCACCCTTCCAAAAAAATAATTGTCTGTCCCTAAGAAAGAGAGTGAGAACCTAAAGGCCGATTTAGACGGTACAATTTTTGCTTACGACTGTCGTATGCGACTATCGCAGCGCGCGCTGCTCGCGTCAAGTAAAGGTCGTAAACAACTCGTCACTAAACATTTTGATTGTGGCCACAATAGCCTGTGTAGCAAGCGGCCAAAAGGCGAAAAATGCTTCGAACGAGTAGAGATAGCCTACGGAAACGCTTCTCGGCTACGCGGGCTTAATGGCTACGACTATCGTAAGGTTTTAAAACATGTTTCAAAATCCTACGACATTTTTCGAGTTTTGTGCAACTGTCATGAAGATGTTGTCCGTCTAATTTAGACGACACGATTCGTGTTGCAGACATGACGTGAGCAAGCCGCATACAGCAGCTGTAAGCAAAAGCGAAAATCGTACCGTCTTAATCGACCCTAAAGATCCTAACGACCTAACTGCTTAAGAGGGGTACCATAATACAAAACTGGTAAATATTAAATGTGAGTCGCTTTGAATGGTCGAACCACACTTCTTGGAACCTTGGTATAACGAAGTGACAAGCGGCTGACAAAATGTGTTCGTTATAACGGGGTCCTTTTCCATACATTTTAC
The DNA here is from genome assembly GCA_964030785.1 of Siderastrea siderea. Taxonomy (NCBI): domain Eukaryota; kingdom Metazoa; phylum Cnidaria; class Anthozoa; order Scleractinia; family Rhizangiidae; genus Siderastrea; species Siderastrea siderea. The sequence goes on from OZ034976.1 coordinate 8,981,028, forward strand.
TATCACTGGGCTGAAGAATATGGTCCGTTATATCGGGGTCCTTTTCCATACATTTTACTATTACTGGGCTGAAGAATATGGTTATATAGGGCTTCGTTATCTCGGGGTTCCACTGTATCTATATTTAGTGCGCTGTGAGTATCTAGGCCGAATGATGAAGTAATTGTTAGATGGTAAATGATGGAATTAATGGTAGTTCTAGCATTATAACATTTATATGTCTGCTTGAAAGCTATTAACACAGTGATGCAGCTTTGTCATTGGTATACTAGTACTGTAGTTACAGAAAAACAAGTTACCTGACATCTTCGAGTTAATCCATTCAATGAAGCTGCTCACACGAGCGAACACTGTGTAATGATCAGTTCTGCACTGAGAGTGTCCCCAGCTCACGGCACCACGTAATACGTACCGACCACCTTCATTGCAGACGAAAGGTCCTCCACTGTCTCACTGAATGGAGAAAAAATGAAAGACGTATATTACTCAGCTAAACCGGTTTTATTTTACCTGGAAATACCCCAACCCCAAGATTAGACATGCTCGCCCTTTTCTAGCAATTTTTATACCTATTACTGCAGTAAGTACCGACTTTTCAACTCGTTAGTTTAGTTATTCCTTTCAATCCTAACTGTAACTAAATGAAGTTCTTTATATATCGTCACCTTTGGACATGTTTTGTGGAATATTGTTGGAATATCGTTGAATTGTTCATGTTGTTTGCTTGCTAATAGTTGGTAATGGTTCTAATAACTCGAAACAAAAAACGAAAGACTCGATCTAAACATAAACATTTTATAACAAAAAACGGTCTTTTGCGTATGCTTGCAAATCTACCTACTGCGATGTGCAGCATTCTTTTCAGGATGTTCGTTATCTTTATACCAAAGCCATTCATTACTGGATAGCCACACTGTGACGCTTTCACTCAGACACATTGTCAGCAAAAAATTCACGTTCTTCTTCAAGTGAGCGGGTTGTCTGCGATTGCTTACCTGGACGCCATTTTGTCTCTTTATTTTTCAACCTCCTTCCCAGGGCCTTCGGTCATCTATAATTACACGCACTGTGTTGTTGCCCAGAAATTGAGGCCAAACGTTCAGTTAAAGTGTATATGACACGAAATTTTTTTCTTCGGTTTTCGAGTCTGATATGTATAAAAAACGATTCTAAACTTAAAACCTGTCTAAAAGTTTTAAAAACCTCTTTTTTCGCGGGCAAAAGACAGTATGTCCAGGGGACTGGGACCGAATCTACCGCATTGTGACGTCAATCGACTTGATTGCATTCCCGCGAACGCAGTGTTTTTGTTACAAATCGCCTCAAAATGTTGACATTGTTCAGCAGTATCGGGGATCTTTTCGAAACTTCCAAGACCTACAGTGAGAAAGAACAAGTAGGAGAAAAAATAGAGCTGTTTTAGGTCTTATTAAACCAGACGACGACGAACATTTGCGATGTCTTCTCTTCTTTCGTACTGTGGTGAGGATGTTGATCTCAAAGTCGATGGTTTATCCTGACTGTACATCAGTGGAAGCACCTCAGTTGTGAGATTTCTTTGTTGAGTTCTTTTAGGGTTTATTAAGAACATCAAGGCCCTTGTGTTCACATAAACAGCTTACTGTTTCCATCAACCTAAGGAGAACCGAAAGTGCCGATTGTTTTGATGTTTTAATACCGCAAGAATGTCTTCGTTCTTATAGAGAGTGCTTCTTTCGTACTGTGGTGAGGATGTTGATCGCAGAGTCGATGATTTATCCTGACTGTACATCAGTGGAAGCACCTCAGTTGTGAGATTTCTTTGTTAAGTTCTTTTAGGGTTTATTAAGAACATCAAAGCCCTTGTGTTCACATAAACAGCTTACTGTTACCATTAACCTAAGGAGAACCGAAAGTGCCGATTGTTTTGATGTTTTAATATCGCAAGAATGTCGTCGTCCTTAGAGTACATCAGTGGAAGCACCTCAGTTGTGAGATTTCTTTGTTGAGTTCTTTTAGGGTTCATTAAGAACATCAAAGCCCTTGTGTTCACATAAACAGCTTACTGTTTCCATCAACCTAAGGAGAACCGAAAGTGCCGATTGTTTTGATGTTTAATACCGCAAGAATGTCGTCGTTCTTATAGAGAGTGCGCTGGACTTTCCATTCATTTCGATTTAAGAACGAGTTCCCAGAGTTTATTCCCAGCCTGGCATTAGTTTCAGTGGTTTCTGCAGCAAGCAAAAGTGTTTTTACAGAGTGTAGAGAAAAGCCAATGACGAAATCGTTTCGTTGATAATATGGCCGTACGCAATGTACTTCCAGGCCAGAAAAGACATTTATTTCCACTGCCGTGTTATCCTGCAATTAGAATCTATATACGCTTTACTTTAAAAACGGCACTGAAACTGACCTCAGCTTGCATGCTACTTGCCATATCACTGGCTGATTCAGCAAATATAGCAGCTTAAGACTGTTGCTATCTAGAGTATCAGTATTAGGGTATTAACACTAATCTTGGCTCAGTAACTTTTAAAACAACTCAGTACCATGAAGCTAAGGCAATGTCACATCTCGCATTAAAATGCAGTTAATTTTGTTTTGATTTGCAGTGGGTATGGTTTTCCAACCGTTTGTAGAAATGTTATTGAATCATAACCATGTTCATTAGTTTTTAAAACAACTGGTGTCCGTGAGCTTCTTAGATAGCTTTTGGTGTTTCTAATACCACAGAAGGGGAGCGCAGCACATCAAACTCTTCTAAAACTAACAGTTAATTATAAATAAACCAACAAGAATTGACGAAACAGTGGGTTTCCATATTGACTCCTTCTCAAACAATTTTCCTATGAACAATGGGAATCAACATCGATCTTCATCAATAATAATCACTATTAAGTGGTCAATTACCAAAGCATATGTATCACTCAGACACCTTGATGAGGATCCATACATCCCTTGTAGATACTTGTAGATATTATTTACAACAGCTCAGCCCCCCCCCCCCCCCCCCCCACCACACACACACACACACACACACACACACACAATACAGGTTCCTGACACAGGGCTGGCCCCGCAAGCTTAATCTGCTTAAGCCTGATTCTGATGGAGAGAGGTACCATAGTTCCTAATAAGTGGAGACGGAGTTAAAGCTTGGGGCATTTGTGGCATCCTTAACAACATTGTAAATCACCAGTCAATTTTTACTTAGGAATAATTATTGTGTTTGTAACATCATGTCGTAGTGTACCTGTTTCGTCACAGCCAACAAAGAGTGACAGCACAACAACAACAACAATTTATCTAAGTATTCCTATATGGGAAGTTTCTAAAGTAGTAAATTAAATACAATGTTATGTATCATTCTTGTTGACTACAGGTCACAATCATTGCAACAGAAGGAATGTCCTTCTGTCGTCATCACTTGATCTTCAATTTTGATAGTTGATATTTATTGATCTATCAGAACCACCACCAAACATAAAGCAACAAGAAATAATGATTCCATGTTTACTTCGTCTGACCAAAAAGCGAGGGGGGGGGGGTCTGACTGCCCTATGTCAGTATCAACAACCACCCAATCTAGATCACTTGAGGCCTGGATGGGTCTAGCTTAGTTACAGCTGTTGGTATAAACAGGGATTTTTGTTGTTGGCAAGCTGATGTAAATCAGGTCAGGTCAGGTCGTGGTCATCAGTGAAAAGGCAGGAATTTATTTCAGCCTGATTGGTAAAAACCTTGATATGTTACCATAGGATTAAACAAACTCCTAGAAAATGTTTGTCTTCATAAACAAATATAACCGAGTGAGACATTTCCTGGAATTCTTTCAGCAACCTCTCGATTTTCTTTCTATTTTCATTCTCTAACAACGAGGCATTTACAGCCTCCTCACAGGAAGAGTAAAACAAAATCCTGAACTCTTGTCTTGCTAAAAAGGTGATCTATTTGAGTTAAAATCCTTCATCCAGTGCAGTCAGGTTAAGACAGTGTATGCACAGTCCAATGTAAAAATGTTATGAGTAGGCGATCGTCGTTGAAATTATATTGATATCATAACGTCTTACTGAAGTCCAGAGAAGAATAAGAACAAATTTCATTTAAGACCGTACTGGTACTAGCTCTGTTCGCCTGTACAATCGAAAGTCAGACCACGCTATCGTACCTGTCCTGCTTTGCGAGTGAAAAGTATCTCTGAGCTTTGCAGTAAAAATTCTTTGCTTACCGAGCCAGATCCTTATAAAACAATGCTCGTTCGTAACCATATCTTCAAGTTAAAAACATAGCAAACATCAAAATCTCGAGTAGCCTGAGTGCTTCGACCTTGCATCTCCTTCAACACAATTATTTCGATTCCCTTGTCCCAAAATGCTGGATCCTAGGAATACTGAGTACTTCCCCTCCACTTCGTCAAAAGTAATACGCAAACCAACGCTTATTAGACGCTTCAGCTACGAGAAACCTTTGCCAACTCTCCCAAGTTCCTTCCACTTTGACGCCATGTTGGTTTTGTTGTCAAGTCGATTGACATCACATTAGCTAATCACGTGATATTTTGGCCGCGCAAGACGGCGACAATTTTGAACTCAAATTTGCGCTATTTTCACCGCGAAAAAAGTACGTATGAAAAGTTTGATGCCGGTTTAAAGGTTAGAATCGTTTTTTGTACACATAAAACAATCAAAATCCGTTTTCGTGTCATATACACTTTAAGGATGAATTCTAGATCTCGAGCTTCCGTCGTTTAAGACGCCTTGTCGCCTTTTACGGTGACAAAGTTATAAACCTTGTGAAACGAAACCCGAATAATCGGGCCCTGCTTTCACCCAAACCGTAGTAATGCACAACTTAAAGTATTATACTTTGGTTTATATACCTGGCATCCACCTTTACCCTGACCTCCAGCACACACCATCGATCTTTCATCAACAGGACCCAATCTTCCGTTGACTCGACTGCAGTCACTGTGTTCAGCGACAGGCAGCATGGTCTGCTGGAGAGTGTCAGCGGCGTTCCCTCCTCCGACGGTTCGTCCCCAACCTGCATGAATCGCAACAAGCTTATTTTTGTTATTCTATTGTCTTACCATTAACTATAAAGAGAGTCCTGGAAGAAATGATTAGCCCAAACTGAAATATTGTAGGTTGAAAGGCGTGTTTTCCACAACCCAACGGCTGAGAATACCCATACTTCCTATACCATTCAGCAGTGTTAAATAATTGGAAGTTCTACCCCGGGGGTACTCCCTATAGTGGGCCATAAGGGGAGGCTCCGCCCAAAGGGGTTGCCTTTTTTAAGCTGGCAGTATATTAAAGGGTAGGGAAAATCGCCATTTTAGTATACGAAAGCAGTAAAGTGGAAGAAATGACAGCTAAAGCAAAGTTATCAAAGGGTGTCACATTTTGGTGGGAATGACTACGCAACTGAATCAGAACGACTGAAAACCCGGGAAAAACGTGCGAATATGGGAAATTCTATTGTTTTGGGTATCCTTGAGGTACAAGAAAGGGGTGCAATTTAGCTCCAGGTATATGAAAGGGGTACTGTTTTGGTAAAAATTAGTATATTAAAGGGTAAGGATTTGAACCTCCGGGCGGAGCCCCCCTGTATAAAACTGTATTAAGTAGCCCCCCCCCCCCCCTTCCCCGGGTTCTACACTGCCACTGATGTGCCCCTTATGTTTATGTAGGTCGCATATTGCGGGGTTTGCCACTAGGAAACCACCAACATCAAAATCGGTTTTAAAAGTTATCAAAAGTGTAGTTTTCCTTGCCAATTAAAATGTATCATTTTTTTCTTCTGAGGATTTATAATAGCTAAGCCTTAACTGGTAATTTATGTTTGTAGTGGAAAACGCTTTGGACATAGGCAATTGAAAAACTCCCCATTTGTTTTTACTCATAAAAAGTGTCAATCTGCTTTTAATTAAGGCAAGTGCGCCTGAAAGAGAAACTGCGCTCGATTGCTACTCGATTGCTACGAGCAGAATGTAAAATCCATTCATTCTTTTTTTCTTGTCTTGAAAGGTACGTGTTGAAGTTATAGTACCTGTGATGTAACATTGTGTTCTTGCTGGAACTCTGCTTCCTGAACTCGGCAAACACACTGTATTTACTTTATAACTGGATGAAATTGACCCGACAAGTTGCAGGAGGGCAACATCATTACGCAGCTGTCTCATGCTGAATTGCTCGTGTTTGAACAATTGTCTCAAACGGAAGGTCTGCTGAACGGAAGTCGATCCAGTCCGACGATGGGCTCCTGTTAAATGGATCTTTTGTTTCAATTACAGGTTGGATTGTAAGAGAGGTGAATGCAGGCATATCAATTAAAAACAAACAGAGTAGTTCTTTTACTAGGGAACAGCACCCATAGCGGTGTTGGAGGAGAGGGGAAATTGGGGGAGTAGGGGCAGAACAAATTCTCGATATGGCCTTCCTCAATAACGGCTACTAGGCATTAAGTGCTTTTCTCGGCTTTCAGAAGCATCTCGTGAACAAAACGCAAAAAAACTATGCCATCCTGTAAATTTCATTTGTTTTGTGTAACTGGTCAATCTAGTCGATCGGTCATTCTAATGTTCTGTTACTTAGACAAACTGTGGTGTCGAAACGAGTACATTGAAATCTGTTACAACATGATGCGGCATCTGTAGACTTACCCACAACAACAGTGTATCCACTGGGCCTTGGGTCTCGGTCCACACAGTGAGCCGCTGTGAGGACCCAGTCATTTGCTATCAGTGATCCTCCACAGATGTGGCGACCGTTCACTCTGAGGGAAATCTGCCAAGGCCAGGCGTGTGGAGAGGCGTTTTCGCCATTCACCACCCTTGCCGAAAATGGCTTGTTTCCACAACCTCATGTATAAGATACGAAAATGGATAGAACTACGATTAGCAGGAGAGTGAAAAACATGCTTTAAGATTGGGTGTATTTTTTCCCCTTCAAAGAGTGATACTAATAATGATTTAAAATTAATACACACCAAACCACGTAATAAAGGTTCTATAGGAATATATTTTTTAACTAGAATTCATCCTTGCTAATAGGTTAGTGAAAGCCGTCATTAACGATCTTTTCCTTTTTTTGAGAGGCAAAGCATATTTCGGTTGGAAGCTAACTGCTATCAAAAGGGCTGATCCGTTTTAATCCGTTTCAATCTAAAAGACTTGGAGCTACGAAGTTTCTGTATTCAGTCACAAACGTGAGTAATATTTTGTTTAAGTTTTATCTAAGTTAATTAAAGAAATGGTTGGTTCAGAAAAGCAAGCGCTGTTTACATCTACATCTTACCGTGGGAGCTTGAAACTCCAAGCACCAAAAGCACGAGTCCAATCCAGAGATTCATCTTGAAGAAATGATCTCTAAATGTGGTAACAATTCAATAACGGCATTCATTTATAGCCTGCATTGTTGTTAAAGGTGCAGATCACCAGGGGTTCTTATTCAAACACTGCTTATGCTCATGTTAATGAAGTATTTGTTTTTTGGTTAAAAGGTTTAGTCGAACGATGATTCAGATGGCACAAAGCTTTTTCTATTCCACTTTGCTATGGGCTTTGTTTCTGCCTATCCTTTTTTTTATTGTTTTAAATTTGAAATTGTTTTGATGCCGTAATGTTGATGCAGCCTTTTTGCAGTCAGAATGACCATTCAAAAGGACAGCTGAAACGAATACAGAAATTCTTATCCAAACAGTGAATGGTCGAATAGTAATATAAAATGGGCTTCTGATATTTCATTTAGTGGCATGGCATGGCCATCTGATGATTCAGATGGACAACAGCTTCCTCTTTTTCATGTTGCGCTTGATTTTGTTTGTCCAAGTCTTTGTTTTGTTGTTTAGTTTTGGCTTTTTTGTTAAAAGCTTTGACCAAACGATGATGCTATGGGCTTATGTTTCTTCCTATCCTTTATTATTTCCTTGTTTTGTATTGAGCATTGTTTTGTAGCCATAATGTTGATGCAACCTTATTTTGCAATCGGAATGATCACTCAAAACCGGGACAGCTGAAGAGAATACGGAAATTCTTATCCAAACAGTGAAGGTGCTAATAGTATTATAAGATTTGATTTTTCGTTTAGTGTCATGGCTATCTGATGAATCAGATGGAAAACAGCTTCCTTTTTTCACGTTGCGCTCAATTTTCTTTGACCAAGCTAGCTTTATTTTGTTGTTTAGTTTTTGGCTTTTTTGTAGTCCTAGTGTACTGAGTTAACCTCCGCTTCCCGAATTATTTAAACAAGGACAGCTGACGATTTTGACGTGCTAGTATAACTTCAAGTCTTAAAAGAAAAGTTCAATTCGATAAATAAATGCAAATAAACCTGAGGAACTTCTGCTTTACCAAGATTCTGCTTTTGCAGTTGGAAAGATTCAATCAGCGCGTTTTTCGTTTATTTTGTGAGTGAGTTACTTTAAATCCCTCAAAATGTCTGACTAAAAACGATTTGACGCTCGAAAATAAACCCACATGTTCGTTTTGGGGCCTGTTTTCAACCCTAAGGTTCGCTCAAGATTACTTTCTTCCGGGACTAGTTCATATCGGTATCAGGTCTTTTTACAGTCAATATATCCAATCCAAAATAGCTAATCTACTAGTTCTGAATTTCAACTTGTTTTTCGCTAGAGTTTCAGTGTTTTGCTCGTTTCTCGCAAGTTGCCTAAAACACCCTGCGCAAAAGTCGCCGTTGTTAAATATGTATTTTGTTTGTTTTAACAATCAAACAGCAGGGACCACGGACGATGCAAAATGTACAAAGCTCGATCTAGCATGGATAGTTTCCGAATTAAATGAGTATTATATTAATTACAGTACTTAAAATGTTCAGATTTATAGTTCATTCAGGCGTATCAGGGTGAGGAGTGGGGAAGGTGGGCGATGGATCATATTGGAAAACATGGGGGATTTCACATACTGCAGACCTGGCTACCTGTTGCCGGTTTTCACTGTCACGCCATCAAAAAATACATTCAAAACCATTCAAGATCAGAAGCTAAGAATTTCAAATGTTACAAAAGATTAATAAATAAACAATTGGTCCAAGTCTCAGGTCTGTGCGGAACACCGTTCTTGAGTTATTTACCGAAACATTCCACGGAAATTTATAGAGCTCAGAACGCAGACGCCATTATTATATTGGTGTCCTTCCGAGGGACACCAACATGGCGGCCGGAAATCAATGAAAACATCTGGAACTCGCTTTTGCTACGAGAACGACTTCTTTTCTCTCGTAAGCTAGTATACATAAACACAAACACCTCTCCTAATACTTAAAGTGTTCAAACTGCCAAAAGTCATAAGAAAAGACCATTTTTCAAACAAGACGGCTTTGTCACGGCACCATCGTAATGTCACGTACTGGGCGCATATTCGAAATTTCAAGAGGCTGTATTTTAAACACAAAGGATGATACCGAGCTGGAAACATGTGAAAAGATATACTTTTAGGTGTTCGTACACCTGGTGACGATAAAATTTTAGCAGGCCTAACAAGTTTTGATTTAAGAATTTTATGACGTCCGTGCAAAAGAGCAATAGAGAGCTTAAGCACCAGACGTTCTTGACAACACGAACGGCGGGAAGGTTGCGTAGGACTGGATCGAGGCCTGCGTTTTTGGCGCGAAATAGGAAGGTTAAGCAGTCTGTGTTCTTGTGACACGAACGTCTTCGGCGTGTTGTCATGTCTTCGCTAAAAGATGCAAGAGACTTGGCTTTAATTAGCCATAACCAAGGCGTAATTACGGACGAAGAGCTGTTACTGCTCCTAGAAGAAAACAAGTCCAGAAATCCGGAATTTTCCTATGATGTTTATGACCGCTTTGATTTGGAAAACATGGAAGAAGCCGAGTGCAAATCCGAGTTCAGAGTGGAGAAGCACGATATTCCTCTCTTGGCCGAAGCTCTTGGCTTGCCAGAGACTTTCACATATCCCCAGAGATCAGTTGCTGAAGGTATCGAGGGTTTATGCATGGTTTTAAAGCGAATGAGTTTCCCTTGCCGCTTCAGTGATATGATTTATCGCTTTGGCCGGCCAGTTCCTGTCCTCAGTATGGTGACTAATCAAGTTATAGATTACATCTACCAAACCCATGGTCATAGACTAACTCAGTGGAATAACCTGCTACTAAATCCTGCTGCACTGCAGACGTACGCCGACGCCATTGTGAGAAAAGGAGCTCTACTTGAGAACTGTTTTGGGTTTGTGGACGGGACGGTTCGCCCCATATGCAGACCGAACGAACACCAGAGCACAGTTTACAATGGACACAAGAGAGTCCATGCTCTCAAGTTTCAATCAGTCACCATACCGAATGGCTTGATAGCCAATTTGTATGGTCCCGTAGGTAAGAAGGGAATTCATTTATGTAATGGTTTGTTTCCCCAATATTGTTACTTTCTCTTTTTTGAACCCTACTTAATGCTTTGCTTGCTGGCTACCTGCTCTTTACAAGGCACTTAGCTAAAAGATGGTGATGATGATGGTGCATACTTATCAAAAACCAGTGAGTAAATTTAAGGTTAGGTCCCATGATAAAGGCAAGTGTAATAAGTACACCAGATAATCACCCCCCCCCCCCCACTCATCCCCAAGCCCACCCCAAATGATACTCCTTTTTGGAATCCCCCATTTCATCCACTAATATATTTCCCACTTCTGTTTTCAGAGGGAAAACGGCATGATGCCGGCATGCTTCGAGATTCTGGGCTCCTGGATGATTTGCAAAATCACGCCATTTCCCCTACTGGTGAGGTCATGTGCTTGTATGGGGATCCAGCATACCCCTTGAGGGTAAATTTACAAGCACCTTTCAGAGATGCAAGATTAACCCCAGCAATGGAAGCTTATAATCTGGCCATGAGTCGAGTTAGAACTTCTGTTGAGTGGATATTTGGAGATGTAATTAAATCTTTTAAGGCTTTGGATTTTAAAAGCAACTTGAAAATAGGTCTCAGTACAGTGGGAAAAATGTACGTAGTATGTGCATTAATGCGAAATGCAATAACTTGCATGTATGGTAACCAGACATGTGATTTTTTTGGTCTGGAGCCCCCAACAATTAATGAGTACTTTTCCTAAACAACAACTGAGTATCTTTAATGTTCACAACAATTAAAGATGTTTTTTGTCAACTACAACATGTTTTCAAGAAAACCATTCAAAAATAAATGTATTAATGAACCATCTTTGTACTTTATGCATTTATGCTACTTTATACTTGTAAGTGATAACTGTTAAAACTTTTTGTTTTTCGAAATAAAGTAATCAGCAATATGCTTAAAAACAACAACAGTACTGGATTCAGCAATGGTAACAGTTTACTTCTTAATAACATTGCTCATGAGATTCATCATCATCTGGTTTTGCTGTGCCATCAGGTTGATCATATCACCCTGCCTTTTTGCAGCTGCTTCTTGTTTCTTCATATCATCTTCATGCTGCTTCTTTTTGAACTCGAGCTCCTCTTTCCTTAGCTCAAACTCTGCATCATTTCTTTCTTTCAGATAGGCCACAGTATCACCAGATGATCGTCTGAATTTTTTCTTTGCACCAGAGCTCTCATCTCCTTCCTGGGACTTCCGCATCTGAGTATCAGATAGTTTCTCCATGGCTTTCTTTCTGATGTCAACTGCCTTAGCACGGTCTTGATCAGCTTTCTTGTTTTTCTCCTCATTTTCATTCTCCTTCTCACCCTCAGAGAGATCTTCCAGCGCAATTAGTTCTTCCAGAAGAACATCCAACTCACTGATTTCTGGTGAAATTCCACTGGCCTTCTTTTCACTTTGCATTTGCTTTCTGTATTTTTTAGCCAGTAGTGAATATCTGTCACGAACAGATCGAACAGTGACCTTGAATTTAGGTGTGTCGATGTCTTCTAGGTTGTTGGCAACTGTTTCCCACATTTTGGCACGTTGGGTAGTTTTACGCTTTGCAGAGAAGGGATTTACAGCTAGCATTTCGCGACAGAGCAGCACATCATGTGTTGTTGACCATTCCATTGGTCCTTTGATTCTAAAAACAAAATGCAAAGGTTACACAATCTCCCAGGTGCTGAGGTTGTTTTACCTCTTAGTGGGTTGTGTGGGCAAGGTACCATTTGCTTCTCAAAATATCTATCCTATATTTAACCAAAATATAATTTCCATACCTTTTTCAGACATCTATTATTGAAATGAGATCCCTATTTAACTGTGACCTGAAGCAAGATTTGATTATGCTTTGGAAAATTGAATTACCCTCCTCTGCTCCTTTTTCTCATGGGTGTTGTTTAAAAACAATATTTGCTACAGTATAATCAATCTAATTTTTTAAAACGGTTAAATAAAATTATTTCGCTCCCAGGAAAGTGTGCAGATGCCACTTACGCAGATCACCGAACACTGATATAAATGTGCTGTGTATGAATACAATTTGTTATTACTAACAGCAACATTCCACATGTAAATTATTTACGCCCAAATTCTCATTTACATTCAGAGAAAATTAATTACACACACAAGGTAAAATTGAAATTTCCAGCCGAAGACACCAAAGCAACTGCAATAACATCTTGTCAAGAGAATAAAAAACTAAGCACGTTTGTTCATGTCGAGGAATCTATTTAGAAAGACCAACCAAGTCTATATCAATGTGCTTTTGTTTACATAGCTCAAAAATTATTTTAAACCTTTTTCCAATATCTTGCTTAAAGGCAATTACGAATACGGGACTAGCATTTAAGGCAAAGTCCAAATAATTAAGTCGGCTCGTCAGTTTAAGCGAGGGAACCGAGTAAATAAACATCACCTTGAAACTGGAACAAGACACGAAACTGGCATGCATTGAAACATGAAAAAGCTGGATGTTTTAGCGTCGTTATAACTTTCTAACCGAGCCAAACAGACGACTGTGGAAGTGCTTTTAAATTTTGTAGTCGATAGTTAACAGTAGTTAACAAAACAGAAATGAATTTTACAGCTATTTGGGAAATGAGTTCACTTACAAAGAATTGGCGGGAAGATTTGTTGCACTCTGTTTATCAGCTTGCATGTTTGACTCGTCAAGTGCGAAGAATTAAATCTCAGCTCACTCTGAAAACCAAATTAAAAGTGTTAAAATAATTTTCTTCTTAAATATGGTTTTACTCGAAGCTAACAATCAAGAAAAATATCAGATAACTCACATTATACGTTCGCACTGCTCCACGTTCTCCCTTGAACTTCAAAACTCGCGTTCTGGCGTCTGCGACTTGAGCCCGAAAACGTGATGACATGCGCAGTAAGCATGATCTAGTTCTTGAGACTTCCGGTTGACGTTCGTGACATCACCGACGTCTGGTGCTTAAGCTCTCTAATATATTTTCGAGGAGTTCCCAATGGCTTTCTTGTAATGTTAGAGGGCAGTTACTGCCGATGGAAAGAAATAACTTAAATAATTAAAACGTAGGAAATAAAGGATTCATAAGAGGAACGACCACTTATATAATTATATTTTTTTTCTTATGGCTGCACAATGTGCTCATGGGTTAAACATCGGGCGTACAAGAGGAAGGGTGGTATACCACCCGTCAATTTTCTTCTTGGTAACTATCAGACACAGCTTTTGTGTCTTTTCAAAAGACAATCGAACATTTTGTTCAGTAGAATACGTTATAGAAGGCTAATCAATAGCAACTGAGAGTTTCAAAACGGTTTTGTCCTCCGTTCATTTATTTCGTGCATTTAGGTATCGAAGTTTGAGTATTTGGGTTTTATTTTCATCATCCCATTGAATATTGAAAATCACATCACATTAATTTGTGTACGTTATTGTTAATGAACCAATTAATATTAAACAAGATTGATATGTTTTACATTAGTAACAATTTTTACTTTCGTATCTGACGCCTTCCTCGCTGAGATCACAGGCATTTCCATATAGGAGATTCGCGGCGGGTTCCCTGCTTTTGGAAAACCCAATACATGATGCTACTGAGAACGTTATCGGTTTTTCAATACCCACACACTTTCTTCAATGATCTTACATCCTCTGGAACATCCTCTATTGGAAATTACACTACTTTATGAAATTGGACGTGATTTATGGAAGAAATAAGATTTGGCAGAGGAGTAAAAACAAACACCGAGTTAGACCGTAATTCATGCAAGAGCACTTCTTAACTTCAATTATAGTCATCTTTAAACTTTATTCATTCTCATTTTCTCTAAATTTTATTCCCCTTTTTATAAACGTTTTAGAAATCACGAAAAATTCTGAAATATGTATGGAAGGCTGAAACGTTAGAACATCATGCACCCACTAGTTCTACATTAGAAAAATTAAGATTGATATATTTTACGTCAGTCCTAGGGCTTAAGTTTTCTTCTACGCCTGTCTCTGTGGGGAACCAACGTATTTCAAGGTTAGAAGAGGAAGTCCTTTTTCTTTCGATAATCATTTGCATGTTTAACACTAATGTACCTTTCACATCAGTACGTCATTATCACAACGTTAAATTGTGGCATGTTGCTTTTTTCAAATGACTCCTTTACTGTAGCCAAGGTCTCGAATTCGTTTTCGATGCGAGACGATCGTCTATTTATATATCAAATTTACATCTTTTCTTATTACATATTTGCGATGCAAAATGATGGGAGAGATACATTTATATCGAGCTATCATTTGCTGTGCCATTAAGAATTAACAATGTTTTAAAACATTGAAGGGTTACCGGCGGCTTTGAAAGATCACGTTTGCTTAGATCCTAAATAAAGGCAAAATTCTGGAAATGTTTGTAACTTGTTTTGACGTCTATTTGGTTTGGTTAGCCTTTTTTAGTCCATCGGTCTTTGCAAAATATTCAAACTGTAGATCATGTAATAAGAAATTTGTTTTCATATTATAAAACAACTGTGTCATACGAATCGCTTAATTCTAAGTTGGTGTCAGGAATCTTATTGGACTGAGTCACAATTCCCTTCCTTGAAAACCCTTTTATGCCCTGGTTCAAAATTGGAAAAAAATACTGCAAAACCGCGGCCAAAATTATCACCAGAAAGTACTGCTCGACACTTTGATTTCAATAGTCACTCTTTAGCAATTCGTCCACAGACAAAGACAGAACTGCCTTGTAAAGCAAAATAAACAGCACCACAGGAAAGTACCGCTCAGCTGCTTTTAGTTGAATAGATACACTTTGGAATCTCATCCACAAACTTTAAAGTTAAAAACTACCTTGGTTTGTACGCACAATAAACAAAATCACAAACAGAAAAGTAGTGCTGAATAGCTTTTATTTGAATTGTTACACTTAGAATTTTATCCATAGAGCGTCAAACGTTAGAACCACTTTGTACAGCATACTAAACAGTATTAAACGCAGTTCTTTTCCAAATGGTCATACTTTCAAATTTTATCAACCGTCTCAAACACTAGACCTTAAAAGAGTAAGACTGATTCTGGTAGCGAAAGCTAAATCTCACTCACTCAGTCATTTTGACAGAATCAGTTTCTTGAAAAATTTCGTTTCGTCAGTTTTCTTTCGTGCTAATTTATTCAAGAAGAGAAACTTACGAGAGCGAGGTTTACTCTTCGAAGAATGATGCAAAAACTTTATTTTAGTGTCATGAGTATTTGGCATTTCTGCTGAGCTAAAAGGACACTAAACCGTATAATGCCATGACGCTTTAACTTAAGCCTTAACTATATAACTTGCATTAGGTATGAGACTCCATATAACACTGAAGTCAGATTTTCTACATCCGCTTGTAATGGCACTGAGCGAGAGCAATCCGCGAAATCAAAGCCATGAACCAATCGTATTATTATTGTAGTACTTACTCTCTTGTTTATCCCCTTTTTCGGCTCAGACACTGTTTGGTGCACAATTGAAAATTTAGAAAAACTGGGACATGGTCTATTCAAGTGCAACAATGAATCGAACGAAAACCACTTATCTTAAAGGCTACAGCAATCAGTAGATTTTTCCCTTTTCTGTGTCCGCTTATGGGAACTTAACATAACATAACATAACATAATCTATAAATATTAATTTTAAATATACACTTAATCACTTTCCCTATGCCGAGAAGTCGAAGCAGTTGAACTAAAAGAAAAGGTTAACAGCCGAAAGGTGCTGAATTCTAACAAAACAACACACTGAGTTGTGAGTAGTTCATCTTCTCACTGGCATTTATAAACATTTTGCTACAGATTATACAATAACTGAAGATAATGCGCGCGCTGTGTTTGGTCAATGCCTATTGATTATTATACCAGTAAACCACATGGAAAATGTAGTTATTATATAAAAGCAATATACCACACATTTCTATTGTTTATTGACTCAATAAACCACTCGAAAAGCTTGTAAATCACTCGGCTCGTGACTATCAATCTCTTCTCGTGTTCTTCCAACATCCCGCGTGGTATATTGAACCATAAAACCATAGAAATGTGTCGTATATTGCTTAATTGAAACTGACCCTGTGCAAATGAGTCTTTTGCCTTTTTATCCAGTGGTCTTGCTGAACTCGAAACTGGACTGCTATAGAATAATGCCCGAGACTAAAAGATACCCGTAAAACGAGCAGTTTGCCGAGAAGTCACGTATTGTGTTTCACTTCCAACCAGAGTGGTTACTTATAAGAGATGATTGCCTATTCGTAGAGAACCAGTGAACCAGAGCCCGTGCTGAGCTATTTTACTTACTTATTTACTTGCTTGCTTGCTTACTTATGAATTGGCTGCGATCACATGAAGGCTATTAACTTTAATAGATGGCACTCTATCTATACTAGCCAGGAAACTTACGCTTTAATAATCCAATGGAAAAAAAGAAAGTAACTACAATTATACCCAGGCAGGTTCATGGGTAATTAATTAAGAAATAAGGAGCAAATCAGAATGACCTTCTCAAACCTTCACAGCGGTCAAACGTATGACGCGTGCGCAGTTCCCGCCATAATTTTAAAAAGGAAAATACAGACGAAAAGCCTAAGGTCTCAGTTTAACCGCAAAACTTAACGCCATTTGTAAAAACTTTAGCTTTTTGCGTTGAGCGTGCGTTCAAAATGAAGGATCTGTCATGCACAATTTTGCTGGCCTGAAATTCGGTTTGGCGGGACATGTAATGCATCGTTTTCATACGAACTTCGAGCTTGTAAAAGTTTAAACTAATTCAAACTTCAAAGATCTGAAAGACCGAAAGACCGGAAGTGACGTAGCTTTTTGCGTTTGACCGCTGTGAATCTTAAGCCTGTTTGCAGCTTGCCCAGGTGAGAAACGAAGAATGACATTATACATAGTTTTCTCCGATCTACCATGTTTACATTTCACGGATGTATGTCAATAAGCGCCTGTCTCTGACGTATAATGTTAAGTCTGACGACATGTACTTAAGAGTAGCCAGACTATAAACTGTAGCTAAAGATGTCGGTGTTATCGCAATGATTATGACAAAATCACAGAATCATCTTTTCAAACATATTTAGAAATGAGATTTGCCAAACTTTTCTAAATATCAACGTCTCACATTCCCTTAGTTACGTGTTGCAGTTCAGTTTACAGAAGAATCTTTAAGTCGGAGAAATCACTATAATAAGTTGTCATAAATCTTGAAGGAGGTAACCCACTTCTTATAGTAGCCTTAGAATAGCTTCAAACACGGTCTAATTCTGAGTCGGACAAACACGGTTCCTAAGTGGAATTTCAACTGCAATTCTCTGAGCGGTGGTTGTATGTCTACCCTGATTTCTTTCATTGCTGTTGGTATTAGGAGGCTGAATTCCATTAACGTTCTGGGAGCATCTGATCAAACGGCGGACCGCTCTGCGCACATCTTTATTCCTACCATAATTTAGCAACGGATTAAGCAGTCCATTTAGGGTGATAAACACACGATAAAATGGCCTGAAGGGAACTAATTCTGTACGTGAAAAACCCATTATTGATAGAGCCAAGGGAGCAACGAGCGCTGGCATGAAAGTGAACAAAAGCACTAAGAGGATCAAACCAACTGTATTAGCTAATTTCTTCTCGCGTCTTATCATGGCGGACATCTGACCTCCGCGTTGATGAATGGTCGCCCTGTGACGTCTGTTTGCAATGAATATTCCGGCATAAGAGATGACAATGACGATGAGAAAAGTAGCGTATAACATAACACCAGCAGCTTGCGTTGGAAGAAAGAGAAGCGAAAAATTCCTTCTTGAATATACCATTCCACACATTGTCAGACTCAAAATCCAGATCAAGGAAGTTTGTTTTACAACACGTGATCGTGTCATGTGATTACGGTACCACCAAGGTTTTTTCACTGCTAGAAACCTGTCGTAGCTGATAATTGCCAGGTTACCAAGGGTTGACATGAAACATAGCACTTGAAATATCAGTCCTAACTCATTCATTTCCTCAGGGCAAAACCCTTCAAGCGTGAACGTCCTAATACCTCTGACAATGGAAACTGTAGCCCACAACAAGTCAGTTATTGAAAGACTGCAAAGTAGTAGAAGCGAAGGATGTTGAAGGGACCTTGTAGGTATAACAGACGTGAGAACAAGAGAGTTGCTAATGATCGACAGGAAAGCCAACAGAATGTCAAGAGGAATGATAACGAAGCTAGTGACGTCGCGTACTATATGCTGTGCATTTTCAGGAATGTTAGGAATGAGGCATCGTTGATAAGGCAGGCCTGTCGAATTCATGGCCGTCTGGTTGTCAGAAGACACGTTTGCCTGGAATGAAAAATATGAAGTTAGTCAAAGTTTCCCTCTGAGAGAATTTGCTCATCTGGGCATACGCCGAGAGTGGCTTTGGCCCCGTCCACGCTAATACGCTTTTGTTTGGAAACGCAAACTTTGTAAATGCATTTTTGCCTACCATCCACTAAAACGACCAAAATTGGAGGTTTTCAAAAATGCTGTCCAAAGTGAAGACTTTTGAAAACGGAGATCTATCGTTTTGGTGTGGACTAATTTGCAGTCGCCAGTAGTATCGCGGGTGCCGTTGAAGCATGTGCACAAGAAATAAATAGGTCCGAAAAAAGTCTGGGGACGCAAACGCATCTTTTGACATCCGTTTTTTATTATCTAGTGTGTACGAAGATGTTTTTATCCATTTGACACGGGAAATTAGTGCTTGTGCCTCATGAATTTAATTTGAAAGGCAACAAAATAAGATTTCATCCGCAGCCTTGAACATTAGAAACAGTTTGTAAAGCATAATAAACAGCACAAGAAAACGAAGTGCTTTTCGCTCAGTAACTTTTATTGATCTGAAATGCCAGCAATTTTAAAAACAACGTCATCCGCAGACTCAAACATTAGAACCACCTTGTAGAGCATAACTGGATAGCATCAAGCATGTCAAGGAAAAGCTCTACTTGATAGCTTTTAGTCAAATGGCAACACTTTAGAATTTCATGACCGTCTCAAGTATTAGAACCACTTTGCACAGCATAGTAAACAGCGTCAAGGCAAAGAACTGCTCAATTGCTTTCTGTTAAGGAGGCTCGTAACAGTTTTTTTGACCTTGGAGTGTATCTTTTGAAATCAAAATTTGGCATAGAAGATAAACTTCGATTTCCTTTATATTAGACCACCTTTTCAACATATGACCAAAGTTCATTTTTCATTGGTTTCTTAGCAACAACTGTCACCATAGCAACGGTAATGGACAACCCCTCATTTTAAATAATGTCAAATATCTCGAAAACTAGTTAGACACTTAATGATGAAACTTGAGCTATTTGAACTGCTCAACCTACACAACTTGTATGCGAAATTAGAGAAAAATCTGTAAGAGCGTTTTCAAGTAAATCGTGATTCGTTTTTTGCGGGCGGATCTTGGTCATTCCTGCAACTTTCTCCAATATTTCAAGAAAGATAAAACTTAACACTTTCTCTTTTCAGTCGAAAGATCTTTTATGACAGCAAAACATTCTTAATGTATATTGAGCGTCCTAGACGGCTGCGATTTTAAGATATCTATATTTAAAAACTGCTAAAATGCAGCACAAATCAGTCAAAAAGTTCCTAATTTGCATAAATAGAAATATTTCTAAACTGCCCTTACAGATATTTCTCTTAGAATAATAATTCTTTTTGATGTTCCAGCAAGATTTGGGCTGAATAAACACTTTGTTTATTAGATAAGAAGGCTGAATCTCGGTCAGGTTTCAGTCGTTATCAACTTTCAACGAGCAACAGTTTTATTTTCTTTTTCCTGGTCTATTTCACGGTTATTCACGTGCAATGAATATTTAAACACGCTGCGCTTGTGTCCTCTCGTCCATTTATAATTCCATCTCATAATAATAAAAACATTTTCGTCTGTACAGGGTGGAAAAAATAAAGAAAGTAGATTTTCAAGACTGCATTTGTTTTGCATACTTTATTTAAATTTCAAAGAAAACCTTGACAAAACCTCAACCTCTTGGTACATTTTTCTTATTCATTCTTATTCACTATTCATTCTTATACATTTTTTAAAATACAACACAAATAACCCACTCTCCAGTTGATTGAATTTGATGTCAAATTAATCTGAAACTACTGTACATGCACATCAAAAGATTTATTAAAATCAACCAAGAATAAAACTGAGGAAGGAATCTTCCCCCTGTCAACCCTGACCCTTTCTGCATTATTCACAGCATATAGTATAAATCTATAGTAGTATGTGGACAAGAAGGAATACAGTTTTCTTTGAGTTAACTTAAATTTATTTGAAATGATACGAGGTTACGACATGAAAACATGGGTGTCCTGTCGATTTTAACCCACGAATCGCTCGATAGAAGAAGCACTCGTTTGAACATCTAAATCGATTCTGTGCTTCAGAAAAATAACGATCCAATCGAATAGGGTGACAATAAAGAGCAGATATGCTTACCAATTCTATGGTCTCTTTCCAAAGAAAGATAAAAAGTAGTTCGATAAACCATCGTTGCTCGCAGTTCCAAATTTTGCGTTCGTTGCGCTTTCTTCTGTCCGAGGACAAACTACGTTATCCAAGGAGTTTTGTCTGTGATATTGAATGCAACAACAACGGTTCTCTTCATGGCAGAACTTTAATTCAATTCGAGCACTCTCGTGATGTATATACCTTCCGAAGAAACGTATTACAAAGCTTACAAAGCTCTCGCGGCTCTCGCTTCGTCCGCCATCTTGAATTTTTATGGTTTGTTTTGAAACGCGATACTCGAATCGCACCCTGCGTTCTCATTGGTTGAAACTCGAGCCACGCCTGTCCTAAAATATTGGGATAATCCGGAATGATAACACTGCAATTGCCAATGCTAATGCACCCGGGGTTGCCATGGCAAAACCCCTCAAGCGTGAACAACCTACTGTCTTGGACGATGGAATATGTTGCATATAGCAAGTCAGTAACTGAGAGATTGCAAAGTAGTAGTGGTGAAGGATGCTGAAGGTATCTTGTTCGAAGAACAGCCGTGAGAACAAGAGAATTACTTACGATTGACAGCAAAGCCAACAGGATATCAAGAGGAGTGACAACGAAGGCAGTGACGTCACGTACTGTATCCTGTACATTCTCAGGAATGCTGGGAATCAGGCATCGTTGATAAGGAGGTGTTGGAGCCAGAGGTTCCATGGTCGTCTAGTTATTTTTAAAAAGACATGTCGGCCTAACACGAAAAATGTTTAGTAAATCAAAGTCCGTCTGTGAGAAAATTTGCTCTTGAGGATAAAACTTTTTCTATAGAGACATATGACCTTAAGCAATCACAACGATAAAGACAATAAGAACGTCACTAAGCAAAAGCAATTAGCAAAACAATGTCTCTGCACGTGCGTTGCACATTTTGTCACAATTCTGCGGCGTGTTCTGAAAACTGAACAACGTCGAATGACTAAGTTCTTGGTCTTGCAGAGAACATGAACACATGACGATGGATTTTTGCTTATCTATCTGGACTACAAGGCCGTCCCTTCAAATTCAACTCTTTGATTGTTCGGTCACGTTAAACAAATTGCTCGATTTAGAAAACCACAAAGTAATTTAAAATGACTTGAATTTGTTGTTGCTTTTAAAGCATTTTTGGGGGCGTCACTGTTGCCTTATCACTTAAGTCTGGACGGGACCTGGGCTCAGTTGATCGGCGGCCAATGAACGCTAACCCTTGGTTACAGTGCAGCGTGCGGCACTGTTACTACATTGTGTACTTGCAAAATGTTTTTTGCTAGCTTTTGACAGTTTTTTGATGGCTTTCATATCAAATGCCCAATGAGATGCAAGAACTGTGAGAGGAGGTGTCGCATTCAATTCACCACTGAAAAAGTGAATATGGGTGTCTCTTAATTTGAAATATTCATTTTAAGGTGTGTCCGCTGTTACCATACAAACAAGGTAAACTGGTTGATCTATAACCTCTTTGTTTCAAACATGGCAGGATTACCATGTTTACGGTGTTATATCAGACGATATCAGAGGATATAAATAATTTTAGTCAATCTATCGAGTAACTTTGGGGGTTCAAGGGTTAATATTTTATAGATCTTTACAATATTAGCTGCCGTCAAAGAATGCCTGGCGGTTTGCATAAAAATCATTGGTAAAATCGTCTTTTAAAACTTGCTACAAAAAAGTGACTTCAAGAGAAGAATAAAGATTGTCACGATTTTTTGTTTGTAGAACTCATTTTGCTCTTTAAAAATAGTTAGATGCTTAATAATTGTCAAATACCTATTAGAGTGAGCGGAGGTGATTTCACCTGTCAGAGAACCAATTCTAGAATTATTTATTTGAGGACGAAAATTGCAAAATTCTGTGTGGCTTGAACTGAAATGATCCAGCTTTTTATATCTTGAGTCGAACTAAGTGTCTCAATCTTTTTGACTTGTGAGCTTCCGTTTATAGTATTGTCTGTACTCCCCCGGTAAGTTTATCGGAAAGAGTTCTATTGATTACGTCTGTGCATTATAAGTGGCTATTAAATTTATAGAATTTCCATCTTTTGTACAGAAGGCATTTCATCTCTGATAAGTTGTTAGATGCTTGAGAATTGAAAAATATGTATTAGGCTGAGGGGACCTTAGTTTGGTCAAAACCTATTCCAATATTTTGTCAAATTTGGAAATGTTTACCTTGCCTTTCCTGTGTCTTCGATAACATCCCATAACCCGTCAAACAAAATCTTACCCTTTTTTTACTGCCATCGATGTAATGAGTTACGTACTGTTTATCCAACAAACCGGTTTCTTACATTAGGTTTTAGTTATTCATAAACTTTTAGTTTTCCATTTCCCGATCTTAATGTTATGTGAGGAAACATCTCAAGTGCCTTTAGTCAGGAAGGCTTAAAATCAAGAAAATCAGTGAGTAATTCGAGATCAATTTGCAAACTTCAAGTATATTTAGAAAGTTCACAAAAAAAAGAAATTCTCAAAACTTCAAATATTCCATTTCCCTTAGGCAAAAGGAGAATATTTTCATTATACATTTCCGTTTCATCTGGTAAGAAAACCCCGTCTTATATTTCAATTGTGCCTCAGTTTAGTTTAATCGTAAAATTCGAGATTTAAGTAATCGACTCTGAGTGGTCAAAAAAGGTGGGTGCGGTTTTAACATTACTTTAGTTAAAAAGTAAAATGAATTAAGTTTCACACTATTTCGCTTACTATGGCTCTTGTTTGCGATAGATCTTTTGTTTACGGTAAAACGCTGATTTGGGGAACATTTTTGTGCCGGAGCGATGCTGCACCGCTCCGACCTTGAAAGTGAATCGACAAATATCGGATAGCCGAGTCACACCTCAGGACAGTGTGAACAGGAAATGTATCCGAAGCGGAAGTACTGATTCTCAAACACTGGTGAAGTTGACAAAGCGTCCCTGGGTACCCAGGTAAGTTCATATTCCTCCCAGACGAGACGATTTAGAACCGAACGACCTGGCTCCTAAGCCAAGACTAACGGCCTTCGGTACACACGAATTTCGTAGTTATATATGTCGTCTTCACCAGGCGATGACTGAAGTTGTAGAGCTAAATTCAAGATTCTCCGAGAAGATCACATTCGCCCTACACTCAAGCGAAGTTTGGAATCGACTGAAGGTAAGTTTTGGTGCTTTTTCGTTGGACGTTCTTGGAAAGCCGAGACAACCTTAACCTCGTTTAGATACTGTTTAAAGGGCGTAAAAAGTCAAAACACATAGACATCATTTGATACGATACGTACACTTTAATCGCAGTATATGTACAATTCCTGAATTTTTCCAAGACGATTTTTTATTAGCACCTGCCGCTTTCAGTAGCTGTACCATATCCCTATGCTAAGACGCATTTTGGCACAAGTTTGGTGAGATTCGGTTACTATGATTGCTAAATATGACGTCATAAGTAACAGGTAGTCAAGCCATTTTTGAGTAAAGATGCGTGTTTTTCTTTTAGCTTTTTTAGGTGACAAAAGCACAACATGTTGACAAAAAGAAGCAAAGTGCTTAATTATGTCATATTCTACATGTCTACCATACAAAAATATCAATTTCCGCCGTTCTTTGATAATTTCTAATTTTGAGTGAAATCCAAGAGGACGATCCGGCTTGGGTGACGTCACAGGCCCTCAGCAGCACTGCAACCTATAATATATACCTCATCTTGTAGAGTACATCACACGCTTTCTACGAAAGGTCAAAACGTTTCGAAATATTTTAACATATAAAAAACCCAAGGGGTGGTCCTTCAACCACCCCCCCCCCTTGTACCACGGTGGAGGTGTGACTTTGCTTATCAACTTAAGTTAGCGATTTTACGTAAAATCGCTGATTACTTGCTAACCTTAATAAATCGCTAATATACCGTGAATATACGCTTGACATTTTTGTGAAATTGACATTTTTGAACTTGACATTTTTGCGAAATTTAAAATAAGACATTTGAGACTTGAACATGTTTATAATGGTGGAAAGAGAATGAACATGTTGAGGTGGATTTACGATTGACTGCTGTTTAGAGCCTGCATGTGACAATTTTTAGTCAGCATAGAACGTCGCCGGAGTTAATGTATTATTTAATTTTAAACACTTGTAGTCCCAAAATCAACTATATATTCTCCTCCAGCCTCCTCTCTTGCCTTCACCCCTTATTTCTTCTGTTGGGAGAATTTGTTTAAACATCTACACATGTTAACATGCCATCTTTTCTCATTTCTTCTCCGAGCTTAAAATTGACCATTTTTCTTACTGATCCTAGCAGTGTGTAGCACCTGCATCACCACGAACTCAGTAAATACGACCTATTCTCGCCACGAGTCACCCAGTAGCTCAGTGGTTGAAGCGTCCGATTGGTCTACGCAAGGATTTGGGTTCGATTCCCGCCAGTCTTTGTCCCACGCTCGGGACACGTTAAACATTCCATCTTTTTTTATCTAACCATTTTGTATTTGGTCATCACTCAAATAAAATACGTTTTTTGCTAAATCTCGAGAGAAGTTACACTGGTTTCTTTAACTGCCCTCAGTAGTAGAGGGCTGAATTCTACTAACGCTTAAGGGGAGTCTGAGCAACCGACGGACCGCCCTGCGTGCGTCTTTATTTCTATCATAATTTAGCAACGGATTAGACAATCCATTTAGGATGTTAAGAACGCGAAAAAAGGGCCTTGAAAGAGATTTTTCGTTTTTTGAATAACCAAGCATTTCCAGTGCCTTGGGATGCATAACCGCTGGCACATAAGAGAACAAAAGTAATACGAGGATTAAACAAACTGTGTTAGCTAATTTCTTCTCACGCCTTATCATGGCGACCGTCTGGACTCTGCGCTCATTAATGGTCGCCCTCTGACGTCTGTTTGCATTAAATACGCCAGCATAACAGACGACAATGGTGATGGTAAAACAAGTAAATAACAAAACACTAGTAACTTTCGCTGGACCGACAATTACTGGGAAATGCCGTATTCCTATCCTCAATCCAAACATTAACAAACTCAGAAGCCAGATGAAGGAAGCTTGTCTAACGACACGTGATCGTGTCATGTGATTGCGGTACCACCAATTAAGGTTTGCTCACGGCAAGATATCGGTCTCTGCTGATTATCGCCAGGTTAGCAACGGTTGATATGTAACATAGCATTACAATTGCTAATGCTAATGTACCCCGGTTGGCATCGCAAAATTCTTCAAGCGTGAGCGACCTAATGTCTTAGACAATGGAATATATTGCATAAAGCAAGTCAGTAATTGACAGACTGCAAAGTAGTATCAGTGAAGGATGCTGAAGGGATCTTGTTCGAAGAACAGCCGTGAGAACGAGAGAGTTACTTATGATTGACAGCGACGCCAACAGGATGTTAAGAGGAGTGACAACAAAGGTAGTGACGTCACGTACTGTGTCCTGTACATTCTCAGGAATGCTAGGAATGAGGCATCGTTGATAAGGAAGTCTTGAAGGGTTCATGGCTGTCTGGTTATTTAAAGACACGTTGGCCTAACGCGAAAAACGTTTAGTCAGTCTAAGTTTGTCTCCGGGAAAATTTGCTTCTTAGGCTACTTTACACTCAAACTAAGAAAACCATGAACACTGAAAATGTTCCTGGAATGTGTGTTTTGACCAATCACATGCGAGACCTTGTAACCGCAGAAAACGAATGGGTTCTCAGTCACGGAATCGAGTTGGTTGACTTGGTTCTCGAGGTATTTCGAAAGACGTCAAGGTCTAATCTTCATCTTTATCTTACAGCCATTCCTTTCCATCTGTTCTCCCTTCAAATTCGCCCGTTGATAGTACATCTGACTCGATCTATTTAGGCCGAATCATCCATGCCTTTGAGCCGGGCTTGCATCATACAACGTCTAGTTGCAAATTTTGAAAATGACACATTTTCAAATTTAGCAACGTTACACCAGGCTGTTGAAGAATAACGAACGCCGGTTTAAACAATCCGCGGCCGTTGCTACAATGCAGCTGCAACAAGCCAAAGACCACTCACACATTTTTCGCTCCCAGGGTGCATGTGGCTCTGAGATAGAAAGAAATAACAATTTAAATTCTTCAAAGTTAAGATCAAGGTCTTTCGAAGCACTAGGAGAACCAACTCGATTCCAGGACTGAGAAACCCATTCGTTTTCTGCAGTTACAAGGTCTCGCATTTGATTAGTCAAAACACAATGAACATTCCAAAAATATTTTCAGCGTTCATGGTTTTCTTAATATAGCGACTTATGACTATATTATATATAGACGATATTACACGGTGGCGAGAAGATATGAATTTTATGTTCGAGTGGCAAACACAATATCTCACTCGTTCGCTGCGCTCACTCGTGAGATATTGTGTTTGCCACGAGATATCTAAAATATCTGAAATTGCCCATTTTATTCTTTCCAAATTTTAAGTTTTACAAATACGGAAATACAAAGTGAAAAATACAAAATACTCGGTGCCAAGGATAAAGTGAAAAATGCAAAATACCCGGTGCCAAGGATATAACATACAGCTGTACTCTGAACTAATTTTACAAATGTCACTGACTCTGACTACTTGAGTCATCAGAAACGGTGATTTTTAGCCTTTTTTCGGAACGAATCTTTGAACACTTTTCGATACGACCGGGCTGATACACTTGCACATTTACCGTTCCGATTTGGCAGTTTTGAAATAAACTTCCGGAAGCTGCACCCACTAAATAGTTATCCGACTTAGTTTTCTCCTCAATGGAGACGGCTGACAAGGTTTGGCTGGTACTGGCATCGTTAGACAATACAGCAGAAATCTGCTTCTGTTTCTTACCGGACAAAGATGAGTACAACTGAGTTGTTTAAAGAGTTCACGTTTTTATGTCCAGTAATCTGAATGATTTCGTTGGGTGGTATCTCGTTGTCCACCAGCTTCTGGACCAAATGCTTTCTTGTGCTGTGATTTACGAGCTTTTTGTCTGTCCAGGCCTGAATCTTGTACCATGTTCTTCAGCATACTTCTCAAGGAATTGATTCCAAGCGGAGAGCATTTGAACCACATTTGACCGGGTTTCGGCCTTTCGTTGTTAACAGCAAGATAGAAAGGCGATTCATCGCTCATCATGGCAGCGGGCCGGTGATCTTTGTAGGCCAAGTAGGCATTGACGGGGCAGCGATCTGCATTGCTCCTGTTTTCGTACATTTGAGGTTTCTTCTCTCTGATATTTCGAGGGTTTTCACCGGTACGCGTTTTTGTTTGTCTTTCTTTGTTGAACTCGATGAAGCGGTTTCCCTCCGAATCTGTTTTTAACTGCAAATCGTCCCAGCAAAGGTCTCTCTGCTCTTTCCCTGGCCTCATACCAAAGAATGTACAGTTGTTCATCCAAAGGGTATTTAATAGAGCTCTGGGAGAGTGAATTCCTAGAACTCCGACAACGGATCAGCTGCGTTTGGCCGGTTTCCTTTGCCCACGGATTTTAACTGTTTTTGTTTCTTCTTTAAAATATCTTGAACCTCATGAAACGTTTTTGTCGTTGAGGACGGAAAATCCATAACTG
Source organism: Siderastrea siderea (assembly GCA_964030785.1). Classification (NCBI taxonomy): domain Eukaryota; kingdom Metazoa; phylum Cnidaria; class Anthozoa; order Scleractinia; family Rhizangiidae; genus Siderastrea; species Siderastrea siderea. Next base: position 9,009,445 of record OZ034976.1, read on the forward strand.
TTTTTTCGAAGATGCCGGTCGATGCCTTGTATGAACGCTCTGATTGACGAGGGTTCGTACTCTTCAGCATTTTTCTTTCGCACAGCGAAAACAAATTTTTTGATGATTTCTTGCAGCTCCACAGGCGCGATATCCTCAATCTCTTCTCTTCTCGTCGCAAGTGTCGAGAAATTCTTTGAAAACCTTCAAATCGTACAAGGTCTTCTTTTTTGTGTTTTCGTTGTCGAAGCTTTCGGAAAACTCTTTCACTTGTTCATCGTTTAGTAAAACAAACCTGCTTGCCACCGCCATAATTCTAAACAGCACTGAGGCAACGACGCATTCAGTTCATTCAACAAAGTATAAAAGGCGGGAATCGTGACGTCATTGAACGATATGACACTCAAAAGCGTGACATACGGAAAATACGCCACTCGGGTCCCGGATGGAGTGGCGTATGGAATCTACGAGTGGTTTAGTTCCCGGTAAAACACTCTCCTCCATATAATAAAGCGACTTATGAGTCGGTAATATAGCGACTTATGACCTCAAACAATTATGACGACGAAGGACAATAAAAACGTCGTTAAATAAAAGGTTTAATTAGCAAAACAATGTCTCCGCAAGTGCGTTATACATTTTGGCACAATTCTGTGCCGTCTTCTGTAAACTGAACAATGTCGAATGACCAAATTTTTGGTTTTACAGAGAACATGAAGCGACGATAGATTTTGGTTTATCTAGAGGACTTGAACGCCGTCCCTTCAAATTCAACTCTTTGATTGTTCGGTCACGTTAGACAAATTGCTCGATTTAGAAAAAACACATAAGAATTTAAAATCACGTGAATTAGTTGTTGTTTTTTAATCAAAGATATTTTTCTTGGCGTCGCCGTCGTGTTTGCGTAAGGTCCCTTATTTCGTAACTCTGGACAGGCCCAGGGCTCCTTTCTCTTGTCGGAAGCTAAGCCAATGAACGCTGAACCTTAACTGGTTACAGTACAGCGCGCCGTATCATTACTTCACACAAAGTTTTTGATTGGTTTTTGACCAATTTTTTTACAGCTTTTTAATGGCTCCCGTTTCAACTGACCGATCGTATCCGAGAACTATGAGAGGAGGAGACACGTGGGCGAACGTAAAACTTGCCAACTCCGCCATTCAACGTTCTTTCATTTAAATTGGCCACGCCTAGTGAAATTGACTTCCAGTGGCCCCGGGAAGAGGAAAGATTACGATATTTGTCCCAGAACTTTACAGCAGCTTGATATCAAGAAAAAGTCGTTAACCATGTACTTCATTAGAAACTGCCTTGATTCTAATATTTATTACACACTATTTCAAATGTAACGGAAATTGTAATGAATTGAAGATGACAGAAGTTTCAAAACTCAAAACTGTCGTGCTTTTTCTTAAAATTATTGTTAATTTGCTGTTATCACGACCCTTTGGAATAACAAAAATACAATCAAAAACTAACAGAGTCGACCTCATAGTGTACTGGAGAAAACTAATCAAAAACTTTGCACAAGTGTTACGAAGTAAAATTCTCGTTATTTTGATGTTTTGTAATCCTAGATTGCAAAACTAAATTAAATCGGCATGTTTAGTTCACACTGTAAAGTAAACTTAAAAAATAGCCTTGACTGCGCTAGCCAAGTTGAAAACTAAATGAAGCCAGTCCTCAGTGTTTTCGCGACTACAGTTTCAAACCAATTCGCCACTTGAAAAGCGCATATGGGGGTCTCTTCATAATTGCAATTATCAATTTCAATTTCATCAACTTCGAGGTGTGTCCGCTGTTGCCGTAAAAACTTTGCATATTTTCTGATCTATTGAAATGCTTCGTTCCAAACATGGGACGATTGGCATTTTCAAGGTGCAAAATAAAATTTTAGACACTCTCGATTAACCAGGGTTTCCTTATATAATAAATCACCGTAAAAAGAAGAATCATTGTTTTTCTTTCATCTTGGGGATTTTTGTTGTCTTCGTCTTTTATCTTGGTAACTTTATATTCGTACAATTAACGTGAAGAGAGAAATAAAGTTTGTAATTATGTACTTCATAAGATCACCACAATGCAAAGGGAAAAAAGCAAAGCCTTACTTACCATAACGAAATTTTCCGTATGCTTGTCTTTCTCAATAGCGATTGCCAGTGAAGTATTTTTCCGCTGGGAAGCAGTTACAAGGTTGAACCTCACTGCCTATGTGAATGATAAGCACGTGTTCCTAACTCGTTTGCGCAGGACCCAATTCCAGAATTATTCGCTTACTGAGGTAATTTTCCTGGTCTGAAAACGAAATCTTTTGACTACTAACTGTATTTATGACTTGACGAGAGAGTGATTGAAATGACTCAGCTTCTTATACCTAGTTTACTAACAACAGAACTTGAGTCCTCCAAAAGTCTCTCCATATTTCAATTGGCCGGCTTTCGTTTGAAGCATTGTCTGGCTACACTGCCACTGTAAGTTTATCGGAAAGAACCCTTGTGTATTGAGTATTATCGCTAATGAATAGAATTTCATTTTTTGTTTGTTTGTAGAACTCATTTTATCTCTTAAAAGCTGTAAGATGCTTTGGAGTTGTTAGACCGAGCGGAACTTAATTTGGCCACAGCCTATTGCCAATTAGTAAATTTGCAAATGTCTGCTTTGCCTTTACTGCGCCTTCAAAAATATGCAAACTCTAATCGTCAAAATCGACAGACAATCGCCATTTGTAAACTTTCACTTTTCCATTTCATGGTCTTAATGCTATGTGAGGAAACAACACAAGTGCCTTTTGTCAGGAAGGCTTCTTTAAAATGAATGATCATGAGTACCTCAAGATCAATTTATGACCTTTAAGTACATTCAGGAACTGTATATCTAAGGAAGTGTTTTTGAAGGTTTTAGTTATTCGTAAATTTTCAGTTTTCCATTTCATTCTATTAGTGTTATCTGAGGAAATATCTCAAGTACCTTTTGTGATGAAAGCTTTCTTGGAATGAATGCGTAACTAAATCGAGAACAATTTATGTACATCAAGTGGATTTAGTAAGTGCACAAAGAAGCACTCAAAATTACGTCACGTTAAGGAAGCAATCAACTTTTGTGTATTTTAACAATTTCAAGTTTATTCCAGAGTTTATTGAGATCCTTGAACCCTCATGGGCTCGGCTATACAGAAGATACATATGAGGACGAAGCCTCCTTTTGTTACTGCGCCGGCTAAAGGCTGGTTTTCACTAGCGACAGAGTCGGAGTCGGAGTCGTAATCAGAAGCGTAAAGCGTTACGATCTAGTGAAAATCAAACAACGGAGTCGTAAGCAGAGTTTCCTTTTGGGCTTACGCTTCCGTCGCTTACGATCTAGTGAAAACCAGTTTGTCGGAGTCGTAAGCAGAAGCGGAAGAACTAAACCAATCATAAAGCGTGGGAACGAGCACCGTGATTGGTTTATCCTTCCGCTTCTGCTTCCGACTCCAACAATCTGGTTTTCACTAGATCGTAAGCGACGGAATCGTAAGCGGAGTCGGAAGAAAATGGAAACGTTCTGATTCTTCCGACTCCGATTACGTCGAGCTTATGACTCCGCTTACGACTCCGATGTTTGATTTTCACTAGGTCATAAGCGCTCTTACGACTCCGCTTACGACTCCGACTCCGACTCCGTCGCTAGTGAAAACCAGCCTTAATGCAACGGTATTTTTGCGCAGTTTATGATTCTGTGGAAAAGCAGATCTTAGCAAGGGCTATCAGAATCCAAAAAGAAAATTGGGGGTAATTATAACCAAGGATTTTTCAGGGATAATTGAGCTTTAATCTGGAAGAAAATGCCGTACATTCTTTGTATTTTAAAGCCTTTTTCATTTTTCTAAAAATGCGTGGTCACCCACATCTTTCTTTTTAGATTTCAATAGGACTTGCTAAGATCTGCTTTTCCCCATAAGGCGCTGTTACATTAGGTAATGTTTCGTGCAACTTGTCTCGCAATTTTGTTGCGACACAAGTTGCGTGAAAAATTGCCTAGTGTAACATAGCCGGCTGCAACAAACATTCCTCGCAATTTTTTTGTTGTCCCAATCGTTGCGAGGAGTAGAACTCAGTTCTACGAGTTCTACTTTTCGCAACGCTTCTTGCAAGGCTGAAACGAATTTTTCAAGCGTTACGAAGTGTAACATGCTTCCTGCAACTTGTGTTGCAACGTTTCGTGGCGTCAACCAATCAAGTAATCGTGCCAGTCCCCTGCACTGTTCGTCACAGTCGAGAGCGAGACAAGTTGCAAGAAACATTGCCCCGGTTTTTGTTTCATGATATTCTTGTACGGCGTAACGATATGTTCACTGGGCCTCGCACGAGCGACGTGACGAATTAGTTAACTGAGAAACTGAACAAGTGCTTAAAAAAAAAAAACCTTGACTAGGTAGTTTGTATTCCCCGATTTACGACGCATAATTCCCAATAAAAATTGTAGACTTGATTCATAACAGTGATAGAATCAGTAGTCTCTTCTCCATTTCTTCGTGTTTTTCCATGATTTTCAACCTATTCGGTGCTTAAGTTTCTTCTAGAAAGCAGATGTAAGAGCTTTGCTTGACAAGCCAATTGGCAATTGATTTTTTCATGTTTTTTTCCTCTTTCCGGGGCCACTGGAAGTCAATGCCACTGAAAGAATTAGTTTTAAGTATGTTTTCTTAGAGTAGTTTTAGTAGACAATATTTGATTTAGTTGGCTACAGTTTTTTTTATGCTAACAGAAGTGATCGCATCTGAGCAGCCAAGAATGTATTAGGAAATTGTTATAGGTCATTGTCAATTTTTATGATTCATGCTATAGTGGTTAGGTTATATATTTTGCTTAATTTTTATTTCAAATATTTCTGTAATTTATGTACATATTTTCAAATAAAATTATTCTTGATGCCACTGAAAGAACGTTGAATGGCGGACTTGTTAAGTTTCACGTTCGTCCACGCGTCAATTGAGACGGAAACTATCGAAAAGATGTCAAAACATTGGTCAAAAACTAATCAAAAACTTTGTGTGAAGTAATGATACGGCACGCTGCACTGTAACCAGTTAAGGGTTAGCGTTATTGGCTTCCGACAAGAGAAAGGAGCCCTGGGCCTGTCCAGACTTACGAAATGATGGCGACGCCAACAAAAATATCTTCAATTAAAAAACAACAACAAATTCACGTGATTTTAAATTCTTTTGTGCTTTTTCTAAATCGAGCAATTTGTCTAACGCGTCCGAACAATAAACGAGTTGAATTTGACGGGACGGCGTTCAAGTCTAGAAATATAAACGGAAATTTATCGTCGTGTTCATGTTCTCTGTAAAACCCAGAATCAGAGAATTTGGTCATTCGACGCTGTTCAGTTTACAGAAGACGGCACAGTATTGTGCCAAGATGCATAACGCACCTGCAGAGACATTTTTTTGCTAAATAAACTTTTTATTTAACGACGTTTTCGTTGTCCTTCGTAATCATGATTGCTTAAGATCATAAGGCCCAATAGTAAAGTAGCCTCAGGAGCAAATTTTCCCAGAGACAAACTTAGACTGACTAAACATTTTTCTTGTTAGGCCAACGTATCTTTAAATAACCAGACAGCCATGAACCCTCCAAGACTTCCTTATCAACGATGCCTCATTCCTAGCGTTCCTGAGAATGTACAGGATACAGTACGTGACGTCACTACCTTTGTTGTCACTCCTCTTAACATCCTGTTGGCTTCGCTGTCAATCATAAGCAACTCTCTTATTCTCACAAGAACCTTTACCCCACTTTGTCTCCCTCCACCCAGGTGAATAAATAGGTACCGTCGACATACTGCTGGGGTAACCCTGCTATGGGCTAGCATCACATCCAGGGGAGGAGTATTAATACTCTCAGTTGCTTCATGCTACAGATACCGGGATAAGCTCCGGCCGTGTCAGGGCATCCTTGGCTCGTGTGCGACTTTACCATTACCATCATTCCTTTTATTCTCGTGACCTGCATGCAGACCTATGCAATGATATTCTGAGGAAAAGTTAGACATTGTTCACTATCAGTGCTTTTTAAAGGGTTGAAAGCGTGAGACTACGTACTTATTGACTAAGGGGGAGGGCCGGACGGAAAAATATTTGGCTCAAGGTCATGGTCCATGGCTCGAAGTCCTGTCCGGCCCGACCTAACTCAGTCAATAAGTTTCATATCACTTTTATTACACTTAAGTTTATTAGAGGATTAATTTTTAAAAAGAGCTTTTGAATTCTTAATGAAAGCTTAAGTACGTGCGCACTAAGCGAACAAATGAGTTGTGAAGGGCCGAACAGCTTTTTTCGGCAGTACTGTAGCACCTCTCAAAGGCTTGTATTTTCATTGGACCGCTATATGTAGCAGCTCTATTGTTTTTACGCCTCGTTCTTTGTTTCTTTTGTTTGTTCTATTATTTAGCGGACCAATCGTGGAAGACCTTACGACAGCTGCTACACCACCCTTTTTCGGACTGGTTCGAGCAACCCGTCCTGCCCTACGCACGTCAACTCGCCAATGCATTTCCTATAGAATTGCGTCAGTGGGGCCGTACGTTAGTATGATAAAAAGCAGGAATCACTTGCGACTAGAGAACAGTCTTTTCAAGACACTGAGAGATGACATTTGCCGAAACCGTTATGAATATATCAAACTAACTACAGAAGAATCATCGAACGCTCTTCACTTGAGGTATTTAAAAATGAGTTTGCTGAAAATATTATTCCTCAGTAATATCAAAGCATGGAATATTAACATTTCATATATTCACTTTGTTACAAGCTGCAGTTCAGATCCTTAAAGTATCTTAAATCATTAAAATAAGTTTTCGCTAAATCTTGAGAGATCTCTATATATTAATATAGTAACCTTAAAGTCCAAGCATGGACTAATTCTGAATCGAATGTAGGCGCTTCTCCCGCGGTATTTCAACTGTCATTTTCCGTGCAGTGTTTATAAGGTTATCCTGGTTTTTCTAATTGCCCTCAGTAGTAGAAGACTGAATTCTGTTGATGATCCGAGGGCGTCTGATCAACCAGCGGACTGCCCTGCGTACGCCTTTATTTCTACCATAATTTAGCAAAGGATTAGACAATCCATTTAGCGTAATAAGCACATGATAAAATGGCCTGAAAGGAAATATTTCGTCGGTTGAAAAACCAAACATTATTATCGCTAAGGGAACCATAAGCGCTGGCAAGTAAGAGAACAAAAGTACTACGAGGATCAAACCAACTGTGTTAGCCAATTTCTTCTCGCGCCTTGTTATGACGACCGTCTGAACTCCGCGCTGATTAATGATCGCCCTTTGCCGTCTGTTTGCAATGAACACGCCGGCATAAGAGACAATAATGGTGATGGCAAAACAAGCAAATACGAAAACAATAGTAGCACGCGCTGGACCGTCAATTACTGGGAAATCCAGTCTTACGATCACTGATCCAAACAATAACAAACTCAAAAGCCAGATGAAGGAAGCTTGTCTAGCCACACGCGATCGTGTCACGTGATTGCGGTACCACCAAGGTTTGCTCACGGCAAGATATCGGTCTCTGCTGATTATCGCTAGGTTACCAACGGTTGATATGTAACATAACACTACAATTGCCAATGCTAATGCGCCCGGGTTGGCATCTCAAAACCCCTGAAGGGTGAACGACCTAATGTCTTGGACAAATGAAATATGTTGCATATAGCACGTCAGTAACTGATAGACTGCAAATTAGTAGCAGATGGATGCTGAAGGGATCTTGTTCGAAGAACAGCCGTGAGAATAAGAGAGTTGCTTATGATTCACAGCGAAGCCAACAGAATGTTAAGAGGAGTGACGAATAATATTCGGTACCACATACTTTTTTTAGGGGTTAAACTTGATATACTTTTTATCTAGTCAAAAGTATGTCGGATAAATTTAATTAGAGCTCGTAAATAAATGAGCAGAAATTGCTGAAATTGCTTTTGACATATATTTAAACATCGTTCTACAAGTTTGGTTAAATTTTATTGCTCTGGAATGCTTCATTTTGTCAAGCGAAGCTTCGAGATTTGCCTTAAATTTTGAGCTTCAAAAGCGGTCTTTTGAGCGAATTCCGTTAATATCGATTTTCTTGAAAATAAATCGATATTCAGCCAAACGAACTATGCAGTGATTTGTTTCACATTAAGGTGTACCTAACATAAGAATATGAGCGGAATTGATTTTTGACCTGTTGCCACCAAATGTTTGACCGTTGGTAACATTCGCTCTTAAGATCCTTAGGGGCCAGAGAATGTTCCGAGCGAAAATGCTTGCCAATAGACGACGACGGGTGTTACTAAAACGAGTAATGCAGTAACGAGTAATGAGTAACGCAGTAACGAGAAAACGAGTAACGGGAAAAATTTTCTAAGGATAAAAAATAGAAAACGAGTTATACGGGAAAAAAATTGAAAGGCAGAAAAAAAACGGTAAATGTCCTAATTTAATGAATTAATCGTAATTAGCTATTTACTAGGTAATTATTATTATTCAGCGTAATTTTCACCCTTTTCATTTTTTTTTTTTACCGTTACTCTCTTTTTTTATTTCTGCCTCTCAATTTTTTTCCCGTTACTCGTTTTCTATTTTTTACCCTTGGAAAATTTTTCCCGTTACTCGTTCTCTCGTTACTGCGTTACTCGTTGCTCGTTACTGCATTACTCGTTTTAGTAACACCCGACGACGACACGTTCTTGTGCTCCTCGACGCGTTGATGCAAGTGCCGGCACGTAACATCACCATCCAACCCGTTTTCGTCAGCCACAAAATTGAGCGAGACCTGAAATTACGCGAAGTCAAGCCGCCGGTCGTAAACCAACAGTGCCTAGTTTACCTTTTTAAATGTGACCTGTGCGATGCAGGTTATGTTGGTTTTACGTGCCGGCACTTGCATCAACGCGTCGAGGAGCACAAGAACGTGTCGTCGTCTATTGGCAAGCATTTTCGCTCGGAACATTCTCTGGCCCCTAAAGGATCTTAACAAGAATTTTAAAATTCTAATTGAAGAAATGTAAAAACAAATTTGACTGCCTCATTTATGAAATGTTTTTTATCCATGAACTGAGACCAAGTCTCAATGTACAGACCGACTCAATTCGTGCGAAGGTTTTTAAATAATTAGTCTTTATATAGTAAGTTTTTTGCATGCTTTTATTGTTTTAACAAATTCTTTTTACACATACTTTTAGCTACTTTTACATATTTTTACTTCATACATTTTCCTTACATATTTTTGCCCCTTTGTCACTTTATATATCTATGCAAATTCATATTCTCAACATTTCGCTTGATAATGACCGAAGAGCGGTCGAAACGTCGTGAATTTTTACCGTTAGTTTTTATTGTCAATTAAATATAGCTTACTTGCAGTATTTAGTAATCCTAGATCGGAGATGTGTGGCGGTCTTTAAAGCAATTTAAAGCTTGTGTAAAACAGGACAGTCTATATTTCGTCATTTGGTCTAAACAGGGAACTAAACTGGAGGGTGTTGTCCTAATCAGGGTTGGTATTTTTACGGATTTTTTCCTAAACAGGGTCAGGGTTTCAGACCCTCAGCGGGATAAACGGACTCACCATGAGAACCGTTTCACTTTTAAGGCACAATAAACATCATCACAGCACTGCTGAGACCCATTGCTCACCTCTTTAGGCTTTCATCCACAAGACTAAAAGGTTAGAACCACCTTGTACGGCATAATAAATAGTACCACAAGAAAGTACTACTCAGTAGCTTTCATTTGAATGGTCACACATTAGGACTTCATCCACAGATTCAAGAGTTAGAACTACCTTGAGCAGCATAATAAACAGCATCACAGGAAAGTACTGCTCAGGAGCTTTCATGTGAATGGTCACACTTTAGGATTTCATCCACAGAATCAAAAGTTAGAACCACCTTGTACAGCATAACAAACAGTACCACAGGAAAGTACTGCTCAGTAGCTTTCATTTGAATGGTCAGACTTTATGATTTAATCCACAGAATCAAAAGTTAGAACCACCCTGTACAGCATAATAAACATCACCACAGCAATGTACTGCTCAATTGCTTTTATTTGAATGGCAACATTTCAGGATTTCGTCAACAGACCCAAACGTTAGAACCACTTTGTGCAGCAAAATAAACAGTTCCACATGAAAGTACTGCTCAGTAGCTTTCATTAGAATGCTTTAAGGAATTTATCTACAGACTCAAAAGTTAGGGTCATCTTGTACAGCATAATAAATTCTAGTACGACAGCAAATTATTGCTCATTAGCGTTTGTTTGAATAAACGTTTAAACCCAACATTATCAAAAAAATGAGAATTCCTTTCATTAAAAGGTTACTGTCATTGACTCGGGGATTTTTCTGTTCTTTTTCTTCGTCGTTTATAGTTCATGGCGGATGGCGAATCTTCGAGTGAATCTTGCTTTGATATTCGCAAAAGGGTGACTTGAAAGTGGTGGATTTAAAGAGACCAATACAGTTTTGTAAGAAGTCCTTCGATTCATAAATAGGATTACCATGATGCAAAGAAAAAAGAAAAAAAAGGCACAACTTCCTTCAGACTTGATTGTCAATGAAGTATTTTTTTCGCTGGAGAACAGTTACAAAGCTGACTGAGTCTGCCTAACATGTGGACGAGTAAACATGTTCTTCACCAAAAAAACTTGGTTCTTCAATGCTAACCAACTCTGGAATTACTCTCTTGCTGAAGAAACACCACTAGTTTGAGGACGATCGAACCTGGTGAATACTGTATGACTTGAATTGAAATGATCCAGCTTTTTGCATTTTCAACCACACGCAGTTTCTTGATGTTTTTGTTTATCGGCTTTCCTTTAAAAAAGGATTGCCTGATTATGTCTCCATTGTAGCCAAGAGCTCTATTGATTATTGTGCATTATGGCTACTTTATAGAACTTCCTTCTTTTGTGCTGTATTCACCACTGATAAGTTGTCAGATGCTTGTGAATTGTAAAGACTAAGGGCAAATTGTCAGATTTGCAAATGTTTCCAATGCCTTTCTTGTGCCTTCGACTAACCCAAAATCCCTCAAACGAAATCTTACCTTTTTACTGCCGTCGATGTAATGCATTTTACCTACTTTTTATCCAATGAACCGGTTTCTTAGGTTTTAGTTATTCGTAAACTTTTAGTTTTCCATGTCATGATCTTAATGTTATGTGAGGAAACATTTCAAGTGCCTTTTGTCAGGAAGGCTTCTTTACATCTGAATGAGTAAATCAAGAACTTCAAGTGTATTTAGAAAGTGCACACAAATAAAGAAATTCTCTAAACTACAAGTAATCGATTTCCTCTAGGCAAAAGGAGGATAATTTTCATTATATTTCTGTTTCTCGGGAAACAAAACGTTGTCTTCCGGTAAGGAAACCTCCGTCTTATATTTCAATTGCGCCTCAGTTTAGTTTGTCCGCAAAATTCGATGTTTAAGTAAACAACTCTGAGTGGGTCAAAAAATTGTTGACGGGTTCAGTTTTAACATTACTTAAAGTTAAAAAAACATAAAATGAGTTAACTTTCAATTATTTTGCTTACTATGGCTCGTGTGTGCGATAGACCTTTTGTTTAGACGTAAAACGCTGGTTTCAGGACGATTTTTGTACCGGTGCGATGCTGCGCCGCTCCGATCTTGAAGTGAATCGCCATATATCGAGTAGTTTTTTGTGGCACGCCTCCGGGCAGTGTGGACAGGAAATCTATCCGAAGCGGAAACACTGATTCGCAAACACTAGTGATGTTGACAAAGCGTCCTTGGGTACCCAGGTAAGCTCGAATCCCGACTTTGAGCCGAACGGCCTGGCTACTAAGCCAAGACTAACGGCCTTCGGTGTCCACGAATTTCCTAGTTAGTTTCCTAGACAAACCAGGAGAGTCTCGTTTAGATAATGTTCAAAGGGCGTTTAAGATCCAAGAAAACAACACATAGACATCATTTGACAAGATAAATACACTTTAATGGCTGTTTATGTACAATTTTGATATTTCATTGAACTCACGATACATTCCCATACAAATCCTTGCTTTTGCCCTTGAGAATTCCTGTTGTGAGCCTAGGGCCAGTGCTGTTATTGACTACATGTACTGTTAAGTCTGAGAAGTAACCAGAGTAGTTTTTTGTGGCACGCCTCCGGGCAGTGTGGACAGGAAATCTATCCGAAGCGGAAACACTGATTCGCAAACACTAGTGATGTTGACAAAGCGTCCTTGGGTACCCAGGTAAGCTCGAATCCCGACTTTGAGCCGAACGGCCTGGCTACTAAGCCAAGACTAACGGCCTTCGGTGTCCACGAATTTCCTAGTTAGTTTCCTAGACAAACCAGGAGAGTCTCGTTTAGATAATGTTCAAAGGGCGTTTAAGATCCAAGAAAACAACACATAGACATCATTTGACAAGATAAATACACTTTAATGGCTGTTTATGTACAATTTTGATATTTCATTGAACTCACGATACATTCCCATACAAATCCTTGCTTTTGCCCTTGAGAATTCCTGTTGTGAGCCTAGGGCCAGTGCTGTTATTGACTACATGTACTGTTAAGTCTGAGAAGTAACCAGAACTAACTGTAGTTAAAGGCGTTGCTATGACAGCCATTATTTTGGCCCTTATATTTATTTGTTGCGTTATTAATTAATTTACTTATTTATCAATTAAGTTACTTATTTATTTGTTTATTTAAAGCGGAATTATTTTTCCGTTGTCGTAATCGTTCTTCTTTCAACAAAAAGAATCTACAACGCAAACACATATTCGTTTTCAGGCAGGAGCGGCTAAAAAGTATAAATCTTTGACGATGCGACCCAATGGTGCTCTGGGAAGCGTGAAAACTTGCTTCTATTCTTAGTCACGTGCACATTATAATAACACAGCATGCCTTAATTTGCTTCTTAAATTATCTTGGAAAGAAAATATATTGAATATCAAGAAACGAAACCCAGTAACAAACTTGCCCCCGCCATCTTCCCAGAGTTCCATTGTGTTGCATTGTCCATCATTTATACTTTTCACCCGACAACGTTTTTTCAAACGGGTGTATACTAAGGCTTTCGACAAAACTCCAGATTAGACTTTTTTTTCAATAAAATGAGAAAATGTTAGAAGTACGTACTGGTCAGCAAAAGAAAATGACCCTTTTGCAACGTTTTGCATCATCTGACGTCAAACGTTTTTCAGCTATAGCAATGAAACCTGGATGGAAAAGTTTGAATATTCACCAAACCGATTACGCAAATTTGCCTAAAAAGGTGAGTTGATGCATTTTGAGAAACCATTCATATGCTCTTGAAAGGCTAGTACCCAGATGGTCCCCTTACATTTTCTCTCTCACCTCGTAACATTTCTTGTGGCACAAGCTGTGAGAATTTGTTTAATTTTCAATCTCATAACCTGTATCTATTCAACATGCGTTAACATTGTAAGGAGAAGTTAAGTACTGGTCACTACTGGAGCTCAAAGGGTTATAGCTACATCCTTTAGTGGCAAGTGATGATGATTACTTGCTAAATTTAAAAAAATCGATAATTTTAAAAACGACATTCGGGAATTAAACGTGTTTATAACGGTGGAAAAGAGAAGGAACATGTTGAGGTGGATTTACGATTGACTCACATCAAGCCTCGCCATGTAAAATGGCTGGCAAACCTGCATGTAACAACTTTTGTCAGCAAAGAGAGCCGCTTTAAATGTATTATTTTAATCCTTTTAGTCCCAACAACAACATACATATTCTCCTCCCTCGCTTGCCTTCATACATTTCTTATGTACAAGTTGGGAGATTTTATATAAACATCTACACATTTTGTAGTTGGTCATCATTTCCTTCATGTGGGGTCGCGGTGGTGTAGTGGTTAGCGCGTTGGACTTCAGATCTGAACTTCGGTGGTTCGAGGCCCAGTCCCTGCCATTGTGTTGTTTCCTTGGACAAGAAACTTTACCCCACATTGTCTCTCTCCACCCAAATGTATAAATGGGTACTGGTGACATACTGCAGGGGATAACCCCGCGATGGGCTAGCATCACATTCAGGGGGGAGTAGTAATACTCTCATTGCTTCATGCTACAGAAACGGGGTTAAGCTCCGGCCGTGTGAGCCTCCTTGGCTCATGTGCGACTTTACCTTTACCATCATTCCTTTCATTCTCGTGACCTGCATGCAGACCTATGCAATGATATTCTGAGGAAAAGTTAGACATTGCTCACTATCAATGCTTTTAACGGGTTGAAAGTGCGAGACTGTGTACTTATTGACTAAGTGAGAGGGCCAGACGGGAAAATATTTGGCTCACGGTCAGGTTCCATGGCTCGAGGTCCCGTCCGGCCCGACCTAACTCAGTCAATAAGTATTTTATCATACCACTTTTATTACACTTAATTTGTTGGAAAATTTTCAAAAGGATCTTTCGAATGCTTAATGAAAGTTTAAGTACTTGCGCGCTAAATGAACAAATGACGTGTGAAGGGCCGGACCGCTTTTTTCGGACCGACTTGTCCAACCCGTCCGACCCTTCACACGTCAACTTGCCAATGCATTTTCTACAGAATTGCGTCAGCGGGGTGGCACGGTAGTATGATAAAAAGCAGGAATCACTAGCGTCTAGAGAACAATCTTTCCAAGACATATCGAATTTAGAAATGAGATTTGCCGAAACCGTTATAAATATATCGAACCACCTGAAGAAGAACCACTGAACGCTCTTCTCTTGAGGTATTTAAAAATGAGTTTGCTGAAAATATTATTCCTAAATATTATTGTATTATTGTATCGAACTGTGGAATATCAAAATTTCATATATTCACATTGCTGCAAGCTGCAGTTCAGATCCCTAAAGTATCTTAAAGACCAAACATCATTAAAATAAGTTTTCGCTAAATCTCGAGAAATCTCTACATATTAATATAGTGACCTTGAAATCCAAGCATGGACTAATTCTGCTTCTCCCGTGTTATTTAAACTGTCACTTTCTGTGCAGTGTTTGTAAGGTTATCCTGGTTTCTCTAATTGCCCTCAGTAGTAGAAGACTGAACTCTATTGATGCTCCGGGGGCGTCTGATCAACCTGCCGACCGCCCTGCGTACGTCTTTATTTCTACCATAATTTAGCAAAGGATTAGACAATCCATTTAGCGTAATAAGCACATGATAAAATGGCCTGAAAGGAAATATTTCGTTGGTTGAAAAACCAAGCATTACTATTGCTAAGGGAGCCATAAGCGCTGGCAAATAAGAGAACAAAAGTACTACGAGGATCAAACCAACTGTGTTAGCCAATTTCTTCTCGTACCTCATCATGACGACCGTCTGAACTCCGTGCTGATTAACAGTCGCCCTTTGCCTTCTGTTTGCGATGAACACGCCGGCATAAGAGACGACAATGATGATGGCAAAACAAGCAAATAAGAAAACAGTAGTAGCTCGCGCTGGACCGTCAATTACTGGGAAATTCCGTCTTGCGATCATCGATCCAAACAATAACAAACTCAAAACCCAAATGAAGGAAGCTTGTCTAACCACACGTGATCGTGTCATGTGATTACGGTACCACCAAGGTTTGCTCACACCTAGATATCGGTCTCTGCTGATTATCGCCAGGTTACCAACGGTTGATATGTAACATAACACTACAATTGCCAATGCTAATGCACCCGGGTTGGCATCGCAAAAGCCTTCAAGCGTGAATGACCTAATGTCTTGGACAATAGAATATGTTGCATATAGCACGTCAGTAACTGACAGACTGCAAAGTAGTAGCAATGAAGGATGCTGAAGGGATCTTGTTCGAAGAACAGCCGTGAGAACAAGAGAATTACTTATGATTGACAGGGAAGCCAGCAGGATATTAAGAGGAGTGACAACGAAGGTAGTGACGTCACGTACTATGCCCTGTACATTCTCAGGAATGCTAGGAATGAGGCATCGTTGATAAGGAAGTCTTGGAGGGTTCATGGCTGTCTGGTTATTTAAAAACATGCTGGCCTAACACGAAGAATGTTTAGTCAGTCTAGGTTTGTCTCGATCTGGGAAAATTTGCTCCTGAGGCTACTTTACTATAGGGCCTTATGATCATAAGCAATCATGACGACAAAGAACAATGAAAACGTCGATAAACAAAAGGTTTAATTAGCAAGATAATGTCTCTGCAGGTGCGTTATGCATTTTGGCATAATTCTGTGACGTCTTCTGTAAACTAAACGTCGAACAACCAATTTCTGTCATTCTGGTTTTTCAGAGAACATGAACACACGACTACCGGGACTTGAACGCCGTCCATTCAAATTCAACTCTTTGATTGTTCGGTCACGTTAGACAAATTGCTCCATTTCGAAAAACCACAAAAGAATTAAAATCACCTAAATTTGTCGTTGTTTTTTTTTAATTAAAGACATTTTTGTTGGCGTCGCCGTCGTGTTTGCTTAAGGTCCCTTATTTCGTAACTGTGGAAAGGCCCAGGGCTCCTTCAGTCTTGTCGGAGCCGATGAACTTCAAACAATGTTTTTGATTGGCTTTTGACCAATTTTTTGACATCTTTTTATTGGCTTCCGTTTCAACTGGCCAATCATATTCAAGAACTATGAAGGGGAAGACGCGTAAGCGAACGTAAAACTTGCCAACTCCGCCATTCAACGTTTTTTCATTTAAATTGGCCACGCCTAGTGGAATTGACTTCCTGAGGCCCCGGGAAGAGGAAAGATTACGATATTTGTCCCAGAACTTTACAGCAGCTCGATATCAAGAAAAAGTCGTCAAACACGTAGTTAAATTAGAAACTGTCTTGATTCTAGTATTTATTACGCACCATTTCAAATGTATCGGGAATTAATCGTAATGAACTGGAGATGACAGAAGTCTCAAAACTCAAAACTGTTGTGTTTTTCTTAAAATTATTGTTAATTTGCTGTTGTCCCGACCCTTTGGAATAACAAATACAATCAAAATCTAACAGAGTCGACCTCATAGTGTACTGGAGAAAACTAATCAAAAACTTTGCGCAAGTGTTACGAAGTAATGTTCTTGTTATTTTGATGTTTTGTAATTCTAGATTACAAAACTAAATTAAATCGGCATGTTTAGTTCACACTGTCAATTAAACTAAAAAAATAACCTTGACTATGGTAGCCAAGTTGAAAAGTAAATGAAGCCACCTCAGTGTTTTCGCGACTACAGTTTCAAACCAATTCGCCACTTGAAAAGCGCATATGGGAGTCTCTTCATTTGCAAATATCAATTTCAATTTCATCCCATTCAAGGTGTGTCCGCTGTTGCCCTAAAAACTCTGCATATTTTCCGATCTGTTGAACTGCTTCGTTCCAAACATGGGAAGATTGCCATTTTCAGGGAGCAAACTTTTAGACATTCGCTCGATTAACCAGGTTTCCTTATATTATAAATCACCGTAAAAAGAAGACCCATTATTTTTCTTCCATCGCGGGGATTTTTGTTTTCTTCGTCTTTTAAGGTTTTATGGCGGTTGCCATAAAAATCATTGGCAACCTCTTAATTCTTCCCTTAAGACTTCTTTTATATTTGTACAAAAATTGACGTAAAGAGACGAATAAAGTTTGTAATTATGTACTTCATAAGATCACCACAATGCAAAGGGAAAAAAAGCAGAGCCTTACTTACCATAACGAAATTTTCCGTATGCTCGTCTTCTCTCAAAAGCAATTGCCAGTGAAGTATTTTTCCGCTGGGAAGCAGTTATAAAGTTGAACCTCACTGCCTACGTGAATGATAAGCACGTGTTCCTCACCCGTCTGCGGAGGACTAATTTCCAGAATTATTCGCTTACTGAGGGAATTTTCCTGGTTTGAAAACGAAATCTTCTGACGACTGTATGTATGACTTGACGAGAGAGTGATTGAAATGACTCAGCTTCTTATACCTAGTTTACTAACAACAGAACTTGAGTCCTCCAAAAGTCTCTCCATATTTCAATTGGCCGGCTTTCGTTTGAAGCATTGTCTGGCTACACTGCCACTGTAAGCTTATCGGAAGGAACCCTTGTGTATTGAGTATTATGGCTAATGGATAAAATTTATTTTTTTATTTGTTTGTAGAACTCATTTTATCTCTTAAAAGTTGTAAGGTGCTTTAGAGTTGTTAGACCGAGCGAAACTTAATTTGGCCATAACCTATTGCCAATTATTCAGTTTGCAAATGTTTGCTTTGCCCTTGCTGCGCCTTCAATAACATGCAAACTCTGAACTTCAAAATCGACAGACAATCGCTATTCGTAAACTTTGTTTTCCGTTTCATGGTCTTAATGTTATGTGAGGAAACATCACAAGTGCCTTTTGTCAGGAAGGCTTCTTTAAAATGAATGATCATGAGTACCTCAAGATCAATTTATGACCTTTAGGTGCATTCAGGTACTGTATATCTAAGGAAGTGATTTCGAAGGTTTTAGTTATTCGTAAATTTTCAGTTTTCCATTTCATTCTATTAATGTTATCTGAGGAAATATCACAAGTACCTTTTGCGATGAAGGCTTTCTTGGAATGAATGAGTAACTCAATCGAGAACAATTTATGAACATCAAGTTGATTTAGTAAGTGCACAAAGAAGCACTCAAAATTACGTCACGTTAAGGAAACAATCAACTTTTGTGTATTTTAACAATTTCAAGTTTATTCCAGAGTTTATTGAGATCCTTGAACCCTCACGGGCTCGGCTATACAGAAGATACATATGAGGACGAAACCTCCTTTTGTTACTGTGCTGGCTAATGCAACGGTGTTTTTGCGCGGCTTATGATTCTGTGGAAAAGCAGATCTTAGCAAGGGCTATCAGAATCCAAAAAGAAAATGGGGGGTAATTATAACCGAGCATTTTTCAGAGATAATTGAGCTTTAATCTGGAAGAAAATGCCATACATTCTTTGTATTTTAAAGCCTTATTCATCTTTGAAAAATGCGTGGTCACCCACATCATTCTTTTTAGATTTCAATAGGACTTGCTAAAATCTGATTCTCCCCATAAGGAGCTGTTGCATTAGGCAATGTCTCGTGCAACTTGTCTCGCAATTTTGTTGCGACACAAGTTGCGTGAAAAATTGCCTAGTGTAACATAGCCGGCTACAACAAACATTCCTCGCAATTTTTTGTTGTCGCAATCGTTGCGAGAAGCAGAACTCGGTTCTACGAGTTCTACTTTGTGCAATGCTTCTTGCAAGGCTGAAACGAATTTTTCAAGCGTTGCGAAGTGTAACATGCTTCCTGCAACTTGTGCCGCAACATTTCTTAGCATCAGCCAGTTCGTCACCGTCGAGAGCGAGACCAGTTGCAAGAAACATTGCCTAATGTAACACCCCTCATGGGACTTGTCTCGCAGCACAGCAACGCTCGGTTTTTCGTTGTTGCGATACAAGTTGCACGAATCATTGTCTAGTGTAACAGCGCTTATAGTGATGTTGGTGGTGGTGGTGGTGGTGATAACGACGGCGACGACGATGATAAGGGATCTATGCAAACCGGTATGGCGTAGGGGAATAATTTCTCAAACTCGGGTTCGAGGAAATGCATACACAGTCGCAAAAGTAGGCTAATATTTTGTCCAGTTATGAATGAAGTGCAAATTTCCGGTTTTGGTTTCATGATATTCTTGTACGGCGTAACGATATGTTCACTGGGCCTCGCACAAGCGACGTGACGAATTAGTTAACTTAGGAACTGAACAAGTGTTTTAAAAGAAAAAACCTTGACTAGGCAGTTTGTATTCCCCGATTTACGACGCATAATTCCCAATAAAAATTGTGAATTTGATTCATAACAGTGATAGAACCGGTAGTCTCTTCTCCATTTCTTCGTGTTTTTCCATGATTTTCAACCTATTCGGTGCTTAAGTTTCTTCTAGAAAGCAGATGTAAGAGTTTTGCTTGACAAGCCAATTGGCAATTGATTTTTCATGTTTTTGTTTCTCAAAAGTACAAATTCTCTCTACATTCAGCAAGATTGTTTCAGACTTATCGTTTGTCATGATTGTTATGATCATAGAAGAAATAACAAGCGCTCCTTATCACCCCGGGAAAGAATATTGGAAAAATACAACACAAAATAAACACACCTTACAGAAAGCTATTTGAAAACATTTTTTTCCATTTGCAAGAAAACAACAACAACGACCACAAGATCTCGTCCGTGAGACGGTTATCAAAATAGCGGAAGGGACGATCAGTTTCGAACAAGACATCATGTTCTTTTGTTTGAGATAAATACATTTTTTAATTTATTGTTTGCACAAGCAAAACGCATTTCATAACAATTATGAAAAAAGTGTTGCATACATAAGACCTCTGTATCAAGGTGAAACTCTTACAATTTTTAACCAGTTTGCATTATCCTTTGGGTCTCCGAATTGTAAACTTCCTTTTTTTCTCAGATTATGGTCAGCACCACAAAGTACTGCTCAGTAGCTTTCGTTTGAATGGTCACACTTTAGGATTTCATCACAGACTCAAGAGTTAGAACCACCTTGTACATCATAATAAACAGCACCACAGGAAAGCACTGCTCAGTAGCTTTCATTTGAATGGTCACACTTTAGAATTTTATCCACAGACTCAAGAGCTAGAAACACCTTGTACAGCATAACAACATCATCACAGTAATGTACTGCTCGATTGCTTCTATTTGAGTGGCAACACTTTAGGATTTCGTCAACAGATCCAAACATTAGAACCACTTTGTGCAGCACAATAAACAGTTCCACATGAAAGTACTGCTCAGTAGCTTTCATTTGAATGCTTTAAGGAATTTATCCACAGACTCAAAAGTTAGAATCATCTTGTACAGCATAATAAATTCTAGGACAACAGCAAATTATTGCTCATTAGCGTTTGTTTGAATAAACTTTTATAGGAAATTAATGCTTGTGTTAATTAAGGTATTAAATTAACGCAACTTAAATTAACTCGAATTGAAGGGAAAATTACTCCCTAATAAAGGAAATTGACGCGAAAGAGGGGGTCAAATTTCAAAATGAGGGAAATTAACGCCATAAACACAAAGAAACACCTTGTGGTCCAACTGGAACAAATTTATTTCATGACTGAATTCAAAAGTCACGAACAAAACAGATCTACAGGTGTGTGAGGCAATTTCTTTACTGACAATGTGCGTTAAATTCTGCCTAGATGTAGGAAAGCTGTTGTTTTGTAGGTGTCAAGAATGTCCGGACTGGGTGCAGAATTTGCGGTTAAAATGAGGGAAATTAAGGTCGCGGAAATTAACGCTCCACTTAATTAACAACGCGGAAATTAACGCTCACAAAAATTAACGCGACTTAAATTAAGGCGAATTTTTACAATTCGCCCTAATTTCATGGAGCGTTAATTTCCTATAATACGGTAGTCCCAATATCAACATGCATATTCTCCTCCCTCACTTGCCTTCACACATTTCTTAGAAGTTCTGAGAAGTTGTTTAAACATCAACACATTTTTTAGTTGGTCATCATTCCCTTCATTCTCGTGACCTGTATGTAGACTCAATGAAATGATTTAGACATCGATTATTATCAGTGTTGATTATTATCAGTGTGAGGCATGAGCAGGAATCACTGGGGACTAGAGAAAAATGAGATTTGCCGAAACCGTTATAAATATCGAACTAACTACAGAAGAATCACTGAAAGCTCTTTTCTTCAGGTATTTAAAAACAAGTTTGCTGAAACTATTATTTCTCAGTAATACAATATATATATATATATATATATATATATATATATATATCGTGGACTATTAACGTTTCTTATATTCGCTTTGTTACAAGCTGCATGAAGTTTAGATCGCTTAAGTATCGTGAAGTCCAAGAAATCACTAAAATAAGTTTATGTTTTATGTTACATCTCGAGAGAGGAAATAACTAAGGATATAGAATGAAACCTAAGAGCTCCAAGCATGGACTAATTCTGAATTGAGTATAGGCGCTTCTTCCGTGGTATTTCAAGGGCGAATTCTACTAACGCTCCAGGGGCGTCTGATCAACCGGCCGACCGCCCTGCGTACGTCTTTATTTGTACCATAATTTAGTAACGGATTAGACAATCCATTTAGGGTAATAAGCACATGATAAAATGGTCTGAAAGGAAATATTTCGCTGGTTGAAAAACCAAGCGTTACTAGCCCCAAGGGAGCCACAAGCGCTGGCAAATAAGAAACCAAAAGTAATATGAGGATCAAACCAACTCCGTGCTGATTAATGGTCGCCCTTTGCCGTCTGTTTGCAATGAACACTCCAGCATAAGAGACGATAATGGTGATGGCAAAACAACACATTAAGAAAACACTAGTAGCTCGCGCTGAACCGGCAATTACTGGGAAATTCCGTCTTCCGATCATCGATGCAGACATTAACAAACTCAAAAGCCAGATGAAGGAAGCTTGTCTAACGACACGCGATCGTGTCACGTGATTACGGTACCACCAAGGTTTGCTCAAGGCTAGATGTCGATCTCTGCTGATTATCGCTAGGTTACCAACGGTTGATATGTAACATAGTACTACAATTGCCGATGTTAATGCACCCGGATTGGCATCGCAGAACCCCTCAAACGTGAAAGACCTTATGTCTTGGACAATGGAATATGTTGCATATAGCACGTCAGTAACTGACAGACTGCAAAGTAGTAGCAGTGAAGGATGTTGAAGGGATCTTGTTCGAAGAACAGCCGTGAGAACAAGAGAGTTACTTATGATTGACAGCGAAGCCAACAGGATGTTAAGAGGAGTGACAACAAAGGCAGTGACGTCACGTACTGTGTCCTGTACATTCTCAGGAATGCTAGGAATAAGGCATCGTTGATAAGGAAGTCTTGGAGGGTTCATGGTTGTCTGGTTATTTAAAGACACGTTGGCCTAACACGAAAAATGTTTAGTCAGTCTAAGATTGTCTCCAGGAGAATTTGCTCCCGAGGCTACTTTACTATAAGGACTTATGACCTTAACCATTCATGAAGACGAAGGACAATGAGAACGTCGTTAAATGAAAGGTTTAAATAGCAAAACAATGTCTCTGCACGTGCGTTATACATTTTGTCACAATTCCGTGCCATCTTCTGTAAACTGAAAAACGTAGAATAACCAAATTCTCTGATTCTAAGTTTGACAGAGAACATGGACACACGACGATAGATTTTCGTTTATCTACCGGGACTTGAACGCCGTCCCTTCAAATGTTCAGTCATGTTAGACAAATTGCTCAATTTAGAAAAACCACAAAAGAACTCAAAATCACGTGAATTTGTTTGTTGTGTTTTTCATTAAAGACATTTTTCTTGGTGTCGCCCGTCGTGTTTGCGTAAGGTCCCTTATTTCGTAACTCTTTGCAGAACTTTGCAGCAGCTCGATATCAAGAAAAAGTCGTCAACCATGTACTTACATTAGAAACCGTCTTGATTCTACCATTTATTACACACCATTTCAAATGTAACGGGAATTGTAATGAACTGAAGATGGCAGAAGTTTCAAAACTTAAAACTGTCGTGTTTTTTCTCTCTGCCACCGTAAGATTATCGGAAAGAACCCTTGTGTATAGAGTATTATGGCTAATGAATAGAATTTCATTTTTGTTTGCTTGTAGAACTCATTTTATCTCTGAAAAGTTGTAAGATGCTATAGAGTTGTTAGTCCGAGCGGAACTGAACTTAAATTGGCCATTAAACCAATTGCCAATTATTAAATTTGCAAATGCTTGCTTTGCCTTTACTGCCCCTTTAGTAACATCAAAATCGACAAACAAGTGTGTTTTTTACTGCCGTCGAAAATAAATAGGGTGGCAACCAACAGACCGTGAAAAACAAAATGAATCGAAACCTACCCATCAGAACGCAGGAACATGACTTATTGAACTCGTTGAACCAGACAATTTTTTTAGACTTCCGTTGGTTGTCTTGAACTTCAGCCGTATCGCATGTTATTTAAAGGCGTAATAATTCAACGAATTTCAGGTCCTGTTTACCAAAATTATCTAAGGAATTGTGTACTCGGTTTTGGTGATTCGTAAACTTTTAGTTTCATGCTCTTAATGTTCTGTGAGGAAACATCACAAGTGCCTTTTGTTAGGAAAGTTTCTTTAAACTGAATGAGTACCTCAAGATCAATTTGCGAATTTAAAGTTAAAAGCACTTAAAAGTGCAATCAGGTACTGTTTATCTAAGGAATTGATTTCGAAGGTTTTAGTTATTCGTAAACTTTCAGTTTTTCATTTCATACTCGTAATGTTACGTGAGGAAAAATCACAAGTACCTTTAGTGATGAAAGCTTCCTTAGAATGAATAACTTAATCAAGAACAATTTTTGAACATTAAGTGGATTTAGAAAGTGCACAAAGAAACACTCAAAATTTCGTCACCTTAAAGAAATAATCAATTTCCTTCAGGCACAAAGAGAATTACTCTCATTCCATTTCTCTTTCTTGGAAAACATAACGTCGTGTTTTAGTAGGAAAAACGATTGCACGGTTCGGCCAATTGAATTCTTCATTTTCTTCACTGAAATGGAAAAATCAACTTTTGTGTATTTTAAAAATTTCAAGTTTAGTCCAGAGTTTACTGAGATCCCTGAGCCTCACAGGCCCTACACAGGAGCCACATATAAGGACGGTGCCTCCTGTTGTTACTGCGCAAACGTTCTGTGCATCTCGGCTAATACAACAGTATTTTTGCGCGGTTTATGATTTTGTGGAAAAGCAGATCTAGGGATGTAAGCAAGTGCTAACAGAATCCAAAAAGAAATTTGGGGGTAACGGTGCATTTTTCAGAGATAATTGAGCTCTAACTTGGAAAGAAAATGCCATCCATTCTCTGTATTTTAAAGCTTTTTTAGAATTATGGTTGCTTAATTATCTCTGAAAAATGTGCTGTTACCCACATCTTTCTTTTAAGATTCCAGTGGGACTTGCTAAGATCTGTTTTTCTCCATAAGGCGATTTTACACCAGGCAGTGTTTCGCGCAACTTGTCTCGCAATTTTGCTGCGACGCAAGTTGCATGAAAAATTGCCTAGTGTAACATACCCTGCAACAAACATTCCTCGCAATTTTTTGTTGCCGCAATTGTTGCGAGGCGGAGTAGAACTCGGTTCTACGAGTTCTACTTTTCGCAACGCTTCTTGCAAGGCTGAAACGAATTTTTCAAGCAAGTGTAACATGCTTCCTGCAACTTGTATCGCAACGTTTCGTGGCATCAACCAATAAAGTAATCGTGCCAGTCCCCTGCACTGTTCGTTACCGTCAAGAGCGAGACAAGTTGCAAGAAACATCGTCTAATGTAACACCCTTCATGGAACTTGTCTCGCAGCACCGCAACTCTCAGTTTTTCGTTGTTGCAAGACAATTTGTACGAATCATTGCCTAGCGTAACAGCGCCTATAGTCATAACCTTTGCAAAACTACCTCGGTATTAGAAGGCACCATCCTTAAAGGGCCTTACGAGGCATACTAGCTAATAACTTAAGACGATTTCCGCTCAACGTTCGAGCAGTAAGTGCAAAAATTAAGTTACCAAAAAAATACTTGCAGCACTGTCACATTTTGAGAACAGATAAGAAGAACTTGTCGTTACTTTTGCTCCCAAGCTGACCCCGCGAGAGAAAATTGGATTTGAAGTTATCCATATTTCAATTAAAAAGACGCTTCATGTCAGTTCAAAACAAAATGGCGCCCGTTTTTAGCATACTTTTACGAGATTTGAAATTAATTTTCTTGAGAATGCTTGAGAATTTCATCGCGGGGTCACTTGGGCAAGTGAACTGGAGTGAGATGTTTCAAATAGCATTTAAAATGTTACCGTGCTATGAGTAGTTTTTTGGTAAATATTTTTTGCACTTATTGCTGGAACGTTGAGCGGAATCCGTCTTAACATTTATGAAAAAGAAAATACTGTTTATAGTCTTCTTTTCGTTTTGGAACCAAGGAAAAAAACTAAGAAAAATAACCTTTACTATTTTTTCGCCAATACAAGAGTTAGGCCCGTTTTAAACCTCGAATTTCCCTTGTGCCGAATTTAATATCCATTTGGGTCGACTCAAACTATAAACGCTCGACATTTGATTAAGATAACTCATGAGCGAGTTTTTGCAAAGTTTCGTTCCCAGGCCCCGTTTGCGAATTTGTTCGTCAAATTTCAAATAATACAGTTTCTATCGGTTTTTTTTGGTTATATTCTGTTATTTTGAGAATAGCTATCCACATAAAATAACAAGCGAAAACAATTCGATGTTCATGCAATCCGTTATAAAGTAATGATTCTTGCCCGTAGAGCGTTTCAGTAGGTTGCGCCACCCAGATCTCTTTTTAATCAAATGAAAGAACGTTAGCTGACGCTCACTGCCTCGCTGGTCATGGTTTAATAGATGCGTGGTCATGCTTATCAGTTTTAAGCCAATCACTAACGCTGTTATGTTCAGAATTGCATTAACGTAATTTATGTATTCGATTCGACAATGTGAAATTCGACCTATAAAGCAACAGTCGAACTTCTGTCGAATATTCGACTGGCCCAGTCGAAGAAGCGGCAGAGATTGCATTTAATTCAAGCCTGTCAAATTTAATTGCTTCAAACGTAGAACTTCACATGCATTTAATTCCTGAATTAGATTCGGTACATGTGAAATTCGATGTTTAAACCGGGCCTCAAGCAAGTACTTTAATTTGTGAAAAGAAGACTGAAACGCAAATGAATCCACACACGTGCAAAGCTAAGGATGCGCTTGCCAACTATTTTATTTATTTCACGTATTTGTCAGCGATTGTTTTCTGTTTCTAATCAATATTCATGACTTGTTGTAGGATTTGCCACAAATCACGTACTCTGTGGCTTGAACTTTTGAAGACTGGCTTCTCCTTTCGAGAGAAGTCTGAAGACGTCTGAAAGTCCTGAAACAAAGGGCAAAGTCTTAAAGCAGCTCAACCAAAGGTGAACATTAGCTACGTTGCAATAATATCCCCATAAAAAATTCTTTGGAGGGTAAAAATGTCGCTCGATTACGTTAGCACGTGGTTTATGAGTGTCGCTTCAATTTTAAATGCAACTTCAAACTACGGTCTTCTCAGTGTTTAACATTATATACCACCTTGTTTGCGAGCTTTTCTTTGGTGTGTTTGAAAGTTAAGCACTTGAACTGATCATGTATATTGCTTATTTTCCATTTTTAGGGACTGAAATATCAAACTTAGAAAGGTTGGAACAAACTGAAAGAATCTGAGACGAAAAACACAACTTCCACAAAAGGTGAATATTAGCTGCATTGTAAAAAAATACTGTATAATAATTTTCTTCGCAGAATAAAAGTTAACATCTTTGCTCGGTGTGGTTTGAGGATTGTTGAGTGTCGCTTAAACTTGAAATTCAAATTTAAGCGAGTGTACCTGTCCTCTCGGCCTTTAATTTGTGCCACAAAAATATAGTGGCCTTAGCTTGAAGAGGATTAAGGGATATTAATATTATGACTCGAGGAGATTTTGAAGTCTACAGTCAGAGAGGTTGTACCTTTGAAAACCGCGTCTAACGTGGTCTCACTTAAACCTTAGTTGTCAGAAAGTTAACTAAGACTTCCTTTTATGTATTTTAAAAATGGAGCATTTGAACTAATGGATTTTTTTATTTATGTCTCTCTTCAGAAACGAAGGAACTCGTGGAGTCTAAAGGAGAAGAAAAGATGAAGATAACAACATGGAAAAGACGAATCAGGAAAGAACTCGGCAAAGATAAGAACTTTAATTGTTTAACACAGCTTTAGAAAAATGGAGGCTGAACCAATTTTTAAGTGTGGATTAGAATCAAAAGTATACATTTTAAAGAAATGCGCATTGATCTTGCTGCTGAGAGATGTTGAAGTGAATTTATCTTGCAGAAGTGCGTGTCGATCTACCCTTCAATTGTCTGAGTCTATTCGCTAAATTGATTCAGGACTTGAACTGGAAGGAGATAATTACGTGTATTCATCTGGTAGAAATGTTCAATGATCTCGCTGCTAATTGTCTGAAACTATATCTAGATTGACAGGACTTGGGTTTGAGAGAAAAATAAAACAATTTGTGATAAAGTTTCAATCTCAGCCACCATTCAAACGTTGAGCGATCAGTCGATAATATTAAATGATTCAGTTTACTGCTCTGAAATCCCGCGATTTCATTTTTACATTAAAATGTTGCAACAAATTTGTTCTTGCTGTTTTGATGTTAACTGGCCGTTTATTGAATATTTTTGGCCTAAAAGAAGAGCGTCCAGTCTAGTAAAAACGTTTGTACTATTGATCACTCAACTTGTAGATAAGACTCGGTTCAAACGTCGTGCTTTCATCGTGTCGAGCTCATTTGAAACAAAAGATAATTAGGCGGCTTCTTTTGATCCCACTGAGTTCCACACGACGAAAGTGCGACGTTTGAACCGGGTGTAAGTATAAACATTGCATTTATAAGTTGATGTGGTGAAAAGTTTGGGAATTTTAAGCTGGCACCTACCGGTTTATCATAACAATTTATCGCGGATTGCAACTTTGCTGACATTAATCTTAACGTTTCAATTTCACAAGGAGGGACAGCAGCTGATCTTCTGTTTGAAATGAGCCAGAAAGTACGAAAAATTTAAAATGCTTTCGTATCCATGTCTGAAAAACTTAACAAATTGACATTATTATCGAATAGTGACCAATTGTCTTGTATATGTTCGCATGTTTTGTGAACTTTAAATGCTACAACCAATACGACAAGCAATCCAGAAAAAAGTAAATAAAAATAGACAACTTGTAAGCTGATTTGAAAGTAAATTATGACTACTAAAGTATCCCAAATTCTTTCTGATTTTTCATCATTAACTTTTGAAGTTGTCAAACAAGTGCAAATTTGCTACAAACAGAAAATGAAAAAAAAAACTTTTCGTACTCTGGCAATCAGATGTTCTAGGATCACATCTTAAAAGGAGCCATCCACGTCAGTTTTTCACGTGTTATTTCAGATCATCAACTGGACATTTTGAATTTTATATTGCCAAAGTTCATTTGGTACACAGTATCAAATGAAACGGTTACTCGTTAGCTTTCATTTAGGATTTCATTCACGGACGCCGAAGTTCTAACTACCTTTATCAGCATCACAGGAAAGTACTGCCCAGTAGCTTTCATTTGATCCCATTTAAGGTTTTCATCCGCAGACTCAAGCGTTAGAACCACCTTGCACAGCATAATAAACAGCACCACAGGAAAGTACTGCTTAGTAGCTTTCATTTGAATGGTCACACTTTAGGATTTCAACCACGGACTCAAAGGTTAGATCCACCTTGCACAGCATAAAAAACAGTACCACAGAAAAGTACTGCTCAGTAGCTTCCATTTGAATGGTCACACTTTAGGATTTCAACCACAGACTCAAGAGTTAGAACCACCTTGTACAGCATAACAAACAGTACCACAGAAAAGTACTGCTCAGTAGCTTCCATTTGAATGGTCACACTTTAGGATTTCATCCACAGACTCAAAGTTAGAACCACCCTGTACAGCATAATAAACAGCACCACAGGAAAGTACTGCTCAGTGGCTTTGATTTGAATGGTCACATTTAAGGATTTCATCCACAGTGACAATATGTAGAACCACTGTATTCAGCATAACAAAAAGCCAAGTAACGTACTTCCCAAACGCTATTGTACTAGAATTTTATCCACTGACTTGAAAGTTAGAACTTCTTCAGTTTGCAGCACAATAAACCGCGCCACAAGAAAGTAAGTGCTGCTCATTAGCTTTCATTTGAGTGGACACATGGAGATTTCATCCACAGACTCAAAAGTTAGAACCACCTAGTACCGCATAATAGACGGTATCGCAGGAAATTGCGGCAGCATCTTTCATTTGAATGAGGCCCTTGAATGGTCGATGTAGGATTTTATCCACATCACGATAAACAGTACCACGGAAAAATACTACTTGATAGCATTCGTTCGAAAGATCACTCTCTATGGTTTTAATCACAATCTCAAACGTTAAACCCATCCTAAATGACAAGATTGGGTTTGTCTGAAACTGGAGGTGAAAGGATTAATCAAAGACTGGCTTCGAGCGAGTGATTTACGCTGAATTGGGTGTTTCGGATATGATATAGATTGTCAGTGCCTTCTTGAGAATGTCCACGCAATCTCCACATCAACTGGTCAATTTCCAGTAGACAAGAGAGCAAAGGCATTATAATTTAAGTTTGGATCTAATTTATTAAATCCATTGAAAATTGTCATAAATCTAAAACTGGTTTAAAAAATTTCTCCGGTTTCGTATTTTGGAATAATTGGATAGAACGGATATTATCATAAGGAAACGAATCTTGAGGAAAAGTGCTTGCGTTCATCTTGTCTTCTTGGGAGTTTAGTTAATAAAACCCTGACGTCTGGTTCAGAGGGACGTTGGTACTAAAGGCGATCAATATTGACCAGTTATATAGACCACAAAACAAACCATGCGGCTTTTATTCCTAGTGCCAAAACGGACGATTCTTCGGCTTTTTTAAGTGCTTTGCACAACAGTTGTCGTTGCCTCTTTCTTCGATTTCATGTTCTGCAAAGTTCAAGATTTAAAAAAAAAGCCTTAGCAGACACTAAATGACATTTTTGTTACACAGGTGTACTTGTCTTGATTGCCGTTTCAATTTATTATCATCAAAACAAAACAAAACGAAACATTCTTCAAGATGTTGACACAAAGTACAAAGTACGTAGTTTAAACTGCATATTTTTACACAATTGTCTTGTTTGTGGCAGCGATCTAAATTGTCAGAAATTATTTGCCACTGCATTGTTTATCGAAATAAAATTGAGATTTTGAAACAAATTCGTAGCAAATAAACTAAGATGTATTTGTTGCATAATCATCCTATTTATCGTTATCATTTTAAATTGTGAGGAAAAATTCATACGAAATCGTACTGATTTTGAAACAAAACAACTATTTAGTCGGCATGCTAATTACGTTTTGCTCCAAAACAATAATGACGTAATATTCGTAATATTGTCTTCAGTACTTATATTGCAACACATGTGTCCATAAACACTGGTGTGAAACTTGCAACTTAATTTTGAGACACCAAAACATCGGTTAAAAGGGCATCTTGCGGGTGAATTGATTTTCTATCAAGTGTTTGCAAAAGCTAATTTAAACACTAAAACAAACAAGACGAAAAATCAAAACAAAACAAAACAACAACTGAAACAACGTCGCATGACGTACAAGTTTAGAAAGAATATAGCATTGACTTTTCGTCTTAGTACAATTTTTTATGTCTACGTAGTAGGTTGGGAAATTCTGTGTTCGTGATGGCGGCAATTTATTTTCACACAACGAATAACCTGAGACCTGATATAACAGTTGTCGAAATCGCAGTTCATTTACCTATCGACGAAACATTCTCGGAGTGCATCAAATACAAAATCCGAAAAAAAAAGAAAAGTATTTACACATTGCTTCGTTCAAGTATTTACTGTGGTCTGTATAACCTAGGAATATAAATAGAATTTTTCAATCGATATAAGGACGTCTGTTTTAAGAGCAAGGCTTGAAACACATTAAGTTTCTTCCGAGAACCAGACATTGGGTTTAACTAGCTCTTGCCTGTAATTGTAGTTACTGCGTTGAAGGAAAAGACTCTTTCTGCTGGCAATGGATGTAGCACAAGATAAAATATTTTAGATTAAAGTTTTTAGAAAAAAAGTTCGCAGGACACAAGTTTTTCCCTCAATTGCTCCAAACTTAACCTAAGCAAATGCTGCTGGTTTTGGTTAGAAACAAAGTTTGCTTTTTTTTTCCTGTACTACAAACATTTGACAGTCAGAAAAAACCCTTGTTAGGGAAGTGGTCATAAAAAGTGTACTAGATGAGGACCCACCTTGTGTAGGGGTAGGGGGGCTATGCAAGATACCACCCGTTTCATTAGCCAAATGAATAAAATTTATTGGCCTCAAAATTTGAGTTGAGGCTTTCATATTAGGTGTGCATGAAGCTTGCATTGCTGGAGAAAGGGCACAGGGAGGTTTGAATCTTTTTCTTAGTTTCTACTCCTGATAGAGTGGGGGCTATAAAAACAAGACACCATCTTTCAAGGTGGAGGAAGGGGGTACATGAAGAGACCACCGGTCTTTTTGCGGAATGGTGGGTCCTGTCTGAGTACAATAGCTTTGACCATTTCCCTTATTATAAGCAACATTGCAAGCTATGAATAACCTAAAAATGAAAGAACGATCGAGAATATGAGCACTAAGAGACGAATTTTGTTTATCCAAAACTTACATAGTACGTTATTCTCGTACATCAAATTTTTCACAAAGATTTCATAGCTTGCCATGTTGCTTTTAACATCCTCCATGTATACAACAAGTTCTTTTGGCGAACTTAAATAGGTTGAGGATACTCTTTGAAATCTTTTTGCGATCAAAAAATGTTCAAAGGGTGTCCTGTTAAATTTTTCTACTAAAAATGTTGCCAGGGGAAACGCTGTGCAAATTTTTTCAAATTTTCCCGCCAAAAGACTTAGTATATATAGCAAGAAAAATTTTGCCACACCTTTTAATTAATTTTTTACTTAACTAATTGACTTATTGAAAAAGCATTGTATGAAGAGAAATAAAATATTAAGAGGCAATAAAATTGAAACAACTGTTTGATCTTTTTATTGTTGTCGACTTCTAATTATTAAATAGTTTAAGTACAAGCTATTGAAATATTAAAGAGCGGTTACTGAAAAATAAAAAAAAAAGGCGCATGCGTCTCTTGGGCGCCCGTATTTTTTCGAAGTCTTTTGGCGGGAAAATTTCTAAATTTTCAAACAGATGTTAACTACTTGGAATACTAATAAAATTTAAAAAAACGGCGCATGCGTATTGAGCACCCGTCTTTTGGCGGGAAAATTGGACACAATTGAACAGCGCTTACCATGGCAACAGTCAAGACAAAGAATTCGCGTATAGTTGAACGCAATAAACATTTGAACGATTACACACTGTCAATAAAGCTTCAATAAATAGCAAGCAAAATGAAATGAAAGTGTTCGCGAAATAGATTGCTGAAAAACTACTGAAATGTTTTTGCCAGGTAGCCTGCATGCCAGTTTACAGAACATTCTCCGAGAAAACAGAAAAGTGGTACAGTACGGTACAACTTGCTTACGACTGCTGCATACACTGTTGTTTTAATTTGAAAACTGATTTCTGGAAAACCTCACGAAAATCGTAGCCGTGAACAATGCAAAACTATAACAAATTCTGTACGATTTTGGCATTTTGCGAGCTGAAATGTGGCATGTTACAGTTGGAAGCAAATGTAGTACCGTGTAAATTTGCCCTTGTTTTTATGATATAGTGCAACGCAGATACAACTAACACGTTTGATTAAAAAAAAGCCAGGCAATGAAAACTGCGTTAAACGGTAAAAATTCAAAGTAACGAAACAGCTGTAAACGTTTCGCTGAGAAATATATATTGTATCAACATTCGCTACTGAAAACTGGGAAACTTGTGAATGGCCTGTTGGTTTTGTCGCATGGCCTTTAAGATTCTTACTGTAAAATGAGCTTAATAGACTGTTTTCAGGGCGGCCATATTGGAGGTAGTAAATAAAATAAGGTGTTTCTTCTTTGGGAAACAGGTTCTGTTTTTATGCAAATAGTTCAATTGCTTTAAATCTCAAAACCATATGTAATCTGAAAACAGAAAAATGGACTTAAAATTCCAGTCGGAATTTTTTCTGAACCATACGGTCTTTTCTAAGGACTGAAACTGACAAGAGAAAGTTGTGACTCAATGCTTTCACTGGGACATCGTCTACATGAATATCTAATTTGGAGTTTACCTCGTTGTAGGAACCTCAGGGCAAGATTTCATTTGTTTGGTAAGCTATTGTTTTGCTGTACGCAATTGTTTAAAATAATTTTTTTCCGTTTTTGACAAGTGATCACCCTTAAAAAGGTACCTAAAAGCGAATTGAAGCAAGGAAAAATTTATGTGAAACAAGAAAAATCGATTAAAGTCTGTTCACTAAATCTGTCTGAACCTCACAAGTGAGCCGTTGATGAAAACTGACAAGCGGTCACAATATCCTCTGACCTGTAACCGGGGAAATTGTGCCTGAAAGTTCAAGGTTTAAAAACCAGATGGCCCGGAGACATTTTTTGCCGTAAGAAGTGAAATGGCTGTTTTCTTCTTCTTCTTCTTCTTCTTCTTCTTCTTCCTCCTCTTCTTCTAGGTGATTTGCTAGGTGGCTGCGAGCCATGATTTTCAATATTTATTGCTCGTAAAGCAAAAAGAGATTTTTTTTTGCGTCGTTAAATGTGATTTCGTAGAAACCAAGCAATGTTTCGTTAGCTGAAAGATGTATGAAACGATTGTAGGAAACGATTGTTTTAGTTTCCTTGAAATGTAACATTGGCCCTCTATACTGTTACTGAAAACTGACAATCGGCAAAAAATTGATTAATTAAAAATTAATAGCTCTTTTCTTCAATGTACTAACCGAAAATTTTAACTCACAAGTCATCGGTTCGTTTCGTTATCCTCACTGAAACTCTGACTCGCAATCTGACAATTTGTACTGACAAATACCCAAAGAGCTTGATATTTTTAGTGAAAAATCGTTTCTCTCCATCCGTATCTTTTCAGTAAACACAATCAAATAAATAGCTTAATTTCTTACCGACAAATTGTGTCGTAGCTTCAATATCCATGATGAATGCCCACAATAAACGTTGAACAAATCCTTTCTGGAACGCTGCCGGTTTCCTTACGAACGCCTCCAGCGCCAGAATTTGATTTAACAAGAGAAAATAATGGCTTAATATTTTTACTGGCAAGTCATGAACTGAAAAGGCCAAAATTTGATTTCACAACAGACAAAAGATCCACGCTGCTTCCTAAAATTGTTTGCATCAAGTGGTTTTGAATCCTGAAGTTCGTTATATCTGGCGTTACACTGTATGTCAGTATTAAAAAACGAAACTTCTAACTTAATTTAAAAAATAATAATAATAAAGAAATAAAAGAAGGAAAATTACCATCAATGCCTACACATCGGGTGCATGTGAAAATAATTTGCACCCTATGCACTTTACGATCGACTGATTCGCTTAATAAAAACCTACCCCCAACCCAAATGCCTCAGACTTTAAAACAGTAAATATTTCGCATGGTCTGTCTTGAGCGAGAGAATCCACTATCTTGTGTGTTTTTGGCGGCTTTTATCGACTTTTGCTTTTCTCAACGAGTTTTCAGAAAAAGAACTGTTTAGCAGTTTACAAATGATTGTGCTATAAGTACACACGGCTGCTTCTACAGCTTTACCTTTAAAAAAGTCCAGCCGTCCTGCAAGCATTTATGGTAACCTCTTTGCCGCTCTTTGTAAGGTAAATTATTTTCTCTACCTTTAGTTCTTGTGTACTTTTGATTCAATTCTTTCTTGCTTGAATTGATTCTGACGTCTAAAGCTTCCTGAAAGTGTCCTGCGGAAGTAAAATGATTATCAATAAAATAGAATCAAATAGAAACAAAACATTAAATATATTATTTTCAGAAACAAAATTTGATAGAACATTTTAGTGTGACAAACGTATCCGTTTTCTTATGTTCTTTCTCTCCCATTCTGGCTACTCATACAACTTCTGTCATTTTGCACCATACTCTCCCTCTCCCATGAAATGTCAAGAGTTGTATTATGCTAAAATAAATACCCCGCAAAAGCGTATTATTCAGTTCTGTACACATATCTAGGAAACAGGTACCATACTTTGTAGCCCCACTTGAAAAAAATCTAAAGCAATTTGATGTGACATCCTGCTGGTAATAAATTTGATGTGTCCATGCCAACCATATTTTGAACAAAGTTT
Source organism: Siderastrea siderea (assembly GCA_964030785.1). Lineage (NCBI taxonomy): Eukaryota > Metazoa > Cnidaria > Anthozoa > Scleractinia > Rhizangiidae > Siderastrea > Siderastrea siderea. The sequence goes on from OZ034976.1 coordinate 9,045,298, forward strand.
CTTTTTTCAACATTTTGAATTTTCATTTTCTTTGACTAAACAAATTTTAACCCCCTGGTATATTTTTGACCATTTTGACACTTTTCAATTAGTTTTGATTACTTCTGAGCTAGTTTTGTAGCTTCCTGATGGAAATTCATACATTGGATCAAAGTTGGGAACTGCTCGAAAATCATAAAGTAATTTTGAAAGGTTGTGTGATGAAGTAGGCTTAGTTGTGGACTTCAAAAGAAACTTGCTTTTTTTTATCTTCTGAGTTTCAGTGTCATAGCTGCTTAAATCTCGGGAGTTCCGGAGGGGAAGGGACTTTCCTTGACCTACCCCCGGGTTTCCTGTTTCCAAAAGTCCGGTCCGGGTATGAGTAGACAGTACACCCACCAAATTAAACAAAGAAGTAAAATTATAACATCTAAGATCTCCGCTTCAAAGACACTCAACTCAGCTTTTTAACAATGCCATGTTGAACTTGAAGGCCTTTCTGGTTGGTTTTCCATCCTATCCCTGACATTTACCTAAAGAGGGGTAAGAACGATGTTATGGCATGCCAAGTAAGGTCTCCACCTATTTTAATTAAACAACAACAACTAACAACGTTGACAGCAACAACAATCTGGCTGGAGGTACAACCTAAATGGGAAATAAGAAATGAGTAACAGGGACCCCAATTTTTAAGGGGGAGGTGGGAAACCAAACTAATACTTTCCGGGATCCGTTTAGAAGCCAGGAGCCGAATTCACAAAGGTTTCCCAGGTTCAAATTAGTCAGCCTCAACACTGTTTCTCACGAAATGCTACAGTCAAAAATCGATTATCCTGACTTTTTTCTATGGTCCCGATTTCTTTATGAACGTTTACGAGTGATGGTCGAAACAACATTAAGCTAAAAACTTGAGACTGTAATTCTTTACAAACAGGCTTTGTTTCCTCGGTTTTCTCCAGTGATAATTGATTGAGAACGCTATGAATATAGTTTGCTCTACTAAAAAAAAAGAGCAAGGCGATTGTTCACGTAAATTTTGTGTAACGATGTATTCAGTTTCCATTATCTAAAGATATTCTATTTTCTCGATTATAGAGACTATTTTCAGTGCTATTAGAGAGTCCAGCTAATCGAAGTTCTACTGTATTACTCTACAACAGTACATGGGACATAGGGCACATCTTAGCTTCTTGAATCCAACCCACAGGCCAGGGTTCTGCTCATTTTAGCCGATGACGTCCATGACGTGAGAGGCTAATGTTAGAGCCTTAAAGATCGAATATAACGTTTCTAAAACCTCGCAAAATGTGGATTGGGAATTATGCCATTTTGCATTTAGGTTTATCTTTTGCGCGGCTTTCTCGTTTATCTTTTTCAAACGAGAACGGATACGTGTGAACGGTGCCTGAAATTAAAGTCACACGTATAAGAAAAGTAATTTAAAGAAAACTCGCCCTAGTAAAGCGAAGTGCTTTCGTGAAAAGTTTCCTAGAGTACTTTCGAAGTCGCTTACACCTAAAAAAAAATAAACAAATGGACTTAGAGCACTATACATCACATAGAAAGTTGAGGTCCAAGGTTGAATTAGTGCTACTGTGTCGAGCTTGTTTTTGTCCGTCGGAGTTGTGGTTGAAGTTATACCTAATCGTACCAAAATCGCAGGGACATAACAAGTTACCACTGTGACAAGAACACAAAACACAGTCCCTGCACCTCTAAAACTCTGTTGCTTCACTGCTATTTCTTGAACTGCCTCTAACTGAGTTTTCACTTGTCTTTTGTGCCTTCTTGAAATGACGAACATTTTGATGTTGCAGTAAGAAGTAAATGCTAACGTTAATGAAATCGTGAGAAACCAGAGCAACTTGCCAGTGGTTTGAGAAGCGGGCTTGTCGATGCCGTTTGGGACACTGACCAGAAAGCTGGCGAGCCAAGCTGTTCTGACGACTTTAACCATCCGCTCTTTTGGAAGAATTGTAAAGTATCGAAGAGGAAAAGCTACGGCGATATAGCACTCTGCGGTTACTATACATAAATTAAACAAAGAATTAAAAATGAACGTATGAGACAAGTAGAAAACTGCAAAACGAGTGCTTCGAAAAATGGGGCAACCATCGAGTAGGATGTTGACACCGACAGCAAATAAAAAAGAGTTTAAAATAGTGCCATGAAACAAACTGACTGTAGCTAGACTGGCTAGGCCGATGTTTGTGGTAATCTGACGAAGCTCTGAGAAGAAAATTATCGTCAAAATAACAGGCGCATTTCCAGCGAATGATGCGACACCAAGGAACAAGTTGACAATGGAGAACGCGACCAACAAGCCAGGACTAAAGGCCTTCATCTCGCTAAGCATGTCTCTATTCACTTCCTGACCTACTTGGGAGAAAAAGCAATTTTCTGTCGTGTTGTTGGTGATGTGACCGAGTAAGTTCATGCTTGCCAGTTTTCACGAAGGGAACAAATTAGACTAATGCTCCGGTAATTTAGTACCGAAAGGAATAAGTATTGACGACTCTGTGGGTGGACTTATACAGAGAGGTCATTGGATCAATGTGCAATTAAATCTATTGCGTGTCAGAAATTATGCTCAACAAAAACATTGAGAGATCCGGTATTAACTGCGAAGACCAAACCGTCTAAAGCATAAAAAAGGAACCAAGGAACAAAAGCATCAATTACACTCAGCCAAGTGTAATTGATGTTTTTGTCATCGATTTGAGGCAGGTTTTTGTGTCGGTTTCATTGATACGAACCTCTGCTTCCAATCTTCACACGAAATTATGTCTTGCCGTACGAAATGGGGTCATATTCCCATCATTCAGGGATGTCGTACAGTTCATAAAATTGTATTACACCATAACAAAGAAATATTCAATTCATCGCCTGCTACCTAATACGCTTGACTCGACTTTAGTTAGGTAATTCAAAATAGCAATTCTCCCCACTAATTTCCATAAGTTTCTCCTGATATTAGTTCTGGGTATCTAGTGGCACATCAAAGCATTTGTTATTGTCACCTGTCGGCTGGAGAATGAAATCAGTTGTAATAAGGAAATTTGGATCTTAATAACGCTTGAAAAAAAAAAATGAAAGTTACTGTTTTGCGAAACTGAGAAGCGTGAGCACTTTGAATCCATTTTGACATTTTCATTTTCGTTGCAAGTTCGTAACTCGCAACTTCGCCGCTCGCAAGGTGCTCGCGTGAAGTCCAAGCTAACCTTCGCTCTGTGCTTTCCACGTGTATTTAGTGAAAAAAGAAATAATAAAAGATGACAGTTAGTTTTCTCGTTTTATCGTTCACTAAATGACTTCTCAGTGATATTCTCCATCTTAAGTTGATGATAGATAAATTCAACATCATCACGAATTTCGAGTTCGTTCGTAGAGAATCAGTTGTGAGCCAATTTATAAGTATTATAAATTAAAGTTAATGTGACAACCATGAGGTTACTGTCCTAGCGTTACTATATCGGCAATGCGATATGCCATCAAGGTAAGACCTTTCAATCATCATGCCTAAAGGTCATGCCACATTCACGTGCAAACATCAGGATATTTATATTTGACCAATGACGTTTCGCTGCTCACGTGAAATTTAGCACCCTCAATTTGCCTTTGTTCATTTCAGCCTTCCATTCTAGTAATCCTTCCAGTTGAGTACCTCTGTTAACCAGCTCCCCTCCCTCCCTCCCATGTGTTGTCTCAGTATCTGTGGGCACAGCTTCGCACAGTTTCATAACTGTTGCTGCAAACATTATATACACCTGTATTCTGTTGTATGTGATATTACATTATCTACAGTGTACATCTTGTTCCGTCAGCATACAGATGTAAAATTAATGTACCAGCTAATTGTAGTTATTGTTCATTCTTTGCCATAGCGGATAAGCTGCGATGAGACTGCCAACTCTGGCTTTATAGCCTTTTTCTTAGCCTCATTTACTACTGATTTGCATTTCATTATTCGCATTGTTTTATTTATTTATTTACTTGTTTATTTATTTGCTTATTTTTGTTCAGTTTTTTTTAATAGTTTGATCAACGTAAGGACATATTAGTTATTACTCCGGCCTTGGTACGCTGCTGTACATTAGTCTTATTTTGGTGATTGTTATTCTTTCATTCTGGTATAAGCTGTGAAGAGATTGTCAATTGTCAGTTAAATGAACATCTTTCTTAAGCTCACAGCTGCTTTTACTAAATGATTCCTATTTCACGGTTGGGATCATTTCTTCTCAGATTCAATTATTTCAATTGGCTTCTATTAGCTTGTAAGATCATTTCAATTTTACCAATCAACTATGCCCTGTAGGGTAGTATGGCAATTGTGATCAATTTCAATAAACACGGGTAAGGGAGGAAGTGCTCCCAATACAGGTCACACTTTTCCCCATGGACTCACAGTCTCAGTTACTTCTATATTCTGCCCCATTCGCAACTGCTTACTATGGTAACCATGGGGTATAGGCTCGGATAGGATAAGGACCTCGCTCTGAGGAGATTGTTGGCTCCCTGGGGAGGATCGGATAGGGAACTTGCTCATGGGGGATTTTGGCCCTCTGGGGAGGATTCGATCCTCGCTCATGGGGGATGGCCCTCAGGGGAGGGGATCTCGCTCTGAGGGGATTTTTGGCTCCCAGGGGAGAATCGGGTATGGACCTCGCTCATGGAGGATTTTGGTCCTCTGGGGAGGATTCGACCCTCGCTCTCGGGGGATGGCCCTCAGGGGAGGCCCATTGCCAATATAGCCTAGCCTGACCTGTATGCAATCTATGCTTCACTGGAGTACTTCCTCCCCTACGCCTTTATCCCACAAACGGCTGTTGTCTTACTTACTCTCATGGGTTGGAACATTAACTTATATTTTAGACTTAGGCCTGGTTACATGTCAAAAATGCATGTAGAAAGATAGTCGACGTGCACGTAACACTGAAAACGACCAGCGGCTGTTCTGACCTAGAGTAATTTTGTTGTGGTTTCTTGTTCCATCTGACTAAGCATTGAAATGGAAAATGTCAAAATAAAATAATGCATATAAATACGCTAGCTCACCAACGGAGCTCCTAAAAAAGAAAAAGAAAAACAGAAGCCTCGAGCTGGACTTAAACCATCACCTGCTGAGTTCGATTTTTGTGTGGCTTCGACATTTTTGTATTACCGGTAGAGCTTTTATTCCAGATAGCATGGCTTGTAATTGTGTAATGAGAATTTTTGGATAATTTACTGTGTTTCATTTGCGGTGACATGATCGACTACGCCCTAATTTATGCAAAATTTTCAATACAACGTGATAACCAACGTCATAACTACCGTCCATTCTTCTTAAATCTTCACATTGTGGAAGAGTAAATAAAATTAAACGAATTTTTTTTTGAAAACTTTAATTGTTACGTAACTATTTACTGTTTTCTCTCGTCCCAGTCCCTCTCCAAAACTAAAAAGTCATGGTTTAAAGAAAATACACAAATTAAAAAAAACCCTTTCAGTTCCCGGCTAGATCTCATTTTGCCCCAAGTAACTGATAGAAGGCAAACTGGAATGGGAATTCGCTTTCCTAAAGCATTGAAAATTTCAATCAAAATAATTTATACACATGGGCGTGACATGTCACGTGACATAAAAACAAAGTTCGTGAAGAAAAAAATTAAATTCTTCAAGGAAATGCTTGAGTCCGCCAAACTTTCTAATCAGTACCGTGAACGTATTCTAAACTAGACTACCCCCCTCAAAATCTGCCAAGACTGACCCTTTCCTTCACTTGAGCAACAACGTCAGATCTGTAATTAACGGTCCCCCCCCCCCCCTAAGAGTATGCAGAGAAATGACAGCGGAATTTTTTTACAGACTGTACAGGTCGTAAGCTTCCTTTAACAGAGGGTATCAGTTTATGCAGATATGTTTAATTTTTTACACCAGAAATGCGCCATGCCGGAATTGAGTAATATGGAGGTATTTTTGAAAAAAGAAAACTTGCATCCCTCAGGAAGGTAAGAATACAACGACAATTTTGAAGTTAGTGCTTTCATGAGTATTCTTTCAAAAAATATGGAAAAAAGTTCTTTAACTATTGATTTCTTTTCAGTTTTAAAGAAAGAGGAGCAATCAACTCCCTGTTGCTTTTGTCTGAAGTAAGTTATAATTAACTCCACTTTAATCTATTTATCCCAAACGCACTCTCCGAGGGAATTTCCTGCCCCAAGAAGTGAGAGGAGCTGGCTCTGCTGGGCGGGGAAAAGGAACACGAAAATCTTGTAAAACAGTGTTCGTGCATTTTTTTCTGCCTTTTACAGAAGATTTTTTCCTTGTCTAAATCAAGTTTATGTCTATGTCTGATCTCCTTTACGTTTACTTCACTTCACGTCGCTTTACTACTTCATTTCCTTCCATTTCACTTTTCACTTCTTCACTTCACTTCACTTCACTTCACTTCACTTCACTTCACTTCACTTCACTTCACTTCACTTCACTAGTTATTTTCTGTGCCTCACACGTTTTTAAGCCATTTTGCCACGCGCAAATTACATTGGCTCAGCACAGATTTCATCAACTTGACTCATTTCAGGATCAAAAGGATCGTGGAGTCATAACTGCATCGTCGGGTAATCATGGGAACGCTCTCGCATTTCACGGCCAAGCCCTTGGGATTCCTGTTCATGTGGTCTTGCCAGAAAACTCACCTTTGATTAAACAGACCATGTGCAAGAATTTTGGCGCCAAAGTCATCATTAAGGGAAGCAACAAATGGGAGGCAAGTATGGAGGAGTGCAAGTATGAATAGTTAAATGACTTTCAATGACACGATGTCACTTCCAGTTAGCTCAGGTGGAAGGAGACCAGTCAGCAGAGCGGGAGATCTGGGTTCGACTAGATCTCCACGTGGCTAAGATGACCACTTCAAGAAATTGCGGTCACCTCGTTCTGGGTACGAGAGATAGTACTGCGGATATGTGACAAACCACGGATGTGACCACCCTCAGTATTATCTGTATATATGCATTATTGACCAAGCGTGAGGGCAAGATGGCTGAATATTGGCCAAGTTCCATACCAAGCACCATAAAAACGCAAAAGGTGAAAGAGGCCAACATCCAGCCATCTTGACCAAGCAGGCTTAATCAATCAACGAATTATTTATGGCTAAGAGAACACCAAAGAGATTTTATTATTGAGTTGTTCACGATACTCGCCAACATCTTGGTTTTCTTTCTTTTCATCCTCTTCGAGGCTTTCAGCTGTTTTGTTTTGCGACTCTTGCGGGAACATAGTAGGCAATCCCGAGCGGGCAAGGTAGCTTTATCTTGTCCCCTCGGGAAGCCAATCAGAGTGCAGGATTTGGTTCATCTTGCCTGCTCACTCAGCCTTATAATAATATACTTTCATTGATGGGTGGGGAGGGTGAGATGAAATCAACAACGGACCGGATGGTGACACTACGCTGACACTCCTCTAATTACGTCCATAATCAACTCTCCAGTTATATGCCTAAAGCCAAAACGAGAAATGTTAATTAAGCATTTCTATTCAGATTATTTTAAAGGTATGGTGGTGTTGTGGCTCTGTAGCGCTTCGGGCTTTTTCAAAGATCCAGAGGGTCGATGGCTCAGATCCTCTGCATAGTGTCTTGTTGTTTCCACAAAAAAAAACGAGAAACTTTACTAATCTCTCTCCACCCAGACGTATACATACTTATACCAGCGACAAACTGCTGAGGGGTAATCCTGCGATGGACTTCCTAGCGGCTTCATTTTACAGAAACCAGAATTAAGGGCCGGTCTTGTGAGCCACTTGCGGCTGTTGTGTGAATTTATCCTTAAACTTTTGTCATCAGTTCAATTTTGCAGCATTCAAACTTGATTGATTTGGATTTTTTTTACACCTGCAGTTTAAATTCTTAGAATCACTGCGAGCATCTTTCTCACTCATACTGAAATCTTTGATCTGTAATTCACTTTCACTTATTGCATTTTCATAGCAAACTTTTTTCCTTGTTGTATTTTAGGCGAAGGAATTTGCTACTGGTATAACAACCGAGAAGCGCTTAGCTTACATTGATGGGTGAGATTCTTGTCTTGTAACTTGTTTCTAAATATTTCTTATATGACTAGTTGGGAGAACCAAATTGTTAATTCTTCTTTTAATCCGTTTTTGCTTGTTTTCCAAACAGGTGTGATCACCCTCACGTGATAAGTGGGCAAGGTACCATGGGATTGGAAATCATCGACCAAGTTCGCAGTTTGGACGCAGTAGTGCTTCCCGTGGGGGGAGCGGGTCTTCTAGCAGGAGTGGCACTCGCGGTGAAGACAGTGTACCCTAATATTCAGATAATAATGAGCTTGAAATTCGTTTATGCCTTTTTATCTCTGGCTTTACCAAATGCAAAAAGTTGGTACACTTTTCCAGAAATGCACGTGACACTCAAAAGTCGCTCGAGATAAATTTAAAGCTTATCTCCCCCTTCAACGATCTAACAGCGCAAAATTAAGCCGTTCACTTCTGGTTTCTGTCCCTTTCTCCCGTGTTTCTGCTCCATTCCCCCTTCCCCTTCCCCGATATCTCCTGATAAGCGTGTCCGATAGTAAAGGCACATGAAAGCGTTTGGGCCTTTTTTCTTGATGTTTGCAGGGAGTTGAATCTCAGAACTGCGCTAGTTTTCAGGCTGCAATGGATGCTGGGCAACCTGTGAAAATTGGTGTGGACAATCCTACTTCTCTGGCAGACGGTAGGTAAAGTCATGCCAAATTCCCATACGGCTTTCCTTCAGGTCTTCACAGTTAATTCATTTTGATGACATTTCGGATGTCTAAGAATGAGACTAGAGGAAGTTTCTTACAGGAGCAATAGCTCATTAGGCCTACTCTTTACTAAGCATTTGTAGCATGGGGTACATAAATGGGAAAAGTAAACGGGCTCCGTGTCCAGTCCAAGGTATGGAAGATATAGATAACTCACCGGAGATGGCGTTTCAAGCAAAATCTCCCCCCCTGGATAGGATGGGGGGAGGGGGAGAGGGGACAAGGAGATGTAAACTTCCCACTTCCCATACCCTTTTGTCCCGGTTCCTGCCCCGTTTTGTCGGACCCCACCTTTTTTTCCTTTAGCAAAATAACACTCAATCTTGTGTATTATTTTTTCCGTTTCACCCGCTTCCCGCTTCCCGCTTCCCGTACGCTTGCAGCCCCCTTTTCTCCCGGGTCCCCGCCCCCTGTTCTCCTCTAGGATGTAGCATCCATCGAAGGGCAGCCACAGCGTTTTACTGGGTTTTGCCAACAGCTTTCTGGTACCCATTTACACACCTGTGTGTGTCCTGACCTGTGTGGACGATGTGTGGCAATGTTTCTTGGTAAAGGTCAGGAAACAAGGAAGTGGCAGAGCAAAGACTTGATCCGCCGCTCATGTTCGATAAAAAGCCCGACAGCTATCGAAGCAAATTCCTTTGCCTTAAGCAAGAGAGGGTGAAGGAAGAGAGCGAATCCCCCATACATGGGCCTCTTCCAATGAAAATTATTTGAAATCTATTTTTGGTTCTGTGTCATACTGCGTGGTTATTTTAAGGACGACACCTCATTGGTCAGTTAGAATGACGTCATGTCATTTTAGGTTGTTGTCATGGAAACGACAGATAAAAATAACCTTCGCGGCGTGAGTACAACCTAATAAAAAATTTTAATTAATTATCATGGGGCACGGGGATTGACTCTCTTAGTTCATCCTCTCTTGCCTTAAGCTATGAATGACTGCCTACTGATGGTGTGAAATCTATCATCTTAGCTTGCTATTATTATTGACTTTTTTGTGTGTTTAGCACTAAACATGCCGCAAGTTGGAAAGAACGCTTTTCACATCGCGAGAGGACTCGTGGACAAGCTGGTAGCTGTCAGGTAATGGAACCAACTTTTACAATAGGTTAAAGGCCTAGGAGCGCACCGCCAAGAGCGTACAAATTCTATTATACGTCTGTAAAGCGGCGTTTTTTTAAGTTGGTATCATTTTTTCAGATGATCCGAAGTTTCCTAAAGAGCTCCGAAGACGACCCGAAGACTTATGCTCACTATTATGCTCACATTCGAAACTTTCACTTTTTTGCTTCTACGGTTCAAAACATCATTTAAAAAAATCACTCGAATCACATTTTTCTATACTTAAATGCTTGTTATATTGAAGCACGAGCGATGCCTAAATGTAATGTCTACCGTTCTGGCTTGGTTATCATGAAATAAATTAAGAAAACGCGTCGCGATGCAACCCAAGAGGGTTATATTTTCAACATTTTCCCTCATACTGCAGCCCAGATTTCTCTTGGCCTTCCAGTCCCCCAATTACAGGCTTTTTTTCACTGTTATTGCGGCATAATGCTCGATTCTTTTGCTTCACTTTTGTGCTAAAAATTATGCCGGAATAATGTGCAAACCTTACTTGGCCGCATATTATACAATTTCATTATAGAAACGACTAGCACTGTGCTAACAGTGTAACAAAGCACACTACACAAGAAGTTCGACTGTTAATGGTTAGAACCCAGACCTCTGCTGTAAATAAGCTTGAAATTTTTATCTCTGCAGCGAGGATCACATTGGTTTAGCCGTTTTGAAACTGATTGAAAGTGAACGGACAGTTGTCGAGGGATCTGGGGCGGCCGGTGTCGCGGCGCTGCTTGGAGGGTATTTACCAGAGCTTGAAAATAAACGGTGAGTGACAGCTAGCGCGCTGTTAATGCAGCAACAAATATCACTAGAAGGCAGATGTAACTGTTTCACTTTAAGGGGCTCCTTTTACTCTCAAAACTAGAAAACTTGATGCCATTATTTGCTAGCCTCCACCCCACCCCACCCCCCCCCCCCCAAAAAAAAACAAAAGTGACAAAAAGAAATATAGAACCACATGAAAGTACTTGACAAAAACGTTCATTTAAAAGATAGTTGTCAGACTTTGAGGCTGGGGAGATTTGAGGAACTGAGCCTTACTCAACTGTGAGACACGTATTGCTCAAAAGCTTTCATTCGAATGGTCACATACAAATTCAAAAGTCAAAAACATCTTAGAAAGCATATAAAACACTACTGGAGGAAAGTACTGCTCAATATGTTTCATTTAAATGGTACACCTTAAGATTTTGCCCGCAGACCGAAAAGCATAATACACGTTAAATACACCACAGTAAAGTACAAATCAGTAGCTATTGTTTGAATATCGCACTTTAGGATTTCATCCATTGACTCAAAAGTTAGAGCTAAACAGTACCACAGAATATTAGCGCTTCATTTAAACGGTTTACACCCACAGATTCAAAAGTTACCTCAGGAGAAGAATCAAACTTAATAGTTTTCATTTGAAAGGTCACACTTTTAGCGTGGGTAGATGCATAATACTCTCGGCAGATGTTGCTGAGATAATATGTCTTGAACCTCCCTTCAGAGTTGCTGTACCTCTCTGTGGCGGAAATATTGATCCATCGGTTTTAAGCTCCTGCATCGAGAAAGGACTGGCACTAGAGGGAAGACTGGTACGGTTTGTGGTGACGGTTGAAGAGAAATCGGGTGGCCTGGCACGACTTATTGCCTTATTAGCCTCTGCTAACGCGCGGTAAGTCAGTCCAGTTATTTTATTTATTTACGTTTTCTCGAGGTAAATAATAACCGACTTAGTGCATTACACTAGTTACAAAACTTCGATATTCCGTTCCATTAAGGGATGAATTAACGACTCTCAGATTTTTATCTAAGCGATTACGTCCGAATGTGAGTGATTTACTGTTCGGGGCTAGTTTAAATTTCGGCTGTTGGTGCGTTTCATTTGTCCCATTTAGGTTTTCGTTCCAGCCAATATAACTATCCAAATCTGAGAACGGATTGACTGAAGGAACGCAACTTACTGTTTAAGACAAAAATATTGATTATTTCAGTTCTAATTTTCGAAAAAACAGAAAGAAAGAAAGAAAGAAAGAAAAAGCCCGCAACACACACCAAGAAACTTTGATATCTAGCTAAAATGCTCACCTGCTGGATCAGGAAAACTAACGTGGAATGTTTGTTTCCTTATAGTATCCGAGACATGACGCAAGAACACGTATTGATCAGCAAAAGTATTTTTACTTTGAAGGTAAATTGTTATTAACAATATACTTCCCACGGGAGAGGCCTGGTGGTCACTTGTTAAGCATATGGTAATTTCGATCTGAACTTCAATTTTTCGAATCCTGTTGTCGCACTGCTTTCATACATATAAAAGTTTACGCAACACTGTCTCTCTCCACCCAGGCCTATAAATGGGTACTGGTGAATTGTTAAGAAAACGATTTCTGCGCTGGAATTTCTTCCCATTCGGCAAGGGACTTTTTTGTAAAGCATAGCTTTACGTCGTAGACTATCTCTACTCGGGTCAGTGTAAATTGGTACCGGCAAACTGTGAGGAAAACCTAACAAAAATGCCTGGTATCCTGTGATGAACTACCATCTTATCCAAGGGAGAGTGGTAAAACTTGCTACTTGCGTCGTACTACCGTAACGAGAGTTAAGATCTGGCTGTTTGGTTCGCCTGTGGCCTGTGGGAACACTATCTGCTGGTAGTGAGAGAACCAACTGTGGTTGGTAGCCTGTGCCCTGGTGTGACCCTTGACCGCCCACTATCTGCTGGTAGGGCCTTTGATCCGCCCTCTTGTAAATTCAATTAAACAAAACCGTACGATTTAAATGAACTCCAAGGAAGTTAGCAAGGTTACTCATTGTAAACTGTTCCTGTTTCTTTGTTTTATTTACTTATTTATTTATTTATTTATTTATTTATTTATTTTTCTTCACAGTGTAATGTTTTGGTCCAAGTTAGGGACTTCAAGCATCCGCAGTCTGTCAAGACGACGCTGGAATGTCACTACAGTGGCGTCGTATGGAACGCTCCCAGCAACGAAAGCAGCCACAAAATTTGTTATTTGTAATCACGTGATTTGACTCTTTCACTTTCAAAAGGCTGAAGTTTGAAAGCCGAGAAACCAACAAAAATAACGCAAACAAACAACACCAGGTTAACGAACCATTGAAAAGGTTTCATTTGAATTGTTACACTTATTTCTCAGAAGTCAGATCTATCCTTAACAGTATAGTAAACAGCATTGGTCACTGTCATAAGTTAAGTACAAGTCAATAGCTTCAAGGATTTCATCTGCAGACACAAAGGTTAAAACCAGCTTGTATAGAATAATATACAGCACTGCAGTAAAGTACTGCTCAGTAGCTTTCATTTGAATGGTCACATTTTAGGATTTCATCTACAGACACAAACGTTAGAACCAACTAACTTGTACAACAGGATAAACAATACCACAGAAACGTTCTGAACAGTAGCTTTTTTGAGCAGTCACACTTGAAAAGGACTCTACCTACAGACAGAAAAGTTAGAACCACCTAATATGGCATAATAAACAGCACCGCAGGAACAGCAAAATAAAGCACAGTAAAATGGGACTTAAGCATTTAATAAAAATTGTCACACTTTTATGGCGAGTCAGTACAAAAATCCTGAAAAATCATGCAGCAGTCTGAACAACAAGCATCGAACAAATTCAGTACCAGAAAGCGGGACATTTTTTGGCTATACCACGCAAAATTGACACTGGTTTACCTGTACTCGTTGTAGCTCTGTTTTGGCGCCTTTTTCGGTCAGTCATGTGATCGCGATCGATTCTTGTTCCCTTCTATCTCGGAGTTTCTCTCTCTTTTTTTCACTTTCTTGATTTTATAGCAATTACTGATTGCGTTTTTAATAATAAAATCAATTACTCTACTCGGGCTTGCCGGATATCAAATAATTATAACCATTTTGAAGCTACACGCCTTGTTGGTTATCTATCATATCCAGTGCGCCCTCGTTGTATGCAAATTGGCGTGTACCCACGCACGTTTATGACGTTGAGGGTGACGCAATTTTCTCTAAAAATAGCACATTTGTCTTTTTCGATGGGGCTGCGTGGAACCCGCGCTTACAGTCTCCGTCCCCGATTAGGGCTCCTGATTGAACTAATCAGAACTCGAAGCAAATACATGCAACCAGCGTCAAGCGCGGGAAAATATCGTGCGTCACAGAAGTCAGGATTTGTTTCGTTTTTGCTTCTGATTGGCTGACAAAGTGATGCCAGCTTCTTTAGCCAATCACAGGGCACAGTAAAGAATAGCCAGAGGAAATGCGTATTACTTTCCACGCTCAACTGAAGACCGCTCTTTTCCCAAATAATTATATAATTATATTATGCACGTATCAGAATAAACCCTGATGTGGGTCTATGAAGTACTTTGCCAGATCTCACCTCTTTAAATAATCTCATGTTAAGCCGTTCGCGTCTTTGTTGCATTTCACATTCCATTCTTGACATCTACCTGGCATGGAGAAAGACAAGAATAATTAAGAAAAGGAAGATTGAGGGACTGGACGTAAAATGTCTGGTTAGGTAAGGAAAAAACTAAAACCTGTGCCTTTTTCTAAATCCAACTAAAACCATTTTCTTTTAGGGCAAAGTGCTTCAAAAATTCTATAATTTTTAGGGGTTATCTACATGAATAAATAACGGATAATTCTAACGACGACGACCACGACGACGACGAGGACGATGATGATGATGATGATGACGAAGACGACGACGATTTTTCCTCGTTTCATTCAAATTTACACGCCACATAAAATAACATAAAGAAAGATAAAGGATACATTTCCTTGGAACAGTGCTACCGGCCAGTTGTTTCGACTCCATTACTTCGCCCTCTTATCAAATTGAACTAATAAACAACTTCCAATATTCCAGTAGTTACAAGTTATTCGATCCGGGCTAAGATCAAGAAAGCAAGTTTATGAACATTTTGTATATTATTAATTTAATAAACTAAGTCACCTACTACAACAACAACAACTACAGCCACAATAACAACACTAACAGCAGCGACAACACCAAGGGGGTCGGGGAGATGGTACTCAATTTTCAAGAAAGGGGGAAGTGCGAATGTAGCGACAAATTCTAATACCAAGCCCTCCTCCCTCCCTCCAAAAATACCCATGGGTAAAAAATAGCCCCGACATGAATTACCATGCCTCCATTCTTGTCTTACAGCCCATTTCACTGCTATGCATTGAGCTAGGTTTTTCAAGAATGATTCCCCGGCTATGATTCGCCCGTCACGATTCGATGGCCTGTTGAATTTTTGTTTTTATATTTTGCAGAAAACGACTGATTCAGGGCAAGAACATTAGAACCCTGGAACACGCATGTGACACGGGATTTAATTTCCTTACAAGGGCCGAAAAGGGGTTTACCTTGGTGTAAGAACCTGACAAGATTTTCTTTGTTTTTTAGCTATCGTTATGCTGTACGCTATTGTTTAAAATGTTTTGTTTCCTTTATTTTACATCATCCGTAGGTTTCACAGGTTCTTACACCGAAAAGGCACGTTTTAACGTTGTTCGCTGATAACCTGTGTGCGGTCAGCCAATGAGAAAGCCAGAAATTCATTAGCCGAGATTGAGAATCTAATAAACCTTACTAATGTCTAGTTAATCAAAGAACTCCTTCGCACATCCCCGTAACTCGACTAGAGTACCCTTCATGTAAGCCAAACATTCTCCGTTGCATCTTGAACAAGAAATCAAGCTGCAGTGTTTTATGTTTGTACACGGCTACTTAAAAAAGCGAGATTTGTACATGCCTTATTAGAGGGTCTCAATGCAGTGGTGGCTTTTACGGTTAACGGTTTAATTTTTGGCTTTTTTACGGCTAACAGTTAAATTCTTTCCTTAAAGCTAACAGAAATTTTAAAAATTAATTTCCATTTCTTTTAAAAAGTTTAACATTAGTTCAGTATCATTGTTATACGCCTATTACAATTAAGGTTGCTTCAGTGATGCATGATGCATGATCCTTGTTTCATAGACCGCAAAGGATCATGTTTGCTATAAATAAACGGTATTAGTCGATTTTCTCGCCAAAGGCACTGCAGGAGAAAACCAAATCATAAAAAGTATACATTTTCTCTTGCTTTAGGACTAATAGCACAAGGAAAGCACCCATACATTTAGAAAGGATGATGCACTGCGGTCTATGAAACATCAATCACTGAAGCAACCTTTTTTGAAATAAGATACCCTGGTCGCGAGTCCAAAGGGGCCTCGGCCAATCGCTGTTCTTTTCGGTACCAGTCTTAACGAGAGATCTTGACACCTTCAAAGTGACAAATTCTGGCTAGAAACGTTTTTCACGGTAACGACTTTTTTTACGACCAACGGTCAAAATTTCTCAATTTTTACGCCTAACGACTAAATTTTTGGCCGTTTTACGGCTAACAGCGACCCTCTCATTAGGGAAAACTTACCCTAAGAAGATTCCAGTAGACTGTTCCCAGGTAAAAGAAGTAGATTTAGATGAACAGGTCTTGCTTTTCAGACAACTGGACGATTTAATAAACTTGACAGGACACGGAATAGCTGTAAAAAATAATGATAGACTCTTTGTGTCAATCTTAAGGTAAAGAAACTTTCAAGCTCTTATTGATATGTGGTTTGACGAAATGGCAGTCTTTGGGAACTAATTTACCAAGGACCGTGAACACTATTGTAGTCTACTTGGACAAAAATATTGACTTTCGAAAGTAAAATGGAACTTTTTGAACGCGCTTTTTTTTATTAACTGTCTTGTTATGATTAATTATGATTAAAAGGTACATTTTTACAATATTTTTTGTAGACCCATACGGTTGTTCCGAGTATTACAGAAAGATAATTGATTATTATAATATGCGATGCAGTATCGTCCTTGAGCCCGAGGACGGGGGAGGTGGGGGTACTCAGATATATTAGCGACTGGAAGGTGCAAATGAGGTCACATCTTTATACTCCAAAACAGTCCTATTCAGCTAAACTGGCTCACAAAAACGTCCAACGGCTTAGAACGTTACCTAGGAAAAGTCATTTTTGTCTGCATAAAAAACCAAGAGATTCTGAGAAAGTTTTGCTTTAACCTTTCTTTCTTAAGAGTTTTAATGAAGCTAACTTAATCGTTTGACATGAAATTGAGAACCCTAAAAATATCCTACCAAAATCTTTCTACCCGAAATAAGTATACCAGAAAACCTCTAAAGGCAAAAAGAGGGTCGGCCAAATCACTAATTTCTAACCCCAAAAAAGCCCCTTGCATCTCCCCGTCATACCTGAGTAACCCCTCCCCCGGGCCTGAGATACAAGAATGAAATTGCTTCCTTTCGAGAAAGCGACTGATAAAACTCCACTGAATTTCACAAGTTCAAAATAAGACGACAATAAAGCGAATATTAATATAAGGGAGGAGAAATTTCAGTACCAGGTGTCAGCCGATTTGAACAATTTAACTGTACTTCTTACTATGATGTTATCTGTTTGGATCGTCAGCAGTCTCTCGCTATCGCGAGTGTACCATACACAAAGGAAATGAAAACTTGTCCGAGATAATGGAAGTTCGAGATATTCAATAGTAAATACCTGATCTACCAAGAGAATCAAGTTTTAGTTTGAAATAGCGGGGGCCCACTCTATTGGATAAACGGTACAAATAAGCAATGAAACCAGGTAACTAGCTAAAAGCTGTATTTACATTACCTAGATTTTAGAGGACCGTCATCGCCACGTGTTTGCAAATTATCGCTCAGAAGGAAAAGTCTTGGCTTGGAAACCGAGGCAGAAGATGACAGTTCTTCGTTTCCACAATATGACTCCCCTTTAAAAATGTTGTCAAGGTTTCTAAGCCGATTAGAGAAAATTCGAGGCACAAATAACTCTTTGCGGCTTCGCTTTCTATTCGTGGTAAATGTGAGAAATAAAATCGAATAATGTGTCATGAATAATTATCTGCAATTCAAATGAGATTTAGTGCAAGACACATTTCCATGTGAGAGCCAGTCTCGAACATTCAAATGTCCAAGGCTGTAAATCTGAAACCATTTAAGATTTACTCAAAATTTAAGTTTGTGTAAAAAGCCTTTTCCTATTACTGCATACTACAAAATCAAGAACTGAAACGGCGGGTCTTACAGGTCGCGTTCCTCGAGTCACAAGTGCAGGTCCCTGTGCTACTGATATACAACCAAGCTACATTGTGTCCCCAGGTCAGGGTAAAACATCATCTAGAATGTCAGGGGACATTGTTCAGTTTGTTTTTAATATCAGCAACACAGTGACCTGTAAAAAGTGAGCTACATAAATCAGACAAAACTAAACGCTCCAAAATATAAATTTCTGAACAAATGAGGCATCGGGTCATTACAGTCGGCACCCACGAAGGGACTAATCCCTGCGACTCCTCACGGGGACCAAGTCCTTTCGTGTGAACTAACCATTATTGTCAAAATGCATGTACACGAGAACTCAAGAAAACAACCACAGGAATGTGCTCAACCCAGCTACAATAACTCGTAGTTTTTATCGCAATCACGAAATAAAAATGGTGATGATGATGATGATGATGATGATGATGATGATGATGATGATGATGATGATGATGATGATGATGATGATGGTGGTGGTGGTGGTGGTGGTGGTGGTGGTGGTGGTTGTGGTGGTGACGACGACGACGACGACGACGATGGTGATAAAGGGATTTATCTATGCAAACTAGTATGGCGTAGGGGAAATATTTTTCAAGCTTGGGTTTGATGACAATTGAAAATTGATTTTTCATAAGTGCAAATTCCCTCAACATTCAGCAGGATTGTTTCAAACTTAACATTTGTCGTGATTGTTATGAACATAGAAAGAGTAACAAGTGCTCGTTACCACCCCAGGAAAAATATTGGGAAAATACACCTTGCAGAAAGCTATTTTTTGCCGTTTGCAAGAAACACAACAACAACGACCACGACATCTCGTCCGTGGGACGGTTATCAAAATAGCAGAAGGGACGATCATTTTCGAACAAGATATCATGTTCTCTTGTTTGAGATAAATAAATTTTTTATTTATTGTTTACACATGCAAAACATATTTCATAACAATAATGAAAAAAGCGTTACATACATAAAGCCTCTGTATCAAGGTGAAACTCTAACCTTTACACTATCCTTTGGGTCTCTGAATTCTAAACTTCTATTTTTCTCAAATTAATAGGATCAAAATAAATACATTTTGCTGCCAGGAGAATCTATCTGAAAATATCCCATTTCCTTTCAGTTGACCCCTAAGAACCAGGATACCTCACAATGTCTGATCTGGATGTTCTTGCATTAAAAGGTTTTGAACCCCTTGACTCCCAGAGTCAAAGCTTGAGGTACGTAACGTGATCTCCACAAGTGTCTTTTAGAAAATTCTACAGTGTTACTGAGACGAAATTAAAGCATGTGAGTAGTACGTTCCTGCGGTGCTGTTTATTACGCCATATTAGGTGGTTCTAACTTTTCTGTCTGTAGGAAGAGTCCTTTTCAAGTGTGACTGCTCAAAAAAGCTACTGTTCAGAACGTTTCTGTGGTATTATTTATTCTGTTGTACAAGTTAGTTGGTTCTAACGTTTGTGTCTGTAGATGAAATCCTAAAATGTGACCATTCAAATGAAAGCTACTGAGCAGTACTTTCCTGTGGTGCTGTTTATTATTCTATACAAGCTGGTTTTAACCTTTGTCTCTGCAGATGAAATCCTTGAAGCTATTGAATTGTACTTAACTTATGACAGTGACCAATGCTGTTTACTATACTGTTAAGGATAGATCTGACTTCTGAGAAATAAGTGTCAGTAACAATTCAAATGAAACCTTTTCAATGGTTCGTTCAGCTGGTGTTGTTTGTTTGCGTTATTTTTGTTGGTTTCTCGGCTTTCAAACTTCAGCCTTTTGAAAGTGAAAGAGTCAAATCACGTGATTACAAATAACAAATTTTGTGGCTGCTTTCGTTGCTGGGAGTGTTCCATATGACGTCACTGTAGTGACATTCCAGCGTCGTCTTGACAGACTGCGCATGCTTGAAGTCCCTAACTTCGACCAAAACATTACACTGTGAAGAAATAAATAAATAAATAAAACAAAGAAACAGGAACAGCCTACAATGAGTAACTTTGCTAACTTCCTTGGAGTTCATTTAAATCGTATGTTTTTTTTCTTATTGAATTTACAAGAGGGCCGATCAAAGGCCCTACCAGCAGATAGTGGACGGTCAAGGGTCACACCAGGGCACAGGCTACCAACACACAGTTGCTTCTCTCAATACCAGCAGATAGTGTTTCCCACAGGCCACAGGCGAACCACACAGCCAGATCTTAACTCTCGTTACGGTAGTACGACGCAAGTAGCAAGTTTTACCACTCTCCCTTGGATAAGATGGTAGTTCATCACAAGATACCAGGCATTTTTGTTAGGTTTTCCTCATAGTTTGCCGGTATCAATTTACACTGACCCGAGTTGAGATAGTCTACGACGTAAAGCTATGCTTTAAAAAAAAAGTTCCTTGCCGAATGTGAAGAAATTCCATCGCAGAAATCGTTTTCTTAACAATTCACCAGTACCCATTTATAGGCCTGGGTGGAGAGAGACAGTGTTGCGTAAACTTTTATATGTATGAAAGCAGTGCGACAACAGGATTCGAAAAATTGAAGTTCAGATCGAAATTACCATATGCTTACCAAGTGACCACCAGGCCTCACCCGTGGGAAGTGTATCAGTTAATAATAATTTACCTTCAAAGTAAAAATGCTTTTGCTGATCAATACGTGTTCTTGAGTCATGTCTCGGATACTATAACGAAACAAACATTCCATGTTAGTTGTCCTGATCCAGCAGGCGAGCATTTTAGCTAGATATCAAAGTGTGTGTGTTGCGGGCTTTTTCTTTCTTTCTTTCTTTCTTTCTTTCTGTTCTTTCGAAGATTAGAACTGAAATAATCAATATTTTTGTCTTAAACAGTAACTTGCGTTCCTTCGGCTTCAGTCAATCTGTTCTCAGATTTAGATAGTTATATCAGTGGCTGGAACGAAAACCTGAATGGGACAAATGAAATTTAAACTAGCCCCGAACACTAAATCACTCACATTCGGACGTAATCGCTTAGATAAAAATCTGAGAGTCGTTAATTCATCCCTTAATGGAACGGAATATCGAAGTTTTGTAACTATTGTAATGCACTAAGTCGGTTATTATTTACCTCGAGAAAACGTAAATAAATGAAATAACTGGACTGACTTACCGGGCGTTAGCAGAGGCTAATAAGGCAATAAGTCGTGCCAGGCCACCCGATTTCTCTTCAACCGTCACCACAAACCGTACCAGTCTTCCCTCTAGTGCCAGTCCTTTCTCGATGCAGGAGCTTAAAACCGATGGATCAATATTTCCGCCACAGAGAGGTACAGCAACTCTGAAGGGAGGTTCAAGACATATTATCTCAGCAACATCTGCCGAGAGTATTATGCATCTACCCACGCTAAAAGTGTGACCTTTCAAATGAAAACTATTAAGTTTGATTCTTCTCTTGAGGTAACTTTTGAATCTGTGGGTGTAAACCGTTTAAATGAAGCGCTAATATTCTGTGGTACTGTTTAGCTCTAACTTTTGAGTCAATGGATGAAATCCTAAAGTGCGATATTCAAACAATAGCTACCGATTTGTACTTTACTGTGGTGTATTTAACGTGTATCATGCTTTTCGGTCTGCGGACAAAATCTTAAGGTGTACTATTTAAATGAAACATATTGAGCAGTACTTTCCTCCAGTAGTGTTTTTATACGCTTTCTAAGATGTTTTTGACTTTTGAGTCTGTATGTGACCATTCGAATGAAAGCTTTTGAGCAATACGTGTCTCACAGTTGAGTAAGGCTCAGTTCCTCAAATCTCCCCAGCCTCAAAGTCTGACAACTATCTTTTAAATGAACGTTTTTGTCAAGTACTTTCATGTGGTTCTATATTTCTTTTTGTCACTTTTGTTTTGTTTTTTGTTTTGTTTTTTTTGGGGGGGAGGGGTGGGGTGGGGTGGAGGCTAGCAAATAATGGCATCAAGTTTTCTAGTTTTGAGAGTAAAAAGAGCCCCTTAAAGTGAAACAGTTACATCTGCCTTCTTGTGATATTTGTTGCTGCATCAACAGCGCGCTAGCTGTCACTCACCGTTTATTTTCAAGCTCTGGTAAATACCCTCCAAGCAGCGCCGCGACACCGGCCGCCCCAGATCCCTCGACAACTGTCCGTTCACTTTCAATCAGTTTCAAAACGGCTAAACCAATGTGATCCTCGCTGCAGAGATAAAAATTTCCAGCTTATTTACAGCAGAGGTCTGGGTTCTAACCATTAACAGTCGAACTTCTTGTGTAGTGTGCTTTGTTACACTGTTAGCACAGTGCTAGTCGTTTCTATAATGAAATTGTATAATATGCGGCCAAGTAAGGTTTGCACATTATTCCGGCATAATTTTTAGCACAAAAGTGAAGCAAAAGAATCGAGCATTATGCCGCAATAACAGTGAAAAAAAGCCTGTAATTGGGGGACTGGAAGGCCAAGAGAAATCTGGGCTGCAGTATGAGGGAAAATGGTGAAAATATAACCCTCTTGGGTTGCATCGCGACGAGTTTTCTTAATTTATTTCATGATAACCAAGCCAGAACGATAGACATTACATTTAGGCATCGCTCGTGCTTCAATATAACAAGCATTTAAGTATAGAAAAATGTGATTCGAGTGATTTTTTAAAATGATGTTTTGAACCGTAGAAGCAAAAAAGTGAAAGTTTTGAATGTGAGCATAATAGTGAGCATAAGTCTTCGGGTCGTCTTCGGAGCTCTTTAGGAAACTTCGGATCATCTGAAAAAATGATACCAACTTAAAAAAACGCCGCTTTACAGACGTATAATAGAATTTGTACGCTCTTGGCGGTGCGCTCCTAGGCCTTTAACCTATTGTAAAAGTTGGTTCCATTACCTGACAGCTACCAGCTTGTCCACGAGTCCTCTCGCGATGTGAAAAGCGTTCTTTCCAACTTGCGGCATGTTTAGTGCTAAACACACAAAAAAGTCAATAATAATAGCAAGCTAAGATAATAGATTTCACACCATCAGTAGGCAGTCATTCATAGCTTAAGGCAAGAGAGGATGAACTAAGAGAGTCAATCCCCGTGCCCCATGATAATTATTTAAAATTTTTTATTAGGTTGTACCCACGCCGCGAAGGTTATTTTTATCTGTCGTTTCCATGACAACAACCTTAAATGACATGACGTCATTCTAACTGACCAATGAGGTGTCGTCCTTAAAATAACCACGCAGTATGACACAGAACCAAAAATAGATTTCAAATAATTTTCATTGGAAGAGGCCCATGTATGGGGGATTCGCTCTCTTCCTTCATCCTCTCTTGCTTAAGGCAAAGGAATTTGCTTCGATAGCTGTCGGGCTTTTTATCGAGCATGAGCGGCGGGTCAAGTCTTTTCTCTGCCACTGTCTTGTTTCCTGCCTTTACCAAGAAACATTGCAACACATCGTCCACACAGGTCAGGACACACACAGGTGTGTAAATGGGTACCAGAAAGCTGTTGGCAAAACCCAGCAAAACGCTGTGGCTGCCCTTCGATGCTTCGATGGATGCTACATCCTAGAGGAGGACAGGGGACGGGGACCCGGAAGAAAAGGGGGCTGCAAGCGTACGGGAAGCGGGAAGCGGGTGAAATAATAATAATAATAATAATAATAATAATAATAACAATAATAATAATAATAAGCGAATATTTTAACAGGATAACCCTTCAGTGCAAGAGCACTGTTATTAATGGGGTCCTGCAACATAAAAGCCTAAAAAAAAGCCAAATATTTAAAATCTAAAAACTAAAATCTTAAACGAAGTTAAGGTATAAAAACCACAGCAAAAAACCGTGTACGATCACCTGGCTCAACGTTGGATCAGAAAGATCGTGATCAGTCAAGAATAATAAAATATAAATGATTGTCAAAATGACTACTGCAGGGACTGATCAAACAACGTGAAAAGACGTATGTTACAATATTTCGACTGGCCAATACCAGTCTTCATCAGGTTTATTATGGCAAATCACGAATTTACAGAAATATATATGTAGTAGAACAATGAGCGGAAGTTACATATATGACGTGGTATGGTGTGGCTTAGAAATGATAAAAAATAAACAAAAACAATTTTCAGTTACAAATTACAGTTCATAACGTTTATTAATGCCTAGGGGCTCAAGAGTCTTAGCCTTGTGAATAATGTGAGCCTCACGTGCCTTTCTAAAAGAATCGCGTTCATTATTAAGTTTTTCAATAGGGATAAGTAGCATGTGGGTGTCAGAGTGGTTATTACTAAGAAAGTGTTCCGAAACCGCTGTATAGATATAATTAGAAGTAGGGTTGAGTACTGGTCGTCTGTGTTCATTGAAACGGTCTTTGAGGCGACGTTTAATTTCCCCAATGTATTGTAAATTACATAGGCGACACTGAATCATGTAGATAACATTGAAAGTAGTTCAAGTTATATGAGATTTGATGTGGTACGTTTCACCTGTGGAATGAAAAGTATCATGATTGCGGCCATGTTCAATGTAGGGACAAGTGGTACAATTCCTGCTATTGCACCGAAAGGAACTGGGGGTGGCCCGGGAGTTACTTGAATCAAGGGTTTCTGTTAACTGGGCTCTAACAAGAATGTCACTAATATTCTTACATCGGCGGTAAGCTACTAACGGAAGATTTTTAAAAACATTTCTAGAACGATCTGATGAATAGAGGACGTTAGAATGCTGGTGGATGATGCGCGCGATGTTAGGTAATGCTGGATTATCTGTAATAACGAAGGGAATGGTTTCAGTCTGTATCCTGGGTTTGTTTTTAAGTGCGTCAGTGCGAGGAACGTCAGAAGCCCTCTGTATTTGGGTTTTGAGAAAGGTTTTGTCGTAGCCGCGTCTAACAAGGTAATCTATAAGTTCAGTAGTACACATTATGTAACTGTCGTGGTTGGAGCAAATGCGGCGAAGGCGAAGTGCAAGGCTGTAAGGAATAGAACGTTTAGTGTGTTGAGGATGACAAGAAGAAATAAGTAAATACTGGTGTTTGTCGGTAGGTTTAGTATAAAGGTCTGTTTCTATAAAGCCATCCTTGATAGAAACCATGACATCAAGGAATGGTATATTGGTAGGAGAATGCGAGCATGTGAAGTTAATGGTGGAGTGTAAATTGTTAAGATAATCGACAAATATTTTCAGTTTCTCTGGACCTTCGGTCCAGATCATGAAGATATCGTCGATAAATGCTACTTATCCCTATTGAAAAACTTAATAATGAACGCGATTCTTTTAGAAAGGCACGTGAGGCTCACATTATTCACAAGGCTAAGACTCTTGAGCCCCTAAGCATTAATAAACGTTATGAACTGTAATTTGTAACTGAAAATTGTTTTTGTTTATTTTTTATCATTTCTAAGCCACACCATACCACGTCATATATGTAACTTCAGCTCATTGTTCTGCTACATATATATTTCTGTAAATTCGTGATTTGCCATAATAAACCTGATGAAGACTGGTACTGGCCAGTCGAAATATTGTAACATACGTCTTTTCACGTTGTTTGATCAGTCCCTGCAGTAGTCATTTTGACAATCATTTATATTAAAATCTTAAGTCTAATCTAAGGTCAAAAATCTAAATTATAAAAAATTTAAAAAGGTAGATGAGGATGAAAAATTAAATGAGAAAAAATTACACAAGATTGAGTGCTATTTTGCTAAAGGAAGAAAAGGTGGGGACCGACAAAAAGAGGCGGGAACCGGGACGAAATGGTATGGGAAGTGGGAAGTGTACATCTCCTTGTCCCCTCAACCCCTCCCCCCCCCCCCCCATCCTATCCAGGGGGAAGATTTTGCTTGAAGCGAAGTTTCCGGTGAGTTATGTATATCTTTCATACCTTGGACTGGACACGGAGCCCGTTTACTTTGCCCATTTATGTACCCCATGCTACAAATGCTTAGTAAAGAGCAGGTCTAATGAGCTATTGCTCCTGTAAGAAACTTCCTCTAGTCTCATTCTTTGACATCCGAAATATCATCAAAATGAATTAACTGTGAAGACCTGAAGGAAATCCGTACGGGAATTTGGCTTGACTTTACCTACCGTCTGCCAGAGAAGTAGGATTGTCCACATCAATTTTCACAGGTTGCCCAGCATCCATTGCAGCCTGAAAACTAGCGCAGTTCTGAGATTCAACTCCCTGCAAACATCAAGAAAAAAGGCCCAAACGCTTTCATGTGCCTTTACTATCGGACACGCTTATCACGAGAAATCGGGGAAGGGGAAGGAGGAATGGAACAGAAACACGGGAGAAAGGGAAAGAAACCAGAAGTGAACGGCTTAATTTTGCGCTGTTAGATCGTTGAAGGGGGAGATAAGCTTTAAATTTATCTCGAGCGAATTTTGAATGTTGCGTGCACTTCTGGAAAAATGTACCAACTTTTTGCATTTGGTAAAGCCAGAGATAAAAAGGCATAAACGAATTTCAAACTCACTATGATCTGAATATTAGGGTACACTGTCTTCACCGCGAGTGCCACTCCTGCTAGAAGACCCGCTCCCCCCACGGGAAGCACTACTGCGTCCAAACTGCGAACTTGGTCGATGATTTCCAATCCCATGGTACCTTGCCCACTTATCACGTGAGGATGATCACACCTGTTTGGAAAACAAGCAAAAACGGATTAAAAGAAGAATTAACAATTTGATTCTCCCAACTAGTCACATAAGAAATATTTAGAAACAAGGTACAAGACAAGAATCTCACCCATCAATGTAAGCTAAGCGCTTCTCGGTTGCTATACCAGTAGCAAATTCCTTCGCCTAAAATACAACAAGGAAAAAAGTTTGCTATGAAAATGCAATAAGTGAAAGTGAATTACAGATCAAAGATTTCAGTATGAGTGAGAAAGATGCTCGCAGTGATTCTAAGAATTTAAACTGCGGGTGTAAAAAAAATCCAAATCAGTCAAGTTTGAATGCTGCAAATTGAACTGATGACAAAAGTTTAAGGATAAATTCACACAACAGCCGCAAGTGGCTCACAAGACCGGCCCTTAATTCTGGTTTCTGTAAAATGAAGCCACTAGGAAGTCCATCGCAGGATTACCCCTCAGCAGTTTGTCGCTGGTATAAGTATGTATACATCTGGGTGGAGAGAGATTAGTAAAGTTTCTCGTTTTTTTTTTTTTTTTGTGGAAACAACAAGACACTATGCAGAGGATCTGAGCCATCAACCCTCTGGATCTTCGAAAAAGTCCGAAGCGCTACAGAGCCACAACATCACCATGCCTTTAAAATAATCTGAATATAAATGCTTAAGACGATTTCCGCTCAACGTTCGAGCAGTAAGTGCAAAAATTAAGTTACCAAAAAACTACTTGCAGCACTGTCACATTTTGAGAACAGATAAGAAGAACTTATCGTTACTTTTGCTCCCAAGCTGACCCCGCGAGAGAAAATTGGATTTGAAGTTATCAATATTTCAATTAAAAAGACGCGTCATGCCAGTTCAAAACAAAATGGCGCCCGTTTTTAGCATACTTTTACGAGATTTGAAATTAATTTTCTTGAGAATGCTTGTGAATTTCATCGCGGGGTCACTTGGGCAAGTGAACAAGAGTGAGATGTTTCAAATAGCATTTAAAATGTTACCGTGCTATGAGTAGTTTTTTGGTAAATATTTTTTGCACTTATTGCTCGAACGTTGAGCGGAATCCGTCTTAATTAACATTTCTCGTTTTGGCTTTAGGCATATAACTGGCGAGTTGATTATGGACGTAATTACAGGAGTGTCAGCGTAGTGTCACCATCCGGTCCGTTGTTGATTTCATCTCACCTATCCAACCCATGAATGAAAGTATATTATTATAAGGCTGGGTGAGCAGGCAAGATGAACCAAATCATGCACTCTGATTGGCTTCCCGAGCGGGTAAGATAAAGCTACCTTGCCCGCTAGGGATTGCCTGCTGTGTTCCCGCAAGAAAATTTTCTATAAAGCCGGTTCATCAAGGTTTTCGTTTGTAATTTCCGCCAAAGTATATTTTGAGACAAGAAAAAGATTTTCCGCAGTTTCTTTCTATTGATGGAGTTGCAAAACAAAACAGCTGAAAGCCTCGAAGAGGATGAAAAGAAAGAAAACGAAGATGCTGACGAGTATCGTGAAC
This sequence comes from Siderastrea siderea, assembly GCA_964030785.1. Taxonomy (NCBI): domain Eukaryota; kingdom Metazoa; phylum Cnidaria; class Anthozoa; order Scleractinia; family Rhizangiidae; genus Siderastrea; species Siderastrea siderea. The sequence continues at coordinate 9,073,422 of OZ034976.1, forward strand.
AACTCAATAATAAAATCTCTTTGGTGTTCTCTTAGCCATAAATAATTCGTTGATTGATTAAGCCTGCTTGGTCAAGATGGCTGGATGTTGGCCTCTTTCACTTTTTGCGTTTTTATGGTGCTTGGTATGGAACTTGGCCAATATTCAGCCATCTTGCCCTCACGCTTGGTCAATAATGCATATATACAGATAATACTGAGGGTGGTCACATCCGTGGTTTGTCACATATCCGCAGTACTGTCTCTCGTACCCAGAACGAGGTGACCGCAATTTCTTGAAGTGGTCATCTTAGCCACATGAAGATCTAGTCGAACCCAGATCTCCCGCTCTGCGGACTGGTCTCCTTCCACCTGAACTAACCGGAAGTGACATCGTGTCATTGGAAAGTCATTTAACTACTCATACTTGCACTCCTCCATACTTGCCTCCCACTGGTTGCTTCCCTTAATGATGACTTTGGCGCCAAAATTCTTGCACATGGTCTGTTTAATCAAAGGTGAGTTTTCTGGCAAGACCACATGAACAGGAATCCCAAGGGCTTGGCCGTGAAACGCGAGAGCGATCCCATGATTGCCCGACGATGCAGTTATGACTCCACGATCCTTTTGATCCTAAAATGAGTCAAGTTGATGAAATCTGTGATGAGCCAATGTAATTTTCGCATGGCAAAATGGCTTAAAAACGTGTGAGGCACAGAAAATAACTAGTGAAGTGAAGTGAAGTGAAGTGAAGTGAAGTGAAGAAGTGAAAAGTGAAATGGAAGGAAATGAAGTAGTAAAGCGACGTCAAGTGAAGTAAACGTAAAGGAGATCAGACATAGACATAAACTTGATTTAGACAAGGAAAAAATCTTCTGTAAAAGGCAGAAAAAAATGCACGAATACTGTTTTACAAGATTTTCGTGTTCCTTTTCCCCGCCCAGCAGAGCCAGCTCCTCTCACTTCTTGGGGCAGGAAATTCCCTCGGAGAGTGCGTTTGGGATAAATAGATTAAAGTGGAGTTAACTTACTTCAGACAATAGCAACAGGGAGTTGATTGCTCCTCTTTCTTTAAAACTGAAAAGAAATCAATAGTTAAAGAACTTTTTTCCATATTTTTTAAAAGAATACTCATGAAAGCACTAACTTGGAAATTGTCGTTGTATTCTTACCTTCCTGAGGGATGCAAGTTTTCTTTTTTCAAAAATACCTCCATATTACTCAATTCCGGCATGGCGCATTTCTGGTGTAAAAAATTAAACATATCTGCATAAACTGATACCCTCTATTAAAGGAAGCTTACGACCTGTACAGTCTGTAAAAAAATTCCGCTGTCATTTCTCTGCATACTCTTAAGGGGGAGGGGGGGAACGTTAATTACAGATCTGGCGTTGTTGCTCAAGTGAAGGAAAGGGTCAGTCTTGGCAGATTTTGAGGGGGGTGGTCTAGTTTAGAATACGTTCACGGTACTGATTAGAAAGTTTGGCGGACTCAAGCATTTCCTTGAAGAATTTAATTTTTTTCTTCACGAACTTTGTTTTTATGTCACGTGACATGTCACGCCCATGTATATAAATTATTTTGATTGAAATTTTCAATGCTTTAGGAAAGCGAATTCCCATTCCAGTTTGCCTTATATCAGTGACTTGGGGAAAAATGAGATCTAGTCGGGAACTGAAAGGGTTTTTTTTAATTTGTGTATTTTCTTTAAACCATGACTTTTTAGTTTTGGAGAGGGACTGGGACGAGAGAAAACAGTAAATAGTTACGTAACAATTAAAGTTTTCAAAAAAAAATTCGTTTAATTTTATTTACTCTTCCACAATGTGAAGATTTAAGAAGAATGGACGGTAGTTATGACGTTGGTTATCACGTTGTATTGAAAATTTTGCATAAATTAGGGCGTAGTCGATCATGTCACCGCAAATGAAACACAGTAAATTATCCAAAAATTCTCATTACACAATTACAAGCCATGCTATCTGGAATAAAAGCTCTACCGGTAATACAAAAATGTCGAAGCCACACAAAAATCGAACTCAGCAGGCGATGGTTTAAGTCCAGCGCGAGGCTTCTGTTTTTCTTTTTCTTTTTTAGGAGCTCCGTTAGTGAGCTAGCGTATTTATATGCATTATTTTATTTTGACATTTTCCATTTCAATGCTTAGTCAGATGGAACAAGAAACCACAACAAAATTACTTTAGGTCAGAACAGCCGCCGGTCGTTTTCAGTGTTACGTGCACATCGACTATCTTTCTACATGCATTTTTTGACATGTAACCAGGCCTAAGTCTAAAATATAAGTTAATGTTCCAACCCATGAGATTAAGTAAGACAACAGCCGTTTGTGGGATAAAGGCGTAGGGGAGGAAGTACTCCAGTGAAGCATAGATTGCATACAGGTCAGGCTAGGCTATATTGGCAATGGGCCTCCCCTGAGGGCCATCCCCCGAGAGCGAGGGTCGAATCCTCCCCAGAGGACCAAAATCCTCCATGAGCGAGGTCCATACCCGATTCTCCCCTGGGAGCCAAAAATCCCCTCAGAGCGAGATCCCCTCCCCTGAGGGCCATCCCCCATGAGCGAGGACCGAATCCTCCCCAGAGGGTCAAAATCCCCCATGAGCAAGTTCCATATCCGATCCTCCCCAGGGAGCCAACAATCTCCTCAGAGCGAGGTCCTTATCCTATCCGAGCCTATACCCCATGGTTACCATAGTAAGCAGTTGCGAATGGGGCAGAATATAGAAGTAACTGAGACTGTGAGTCCGTGGGGAAAAGTGTGACCTGTATTGGGAGCACTTCCTCCCTTACCCATGTTTATTGAAATTGATCACAATTGCCATACTACCCTACAGGGCATAGTTGATTGGTAAAATTGAAATGATCTTACAAGCTAATAGAAGCCAATTGAAATAATTGAATCTGAGAAGAAATGATCCCAACCGTGAAATAGGAATCATTTAGTAAAAGCAGCTGTGAGCTTAAGAAAGATGTTCATTTAACTGACAATTGACAATCTCTTCACAGCTTATACCATAATGAAAGCATAACAATCACCAAAATAAGACTAATGTACAGCAGCGTACCAAGGCCGGAGTAATAACTAATATGTCCTTACGTTGATCAAACTATTCAAAAAACTGAACAAAAATAAGCAAATAAATAAACAAGTAAATAAATAAATAAAACAATGCGAATAATGAAATGCAAATCAGTAGTAAATGAGGCCAAGAAAAAGGCTATAAAGCCAGAGTTGGCAGTCTCATCGCAGCTTATCCGCTATGGCAAAGAATGAACAATAACTACAATTAGCTGGTACATTAATTTTACATCTGTATGCTGACGGAACAAGATGTACACTGTAGATAATGTAATATCACATACAACAGAATACAGGTGTGTATAATGTTTGCAGCAACAGTTATGAAACTGTGCGAAGCTGTGCCCACAGATACTGAGACAACACATGGGAGGGAGGGAGGGGAGCTGGTTAACAGAGGTACTCAACTGGAAGGATTACTAGAATGGAAGGCTGAAATGAACAAAGGCAAATTGAGGGTGCTAAATTTCACGTGAGCAGCCAAACGTCATTGGTCAAATATAAATATCCTGATGTTTGCACGTGAATGCGGCATGACCTTTAGGCATGATGATTGAAAGGTCTTACCTTGATGGCATATCGCATTGCCGATATAGTAACGCTAGGACAGTAACCTCATGGTTGTCACATTAACTTTAATTTATAATACTTATAAATTGGCTCACAACTGATTTCTCTACGAACGAACTCGAAATTCGTGATGATGTTGAATTTATCTATCATCAACTTAAGATGGAGAATATCACTGAGAAGTCATTTAGTGAACGATAAAACGAGAAAACTAACTGTCATCTTTTATTATTTCTTTTTTCACTAAATACACGTGGAAAGCACAGAGCGAAGGTTAGCTTGGACTTCACGCGAGCACCTTGCGGGCGGCGAAGTTGCGAGTTACGAACTTGCAACGAAAATGAAAATGTCAAAATGGATTCAAAGTGCTCACGCTTCTCAGTTTCGCAAAACAGTAACTTTCATTTTTTTTTTTCAAGCGTTATTAAGATCCAAATTTCCTTATTACAACTGATTTCATTCTCCAGCCGACAGGTGACAATAACAAATGCTTTGATGTGCCACTAGATACCCAGAACTAATATCAGGAGAAACTTATGGAAATTAGTGGGGAGAATTGCTATTTTGAATTACCTAACTAAAGTCGAGTCAAGCGTATTAGGTAGCAGGCGATGAATTGAATATTTCTTTGTTATGGTGTAATACATTTTATGAACTGTACGACATCCCTGAATGATGGGAATATGACCCCATTTCGTACGGCAAAACATAATTTCGTGTGAAGATTGGAAGCAGAGGTTCGTATCAATGAAACCGACACAAAAACCTGCCTCAAATCGATGACAAAAACATCAATTACACTTGGCTGAGTGTAATTGATGCTTTTGTTCCTTGGTTCCTTTTTTATGCTTTAGACGGTTTGGTCTTCGCAGTTAATACCGGATCTCTCAATGTTTTTGTTGAGCATAATTTCTGACACGCAATAGATTTAATTGCACATTGATCCAATGACCTCTCTGTATAAGTCCACCCACAGAGTCGTCAATACTTATTCCTTTCGGTACTAAATTACCGGAGCATTAGTCAAATTTGTTCCCTTCGTGAAAACTGGCAAGCATGAACTTACTCGGTCACATCACCAACAACACGACAGAAAATTGCTTTTTCTCCCAAGTAGGTCAGGAAGTGAATAGAGACATGCTTAGCGAGATGAAGGCCTTTAGTCCTGGCTTGTTGGTCGCGTTCTCCATTGTCAACTTGTTCCTTGGTGTCGCATCATTCGCTGGAAATGCGCTTGTTATTTTGACGATAATTTTCTTCTCAGAGCTTCGTCAGATTACCACAAACATCGGCCTAGCCAGTCTAGCTACAGTCAGTTTGTTTCATGGCACTATTTTAAACTCTTTTTTATTTGCTGTCGGTGTCAACACCCTACTCGATGGTTGCCCCATTTTTCGAAGGACTCGTTTTGCAGTTTTCTACTTGTCTCATACGTTCATTTTTAATTCTTTGTTTAATTTATGTATAGTAACCGCAGAGCGCTATATCGCCGTAGCTTTTCCTCTTCGATACTTTACAATTCTTCCAAAAGAGCGGATGGTTAAAGTCGTCAGAACAGCTTGGCTCGCCAGCTTTCTGGTCAGTGTCCCAAATGGCATCGACAAGCCCGCTTCTCAAACCACTGGCAAGTTGCTCTGGTTTCTCACGATTTCATTAACGTTAGCATTTACTTCTTACTGCAACATCAAAATGTTCGTCATTTCAAGAAGGCACAAAAGACAAGTGAAAACTCAGTTAGAGGCAGTTCAACAAATAGCAGTGAAGCAACAGAGTTTTAGAGGTGCAGGGACTGTGTTTTGTGTTCTTGTCACAGTGGTAACTTGTTATGTCCCTGCGATTTTGGTACGATTAGGTATAACTTCAACCACAACTCCGACGGACAAAAACAAGCTCAACACAGTAGCACTAATTCAACCTTGGACCTCAACTTTCTATGTGATGTATAGTGCTCTAAGTCCATTTCTTTATTTTTTTAGGTGTAAGCGACTTCGAAAGTACTCTAGGAAACTTTTCACGAAAGCACTTCGCTTTATTAGGGCGAGTTTTCTTTAAATTACTTTTCTTATACGTGTGACTTTAATTTCAGGCACCGTTCGCACGTATCCGTTCTCGTTTGAAAAAGATAAACGAGAAAGCCGCGCAAAAGATAAACCTAAATGCAAAATGGAATAATTCCCAATCCACATTTTGCGAGGTTTTAGAAACGTTATATTCGGTTGTTACTTTAAGAAGCAACTCATCTGTCAAAACAAATAAGTCAGCCTTGCTCTTGTCCTTAGATCTACCCGGTGATTGTCCTGACTGCGTTTTAAACTATTTCCTTGCAAATGTTCATGTTCCTAAAGATGACAGACACGCGAAACGAAGAAAATGATGCCACTTGCTGTCTTGCGGGCTCATTTTATTCGGGTAAATGCACATCCTCCGTCAGCGGAATAAGCGTTTTCGTCTGGTCGGACGAAAACGATTCGGGAGGCTGCGTGTGGACCCGGATTTTCTTTTTAAACGAAGAAAAAATCGCTTGAAAAAGGGTACGTGTGGACGGGGCCTCAGTTTGATGCTTGTAGTACAATACTTGAAGTACTAAAAGTACTTGTAGTACACACTTGTAGTACTTAAAGGATGTTTGCTTCTGAACTGTTTAACGCACTAGGTGAATTAAACGATAACTTATGTTGATTTCGTGTTTCTGTTAAATGTCCGCACTAAAAAAGAAGCCATGTATTCCAAGTAACTGAAAATTGTCGTATAACGTATTGCAAAAGGAAAGCTGTAAATCAATATTCCACATTCCCAACTTTTTTGTTTGTTTTTTTTTTTTGTCTTTTTCTTTTGTTTTTTGCCATGCAAACCAGAGTGTATCGAAGGCAAAACGAGTCTGCAACGAAAGCAAAATTATTCTGAAGAGCAAAGAATAAACTATTCGTGGTAAAAATCCGCCATTTTGGAATTGAGGCAAACATGGCACCAAATACGAAGAGACCCCAATGTACGGTCACCACGATAATAGGGGCATCTCATTATTTTGCCTCGAACGAGCGTTTAGCCATTTCCTTATGTAAAAGCCCGAGTGACCATTTCCACTGAAAATTAGCCCCGCTATACGGCCACTCCGAAAGGAAAACACGCAAAAATCCCTTTACACCGTACAGTGCAAAACTCCCTGTTCTGGCTCACACCAGATTTTTCTGGCTTGATGGTGACCGAGAACAGGGTTACACTATACAGTGCTTTCAGTCGACAGAAAGGGTGAGCCGATATCGATACCAAATACTCGATATCATCATTATTTAAGTTTGCCTAAGAATATCGATATTATTGCGAAATATCGGTGATTTCGATGCCGTTTGATACTGCTTACGTGACCACTTGGAAAAACAAAACAGTTGCGTGAATATTCCACGCTGTGCTCTCGGAAATTTTTGTTTCTATCGGAAGCAGAATCCTTTTAAGCACAAGCGCTTGATAATTATTGCGTTCTTGCACAAATTAAAATATCCTTTTTTTCTTGTTTCTTCATGCAACTGAGCCTGGAGTCGATCTTGAGTGATGACGTCGCAATATAAATCTTGGGTGTGACATCACAATATCAATGTCGTTTTCGAATGTCGTTCCACTATACCTACTGTCCGCCCGTGTGAAGTAAGATTTCAATTCGTATACAGTCTGGATTTGAGTGAGTATTGGCTAATGGCAACCTAGGTTGTAGCCAGATAAAGAGATGCCCGCGGGTGAGCATTGGGTAATGCTGACGTAGATGATAAGATGCCAGGAGGCTTACAACGGTCAAACGCAAAAAGAACGTCACTTCCGGTTTCCAAAGCCCTGAATTTGGAGCCAGTTCAAATACGTACGAGTATGAAGTTCGTCCAAAACTTGTGACTGACAGTTACTTTATTTTGAACCCACACACAGCGTAAAAAGCTCGAGTTTGTAGAAACGACGTTACGTTTTGCGGATATAGTGCACGCGTCGTATGTTTGACCGCTGTGAAGCCCGAACGGGATTACAGGTACTCGAGGGTTTACTCAAAATGTTGAGATTTAGGACTGCATGTTCCCTGTTCTGTATAAGTGTTTTCAAGAAACTTGAACACCAAGATCTAAAAAATTTTAAAAAGTATTGATGATTGATTTTTTTGTCGTGAGATCGTCTTCTGGAAGATCTTAAACAGGGCAAAGGCGAATATAAAGTTTTAATTGTGTTCTTGATATTTTACCCAGAGCTGATAAAGTATATTGACATTTTAGTCCAAGAAGAGGAGAGGTAGAAACATGTCGCAAACTTTGTTGCTTCTTAAAATAGTGGATTGAAGGACTCAATCCAATATTACGATTTGTTAGACACAAATCACGCATCGATCTTAACAAGTTTCTAAACAGCACGAGCAGCTCTGGCGTTAACTCTCTCTATATATATTCCTAACATTGTTTCTATTTATTACGCCCACCACAAACAAAGGTACATTGTTACAGAGACATTATTGGATTTCAATGCCGGTTTCCCATAATGTTTTCCTGTTTGCGCGAGCCGCATAACATATGCTGCCAAAGGAAGATTTACTTCTAAAAAACTGAATTTTTTCTCAATTTCTATTAGAAATATTTTGCTTCTTGACGGAACGTCGCATGCACGAACAAAAGGAGAAACATTTTAGAAAGCAACGTTTCCTTGTTTGCGGAAATTTATAGAAATTATTTAACATTTTGTTTTTTCCCACTCAAACCCTGTGTTTCGCGCTGTGTTTGCTTGAATTCCAAAATGAGAAAATTTTCAAAAAAAAAGTCTATTAAGTTACCTCACACGGTGTTTTTCCAACTCCTTTACGAATACGAAACGAAGCTGCACATATATCTTTGAACTCTATACCAACTGGCTTGCCAGCGTCTCCGCCAAATCCCATTTGTTTTAACTTGTTCCTTAGCTCTTCTGAGAATGCCACGGAGGTGCGCGGCGCAGCGAAAGGATTCAACGCATCATCATATGGCGGACGTTTCTTCTTTACTGTCTTCAATTCTGTTTCCATCAGTTACGATTTTAAAAAAAACTTTTTCGCCATTGAACGCAAGCGACAATTTGAACGAAACTTGGGGCTTGTAATAAACCATTCGCACTATGACGTCATTTTAATGGCCATTCGTGCGATGACGTCAAAATTAGGCGCGCAATGTGTACGAGAAGAAATTTGTTTCTATTATTCCCAGCCTTTGAGATCATTGCATAGCAGTTGAAAATTTGTCGTTTTTGTAATGCTAGTTTATTTTATGTTGGAAACACTGAAAGATAAAAAGGGAAGGAAAATTCACCTCAGGATCCCCTTATCGCTTTTTCACTCGCCAGAACCTGGCCTAGTTAATATTCTCAAAGCGGTCCTCGTTAAATAAAGTCAATGTATGGATTACTCAAGTGAATTAAGGAACGAGTCTCCGCGGATTTGGAGGGGGGTGGTCTAGTTTAGAATACTTTCAAGGTACTGATTAGAAAGTTTGGCAGAGTCGAGCATTTCCTTGAAGTATTCAATTTTTGTCTTCGTGAACTTTGTTCTTACGTCACGTGACATACCACGCCCAATTTTTACGATTTATTTTGATTGAAATTTACAATATTTTAAGAAAACGAATTCCCATTAAGTTTGCCTTGTATCAATGACTTGAGGCAAAAGGTTTAGGGAACTAATTGGGTTTTGAGAATTTAGGTACTTTCTTTAAACTATGACGTTTTAATTTTGGAGAGAGACTGGGACTAGAGAAAAACAGTAAATAGTTACGTAACAATTAACATTTTCAGAAAACCCCGTTTAATTTAAACTACCTTTCCACAATGTGGAGATTTTGGAAGAAAGATGGGTAGTTATAACGTTGATTATCATATTGTAATCGAACTATTACAAATTTTGCATAAATTAGGGCGTGGCCGATCATGTGACCACAGCAAGCACACTTATTTATCCAAAAGTTGATTTGTCTCTTATTACACAATTATAACCATTTTGTCTTGAATAGCAACGCTTCTACATAAATGTCGAAAAAAGGTGATATTTCATGAGGAGCCATTCCTTAATCCACCTGAGTATCTGATAATTTAGTTTAAAATCACGATCTTTAGGTCATATTTGAAAAATAAAATCCTACTGGCTAAGAACAAAGCATGTGTAATCACTGTGTATCGGCGAATAGAACATGACAATTGAACCAAAAACCATTAGACTTTGGAATAGCTTACCCGCTGAAATTGCTGAGATTAACTCATAAGCTACTTTTAAGTCTGAGCTACAAAATTACCTACTTAACTTATCATTATTAGATCTATTAGATTTGTACTTTTTTTTTCTCGACTCTTTGTGGCAAAGCTAATAAGATAAAATAAAATAAAACAGATGTAGATGTAATCAGTCAGATTCGCGAATGTACTCTTATGCCGTTTATAGTACAAAGCTACATTTTGGCGTGCTCCCATTGGTCCAAATCGTTCATGTGACGCGATTGTGTCTCTGCTCAGCGGGCGCCTATCAGCGCATAGTGCCCGTTTTGGCAATTTTCGCTCAAAATTTAGCGTTGTACAATAAAAACAATAGCGTTGCTCTGTCTCAGGCCCTCTGTGTGATAGGTTCCCTCGGAAATTTGATGTTCAAACTTCATATAAGCCCTCGAACAACGTTTTCCGGCTAATATTTGTTGTGAACATCGAATTTCCTCGGGCAACCTATCACGCGATAGTGCCTTCGACAGAAGAACTCTATTGTTTAATTAGACCGATGACGTCAAACTAACAGTGACGCAACAGCCGAAAAGTACGTGTTACTTCATAACATTATCAAAGCCCTCAGCGAGGTGAGGATTCCATAAAATGGCACCAGATTCTGATATATTCTCAGAAGGCATCTTGACACCTCCGAACAGTGAATCGATTTCGCCTGCTACTGAGCCTCTGCACTTTGCCTTGGATCCGGTATTGCACAATACCACGCCGACTGAACAGTCGAGGTGTACCTCGGAAATAAGCCTCAAACCACCCGCTTCAGGAAAGCGCCACTCTATTCTTGGCTCCGGTAACAGATCAGCCTTTATAAAGCCGAATTTAAGCGAGCTCAGAGAGAAATATAGAAAAGCCAAGGAAAGAGTGAAAGAATGGAACATGGAGAAAATGTGGGGAAGCTCTGTTCAGAGAGCGGAAAGAGATTCTTTAGCTTCACTTTCAGAAATAGTGACAGCTGCCTACTGGATTCGTGAGGGTGTTCCTAAGACACCTTGTGAGGTTGGTTGATGAGTATTTCAAATATATCTTTGCAATTGTCGAATGTCCGTGAGAATAAAAGTTTTATTAATCAATAACTTTAGTCAAGTGGCAAAGAGTGAAATAGCAGTCTTTCATCATCATCGCCACCATCATCATCATCATTGTCATCACCATCTTTATTTCCCTGATAAAAAGCATATGTGTTACCACAAAATATGAGAAATTATGTTGTAGAAATGATCTTCCATGCAAAGTACTTATAAGAAACCTTTCAGAGATATTAACTGATATGAAAAACCACGCTAAAAGCTTTTCACTACTGAATAAGGACACGACTCCCTCCCCCCCTCCCCCCACCTCTTCCAATAAAAAAGAAAGCAAAGTGAACCGTACAGCAATAAAAAGCTTGGTAATTGCAATATTAATTCGGTCTTCTGAAAGTGACGAAATTAGAAATTTAATGAAGTAGATGGAGTATCCAGTCCAAGCTTTGAAGCAAAGCATTGTACGTTATCAATTACAGTAAGGAAAATGAAATTTCTCTTTGCATCATCACTACTTGCTCAAACATTCAGGTGACGAGAATAAAGAAATGATCACCAAGGATAAGATGTCTTGATATTTAGACAAATTCTCCTTACTAGTTCCATAAGAAATGCATGGAGAACAGTAAGGAGAATATGCATTTTTATGTCAAGGCTTAAAGGGTTAAGCGTGACGGCCTAGAATTTAACCGTCTACTGACAACAATGTAATATTTTTAATCGTCAACAGTCAACGCTAATCTGCCCGGCGATTCTAACTTGTCAATTCGATCGCCTAACATGTTTCAAGTCTCATACCTTGTTTCCGAATTTGGTAGGTACCCTGATAAACGAACAGCATGCGTCCAGTTCACCATCACACCCTAAAGTAGTGATTTCATTTGAATGCAAAATTCCTCTTATTCAACATCACCTCCAGGTTTTAAGTAAGAGAATGCGTCACTCAAAGAGAATTAAGTGCACTTGAATGCATTTTCAAAACAAGTCTGAAATATATTTTAATTGATTTATATCGCAACCTTGTTCCTAGAGAGCATCCTCTATTCCTGAAATCGACGAGGTAGATGTGTATTTCAAAAGGGAGTATGCCAACCCTTCAGGGAGCTTTCACGACAGAGGCGCGTGCTATGCCCTACTTCGATTGCCGCAGGTGATCACTTAAAATCTTTAAACTTTGCAAGCTCCCCCTCCCTTCAACTAGAGTTTTGCTTGATCGAGCGCGTGACAAGTAAAAGGCTATGACTGGTTAATCTGCAAGAGTCACGTGCCGTCACGCGCTCGACCAAAACAAAACTCTAGGGGAAGAGGGAGCTCGCGAAGTTTAGACATAAAGAAGTTTTCTAGATTTGCCGAAATGTAAGACGCTTGTTTGCTATTCAACAGATTCTCCAAATTCGTAATTTAAGTGCCGGGAAATATCACCCTTGCAACAAGACAGTTTTCCAACTGACAATGTTTTTAAAATGCCAAGACAAAATCATATTCTCTTAAAATTGCAAAAGATATGCCACTGGAAACTAGCTTTAGTCTTGAAGAAATGTTTTTATGGACTCTAAACGTCTGCACAATTTTTTTCTGTGAAATCGAGTCGTATATGGCGTGGAGTAAGATGGTTAAAAGTTCATAGCCTGGAAGTGGAAAGCCAGTTATTTATGGGTGAGCAATTGATCACTAATCAGATTGCGTAATTGCTCATATTTACCAGGAATTTTAAATAATTTTTTAAAATACTTTCTAATAAAACTGACATTTTGCTTTGTAGAGTCACAAGAACCTTGGAGTTGTTGCCACCTCTAGTGGGAACCATGCTATAGCCCTAGCTTACCACGGGCATTCTCTCGGGATTCCTGTAGCGGTTCTTCTTCCCGAGAACACCAGTCCTGTTAAAATTAGAATGTGTGAGAAATACGGCGCGGAAACGAGGGTTGGTAGTCCGGATGAACGTGAGGTTAAAGTCTTTTTTTATACTTTCAACTGAGTCAAATTTCCACGTAACCTTTTTTATAAATGTACTTGTCCAAGAACCAATCAACCAACGAACAAACCAACCGACCAATCAATCAATCAACTAATCAATCAATCAATCAATTAATCGATCAATCAATCAATCAATCAATCATCAATCGAGAAGAACACTCAGTCAATCAACGGATGTACAAGGAACAGTAGTTCTTACTAAGGGACTAGCAGATGGTTCGTCTCTGAAGTCCGTTCCTTAGGATAACTTAACCTATAATATTGATCGTTCTTTTCCACATTATTACCACATACATGTAATACGAGTAATTTGTTTCCACTGTATTGACGATTGATTCACTGTACTTTTAACGAAACTGGTATAAATATCGAGTGGAGTCACGATTTAGCTTGTTCTTAATTGGTTCTTCTTGCTTCTTAGTTCTCCTTGGTTTTCTTGTCTAATCTTTGTTGTACCAGTCTTAGTTGTATAGTCTCTTGACTGGCGATGTTTGACAATGTTGCTGTATCTTAATAAACGATTTATTCTCCAACGGTTTTCTTCCAAACTATTTCTTCACAATTTTCGTCGATAAAGATCTAGTACACTCCGTACAGGTTCATGCTCCGTACGTAATAATGTTTCGTCACAAACTTGACGATCTGTACTCTAAACTGGTCTCAACTCTACGAGATTCGAAAGGGATTCAGTTATTCTTTTTGGTTGTTTTCTTAACCTAGGGTCACGTGGCATATTTACTTTTCCTATCAGTATGCGTATTATTATTTCTTACAAATGTCTTTTGATTTAGTTAAGGAAGAGTGCTGCAGACATCGAGAAAGAACGGGGACTCACTTTCATTGACGAGTAAGAATATTTCAATTTGGTATAAATATATTGATATAAACTTAAACTCGCGTACAACTAGCTTTAGTGTATATTATTGGGTTGTTATAATCCACCAAAAATTGGGTATTGTTTCAAGCTTTTTAGATGTTTCACACGTTTTTGTCTAGTTTCCAGTTTATTGTAGGTAATTTTTTAGATAATTACGCTTGCTAGCTGGGCTAAGATCTGAAAAAATGACCAGTCCAGCCTCCGCTCAATCGATGTTGTGTTCTCTAACCAGACACCAACCAGAAAATTTTTTTTCTTACTCAAAATTGGTATGTAGACTGGCTAAATTAAAAGGAACGCTACCTCAGTGGTAAACTTGTTCATGTGGTATAAATCACGCGGTACTTGATCACGTGGTAACCCCTAATTAGAAAACAAGTGCCTAGTTACTGTTTACAAGTTTCAAAATCGTTATCAAAATTTCATTATTGCAGTGCAAACTTTGTTTTTTAGGGAATGCCAGTTTCTTGGTTTCTCCAATGACAATGATTCGTCTTTGTTTTAGAAACGATAACCCGGATGTTGTCAGCGGGCATGGCACCATGGGCTTGGAGATTGTTGACCAGGTTGAAGGAGTAGATGCTGTTGTTGTGCCTGTGGACGGAGGGGCACTGCTGGCTGGGACTTGTATAGCTATCAAAACATTGTACCCGTCTATCAAAATAATAGTAAGACCTTGCCCTTTGTGTAAAGTGTCTTTTTAAGAATACATGTCCGCGTTTTGTATGGGCGAATAGTCAACGAGGCGCATTGGCGCTGACTGTTGCTAATAGAAAAACGCAGACAAGAAGTCTGATTTTTTTACTGTGGGCTTGATCGTTGTCTATCCGGGAATAGTCACCGATGCCTGAGCCAATCACGTTCGCGTATTTGCAGCATACCGTGGTGCTATGAATTTCAGTGTAATATCAGATATCAAATACTGAAGAAAGCGAAAACACGACGCGTAGCAGATCGAGTCTTTTAGCTTATTTTTCTGGACAAAATTTAACTTAGGTGTTTGATATTTTGTCTGATCACTAGTACGTGGCAGGAAATTGGATATCCAGCATCATTAGGCAGATTTTGGCGATTTCATTCCTTTTTTCTAAGCTTTATCTGAATTAACAGTGGGGATGGGGGGGGGGGGGGGGAGTAGCCTGCGCAGCAAGCGTTGCTGTAGGTTATCCCCACGTTCGAAGCATTTTTTACCGGCCGAAAATTGGGGCGAGGCCAAAAAGAATGGGGGAGGGGAGGGGGTTTGAGAAAGTATCTCAAACACTACCATGGTGTGTTTCGTCAGCGTACCCTACTGTCCTTAAAAGCAAATTTCGTTACGCGCCCTCTCTGCTTTGATAAATTGTCTAGTGCACTGTGATTATAAAGTGAAAGATGGGCACCTTTTTATCTCATTTTTTTTCGTATCTACGGTCGAAGCTCTCCTTGCGACCACTCTCGTAAGCGACCAGCTCTAATTACGACCAGCATTGTGAAACCCCGTTTGAACTGTCACTTTAACTCTTAAATTAAAAGCTCTCGTTTGCGACCGCTCCCGTAGGCGACCGTGACCACGTTTGTGAACTACCGAATGGCCTTCTCCTTTGTTCTTAAGTTCTCGTAAGCGATCACTAAGACAGCGCTTTCACAAAAGTATTTACTTCTTGATCAAATTTATAGTAGTACATAGCATAAACGCTAATGGTTCGTTGACTTATACATACGCGAACCTCTTCTGTGATAGGCAATAATAAACTATTTAATATTATTACAATACTATTGGTAACCAACAACTTATGCCAAGCTTGCTGCTAAAAGCGCTCATAAGCGACCACCCTCGCTTACGAGAGCCCATTCTCGTAAGTGACCAGCTCTAGCTAGTTGCCACCACTTTTGTGAATTCCCGAATTGGTCGCTTATGAGAGCTTCGACTGTAGTTCCTTCTACCAAACACCCTTATAGGAAGGGTGTTGCCAACGCTTTGCTGAGCTATGTTTGTTGGGCAAAAAATAGCGACAGATTTAATGTTTTTGACTTTTTCTTCCATCTTTTTTAACGATATCGTACAATTACCGCACAAGTAATCTTAGTGAAAAGCATATCATCTTTGACGTAAGAGTAACAAGAGAAATGACCGATAAGGTGATAAGGAATTCTTCTTCGTTTTGTCAGGGAGCTAAAACCGAGCGGAATCTCGATTGCAAAATTCACCTCGATGAAGGAAAAACGGTGACGACAACAGGAAAAGAAACGTCATTAGCTAAAGGTGAGTTACAAAAAAGGAATATATTACTTTATGATGAAAGGAGAAAGTTAAATACGCTTTGTGTTCACGGGGAGGCGGACTCGGTGGAGTAGTGGCTAGCGGGACTGATTTTTGCTCGTCCTTCCACAGGACGGGTTGAAGGGTCGGCAAGTTGGACGCTACGGTGCGTTACTCGAAAGCCCCGAAACGTTTTCGGCCCCGAAGAGCCATTTGTAAAAATGTGAAGAGCTCATTCTACAAAGTTGTTAAGATGTCTGACGACAAGAAATATAAGTTATAGCAAAGTTTCATGCCTAGAAACTTCTTTGTTTACAATTAGATACAGGGTGAGTTATCTGAATTATGCCCAAAAGTTTCGTGGCTTTCGACAAATGCACGCCTGGTCTGGGTATCGTATCATGATGTTTCCTTGGAGCAACGATAGAATAGAGGGCCACTTCGATCGACCTCATTTACACTTGGAACGAGGCACATCACAATAGGCTCAATTGTTATTCAATGGCACGCAGATAAGTGGCCCTGTATTAATTCAACCGTTTCCTTAGACAAGAACCTTTACATCAGATTGTCTCTCTCCACTCAGGTGTATAAATAGGTCCTGGGAAAAAATGCTGGGGAACCTTTCGATGGACTAGCATCCCATCCGATGGGATGGGGGATTGGGGGGGGGGGTAGCTTCATGCTACAAAACAGGACTTAAGCGCCGCCTGTGCAGGCCACTGGCGGCTCGTGTTTAACGCATTTTACTTTTTATCTAATGTTTGTATTTACTTTGGTTTATATTCAGATTCAGATTACAGCGAGATTAGTGACCGCGTCGCTATAGTCGCCGAAAACCTGGTGGATAAATGTGTCACAGTGAAGTATGTCCGATTTTCTTACTAAGGCTACTTTTAAATTTAGTACGATATATAATGCTGTATGTATGTCAGATAGATAACCAGACAATAAGAGACTCGACAGACAAGGCAAATTGTTATCGATAACTATTTAGTTGTCGAACATAAAAAGTTGTCGACAACAAAAAGGCGAGTGTGTCAAGAAAGTTATCGATAGCAAACTTTGAAAACATTGGATTTCAACAACAAAAGAGTTTTCTTTTCAAAGGGAAAACTACTTATCGATAACAAACATGGAAGTTTTATCCTCGACAACCCGTTTTTCCTTGTCTGTGAGACAATTGTAGACAATTTTAAAATTTTAAAAAACCTTTGGCATTGTTCTTTAATTGTCAACGTCGTCTACTTTTCTGCGCATGTCAGTGGCTCCTGGCGTGCACAGGAACGCTAGTTACCGATCTCTCGCATAAAATACAAAGTTATCGATAATTTTAGCCTCTAATGGGTGCTCCATCGAGCGCTAATACTTGTTGAGTCATTTTGGTTGTCCAGTACACGTAGTTATCGACACCTATCTCTCTAGTCTTTTGAAGCCCTAACTGACATATGTACCAGTGAAGCAATTGATATGATTAGAGGGAATCCAGTGTAGATAACCAAGACATTATTTTTCAGCGTCTTTAATTTCCACAAAAAGAAAAGATTGCAAACGTAATATCTTTCAGAGAGGACCACATTGCATTGGCAGTGCTCAGACTGTTAGAACACGAGAAGGTCATCATAGAAGCAAACGGAGCTGCTGGGCTGGCTGCTCTCATCGGCGGATATCTTCCTGAGCTCCGGGGAAAACGGTAAAATTAATTTTTTTTCCAGGCTAGTGATCCATGTAACAGTTACTAGTGCTACACCTTCACACGAAAACTTCAGTTTGACAACTCTTGTTGGCAAACAGAAGTCGTCTAAACTCGCGTTTGTGAATGTTTGCCAGGGGCAATTGTAGAGGGAAGTCGCTAACGCCCGTTTTTCGAAAACGTCAAAAATTTTCATAGGCCTAATCTAACACAAATTATCCAAAACAACAACTTTTGCTCATCTGATTCGGCATATGAAAAGTTCGAGGTTCGAAACCTTCTCATCAACTTTTTCAACAGCACAGTAAAGTTGCATTTGGCATCTAAACATTTGTCAAAAAAATTGTTTACTTTGAATGCCAGAGAGAACATGGTCTAGCCGTCTCAAAACGACGTCTGAGTAACGAGCGCAGAAATTCCATGCTGATGACGTGCACTACCCAGATCTTGGTAGTGCTTCTGATTGGTTGAAAATTCCCTCGCGGTACAACCAATCAGAAGCATTACCAAGATCTGAGTAGTGCACGTCATCAGTATGGAATTTCTGCGCTCTTTACTCAGACGTCGTTTTGCGAGGGCTCAAGTGGCGACCTCGCGAAACGTCGGCTGTTTTCTCAGGCTAGAGAGAAGAATATGGAAGTAATTTTAGGCCGGAACTGCTTGACATTTGCGGAATTTGTTGTGTGAAAAGACAAATTTGCCAACTTCTTGGAGTCTCCCAGTTTTAGAACCAAATTTAACGAGCAGCGCTGAGTTGGCCATGAACTTATTTCAGTTATTTACGACTCCATTTCGACTTATTTCATTTTTCCTTGTTTGTTTAGTGTTGTTGTAGTTCTCAGCGAGGGTAATATGGAACCTGCGCTTCTCCCGCGGGTAATTGCCCGCGGCCTCACGACCGATGGGAGACTGGTGCGGTTTGAGGTGCGGATCGACGATAGGCTTGGTACCATGGCAACGCTGCTACGTTTGGTGACGTCAACAGGAGCTATGTAAGAAGATTTCCTAAAAAGAAAATCGCCGTCCCGAATCGTCATTTTGCGAGATCTGTCTAGCCGGCGGTCGAGAGAAATGATCTCGCAAAATGACGCCTTGAACAGTTCAGGACGGCGGAAAAACATGAAACATGACTCAGTTAACATTTTGTTTAGACTTTCATTGAAGCATTTACATGCAAATCTGTATTTTGGGGCAAACCGGAACCGCCGTAATGTTCATCTGTATTTCCCCTATACATGTTCATTTATAGATCGATGCTCAGATTTCAATAACAACAACCACACGAACGGAGGGTGGTCTGGCTGTGCTAATAGGTTCCTAACGTGGATGATTTTCACCCCAAGTGCAGTTTTCTCTCTCCGAAATGCTGATCTCTGAACACAACAGCGTGGAAAATTGTGGCTACTGATCCCACAATTGGTTAACTGATCGCTCGAGTCCAAATTCTATAACCTCTGTAATTTGGCTGACGAAGCCGTTTTCGATTGAGCTAATTGAACAAGAGACAGAGACGTAGATGTCTGGAAAAATCACATGCGTTGCCAAGCACTGTTTTCGGTCCTCAGCCACAGCTCCGGCATGGCAGCTAATTTATTGCCCACAAAATGCCCCATGCAACCCTAACATAAGTCAGTTGCAAAAAAGTTAGCAAGAAAGGAGAATACTTAGATATGCTTGGGCGTCATAGGGAAATTTATTGTTTTCTGTATCAACAGCATCAAAGATGTCAGCCAAGAGCCAGCTTGGAATGACCCCAGTGTTCTATGTTTGCAGGTATCTTCACTTTTCATCTTCCGCTTTTTTAAAAGCACAAAGGCATCATGGTTTTCAAGTCCTTTTTTTTTTTGCACTCCAGTGTATCTCCACAATATGTATTGCAAATTCAGTACTAATTATGGCTTAAGAAACTCGATAAACAAACTTATATTGCCTAAGCCTAGAACAGAGAACCTGTGAAGCGCAGCTTCTCCTATGTGGTGGTGCCGCTTTAGGGAATTCTCTGCCACGCGATCTTAGGGAATGTAACTCTCTGGGGGTTTTCAAAAAGAAGGCGAAAGCTTACTTTTCTTCTTTAGGCTTCCACACGGCAATCATGTAAACCAGTTGATTTTTGTAGCTTATATTAGGATATATTTTTTACATTTGAATACAACTCTAGCCTTGGTTCATTTTTAATAAAAACAGCAAAGAAAAAAGCGACTAGAGAACTGGTTTTCCCAATATTTCGGACGGTCAAGCCGTCCTTCTTCGGGAGATTTAATGAAAATACGAAAAGTATGAAGACATTGAAGGAATGGACTTTTTCTTTGCTGTTTTTCTCATAATAGTTGATTTTAAATACTCGAAACAGCAGGATTTGAATTGTGGTCGTAACTCGTTCTAATAGAAGCGTCATTTTGAATACACTAGCTTTGTTGTCCCAGAAAAAAACGCTGGTCTTGTTCTCCCAGAGTTTCGTAACTAAAGGTAAATTAATCAAAAGTTGAAAAGGCTAGTTACTTTTACTATGGAAACAATGAAGAGTTGGTTGGTGGGTCCCGATTTTTTTCAGCCTTAACTGATTACTGTTAGGGCCGGTTATTTAAAAAAGTTTAGACGAGGTCTAACAAAATCACAGTCTAAATCGATTTCAATCTGGCATGCCGAAATATGTAACCGTTCTGTACCATTTACCATAAGAAATGTCAAGCAGGCATGTAGCACAGACTACTACAACATTTATTTCTTATAAATAACCCACTTGTAAACAGATGTAGAGGCTTATTTGTTGCTTTAAACCACGGTTTAAGTTCGACTTCGTTTTAATAATCGGCCCTTAATTTTTATATTAATGCCTAGAGGTTGTTTTTCGTTCAACAACGTGCATCATGTTCAATGGCCTATTTTAGCATTCAACATGGCATAATTAACTGTTAAACATTTAGTTGAAGGCCAGTTTGTTCAACGTGTTTTGAGAATAGCGTAGTGAAAAGGGTTTGACAAAACGGTTTCAACACTTGCTTCAACCTTCACTCAACGTTTTAGAGTTGTCGTCTTTCATCATTGTTGAAACGCGTGTTGAAGCGATGTTGAATCAAGATTGAAGCCAGTTTTAAAAAATTGTTTCACTACACGCTTTAAAACAAATCAATCAATCAATCATCATAAATAAAGCACTATATTTAAGTATCAAATATTTATAGCACCGTATTGCTAATTTGGGACACTGTAAACCTCTGAAAAAAACATTATAAACTGAACATAAACGTTTTATAAACCTCAACTGGTGGGAGGCTTACTAGTTGGCTATTTACAAGCTAGACCGAGGATTTGAACACGAGACTACCGTGAAACAAATCCAACTGGTCAGAGAGGAAGACTTGAATGGTTTGTTGAAAGGTTTGTTTAAAAGGTCTCGCACATTTGGTTCAACAAATGTTGAGCGAATTTGGAAATGTTGAAGCCGTTAAATAGGGTCTTTATCTGCCACTGACTGGGCATTTGTTTGATACTATAATTGTAGCATCATCTGATAAAGAGTGGCAGTATTGATCCATTGAAGTACAAGTGCTGGAAGTTACTGGAAAATATTGCGAGCCACCTTAACTACCCTATTTCTCTCAACAGGCAAAAGTTATGGTTGAAGTGAGTGACCGCGATCATGCCCGCCAGCTGAAGTCCCTGTTAGATAAGAATTTTCTTGTAACTTTTTGGAGTTCAAAGACAAACAGCACTAGATGAAATGTTTTGAGATGAATTGTCTTCTAAGGTTACAAGCATAGTCAGATCACATCCTCTCACTCCAAAGAACACCCGAAATGGAAATTGAAGAAAGGTCTCAAGTTTTAGTCTGTAAGCTATCGAAACAAAACAAAACAAAACACAAACATACAAAAAAAACATCACAAAAGTCACTACCTTTTCGCTGTACAAAATACACAACGATAGAATGGAAGGTTAAAGGACAAAAGATTGTCCTTTCTTCTGTTCATATAGCCCACCGTTTAAAGAAAAAACGGAGTTAAGTATAATTTCAAGCTTGTGTATTGTTGAGATAGCAATAAACAAAATAAAAATGTTCGTCGCTTAATATTTGGGCTTACAATAAGTTAAATGCAATTGAACCAATATTTACTGACCTGTACGGCGCGTGCAAATTTCATGGCACGCGAGAAAAGGAACACTTGGTTTTCGCACCTGATTGGCTACAAAAATCACTTCTTTCACCGATTGGATAATTTTTCGTTGCACTACTTTTGAAGCAAATTATCGAACTCAACAAACACAAACAAGGACATAAATATCTAGAGTGCTCTCCACTAGACCAAAAAACGAAAAATATTGATGGAGGGAATTGAAGTCCATCGAATGGGAATTTTTTTACGAACACTGAAATTCCTGGCAGTGATTCCTCATTGAGAGAGGCTTTAATTTTTGGTTAAATCAAAACTAAGAGCATTTTCTTATACACAAAATGGTCTTAGAACTCCAAGAGAAACAAAGGAAGTGAATTCTTGAAAGGAGAACAAAACACATTAATCAGTTTTTGCCAGACTTGATGGGAAACTTGAAAGAAAACCGCCCACCCATCCGCGGCCAGATGCAATTATCTACACTTTTAGTGCACTAGTAGAGTAGTTTTGAACAGATCGGGACAATTATTTTGGTTTCCCATCGATACAAACATGTCTTCTGGCTTCTTAGTTAATAGTAAAAATTGGTGACATAGCCCCTTTAAAGAACTTTGTCAAACGGCAAAGCTATGGCGTGCATCAGTGTAAAGCCCCGGCTAAACGATCAAACATTTTCGGCAAACATCGTGTTTGTCACACAAAACGTTCTATGGCTAAACGGGCGAGCAATGTTTGACCAAACATCGGATAATAGAAAACCATTTAAATGCATAGTTGAGAAAGGCAGCTAAACAGTAAAACATGTTCATCCAACACGATGTTGAACAAAAATGTTTGCTCGTTTAGCCGGGGCTTAACGAGAATTCAAAAGTAACCCTCAATTGAAAAAACCTGTTTCTTACACCAGTATTTTATTTGGCAACCCAGGATACTAAAATATATAGATTATATTACAAACGCGTTCATTCATACTAATCTAGAAATGAAGTATGGATCCTTAAAAAAGGAAATAAGGTTAATTGACCGTCTGGAGAACTTAACTAATTACAAGTATTAAATTCTTAATCTCGGTTATTGGATTCCAGGCGTCTCATTGGCTCACCACACACAGGTTATTAGCCAATGACTGTGCTTTTTACCTTATATGGAAATTGTACGCCATGGCAAGTGCCGCGGCGTTCAAAAGTTTTTGCTACGAAGCAAAAGTCTTGTCCAAATACATAGTAAAACAAGAGAAAACAAAATCTCCAACGACTACTGAAGTTGGGTATTTAATAAAATAATTATTCTACTCGCGCTTGTTGGAGACAAGGTATAAATTAGTGTATACCAAACCAGTGGATAGTGTTTTTCGCGCGCTCTGATTGGCTACTCAAACTCAGGATGGTATCTGCTATTCAGCTCCCCTTCGGTGACTAATTGTTAAATATAAACAACTCAGCGCTGGGCACCTCGCGCTTGTAAAATATTTTTTAAATAATTTAGATTAATAATAATAATAATAATAATAATTACTATTATTATTATTATTATTATTATTATTATTATTATTATTATTATTATTATTATTATTATTATTATGAACTAGCGAACAGCAAGAATTCTCTTCAAGCATTTAAAGGAGAGTTTGATTGACTTTATCCCGGAATACGAATACACAAAATGATTACTAAAAACAAATCCAAAACAATTTTAGCCGTATTTCATACCAATAAAATGCGACGTAAAGCTTGGATTTCCTCTGTCGGCAAGAGTTGAGGTTTCTTTAAACGGTTTTAAATAATTTTAAATAAAACTGGCTGAAGGAAATGTTGCGACCATTTGAACGGGTCTTTCAACATTGCTAGAATGTATTTAAAAAATGTTGCAGCGAAAGTCGAGTCAAAATTTAAGCCAACTTGAGGCCCCGTCTACACGAACACGTCTTTCTGTTTGAAAATGCAGTCTTTTTGATGCGTCTTTACCGACCGTCTTCACTAAAACGATCAAAAAACGGAGGTCTCTCGTTTTAGGGTGGATGACAAAAACGAAATTCGCATTAGTGTGATAGGTCTGGAAAACTAGTTAGTAGATTTTCATACTTTTTCAAGAATTTCAGAATCTGTACGATCCTGCAAGGCTATTTCGTTAATCCAGTAATTCTTATTCCCGGATGTGGCAAATCAAACGAAACCCTTAACGCTTTCTGGTGTACTGTTGCATCTATAAATAACTTAAACGCAGTTCTTGGCAAAAAGACATCCTGTTACATTGCTTAAATATTATTTCAATTATACACAGTTCTTGAAAGAAGAAATAGATACATTCCAGAGTAGGAGCAAGACTTTCTTACAAAGTCCATGCACTAACACTTAAAAAATATATTAATATCCCAATAATAATCATAATCATAATCACAATAATAACCATCATCATCATCATCATCATCATCATCATCATCATCATCATCATCATCATAATTCAGTACCATTTGACTACATTTTGTTTCCTATTATAAACTGACCGGACCATAATTAATAATGTCTCCCAAACCAACGTTTTAACTTGCATTTTTGTAATAACAGTTACTTTAACTTTCAAAATTCTTGGACCTTCCAAATTTTCGATAAAACAAAACGTTCGAAAATCTAAACGTCCAAACAAAGAAAGCACGAAAACATCAAAATGTCCAAATTAGTTTTACAACAGTGGATTTTTCCCACTGGGATTAATAACGAACAACACACCAGTAAAACGTCTGAAAGTACAGATATATATGTAAATGTTCTATGCCAGTTTACCTCATTTGTGTTGTGAAATACTTATTCATGACCACCTCATTTAGACTGCGATCTTTTCCGCTTGAATGGCGAGGCTGTACAAACAATGATTTCATTAATCTATATACCTACTGTCAAAAAATGTATGACGAATTCATTACAAATCAGGTTATATCTCTTCTTTAACATCCTCAATCAAAATAACTCTACTTTTTAGCACTTTAGTGTGTGCTTTTTTTTCTTTTGTATCCATTTTTCTATCCCGTGACACTCCCTGGGCGTCCTGTGCTTATCCCCTCAGTGATGTCACGGAAACTGGCCTGTGGTGACCTGATGATTGTTTTATGCATACTTTTGTCTTGTTCTTTAGATGCGACTAAAAGAAAATGTTGCAGGTCAATTATCTTTGTTTTATAGCAATGGGTTTACAAAAAAAGAATTTTATTTATTTATCTTCGCTATTCTTTTACAAAGTTATCATTACATACTAAACATCCATATCCTTGCTTTCACGAATTCACACGACTTCACAGTATTTTCACCATGCTTATCAATTACGAATAGGAAATGTTCTTTTCTCAAAGTTGGAGATGAAATGCTTTCGAAGATATCAAAAACACTCTCCTCCAACCTAGCCCTGCAAACTAGCACAGTCTCTACAAGGTCCAAATATTTAACGAGTGCCCTAGAAGCTTAGCCCTTAAACGTTTTATTATTTTCAGATTTTTTGAAGTTGAAGCGTTATAAACATATTTTGTAACGACAAAAAAACAGATTAACTATTTTAATATATTTTTTTGTTTAAGTACTTTTCATTTTATATCACATAAAGGACTGACGGACGACACCCCAGGGAGTTTTAACGTTACATAATGTCCTTTTTTGGTTTGTAACAACAAAGGGAAATGTTCTTGCTGCTTGGCTGTGTAGCTCAAGATTTCAGACCGGTAGATTTTAATGCCCTCACGCTCACGGAGGAAACTACATGATAGGAAATGTAAAAGGGTTAATGGAGAAAATAAATTTAAAAGACGCCAATTTCACTGGTCAAGAATAAATGACCTCAAAACACATCGCATACTATTAATAGTCCATTTTACAGTTGGGTGCTCAGTGCCCTGGCCTTTGAATAGAAGCGAGGCTGAAGGTGACCTTGTTTTGTTACAAACCTTCCTGCTTTTCATAAGTATATGATTATGATCACAGGCTTGTTAGCATGAGAATGGCGTGATTTGCAAATGAAAGGCAGGAAGGTTTGTAACAAAACAAGGTCACCTTCAGCCTCGCTTCTACTCAAAGGCCAGGGCACTGAGCACATAACTGTAAAATGGCCTATTGTTGAAATCACTGACAGAACATTCATCATGAAATGCAGACTGATTATTCATGTTGCATAATTATAAAGATATAATTATATAACAATACATTATAACATATAATATAGAAATATTATACAATATATTGTATTGCTCAAAGAATGAGAATGTTTCACTGTCAAACACTCGCAACCTCTTTGTTGCTTTTACTGCTGGATGTCGCACCTTGTGAAGATGAAGGTTCTTTTTCCCTGAATGTGATGTAAGAGTAGATCACACTCCCGATAACACTGCAAGTACAGAGATTAAACATCAAAACAGAAAACATGGTTCAACATTTGCCTCTGGGAGTTACAGCAGTCCTCTAAAATTCTTTTGTTACTACCTTATTCTTACTGCTTTTCGAGCGCATTTTATTTCGCGATTTTCGCGTTTTGGAAAAATCTCGAAATTTAAGTGGCAATGTCTGTAAGAGCGGTCCACTGCATTTCGGGTCAGAAAAAAGTTTTCCCTCAAACTTTGCCCAGGAAACCATCTTGGGTCACAAGTAAATGAAACGAGTTTCGTTTTAGGAAATACGTTAAAATAGTTTTTTTACAGCCCACAACAGTAAGAGCGGCAAAAGCCGTAAATTAGCACCTGGCCAGACGCGAAAATTGCATAAGTTAGCGACCTCACTGCTCAAAAACCACAACACGCAGCAAAAAAGTGTTATTATTTTTAAGTTAAGAGGTCCTTCAAGGGTGTAAAGCGTGTGTTAAATTTAATTTGTGTTGAAGTGGACGCTCGTGATAATTGATATATTGACACTCATCTGAGCGCTTTCTGAAAACTCACAAAAGTACCCTGTATTCGTCGGCCTTTATTTCCCGAGTCCAGACCGAGTCGCTCTAAATTCCTATCGAAGTGCGTTAATGAGATGTCAGGGAGTACAGAAATATAAAAATACCTTGCGCTTTTTATCGTCCTTCACCACAGTGACTTCGAACTTTTGATGATTTTTGCGAATATGACACACGCATTATGCAAATTAGGTTGTTGAGCAAATTCGGATCGTGTGAACTGAATAGCTTCTAGATTTTAAGATTTCTCCATTTCAAGTCATAAATACAGAAAAGCATACACAAATAGAAGTTTTCAACTGTTCAAATTGATGAAATAAGCGAATTACTGAGTCCTGATCTTTGGATGCTAATCCGGAGAATTGCGTGACTCACATTATGCAAATTAGGTTGTCTGCTAAACTTGGTCCGTTCCGGTAACCGTTGCAAAAAACCTTTTTAACTGTTTGGATCCCACTTTTGCTTTAATTGCATATTAAAGAAATGTTGAGACTACATGCACTGTAGGTAGAAAACGTTGACGACGAATTCAGCTAGTTAAAGCACTGACTTCTATTCATGTGTCATTTGAATAACTCTGTTTGCAATGAAATGGACAACTTGTAACAATTAATGAATCTCTACTTTTTTGTTGTCGGGTTTTGGTTTTTTATTCCTACAATTTGCTCTTTGATCTGCCTTTTCCACAACGCCTTCGAAATTTTGGTGCTTTTGTCCCGGGACTTCTGTCAAGCACTTTATCTTGTTTATACAAACTAGGTTGTTCGCGTCAGTGGAGCAAACTCAATAAAAAGACCGCGAATTATAAAGTGCCGATGTTTGGATGCTTTGGGGCAAAATGTGACGAGAATTATGCAATCTAAATTTTCTGCCAAACGTTTCATCAGGTTATAAGAAACTTGAAAGTTTTTGTTTGATTTGAAACGGCTAAAGCTACGTCTTGGTAGGTTCCTTTTCCAGGGTTGGTTAGATGGCCTTTTATAATATATAACAGTGCACTGGTTCGTTTTGTTCTCTCAATCAGTTTTATTGCATTCACAAGTATTGCAATTAATGTATAATGAGAAACATAAGAGAATGAATACAATATCAGAATCACAGGAAAATTAACAACAATGAGGCTCAGGCAGGCTGTTATAATTATAAGCTTTTATGATATTTTCAGGCTGAGGCCTGAGGTGGCCAAAAATTACTAGAAGCTATTGTTTCCCAGTTAAATAGTAACGTCCAACATTGAAATTAGTAAATGCTTGTCAGATAATTTTCCACCTTGGCACATCAACAGCAAGCCAGTGAAGAGGGTTTGTACAAAAGCCAGTACCATTCTTCGCTCGGCGAAGCCCTATGGGCGGGAAAAGCCCCGGAAATACAAAGGTCATAGCTAGGCAGAATTAGACTTTTTTGTTTTCGCTGTTGAAGCTTTTTTATATCAAAACTGATACAATGATATCCAATTCTTTTGATTGAACTGAAGAAAAGGAACCAGAGCACTGTTTTAAAAACGGGCATCTGTGACCAGGTGACGATCCCATGAACACATGGCTTTAGCCGTTTCAAATCAAACATCGATGAAAGAGAGATCCAAAAAGTTACACGTCTCTTATTTAGCAAAAAATCCAGTTGGCATAATTTTCGTCACATTTTGCCCCAAAGCAGGGGGCATTTTGGGGGGCATTTTGCCCCAAAGCAGGGGGCATTTTGCCCCAAAGCAGCTAATAATCCGTGGTCTTTGACACGCAAACAACCTTGCTTGTCTCAAGCGTTTGCATAAACAAAATAAAGCGCTTAACAAAAGTCCCGGAACAAAAGCCCAGGGCGGGGGTTACTCCCCCATATTGCCTATACGGGGACGTGCCGCTGGACAAGGCATGGTTTTTGGCCTCTCTGTCCTAAACAGGGTACAAAATTTTAACCGAGTCTGTCCTAAATAGGGTCCGGCTCAACTTGTCGTAAACAGGGTATGGTCAGACCCGATTGTCGTCGTTAAATATGGCTTACACAGTATTTAGGTATCCTAGATCGGGGACGTTTGCTAGTCTTTGAAACACTTAAAATTGTGTAAAACAAGGGAGTTGGTATAATAATCATTTGCTCTAAACAGGGACCTCAAATAGAGGGTGCTGTCCTAAACAGAGTAGGTAATTTAGGGCTTTTTTTTGTCCTACACAGTCAGGCCCTCAAACCCTCAGTTGGTCAAGTGTCCCTCCCCCTGGGACAAACGCACCAAAAGTTCGAAGGCGCTGTGGAAAAGGAAGATCAAAAGAGCAAATCGAAGACATAAAAAAATCAAAACCCGACTACAAAAAAGTAGACATTCCTTTTTATCCAACAAGCTGTCCATTTCATTGCAAACAGAGTTATACAAATGACACATGAATAGAAGTCAGTACTGTAACTTGCTGAATTCCTCGTCAACGTTTTCTACCTACAGTGCATGTAGTCTTAACATTTCTTTAATATTCAATTAAAACAAAAGTGGGATCCAAACAGTTAAAAAGGTTTTTTGCAACGGTTACCGGAACGGACCAAGTTTAGCAGACAACCTAATTTGCATAATGTGAGTCACGCAATTCTCCGGATTAGCATCCAAAGATCAGGACTCAGTAATTCGCTTATTTCATCAATTTGAACAGTTCAAAACTTCTGTTTGTGTATGCTTTTCTGTATTTATGACTTGAAATGGAGAAATCTTAAAATCTAGAAGCTATTCAGTTCACACGATCCGAATTTGCTCAACAACCTACTTTGCACAATGCGTGTGTCATATTCGCAAAAATCACCAAAAGTTCGAAGTCACTGTGGTAAAGGACGATAAAAAGCGCAAGGTATTTTTATATTTCTGTACTCCCTGACATCTCATTAACGCACTTCGATAGGAATTTAGAGCGACTCGGTCTGGACTCGGGAAATAAAGGCCGACGAAGACAGGGTACTTTTGCGAGTTTTCAGAAAGCGCTCAGATGAGTGTTAATATATCAATTATCACGAGCGTCCACTTCAACACAAATTAAATTTAACACACGCTTTACACCCTTGAAGGACCTCTTAACTTAAAAATAATAACACTTTTTTGCTGCGTGTTGTGGTTTTTGAGCAGTGAGGTCGCTAACTTATGCAATTTTCGCGTCTGGCCAGGTGCTAATTTACGGCTTTTGCCGCTCTTACTGTTGTGGGCTGTAAAAAAACTATTTTAACGTATTTCCTAAAACGAAACTCGTTTCATTTACTTGTGACCCAAGATGGTTTCCTGGGCAAAGTTTGAGGGAAAACTTTTTTCTGACCCGAAATGCAGTGGACCGCTCTTACAGACATTGCCACTTAATACTCGCGGAAAAAAAGAGAGCGCGAAAATTAAACACGCGAAAGTTAGTACCATTTTATAAAAGAAAAACAATACACGAATTTTAGATGTTGTTAGCCACGGGCTTGTTAGAAATTTTCTGAATTACCTGTAAAACTGTTACTTTTTGTCCTTGAAAATATATCTTTCTGTATTGTTTTCGGGTACCACTTTTCCTCCGATTCACTGTCTATATCCAGGCGTTTTAATATATATTTCAGGGCTTGAAATAATTTCCCGGCTAGCGCCGGTCAAGTTGTCCGGTCAAACATATTTTTACTCGGACACAACCCATTTTTGGGCGGACAAATATCCCTTACGTCAAATCTCTGTAAAATCCCCCCCCCCCCCCGCATGATGTTTACATATCAAACAAGGTACATTTGCTACGCCTTGATTGGTTGTCCAGTACACCCACACCGTAACGGACCGTGAGACTATGGTTTCGGCCCGCAGAGTTCGTACGGACCGTGCGACCCACATACGGATTGTAGAGAAGGGTTGACGGTCCGTAACTTGCATCTCATTAGTGGGTGTTAGAATATTTTACTCTTGTTATTAGAGAGAGAGAGAGAGATCTTGCTGACGGTCCGTACAGTTCGTATGGACGGTGAACTTCAGATTATTTCACGCTTGTTATCAGAGGGAGATATCTTTTTGACGGACCGTACAGTTCGTATGGACCGTGAACTTCAGATACGGTCCGTATAGAAGAGTTCACGGTCCGTAAATTGCATTTCATTAGCGGGACTTAAATATTTTACTCTTGTTATCAGAGGGAGATATCGGTTTGACGATCCCTACATTTAATTTCGTACGGACCGTGAACTAGCCTGTTCCAAGCATTCTCCTGGTTTTTTTTCCCGCTCTTTCGCTCGCGCTCCACTATCTGAACGCCTGGAACAGGCTAACCGTGAACCGCACACACGGTCCGTACAGAAGTGTTCATGCACTATCCGTAATTTGCATCTCGTTAGTGGATTCTGTGTATTTTACTTACGCTTAATGGTTCGCATTTTAATGTTTTGCTTGCAGGGTACGAACGAAGGCAGAATACGCATGAAAGCAACATTCATCTATGAATTGTCCCGTGCAGCAGTGTTATTCTATTTTTATGAAGAGCGCAATCGATAGTCTCCTAAGCAGCCGGTTTTATTGTCACCACGCAACGCTCATGTCGATATAAACCGGCTGTCTAGATAAAGAATACTGAGACTAAGAACGGGATACCTCATGTGGTACATTCTTTTGATGAACGAATTTTTGAAGTGAGGTACTCAAAGTGGTCCAAACCGTAATAAAACCACGCAGTTACAGATGTATGATTGATAAAAAGTAATCACTGCATTAGAGGTGCGAGTGTTTGAGACATAATTGTAACGACGCATTGGGTAATACAAAAAAATTGGTAGGAGGTGCGGGTTTTTTAAGGTCAAAGAGTACAAACCTGTGGGAATGAAAAGGCAGTTTTCATTGATGAAACCCAAATTCGTATCAGCAGTTTACACGCGCAAGAGTATAAAGAAAAGAATATTTGAAGCAAATGACACTATTCATAGCCTTCTAGAAAATGACAAGGATTAAAAAATATGTGGAAAGTATTTTGAAGAAACGCGGCGAAACGTACGGACTGCCAACCGCAAATAACGGTCCGTAAGCAAGGATGACGGTCCGTGCGAAACTTACGGACCGTCAACTGCAAATAACGGTTCGTAGCAGTGCGGCAGTATTGGACATGAGTGCTTTATTGTACATGCAGCCTCGAACTCGATGTAGGAAAAGTGGAACGCACGGTACAGCCGCAACTTTTGGCAAAACTAATATTACATTTGTGCATACAACTGTCGCCTCAGTTCTATGTCTTCTAGACGCTTAAATTTTAATACCTAGCAATTTTTCTTTACAAGCGTAAACGACCGGACAAATTGTCCGGCCATCCAAGGATTTAACCGGACAAAACCTATTTTTGACCGGACATTGTCCGTTGACCGGCCGTTATTTCAAGCCCTGATATTTTTGTAATTTCCAGAAGCTTGTACCTTCAAAGTGTATTTCTTTTTGTCAAACAGGGCTCTCAGATCAGGGTTTAGGAGACTAACGCGATGACAAAACCGCGAAATTAAATACACCTTCGTTCACTTTTTTCCTGGAATCGCGGAAATTAATACTCGCGAAATACAGTTCCCGAATTTTCGCAAAATCAATAGACTGCAAGTAGTCTCTAATTTTGGCGATGGCGATTGTGGGACGGGCGAAATACACACACGCACGCACGAAATTTCGAGGAGACACGACGCTAATTTTTGGCGCTCCCCTCGCGTCGCGTCGCCTCGAAATTTCGCGCGCGGGCCAAAATTTCGCCATCGCCCAAAACTCGCAGTCTACAAAATTAAGTAGGCGCGAAAATTAGTAAGAATAAGTTAGGCAACATACTAACCATTTGAAATAGCAGTTACATTGGCAGAAAGTATGTTAAGAACACTTGTCTTGTTTTTGCTCTCACCTGATGTTGAGCCCAATGAAATTTGTGATAGTAAAAACATAGTCTCCTCCAAGAAAAATACCCAGGTACGTCACCAAAATATTCTGCAAAACCATGAAAAGAAAATGTCATTCATAACAACTACTACTCATTTCATTACTTACTATTGGTAGTATACAATCATGATATTGCAAACTGTCATAAAACTGCTGCGAAATCTGTTTATATTAGTTGCCTGAAGAAATGAGGCTCTATCAACTTGATACGCGTAGATTTGGGCAAAGACTTCAGGGCTCGAGACTAACTTTTCAGCTTAGAAGCCAAGTGGCTAGTGAGAGGCTTGATTTCACTAGCCAAAATAAATTTTCACTAGCCAGACTGTTTTTGCATAATTTCATACTGTGTTCAATAGTCTAATTTTTAGCCGGGTTAAGTACTGTAAACATGCCTTTCTGTAATCTCAGGAGTGAAGAACGTGAATGTTGACTGTTCTTTCCAACAGTTAAAGATCCTCACACGAATACAAAGTACTATATGCCTTCACTTAAGTTCAAGGCAAATTCCCAGGCGCGATGTAGTTCACGCCTCTCTTTTCCGTTTCGTCAGATCATGACAAATAACCCGGACAATTAATCTTATACGAGCATGTCATCGTACGGAGAAACGTTGGGAAGACAAGACTAACACTGTACGAAAGTTGTAAGGTACGGGGAAACGTCAAAAAGACAAGACTGATACAGCCTCAACTCACGTACGGAAAAACGTCTACAAGAGAAGACTAGTAAATTATAAGCGTATTTAAGTACGGAGAAACATTGAGCAGAAAAACTTATAAGGTTCGAACTTACTAAGGTAAAGAGAAACGTTGAGAAGTCATATCAAACACGTTGGTTGCAAATGCACTACAGTAGGGAGAAACGCTGCCAACGTACCAAAATACAGAGATTACTAAAACACGCAACTACTAACTGAAGGAGAAAGGTTATTAGACAAAACTAATTCCGTAAGAACGTGTGTGACGTACGGAAGAACGCCGAACGGACAAACTGAACTATTAAAGTGGGGCAATAAATTACGGAGAAACGTAAATGAGACAACTAAAATCGCACTAACGTACGGATAAACGTTGAGAAGACAAGACTAATACCGTATGGACATACTAACGCACAGAGAAACACTAAGCAGTGTCGACTTATCGTACGAATGTACTAACACAATGAAAACCTTAGGAAGAGCAGAACAATGTCGTACGAACATGCTAACGTACAAACAAACGTTGAGAAGGCTAGACTAATAAATCGACGAACCTACTTACGAACGGAGAAACGTGAAGACGTTGCGTAAAGAGAAACGCTGGGAAGAGAAACTATTGTACGAACGTATAGCAATTAATGCAAAAAAGTCGATAACAGAAGACTAAAGAATTGTGTGAACCTATTAACGTGTAGACAAATATCATATGAACCCGATATGAACGCACTAATGGAACTTTCAAGGAAACGTATGGTGAAACGTTCTAAAGACAGCTAATTTCGTTTGAACGTAGTAATGAGGGAGAAAACGTTGCCATCTGAGACAATAATTAGTAGGGAAAAACGTTGAGAGGACAAAACAAATATCATACAAACATTATGATATCCTTTTACGGAATAAGTTTTAGTTTCTGCTCACTCAGTTTGTTTTTGGGATCCGATCATCAGAAGCAGTATTTAGTTTGGTTTCCATCCGGTGCTTTAGTGCTTTGAAATTTTCACTAGCCAAAATGGCTAGTGGAAGCGCAAAACTTACTAGCCAAAACGAAATTTCTACTAGTCTGTGACTAGTTGGCTACCGTTAGTCTCGAGCCCTGAAGTGACTTGTTTGTCTTTGCTATGGAGGTCACCTTGGCTCGTGCCCAGTACAAATCTCTATTCACCATAAGTCCTTTTCGTGCCCAGTGTCGCGTAGAGCATGGCAAACATCTATTGCTACCCCCCCCCCCATAAAAAAAAAGAATTCGAATCGCAGAATTCACCTTTAACAACTGGTGTGAGATTATTTGCATACCACCACATGCATCGGCCTTAAGGTCATAATATTAAATACATGTACGGAGCTGTGTATACCTGTAAGAAGAGGTAAACTGCAATTTGGATTACAAGGCCAAATCTTCTAAGTACCTATTCACGAAGCCAACTACTATTAAATGCACTGCAATTGAATAAACGTAACACTTTAACTTGATCCTCCAAAGTTGTATTATAATAATAATAAACCTTTATTTAACCACGATCTGTTTTAAAGCAAATACATGCTTGAGGGGTCGTGTGTACGTGTAACTAACTACCTACCTAAGAAAAATTAATATTACATTGTAATAAACTAAAATAAACGATATCATGTTTTAATAAGATTAAGATTTAAAATTGAAAATCACACGTGTGTTTCGGAGTTGTCTGGATCGACAAACTGCCAAAATTAAGTTTTTTTAAATATGGGGTCCATTCTCGCTTTTCTGCAAAACTGCTTGTGGTTGGTAGCGTTATTAAAGTAGCTTGACACAAAATTCCATAAGACTGCACCTCTGTACCGGATTGTGTTCTTTAAAAACGACGTTGAAAATCGTGGGACAACCGCTTTTAGGTGTCCTCTTAGGTTGTAGGGTCCGTGTCTCCACGTTACCAAATCTGAAATCGTTTTAGGAATCTTTTCGATTACAATATTGTACAACAGCTTAATAAGACTGAGTTTGTTGAACCCCTATCAAGCGGTCACCTTTGGGAAAGTGTATTGTGGCCGTTTAAAAGGGGTTGGCCGCTTAATAGAGGTAAAAAAACAATAGAACGACCCTCATTGGGACTTTGACAACTGGTCGCCTAATAGGGGGTGACCGCTTAATAGGGGGCCGCTTTATAGGGGTTTGACTGTATTTGTTAAATCACAAGAAAGATCAAAGAAATGACGAGTTTACCTTCAGACATCCAACAATGGTGGTAGTAAGAGCAGAATTTGCCTGAGTACACAGTACTACAGAATACATTAGAATAAACCTGTTGACAAAACAAACAAACTGTTGACACCAGACACGAGTAAATAAATATCATTTGACACGCATTTGACAAATTCACGCTAAATGGTAAAAAGGAACGGCCAGATCTTAACCCCCTTTTTGTAGCATGAAGCAACTGAGAGTATTGCTACACCCCCCCCCCCTGGATGGGATGCTAGTTCATCGCAGGGTTACCCCCTGCAGTATGTCACCAGTACCCATCTCATACACCTGGGTGGAGAGAGACAATGTGGGGTAAAGTTTTTTGTCTAAGCAAACAACACGATGGCAGGGACTGGGCGTCGAACTACTGACCTTCAGATTTGAAGTCCAACACACTAACCACTACACCACCGCGCCCCCACACGCTAAATGGGGATTACAATAATGTAGTTCCTCAGACTTATTAGAGCAGCGTGGGTTGGTCAGTTGGGTTTCAGGGAGGCTGCCGACTGTAAGCAGCCACACACTTCTTCCACCCTGGACTGTCAATTCCAGTTACCGAATGTGCTGTGCCATTTGTCAAAGTACATTTATATTATGTTTATGATGTCTTTTTGACAATTTTAATTTCTGACCTGGTGTTTGCCAATCAAATACACGAAGTGTGGGAGGCAGAGTGATCAATTCCCAGAAAGCAAACATGGAACTGAAAAATTGAATGCTATAAAGCCTTGTTTATTTCTAAAAAGAGCAGGTATCAATAGCCAAATATCATTCACTTGGCTGTGTAAAGCGAGCGATTACAAAGCTTTTTTCAAGGTAAATGATTCGAGCTCAGAGCAGAAATATTAACAGGTTGAAACACGTTGTCTGTATCTCCATGAGCGTCTGAATGTAAGTCAGGTAAGAATTTTTTAGTTGACTTGAATCCAGAGTGCCCTGAGGTGGTATGTATACAGGGCGTACCTTAGCTTCTGCATGGTTGTACGTGTTTCTAGCATCCTGAGAATTAATTCTGGCTTAGAAAACGTAACTAGCGTGACCTCATGCAGTTGACGAGAGGTTCCATGCAATTGATGGAACAGATGTTACCATTTCACAAAACAATACAATCACTGTGTTTGCATTTAATATGCCTTACACCAACAGATCATTTCATTTCCAATCCATTTCCAAGTGTACAAAAAATCTTTTACAGTTGTAGCTTACCCCATGACACAGGACAGTGAAAAGTGTAAGAGAAATAGCGGCTCTTCCCATCGTTCATAAACCACAACCTAAGGGAATATTACATCAAGATCGATTCAGTAAGGTGTGTTCCATTCTTGTAGATTAATGACTGGTTGCTCAAGTATGAAAGCTTAGAGTGGTTTTACTTAACCTGTGAAACAGTACCTAACAATTATAGTGTCTAATAGTCAAAAGTACACAAAAGAAAACAATAGAATTAGTGTGTAACAAAGCATAAGTATTTATTTAACAGGTTAAGTAACATCACTCTATCTCACAATTGCACCAACATTTCACTTCTAAACTGGAGATTTCCAGAACATTAATTTTTTTTGTCCTCTATTCTTACTTTAATGTAGCCTAGCCATTAGGGTGTTCAACTTGTATATCTATACCTGCAGCATTTTTTGAACATTTTTTTCTGTGGAGTTTTTGGTCGAGCTCGACGTTACCTCGACTGGTTCGTTTAGTGTATGTGCTTGGTTTTTATTTCCTGTTTTGTTGTGTTGAGGTGAGTTCTGTTGTGTTGTGTTGTGTCTGTTGTGTTGCATTGCGTTGTGCTGTGTAGCGTTCCGTTGTGTTGCGTTGTGTTGTAATCCATTATGCTGTGTTGTGTTGCGTTGTGTTGCGATCCATTGTGTTGTGTCTGTTTTGTTGTGATGCATTGCGTTGTGTTGTGATCCGTTGTGTAACTGTTGTGTCATATCTGTTGAGTTGCGTTCCGTTGTTGCATTGTAGTAGACAAGTAGACAAGTTGGGATTTATTAGTCTGAACCCACCTCCCACCCTCCCCTCCCCATTGCCAAAAAAGTCAGCCGAGTCAGGTGAAATCCCTTTGTCTAGGCGATTTGTTATAATTTTTCCTTGCCAAGCATACAATAGCCATAAATGTGACAGTGAAATGCCCAAGGGTGGGGAATCCCCACATCTGCCCAGCTTGCAGCACTTATTTGTGCATATATAACAGTTATACTTACCTTTTCTACTTCACCAGTCATGTAGGCAATAGCAAAAGCAGGAACCAGCATAAACATGGCATTGTAAAATAACAAACCATATTTCCCTAGTTCCTGAAACAAAGACATTAAAAAATGAAATACTTTGCTTTGCTTTCACTTGAAAACAATCTCAGTTACGTAACCACGATGTCAACAAGAATGTCACTAAACAAAACTTAAAGGTTTAATAAACAATCACTCTGCCTCGGGGCATTTCCCTTTCTCTGTCTGGACTAAGTTGTTCAAAAGCTGGATAACTTTATCTACTGGGTAAATCACTAACCAGCAAATAACATGTACTCCAACCAATACATTTTATCCGCTAAATAGTGATTTATCCAGTGAATAAAGTTATCCCGCCTTTGAATGACTGGGGCCTGAACGTGGATGCTGTCCCAATGAATTCAGCTCCTAGATAGTTCGGTCACATTTGACAAATTGCTTAAATTTTTGGAAAGATCATGAACTAGTTTAAAATAATCTGCAATTGTTTTTCTACAAGTGAAATGTTCCATGGAGTTACTATAATTGTGATTGCTTAAGGCATTAATGCAATGTAAGTAAGCATAAAATTTCATATAACAGTGACACCTGACCAGAGACTTTTTCAATTTTCAATCAATTTTCCACACTTTATCACACTGTAAGTATCTAAAGTATAGGACAATGCACCACAGTTTTGTAATTTGGTATTTGTAATGCATTTTTAACTGATTCATCACTTACCTTTGAATCCAACTTTTTCTTGACATAAACACCTACATAAGAAAGAAACAATTAAAATTGTTTCATTCAGGTAATAAAGGTGTTACATTCTGTGAGGCAAGTTGCACAATTCATTGCAACTTACTTAACTTCAAAATTTGTTACAAAGCCACAATCATCAGGAGTTATGTTACTTATACATACATGTACACTATAGAACCAAATGAAGCCAGTTCAACTTGAGTTATCTTCTGTAACCTCCCATGAGTAGACACCTCTCCCAAGTAGACACTTGACAGTGGCAGATCCAGGATTTTTGAAAGGGGGGTGGCTGACCTGACAGAATGATATCAGAACAATCCGAGATAAAATCGTCTCAGTGATAGTTTTGTTCCCTTTCTTAATTTCAGACTTAAACGCCCCAAAGAGGGGGGTGGCTAGCCACCCAATCCACCCCCCTGGATCCACCCCTGCTTGAATGTGGTCCAAAGGATGCCCACTGATGGCAGGTTTGACTGTAATTTACCAGTTATTTAGTAATAAAAACTAGCAATTATAGCTTTCTTACCATTTGCTGCAGTGAGAACATCATTTAGAAGGATAAATGTATAACCAGTGGCATCAAAAGCAAGATCATCACTTGAACAGAAAAGACATTCATATTTTTAAACATATTAAACTATTATACCATGTCCTGTTAAAATAGGACTTGGCATGACAGAAAGACAGATTGGGTACAAATGGATTTTTTATTGAACAAAAAAGTAATTATGCTAGTTAAACGGGATGCTTTACTACTTTAAATAAACAACTAATCAACCTTTTGATAATTATGATTTCATCATTAATATTTAATTTATTAAATTCACCACGTGAGTACAAGTAAAATTAATATTAATAACTCAACACGGTGGTAAAAAATTGTTCATAATATTGCAGCAGGGGAACCTTACAGCAAATCGAGAGGTTTAATATTAAGATGAGGCTTTCCTGGTCAATATATAATAACATAAAATCCCTGAATGTCAAGCTTTTGGGTTATTATTTCAAGCTTTGGGGTATCACATAGATTATTAGTCTTGAACCAAAAAAATTGTTAGTAACAAAAACTATAATGATTATAAATAGTTTTGTATTAAATATTAGTTATTATTAATATAATTATCATATTCATTTATTTATTAACTTGCACTTACCTTGCAGCCACAAGAGCACCAAATATCATCATAAACACTGTAGCTTGTACCTGCGGTTTGGCTACTGATCTGAAAGAAAATTGGACCTCATTTAACTTGGTATTTTTTATACCAATCAAAAAACAGCAGGATGATAGACAAAAATTGGACCAGGTCTTGATACAAATTACAAATTAAATAGAGTTTCACTCAAAGAGAGTCGACAAGGTAGAGTAAATCTGTTTAAATTGGTAAAAGAGTCAGGGTATGAAAAGAGTGCAATACTGAGGATCCATTGAGAGCAAGACAGAATTGAAACTCTTAATAAATAGGCAACGTAATCACGATAATATCTCAACCCTTTAAAGTTGGGAGAATTGAACAATCAAAACAGTTTATCTTTGATGATCATAATCCTTCATTCTCATGACAAAAATGTTTGATCAAATGTCAAGTGTGAAGTGTGAATGGTCACTACCGGGGCTTTAAGAGTTAAAAACGTATCTGGGTTAATATATTGAGCTCAGTATAATCACACAACAACTAGTCAGCAATTGAAAGCCATCTCCTGAGAAAGGGGGTAGAGAGAGACCAGGGAAAAGTTGTAGGGATAACTTTCATTGGTCTCTTTGACTACAGTGCTATATTTTGACAAAAATAGTGAGGCCTAAAAATATTTAGCTGACATGAAGGGACACCTATAGTGCATACGTCCTCTGGACTTCACCCTAGGACTAGCAGGCCAGCCAAAAGGATGTTTTTTTTTTCCATACTCACCCCAATAGCCAAGCCTCTCCTAACATTGTAAAAAGAATTGAAAATCTCCTCAGGACTGTGAACATTGGAAGGCTAATGAAAAGATCAAATGACACAAGAAAGGTAGTAAGAAAACTTAATTAACAGAATGGAGATTAAGAAACCATGACAACAACAGGGAATCCTGAAACCAGTAGAAAGACTTTGTTAGCTTAACTTTCATTTTCCCACTGAAACAGTTGTCCTTGTTTCAGTCCTTTCACAGTTAAAATATACTGTTGTCATCTCTTTCATCATGGTTGCTTAATATTTTAAGTGCCATACTAAGACCTTGCAGGGGTGGATCCAGGGGGAGGGTTGAGAGGGTTGCCACACCCCCTTTGGGAAGTTTCCAAACTTGTCGGACTCCTTGTGTCTATTGCTTAATAACATATCGTTTGTTGTTTTTTTAACTTTCAACCTCCCCCCCCCTTGAAAAAATCCTGGAGCCGCCCCTGCCTTGCCCCGTGAATTGACTATGTCAAGTTGTATAGTAGACTGCCACTAACTCTAACGCTTAACAGAAACAAGTGCCAAGGGACTGAGAAAATGTGCTTGTCATAACAGGGGTTCATTATACTGTATCACAGTTCTCTGTTCCATACATTTTACTAATAACTTTGGCCAGGCAGAAGAGTATGGCCAGTTCGTTTCAGTGGGGACTTTGTTGTAAAGGGGTTCATTATATTGGAGTTCCACTATTAATACTAAACAACTGTGGCAAAGTCACCATAAGTTTAAATTTGAGATAGTGGAGGATATCAGATGACCATGTTTTGGGATGACAGACAGTGGTCTTCTGCATTCTTACTATTTCCGACTAACAAAGACTGGAGGTCACTGCAATGACTCTTAGATAGAGGCTGGTTAATTACAACAACCTCACTAGTTTTTTATTTCAGTTGTCATTCATGAGAGTTTGCATGTTACTGAAAGAGAAACGAAGTTAAATTTTATTTTAAAAATAAAAATTCCATTTCACACTCACTTTAGCCTTTTAGTGCTTCCTAATCCAAACACAAGATTACCAACATACAACAATGGAAGAGGCCATACCTAGAAAAAAATTGTTAAACAAAAAAAAATATTTATATGCAGAAATAATTTAATTGAAACTAATCTTGCACACTAGGATACAATATTATTGTGAAGCATGTGAGAGAAAATTTCAATTACGTTTGGTTTTACTTCTGATTGGTTACAGTAAAATCCCCATGCGAACAAAAAATATGAATTCTGGTTACAAGCTCCCTTGATTATAAGCCGCCCCCACCCCCGCCACACACACACACTTATAAGCCCTCCTCTACTTTTCCTTGTTGTCTATAAAAATAATCACTTTTATTACAGAACAAGTACACTGCGGAACAATATACATTTTTTTTTAAATTAAAAGCAACGGTTTTAAATGTTAACTGTGTACAACAGTTATTAACAGCCGACATTCTGGCAGGGCATCTGGACAAGGCTTTAACTTTATCCAGCGTCAAAGGGTTTTACATTTGAGTGCCGTGGATATTGTCCATGATTATGAGGATACTCCATACAAAGACCTCTCAGCTGTTCTTTGGGTATGCTGATCGATGCATGTTTTTGCTTAGTCTCAGCTTATTTCTCATTAGCTCATTCTGAAATGTATTTTAAGATGGAATC
Organism: Siderastrea siderea; assembly: GCA_964030785.1. Lineage (NCBI taxonomy): Eukaryota > Metazoa > Cnidaria > Anthozoa > Scleractinia > Rhizangiidae > Siderastrea > Siderastrea siderea. The sequence goes on from OZ034976.1 coordinate 9,115,514, forward strand.
CATTAGGAAACTGAGCAATTTTAATTTTCAGTGGACAAAAATCTTGTACCAGAATAATTTAAAGCATATCGCATTCTTTTTTGCATTTTTTGAGAGCTATGGATGTAATTTGTTATCTGTAATAACCCCAAAGACAATTTCTTATGGGAGCCCGAGAAAATAAATTTCAAATTTCACAAAATGAAATCTTACGCATAAAAAGTTAGCTATTTTACCTGTGTTTACACAATTCCTGTGAATTTAAATTTAAATTTCACGGGCTCCCATAAGAAATTGTCTTTGGTGTTATTACAGATAACTAATTACGTCTATAGCTCTTAAAAAGTATAAAAAACAGTGCAATATACTGTAAATTATTCTGGTACAAGATTTTTGTCCACTGATTACTCAATTTTCTGATGGATTCCATCTTAACACCATTTATAAGCCCCCTAAGTATAAGCCCCCGTTGATAAGCCCACCCGAAACCCCTTACAAATTTGTTTAAGCTCAGGGCTTATAATCGGGATTTTATGGTATTTGGCTCAAGGTCACGGCATAGGGACTGAGTGCAGTGAGTTCCATGTGCCGTGAATGAGGGCCAATTTTTTTCTCACCTGGCCCGACCCAACTCGATCAGTCAATAAGGATTTTATCATACCACTTTGCTATGTTTAATTTTATTGGAAAATTTTGAAAAGGCTGTTGCTTTTAAATGCCACATGAAAGTTTAAGTCTGCATGTGCTATATGGACAGATGAGGTGTGCAGGGCCAGATGGCTTTTCCCAGACCAGCTCACATTAACCCATCTGGCCCTACACATACCAGATCACCCATGCTTTTTCTATAGAATCGCATCAGCGAGGCTGTATGGTGGTAAAATAAGTACTTTTAACCAATTACAGCATGTAACAGTTCAAAATCAAAGCAAATGCTAAGTACTTTCAACACTAAGCAGTTCGGGAGGATACCAGTTCTGGAAGAAAGTGTGACGTCACATTTCTTTTGTTCTTGCGAAAATACGCAAAAATCGGTAAAAATAATAGAGAGAGAAATTGGTGCCTAATGGTAAAAGCTCCTTACCAGTCTCTAGGCGCAATATCCGGGAACTTTGAGTAGCAAATCTGGTAGAAAACAAGATGGCTGCTAGCACGGTTGCATTTTGGCGACGAAAGTGGAGTTAACAACGGATATTTCAGCAACGAAAGTTTGTGGATCGTGGACAATGCCGCCATGTTGGCGGACATGAAATGTAAGTATACGTTTTTTTTGTTTTGTTTTCTCTGTCATGGAGAATTTTCTAGTCCAAGAGAACAATTTTCCTCCATTGTGCCGTTAATAAATGTTGTTTTTGGAAAGTTTCGTCGCTGGTAACCACCTAGGAAAAATGGTAATCCATTTTAAAGTTGACTACTTGGATGCTTTGTTCATACACTGTATGCATTCCTTGATACATCGCTTCGATCTGGACAAGAGCGCTTATGTTCGCTCAGTCATTAGCGTTTTGAGGCATAATATAGGCATCATTTGAAGGTGTGATAAATCAGTGATATAGGGGAACTTACTACTTCAAAATAAATTTGAGTGTTTGCCAATTGCTGTTTTAAAGTTTGCTGATGATTTATCTTTCATGCTCCTACTGTACATGTTACAGTTTTAATTCCTTGCTAAATTTAGTTTCATGTGTCTTGACTACCTACAGAAATTGACGGTGTGATAAATCAGTGAGAGTATAGGAACTTTATTTATATTTTTACTACTTCGAATAAATTAGATAGCGTTTGCCAATCGCTGTTTTAATTTTGCTGATGATTTATCTTTCATGCTCCTACTGTTACAGTTTTAATTCCTTGCTAAATTTAGTTTCATGTGTCTTGACTGCCTACAGAAATTATAAGAAATGGAGGTTCATCATCAAATTATAGAGAACTCTTGCTGCATTTGTGGAGCTAACCTTCAAGTTAAAGGAAAACGAAAGACAAAGTGTAATCTCTTCTGGCAACAAATCTCTCAATTGTGGCAACAAAATGTGGCTTTGGTTTCCCCAGATGTACACCCTTTGCATGTGTGGCACAATAAATGTAGATCTCTGTGCGCCAAGGTTTTTTTATCACTGCTTGTTCAATTTGCAATGCAAAGATTCTGATTATCTCCGTAACAAATTACCAGTAATTATAATTTTAAAAGTTATTCCAAAACATAAAATATATAAAAATTTCCCTGAGTAGGAGATAAGCATTTTTATATAAATTATAACCAGATAGTGGGTCCAAAACAAGCAGGCAGGAGGGGGGGTACATCCCTGTGAATGGGTTCTCCTCATTAAGCACAATTTTATGGATGAGGCTGTGGTAGCAATAACAACAGGCCTGACAAATGTTGAAGAAGGAGGGGAGATGGAAGTACAGGTTTGTTGGAAAATATTAGTTAAAGTGCACTTGTATGTGCAAGAGGGGAAACTACAGGAAGAATAGTTATTTTAGTTTTTTCCTCCATTCCATCTTTCCCAGTGCCCTCTGCTAAATTATCTTGGGCCATTATGTGCATGCTGGGGACAAGGCAGTAAGATTACAGTACCTGTCAGGAACATTATAATGATATAGTTCTTGTTATTAGAGAATCAAAAGAATCTCTGAATTGTGCCAGATATGACCTGGCAGGGCCGTAGCCAGTATAACTGTGGCAATGTCCATGGTTAACTTCTTTTCCTTAGTATTTACTTTCCCCTTCAAAAAAAAATAAAAACAATGTAAAAAGAGACTTAGGCAAGTGCCTCGGTTTGCCTCAAAGCAGCTACGGCCCTGCTTGGGTATTTTCACAAAGCTCTCCTAACTAAGATATAATCCTCAGTGTATTGTTTCATAACAATAGGCTTTTATTAAGAACCAATACTTAGGGTACATCATAGATGAGAAGGGCTTTGTGAATCCTCCCCATGATTTGCTCAGTTATGGATGCAAATTAAATCAACAAATTAAAAAGAAATAAAATAGTATTAACCTGAAACATTTTGACTGCTTATTTCTTCTTTCACATTTGCATTTTTGTCTCGATAACAAGAACAAATTAAACGTTCCCAGGCTTAGATGAAATATATTGCAACCAAGGATCTTTCAATTTTACACTCACAATAAACCCTCTGACACCCTTCAGGATCTGAGATGACTTTTAAAATTATATGAAAAATGTTCTGCTAGCAATACATGAACATAAATGTACTTTTCTATGTACTCTTACACTTTGGCAATCACAGGATTTATATCACCACAGAATGAAATTTTCAGGTGAATCCTGCAAGGGCAATTAATTGTGACTGCAAAACAATTTCAAAGACCAACATTTATTGTTCCATTTCACCTTTCTTGGTACAGGCATTTACAAATAACTATACTGAAATGCAAACTACAGTATTATATCAAGCTCTATGGCACCTTTTCTAGCCATGCTTTATGTTTTACAAAAAATCACAAAAAATTAAAAAATAAAAAGTCTGAACGAAATGCTATAATATGACAAGCTCACTCCATATTTTTTCAGTCTTAGATGAAGGGGCGCTTTCAATGATACCTCGCATTACAGGCTCGACTTAACCATTAGCCCTTAACTTAAAATACAATGATATGTGGGCACATTCGATAAAAGGAAGAAAACACACAACTTAAGGCCGGGCCAAACGAGTAAGAGTTGATGAGAATTGAGAGTTTTCGTCGACTCCCATCGACTATCATCAACTCGGGCCAAACCAGAACGAGAGTTATCAAAAGTCCGTCACGAGTGACGCGTTCATTTCGTTATGCTTTAGAGAAAACTCTTGACGACTCTCATGACAAATTTAAGCACGTTCAAAGTCGAGGAGAGCGCAAGAGTTCAGGCCAAACCGCCCAAACGAGAGCGAGACTTTGACCTCTCGTAAACTCCGTAAACTCTCTTCGATTGACCAGTGCTTAAACTAAATAAAACTAAAAAGTGTAGACTTACGAGAAGAGAAAGCGAACTTCGACCATTTTTATGATGGCAATAAGCTCGTTTACAACTTCAGAGCTGCAAACACGATAAAGAAAAAAGATTACGGCACGAAATTAAATAAAAATCGTATGTACTTTCCTCGCGCTTGTCCGCCATCTTGAATTTGGCTGCAGAGAATATTTGTTATGAAATGCGATCCAATGTTTTGATCGATGACGTTTCGTGACGTAGAACAATTGTTTTCGTTTCTTCCAGAAGTGGTATCCTCCCGAACTGCTAAGAAAGTTAAAATCTTTTTTGTCAGGTACACCTGGATACAACAAAGACCCTTACTACCAGAAATTTTTGGCCGCTTAGTTTTGCAATTTTGGAATGGTGATATTTTGTGAATTTGGTCAAAGGGTAATTTTTTGAAACATTTTTGTAATTAAATAAGCAATATGTTCTTATGTGGCATCAAACTTTTGTATCTGGAAAAGATAGAAATTAAATAAAAAGTAAACAGGTAAGTGTTGTAATAGCCACTGTAAGCCATTTAACTTACCTTTTGAAAAGTTGAGAGTGAAGAATCAGGAAATGTGACAATACCACCTAACTTCAGGCAGTAAAGGACAACAATAGTGGCAAGCATCTGAAGTATTAATTAGAATAATAATAAAAAGATATGCTAAGCCTTATAATATTAATTTTACACTGCACTTTGGTCACCATGGTCATATAAATGGCCCCCTAAACATGCATTATTAAAACAATAGCCTCCATTCATTCAAAGAAGATTTACAGTGACAGTGATATCTGCTGTTACTTGGCCACATCAGTGCTTAGAGGGATGCAACATGGCAACACAGCAACTCCCCTTGCTGTCTACGTACATTCTCATATAATTAAGCATTAATAGTACTAAGTTGGAAAGCAGGGAAGGAGAGAATTCAACCAGCCAAAAAGGATGAGCCTCTTCAGGAGTTAAGCGGAAAGGACAGCGAAGGAGTGGTCATTAAGGCCGTCAAACAACTGGTGTTTCAGGGATAACCTTTTGATAACACCCACTGTCGGTTAGAACACTGACGAAGGGGTCATCCCCACAAAAATCAATTTTTTGGCAATCCTCATCACACTCCCTTTAAACATTTATTATTATGCAAAACTATATGAGTGCTATGCAACACAACCATCCTTCTCTCTGCAAAGGAACAGACTCACTTGAAGGAGACACTACATGACCTTATGCATCAATCACAGGGGTCTTTTTTTCAAAATACTCGGAATATGCCGTTGGGCCAGAAACATACTTTCAATTAAGATCATGGAAAACCGCCTGATTTCAACTAAACATCCGTTTAAATTAAGTTATCTCAAGTTAAAAGTTATCCATAGCCAAAAGTGAATCAGTCAACTAGGATGTAATGGGATGAGACAATGATGATAAAAATCTCTCCAAAAGCCTATTTAGGATCCTTTTTGAAAGATTGACGTTACTTTGATTTTGGCCATTTAAATACTTCTGGGAGAGAATACAGAATACCCCGCAACACAAGCTGAACTCGTACGTGACGGGTCAGAAGTCTTTAATTTATAAATTAAACGAAGCGAAAACAATAGAAACTAATTTGTTATTCAATGAGAAGGGAAAAAATTGCAGGGTAATCTATGTTCTTAGCCTGGTTTTGGGTCTATGCCGTGAGCCAGAAACGCGTTTTCGATTAAGCTCTTATCTATTCCTTTCGTACAGCAAACCGCGTACGTATTTACAGGAATAAGCTTAAATCAAGTTACCTCAAGTTAATCACAAACCAAAAGGAGCTGTAGTATTATAAAGGTAATAATGGTATCGGCATAGAAAACATTTCAAATAAATGAATACCGGTGTTGCATGCGTGTAAACACATTTCAAGCTTTACCTACCTGCCCAAGTCCAAGAAATTGAAAAGATGGGAATCTACAAAAAATTCAGTTGCGGTCCGTTAATTGCGTTAGACTCAGTTGTTTATCCCGGTGGATCAGAGAGTTAACTAACTCATAGTCAGAATCGTTAATATCAAATCAAAACTTACTTGTATGTTGTTAACACAGTTTTGTTAACTACAACGATGAGAAAGGAGCAGGTAGCGTAAAATAGTGCAGTGATAATCCTAACAAAAAGCGATGCACGTTTCCCTTCAGCCATGCTGCTCGTCGACCTTGCCACTCGACAATGATTTCCTTAATATATTAAATGACTTTTTAGCGTCAATGACATATTCACTTCAGTGCTTTTGAATGCATATTCATAATATACAACGAAAAATGTCTTGTTCTCCAATCCGCCGCCATCTTTATTTTAAGTAAACAGAGAAACCGCTGACACCAAACCTGTATATCCTGTCAAGTCACGTGACCATGATTAAGCTCCAGTTCGAAGAAGAAAGAAACAAAACAACATGGCGAAAAATTTGGGTCCTTTGTTTTTTGTAGTTTTGCTCTTGATCTTGCATCACATCCTTGCAGATCAATCTTTAGGTATCTTAGATGATTGCAAGAATAGTTGCGAGCGAAGCTACCCGTTACATACATATCCCAAGGTGAGTTTTCTCCGTTCATCGAATTATTCTGAAAGTGATCGATATTACTTCTGCAACCCATCTCTTTGAATGCTTACATGCGGAAAGTCACGGCGTGGCAAAATAAATTCGTAAATGGGATTTGTTTACTGTTTAGTAGCCAGTACATTGAAATTAGAGATAACCTTTCATGTTTTTGTTTAGGAGGAACCTTTGCTTGCCTGTAAACAAGGGTGTCGGCTCTCTGCCATCGAACAACTTCAAGCAGGGAAAAATTTAATGAGCAAGAATTTTACCCAAGCATGTGTAGAAGGTAAGCTTAATTAAATCAGTTGACTGTTTGAAACAATTTGTTTCTGCTGTCATATGTGTTGCCTTCTTGTTTTGTGACCAAAACAAGTTACTCGATAAATAGTTACAAAACATATTCTTTTACAAAATTAGACTCGTTGATTTTAAATGCATATGCAGACAATAATTATAAGCTTACATTACATCATCGATTCGATTTTTTTTGTGCTGAAGTTTTCAGCGTAAATTACCGTTGCCTGGATATAAGATGTGGCTTGAATTTGAAAACTTTTCATTACCTTGCAACTTGCGCATTTCTCTATTGTCTACAACTTTATGTCTGTATAATAATTATTATCTAATATTATATGGCAGACACCATGACCTGCTTTTGGAAGCAACTATAATCGGATAACGATAACTTCACTGTCTCTGTTGTCTCAACAAGAAAGAGGTGAACTTGTGATAAATGAATTCCGGTTCATAGGCTAGTCAGTTGGCCACAGACAATGTCTTTCCCAAAAAAAAATGTCCTGTACAATCAAACTAAGGAAAGGTGTTACCTGAAGACAAAGGTAACCTTGTTTGTCAGTCTGACAGACTCTCCCCTCCCCTTCCTGGATGAGAATCTAGTTTATTGCAGGGCTATCCCCAGCAGTATGCGACCAGTACCCATTTATACACCTGGGTGGAGAGAGACAATGTGGAGTAATGTTTCTTGTCAAGGGAAAGAATATGAGGCAATGCAGAGAGAAGGGTTGAACCACACTGAACCTTAGAATGAAATGATGTGAACTGCAGAACTGTGACCATTGCAGTTGTGATCACAATTTAAGCAATTGCAAATTAAGCCTATACCTGCCAACTTTTTGTGATTCATAGGCATGACATTTTTGTCCTGAGAGTGTCAAGATTTTTCATAGGGAACTGATAATATGCGAAGAATTCTGAAGACGTCCGAAGAGTTTTTCCGAAGATTTTGGAAGTAGACTTTCCCGTTCCTAAGCTCCTAAACATAACCTCATCTCCAGTGGCTTTCTGTACTAAAATCAGAGATTTCGCGGAAGTACAATCATCATTTTCACGCATTGGTTGGAGTTTATTTAAATACTGTATATTTTTTTTTCAAAATGAGTCGGTTAAGGCTGTAATGGCTCAAACTTTTCCACCAGGTGTGAGAAATGGGAATGCAGGTGTGAGTAGCCATGAGATCGCAGTTTTCGATCCGTTGGCGTGACAATCACGCCTTAGGCGTGACACTTGGCAGGTATATAAGCCTGAAAAAAGTTTTTGTGGGCTTCAACCCTTTATTTAACTGTGTTCAAGATTTGGTGTTAAGTAATCATGTTTATCATCTGTTTGTTCTCAGGGTGTCGGGAAAGTTATGAGGATAAAGAAAACTGTTATGCTTGTATTGCTGGATGCAAATCACAAGATGTCATCTCATCACCTGATTCATTCATGGAGGTGAATAAAATATTCTATTACAGAGTTGTTAGTGTACCTAGTAGCTGATAGTTTTAATTACATAGTGCATACTGGCATACGTTTATTGTAATAATATTTTAATGTAATATTGGGCTCAATCTGTCTCTTGGATGAATTTTGTCAGTAAGCACTCCTATCATTCAATCTATTTTCTGTAGCATTTTGATTGGTAGAGAAAACATGTCACTGCAAATAACTACCTTTGAATAGCGGCTTGCTCATGTGCATTACAGTGCAAAGCTGTTTCGTAGCAAATAATGTTCTGCACACATGCAATCGTATCCTCTTTCAAATCACAGTGGTAATAAGCTCTCTTTAAATCCCAAGGCCTTTCCATTTTTGTTTGGGTTTTAATTTAGTTATATGGTCTGAGGTTTGTGAAAATTAAACTCACAAAAAATAATCATTAGAAAGGAAACACTAAATACCCACTACTCAGTTGGTAGAGTGCTGCAACAGTAATCGCAGGTTCATGGGTTCAAATCCCATTGAAGCCTGATTTTTTCAGGCTTTTTTTAACTGCTTTTAATTCTGTTGTTTGATTGATCTTGTGAGATCGTCAGTCCAGTGATAAGCTCATTAGTTGACTGACCTTTTTTTAATTCAAGCTACTCATCTCTTGACTAGAAAAAATGTTTATCAAATTTGAAATATTACAAGGAGTTTTGTTTATGTCAAGTGCCATGATTTGCAAAATACTGTCAACTCACATTTGACCAGTGCTGCAATTTGTTCCGTGTCAATTTATTGTTTTTCAGGATCACATGCCAGATCAATGGAGTTTCCGCACATATATGGTGTATGTGTACCCAGTCCTGGATGTCAGCAAATATTGCCGTGGTTTTATGAACAGAGTGGGCTATTATTATAGGATGTCGACATCTTACTATTACAGCTATGGTGATGGTGACAGTATTGTAGTTGAAGTGAACGAGCAACCGCGGGAGTTTATCAGTGTTCCTAAATTTGACGAAGTAGAGTTTGTGGAGAATGATGATCCACAAGGTGTGAGCTATGATGGTGAGATAATTTCTCCTTGCAATATCCCTGAACATACAGGTCACAAGAATAAAGATATGTCTGGATGTTTGTTGAAGTTCTCCCAACTAGTTCCATAAGAAATATAAGGAGAACTCTAAGGAGAATATGCATATTGGTATTGGGGCTTAAAGGGTTACTTGCACTTCCTGGGCCCCTTGAATGGCCTTTGTCTCTTAATAATACCATAGTTTTTTTTCTTATAACTGAATGTAGGGTGTGAAGACACAGAATTGTAGTGGTTATTACACCTTCAATTATTATGATTCTCAATTGAGAGATTGAAAAGTTGTGGGTGGATGCTAACTGTCTGCAACATATCATATTGTTTCGTAAATGTTAAGAAAACTTTATTACACACTTTTTGTGTCCACTGAGGTGTATAAGTAAGTTGTGGCAACTCTTAGGGGGACCTACCAAATTAATGCTGAAGGGTGACCCTTCACTGGACAAGCATCTTACTAGGGAAAATTGTTTAGGCAAATTGTCACAAGTGTCTGCTTCTGTTAGAGTATGGAAAAAGAATCACACTGCTGCCAGAAGTGTACAAATCTCTGGAAGATGCGATTAACCCTTTTACTCCCAAGAGTGCCTAAAATCAAAATTCAAGACAAATCTCAAATTTCAATTTGTAAAATACTTATTATAAATATAAATGAAGGGCCCAGTGGAAAAAGGGCGTAAGTGACGATTTGAGGTTAAAATCGAAATTGCTCCTATTTAGCTGAACATTGGCACACAGGCTGGTTTTCATGTGAGGAACGCCGTTGCACACTTATTTCTTGACCTGAGATCTAAAATTTGAAGAATTAGCGTATTACTTTTGCGTGAAAAGTGTTGTTGAACTGAACTCGCTCAAGTGATGCGTGAAAGATTTCTTTTGTTCTCTGCCTGAACTAAAACAAAGGAATTCAACCTAGAATCCGCGGTCCTGTTGTTTTCTTTGTGTAAGTTTTAAGCAAAAGTAATACGCTAATTCTTCAAATTTTAGATCTCAGGTCAAGAAATAAGTGCGCTACGACGTTCCTCACATGAAAACCAGCCTGTGTGCCAATGTTCAGCTAAATAGGAGCAATTTCGATTTTAACCTCAAATGTGTGGTTCCAGAAAATATCCATACCCCCACCACGGAGGGAATTTCACTTAGGACCCCCCTCCTCCCCCGATTTTCCGTTTTTTAAAGTAAGCTATAGCCCCCCCATCCCTCCGGATTTTCCACAGTTTGTCAACCCCCCCCCCCAACCCCTCTGGAAAATTACCTTGACAAAAGCATGTAAAACGTTCGTTTTAATTGAAGAATTCGCTTGAAAAGTCGCAGTGTTGCTGATAAACGTTACTTCAACATAAATGCGATCATGAACAAAGAAAACACGCAAACAAAATTAAGGGGAAATGATCAAAATAGAAAGAATAACGAATATTGAGTTCTCTAAAGTCGTTACCCTGCATACCAGCCCTCACTTAAGAGCCAGTTACATGAAGGTGCAAGAGTAGCAAGAAAGCCCGTAAACATATTTGAGACACTTGCATGTACTTCGCAATAAATATTCTCGTTGCTGAGCTTAGCAAAACATGACTTCTACGAGTCAATGAGATCGCGCTTCGCTTGCCAGTTGCCACACAAGGAAGTTAAAAAGGACGGACTGATTGTTCGTAAACAACGCTTATAATTAATGTCAATCGTGAAGGCAAGCTTAAAATTTAGGTTCTTTAGAAGACGCAGGCATTTCGTCGAAGGATCGTCCTCTCGATAACTAAATGTAACCACTCCTGGTACGCGTTGCTGTCTTCTCGAAGACTGGTAACGAGTAATGGCGGCTACTTCCACGCAACGACGATGTTTATTTCGTTTCCGCCCCAATATCGCTTCCAAAGCGCTTTTGGGAGAAAGAATACCTGTTTTACGTTTAACAAAAGCGTTTACTTAGCAGTTAAACTATTTAATTCCACAGTAAAGATCTACAAATTCGGTAAGTAGTAATTTTTGAACTTTATCTGCAGCTTACATTGGAATGAATCGAAGTTGACCCTCTGGAAAGTAATTTATCCGTTCACCCCCCCTCTCCTCTGGATTTTCCTGGGCTTTTGACCCCCCAACCCCTCCGGAATTTCCAATTCCCTCCGTGGTGGGGGTATGGATATTTTCTGGAACCACACAATCGTCACTTACGCCCTTTTTCCACCGGGCCCTTCAAATAGTACCATGTGAAAGTGCTGTTGAAGAGGTTTCATTTGAATGGTCACACCATAGGATTTCACCCACAGACTCAAAAGTCAGAACGACATTACACGTCTCCATAATTGACTCTGGGACTGAAAGGGTTAATTACTCACATTTTTTGATGGGCTATGCTGAAGAAAATTTTAGAATTAGCCAAAATGTCTTTTTTAGTTACTAAAGTAAACTGAAGTGAATTACAAATAGTCAGTGTGAAAAGTAGTTTTTCAAATGTCAATGTCATCCTAAGTAGCCTTGTGGTACAGATACCCGTCACTGTGCTATCCATCTGGCTTACCTTACAAGTAGATGTTACCTTTATTTTCAGATGACGAGGAATCCTATTCAAGCAATGTTGTTCACAAAGGCCGTCAGTGGTTGCAATGTGTCTCTCAGCGGTCTGGCGTTCCTTTCTGGCTGTTGACATCAACCCTTTTCCTGTCCATCTTCTTCCTTTTGTGGCTCTGTTGTGCCACAGCAAGCACAGCACCAAACGAAAAGAGAAAGGTAATTGTAATGATCAGGCCCCAGTTGTCCAAAGAGAGGATAACTTTATCCACAGAATAAATCACTATCCAGCGGATAGTGCACTTTGTTTTGATGACATTTATCCACTGGATAGCTATTTATCTGATGGATAGCATTACCCACTCTTTGAACACCCGGGCCCAGTACCCCAAGCTAAAACAGTGACTCGCTCACTTAAAGGAGCTACGTCAAGGATAACACATCTTGAAGAAATTGGCAAGGTTTTTCAAGTTTGTCATTGGTAATCCATCTTAATCTCCCTCAGTCGTAACCATCCTTGCTTAGTTTTGGTTTATTATTACTTCTTTGGTGTTTTTCTACCTTAGGAAGCTATTATTTTAAGGCTTCCTTCAATGAGAAAATAACTTTGTCAGATCAGAAAAATGAATGAAAACGTTGTGACATGGTTCCTTTAAATATCGCACACCAATAGCACAGAGAAATACTTTATGGACAATCAATTTCTTGCAAAGAGCAAAAAATCCAAGATCACATTGTAAACTGAAATCAACAATAGAAAGGAAAAAAACTGAGCTAAAATCTTAAAGGGAAGTAAAACATTCCATCACTTCATTGCAAAAATAGCAAGTCTATGAACAGTATTCCAAGTGTTACATGCTAGAAAGACTAAAAACATGGCTGCACATACCAGGGAAAACCCTTACTTTGGTCTATTTCCAGACACTTGTCATATGATAACAAGCTATCAGTTGATTGAAGTCTCTATAATTTCATTACAAAACTCTTCACCTGGAACTTCCGTAAACCCTTTTAAAATCCCCAGCATCATTATTAATACAAATTCTCCTTATCTCCATACACTTTGTTTTAAAAGGACTGGTTGAGAGAACTTGTTTATATATTGATGCAATTTATCTTTGGTGGTCGATTTCGTATTTCTCATGACCTGAGGTGTGTCATAATAACTGATGTGATGAGGAGAAACTTGATGCTGATCATTATTGGGGCTTAAGGGTTAATCAGTCCCCTGGAAAATGGATGCATATTTGCAGAGTGATGTTTTTTCTGGAGTCTGCCTAGATACATTTACAAATAACATTTTCTTCATAACCTCTTTCCATGTATCTTTTTAAAGCCCGCTATCGTTGGTGAACTCATGTTGTTGGATGAGGACAGTTTGTTGGAGAAGTTGCCACTGGTTAAAGCTGATGAGAATGATGAAGCAGGCCCACTGCCTGTCAAAGTGCACATTGATGCCACCACTCTGTGATGAGTATTGTTAAGGCTGGTGGACTTCTATGATTACTCTTCAAGGGCACATAACTGTTGGCGTAAAGCAGGGTGTTAACTACAAAACACCAGTAAAAGAATCAAAAGCATGATATGCAGTTGAGCATCAAGGGTTTCTTTTGTAAATAAATTTGCACAATATTGAATAGATTTGACAAGGGCAGGTCTCAACATAGCTAAGGGGTTTATCATTTGTGAGGACTGGCTGTCTAGCCAGTCATTTTGTAGATAGAGTATGCCAATTTGATGAATTGGTATTAGCTGTCCTTAAAAATAGAGCACACTATTTACAGAAGGTGCCATTCTCTGATGAACAGACAGAGACTAGTCCTTCTTATTGGCTGGCCAGTTATAACAAATGGGATGTCCCATAAGGGAGGAAGTTTGGCTTGTCCCCTTGAAATTAATGCACTTTTTACTGCACATGGGATTGTATAGGGTAACATGGGGTACTGTGAAATAGGATTAATACTCATACATTGAGACGGATTTTATAACAATCTGTGAACAGAGTAACAGTCGGTGCCTACAAAAGGAAAATAGACCAACAAATCAGCAGAGTGAAAAGAAGTATAGCGCCGCAATTTCTGTTTCACAGGTTCAATAAAATCGTTAGTATTTACTATACGGTGTGGTCTATATTTTTCCTGAATTTTCAGTCGCCCAGTTATAACAACTATTTCTATTTATAAAATTAGTTTTTTGGTGATAATTGTTAGGGGCGTTAACGTTCCTAGGCCTACATAAAACATTGAGAATGTCTTTCAGTGATAACTTTCCCAAGATTATTTCTTATTCTTTTTTCAGGGATGTTATTTTTTCTCAGCTTAAGAAATCTGTTGTTTTTGCCTCAGCAAAGTCTTTCAAAATCACGAAAAATCCACAAAAGTTAAGCATTGCAATAAATAGTCGCCTTAAGGTATGACCAATTCAAAGTACAGTGTGAGACTAAGAATCGTTCTAAACAGGATTTTGTAAGGATGGTGGGGAAGGGAAAGTGGTCTTTACTTGAGTGTTGTGTGGGTATTTAAATCTGTGAAAATTTAGTGTGAGTGTGAGTGCTGGAAACCGAGCAAATGCCCCAATAAATTTCCCTTCTGCTGCTAGCCATAGCAAGTGGGGGGGGGGGGGGGCATAACCTTCATATTCCCCTGCCCTTCAATCCAGGTCCCTGCCCTTTCTTAGAGGTTTCCACTTCTGCGCTTTTGCCTGTTGCAAAATATTGCATAATAGTGGGATTTTTTCTATCTCCTGCTTCCTCTCCCCCCCAAAAATTGCCATTTTATCCCATTCCTACCCCCTTTTCCCCTAGGTTTCCACTCTTGCCCCTCCCCCCTCCACTACAAGGAAAATATTTTGTTCAGGTCACCGGTGTGCATGTCTGCAGGGAAATGTAAGTCTGAGTTTCAGTTTTGCTGATTTAAGTTGATACAAGGTCAACCACTTTTTTTCTGAAAAAGGGGGCAAGAATATTCCTTTGTTTAATCTCTGGGATAACTCAAATGAGTAGTTCTGAGAGTTTGCATGAGCTTGACCTCTCAGCTAGTTTCCATTGTTTCTCAGATGTAATCCATGGAAACTTGTTGTTTTTTCATCATCTTTTGTCAAAACACCAAATTGAAATAGCGAACATCTTGGACATAAACTAGAGATTAAGTTAAGTGTAACAAGAGATAAGTGATCCTTAAAGAAATGTGGATTATTGATACCAGAATATGTGTAATAACGGGCAAGTCTAAATTAATTTTCTTTCTTTCCTAATAGTTGAATACTTGTAAATAGAAAATAATTGGTTGCATTTTAATTGGGCATTTAACTCGGAAGTTTGCAGATGAATGGTGTTACTAATTGTATTTAGATAGTGGTTTTGTATTTATGAAAGGTTAAATAAACCTTGACAAAAAGCGTGAAAATGTGTTGTCTTTTGTGTCAGTTTCCCAGTACCCTTGATGCTTCCCCGGGGGAACTCCCAATAGTGGGCTGTACGGGGAGGATCCGCCCAAAAGGGATGCCTTTTTCGGGTTCACAGTATACCAAAGCGTAGGGAAATTTACGGTCTTAATATGTTAACTAGTCACGAAAATACACTTTAAAACTGAAAGAGGTGGCAGCTAATTCTAAGTATCAAAACTTGCTGTTTCCAAACTTTTGTTAGAAATGGCAGCGCAAAAAATATACAAACGTTTCGGAGCCCTCGAGTGACTTAAATCCAGCGATGATCTACTGTTTTCGAGTTATTTTTGAGGTATAAAAGACGTGCAATATTTTGCTCTAGGTAGCAAGGGGAACCATGTCGATAAAGGTTAGTGTATTAAAGGGTAAGGGTTTGCGCCACGCGGCGGAGCCTCCCCGAACGAAACTTTGACAAGTACCTCCCGGGGGATGCTTCATCTCCGTTGAACCTCTGTTAACAATCCGGAGGGCGCACGCAACCTATTGCTGGTTGGCATGTGACGTCATAAAATTCTAAAATCAAGACTCGCTAGGCCTGCTGTATCATCAACAGGTGTAAGATGACAAAGATATATCTTTTTACAAGTTTCCAGCTCGGTAGCGTCCTTCGTTTTTAAACTAGAGCGTTTTGAATTTTCGAGTTCTCCGCCGTAAGTGACATCAAGATGGCGCCGTGACAAAGCTGTCTTGTTTGGAAAAAGGCCTCTCCTTAGGATTTTTAGAAGTTTAAACATTTCAAGTAATAGGTGAGGTGTTGACGTGAAAGTATACTAGCTCACGAGCGAAAAGTAATCGCTTTCATAGCAAAAGTGAATTCCAGGGGTTTTCTTTGATATCCGGCCGCCATATCGGTCTACCACGGCGGTACACCAATATGGCGTCTCCATACTAAGCTCTATATAAATTTGGGTGGAACGGTTTGGCAAATAACTCAAGAACGCTGTACCGCACAGACCTGAGACTTGGAGAAGTTGTTTATTTATTAATCTTTGATAACATTTGAAATTCTTGACTTATTTTATCAAATGGTTTCGAATTTATTTTTGTATGGCGTGACAGTGCATCCCGGCAATAAGGCCCCGGACAAACGGATACAACATTTTCGAAACATTTCCACTAACATTCAACGTTATTGTTGAATTGAACATGTTACACATGTTTGGTCACTGTGTGGAATGATGTTGGATGATGGTGAATGATGTTGGATGGTGTTCAACAGAATTTGATTCAGTGAGCGCCCTAACATGTTCATTTCAACGTTGAACGTTGTTGAATGGAAATGGTGTATCCGTTCGTCTGGAGCATGTGGAGCCTAAGACCCAACCACATAAAAACAAAACATCTTTTTAACCTCGCTTAAACAGACACCTCCACTTAGCCGGACGCTTCAACATAGCGGTCATTTTTGTGTCCACTTAGCGGTAGGTCTTGGGGAGGGGATAGTGGGGTGGAAATGCACTTATCAGTCGCCGAAATAAAATCTCGGAAACATTGTTATATATGGAGTGCAGCTCGGCGCACAATTTTGAGTTATCGCACAGGATTTCCACTCCGGAATTTATTGCCGTGCAACATTGCGAACAATACTGTTGAAGAATTCCAATGGTAGAGAAGCAGGGAGTGGAAGCAAATCACAGTTTTATTACGTTCAATGAGGTTAACAATGCCTGAGCAAGATGCGCGCACGTGACGCTCAACAAAGTTGTATGTATGTCCATTCCTACTTCGACAGTTTGTTGCACGGAACAGCAGGGACTTTCAGATGGGACCACGAAACCTAGTGCGCCTACAGAAGGTTATTTCGTCAAACACCAATCTCGTTCCCAGGACATCAGCATCGAAAACGAGGTCGAGGTGAAGCCTCTGGAAGGCGGTCTGGAAACGTAACTGCTTTGAAATTCAAAAATACTCGTACTCAAACTGGTGCTCGTAGTCTGATCTCAACTTTGCCAATATCTGGAGTGCAAGCACTTTGCCATGAAGAAATTTAGCACGCGCGCATCAGTTTCAGTGCATCAAAAATCGTCTGTAAAGTGCTGAAAACAGAATCTTGCTAGTCTTGTTAAAGCGCGTTTGGCTGTTTCAAAGGTGTTTTCCAAATACAGCATATTCTTTTATCAGCTTCAAAACGACCCAACAGAACGATAAAAAAGAAAAACTTGATCGAACTTAACGATTTTTATTTCTTTCAGTTTGAAGAATTTGCGCGCGGTGTTCCAGTGCGCGTTCAACTTTTAGAACAAATGACGTCGTCCTTTTTCTCCTTTATGACAAAAATCAGTTTCCGCAGTAACAGCTTGTAAATAAAACGACTTTAGTTCAAGCTTGTGCTGCTTGCAGGCGAGATTACGGTATTCGTTTTATTCGAGATTTTTTAAGTTGCTGCTTATCTAAACCAAGTGAAAATGGCGAGAGTTCGAAAATTACCACTGCGAATTCGGCAACGGATTGCTGAAAGGTAAGTACGGTCCATGGTGTGGAAGTTTTTTCATGCAATTAACGCGCATGCACTTCGTCCCAAGGACGTCGCGAAATCAATGGCCAACAAACCTTGATGTGGGCAATCTGTTTTGCAATATATATTGGCAAGAAAACTTAGTAGGCAATTTACACAGTGATATTTTTCAAAATAAACACAAACAGAAAATTTTCAACTATGGCTTATGGCGATACAAAAAAGGAAAAGTAACAATCACAAGAAAGGAGAAAATCATATAATGCTGCAGAGTTCAATCATTTTTAAAAATTGGGTGTCTATTTTTTGTCTGTGTAAAGGAAAAACGTCATCAATTTGAATGAATTGGACGATATGCTTCTCCCTCTACCACCCGATGAAGAACGCGATGACGTAGGAATTTGGAGACTGCAGAGAAAGTCTAAGAAGGACAAATACACCCATTTGTTAGTGCCTTACATGACTTGGAAGGTATGTAAATAGAACCTTTTTCCCCTTTAATTCAAGTGATTCATTTATTTTAACATATACCCGCTCAGCGATTTCATCTGTTCTCTTTGGATCTCAGGTTTTAAAGGTTACAGAGCTTCATGGAAATAGAGAATTTTTCTTCAGTAACGTTGACCAACAATACGTTTTCGGCCTCATGCTAAGTGACAAAATTTTTCTGGCTCCCATTCCAGGGTTCCAACGCCTACCCCTCACCCCTCAAACCTCACCCCTTACTCCTCACCCCTCACCCCTCACCCCTCACCCCCTTACCCCTCACCCCTCAGCCCTCACCCCTCCCCCTCTTACCCCTTACCCCTCACCCCTCACCCCCTTACCCCTCACCCCTCACTCCTCACCCCTTACCCCTCACCCCTTACCCCTCACCCCTCACCCCCTTACCCCTCACCCCTCACTCCCCACCCCTCACCCCTCACCCCTTCTCTCACCCCTTCTTTCACCCCCTTCCCCTTCTTTGATACTGATTCTTGAGTCAACCACTGATCATTTTTACAGTCTTATTTATTTCAACCAACAGAATGTTCAGGAGAACCAGGCGACCATCCCAAGGTACTACTCGGACCCGGTAGAACGGGAGAGAATGAGGAGGATGGAACGACTTAGAGAGGGTTAGTACATTGAAATTATAAATATCAAGGGGGGGGGGACGGGAGAATAATTGGCAACAGTGGGAAGGGGTATGACAGATCTGTAGCTCTAGAGGAGGGTAAGGAATTTGTAAAAGTTTAAGGGCGAGTGGGAACAGGGGACACATTACCAAAGAACTCGCTCAAGGAGCCTCTGGTATACGATATACAAAGTGACTCTGCTATTGTCTTTTCTATTTTATAAATAGAACTTATCGAGGATCCAGTGGCAGAAGAGCGAGGAAGGAGAGAAAGGCAGAGACAATTGTGGACTGCTGACGAGGAAAAAAAGCTTTGCGCCGCGTAAGTAACCGAGTTCATTACCTCGTCTCTGAAAATCTCTTTTCTAGAAACCGTGTTCCTTTAGGTCAGCACTAATTTGCTTTTTGCTGAACTAAATGCGAGGGAACTGGGAACATAATTAACTTCTATACGCTCTTACAATCGCACACTTGAAAAATTAAAGCTGAAGTCAGCCAATCAAAGATGGCGATAAATTGCTCAACGGAAGTATGATTTCAGAGATGCAAAGTGAAACAGTGAAAAATCTTTTTTATACATTATCTCCACAGGCTTGTGCAGAAAAGGCATGATTTTGGCAAAGCATCTAAGAAGATGAAAGGAAAGGTAAAGAAAACTGTTGTTTCTTTATTGCGAGTTATCGTCACTCTGCTGTCTTTACGTCCGAAAGGTAAAGAAGTAATAACGTTTCACACATACACTTCAACTTACGTATTTTCCCACTATCTAGAACACCGGTTATCTGGATTTTTCGGCTATCTCGAACAAGTTTTATTTTCCTTGTGTGTTGGGGATAGCGGAAGTTTATTGTATTTTTTAAAGGGGGGTTGATGTTAGGATCCAAGGAAGATAGCCATTCAGGACTTTCAGATTTTAGAAGGGGACTCTGGAGCTCTAGATATCTTTGAGTGACATGTGCATGCCTCAGTCCTTTAACCAAACTGAAATAAAAGAATGCTACTTTTAACTTTGTTGCGCTACTAATATGTCTCACGTACTATCTGCACTGTTCTTTTTTCAGACTCGCGATGATTGTGTTGAGCATTGGTACTCGTACAAGAAGGATGAAGAGCACACCAAGGTAGGATACATGCACTTCAGACGAATGTCTAAAAATTGGTGCAGACAAATTGCTCTTGGAGCAAGGGAAGTCGGGGGCGAGGGGGGGGGGGGGGGGGGGGTGGGTGGCATTGCTGCTACTCCGTTATAAAAATAAACAATCCCATAGTTAGTTTTCGAACGTCCATACTCTGATCATGACACTTAAATTCATTATACCGTGTTGAACAATTTGGTCTGAAATAGGGTTTAATTTGCATACTGCCCTGAAAAAGGATATAAAATTTTATTATCTTGGTCTGAAAACAGAGAAACGTTTAGGGTATGGATCTCAAATAGGGCATGAAAAATAATACTGTTTGGTCTAAAATAGGGGAGGGGTTTTAAGATCTTATTTGCACAACCCTAGGTGAAATTTTAAGTTTCCAAGGGTATTTGTCGCCTTTCCTTCGTTTCCAACAATTTGAGCTCCAAAGCAGATGCAACTTTGCTTGTGCGACTCCATTTAAGGGCGGTTTCCTTAGAAATTCCTTTTTTTCTCTTCATCAGGGTTGCCCTTGCTGCACTGAGAAGAGGGATAAGAAACTGAAACGAAAGAGAAAGCTTGA
The DNA here is from genome assembly GCA_964030785.1 of Siderastrea siderea. Taxonomy (NCBI): domain Eukaryota; kingdom Metazoa; phylum Cnidaria; class Anthozoa; order Scleractinia; family Rhizangiidae; genus Siderastrea; species Siderastrea siderea. The sequence continues at coordinate 9,136,043 of OZ034976.1, forward strand.
TTCGGCTCAAGCTACTGCTGGCGCTACGCCTGTTGAGCAAAAAGAAGAAGTTATTGAAGATGGCGCCTCACCTGCCAAAAGATCCCGGGTTGGAAGGGCCATCTTGGTCCCTCGGCGGTTCAGAGATGAACCCGATGGACGTCAGCACTAGGGGCCCATTTGGGGGCTCACTTGGGAGGGGGGGTTTACGAAGAATGGACAGAAAGATATCGGTGAGTAGACGTTTAGAACAACTATTTTTGTTTTCTATTGCTATTTTAGAAAGTTGGTCAGAACTGAACGACAGGCAGTTCGTTGTTGGTCTGATGCAGTTCTCTCATGACAAATTTCATATACGACCATGAATCTAATTTTCACGAAGAAATGGTCCTGTCTTTAGGTCTTGCTCCTCGCGTATTTCGTAATTCACTCGACAAGATGGCGCCAACACCCTACAACTAAGTGTCCTGCGAATCAAACAAGAAATTCCTCTTCGGTTACATCACTGTTACAATCGATATGTATACTTATAGTGACCGTTTTATTTTATACTCCGCGGGAACTGGAGACTGGAGAGAGTTGCTCGGCCGTAATGACATGGAACACAAATTTGGATTTATCAACTGAGTTGATAAGGTGGATTGGCCACCGTAGAGAGATTTAAAGCTACTTTAGGGTGGTCAATCTACCTTATCAACTCAGTTGATAAATCCAAAATTTTGTGTTACACGTCCCCACCGACGTAGCACCACAGTTTCTTTAGAAACTAACCCCCTTGTTCGTAATGACATGGAGTCAGCGGAATTCCCCAAAATTTAGCGGGAGGCCTGGTAACCGGTATTTCTCTTTTTGCGCCCTTGACAGAAAAACGAGTTGTAGTTTTTGAGTTTGTGTCAAAGTGCCTGTTAGTTTTTGCACCTTTTAGATTTCAAGGTGCCACGAAAAGCCCTTAGAATTAAACATTTACCACCTGACCTACCTATTTGAGAGGTCCATCAATCGATCGTCCATTCAAAAAGTGGCGTCTTAGAGCGCATTTTAACGTGCTTTGTTGCAAGTGTAAGCTTACTTAAGCCAGCTTTTGTCCGCTTTAGTCTCCTAAACTTATTGTATTGTGTACCCTGTTTTATAAGACAGAAGATCGATCTTGAGCACCATATCCAAAGCTGAAACAGATGTATTAGTGTTTACTTGCTGCCGATTGTGAAATAATTATTATTATTTTTGCCTTTTTTGCACCCTGCCCAGACTGCTAAGTTCCTCACAAGGATTGTATAGTCTGCCAAGCATACCAAAAAGTTTATGGCAGAGACTTCCTCAAGCACCGGTTTGGCCATGGACCGCACAGAAGAACAACCTCAATGTCAGCATACACCAGCTTCGCGTCTGAACCTCGAAGGGTTCGCGCCCGTTTACCTGAAGTTGACCTGAATGAGTCAAGAGCTATATAGACTTTTAGTTAGATTTTTGAGTGAGTCAAAGTCTAACCAGAGATCAGTGACGTTTAACAAATTTGGATTATTGATACCATAATATGTAATGAGGGGCAAGTTTAAAAATTTAATTTTCCTCTTGTCTAACGTAGTTGATGCTTGTATGTAAAAAAAATTGGTTCCATTTTAATTAATTGAGCATGGAAGTTTTGCAGATGAATGGTGTTACTCATTATATTTAGACAGTGGTTTAGTATTTATGAAAGGTTAAATAAACCTTGACAAAAAGCGTGACAAGGTGTTGTCCTTTGTGTCAGTTTTCCCAGTGCCCTTGAGTTTCCCAGAGGGGCACTCCAAAAAGTGGGCTATAAGGGGAGGCTCCGCCCAAAAGCGGTGCCTTTTTTGAGCTTGCAGTATATCAAGGGGTAGGGAACTTTCAGTTTTGTTGTAGTATGTTAAAGGGTCACCAAAATATTTCTTAATATGAAAGAGGTGGCAGCTAATTCTAAGTACCAAAACTTAGTCTTCCAAAATTTTGGCAGAAATCGCAACGCAAAAATATACCAACGTTTCGGAGCCCTCGAGTGACTAGGATCTAGCAGGGATCTACCGCTTTCGAGTTATTATTTTAGGTATAAAAGAGGTGCTATTTCTGCTATAGGTACATAAAAGGGGTACCATTTCCATAAAGATTGGTATATTAGAGGGTAAAGGTTTGAACCTCGGGGAGGAGCTTCCCTGTTCGAAACTTTGATAAGTACTCACCGGGGGATTCTTCATCTCCGTTGAACCTCTGTTAACCCTCCGGAAGGCGCACGCAACCCATAAGGTCCTGGACAAAGGAATACAACATTTCCTGCTAGCCTGCTATCGTTGGTGAACTCATGTTGTTGGATGAGGACAGTTTGTTGGAGAAGCTGCCTCTGGTTAAAGCTGATGAGAACGATGAAGCAAGCCCACTGCCTGTCAAAGTGCACATTGATGCCACCGCTTTGTGATGAGTATTATTAAGGCTGGTGGACTTTAATTATTACTCTCCAAGGGCACATAACTGTTGACATACATGTAAAGCAGGGCGTTCATTAATAATAAAATACCTGTAAGAAAGTGGGAAGCACGATGCATAGCAGAACGTTAAGGGTTTCTTTTGTAAATAAATTTGCACAATATTGAATAAACTCGACAAGGGCAGGTCTCAAAGTAGCTAAGGGGCTTAGCATTTGTGAGGACTGGCTGTCTAGCCAGTCAGTTTGTAGATGGAATATGCCAATTTGATGGATTGGATAAGCTGTCCTTAAAAATAGAGCATGCGCACACTATTCACAGAACGTGCCATTCTCTGGTGAACAGATAGAGACTACTCTTTCTAATTGGCTGGATAGTTCTCACAAATGTTAAGTCCCTTAAAAGCGGATGTGTGGCTTGTTTCTTAAAAGTAATGCACTTTTTGGTCACTTGCACGTGGGTGGTAACATGGGGTAATTTGAATTAGGACTGGTACACATACATTTAGATTGATTTTATAATAATCTGCGAACGCAGTAATAGCTAATGCCCACAAGAGGGAAATAAACATACGTAAGTAAGATCAGAGGAGTGAAAATTGTACCACTCCACAATTTCTGTTTCACAGGTTCAGTAAAATCATTGGTAGTTACTATTCATTGTGGTCTATATTTTTCCTAAATTTTCATAAGCCCAGTTACAACAACTATTCCTATTTATAAAATAAGTTTTGGGTGATAATTTTTATGAAAGTTTTTAATTCAATTTATAGTTCACTAAAGCAACTATTTTATTGTAGCAACAAATTTGCATTCTTCGTGCTTTTTTGGCAAATCAGAAAAATTAGTTGCCACAGTAATTTGTAGCCACAGAAGTTACTTATTTTGTAAGTTGCACTAGAAAGACCCGTTTTCAAACTGGCTGGCACGGTATAGACCACTTTTTTTAACCCGCCATCGCTATGGTGACCGCCGGTTTATAAATTGGGCTGGTTTTTTTTGGTCAACACAGTCTTCATAAACTTCCGGTTTCTCTTGACGTACCTCATGCTTCCGGTTCCGGTTATGACGTCACACAGGCTTAACGTCACGATTACGTAACGCAGAGTTTAACAAAACTGAAGAGTGTCACATCGCACTAACAACGTTACTTGTTGCATGCCACCGTTCCATACTTATTAAACACAGACAAACCTCTGTTAATTAACCTTGGTAGCGCTCTGGGTAGCGGTTTGTGTCTTACATATAACGCATGTGCAACAAGTGTATTACTACTGGAATTCTATGCTCGTTACTAAGGCGACCGATAAACTGCTGTTAACTTTGTGATAGCGGTTTAGTTAGCGTATCCTACATGCAACGCATGTGCAACTAAGTTCGACTCCATGCTTGTTAATACATGACAAACTTTGCCTAAAACAAAATATGAATAAATATTTCACAGCGTGATAAATCAGACTCAGACCCTCAGGCAATGAATATTTCACCGCTTTCTAACAGCGGAATCGTTATATCATAAAGATGAGAAAGCACCACTAGTTTCCGGCACCAATTCTCGCACATATTAAGTTTGTTTCGTTTTACCATTTTTCGTTTCCATACCTACTGTTCATTTTTAGAATAGGTCGTTTCGATTTTCAATTTGACAAAATTGTTACGAATTCCGAGTCAACTTTGTTTCAGTGAACGTTTCAATGCTTTATAGCGGGAAAATTGTCATATCACAAAGAAAAGAACGAGCTCCACCAATTTCGCCAATTCTCACAGCATGTTTAGTTGTTTCGTATTACCTTTTTGCATTTCCAAAGTTAATTGTTTGGTTTTAGAAAAGAACTTTTCGATTTTTAATTTGTCTAAATCGTTACGAATTCAGAGTCAAGGAAAGACTATTAAACGAAGTGAGCACTAAAAACAACAGTACTGAGCGCTAAAGTTGATCTGGTGTATGCACGAGGACAAATTTTACAAAAATGCCTTGGAAGTAAGTTTCGGTTTCATACCGCAAAGGAAGTCTTAGACCTTTGGACCAGAATTTGAGTAGACAGGGTTCAAAAACCACCGTTCATGGCTTAAAATGGCAGTTTTTCAGCGAAAGGCTCGCCGTCAGTGGGTTAATGGTGTAGACAAAACACAAATCACCAAATTTCAGTTAAACCACTGAATTCCTGACTGTTTACCGGAAAAACAGTTTGGATAAAAGTCTTTTCAAGGCGGAAAAAACCCGCCAGTTTTGGTAGGCTTTAGATGACAAAACAAGGAGCAATTTAGTTCTTAATGGACACAAGCGTATCTTTGTTTTCCTTAACGATGCTCGTTGTATTAGTCCAGTCCTCGTTAAATTCTGTCTTCTTATTTATTTATTTAATGAACTTGTGATTTCAAGTTGCAATGAATGTCTTACGTTTGGTGTAAAAATTTCCGTCTTAGAATAGCGAACATAGCGGTTTTATGGTATGCACAAGCTCGGAAAATTCTCCAACTACAGAATAAATTACTTTTCTGGATGGATCGCTAGGCACTCCTTAACAAAATTGACTTCTCTTCCTCCTTGATCATTGCAAGAGAAGATAACACTCTTAAGAGTGAAATTATGAATATATGAAATTCATATATTTGAACTGCGGAATGAAGAATTAAATGTAAAGAAGATCCTCGCAGTTATTAACGCAACTTATGCAGTTACGAAAAGAAAGCCTGAAAAAATCAGGCTTGCCAGTTTGCTTGTTAGCTCAATTGGTTAGAGCGCTGCACCGGCATCGCAGAGGTCAGGGTTCGAATCCCGGCAAGCCTGATTTTTTCAGGCTTTCTTTTCGCAACTGCATAAGTTGCGTTAATAACTGCGAGGATCTTCTTTACATTTAACTCTTAAGAGTGTTAGAATACACTGCCAGAAAAATACGAGCTCCCGGTGATCTACCGGTACGTTTTGGTACGCGTTTTTTACTATCCTAAGTAAAGGATAGTCTCGCCCGAGACAACCCCCCCCCCCCCCCACCCACCCTGAGACAACTCAACTTTACTGAACGTTTATATGATAAGAAGTTGGCCAGGCTCTGACTGAGATGAAGTTGACCTTACTTAAATATTCCGAAATCTTACTTTGATATTCATGACCTCAATACGCCCTCTTCCTTAAGAATTTTTAGTTGATTTGATCACTGTAGGTAGCCTGAATTTCAGCCGTCTCCTCTGGTCGCTCACTCCCGAGAGAGTGAGCGACCAGAGGAGACGGCTGAAATTCAGGCTACACTGTAGGCTCTGTTCGTCTAAAATTTCCTTCTTCAGCATATATTTTGTTGATTTAGTCGAACCAGACGTTACATGACACGTGGCACGCAAAAAGTCGTCCCGGGTAAGCGAGACAAAGTGTTTACATGAGAAAAAGTTGTCCCGTCTGCCAGGGTTACCCTACCTGCCCAGGTGAGACAACTCGCTCCCCGAGTTGTCTGGCCTCCCCGAGACGAGTTGGTGATCCTCATGTAAACTAACCTGCGATCAGGCCGAATTTTAGCATCGCTCTCATATTCTCTTATGTTGGTCGCTCGCTAAAATAGGGCCTGATACAATCTCTCACAGAAGTTCATGTCGGCGGCCAAATTTTGGCCGCGGAATCTCGCAATCTGATTGGCCCTTTAACAATAGAGCTGTCAACGGAAGTAAATTGTCTACGAGATTTCGATCCGACCGCCATCGCCAAGGGACAACCAAGGAACAAGTCTGCCGAAGTAAAATGTGTTGCTCTAATAAATTCTCGTCGTTCTAGGAGAATTGTCACCATTTCTTTCTCTCCTGAGAATGGCGTTCGGTTTGACGCAAGTCCAGCAAGTACAGCAACAGTGAAGTATGTATTCTGTTTTATCGCATCGTGTCGCGGAATTTTCATTTGACGGCTTTCAACTAGTATTGATAACATGAACAGAGTAGTGGCTGTTTCCGCGTCTTACGAAACAAAACGAACAGCAGACGAGCAAGTATCTTTCGCCAAGAATGATCAACAAGTCAACCGATAATTCGGTAAACTTAACGGTGAACTAATGTTTGGCTACCCTGCGAGCAGATCGAAGGGCCTCTGCTCGCACGGTAATGTTTGGCGAGAACCGCAATCAAGTCGCAATAACGATTTTAAGTTTATTCATTCATTGTTTAATACTTATGTCGTTTTATTGATCTCTGACATTGACATCAAAGGATCTGACTAGTTTTATAATAGATGTTCTTCGTTTTAAAATTCGCTGCTGCTTAGAGATAAAATTCGCTGCTAATTTCAAATATTTATCACTTCTCGAATTAAATTACAAAATACCCCTTTGTTTATAAACGGTTTTATTTATATTTTTATTCTAAAGAATGAAACTGAAGGTATTTCTCTTAATTGTCCAAGGTTTTTTACGCAGAAAATCGGTACAATTGGGAAGAGAATATTTCCAGATACCACCTGAAATGGGAAATGATTCAAGCATGCAGCATATTTTGGTACATCACAACCTCGTCGTGTTTTGAATTTTCATTCAGTTTCAGCTCAGACAGAGCAACCATGTACAGTACCGGAACCTTCAAGTTAGCAATCGTGTAAATTTGAGTACTTGTGCCTAGAAGATATATCGTAGCCTATGATTTTCTTTTTTTGCCGACATTTACCTGACTTTCTGCGAATTGCCATTATGGGAAATTTGCATACCGAGGATCGTGCAAGCAGAAGAAATTTTGATTGGCTGTTTTGTTGAATGTCAATCAATCAAAAAAAGTGGGCGGCAGACGTTCCGTAGAAGAATTGTATCAGGCTCTATTTTTCGTTTCGCCCGTCCCGCCTGAATGTTTCACCAAGCGAAACGAAAATAGAGCCTGATCGCAGGTTACATGTAAACGGTTCGTTGAACTTTTCAAAGAAACAGGTGAAAAACTAGCTCGCCCAGAGTAACTTCGGGGGGAGGGTTGTCTCGGGTACCCGAGACCATGTAAACGGGGCCTGAATCACGTGACAAAACGTCAAACTCCATCACTTAAGGGCCCATTAAAGTATCTCGTTGCTATGATACGCGGTTGCCATGCACGTGCAATTTTACTTCCGGTCGTCCGCAAATTTTTCGCGCGCTTTCTGGCCTCCCGGCGCTGGCCCGTCGCCGGTTCAAGCCGCCGATAATTTTTTTATTTCGTTGCGACAAACACAAAAGAAGCTTTTTTGTTTACTTTTTAAATTGATTTTAATTTTCTGCTTTACGTTTACAACATGTGAGTTGTGCCTTTATTTCTTAAACTGGGTGTTTCAGTTGAAAATGAGCTCGAAGCTATCCACGTACGCACGTAAACAGAAAGCGCAGCGATGGCTGCAAGTCGATGGGGAAATGCAGATCGCGAAAAGCCGACATTCAAAGATTTTCAGTGTGAGGTCGGGGATAGAAATGTCAGTGATGCGGAGGCAAACCGAAATAAGTACTGTGCCATCATCCCGAACCCATAAGGAAATTCCTGTGTCCGCGGCCGTGACTTCGACTGCTCCCAAACTACCTGACGTCGCTTGCTAGAAAACTGTAATCGATGTGCGAACCCGTGAACTGTCCTTCCGAACCTGAGCAACTCCAGTGTGTAGACAGCTCTTCAAGAAACGAAGCTCTCGAGGCCACTGACTTGCAGCCACTGTCGCAAGACAGCGTGGAGCAGCATACAGCAAGAAAGGAAGCTTGTAAATTGTCCTTGAAAGCAGCTCTATCGCGCGAATTTCATGCCCACATTGACAATGCTATTATTAAAGCACACGATAGAATACCTGACAAATAATGGTGAGCTCGATACATCTGATGGGCAACGTCTGCTAACAACATCACTTGAGAAATTAGCAAAAAGTAATTTAAGCGATCTAAAAGACTGTGACTGTAGAAAGGACTGAGAAATACGAATTTTGTTCGGTAAAACAAAACAGTTGAAGAGTTTGAGTTCGAGTGCAGTCGATGTGGACAGAAATTCAGCTTGAAGAGTGATACCTCTGTCGTGAAAGCCACAACTCGTCCAAGGTCTGCAATACGTAACGTAATCGTTGCTCTTCCACTCCTTGTCAGTGGGCAGTATTTCAAAGATTATCAAAATTCTCTGGACTCTAAGTCTGGACCAAGTCAATTCGACTCGGTGGATCCACATTGATGAATGGCTTGCGCCGTTCGTAAAACAGATCGCCGACTGGAGCGTGAAAGAAGCGAGAACTGAAGCAATCTAACGGAAAAACCAATCATCATTACACATCCAGTTCGACGGCTTTTATCTGACTCGCGGCCATTATTCCAACAACAGCTCAGCTCAGCTACCGTCCACGATGCCAAGAATGGGAAAATTATCGCCTTAGCGACCTAGCCATTTAACGCTTAGGCACCTGGCCATTGAAAAAAGTAGCGTCACTTCCGGTGCCGCGAAAAATGTACTTTTCTCGTCGAGAAGTAAACGTAGCTGCTGCATTTTAAAAGAATTAAAAAAAACACCTTTTTTTCTCGAAATTTAAGCATGCTTTTTACGAAAAAACAGAAAACAAAAAAATTATACCCAAAAGAGTGGTCAAAGAAGCACATTTTTCATTCTTATTTGTTTATTTTTCTTCGTAAACCAAAACGCATGCTTAAATTTCCTCAAGACGGCTTATGAAATGGTACGGTAAAAGAAATTATGGACAAAAAGGTAAGTCTTGAAGTAAAAACGCATTTTTCTGTTTCTGATCACGTGACATGGGGCGTGGTCCGATGACGTCATAAACTGAACCATACTTGCCCTCAATGAATGTTGTCCAAATTTGGTCCAATGAAAGCATACATGTGTTGAGTTACAGCAAACTCATTTTTCCCTAGCAACGGCCTAAAAAGATACTGTAATGGGCCCTTAAGGACCGTGCCTCCTTTGTTACTGCGCATACGTTCTGCGCATCTCGGGATATTCGGGTTTCTTAAGGAATTTGCATTGCTCCCTAATACAACAATTTTTTTGCTCGGTTTATGACTATGTGGAAAACGTAGCTCTCAGCAAGGGTTATCAGAATCCAAAAAGAAAATTGGGGGGAAACCACACATTTTTCAGAGATAATTGAGCTTAAATTTGGAAAGAAATTGCCATACATTCTTTGTATTTGAACGCTTTTTGAGAATTATGGTTGCTTAATTATCTCAGAAAAATGGTTATTTTTTTCTCTCGATTCAAATTACCCTTGCTAAGATCTACTTTTCCCCCATAGTCATAACCTTTGCAAAAATACATCTCTATTAGGAAGCACCGTCCTTGAAAAAGATTCCGCGACGGAATCGAAAGCTTGTGCTCCTTTACATAAATTTTGGTCTGGATTTTGAAAGAAACTGGAAAGAAACCTGATTTGTTTTGATATTTTGATATGACAGGATCGCATTAGTACCAATATCTTCACTAATAAATATCGAATACCGGTACTTCCAAGACATTTGAAGAAGCCTTTCCGTCAAATTTTACCAATTAATAGCCTGGCAGCATCAATGATCTCAGCAATCAATGAAATAAATCGATAGAAATCCATACCAAGAAATTGGTGATATTGAAAATATTATTTTAGTGTCCAGAAAATATTAAAAAAAGAGCACACCACTAAATTTTGTTGGTTGTGTTACTATCCATATTTTTACAGTCAGTCTGTGTAGTCTCTAAACGACAAAATCATTGTTACATATTCCCTTTTGTATTAACCAGTACCACAAGTACCAAAATCACTAAAGAGAAAAATAATCAACTTGATTTAATGCTGTGTTTTAGCCTACATGTAGCTATACACCCATCCACACAACTATAGCTAGACATAGGACAGGTACATTTGACTGCAGAGTAGGATTTAGTCCACTGAACTTAAGTTATCACCTTACCACACTGTTTAATTTTATTGATTGGAAGAATTAGCCTAATATATAAATCATCTAATTATACTTGATTATATTGACTGTTTTGATTGGTTTCCAAAACTTGATTTTCATAATTTGAAGATACCACCGTTTTTCCAGCAGGTTTAAGCATTGTTTGATTAGGTGAGGGATTTTTGTGGACGGTATTTTGTCGTACACCATTTTGCAGCATTTTTGTGATGCTAGATGGGTGAAATATACGAGGATGATTATCTGAATTTTAAAATTAATTTATATTGCGCGTGCATAGCTAGACTCTAGCTAGGGCCACGACAGTCCACAACCTCAGTCAACAGTCCCTACAACTCGGAGGAAAGGAGGAAGAGTTCCAATTTTTTTTTTTTTGCGAATTGGAGATAATCCAGCCTTCTTTATAATCGGACTTAAGCAATTACTGTTATTATTAAAAGAGTAGAGAAATTGTAGTACAAAATCTATAAATGTACGGTACATACTTCTGATGTCATAACTTCTATAATGATGTGAATTTCAGGAAATCGATATGTCATGTTTTGCATCTTGATGATCGTTAAACATTGGCACTGTTTTATAACTAAAACTGCATGTTATTTGAGTTTTAGGCTTTTTTTGTTTGGGTCACATGACCTGTTTAATATGGTTGTGACTCAAAAATCGTGAACACCTTTCCCATAAAACAAACATGGCCAAGCAGCTTATCTGTGGAAGTTAGAGTTTCCAAGATAGGATGATTAGGAACTTCCCATAGCAACAATATGGTAATAATAACAATAATAATAATAATAATATTTAACCAGGGAGCCCACTCGCCTTGGCGGTTTTCAGTGGGGCCCTGCAAATTATAATAAAAATAAAAAATTAAAAACTAAGAAAAGAGATAAAAATAGATATTACAATATAAAACTAATTTGGTAGTTATGAGTTCCCCCTCTTAACACACACTTAAAGGCAAAAAAAGCACAGTCTATCCTTTTTGCAATCAACAGTACTTTTATCAACGGAATCATTGGGTTTAGTTTAAAGTAACAGCAGCAATTAAAATTGCACTATAAAATCACTAAAATAGCGTCACAGAATTGCACAAAAACGTTGTCACATAGATAAACCAGGTGAAAGCAATGGTCACACAATACAACTCCGCGGTATGGCCAGTACCTTACGCATGCGCACAGCCATATCACCCAGGCAGTGGCAGCCATGGACAGCTGTTTCATCCTTGTTAGGACTCATCAGCACGGCATAGCCCCACGCAGAGAGCCAAACAAAGTCCAGCGTATCATCTGGCGTGCCCTTTACTGCTGAGGCGAATGCACATTGTCAAATGGTTTATATTGTCACGTAGGTTCATCCAACGTTAAATTTGTAAACCATTTGGCTCTTTTGCTGAACGTTCCCAAGCAAAATGATAAGTAAGTTGAAATGTTATTACGGATGTCATGACCAATGAATTGAGAGATTTAGCCAAACAGCCATTTTGCTTCTGGTTGTTAGCGAATGGTCCCTTCCTGTCGGATTAGTCATTACATGACAAATCAATGATCAATCAAGAAGCAAATTGGGACAATTAGGAAATGTATCTCGCGTACGGCTATGTAAATGTGATTCACTCTTCGGGAAAAAGCAACATCCTCATTTGAATGGATGAATAAGTGATCTGCAGCGTTTACTTCTCTATGAGAACTACTAGTATAATTATAACAGATATAATAGAATTTTTAAAAAAATTTAATATTAGATCGTCCAGTGTAATCGTCCCCATTGCACCTCATGTAAATGTAAAAATGAAGTACATTAATGCAAAAAATTATTTGTCTACTTGGTAGACATCTTTGAAAGATTGTATCTTTTTAATGTCAAGATATGATGATTAGATATGACTGTCTTTTAATCCTAAAATTTGTTATGAATTGATATAGCACGTCCACATCAGCCCCTGGCTGCCCTCTTTAACCTGTCTATGCCTGTGTTTAATTCATTCCAAATTTTTGTCCCTGTGTTTCTTTGTGAACATTTTAGACAATTTGTTCGAAAAGATGGCTTGTGAAGTTTACTGGCATAGTAACAAGTATATGTGTATTCGTTCATATTCCCTCTCCTCAGGGCAAAAAAGCTGTTCAAATTCCCCACCAATTAGTACTGAAATACCTCTCCTCAAAGACAAATTTCATCTTCAATCAAACACTGTTCATACTTTTCACAGTGAGATATGCTGTGATGACACTTGCAAACTTCTTTTGAAGACCCTTTGGAAAGAGTTATTCACCAACAAGGGCGAAATTCTTTCTTGTAAATCGGTCAAACCTTGCAAAAACCAAAAAAACTCAGGGAGTATTACACCAGAACAAGAGATAAATCCGGTTCAAATTCTCCACCCTTCGAAGGCAACATTCAAATTCCCCCCTTCCCGGGCACAAGGCACAGTCAAATGCCCGGGGGAATGCCCGCAGGGGATGTTGAAGTTTCAAATTGATCGGCGCATAATTGGGGGGGGGACAGGGGGGCGGGAGACCGGGAGAAAAGGGGGCGGGAGGTGTACGGGAGGTGGGAGAAGAGGGGGCGGGAAGCGGGATTCCCAAGGTGGCGGGAAGCGGGAGAAAACGGGAAAAATTACGCAACATTGCGCAATATTTTGCAATCAAAAAAATGCAATGGGGCGGGAGCCAAAAAATACAGGGCGGGAACCGGGATTAAAGGGTACAGGAAGCGGGAGGTTTAAAGCCCCCTGTCCCCCCCCCACATAATTTTAACACCTCACAGTACTGAGGTGAATTTGAATCTGTACCGTTATCCTGCTCTGAAGTTCACCAGAAGAACAGCAGTAAGGATCATTATTCCGAACAGAAAGACATAGGCTATTGTGGATTTGATTTTGACGACATGATTTGCCAGGAATTGCTTCGTATGAGCATGAGCCACATTTTCACGTGGAAACTTATCGGACGGAACATCGCATCCAAGAAATTCACATAGTGGTTTCCATCCTTGTTTAACATTGAAAACAAGAAGCCTTTCTGCAGAAATAACGGCCTGAACTCTCTCATTGTGTTGACGATACTTCTTTCTGAAGAGAGCTGTAGCTTCAGGGTTGCAACTTCCGTAAATCGCAGTGTGCACGGTATCAATGAAATGGCCCAGACCAGTAAACCACAGGGCGATCTTTGCAGAGAACTGATGTCTCAATTGCAGGTTCCTTTTCCAGCTTTCAAGCCACACTTCTTCGGAGTCACGAACTGTGAGTATCACCTTGGCCTCTGGGAAGACGGCTGCTATCTCCTCGAACCAAAATATTGGCGGGACATCGGCAATAGCGTCGACATCTTGATACATCTCTTTGAAGTTAGGAAGACGATCGGTCTCAAAACTATCAAGCCATTCTTGTCGGTGAAAAGTAACGTGTTCTTCGATGTCATAGACATTGTATCGAAGAATCCGAAGAGCTTTAGCCAGACTTTTGGTTCCTGTTTTGGCAAAACCTACACAAATTACCTTCATTTTAACAGCAGGTAGTGACTGTGAGATGTACACTACTCCCGCTCCTATCTGACGATCGATAATCTATGCAACCTTCTGGTTGCGTGACTGATTAGGCATCGATTAGGCATGCAATGTCATTCTCGTCCCCAGAGCCCACGATCCTTTGGCCAGAGCTAAATAACATTAACACACCGTCTGCAACTATTACACACTACCATTACTCATTACTTAGGAACCTATCAATGTTAAGCCCGAGGGGGGCCAACCCGGGCATATGTGGGGCATTTGACTTTTTTTGAAGAATTTTTATCAAAGCCCCCACCCTGGGGTCAAAAAATGGTTCAAATCAGGTCAAATCTCCCTACCCTGGAGACAAATTGTATCGAATATCAGAATATCTGGCCGTGTATTAGTGAATTTTACTACGTTTTAGGCATATTGTTCGTTCTTGTCTTTTATAATAACATATGACGCTTTAGAAATGACTGTTCTATTTAATATTAAACTTTTGAAAAAACCTGTAGCAGCGTAGTAACTCTAGTGTTCGTCTTTCATTTGTTGAACATTTAATACCAATAATTCATGTAGTGTGTTTTACTTTTTACATTTATATTTAGTATAAAAAGTGCGAAATGTGAAAGTTGTCCACTGCTATCGCTTAATTAAATCTCACTTTCATGTATTATAAACTGAGATAGCTTGACACGGGGCAAAATCTTCAATACATCCAACTAATAAACACGACAGCATTAAACGCATGTCTCCTGGAACAGTATTACATTGTAAAATTGAACAGTATTAAACGAACAAGCAACAGTTTAAGATAGAAGAGCCTAGAAGCTAAGTCTCCTAGTCTTCAATCCATATAAGGAGACTGTTTCTGAAGAACGAACTACAATCTGTCCTGGCTTTCTTAACAAAATTACAGTCTTACTTCAGCTACTTGCATGATGAACAAATCCACGTCTCTGGTAAGACTGTCACTCGAACACATATGATGTCAGGGTCGTAACCAGGTATATGGGATCAGGGATCACAGCCTCGGGATCGGGATCATGGACCCGGGATCCCGGGTCACAAGTGATGGGATCCGGATCAGCCAATTTTTTTTTGTCTTGGAGGAGATCAAGGATCGATCGCTTTTTAGATACTTTATTCTTTATGAGAAACAAGAATATTCCGTTTTGCAAGGAAAAAGGCCTCTTTTCAGGACTATTGAAAAAGCTTTTAACCTTTATACTTTAATTCTTTTACGTTTCCGTCACGCAATCAGCTGTTTAAAGCTTTTCTCGCTCGTATTTCATGTTGCATAACTTTGCGGTTTCCGCTTTGTCCAGGCGCTTTGCCTGCGCTTTGCCTGCGCTTTGTCGGACTCTCTGAGAAATCGGATACTCGCTTATCGGTACCATGCGTTCATGACTATGGACAAGTCAAGGAAAAGAAGTCGAGAACGACGGTATGACAGTTTAACTTCTATTTTGCAATTATTACCATACCCTTACCGTATTGATCTGTTGATATCATGGTTGTAAAATGCTGCGCGCAAATTGAAGGCCACTGTTCTTCACATTTCTAGATCACGTTCCTATTCCTGGTCGCCAGCCAGAGAAAGGTCACGGCGATCAGAAAGCCGAAGACGATCATCAAGTCGGTCAGTTAACTGTTCTTTTATGTTTTATCCAGCACTAATTCCTTTAGAAAGCTTGATAGATGTATGTTGCTTTATCTATAACTACCGATATATTGCAATGCGCAACAGTATCAGAAGATTAAGAAGTAAATAATTTCAGTGATAATAGAGAACAATGCACCAGAATTGGTCAGATACATTGTCCTTGACACTTCTTAAGATCCCGTTTTCTTTACTCAGATCTCGGAAAATCTCAGTCGAAAAGATCCAGATCTCGTTCGCTGAATCGTCATCACAGACATGAATTGCACGAACGACAAAGGTAAAGCCTTAGTTTATTGTAAACCTGACAACCTGTTGTGTGATGACTGCTGTGATAACAAGTCACTCTGGCGAGTAATATCACTAGTATATGACAGCAAGCGAACAAGCGAAAATATTGCGGGCATAGAGAGAAATGCACATCTTCGATGATAAGACACTGTCTATTCTAGTAAGCAAAGTTTTTTAAACTTGCTTTGCTTCTGTCCAGTTTTTCGAAGCCCTTGACCATCACTTTCATCATGCTTTGGGGGTTACCTCGTTTTTTAACATAATTTTTATTTTTATATTTTAATATAGTTGAAGAAACAGAATTTTAATATATTTTTACAGTTTTTTTTTTAGCTTAGTTAATTGTTGTAATTAGGCTTTTTAAATGTATATAAATATTTTCCATTTTATATATATTAATTACGTTTTTAGTTAGGCAGGTTAGGTGTCCACAATTAGTAGAGGGGACTTTTCCCCTCAGCTACTACAGTTTTGACACGTTAATAAAGTTATTATTATATATTATTATTATTATTATTTCCCTTGGTAATTTGGAACGGGCGGGAAAAGACCCTCTTTTCCCGCCCGTTCCAAATTACCAAGGGAAAAGCCCTGGGAACGAGGTTGAGGCAGTGGAAATTGCGCGTTGAAAGGATGGGGGCGTTTACTTAGGGGACAAAATAACTCGATTGGTACCTGCTCACTACAAAAGGCATCGTAGGCTATTGAGTTACTATACCTTATTTCCAACTCCTACCTCCGGAAATCCTTCCGAGTAGTACAATATTTGTCAGGTACGGAGCAACAGAAAAATAATGAAAAATGATGGCGCAGGTCGGGGAATTCGGATAATTTTTTTGTTTGATTTCTTGCATGAATATTTTTTATCTTGGTAAAACGCTTGGAAAGGCAATGCATGATTTTATTTTATTTTTTATTTATTTATTTTTTTGGGATTGGGGGGCTACTCGCTGCATATAATTCTTTTCTGTCCCCAACAACAGCAAAAGAATCTTACCACGATGTCAAGTGCTATATAAACAGGCTATTTGAAATTTTAGCAATGAAATCAGAATTGTTGTAACATTTCTCTTACAGGTCCCAGCGCCGCTCGAGATCCCAATCACCAAGAAGTTACCATCACGATAGGTCAAGGTAAATAATTATCATTTTTATTCTTTAATTGCATGTATCGCACGCGTCCTGGGTGTTATACATGTATTGCACCCAGACAGTGTGTGAATATTCTTGGGATAGCATAAAGACGTTTAATGTCACTAGTTAGTGTGAGCCGTGGACGCAACGTGTAGCATATGCAATATTTGGCACATACGTCTATGTTTTTATGTCGAGTATCCATCAATATAAATAGAAAACCAGAACACAAAAGGATTGAAATAAATATAGCCATTCCTCTTGGAAAAACGGACTTTGAAAGTGTCCTTATTGCTTGCGTTTTCTTGTTAATAGTTGAAGTAATGAATATGATACCTCTTTTTCGTTCACAAAGAAGAAATGCCAAATGTCCATGGAAGAGTTTAGCGTTCGCAAAAACTGTGAAAAGGAACCTTCTAACCTAAATGCAGGGTAGGAGCAGTTTAATTCTATTCCCCATAATTTTCAATTGTGATATCTAATATCAAAGCACTACACTACACTACACTACACTACACTACACTACACTGCACTGCACTGCACTGCACTGCACTGCACTGCACTGCACTACATGACATTACATCATTGTTGAATTGATGAATATCAACTGATGTTCACAAACTTTAAAACCCCAACTCACAGGGCAACGTTGCAAAGCATGGAAAGTGTCATCGAGGAAAATGCCAGAAGCATTCAGGGTATCCCAAGAAAGGACACAGGTAATATTGCCAGATGCAACCCTTATTAATCTTATTATTTGATAGTAAGAACACGCTTTAATACAAAATATTTTGCAAAGGACGAGTTGAGTAATCATGTTGTTTATTGGGGTGAATATCACTCTGAGAGCAGAGGCTTTCTTTATGTCTTTCCCCGAAGAGGAAAGGAAGAAAACCCCTGCAGAAGTCGTGTAGTATTTTATTTGAGCATGCGCAGCGGTTGCTAGGAAACCGCTTCTTTCCAAAGCTTACCTGTTTTAAGCTTACTTGTTTTGTACATGCATGGCTCCAGGTTCCGGCGCGCGCTTCACTGGTTATCGTCACTTCAAAAGAAAACGTAGTGAGTAATGACCTCGGTGAAAACCCCTTGAAAAACGTTTATTCAAAGTGACTTTCCGTGCCTGGCAATGACAGAAAAGTATCTTTACCATTTCTAAAACTTTCTATTGATTTTGGCGTTTTTTGTTGAGTAGTAGCATGCGATGTTTGATTCTCTACGAGACAAGACGTGTTTAAAGCACTTCCGAATATCGTGCAATCCATGCAGCTTTGTGCCATCTTGCTTGGAACTGACAACAGGTCAACCGCTTTGCATTTATCAAGATCCACAGAGCCTACTTGTTTCACTACACAACTACGGAATCAAGCGTATTCGTTGGCAAAACGGGGCTTTACTGATGTCAAGTGTGTTGAAGAAAAATCCTTCGTCAATTCTCGGTATCGGACGTACTGAGGAAAAACTCGTTTTCTCTGATTGCCAAGACCACACAGTCAACTTTTTCCGGTCGAAGAAGAGTCACGTATAACGTACTCTCTGGGAACTGTTCAGGGTTTTCAGGACGGCTACACAGTTGCCTTTAACTCACCGTCTTCACTTGTTGCGTTTGGCGAGACTGTCTTCGTTTGTGACACAAGTAACAGAGCTGTCAGAATAATTACAAGTCTCACCACTTACAGGCTCCTTGGAGAAAAAATGGATTCGTTCATTGACCTCTTTCAACTAAGAGAAGATTCAGGTAAAGATTATGTAAACCACCATACAAGTCTGAATGATGGCTTAAAGATATTCTTAAGGGAACAGCCGATTTGATGAAAGCACTGAAGTCCAAGCACTGACGTGGTCGAACGGGACGGAGATGCCCACAAGGACCAGATCTTGGGTTTACGAAACCAACCAGAGACTCTTTCCAAATGCAACACTCTTCATTTGCCAAGATCAAGTCAATTTTAGATGACAAGGGTCTTCTTCACATTGCAGAAGAAATTGATTTCTCCAGCTTCACAACCTTGCAGGTCGAACATTTCTTTGCCGGGATGAGGACGCCAAGTAGGCCGACACCAGACATGCACGATTACGCAAGCCGGAGGCCAAACTGCATCATTGAGTCGCTTCAGAAAACCTATCAGTCTTCCTTCGTAGTTTACAGTGGTCCTCAAAGTCATTACATTGAAAATAAAGTTCATGAAAAAGAACCTGAATGGCTGTATGAACGCTGTAAGTTAAGGACTGTGCACACTCTGGAAGAGAGGGATGAGACCAGGGAAGAGGCTAAGGAACGTAGGCTTTTCGCCAAAGAGTTTGGACAGGGAGTGAGACAGCAAAGGGTGAGGGGTAAAACCCAAGAAAGAGCTGGGACACTACCCTTGGCTATCCATGATGAAAAGAATCATTGCGCCAGAAACTCGAAATCTAAACATGCTTGAAGAACTCCAGGGCCTCGAGGAAGAAAGTGGTGATCACCTGGATGCTGGGACGTCAGTGGAAAAGAACAGAGTTGTTTTTTCAAAAGGAGAAGTTGTCGCTCTTAAGCATAACTACAGGACGTACCTGGAGCCCTTTTTTCTGGCACTCCTCTGTGAAGATCTCCACAGCAGGAATGATTGTTTCCTGGAGGAAAAACTCAAAATAAATTGGCTGGAGCAATCAGAGGAAGATCCTTTAGTCTACAACAAAGGAACCTTTGACGATCAAAATTCACCGAAATGCATCATGGACCGAGTCTCTGTTGATCAGGAAGCTGAACAGTTTATTTTAAGAAGAAACGAAGAACGGCGCCCAAGAAATTTGGCTCACGGGCATATAGACAACGTGTCAGACGACAGTGACGATGAAAGCCAGGAAGAGGAGAATCTAGCAGAAGTGGAAGACGAAGAGCCTAGTAGCAGATCCCGGTTTGAGGCTGGACACAATAGATCTGGGAGAAGAGTCACCAGATATCTTCTTTAAATACACTGTTAACATTAATTTTTCAGTCACAATTTCGCTATTGCTATAAAATGAAGAACGCTTAAAATAACAGCAATCAGGCTGAAAGTTGTCACGTAAACACTTCCAGTGCTCGAGTGGAGTCTTGGAGTCTTGGAGTCGTATAACAGCAGTCTGAGTTCCTTGATAAGCCTTTCTCTTAGTTCGTCGGGGTTGTAGGTGGTTCGGGTTTTTTTCCTCGCAGCCAGCTCACCTTTCAAATCGTGACTGTAGGTATTTTTCCTTAATGCACAAAATCTCAAAATCAAACAATAGGACTTTGATCTACATTTCTTTAAAATTGAAAATTCCCTTTTCTTTCACCTGCAAAGTGCATGTCGCGCCTTATATATATTTTTTGCAACATATTTAGATTCAGTCTTTTTATTCACTTTTTACGTGACGTTAAGCCAAGTCGAATCAGGGAGTTTTAATTAAAAGAAAAACTGTCGTTAATCTTGTCAGTTTTATCGTATTGTTTTATAGCGCGTTTTCTAGTGTTCATACGAATTTTACATTTCTCAACCAAGAAAGTTTTTTAAAAAGTAAGCTAATCAAGTAATGTGTAATGGACCGAGCATTTTTCACAAGCAAGCAACAGAATTCCAGTTATTCCCTAATACATCATGGAAGAGAAGATGAGAACTTGATTCAGAATGAGCAAATGAAGATCTACTTGAGGTAAATACACTTTACTGTTATTAATGAATGATAAATCGACGTTGGGGAGACTTAACTTGATCAAATCTCTCTGTGGGATCATGAAATTTATGTGGGATCAGGGATCAAATGTTGCCACATTTTGGGGATCAGAGATCCAAATTTAGAGCTAAAATTTGGGATCAGCGATGAAAAAATATACCTGGTTACGACCCTGTGATGTGGTGCCACTCAGCACAGGAGCTGCAAGCAATCCAGATGATGGCTGCCTTCAAGCAGCACGCTATTAGGGCCCAGTCCACCTCTCCAAAACAGTCAAACTTCCCCACCCCGGGGCCCAGACTCTCATTCAAATTCCCAAGGGCGGAGATAGCAAAGGTAATCAAATGCCCCACATATGCCCCCCCTCCCCCCTCGGGCTTAACATTGATGGGTGCATTACAGACTTACATTACTTACATACATTACTTTTTACACTGTTCGCAGTTATTTACACACACACACAATTAAAGGGTCACCAAAATATACCTTTTTAAAATCTGAAAGAGGTGGCAGCTAATTCTAAATAACAATACTGAGTGTTTCCCAGGAGCCCATTGGCGTTTCCATAGTTTTGGCAGAAATCGCAACGCAAAAATATACGAACATTTCGGAGCTCTCGAGTGACTAAAATTCAGCGATGATCTTTTTTTTTTATAGATATTTTTGAGGTATGAAAGAGGTGCAATTTTTGCTCAAGGTACATAAAAGGGGTACCATTTCCATAAAGATTAGTATATTAAAGGGTAAGGGTTTGAGCCTCGCGGCGGAGCCTCCCTGAACGAAACTTTGATAAGTACCCCCCAGGGGATGCTTCATCTCCGTTGAACCTCTGTTAACCCTCCGAGAGGCCCACGCAACCCATAAGGCCCCAGACAAAGGGATGCAACATTAGTTTCCACTCAACAACCTTCAACATTGTTGAATTCAACATGTTACAGTGTTTGCCCATTGTGTGGAATGATGGTGGATGATGGTGGAGGATGTTCAACGAAAGTTGATTCAATGATTGCCATAACACTGTTAATTTCAACGTTGAACGTCTTTGAATGAAAATGTGACATCAATTCGCCTAGAGCCGAAGAACCGACCACATAAAAACAAAGCATATTATAACCTTGCTTAAACAGACAACTCCAGTTAACGTTATAATTGGAGTGTCTGTTTGAAATTAACATGTTATGGCAGTCATTGAACCAAATACCGTTCAATGCCACACAACATCACTGACCATCATCCACGTACTTAGCAGACACTTGAACATGGCGGTCTGCAACTATCCAGGTTACTTCTGGGGCTGTCGCATCGCGGCCCTGACCCGAGCATTAAATAAAATGGCAGAGTTAAACAATTCCAACGTAGAATGGTTGATAATCAGGGTGTTTCTCATGTTACCTCCCTTGCATTCTCTTGAGTTTAAATTTTTCGTTCTTTCTCAACTCAATTTCTCTGTGTTTTGTTATTCTAAAACGAAATATAGTCCCGGAAACAATGCTTAACATTGCGCGCAGCACGGCGCATACTTTTAAATTATTTCACGTGCAGTGTTTCCACTCCGGAATTTATTGTGTGCAACATTAAGCAACAATTCCGATGAAGAGTTCCAGTGGTAAAGAATCAGGGAGTGGACACACTTCACAATTTTATTACGTGCGACGAGGTTGAAATACTGACTACGATGCGCGTACGTTGCGTTCAACAAAGTTGCTG
This sequence comes from Siderastrea siderea, assembly GCA_964030785.1. Lineage (NCBI taxonomy): Eukaryota > Metazoa > Cnidaria > Anthozoa > Scleractinia > Rhizangiidae > Siderastrea > Siderastrea siderea. The sequence goes on from OZ034976.1 coordinate 9,158,277, forward strand.
TGTATCACGGTCCATTCCTACTTCGACAGTTTGCCCCGCGCAATGCTGCACAGAACAGTAGGGACCTTCAGATGGGACCAGGAAACTAAGTGCACCTACAAAAGGTTATTGCGACACAACAATCTCTTTCCCAGGACATCAACATCAAAACGAGGAGAGGCAAAGGCTCTGGAAGGAGGTCTGGAAGCGAAACTGGTTTGAAATTCGAACATACTCGTAGTCAATCTGGTGCTAGTAGTGTGATCTCAACTTTGCTGTCATCTGCCGGAGTGCAAGCACGTTTCCATGAAGAAATTTAGCACGCGCGCATCAGTTTCAGTGCGTCAAAAATTGTCTGTAAAACGCTGCAGAAAGGAATCTTGTTAGCCCTTGTTGAAGCGCGTTTGGCTGTTTCAAAGGTGTTTTCCAAATTCAGCATATTTTTTTTTTTAGCTAAGAAAATATCCGGCAGAATGAGAAAAAAAAATCAGAATAACTTGATCGAGTTAAACAATGTTTATTTCTTACAGTTCGAAGAATCGTGTGTTGTGTTCCGGTACGCGTTCATCATTTAGAACAAATGACGTCGTTCTTTTTCTCCTTTATGACAAAAATCAGTTTCCACAGCAACAGCTTGTAAATAAAAACAACTTTAGTTCAAGATTGCACTGTTTGCAGAGGAGATTACGGTATTAGTTTTATTCGAGATTTTTTGCTACTTATTCAAACAATTAAAAATGGCGAGAGTTCGAAAATTACCGCTACGAATTCGGCAACGGATCGCTGAAAGGTAAGTACATGCATTGCGCGGAAATTTTTCCAAGATTTCGCACTGCAGTTTTTGCACATGCACCTTTCGGCGCAAAAACGTTGCGAAATCAATTGCCTGAATCGCTGTCCTGGCTAACAGACTGTGCTGTGGGTAATCTGTTGTGTAATACGTATTGGCGGGAAACATTGATAGGCAATTTGCACAGTTCTGATATTTTCCAAAATAAACACACTTAGAAATTTTTCTCATGTGACTGGCAGTGTAAAAAAGGAAAAAGTGAAACTAAAAAACAACAATAACAAGAAAATAAATTGTTTTCAAGGCTTCTCTCGAAAATCAAATAGCGCTGCAGCGTTAAGTACTTTTGAAAGATTGCATGTTTATATATTTTGTTGTTTAAAGGAAAAACGTCATCAATTTGAATGAATTGGACGATATACTTCTCCCTCTACCACCCGATGAAGAACGTGATGACGTAGGAATTTGGAGATTGCAGAGAAAGTCTAAAAAGGACAAATACACCAAACTGTTAGTGCCTTACATGACGTGGAAGGTAACTTATCAACTGTTTTCTTTTATTCCGGTGATTCAGCTATTTTAATACTGAGATTTAACTCATAATTGTATTCCAGTGCTTTGGTGTAAAAGGCTAGAGAGCTGCAAGGTGATCAAGAAATTTTGTTCAAGATCCCCTGATCAACACAAAACTCCAGACCTCATGTTCTACAATAAAATTTTCAGGAACCCAGAGTTCCAACGCCGACCCCTCTCCCCCTCCCCCTCACCTTCTTTGGCAGTGATCCGCTGATAAGTTTTTACAGTATTATTTTTTTGACCCAACAGAATGTCCAGGAGAACCAGGCGATCCTCCCAAAGTACTACTCGGACCCCGTAGAACGAGAGCGAATGAGGGCCCTGGAACAACTTAGAGAGCGTGAGTACCTTGTAGCTTCAGGAAAGGGGAGAGTAACTTGAAAAAGTGAGAAAGGGGATGACAAATTTGTAGCTTTAGGGGAGGGTAAGGAATTTGTGACAATATAAAGGGAAATTGGGAAGCGGGGACACATTACCACAGAACGCGCGCAGGGAGTCTCTGCAACACCATATACCACGTGAGTTTGCTATTGCCTTTTCTATTAAACTAACAGAACTTATCGAGGATCCAGTGGCAGAAGAGCGAGGAAGAAGAGAAAGACAGAGACAACTGTGGACTGCTGAGGACGAGAGAAAGCTCTGCACTGCGTAAGTAACCTAGTTCGTTACCTCATCTCTCGATTTTATTCTACACAATCATTTTCCCAGAGTCCAAGTTTCTTTTTGTTTTTACCAGTCAAGAGTGTTTTTTTTTCTTTGCTGAACTAAAATTCGCGAGGAATGGGAACGTAATTCTTCCGGTTTCTCCAGGGATTATAATCTTGCGCTTGAAAAGCGGAAGTCGGCCAGCAACTGCACAACGGAATTAAGATTTCAAATCCGTAGGATTAAAACGATGAATAATCGTGTTTATATTTCCACAGGCTTGTACAGAAAAGACATGATTTTGGCAAAGCAGCTACGAAGATGAAAGGCAAAGTAAGTACTTAGTTGACGCATACATTTTAAATTTACCGGTACGTATACCCCCTCCGTGCTCGAGATAGCGGGCGTTTATTATACATTCAAAAGCAACCAAGGGAGAGTATTTATAGTTAGATTTTAGCCGTTAGTTTTAGCCGGGGACCCTGGAGGCCTAAATGTTGACTGGAATTTTTTTATTCCATGTATACACCTCAGTGCTTTAACGACACTGAAATAAAAAAATGCTACTTTTAGCTTTGTTGCGCTGCTAATATATATGTCTCACGTACTATCTGCACTGTTCTTGTTTCAGACTCGCGGTGATTGTGTTGAGCATTGGTACTCTTACAAAAAGGATGAAGAGCACATAAAGGTAGGATACATGCACTTTACTTTCAAAACGGCCCAGGTTGTTTAAATAATCTTCAGTCAGATGGATATCTATAAACTGGTGCAGGAAAATTAATTGCCCGTTGTCGGAAGAGAGGTTGGGGGAGGGTCTGGCGCTACTCCGTTATAAAAATAAACAATCCTATGTGTTCCGACCTTAATAAAAGGAATTTGTTTTCGAAGTTTCATGCTTGAATAAACATGTTTACCTTTTTGGTCTGAAATAAGGTTTCATTTGCATACTACTCTGAAAAAGGATACAAAGTTTTGTTATCTTGGTCTGAAAATAGAGAACAGTTTGGGATATAGATCTCAGATAGGGCATGAAAAATACTATTGTTTTGTCTAAAATTGGAGAAGCGTTCAAAGATCTGATTTGCACCACCCCAGGTGAAGTTGCTAAGGGTACTTGTGGCCTCTCCTTCACTACCAACAATTTGAGCTCCAGAGCAGGTGCAACTTTGGTTGTGCGACTCCGTTTACGTAACAGTTTTATTAGAAATTCAGTTTTTTTCTCGTCAACAGGGCTGCCCTTGCTGCACTAAGAAGAGGGATGAGAAACTTAAACGAAAGAGAAAACGAGCTGCGGCTCAAGCTACTGCGGGCGCTGCGCCTGTTGAGCAAAAAGAAGAAGTTATCGAAGACGGCGCCCCACCTGCCAAAATGTCCCGGGTTGGAAGGACCATCTTGGTCCCTCGGCGGTTCAGAGATGAACCCGAGGGACGTCAGCACTAAGGGCCCATTTGGGGCCTCACGTGGGGGGGGGGGGGGGGGGGCAGGAAATTACTGAAGAATGGACAGAAAAAACATGGGTGAGTAGACTTTTTGAACAACTGGTTTTTTTTCCAGGAGCCCATGCTTTTTTCTATAACTATTTTAGTTTATTGCCCAAAATTGAACAACAGGCAGTTTGTTGTTGGTCTGAAACAGTTCTCGGCGTGACAAATTTCCTATACGGCCATGAATCTAATTTTTACTGAAAACGGGGTGGTCCTATGCGGCAGAAACTTGACGTTTTTCCTCTACCGTATTTCGTATTTCACTCGACAAGATTGCGGCAACACCCTACTTCTAAGTTTCCTGCAAATCAAACAGGAATTGTTTTGGATTACGTTATAGCAGGGTCGTAACGAGGTATATGGGATCAAGGATCACAGCCCCGGAATCCAGGATCACAAGTCATGGAATCAGAGTCAACATTCTTTTTTTACATGTTTTAAGGGACCAGGGATCGGGCTTCTCTTTTCCTTTGGCGCGTTTATGGGCCTTAAAGAAAAAAAAAACAGAGGAAATTAACTGTTTATGACTTAATTTTTCTCCGCTTCTTGAATTCGTCACGGGATCATTTCACTTTAAAATAGGTTTTCCTGCTCGTATTACAAATTTCATGATACAATGCAGCGCGCCGTTTGCGGTTCCTGAGTGCCAAATTGGTGAGCATTGAATCTGAGAAATCGGATACCTGTGCGCTGTTGTCGGTTTTACCAACCAGTCTGGGGGAACAGAAGAAGATAAGAGTGAAAGTATGGTGATTTCACCACTATTTTGTTGTGTTAACGCAGGTCACATACCGGTACTTCCTATTCGGCTCTGCCTTAGTGTGAGAACCTGTGAAACTCACTACTGACGTAAAACAAAGGAAACAAAACATTTTCAAACAATAGGGTACAGCATAACAATCCCTAACAAGCGAAGAAAATTTTTTTAGGTTCTTGCACCGAGTTAAACCCTCCTATTCCTGTCTCCGGAACGTTCAGAACGTCACTTCCGAAGACGCAGTGTTAGGTGCACTGCATGACTGAAAAAACAGTTGTGAAGCACTTTGTCTTGAACGTGATTGACAGGACTTGCCTTGCTCCATATCCATTTGTATAGTATGAAAATTGGCAATGATGAAATAAGACGGCCGATTTGCGAAGCTTAAACTGAGCAAAATGGAACTGGCCAATTTTCTGTCCGAGTGGCTCAGAAACCCAGCAAGGGGTAATTTAAACAGTTATAATTTGAAAACTTTCTGGAGAAGCATTCCCCCTGACCCCCTAGACGTTGGCGCCTTCGGCACTCATTTTGTAGGAAAAAGGTCACAATTTTTCCTGGATCCGCCCCTGCTCAAGTAAGCACCCCTAACTTCAACTTGTAAATACTAATTCCTATCCCTGACGCTAAACTTGATATCCGAAATGGTGTCCTGGGATCAGAAAATTTTAGTGGGATCAGGGATCAGACTTCGCTACGTCTTTGGGATCAGGGATCAGAATTTTTGGCCAAAAAATGGGATCAGTGACGGGAAAATATACCTCGTTACGACCCTGTTACCGTGTACCGCTATCACATGTACACTTCTGGCACCAATTTTATTAATACTCTGCGGGAGTCGCAATGACGTGAGTCAGCGGTATTCCCCAAAATTTAGCGGGAGGCCTGGTAACTGGTATTCGCCGTTTGGCGTCCTTGACAGCAAAAACGGGTTGTATAGTTTTCACTTCTAAGTTTGTGTAGAATTTTTTGTTAGTTTTTGCACCTTTTAGATTTAAAAATGCCAAGAAAAGCCCTTACTTGTACCGTAGAATTAGACATTTACCAGGTGAGAGGTCGAGCAATAGATCGTCCATTCAAAACGTGGCAGCACATTTTTACGTGCTTCGTTGCAAGTGTAAGCTTACTCAGGGCAGCTTTTGTCTGTGTCAGTCTCCTAAGCTTGTTGTATTCTTTCTACAGATAACCTGTCCAGGGACAAGGCATTTAAACGACAGAAATATGCTATATCTGTCGGTTTGTATTTTGGGGCAGACCAAACGGACGAAATCCGTGTTTGCAAGTTTTCCTCTCGCTCTGAACGAGAGAATGTATTTTGAAAGGGTGAGCAATTAATTTAGTTGAGAATTTTAGAGGGTTAAAATTTCTCAGCTGCTGTCGTTGCTAGGAATAAGTCTTGAATAATTAATTAAAGGAATGAAAATGTTGATTAATTCAAACGTGACAATTTTAATAATCACGCAGATGATCATCAACCCGAGATGTTCAAATAACATGTTGTTATCCTCTTTTGCAGACTTTTGTAAATGCCAGAGAGCCCACACATGTCCTGGGGATATTAGAAGGCAAGTAACCATCTTAAAACTTTGGCTATTGTGGAGACTTGTTTATGCCTTAAAATAATGTGTTTATTTTTCTATTTCTTTAAATTTATAGATGAGCATGTGTTGTTTGAACTTGTACAGTATTCTGATGTGTACAGAGGTAAACATAATGTACTCAAAAGTGATAATTTGTCTTTAGTGCAAGAGGTTCTTTTTGCTTTCTTTTTGAAATCATTCCACCAAAAGTCTAGTCCTTTATAATTCTTAACTGATTTTTATTTTTATTTGTTTTGGAAGGAGGCAAAGTGTTGGCTCGATATGAGATATCGGCTAGAGAATTTCTTTACCCGACACCCACCCTGACAGGCAAAGATGGTGTCGAGAGAGAACTGCTGTTGAGTAGGACAGTACACTTCACTGTAAGTCAGTGCAACTATTGCTTTTAGTCATTGTAACCACTGTATAACCAGATATCATGCAGCACTTTACAACCTCTAATTTCATTGGACCTAATGGTATCATGCAGCTCTATTGTTTTCAGGGCTAGGGTCCATTGTTTTGTTGTTTGTTCTATTGTTTTCTCAGCAAATCAGAGAAGACCCTGTACGAGCTACGTACCGCCCCTGTATAACTACTGCTAAGTCATTGTAGCTATTGCTTTTAGTCAGTGTAACCACTGTATAACTGCTGCTAAGTCATTGTAGCTATTGCTTTTAGTCAGTGCAACCACTGTATAACTACTGCTAAGTCAGTGTAGCTATTACTTTTAGTCAGTGTAACCACTGTATAACTACTGCTAAATCAGTGTACATAGCTTTTGCAGTGTAACCACTGCTTTTTACAAGAAGCTGTTTTGGCTGACCATACCAGTAAGCTTGTAGATGGAATGCACCAAATTGAAGGATTGCTTCTACCAGTCCACAGAGCTGTCATTAAGGGCCAGTAACAAGGGATTTTTTCTCTGGCTACTTTTTTCATTTCTCCTTTCCCTGCAGCTACTTGTGAACAACTAGAGATATCAGTCCTGGGCCATTAATAATAGAGCATGCCATTTACAGAATGTGCCACTGTGAATAACTCCATATAATATAAGTCCTTCAAAATGGCACATGTCATTTACAAACTGACACAGATCTGGCAACTGGTAATTATAAGTACCCTTAACTTCAATAAGTCCGGTCTGTAAAAGATGCCTTTCACAGTTTTGTTGTGTACTTTAGATATTTTCTATAAAGCTCCTCAGGTTTTGGAATGGTGTCCTTTTGTAGATAGGACAGCACTGAACTTTTTCTGTGATCTTTGAATTTTTAGGGAATTGATCCAAAGCTGGAATTTTCCTCAAATTCTACGATACAAGAAACCACAGTTCCTGGAACTTATGCTGAGCTTACCAGTGTTCGACGTGATGAAGAAAGTGCATCTGATTCTGAGGTAGGTGAAAATACTCACACACAGACTAAGCCTGCTTTATGGATGCCTGCTTACAGACACGACACCTCATTATTATGAACAGTTTTTGTTCTCCCAAGTTATACATTTTCCCAAAAATTGACCTGCTTCACATGGACAACCTGTTTACTGAGGACAATATTTCTGGTCTCAGACTCAATGGTGAGCGTTATTACCGTGGGTTTGACTATACTTGTTTACCATGAGACTCCCTGTAGCTAAGTAAAGCATCTTTCAGTGACTGGTATGCAGAAAGAAAGTCATATTGTGCTGCTTTCTTTTATTATCAGTAAAAATTGTGATTTCTATGTTCTTCTTTTTCAGACTGAAGGCAGCTCAGAAACAGAGGAAGAACTTATTTTGACCCCTGCTCCAAGACACCACAGCCATAGTCTCCATGCCAAAGAATACCACTGCGTGTGTGAGTGTCCACGGCGTCCAGAAAATGATGGGAGAGTGACCTTAAGATCAAGGTCACTTTCTCCCACACGCAGACCAAAGCCGGCCACACCTTCTGTAAAGCCTCCTTTTAAGGCTGGAAGGGCAGATGAGAGGATCATATCTCGACGTGACTTTTTGAAGCCTGGAAGGTCAAGACAAAGAAGCAGATTTGCCTTTGCAGAAGGAAATCCTGGTAAGAGTATAAATTTGCATCTCAAATGTTTGATGCCCTACAGTGTAGGTGATTTTATACAAACATTGTGATAACTGGGTGTTTTTTGCCAGTGACCATGTTTGCTGCAAATTATGAGCAATCAAGATGAAATTTGTTAATGTGCAAAAGTGAGCCAGTTTTTGAAAAATCAAAGAGGTTTCTTTTAAGCCAATTAACCAATTTCAGTTGTTTCAATATTTATGCATATTAAGTGATTCTGTGAATAGGGAGGTTTATCTGCCAATTTCGGGTGCATTAGTTAAGAACAAGTAAGAAGACGTGAATATTTTGTGCAAGTGCCAATAGCTATTGAGGACTTATTATAGAAATGGTTAGAGAAGTGGGGAAAATCACCCATGAATTTTTAAACAACTAGAAATTTGTTACTGATTGAATAAAACTGAGCCTGTTTCCCTAAAATCGAAAAACTTGACCAAATCCAAAGGATACCCTGTTTAAGACATTGATAGACATTATCAGTGAATTTTTGTACCCTGTTTATAATATTAGACAGAAGATCCTGAGCATCATACCCAAAGCTGAGACAGATATATTACTGTTTACTTGCAGCTGATTGTTCAAAATTAATATATGATTGTTTCATATATTCATATTCATTTCTCCATCTACGGGATAAATACGAACTCACAATTGACCAGCTCCCAGTTGGCTTGATAGCTCAGTTGGTTAGAGCGCTGCACCGGTATCGCAGAGGTCGTGGGTTCGATTCCCGTTCAAGCCTGAATTTTTTCAGGTTTCTTCTTTTCAACTGCTTAAGTTGAAACATGTTCACTGCGATGATCTTCACATAGTTCTAAAATTTTATTATTAATAATTTTGCCTTTTTAGCACCCTGCCCAGACTGCCGAGTCCCTCACAAGGATTGTATAGTCTGCCAAGCATACCTAAAAGTTTATGGCAGGGACTTCCTAAAGCATCGGTTTGGCCATGGACCGCACAGAAGAACAACCTCAACACCAGCATACACCAGCTTTGCATCTGAACCTCCAAGGGTTTGCGCCCGTTTACCTGACGATGACCTGAATGTGTCAAGAGCTTATAGTGAACCAATACCAAGAAGTAGGAGACTATTTCCAAGGGAGGTTAATGGCTATGGTTCATACCTGTCATCTTCTAGTCGAGACATTAATGACCGAGTTGACAGCTTGGTGAGGAGACATACTTCTCCTGTTCCAGTAAGTCAAAATTACTCCAGATGTGTTTTGATGCAATAAGTTACTTCTGAGTACACTAATCTAAGTATTACTCCAGGAGAAATCATGGCTGATCTAGCTATCTAGTTGATTCATCTGCTACACCACAAACCCCCTCCATTAGATGTACTAAATCTACTCCTACAGTAAATTTATTGTTACGTTTAAATCAAAAACTGCTAGTTTCTGCCAGTGGTACACGTAATTTCTGCATAGAACTGCTAGTAAGAATAAAACCAAATTTTTGGCTAAAGGACCTTAGTTTAACCCGAGTCTCATATATGTTCTAATACTAGGGACTAGGGTGTCAAATACATATACCGTCAATTGCCTTTTTTAGTACTTATTGTATTACTTTGTCTCACTTTTATGAGCCTGAATTCCCGAGGACTCAGAATGAAAATAGCTCTGTTGAACATTCTATAGGTCCCATCAGGCTGTGAATATTGGTGGGATCAAATCAAGTACGAGACAGTTGAAAATTTCAAAAGGTAGTACTGTATTGAATTCATTTCTGCTGAACTGTGTTTCAGCCTTACAGATCAAGAAAGCTAATTGAGATGTCTGATTCTGAAGATGAGGATACAGACAGTATGTTATCCCTACAAGAATTAAGGTGAGATGGCAACCTCTCAGCCTGCCAGACTAGTGCAAAATTAGCATACAGAACGACCTGGTGTGTGTTTTCACAGCTGCTATCAAACAATAACAATTCGTCAAGTTTACTCAGAAGTGTGAAGGAGGGTTGGAAGCACGGTTTTTGTGATTTTGTTATACTTTCTTTTTGTTCTCATTACTTAGTGATTTTTGGAAAAGATACCAAACAATGGAGAGAGTGTCTCAATAGGATAATTATACAGCACCTCAAATTTCATCCAAAAATAGCTGTAGAGAAGCACAAAGCAAATGTTTTTTTTTTACTTTTTATCTAATAAAATAGGACATTTAGCGACCATGTAACATACTAATATACTGTTAGTAGTAAGAGACTGAACTCTCCTCACCTCTCAATGACTCTGTTTTCTGCAATGCCATATGACTTGCGAAAAATGATTAAAAAAAACTGCACCACGTATGCCATTATTGAAGTCACAAATTCAATAACAGACTGAAGTATGTCTTGTTTCAGATCTGAGATAAATGACGCCAGGTTAGAATCCCTCGATAGGTCCTTTGAGGATCCTGAGCACCCGACACTAGGGACTAGACTAGATAGAAGGTAACCGCTAACATACTAACACAATAATCTTACTAGTGGAATTCTGCATGGCTACAGGGGCTTGACTTTATATTGCTTCCTCAAAAGTTGAATGCGGCATGCCCTAGTGAAACCCTGACCCCTTTCAGCTCATGCAACAAAAATATATATTATTCCATTTTAGAATCTCTACCCTGAACAGTCAAAGCTCATGAGCAAACACTGTCATTAGTGGACACTCTACTAGGCTCTACTTATAACCTCCTTGAAAAAACCCCATTTTTTCTGCAATTCTCATACAAACTCTGCTACACACTCCTGTATGCAGCCAGGGGCCCGTTTTTCGAGTCCCGAGAACTTTTCGGGCCCAGAAAGTTATGTCATGTTGTGTTATGTTTGCATTAAAGACTCAAATTTTGTTGGTTTTGAAAGCTGAGCAATAAAATATCTTAGTTGATAAAACAAGCCGGGCTGGTATGTGGACTTAAAACTACACCAACGTTCAATAGTTTTAGATTTTAAAATATAGTTCTGGGCCCGAAAAGTTACTGGGACTTTTGAGAAATGGGCCCCAGCTCCAGCTGCAGAGACTTTTTCTACTTCCCGAGAGTGTCCACTTTTAAGAGCTTCAACTTACTGTGTTACATTAAAATTAGGAGAAGAAAGAGACTGCTCACAGTCTACTTAAGCGCCACACGTTGTGAGATTTTGGAAGGGAGTTACCCCAGTATCCTGCCCCCTCCCCTGCCATGTGATACTTACCATGTTTAGGAGCCGATTACATGAGGCGGGCTGGCTCGGTTTGCCGGGATCTCGGCACGTCTGTGAAACACACTAAAAATCAACTTCGCGATTACATGGAAAAATTTCAGCCCGGTTAGCTGGAATCCCGGCTAGCCGGGATGAAAATTTACCATGTAATCATGATTGCCGGGCCAGCCCGGCTAGCTGGGCCAACACTTTCTTGTAACTAAATTTCGCTTCAGCGCAAAATGGCTCACCAGAAGATCGATATTTCTCTTTTTATATAACACATAAAGGTTTATCAGACCATAAAGCTACGTAAAACTGAAAATGATATGCCAAAATAATGGATTAGCGAAAATAAAAACACTAGATTCATGCTCTTCGATGTAGCCATCTTTTCACATGACAGCTTCTAAATTTAGCCGCAGGCAGACTGGCCTGCCTCATGTAATACCGGGCTAAACAGCCATCTCGGCAGACAGAGCCAGTCCTTGTACCAAGCCAGCCGGGCTCATATAATCGGCCCCTTAGTGGCACTCTATGATGTAATCGTGAACGATATTCATCTCCTCTCTCCCTCTAATTGAAAACTGTTTGACTCGAGAAGCTAATAAATCCAGAATAGCACCAGCCTTCAAGTCCAACTCCAGCTAGATATTTATAACTAAAGGAAATTTCGTAGCTTAGAAGTAGTTCGTATAAGTTGAGTTTTAGACATGTTCGCTGATAAAATCGCTAAAAATCCCGGTAAAAAGCGTATTAAAAATTAAAATACTAAACGTTTTTTATCATCATCACTTTAATTATTTTTAACCACGTTGAGTTTTGTTCCTTCAGTTAGAAAATCGCATGAATAGCATCATCAGTATATTCACCACCCAACCATTTTTATGCCATTTTCTTTCTGTCAAATTCATTATTTTTACTACTAACTCTGAAGAGCCCCCAAATAAGGAATAAACAAAGTTTTAATGTTTGTTTAATTTTCAAATTTTCAGTTTGCGGGGCTATTGACAAGCAAGTAATATGGAAATTCAAAGTTTACCTGTGTAAAGGTGAAATGTCTTATATTTAATATCTAATTATCGTTTGACCATTTAAGTCAACGTCGGTCAATTCTTTTTGAAGTCAGATTCTTGATAATTTTAATAGAAGAGTTACTTATTAGAAGTTTGCAGATGTTTTGAATTAGTAAAAAAATATTTCGATTTGTCTTTTGCAGCATTACGGTGCCCTTATCGCGTGAGAAGTTGTGGTCGAGTCGTAAGTCACAGTTAACAGGACGTTCACACCGCGCTTTGTTTGACGACTCTTTGCAAGAGATCTATAAAGATCTGTATGATAAAGCGAAGGATTTACAACAGTATTGAAGAGAACATTGAGCTAAACACATTCAAACCTAGTGGCGGTGAGGTCCAAGATGGCCAAAGAAGGGGGCGTTATACAAGTGACATAAAAATCTGATTGATAAAGGGAAGGATGATTTTGACCAGTATTAATGTGGTTCAACTTTGGCTGACACAATTGGTGCAATTGTAATTTAAGAAGTCGAGGAAGCGGGCGAGGCTAAAGAAGAGAAGAGTGGAAGTATGGCACAGTGTTCACTACTTTGACTCGCACCAATTAGCCTGGTGTCTTTGTGATGTACGGAACATAAACACATTCACTGATACATTGTAGGTTCCCATTTTGATGCAAATTTTAAAGATACTGTAGAACACAAACCAGGGATTTACGGTATTTTCTCCAGCACTACAAGTTTCCTTTAGAGTACATAAATAAGTTGCTATAAATGGTACAAAATTCGCTTATTAAAAGTATATCAGTCAGTTAGGAACAGAAAAGGTATGAGTATAACGTAAAGTAGGCCAATAAGGGGGGTGAGGATAAAGAGGGGATAGTTTAATAAGATGGATGTATGACCCCATCCTCAATACTTTTGACTCACACAAGTTTACCTGAAAGCCTTGTCACAGTTAAAAGATGATGTCATTTAGTGACGACTAGCCTAGCCAGCCCAAAACATCACAAGGTAGTATCTTGTTGTTTCTACGAATGTTCTGTCGTTTTGCTAAGAAGCCTCCCTTTAGCAGTCATTCCTTTAAGTTATAGAATGCAAATGAACTGTAAATTAATGCAAATGTTATACAAGCTCTATTGACATGGAAATCGTGCGCCCTAAACGCTCTAAACGTCATACTAAAGTATGACGTTTTCAACTTGAAACAACAGGTTTTTGAAATATACTTTTTGTATCTTACGAGAGAAAAATACTTAAAAACGGGTTTTAAGAGTGTGGATCACATTGTAGGTATTACTGGTCGTTTTATCGTTATTCTGACGTATCTATACATAACTTATTCTTATCCTGAAGTTGTACCTCTAACGATTTTAACTATATTTATATATTGTCAAGAACCGTAAGTTGACGGCATCAAAAAAACATTTTTTCTTTGATTTAAGTGAAAAAAAGTATTCAAAATTTTCAGATATTGATGGTGTTGGTGATTAACAATTGAAACTGCATTTCCTACCATGCAAAAATTATCGAATTTGTAATAGTATAATAAAACTGCATTTGTTTTAGGTTTGAAGTGTCATGTTGTCTTTTTTTTTATTTCACCAAATGAAAAAAAGAAGAATTGGTCGGTAACCTTGAAAGCTATCTCTCTCAATTGAATTCTCCGTTTTGTTAATAGTTTCACCTCCTAAACGTTCCAAAAACAGACATAAACCAAATCTTTTTAACGCCAGTGAAATTTTCCAGTAATTGAGGAATATTGACAGAACAGAAAAAGGCTAAAAGATAGCCTAAGAAAACAGCAGACGTTTCGCGAGCCCTCGCGCCTAAAAGGGGACTTTTTCGATATATGGAGAACTACGTCAGTTTGTCTCATTGACAAATTTCTTTTGTTTCAATATTTAAAGGCGATTTTCCCCATTTCTAAAAGAGCTAGCTCTAGATTTGACAATTGCACAAAATATTCACGCCTTCACACTCACGCACCTGAAATTGGTTGGCAAATCCCCCTATTCACGGAGTTTTTAACGCAAGAACTGGTTGAAAAAAAAAAAGAAATTGGTTAACGAGCTTAAATGAAACCTCTTCGCTTTTTGGAAAACTGGCCCAGTTTTGCTCATTAACAAATTCCTATTCTTTAAATATTCATTGGCAATTTTCTCTGTTTCTTCCAGAGCTCAAGCTTTGACACTTGCACAAAATATTCACGCCTTCATACTCTTTCGAAACATGTTCTAACGCACCTGAACTTGGCCGGCAAGTCCTTCTATTAACGGAGTTATTTACGCATGAACATTGAACAATAGAATTTGAGTTAATGAGCATAAGAGGGACCTCTTCGATTTTTGGAAAACTGGCTCACTTTTGCTCATTATCAAATACCTATTGTTTCAGTGTCCACTAGCGATTTCTCCATTTCCTGTGAGAGCTCTAGCTTTGACACTTACACAAAATATTCACTCCTTCGCACTCTCTGATACACCTGAAATTGGTCGGAACTTCCCCCTATTCGTGGAGTTATTAAATGAGGTCACCCCAGAAACGGCTTTTTTTTTTAAATCGCCAATAAAAAGATAACACGAAGTTGAGTTACTGACCGTGGTTTTAGCTTCTCAAGTGGCGGCACGCAGTATTGAATTAATTATGGCACTCTTTGGAGAGGAATTTCAGTGGGATTGGATGCACTTTAGAAGCTAAAACCACGGTCAGTAATTCAACTTAGTGTTATCTTTTTATTGGCGATTTAAAAAATACACCGTTTCTGGAGTGACCTTCTCCTTTAACGCACGAATGATTGAAACAACAGAAAAAATTCGATTTTTGGAAAACTGGCCCAGTTTTGCTCACTAACAAACCTCTATTGTTTCAGTGTTCATAAGCGATTTTCTCCGTTTCTGCGAAAGCTCTAGGTTTGACACTTGCAAGAAATACTCGCGCCTTCACATTCTTTCTAACGCACCTGACGGTGGCCGGCAAATCCCCATATCCACGGAGTTATCAACGCACGGATATTTAAACAATAGAAATTGGTAGGGACCTCTTCGATTTTTGGAAAACTGCACTATTTTGCTCATTAGGGAATTTATACTGTTTAAATGTTCAATGGGCGATTTTTCTGTTTCTATGAGGACTCTATACTTTGCCGTATTTGCAATTTATCTAATGCACCTGAAATTGGGGTGGAAATCCCTCAGAGTGCAGAAAGAAATATGGCATGTATGGTAGCTAGTCTGTGGACCAAAGAAGACCTAATTTGGGGCAATTTAGATTTTACGCCCCAAGTCGCCACTCGTGTTTTTTTGGTCGATGTAGCCCTTAAACTGTCACCGCCAAGGGATGCAACGTCGAAGCCAGGCAAAGAAAATAGGGCCTTGGGCAACTGGGTTCAACATTTCCATTCAACATTGTCAATTCAAAATGCGTTTTGTCAATGTGTTCAATGACGATAAATGATGTTGATTCAGCATTTATTTTGTTCCTCGGGTGAGAATATCAACACTGAATCGGTTTGGCCACTCGTTCAACATCATCCAACGAAGCTGTATTCAGCAGTGCTGGTGTTGACTGAGGCCTAAGGCTCTGCTACATTTATGGGCTTTCTTTCAAAATTTTGATGATCATCCAACGTCAGTTTTAGCTGGGGTCCTCTCCAACCTACCCCTCCTCTTCTGCCCTTCCCTCCCCTCCCCCATTAAAAGGTCTTTTAAGGAACTACGATGAATCTTACGACCACAGCGTAGACAAAAGTTTATCACTCTACATCATATGTCAGAATTTCTAGCCAGCATTACCATTAGTTTTTCTGGTTCTAGCAGGGACAATATACACTGTACATAACTAAAGTCTTAAAATAATTTATTTTAGCGACAATTCTATTGTTTTCGTTCCACTTTATAAGAGGAAAGGGATGTTTGTACTTTTAAGTCAACGCTGGCGTGACAAATATTTTGTTTCTATTAAATCTATGACTGTGCTCTCTAACTAAAGAAGCAACGTCACATTTCCAACTTAACCATAAACATTGCTAAGCTAAAGCATACTGTAGGTCCCGTCTATCTCACACCCTCAAAGGAAATGCAAACAAACACGGTGACAAATTTCTCACTTTTGTTTAATACTGCAGAAGCATGGTACAAATCACCGACCAAAGGGCGTCTATAGAGTCTTCTCCAGAGGTCTTTTATTACAACATTGGTTTTTTTTTTGTACTGTTTATTACAGTTTTTATTCTGCGTGGTTTTGCCAACATCACCCAAAAATACTTTGACCAACTTATAGTTTAGCAATGCATTAACCCATAACCCTCAATTGTCACAGTTCTAATAGAAAGCGTTGGACGCAACTAGTTATTTGACAAATAACCGAAGTCTAAAAGAACAAATTGAAAGCTCTTGGAAATCGAATGAAGTGTAAATAATTTAACTTAAGGTTAGAGCTTTGAAAACACTGCTTCTTCTTTGTTCATCCCTGCTTGAACAGATTTCATTATATCTTCTGTCTGCAACATAGCCATGTTCCACGTGGCCTAGGAAAACAAATAACATTTACGTTGCAAATTCATGCACTTATAATGAATGTAAAATACAACTTGAGAAGAAGCTTGCCATTGGGCAAATTACATTGTTTGATCAATCACGCACACCCCACATCATTTCATCAAGACTGAAATATTGAGTTTTAGTGAGAGAGATAAAACGTTAAAATTCTTTTGAATCCACTGAGATTCCAGGGCAACAAAACCAAATGAAAAACAATTTGACACGAAATGAAAAGCTAAAACTGAGTAAAAATCAAATGCCAAAGAGAAGGTAGCATCTATGACAGCAACAACCCTCGGTTACCTTTTTCACTGCAATCATTCAATGCAGCAGACCTTTAGAAGACCAGCTCAAAGGGCTCAAAAAGTCAAGTTTGTGAACCACGCTTGGTGATTTCAATCCATTTTGTTGGTTTCTGTTTTCACAGTTCATTGGTTGTCAAAAAATGAACGTAGTTCTGATTGACAGTAGTAAAAAATGCAATTGATAATTGGGTTTTGAAGTTCATAGTACCCTTGTTATTAAAAGGCACAGTAAAACGCTCTATGATTGGTTAAAAAATCTCGTGCCACCTTCTTAACCGATCAGAAGTAATGCATCAGTCAATTCCAGCAGTGCCCATCCCCCCCCCCCCCACCCAACCCGGGGCCAACCCTCGGGATCATCTTGAAAGCAACACTGCCCAAGATTTAAAAAATCATTATGAGAAAGTGTCGCTCACAAAAGTTGCTTTTAGTTTACTATTTTGGTTCAGTTATTCGTTCACTTATTTGATTTTGACATGCACAATTCATAAGTGTTTATTTAATAAGCTAAGAAATGCTTTTAAAAAGATATTCACACATTGACTGAACCGCCCGTAACCACCCTTGTTTAGCCACGTCCCTTGTACCACTTGTGACGTTATCAGTTTTAACGGTCCTAGACAACTTTCACAACTAACTTGTGCAGGGACATGGGATCTTTCAAGCCCTACCCAAATGAGCGCAATTCAGTCAAACAGACCAGAGAAAGACGCAAAAAACCGTGTAACTTTTACCAGGAAATTCCAATGAAAATCTTGTCCCACTACCCACTCGTACTTCCTTAAAAAAAATTCACCATCCTCGAACTTTTTGCAAAACTTTTTCCCACCGAAAGGAAGCGTAGTAAATGTCCAACAAAAGAAAAAACGGGGAAAGAAAAGCAAAAGAAGTGGAGAGGAGAGAAAGCAAAAAGTAAAAGACGAAGGGCAGCGAAATTTCTCGAAAAAAAAAACAACGATCTCGAAATTTTGCTTTCTGCGCATGCCCAAACTTCGAGAGCTGTAATTTGGCATCAGGAACGGAAGCTAGTCTAGCGCTCGACTTATAAACCATGTTTTGGACAGTTTTGATTCTTTTTGGCTAGACAGCGACCTAAAAACGGCTTGACTCGCTTCAAAAGGTATTTTTGTCAAAATTTCTAGGTGTCAATGGGTTAAGTTATCAAAGAACTGAAAATGCTGGAATTGATTGATGGATAAAGCCAAAACTAACTGTGACTTGCTCACATGTGTTCTCCTGCACTTGAAACTAGTGACACATATTTGCTATGATTTGTGATTAATTTATTGTGTTGTTTGTGTCAAAATACTTTCAGTTGCTTTTGGCTTTATGACACTCAGTTGAAACAAATGCTTCATGCTCCCAAGGCTGCAAATACTACTCCATAAACCTACCATGTATTCCAGACCCTCTCTTGTCGAATGGTCTCTAGAGTAATTAAGATTATGCTTGATTCCTGACATGGCAACAGGGCTTTTCTTGGATATCTGGGCTGCAAGCTCTATGGCATCTTTCACAAGACTGTCACGATCAGGGCAAATACGACTGAAAGAGATCAATCATCATTAAACGGAAATTTAATTCCTGGACTGTACACCTACTAGGCTCGATTTCCGCTGCTCTCTTGAGTCCGGTAGAGTGCGGGCTCATTTTCCTGAACGGCGGCTGGTAATCGAGCCTATATGCCTACCAGTGTATTTCTAAAATACAGTGAACAAGGTGTGTTTAATATTCATGTAGTACTTGTGTAAAATGCTGGAAATTCATTTTTTTAGTACATGTGAATCTTAAAAAATAAGAAAATGCCCTAATGAATTTTCCCTGGGCTGCTGGCCAAAGAAAGGAAATTTAGGACACCTTCCCCAGTGTAAACAAACTAACCTGCAATTATGCTTTTTTTCCCTTACTGTAAAACTTGCTTGATTGCAAGATATGGTTTGAAGTCCTAGGGCAACCATAGATAATTGCAATTAAGAATTGAATAGAACATTGAAGCACAAGGACTTGGGTTCTTTAAGTAGTTTGGGTCGATTGAACCTTGGAACAAAAATGAAAAAATATTTGGCCTTGGTGGGCTTTGAACCCACAACCATCGGTTCAGATCACCATTGCTTCTAGGGCAAGAAGACCACGGGGAGTTCATCAGGACACCACTCTATGAATAACTGTCTGAAAATAGACTATGAACACACCTGACAAACCCAAACTCTTTGGCCTCTTCAGCTGTGAAATGTCTGCCAGTAAAACAAAGCTCCCTCGCAAGACTGAGGAAACAATGAAAAATGTCTTAATTGGCTAACATCTAATTCTAACAACATTTAACACTAAAGTCCAGGACCTATAAAGTTAGAGCATCTTACAAAAGAAATTGCAGTTTGTGCTCAGCCCTAATTTATTATACTTCATCATTTCACCTTTGGCATTGCTGCACGTACTGCTGCAAACAACAATTTCAGGTGTGGACACCTGCTGCAATTTCTAAAAGAAATCGGCCCATATATTGCACATTGTGCTTTGGCTTTCTTAATTTCCTTGATATATATGCATATTGCCAAATGACACCAAATAATTATATAACTAAAATGGATAAAAACATTTTAAAGAGCAAACCAGGACAGGGTTTGAACAGCATCAGATCAGAGACAGGATGCCCAGAAATCAAAGTTGCAATTTTCACGAAACTTTTAATTGACTTTTGAGGCTGTTATTTTGTCTCTCAAATTTACATATTCTCCCTTTCATCAGTTAAGCAATTTCAACTTTTTTTCTTCCTAATTCAAGATACTGAAGTAAGCTTACAGTAATTCCCTGGCTTCCCTAAATATGATCAGCCAAGATACTGTTCTTAACTGTTTAGGAACATTTTCTAGGATTGTCATGTATGAGGAAAAACCTTACCTTTAATTACCTTCCGATTTGTTACAAATTAAAGGTAAATTGTTACATGGCATTAACAATGAGCATATAATAATTAATGATCATTTAGCGAATCAATGTCACCTGTCATTTCCAATGATTTTTGGAAATTTCTGCAAAGTACCAAGATCTGCAGCTAGACCAAGGTCGATTTCCTACAGAAAATAAAATTATGAAAAGTACAAAATGAAGGGTTTGATGCAACAATATCATTTTATTGCATATTAATTTTGGGCAAAAATTGTTTGGCTTGCAACTGCGTCTTGATTTGCCTAAAAACTCCAGCAAAGCACAAGGGATTGCCAGTTTGCACAAAAAGCAGCAAAAAAGGCTAAATAGAATCAAATACACAAAGAGAAAAACTGGTATACGGTAAATGTTGTCTACTTCTAAAGACCAGTTTTCAGGCTTTAATCAAATGTCTGCGATTTTAAATCCACAAGCACAGCTACAATCATTATCTGACAAAATTTGATTTTTAAAAAACAAGAAAAACATGGCGGTACCACACTCTCTCTCACTGCAAGATAACTCAGCCACACCTAGTAATACACAATGATATACTTCCTTAATATGGGAAATTGAAAACTTCACATACAAACAGAAACACACCTTCACTTGGAACCATGCATCAGCAGAGCACAAGCGAATGTCGCATGAGCAGACCATATCCACTCCACCACCAACACACCCTGAATGTACAGCTGCTATAACTGGCTGGGGACATTTCTCAATCACAAGAAAGGACTCCTGAAGGGATAGGATAAGCTTCCTCAATTGATACGCTCTCCGTGAAGGGTCATTACCAGGATTCATGATATCACCTGCCATGTCCATGAGATCTAAGCCTATATCCATGAAGAGATAGTCAGTGAAGGCCAGTTTATAAGGATACAAAAGGGACACACAAAGGTGTTTGCATTATCTGGGTTTCCATACTAAGTGGGCTTTTGGGTTAATTGTCACCGCCACAATTTATCCACACAAAACTTACGGAGCTTAACCCAGTTTCTGTAGCACAAAGCAACTGAGAGTATTGCTACTCCCCCCTGGATGGGATGCTAGTCCATCGCAGGTTTACCCCCAGCAGTATGTCGCCGGTACCCATTTATACACCTGGGTGGAGAGAGACAATGTGGGGTAAAGTTTCTTGTCAAAGGAAACAACACAATGGCAGGAACTGGGCCTCAAACCACCAACCTTCAGATCTGACGTCTAACACGTCAACCACTTCACCACTGCACCACCACACAGTATATAAATGGCCCGGGTTTGATTCCCTGTCCCAGTGTCACATGTGGGTTGAGTTTGTTGTTGGTTCTCGTCCTTGCTCCCAGGGTTTTTCTCTGGGTACTCCAGTTTTCCTCCCTCCATAAAAAAAAACCCAACATTTCCAAATTCCAATTCGACCTGGACATTTCGTAGGGCCTTCCCTGTTAGCAGAGGCCCCTTTTCCTTTGTATTCGCTGAGCTGACAAACGGGACGAAAAGGGACCTCTGCCATGGGTCGAAATGAACTGTGTTGAGCATGCGCCACGGTTACTTAGTGACCGAAACGTCACGTGATGCTTTTAGCACGTGATCAGCTGACGACTCCCACCTTTCTCAACTAGCGCGCCAAAAAACAGCTGCACAGTTTTGTTGTCATGAATGGCGAGTTCACCAAAACCCTAAAAAAAGTAGACAGTTCGTCTAGAGATAGTTGTTGTCTAATCTACGGTATTAGTTTCAAGTTATCTGGACAAGGAAGCTTTTTTAACATGACCACAACTCCAGGAATCAAAGAGAATTTAACCCATTGAAGGCTGCGTGTTTTATGATCGCTTCACTAAATTAGCAGTTGCATTATGAAAGGACAATTTATAGGTTCGAAAAAACAAAACTCACTTGATCTAGAATAGTTAAAATTTCTTACTTTTAAATAAATTACATCAGCTGTCAATTAAGAATTAGTCAAAAATACATTCTCAAAGTCAAAATTCTGAAAATTTCCGCAAGAGACTTCTCATGTTGTCTCGCACGTGAAATCAAACCACAACAGAGCATTTGTATCTGTTTAGGTCAGATTACTACTTTTCAAATTTTTTTGAATGAAGGTACACAGAAGAAGAGACAGTAAGCTTTACTGAATAATACATTTATTAAAACACGCCTTTACTTGTTTCTGAAGACCAAACGCATTCAATTCTTTCTTCGAGGGAAGCTACATGCAAGCGATTTCGCTCGATGTGCAAGTTATTTTGAAGAGCATTTGGTGATGCGAACTGTGCACATTTTTCAAAGCTTTTACGAAAACTGTAAGGAATATGAATAATCCCTCAATTAAAAAGCGATTTCGATACAAATTTACAATCAAATGTGTAATTTACTCTACCGTAGACTCGTAGAAGTGCTGGCGCATTTCACAGAAAGTCCGCAGCTCGAAAAATCTTTGGAGGTGGAAGGTTGTCCTTCGCCTTGACAGATGTTTTCTTCGCTCTAAATTCCATTCCTTGACTTGTCGAGTGTTTCTTAGAGCTTCTTCTTTCGATTGTTTATCTTTTCGTCGTCCATGTTAACAAAAACGAGAGAAAGTAAACGTTGTAACTCTTCACGAGTTTAGTTCTCTTTCCAGGATGGCAAGTTACTATGCAGGCTCACTAAATGACAGCAGAATAACTGTAAAGGAATGTGCGAGATACGGTGGGCTCACGTCACGGTCAGCAAACAATACAGGGAGCATGCGTTTCGGAAACCGCCGTCCATGACCATGGACGGCGGTTGGATCAAAGGGAGTTTCGACCCATGGCAGAGGTCCCTTTTCGTCCCGCCCGTCAGCTCAGCGAATACAAAGGAAAAGGGGCCTCTGCTAGCAGGGAACGTAGGGCCATAAGGGAGACTACAGTTTGACTGTAATTATGCACCCTACTGAAAAAAGTGTTTATTTATTTATTTATTTATTATTTATTTATTTATATAAATGTTAATAGTTAATTTTTCTGACAAGCTACTTTTTTTGACTAGGTATTTTTGCTATGATTAGTCTGAAAAGGGGTTTGATTTTTTGGGGTGTAGTTAACTAATAGGGGAATGGCTTTTTGGGGTTGCTGAAAAGAGTACAAGGCATACTCCAATTCATTCTCTACTCCCTACCTACCCCACCCTCGTGTGCTCTACCCCCCTAACTCCTAGGTGCGCAACCCCCCATTCATATACTACTTAAATTTGGTCCCAGTCTTCTCTCTGCCAAGATTGAAAGAATAAGGGATGTTGAGATTTGCCTGGATTCCTGAAAGGAATACAAGGCATATGTTGTGGTTCAATTTTATCCTTGGTTCAATTTTTATTCTCCTTTGTTTTTGTGTATGGTAATGTATGAAGCATAAAACAAAGGAAAATAAAAATTAACTAAGGATAAAATTGAACCACAAAACATATTTCAACATCCCTTTCTTTCCTTTCTTCCTGTTCCTCTACTCCCTACCAACCCCACCCTCATAAGCTCTAACCCCCAAACTCTTGTATAAGAAAAGTTGAACCTTTATTTTAATACTATTTGGCCTCTCTCTATTTAATGCCCCAGTAAAGGTGGGAGCATGTAATTTCTTGGACTCTCTGTTTTTCATGGGCTAAAAAGTACTTAAAGGGGCATAGTCACGAGGATTTCGGAAGTATTCTGGTCAAAACTGTGCTAAAATTATCGGTAGCTATCTTTATCCATGCCCAAAATTGTGTTGAACATTTAAAGGAACATATTAACGTAATTTCATTAAAATTAATAACCATGACCTTTTAATATCGATTTTATGTCAACATGCTGAAAGAATTTGAAAAGTTTAGCCTAATTTTTTCAAATTGCAATCCACTTCCATCCGTGCCATCCATAGCAACAGACGACAGAAAATAGTTCCCGGGAAGTAATATAGTCTTTGGTAACAAACCTAGACCATTATTTGTGGGCATTCATTGATGTGAGGACATTTTTTTTTATTTTTAAAGTGAACTAAAATAACGTGACTATGCCCCTTTAATTGGTTATGGTCTAGGCTTTGGACTTTTTTTGGGTCCAGGATCAGTCTAATGGGTCTTTTGGGGGGCAACAAAATTTGACCTCATTTGCACCACCCCAGTACTAAATAAATGTACCCTGGGTACTCCCCTGGGTCCTCTGACCTGCTGTGAAGATTTTTCCAGCTCCAGTTAATACCACTGCTCTGCAGTCAGAATCGTCACTGATTTGTCTAAAACACGCAACCATCTCCCTATATCCAGAGCAGAATAATAGATATTTAAATATTAATTTTTGATTACTTAAAAAATATCAATACCGTAGACCAATCTACACTTTTTACTCAGGTCAAGTTTTAACTTTTATATGTGACAAGGTAAGCTGTCTTGGAAGAAAAAACAATGGATACTACGGACATCATACTATTGCCAGGGGGGGGGGGGCTCAATAAAGTTTTATACGGAGAGGTTCCACTCTAGTGCTCAAATGCTTACCCTTTATACTAATAATTAGTATTTGTATAAATGGCAATCCTTTCATATACCTAGAGCAGAAACTGCACCTCTTCCTTATACTTCTACGAGGGCGCGCTGGATATGAAATGATAGATAACCAACGAGGCGCGTAGCGCCGAGTTGGTTATAATCATTTGATATCCAGCAAGCCCGAGTAGAATAATTGTTTTATTAAAAACTTAACTACTATTTTTGTTAAAAAAAATCAAGAAAGAAAGAGAAAAATGAGAAAAGGGATAAAAAGGGAGCAAGAATCGATCACATGACTGAACGAAAAAGGCGCCAAAACCTTGCGAAGCGTTGCAGCGTTTCATTGCAAAGCTGAATGAATCAATGAAAACTGCTCGAAAGTGAACGAAGTGGCACAAGTTTGGGAAAAAAATCTTCTAATTATTGGCTCTGAAATATGGTACACGTTTGATTTTTCCCGAAACACTGTTGTAATCATCGTTCAAAGCGGATTGAAGCTGTACAATTTCACCATATTAGCTGCTGGAGTTGAAACAGAACAAGTTTGTAATCTGTTCGCACAACGGAGCCATCATGTGCGTGTTTGATCGAAATGAAGACAGAACCAATTTGAACTTGAAGAAGTGATTTCTGTGCAGCTCAGAAGCAAGATTACTGTAGCGAGGAACATTAGAATTCACCATCATAGCTTGTTCAATGCAAAGCACAAAATGCAGTTGTTCTCGGTTTGGAGGTTGCGGACGGAATGGTAAAAACAACATTCAAACAACTGGAAAAGCGATTCAACTCCGTTTACATGGCATCCGATTTCTATCTGAGCATTTGGACCTGTTGGAACACAGAGCTACAACGAGTGCAGATAAACCAGTGTCAATTTTGCGTGTTAAGGCCGAAAAAAATTTTCGCCCTTCCTCCGGCCTTCTTGGTAGTTTGCAGCTGTAGTTTGTTTAGTACTTGTTTAGACTGGTTCATGATTTTCGCACCGAATCATCATGAATGTGTGACAGTTGTTATTAAATGCCTCTGCCCCATTTCACTGTGTTTTATTTTGTCTTGTCTTGATATTTTGAAGTGGAAAGGCTTCCTGATAAACCTACCGTTTGTTCAATTTTAATGATCGACGTGACGATCGATGAAAGAAATTAATTGTAAACACAACGCTCAATGCTCAAATTTCTAATTTCTTTTTCTGCTCAGTTTCTTCAAACAATTTTGACTTGTGTTAGACGACGCTGTTAGTGACGTTGTTGGAATTTCTGCTTAATTCAAATGCGCTGCCAAGTGATTTTTCTTGTCTATTTTTCTCGCCGGGTTGCTGGCGAGGAAAAAATTTCCAGCTCACTTTGTTCATTTTGTTGTTGAGTGTTCATTGTCCATATTTGGTCACAGCAGGTATATGAGCTGATAGCCAGGCTCCGTTCAGCCAATCAGAATGGTAGAAATTCAATATACCTTGTCCAGTTTTAAATAATGTCCAATAGTCACTGCATTTTTCTTGCACTTTTAGTTGCCTGGTTCAGTTGCTCAGAGGCTCAAAGCATTCCTGTGTTTCTCGTTGTTATTTCTGTCAGAATTTGGCACCCTATTATATACTTAGCTTAAGCTGCCATTGCTTTCAATTTGCACAACATTTGGGTGAAACTAGAATGACAATTTACTCTAACTTTCCGTCTACTGCGAGCTTAGAAAAGGCACCCCTTTTGGCCATAGCCTCCCCCATATAGCCCACTCTTGGGGAGTGGGGTGGGGGGGGGGGGGTCATGGGATGCAGATTTAAATTCTTACCTCCAAAACGTCCGGTTCATTGCATTTCTCTTTTCTGGCCTGTTAAGTTCCACCTGAATTACATGTTCCTCTGGTTTTGAAACAGCAAGTGTTTCAAACGTGTATGCAGCTGTACTGCTCATCCTTGCCTTTGAGTTTACAGCACTGCTACGAGACGCTAGCAGAACTTGCTTTGGTTTCAGTGTTATACGTGAATTTGTTAGACGAACGCCAATTCCCAAAACTGAGAAAAAAACACCAATATGACAGAATTAAGAAACACGAACAAACAAGACATGTACAGGGTTTCTTTTGAGCCATGACACTGAGAAGCTAAAGTGGCAGCGAAGAACGAAGAAATTTGACTGCGGGGATGAAAAGTAAAAGCTACACGAGGGTTTTGTTTTAAAAAGGCTTTAACGACACTCACCTCTTGCAACGTTTAACCTTGAAAACATTTCTGCTGCTTTCACGTCCTGGAAGTCCTTGAAAAACTTCCACCCTTCAGTTCGCCATTTTGTTTCTCTGTAACGAGGCTAGGCCAGGCTGCATAGCACCCAGCCTCGTTGTCACACTCTTTAATGTCATTCAATATGGCGGACGAAACGAAGGCGTTTTCGAAAAATATCTTCAGAATTTTAGCCTTTGGGGATAGCCTTACGACGGGGAATATCGGAGGAGAGGAAAATAAAGCATTGGATAAGCCATACACCATTCGTCTCTCAAAGTTACTAATGGAAAGTCACCCTAATTTAAAGTTTGAAGTGGACAACAAAGGCATTTATGGTGAATTGGTCTGCGGGGAAATGACCTCCAGACTGCCGAAACTTTTGGACGAATGCGGACCATACGAAATAGTGATTATTCTAGGAGGAACTAACGACATCATCGAACCTAAAAAAGGTTTGGAAGACACTCTTTTCAAGGGGATCAGAGAGCTGCACTCTGAGGTGAAAAGTCATGGCGCAAAATGCATTGCTCTTACAATTCCTGAAAGTGACGTTTATTTTGAAGATTTGGGGAAGAATGGTGAGTCCTGGGTTACAGAGGAAGGAGAGAATATTCGTTTAAAGGTGAATGAAAAATTGAGGGAATCAATTCAGAAAGAAAATGATGGGATCATCTTGTGCGATCTGGAAGAAAAGTTTCCTCAGCAGAGTTTGGACGGAGAAGATTTGCATAAATTTTGGAGCGATGGGTTGCATTTTACAGAGCAAGGCTATGTTAAAATGGCTGAAATAATCTACGAGGACATGCAACACCTTATAGCATCTAAAGACTAGAGAGGTCAATACATGTCAATTCACACAGGGCATGGGAATACAGTGTGAAATAAATTTGAAGTATAAGAAACGTATGCAGACTAATAAGGGGAATTTTTTGTTCATGCTGGTTTAACTGGCCTTCACACATCAAACTAATGTTGGCCAACTCGTGTTGGCAAACTCAAATTGGTCTGTGTGAATGATACAACAACATGTTGGCAAACTGTTGGCAACAAATAGAACTTGTCTCTATTGCCAACTTTTTGCCAACAGTTTGCCAACATGTTGTTGTGTCGTTCACATACACCAATTTAAGTTTGCCAACATGAGTTGGCCAACATAGGTTTGTCATGTGAAGGCCACTTTACTGTGAGATGGAAGTCACTTCTTATTACTTGTTTGGTGCATCTGTCAGTGTTCAGCCAAAATGGGGTTTGGGGGGGGGGGGGAGGGGATGGGGGCAGATATGAGGTCTTTGATCCATCTTTCAATCCCAACCATCAGACGTGCAACTCTCAAATAAAAGGACCATGAAGTCAAGGATTTAAATGGATAAAAAGAAGAAGAAAGTACCTTGTGAACAAAAAATCCTGGGTGGTGGGATTGCAAGTCCAGTGTAGGAATGAGGAAATCATGAAAAGAAGAAAGTCAATTCATGTTTTCGGGTTTCACTTCCCCACTGATACACCAGAGTTTTTCTTTAGAAACTAATAGTTTCCAATGTTCATTTGCTGTGAGAGTCTTTCAGAAAAAGGTTCAGTACTTTTGCTCAACTTTGGCATGCTGTTGTTGCCTTGGCCAGTCAAGCAGGAGGCAAAACTATGAGCAAATATCACTAGTTACTATTAGTCACCGCAGATCATTCATTTTGCAGTTTTATACATGTTTTCTCTCTGGCAAATAACAGAAAATATTCTGTTCTTGCTTCCCTGATTCACACTGTAAAACCTGGCTGCATTTCAGGTGTCTGTGTAAGTACTGGGGCTCATGCACAAGGCTCATGCAAGGCTCTCACATGAACCCCCCCACACCCCCAACATCGCACCCTGTAATATTACTCAGACAACTACTACAACCTTATACAAGTAATTCAGTTCACGATTCACTTTTTTAATAATGAAATTATAATTTTTTTTCAAAAATATACACATAAGTGTGTGATGTGTACACATAAAACTGGTTTCTTTCTGTCATCACAGCACCTCGATTTATGCAAATGTTCAATATTTTTGTACTACACACTTTATACAAAATATATACAGTTTTTTTCAGCTGCATGAACCAAGCAACCATCTAATACCAGGCAGGACTCCTTCCAAGGTCTCCACACAGACAGAATTCACCTGAAAAGGGATAAAAGAACCCAACGTCATTATACCAAATTAATTCTCCTTGCTGGTCTCCACAGAGTTTATTGATTACTAATTGGGAGAACTCTTTCAAACATCAAGACAATAATATTCATCTTTGGTGATCAATTTCTAAATTCCCATGACCTGTATGTGTTACAATACACTGATATGATGAGGAGAAATTTGATGCTGATCACTACTTTAAAGGGTTAAAGATCAAATGTCTTAGTCCAACTGAGTAGCCATACAAAGAGATCAATTGTTGGATTCACTCTGACAAAAGACTAATGATTGAAATGTCAGCATTTAAATCTCGTTATACTGGCCAATTTCCCTTACCCAGTATTAAAGGGAAATTACTCATGACGTCAAATTGAAGTGGTTGAATTTCATTGGTTCAAGTTTTGGTCTATGGCACAGGCTGTAAAGATGTGGGATGATGCAGTTCAGTTATTGCTAATATCAGTTTTGAGGAGAGTAGACAGGAAATTCAGTTGATTTTGTCAAACATTTTTGAATTTCATGCCTCTTCAAAAGTTTCCAGGCCCAAAATTTGCTTCAGCAAAGTAAAATTGTTTTTTTAATTTTACTGGAAGCATTTTGCTTCCACAGGAAATGTTGTTTGTGTGCATAACTGGGAAACATTAAATGGGAAGCAACGTTTGGAATGTTGCAGAACTGAAACAATTTCCTTGTTTGCAGGGGCCTTCATAGAAAAATCCTGAGTTGCCATCATTTTCAAGACAATCTAATGTAAAGAAATTATATATCAAAAAGAACTTTGTACCTGCCATGCCCGATTGAATCTTCTAAGCTGCAGAAGCTCCACAACAGTAGCACAGGACAAAGCAGGTGTTGCTGCTTCTGATACAGTAGAAAGAACAAGGAGTGGAGCATTGGCTTGAGTCCAGTTCTCATTCATCATGGCAGAAAGTTCTCTGTCACCCAAGTTCACTGTTTGATAAGGATATATAATTATCATTATTGAGTTTTTCTAACCGTGTTTTTTTTTGTGTGGCAACCTCGTTCCCAGGGTTTCTCCTCTTCCTGTCATCTCTAGGTTGTCCCCTCTTCATCTATCCTCTCCCCTTCCCATCCCCAGTCTTCTTCCTGTCCCATCCGCTGTCCTCTCCTCTTCCCTTCCTGTTTCCAGTCCTCTTCCTGTCCCATTGCCCATCCACTTCCCTTCCTGTTCCCCATCCACTTCCCTTCCTATCCCCTGTCCTCTTCCTTCCTATCCCTTGTCCTCTTCCCCTCTTCATCTATCCTCTTCCCTTCCCATCCCCAGTCTTCTTCCTGTCCCATCCGCTGTCCTCTCCTCTTCCCTTCCTGTTTCCAGTCCTCTTCCTGTCCCATTGCCCATCCACTTCCCTTCCTGTTCCCCATCCACTTCCCTTCCTATCCCCTGTCCTCTTCCTTCCTATCCCTTGTCCTCTTCCCATCCATCCCCTCTTCCCATCCATCCCCTCTTCCCATTCCCACTCCAGGGGACAGAAGAGTAGAGACCCTCGCAATGAGGCTGCTCATGTCGTACAACATGGTTTTAATTCTTTATTCTGTGGACAACATCCTCAAATGGGACCAATTAAAGGAAAGCCCTGAGCAGTAATTTCCTCTGGTGCCATTTATTTTATTTCTTGTACAAGGAGGTTTAACTTTTGAGTCTACAAATGAAGTTTGTTGTTTGCTGCCAAGCATTCTTAGGAGTTGAAGAGAAGTTGAAATTTAAGTGATGACACTTCAAGTTAGCTTGAAACTGCCAAATATATACAAACAGTAAATTGCACAGTGATTACCTCTTTGACAGTCCGCAGAAGAATCAACCACATATATAAAAGCATCTATCGTTTTACAGAGTTCCCTGACTGTATGCCTTAACCTTATGTCACTTTGTCGAGACTCATCACCATCATTATCATCACTATTTGCATCTTCAACATCAACCAACAGTTTACTGAATCTCGGCTTGCCCAGTCGTGCATTTTCTTCTCTCTCTTTCCTACAAATTGATGAATAATAGTTTAGCGAACATGAAGTTTGTCTTCGACACAAGCTTTTATAGTGGCCTGTCAGTTATTATTAGACTCAAAATCATGGGGTCATTACCTCTGGTGTGGCATCATTTTTCCTGGGATGGCTAATTTCCCCCAGGTGTGGGTTTGTTTCCCCTGTGATATCTCATTTCCCCTGGGATGGCTCATTTCACTTGAGTAGCTTAATTTTCCCTGGCTGGGATGACTCACACCCCCTGAGAAGGGCTGATTTACCCAGAGAAGTGGGGGGGGGGGGGGTGGAGAGGGGCAGTAATTGTCCCTGGGTTTGGCTCATCCCACCAGTGTGGACTATCTTCCTTTTTCTGGATTATCTCATTTTCCAGTGATTTTTGTACTGTTGTTTTTATTTAAGTTGATTCCACTTACATGTTTGATGCATAAAGTAAGATAAGGTTGAATTCCATGTTCTCAAATTTCAGGCAAAGTCCAGAACCAGTACCTATGACAGGAATTTGTAAAAAATGCAATAACCACAAATAAATTATAGAACTTTGGCTCCCAGCTCTTAAATTCATAGTAATAAAATACTTTGTTAATATTATTAGAACAACCCTTATAAACGTTAAGCAAAATATTATTTAATATAATTAGTGCAGAAGGAAAACATACTGCTATAACTACACACTAGCTAACTAATAATTATTTGAACAAACAAATTTATCAAGTTAATATGAACTATTGTATATCTAATATAAACTGGCATCGAATAATTTATATTTTACTTGTAACTACATTGTAAGCTATAACAATTATTGAAACCAAGTGAACTTATTCTAGAAAAATAATAAGCTAATGAACTATAATATACCGGAATAAATTAAGACAAATGAACTAACAAATTAGCTGTTTAATTATTAAGTCAATAAATAGTGAACAGAAAGAGATTGGCAATTATTACCATCAAATTGTCCAGGGAACATGCCCGTCACATCAAATGGCGAAGTTCGATCATGAAGAAGTTGACGCACAAGACCCCTAGTATCAGACTCCAAACCAGGCCCAAACATTACTACCCGAGGTGATTTTCTCTTAAATAAAGATGACAAGTTCTGCAAGTTGTAGAATACAATTGACTTAAAACTTGATTGTCTGGTTCTCCTCAGAGATCTACATTCTGGACAGCATCTTAAGTAACTGTAGAGGAGAAAAAAGAAAAACTTTTAATTACATATTTGCTTGGCAATTTTGCTCAGCATGTGAATCAGTGAGGGCACAGGACCTCATGCGAAAAGGGGTGAAAAGCTTAAAGGGACATACTCATGAGGATTTCGCAGATTTTTGGTCAAAACTGTGCTAAAATTATTGGTAGCTAACTTTATCCATGCCCAACATTGTGTTTGAACATTTAAAGGAACATATTAACTTAATTTCATTAAGAGAAAACAAACCATGACCATTTAATATCGATTTAATGTCAACACGCTGAAAAAATTTGAAAAGTTTAGCCTCATTTTTTCAAAACTCAATCCATTTCCATCCGTGCCATCCGTAGCAACAGACGACAGAAAATAGTTTCAGTGAAGTAATATAGCCTTAGGTAACAAAACTAGACCATTATTTGTGGGCGTTCATTGATGTGAAGACATATTTTTGATTTTTAAAGTAAACTTAAATAGCGTGACTATGCCCCTTTAAAGTAGACAGGGAGAAAAAGGAGAAAGGGAGCAGATTTTCCTAGGTGGTGGAGAATAGGAATAAGAAACTATTTTGCAACAATGTCTAATATTTTTGTCTTGGAAAAGTGCAGATCACAGCAGGAAGTCACCTACGAAGGGACAGGAACTGGGAATATAAAAAAAAAATGGGAAGCAGAATTGTCAGACCCCCTTCTGCCCTCATTGAAGACCTCATTGCCTTTGCTACTCAGGTTGTCAGTGATCTGATTTAGTCACTATCATCATCATCATCATCATCATCATCATCATCATCAATTTTAATGTTGTGGTATTATGTATGTACAATAACACAGTGTATATTCACTTACATTTGCTTTAATGTTAAATCTGATCTGGCTTCCATGTATGTTGATGGACATGACTGATATCCCATAGTGCTCCACTGGTGCATGTCACGTTGCATCAAGTTCATCCATAAAACCTTATCCTCACTGAGCATACTCCAATAACGACATGTCATTGCTGCTGTGCAAACTGTTCGTGCATCCAAGTATGAAAATATTTTGAGTTGCAAGTTAATCTGCAAGAATGTTAACATAAACAATGACTATAACTACAGTGCAACAAAATACAATTTCTAAAAGCTACAATTGGTGTAGGTGGAAAAATTCCGTTGAATTTCAGTTGAATAAGATAAATACGAACTTAAGAAAAGCTGATCAGAAATTTTTCATAAATTAAATTACCAGTTACGCTATAGATCGCTATAACTTCGCCAAATACATTTCGTTACCATGCATTTTAACACCTAATGGAATCTGGAAACTGTCTTGAGTGTTTATTTCATAGATGTAAAAGAAGACTTTTTCCTTTGTTTCCTCTATAAAGTTACAGTAACATTTCAGAAAGTTTCGTAGAACTCCAAACAGGCGCAACATTTCGTGTTACCTAACGATATCTCTTTGCAATACGAAATCAAGTGCTTCTTTGGCTCGTGAATTACTGCTAGTTTGTCCCAAGGCTTATGTTGAGCGAACCCTTTCATGAAAAATTTATGTCAAACCAAATTGTGTTATTCTATTTGTCGAAGATAATCGAATTCGATCGCATTATTTTCACTCGCTTACCGGTAGCTCTTGGAAACCAAATTCCGAAGTTGACGGCTCCCGAACAATTACAGTTTTTCCAGTATCAGCACGAGTCCAAGTTGCTCGAGCCTTTGATGGCTGAACTGTTATCTCTTGCATTTCCCTTTCCATCATCGTGGTCTCATAAAGCTTGAATAAAAACCGCACAGGGTAAGTTGCTGCTTCTAAGAAGCTCTCGCTCTCCGAAGTCCTTGCACCGGAAATCACCTGTGACTGATCATGAATATCTCGCATGATTCCTTTTTGTCTTGAAATCTCCGATCTAGTTTCTGCAACTGTGTTCCGCCAAGTTCAGGCATCGACTGAAGATGCTTTAGTCAATAACACAGGAATATATATGAAGTTCTATTTTTGTTTTAGAAAGTTTCGGCTCCGCCCAGACATACGCCAATTTTATCGACGTGGCAGTTTTCACCAACTTCCGGTTGTCACGCATAGTTATCACGTAAATCCTATTTTTAGAACAGAACGTATTTCAAAGCGATCTTGGATTATGCGGATTCGCCGTTTTGGCACCAGGACAACTACATTTTAAGACATATGGTTGTAAGCCAAAAATCCAAGATAAACATATTTGAAAAAAAAAAGACAGAACGGCAACACCATAAAGTACTTCGAAGCCGTTTAGTGCCGAGACTCGATCTGTTGAGGCGACATAGTTCCGTGACGAGAGGAAACCAACCGTGGGAGTAGGTGCTGTAATTTGTATTTTTAGCAACCAAAATATATGGGGATACACATGACATGTGACCGAACAGTGATGTGGTCTCGTGAAAAATCGATGTGAAAAAATCGCTACGTGACCACTTTTTCGCAAGTCTAAAGAAAACGCAAAAATATAATAATTTAACTTAAAAGTTAATGCCTATCAAACTTTATACTAAGCATTTTACCTGAAAACACGAAAATATATTAACTGCCTTGAGAAATCCGGCGAAGGCGGTTCGCAGGGTGAAGAAAATCGTTTTGCATCCGCCAAGTTTGCAAGAAATCTTTAAATTCGAGAGTTTAATTTGTGGATTTAGGATCTTTGGGCCGTGATTTTGTGAGTTCTCTGGTTGATGGGGTATTGACAGAGTTCAGGAACAACATAAGCTTATCCACCACTGCAAACTGAGTCATGCCGATCAGTTACATTTTACCCAAGCAGAAATCGAGAAAATGAGAGAAAAAGCAAATAGACACTTTTTCTTGCAAGTCTAACTAGCTTAACTCAGACATCCCTGACAATTGTCCTCAATTTCTAGCTTTATAGCATCATTTCTATTAAGATGGAGATGGTAGAGGCCTGGGGGGGGGGGGCACTCCCTTACTTGGGCTAAACAGGTATGTGCCACTCAACAGGGTATGGTTTTCAGAGTCTTGTGTCCTTAACAGGGTATGCAATTTCACTATTTAGCGTCTTGAACAGGTTGTCTTTCTGGACTGAAAGCCTTGAACCCTACATCTGGGTACCAGCAATCTTATTCTACGGTGTCATTTATAAAAAAAAAAAAAAATTTTCTGTAAGGGAAATGAAAAACAAGGCAGACAAGAACTGCAGAACACAAGCAAATATATAAAGGTCTCTTTTCTTCAACAGGGTGGCGAAATAAACTGATTTTGTCTTAAACAGGGTCAGAGTTGAAGGCCTCAGCGGCACACCACCACGCAAACTTCCCTTACGTGCCCCCCACCTCCCCCCCGGAGTAGAGGATTGGGAAATGTGCTCTGTAGGGAATTTGGTAACATTGCCAGGGTGAGGCTTTGATGGATCCCAGTGGATAATAAGAAGCCACAGACCTACCATCTACCATCCTCTGTTTGTGTAGTGTGCTGTGCATTTATAATGGTTGTACCGTTTCAATCACACTAGCAAAACTAAAGCCAAAATTTACACCTTTTAAAACTGACAAAAATGAAATAAAAACTCACAAAATTGCTGCCATGTTGTTTTGCTTTGTGTTTCTGTGTTTACTTTGGCAAATTAAGGCTCACGAAGCGATAACCGTCATAGTTTTGAGCGAGTTCGACCGTTACTTTGAAAGCATCGCTTTTGTGAACCCTCTAAACCATTGGGCATGAAGACCTTTGAAAATGTAAATGTCTAGCCATGGATATGAGGGAGGGGTACAGGCGGGGCCACAACATTCTGATTCCTGTACTCTTTACCCATCATTCTCATCCTTTCCTTGGCAAGTCCCAGCCCACTGCTCATCATCTGACAATGATTAACTTCTGGACACTGCACAATTTTATCTGGCAATTATTTATTTTGTTCTGTCATTATTTACAACTTTCATAAAAAATAATATTTAACACAATCATCCAGACCTTTTGGAAATATACAGGTAAAATACACAGTAACTTCTTTCAGTCTTTACTGTGAAGATAACAGATATTCCACTCTGTTTACTTAAAAACCTAAAAGCAGAATACAATATTCAAATTGAATGTTATTAAACAGTTCCTATATTTTGTGTTCTATTTCCTGAGTGGTTGTAGAAAAATCCATTAAAGGGGTGACACAGCTTGGTCTAAGTGGCAACGTTTAGTTCTGCTATAATCACCCAGCATCCATGATGCATGTATTTATTATTATTGTTATTATTATTATTGTTATTATTATTATTATTATTATTATTATTATTATTATTATTATTATTATTATTATTATTATTATTAGAAATGTTCTGTTGGCTCTATGGATTAAAGGGGCTATGTCATGGGACTTTTTATGTTTTTTGGGTCAAAAACAGTCCTGAAATTAAAACTAAGAACCTTTTCTTGTACACAAAACTCTCATAGAACACCAAGAGACAGATATCAACTAACTTCTCTCAAGCAAAACGTCATTCTAAGTTTTTGTGAGTTGTCCAAGACACAAAAGATAAAACTTTAGTATCATCCATTTCTGTCCCAGCCATCCACGGTAAAAGACATTTTATAGTATCAGAAATCTAGTAGCCAGTCAGTCATTTCAGACAAAATTAAACCACTCTTTTGGGTAATATGTCTTTTATCTTTTCTAAGTAAGACCAAAAGTATGTGACAAAGCCTTTCAATGTCAGCTACCCAACAAATTGTGAAAAAGTACCAAGAAATGGACTGGACAAAAAATGGAATGCACAAATTAACATAATAATGTACCCTTTCTTGGCACTACAGCTGAATTTTGCCTTTGATAATTTTTTTTTGGGGGGGGAGGTATTATTTGAATATATATATTTTATTGGGGGTGGGGTAGTTGTCTACTTCTAAGAAAGAAAAACAATACCATCACTTATAATTACCTCACTGTAATTTCTGTATCCATGCATTGATGGTTGTTTTGACTTTCTTGGATGGTTGCTTTCTAGTTAACTGTCTGAGTCACTGGAAGAGCTATAGTCTAACCCTAAATTACTGAGTGAAATAATTGAAAAAAGTTTTCTTAATTTTGCCATCTCAATTTTGAACAGCGTCGGAACTCCGCCGTCCAATCATGAATATGTACACTTGATGGTTTACTACCTTTTTGGTTGGGCATCTGCATCATCCTTAAGTAGCCTCCCCATTCTTTTAGAATCGTCCTGTGATGTAAAATGTTAAGTTTACCAGTTACTATCTTATATTAGCAGTAGTTCATTTCTGCTGTTTTTTTGCTGAAGCACCTCATCTTTTGTTGCATTTCACAAAATGAATGCAACCAACTAGGTTACCTTGTCTCTTTTGGACGTAACAGCTGAATCCCTTGCTATGGTGCAATCAGGAAGTTCACTGGACTTCTCACTTTCTTTTGCATCACTTATAGATGGTATAGCTGTTTTACTCTGGCACCATAAAATAGCACAAATTTTGAAATTAGATATTAAATTTATTACAAATAAATTACAAGTTAAACATTGATTTTCTGGAACTCTATTATTTAGACTTTTTGATTATCTGGACTTTTCTCTAAGGTCCCAACTTATTAACCTCATGCGCATGGTGTGTTCATGATCCGAACCTCCAGAACATGGATAAATGATATTTTGAAAATTAACGTGTTGTGCTACCCTTGTGATGTACAACGTGTACAAGTAACAGAACTCATATATACCATAGATGAATTACATGACATGTAAATTAGTGCCTGCATTAGAAGTTAAAGAAAGTAGAGTGTTGTTTGTTTTGCATGTAAGGTATGAATGGGTGGTACTTACAAGAGAAAGGGGGGTCTTAAAAGTTTCAAAAAAAGTTTCAAAAGTTTCAAAGTTTATTATTCAATTTCATAATTAAAATAAAAGGACTACACTATCCCGCAAATAGCAGTGGTTAGTCTGGGCGGGTAGTGTTTCACATTAATATTAAACGAAAGAAGTCAAGTAACAAAATAATATACATATGTAAATAAAGAAATTACAAACAAATAAAGATGCATGTCTAAATGATGTCTATACATTCTTAATATATTTGAATTACAGAAAGCAGGTCAAGTAATTAACATAAAAAATATAGACATATGTGAAAAAAGTTCCAAGCTAATGTTGGCAAAATTTGTTCTTCTAGTTTTAAGTTAATGCTAGGAAAATTTGATGATCTAAAAAGGGAAATGTAAACGAGGCAGGAACTTATTAGAGGGAAGGGCTTCTTTGAGGGGATGGGGGAGCTTAACAGAGGTATGGAAGGTATGGATCTAGATTTCACAATAAGAAAAAAAGAAATGGGAAATTACAATATGATCATTAAACCGACCTCTTCTTCTAAAAGTGGAGTATAAATCTTCTTAGATTTGGCTTCCACTGGAGAGCTTTCCACAGACTTCCTTTTACTGACATATCCCCTGGGTTGCCATGGCACCCCTGTTGTACTTGGATCCAACTCATAGACTTTCTTTACAAACCTGTCAAGCAGTCAGGAAAAAACTGACCTCTTAGACAATGTGACTTTGCTTCAGTATTTGTAATAATCTGTATTATAGTTCTAAGCTAATGTTAGCAAATCACAGCTGTCAATAGCTAAGTAAACACAATAAGCAGAAGTCACATCAGTGTCATCTAAAAAAATTTACATGAATTATCATGAAACAAGGCAACAGAGTTACTCTTTACACTGCAATATCAAAACACAAATTCTTCACACTGTTAACAGTGGTAAGAGAACCCACCTGCCTTACAACAGTGTTTCCTGAGTTCTATTATTGTGTACAAAGTGTTATGGAGCATATGCAACCAGTCCCTAGAGATTCAAAGGACAGTGGTGTGGCAGCCATGTTGGTATACCATAACAAAAGAAGCTAAGCTATATAATGAGTACATGTAGGTTGAGTTTGACGCTCTGCAGTAGTTAGACTTATGAGATTTGTTCTCTAAATTCTCACCTAAGGGCACAAAATATGGGTCAAGTCAGTTCAACTGGAATGATTTGACTGTATCTCTTTCAAGTATACCGTATACTAGCAGTCTTGCATTGCAAGTCAAATTTGCGAGGGCAGGGATGTAAAACAGGCTTAACAATGACAGGTGCATTTGCTAGTGGTTATAGCTACCTTTTGTATTCCTTTTCAAGCTCTTCAACCTTCCTTTCAAATTCTTTAATTTTTGTGTCAGGATAACGGTGTTGCCTGGCACCAGAGATCTGCTATAAAGTACAATATATATATTTTTATTCACTGATTGACCATTAGGTCTTATGCAAACTTTCTGCTTATACTGTAATGTTGGTTTTTTGTAAGCTGTGATTAATTGCCACATTGTATTGGTGTGAAACTGAATGGCCATTTTCGTTCCCATTAAATGTGATTCAGAAAGTGGATGTGAGCCATGATTTTTCTATTATCATAAATTGATGTCTAATGGCCCAGAATGTAACATCAAAAAGTTCCACTTTTCTGCAAAACTGATAATGTTAGGGTATGCTTGTTAACAACCCTAAAAAAAGTCCTTACCAAAATCACTGCACCCAAACATGTGCCTTAAAATTTTAACCCAAGCAAAAAGTCCAATCCCTAATTTCAAATCCAAAAAAGGTCTCAGTGCACCTCCCTACTGAGTAGCCCTCCTCGAAATGGGCAATGACAAAACAGCTTGATCACGTTAGATCTCATGTCCCAGCACCATTCTGGAGAACCAAGTCTGAAAAACCTGAATAGCCTTAGCCTTAGCTGAATAGCCTCAGCCTTAGCTGAAAAACCTGAATAGCAAATAGTCATACGATAGACATGAACTGTTGCAAAGAGTGATGATTACACCATTTGCAATATTTGTCACTATTCACAACTATTTGCAGCTATTCATCAATGCTTGCCACCCTTTGCGACTGTTGAGTGCCATAATATTTAATTTTTCATCACTGTTTGCTACTGTTCATTACTGTGTGGTTCCCACCTGTAACGAAGGCCATTGGAAATTTTAAGGGGAGAGGTCCCAGTGCCAAAAACAGTATTAAGTTAAACTGAAATTTCAGAGAGGTGGAGGGATAAAACCAAAAAATCCTCCGTGGAGGGGGAGGTTTATGGATATTTGCTGGACCAACACAGGTAAAAAAATTTCAGTTCCCTGCAGCTGTAATGAACAATACTTACATCTAAACAGTAATCAATTTCTCTTTTGATGCCAGGAATCCACTTTTTTACTTCTGAGGCAGTGTTTAGTGTGCGCTATAAATACGTAAATAAATGAACAAATAAGCACATCGAAAAAGAAAGTAAGCTTAAATTAATGTAAAAATACAAGCTTACATGTAAAAGTCAAGTTGACAAAGACTTACTAGATGCGGTCTCTTTGGATTCTTTTCCGCTTCCTCTGCAATCAAACGTCATAGAAAAAATCTTTAAAACCTTCTACAAGACAACATGATATCAAAGATCTCTAAAGTTGAACCTTTTTGCTGTTTTTCCAACCACAACCGGTTGAGTCCTATGAGTTTCTTTTCACAATTGCGCGCCATCTTTGTTTTGTGCGCAAAATACTGCAGGCTCAAACAGGGAGCCCGTAGCCTTGCGGGAATATCTGGGTTGCCTGGTTCCTCAGCCGTCCTCTCTTTTACGGCCTTATCAAGAAATGGTGGGTCTTCCGTAAATCTCACATCAAAATCCGTTTCCATCTCACAACTGACGGAGTAAAATTCAAGTCTAACACGCCCTGATTAATCGATTACATAATTTCCCTTGAAATGTAGCGTGATGTTTTGATTCAATGTCTTACCGAGATCTCATGGTGATATGATATTTGTAGGGTCCGGTCCTCATAAGCTTCTCTGCCTCGCATGAGGCTTTGTTTGGGAATTTTGGACAAATTTTTGCGGCGTTATTCTGTTGTATTTTCCAGTGGTAGAAGGGTCACCGTCTTACACCGTTTCCCTTATATGTTTCTAGAAAATTATCTAGACAATTGTCAAATGGCCAGCGCCAAAATAATCTCAGTGGGACGCGAAAGTTGTGTACACGTACCGTGGCTTTCAGTGACGGTCGTAAAACCAAATGTAATGTAATTACATGTGACTAATCCAACAAATTGAAAATGCAATGAAGGAATTTAATTCTTAGCAAAATCTTGTGGTTGTTGTTGTTGTTATGCATGAGATTTAGGTGTAGTAAAGTGTCTATTTGAGAAGTCGTAATTGGGTTTGGTTTGGTTTCTAGTTGGGTGTTTGTTCTAAGGACAGATTTAGATTGTACGATTTTTGCTTACAACTGGTTTGTGTACTTTTGCAACGTGCACTGCTTGCATCAGGCAGAGCAACTCATCATTCTAGCATTTGGACTGTGGCTATGACTGTCATCGAGTTTTAAAACACGTTTCAAAATGCTGTGACATTTTTTGTGTCATGTGCTACTGTGGTGAAGATGTGGTATGCCTGATTCTAGACAACACAATTCTTGCAGTGGAGTTGACATGAGCAAGTTCCACACAACAGTTGTAAGAAAAAATCATTCCGTCTAAATCGGCCCTAAGGTTTGCAATATTTGAGGTATTGTGCATGTTTTTTTTTTACCACCTATAAAACTCAGTAAACCCATACTAAGCTAGACTAAGAAAACAGCTGATGTTTCGTGAGGTCGCCACTTGAGCCCTCCCAAAACGACGTCTGAGCAACAAACACGGAAATTCCATACTGATGACGTGCACTTCCCAGATCTTGGTAGTGCTTCTGATTAGTTGAAAGAAAATTCCCTCGTGGCATAACCAATCAGAAGCGCTACCAAGATTTGGGTAGTGCACATCATCAGTATGGAATTTCTGCACTCATTACTCAGACGTCGCTTTGCGAGGGCTCAAGTGGTGACCTCACAAAACATCGGATGTTTTCTCAGGCTAATACCAAGCAAACACCGTACTCTCCAGTGTAACTGATCATTTGCATTCAAATGTGGAGTTAACGCAATCATATGACTGGGTTCAGTAACTGGTCACAAAATTTCACCTAACATTCACAAAATTTCCAGCAGTTAGGTTGTATTCATTCGATTGGGGGGAACATAGATTTGGCATGGAAATTAGATGCACAGCTGTGCTAAGACAGCTTTTGTAAACACATTGGTTATGTTACTTTTGAATGACTGTTTGGTTGTGTCCAATTACTGAAACCATTCAGACCCAAATGTGATTATCAGATAGTTTGATTAGTAAGTCACCCAGTTTATTTTTGACAGTGTTGATAATAACTCAATCCCCTTTCATTAGTGTGTCTTAAACATGTTTTTATCATCTTTATACACAGACGAAGGGAACATCCAGTTTTGGTAAGCGCCATAACAAAACACACACCCTCTGTGTGCGCTGTGGGCGTTCAGCGTACCACATCCAGAAAAAACGATGTGCTTCCTGTGGATATCCGGCTGCCAGGACCAGGAAATGTAAGTATTAAATCCATACTAATAGTTCCTAATCTTTGGAGAGCTCAGTTTGTGAGTATGGTTGTAAGAGGTCTGAGTGCAAATATTACTGTTCTTTTTTCTTTCATAGTTGAGGTTAATTTGTTGTTTCTAAGTAAAGGTGCAATTTTCTTTAGTTTTGAGACATTTTTCAGTGCCACTTCATTTCTCACTGAAAAATGTCTGATGGATGATTTGAAATTCTATTCTGCATCCATACATTTTGATGGATCTGCACTACCAGCATAGATTTTGTGTTTGGTCCTAAATAGTCATACCGTGGGAACCATAGATTTCTTTCACATGCTTTCATGGAGCAGTCAGGGGCCGAAAGGCAAACATGATCAGCCAGAAATGGTGCTGACTGTGAAAGAAACTTAATAAGAAAATATGAGATGCTAAGTTAGCACAAGGACACACATGTGAGAAACCCCTGAGGCACTCAGGGTAGAGACATAATTTCTCAGGGAGAGGAAATGATAGGCAAGACCTTACCTCTGTTATAAGGAAAGAACTTTTCGAGTTTACAGCTGAGGCTACAGATTGTAGTTTTTACACTATTAACCTATCTTTTCAGTCAACTGGAGCATTAAGGCAAATCGCAGGAAGACCACAGGAACTGGCCGCATGCGACACTTGAAGGTTGTTTACCGTCGCTTCAAGAATGGTTTCCAGGAAGGATCTCAAGCGAAATCCCAGAAGAAAAAGGGTGGTGCTGCACCTGCATCAAGTGCCGCCAGCCAGTGATGACTAATGCCAGGAAATGTACATGTAATAAAAACCAGTTCTTCTAACAACGAACTTGTGGTGTCCCTTTGATTTGTTAATAATGCTATTGTGATGGCTAACAGGTGCATTTTGTGCATCAGTTGGCATTGATTAATGTGACAAGTTGGGGATGTCATCCCTTTGACATTCCCTCGCACCGCCAGTTTATTTCTCTGTGGGTTTGCCGTATTTGTGATGCATTATGTAACTGATCACAAGACATGAAGAAATGTACAAGTCACACAAGAACCTTTTAGGACGGTGCCTCCTTTTGTTACTGCGCAACGTTCTGCGTATCTCGTGTCTGGTCCAAAATATTCAAGTTTCTTAAGGAATTTGCCTACTAATATAAAGGTATTTTTCGCAGTTTATGACTATGGAAAAAAGCAGATCTTAGCAAGGGCTATCAGAATTCAAAAAGGAAATTGGGGGTAACCATGCATTTTTTAGAGACAGTTGAGCTTAACTTTGGAAGGAAATTGTTATACATCCTCTGTATTTTTAAAGCTTGTTAAGAATTACGGTTGCTTAATTATCTCTGAAAAATGCTCGGTGACCTACCTTATTCTTTTTAGATTCCAATAACCCTTGC
The DNA here is from genome assembly GCA_964030785.1 of Siderastrea siderea. Taxonomy (NCBI): domain Eukaryota; kingdom Metazoa; phylum Cnidaria; class Anthozoa; order Scleractinia; family Rhizangiidae; genus Siderastrea; species Siderastrea siderea. Next base: position 9,201,945 of record OZ034976.1, read on the forward strand.
TAAAATCTGCTCTTCCCCTAGTCACAACCTTTGCAAAAATACCTCTGTAATTAGGAGGCACTGTCCTTAAGTTTCATGGTATTTTATGAGATCAGGTAATTAGATTTATTGTGACATGACACAGGTTTTCTGTTTTCCTATGTAGATCATTCTGGTTATGGGATTTGAACCTGGGTGGGACTGACTTGCACCTTCGGGGGCATCACTCAAGTGAGACTTGATCCTAGTTCCTAGTCCCTGATACAAAACTTTAACTGGAAGCTTAGTACCCTTGATCTGAACAATCGGTCAAGTTTCCAAGAAAAATGTGTGAGTTTGAAAGAAGTCAATGTTGTTTAAACATGAGGAATCTAAGAATGTTCGTGGTATGCCATTTTACAGACTGAGCAGTCCTTTTTGCCCAGGTATAGTCAATTAAGAACAACATGCAATGGATGCAATGCACAAAAAAGTGGGCTTCTGCATATGAACAATGCATGTGGCAGCCTACTTTTGCCAACGTTTGTGTGTTGTTCTCACTCAACAGTTGCAGAGCAGAAAACTGCTCATAGTCTAACAATGTTGCCTAACAGTATGAGATTGCAGGATGGTTATGTTTTAGCTTGAGTTAGTTTACACCCTTAGCTTCAGGGGATTTAGTATCCCTGACAGCCGTTAACACCCAGGGACCCGAGACAAATTGCCTCCTGTGTTGTTAAAAACTAGGGTGATTGGTGTTTCTTTGACTATAGCCTTGATTCAAAAACTTTTCTTGGAAGATACTGTTTCTTTAGAACCCAGGAGCTTTCTGTTCCTTCTTCCAAGGAGGCCAGAAATCGGGGCAAGTGAGAGGGCTGGCACAGATGTGGCACTGTCCATTCGACCGAAAATTCCGGGTGAAATTTCCAATAATTTTAGTCACGTATGGAACAATACTCTTTGGTTGGCTGATTGCGGTGGGAAAGTGAATCCGTGCCGTTAACAAGTTTTCTGCCCCATCCAAAATAATACAATCAATTTACGCGGGGGAAACTGGGCCCGAGTGGATGAGGACGCAGCTGCGGACAATCCAAATTCCAAACTTTTCCCCGAAAATTTTCGTTAAGATCAGTTTCACCCCCGAATTTTTCAGACTTTTCTAGTTTGTGAAGACTCTATCGGGCAAAAAGAAAGGCCGGAGAGCAAACAGAGAGGTGCGCCCTGGCAGCTGGCGGTTTTTTTCATGCAAAAGCTAAGTTTGGGCGGGTTAGCTACGTAAATTTGCATTCACACGAACAATACTACTAGCTACACAGGCTAAGAAGAATGACGAAAAGAAAAGCAAAACAGTTAAGATGCAAATACTAAAATTTATCTGATAAAGAGACCGCTTTAATTTCATATCAAGTCATTACTCTGAATGTTTTCTCAAGTATAACTGTTGAATGTCCAACTGTAATTCACGATTCTGTTGTGCTAGATCATCACGTATTTTCTTTCTTAGAGCTACGAGGGCCTGGGCGGGTGGCAAGTCTTTGGGTAATTCAAGGGATGATTCCGATTCGATAACAACTGGAGTCGAAGGCTTGTACGACCTCCTTTGCAGCGGAGTGGACGATCTAGCTCGTGGAACTTTTTCTGTTTCTCGAGATACTGTTCTTGAAACTGGAGCTGATTTGCAGACGCTAACGCCAAACGAAACATGTTTTTTCGGGGCACCACCATCTTGGATGAAGTCATTTTCGGGTGAAGAACCTGGTGACATTTGCGCTGAAAAAGCTTGGAACTGATTCTCGTCTTCATTGTCATTTTGTTTCTCTTCCGTCGGAGTAGAGCTTTCACTTAATTCATATAACTCTCGATTTTCTTCGTTTGTTTTATTTTCCAGGTTTAAAAAGTTGTTGTCTTCTTCCTCTCCTTGCGACGTGGGGATTTTAATGGGCATAAAATGGTAAAGTCGTGAATTGTGTCCTCTTGGAGTAGATGGGGGCGCAGTTGGTGCAGTGTGTGGCCTTCGGAGCTCTCGAACGTCCCTCGTCGCTTCCTCGTCCTCTCTTCGTGATCTTTCGCGACATGTCTTCGGACGACTTTTCGGGTCATTTACAAAGACGACTTTCTCAGTATCAGTAGTTTTAGCGGAAACTGGTGGGCTTTCGTCTACATTTCTCACTTCGATTTTTCCGCTGTCTTTCGCCGTTTCAATACTAATAGCTTTTTCTTTTACTCCTTCATCTTTGAAGCTAACTTTCTTGAGACTCCTTTCCTCAGCATTAAAATTTCGCTTACGTTCTTTATCGCTAGCATTTGCGCTTCCTGCAGTTCGCTTCTCTCTTTCGGTGCTAACAACCGCATCGTCCCCACTTCTTGTATCCTCGATTTCGACGGAGGTAATACACTTATCACTGGTGGAAACCAGATTTCTTCGATCAGCGTAAACCCAGCGACTCTCTAGACCAAGTTTGTATGAGGGAGAATGGTTCTTGTCTTCGCTCCGTTTCGTGTCTTTTTCTCGTCCCGATCTCTTCTCGTGGAAAATAACTGGATGTGTTTCGCACAAGCCCTGCAAACAAACCGAAAGAAATTCCTTAACAAACTACCAGCAAGTTTATCAACTTTTGAGTTAAGCTTCAACTTAATCTATACAAATGTTAGCCACGATACAAACAGGACAGTCGTCACCATGACAGTTCACGATAATTAAAATTCTTGCTCACGTTTGGCAAACAGACAGAAGTTGCCTACCGGGCTATGACACGAGAATTTTCACGTTTTTGGGTGAAAAATGTGCTGAAATTCAAATGAAATACCTTTTCTCGTACACGCAAGGCTCCTACTGAGAACATCAAGAGAAAGAAACTGAATGGTTTTCTCAAAGTAAGAACAAACCTTAGTTTCTGGCCATTTTTTTTTTCAAGAATCAAAGAAGAAACTAGAAAACATTGGTCTAATGTTTTCAAGTTGCAATCCATTTTCATCCTAGCGATCCCAAGCCAACACATTCAACTAAAGTTTCAGAGAACTGGTAGAAACATTTTAAACGAAACTGAACCAGTAATTTTGGGTTTCCTCTGATTGCAATAAGTCTTTTAGCTTTTTTTTTTTTTAGAACAGTCGACTCGTCCCAAAAACAGGTAAATGGGGTCAAACCATTTACAGTGCCCCTTTAACAAACCACCAGCAAGTTTATCAACATTTAGTGCCAAGCTACAACTTAACCTCTAGAAATGTGAACTGCAGGTAAAAATCAGCAAGTTTTAAGCGGGATAGTCGTCATTTAAGGAGAATTGGAAGTTCTCGCTCTCGCTTGGCTTGAAACTCGAGTGTGCATTCAGCGCTATCAGAGTTCGAACTCGATATTCATGGCGTTCTCTTGCTTGCAATATACATCATCACTCAGCGATTTTGTCCTTGTGTAGCTAGGATCTCGATAGATGTTCAGCCAGTGAATGACGCCGCCTTTTGCCGTTCCTGCATGGTCGCTAGAGGCCCTCGCGTGAGAGATCCTAGCCACCGGGAGCGATGAGAAGTGGCTGTAATCACAGAACAAATGTTGTTGAAAGTTGAAGAAAGCTTTCGCCAAATCTCACCCTTCAGCTTTAGACAATTACTAATTTGGTTCGAGTAGCCTAGAGATGGCGGCGTTGCCTAATGGATAGTGACGTATTTTTAAAAAATTTTAGCTAGTTGAAATAACTCCTGAAATGGTGCTAAGGTAACTCCTGATGGTGGTTTACTTTATTCTAGAGTTATTTTAACTTCAAAAAAGGCGTCAAGTTTTACTTCACAGAGTGTAAGCCCAATTGGGGATTGGAGTTACTTCAACTCCCGCTATATCTGGTCAAATAAAAGAGTTAAATTAACCCAAAAAGGGATTATTTTCAGCCTAAAGTTTTGACTCCATTTTTGAGGTTAAAATAACTCTCTGAAAGTCACCGTGAACAGTAATTTTCAAAAAGTCGATTAAGTTAACGCCATAACGATTAAGAGCGGTACATTTGGGGAATGAAGATACAACGCACGTATTTTGCATTAACGGCTTCCGCTAGCCTTTCTAAAAGTCTCTTCCAATACTAATTTTTCGTATGTTAGTTTCTTCGCGACCTATAAAATCGTCTGTAAATTCCGTGCGGGATTTTTTCACCGGTAACTCGAAAGCGAAGATTGACAGCTTCTGTGTGCCACTTGGTCAAATGAAGAGTGAGAAACGATCAGAGATTGGCATGTTTGTGTACAGCGGTGGGCGTACGTACGAATACTGACATGTGAACCAGCACACGTGCAAGAATCCCAAGTTATTGCCGTTTATGGCGAGAAACGTTGGGAAAGATGGAATTTTTCCGTGTATAGTTGGTTTATTCACTATCGACTTATTCTAGTTTGCGGAAATGGTGAGTGGAAATGACGTATTTTAAGAACTGTACCTCAGTTAATGAATAGAGGTATGCTCGCACGTGCGGGTGAAATTGACTCATTGTGCGCAAACTTCTATTCTCGCTCGGAAAACGAAACCGCCCCAAATAGCAAGTAAGTGAAATATTATCAACGTATACTGGTAGCTGACGGTAAAGTTGCACACGAGCCAAGGAGGTTCACACGGCCGGAGCTTATACCGGTTTCTGTAGCATGAAGCAACTTAGAGTATAATTAGTATTGCTACTTCCCCGTGGATAAGATGCTAGTCCATCGCAGGGTAACGTATACTGAGCAAGATATTAATATATTATTGACTTTCAGCGGTAACTAAACCTTTGGCTACCTACAATTTAATGTAAAGTTTTGAAACTGTAGTTGAAACTTATTCTTAAATTCTCGCCTAATTGTCCCTTATTTCTGGAAACAGAAATCCAGTAAAAGGATAAAGAACACAACATCAGGAAACACAGATAGAAGAGAGAAAGGGTTTCTTTCGTGATATAAAGTTAACGTCTTCGGTGTCAGAACCTTCGTAAAAATGCACTTACATCGTACGCGTGTGTTAATTCGTTTAACAACTCTTGACTTTTCCCCATAAAAACACAATCAGCCTTTCCCCTTCGATGAATTACTTACTTTGGACACTTCTGAGCCTCCTAATTTCACGTTATTTCCCTCATCACTTGGGAGGAGTCAAAGTGCTGAAATGCCGGTTACATGTTTTTGTTTGTGAGACTTGTCGCGTCGTCTGTGCCAAACTTAGCGAGTTAACACAATAACATCACAGGAAGGTCGACATTACAAAATGTTTCACTGGCAGCAAAATAACTTGCACCTATGCGTGTAAATTTTCTTTGCCGTGTCTTCTGAAAACCAACAACGTGAAAGAGCCAGTTTCCCGGATTTCTAAATCACGTAAAAAAGACGATTATTATTTCTTCTTCTTTTTTTGGATTAAACGCTGTCTTACATGTAACATATACTGATAATAAAAAGTGTCCAGATTATTGTTCATGATGCGTTTTTCGCAAAACGAAGCGTTTCGACAAAAGTCTACAATTTAGAAATCGTAAAAGCTCCCTATTTTTCAAAATTCTCTGCTAGAAAAAAAAACATCGCGCCGGTGCAGCTGTGTCTTGAGGCACGTGCCGATAATATAACTGCACGCGCGATTGTGCTGCGGTGTCTTTGATTGCCTGAGTTTAGCAGGCCCACAAAAAGCTGGCATTAATTAGTACAACTAACGTGTGATTTGATTGTGGGTTATGTGATGATCAAAAAAAAAAAATGTAACAAATTCGCTACTGCCAAAAAAGTTACATATCTTGCGATTTAAATATATGTAACGTGAAGCGCTCTCGTATAGGGTTTAAGAAATTTCCGTTTCATATTACTAATGAGAGGAATGCAGCGTTGCTAAGTTTTACAAATAGTTTAAAAAATTTTCAGTGCCTTTAAAGCATATTTTTACACGAAGGTTTGAAAAGGATGAACGGAGAATCAGAGGTCTAAACCAGTGTTTAGTAGGTTTAGCAGGTTAAGAATGTTTACACTCGGCACGTCCAATATCTAATGATTACTTACATGAAGCTCTTTTAAATAGTTCTGTAAAAAAGACGATATCAAATTAAACAGTATGTTTATTGTATAGGCTCCTGTGCTCTCTCACACAAATGATTAAATGTGAAGCTTTAAAATAAACTATCTTTTTTAATAAAATATTCCCGGGAGTATTTAGAGTTCATATTTTAAATTTATTGGAGAGTGGTAGGGTAGCACTCTAGTCTGATTTTAATAGACAACTTACAGCTTTGATGAAGGATCTACTGTTTAACAGTTCTTAAATTTAACGTTTACCTTTCAAAGTTTAAGAAGAGTGAAGAGGATGCCTGACTTTTATTGCAAAGTCGGAGCTTCATCAGTTGATGCAGTTCTGCCTTTGACGATCTGACTTAGTGTGTCAAACTGGAGAAGATGGGAGAAAATTTCTCAGCTGTTTATGGGGCCAGAATTCAGTTATTATACGACTGGTTTAGGAAACATTTTTCTCCTCAGTTTAAATTTAGGAATTTTACAATTACCGCATTGTGCAGTTCCAAAAAATATCCATACTCAACCCATGGACGGTCATTGGAAATTCCGACGGGGGTGGTAGGGGGTCTAAGAGGCCATAACTGTTAAAGGAAAGTATGAAGCTCAACTAGAATTTTTTTTTTTGGGGGGGGAGTGCCAACCAGAAAATCATTTGTGGGGGTAAGGATACTTTCTGGAAGCACACATTCCACCTTTAGCAATTTATGTAGACCAATCAACATACCATGGTCAAAGTTTACGTTTTAATGCTTTATGGGTATTGTTAACACAAAGTTGTATACTAACGTATGTTATTTTAAAAAGTTGTATAGCTTGTGTGGAGAACATTTCAAAGGAGAAGAGATCTTGTTTATGCCACTCACTATGTGATCTGGGGCCCGTTTCTCGAAAGTCCCAGTAACTTTCCGGGCCCAGAGCTACATTTTAAAATCAAAATCTATGAAATGGTGGTGAAACTTTTAGCACGCAGACCATCTCAACTTGTTCCATCAAATTATGATTTTACTGCTTACCGGTAGTTTTAAAAATCAACAGAAATTATTTGAATCTTTAAGGTAAACCAAACGCTCATAAAATAGCTTTCCGGGCCCGAAAAGTTATCGTGACTTTCAAGAAACAGGCCCCTGGCCATAAGTAGAGCACCTATTTCCTTTACCCAATTCCAGCTGATTTTCTTATTCTCGCCACCTGTTAATTTCGCAACATATTGATACTGTATGGAGAAATAAGATGTTGAAAACTTAAGGGCAAAACCATCCGAGACGTTACCCCTACACTTCAAGTCACTTACAGAATGATCCAATTTTTACCTTAGATGAGGAGTTTTCATCTGTTTGTGGTTCTGATGAAATGATGCATGCCTGTCAAAACATAAAAGTATGCAGATTTAAAGTTGTTCTAATCACAAACTCAGTGTTCCAGAAAAGAGAAGGGTGTTAATACAAAAAAACTGGCAAAGCTGTCCAGCTGGACTGAGACTTGGAGTCTTACCCATAAATTGAACCCTTACATTTCCTTATTGGCCCTGCCTTTAACACCTTTCTGGAACACTGCAAATTTTAATTTGTCAATCAGATGTGGAGAAAAAGCAGTGGTTATTAAGTGGTTAGGTTCAGTCTGAAGGTTGGTGTTTGAGTCTGTTTGCGGTCATCAAGTTGTTTCCTTAGATGAGAAATCTTTGCTCTACATTGCCCAACCAGGTGTACAAATCTGGCAAAAAAAATTCAGGAGAAGGGGGGGAGGGGGGGGGACTTCCATCCCATCCAGGGAGGAATAGTTATACTCTTATTGGGGCTTAACCCTTTTAGCCCCTACAGTGATCAGCATCAAATTTCTCCTCACCAAATCAGTGCATTATAACACAAAAGATTATGAGAATTGGGGAAATGATCACCAAAGATGAATAGTCTTGATGTCTTAACAAGTTCTCCCAATTAGTACTCAGTAAAATGTATGGAGAAAAGTGAGGAGAACATACATGTTGATATTGGGGATTAAAGGCTTAATGCTACAGAAACCAGAGTATAGCAATGCATGGGCCATGTGAGCTACTTGCATCCCATGTGCGAATTACCTAAAGATTTTCATTTCGAATGGCAACTATACTTACATTTTGCCAATTTAGCTGCTCCTCCCAGGATAATGGCGCTGTCCGTTTTTTTCCTTGCCTCACATCTTCATCTCCAACTTCAGACATCATCGTCTCTGCACTCTTTTCCATTCTAACAACACCATTTTGCCCCACTCTGACTTCCAGGTTGTTCCTCAACAAATTTGGCACAGTTTCCCCTTTCTTGACGTTAATGGAGTAACACAGAGGTTTTTCCTTCTTTGCTTCGCACACATAATAATCAATCACTCCAACACTTGCTCCTTGCAGCAGGTTAAACCAAGCTGTTGGTTTGTACTCTGACCCTTTCCCGTTATATTTCCCAAAAACAGAAGCAGTGCGTGGACCTTGAGCTGTATCACTACTACAGTCATTTGTTTCTTTTTCACTGTTGTTAGTCAGTGAATAGCTTGGGCAGGATTTTGTTTTTCTCCTTTGTACATGTATTCGTTCTTTTTGTCCAGTCTGTGTAGATTTTGTGGTTGATGGTTTAGAAGTTTTGTCTTTTACTACTTTGTTTTGACGTTCTGAAGTTACACTTCTTGAGGTAGTTGACGCAGATGTGGCAAAGTATCGTGATGACAGAGTTGTACTGGATTCGCTGAAATGACAAAAAGAATGAAGGAAATATTTTAACTTCACAACGAAGTCCAACATACAGTGAGCGAGTGGGCAGTGTTTTGATGTCTCACGGCCTTCTCAGTGCCTAATTCTCATGTTATGTTGGTGGTTTGATCTCTCTTGACTCAGGTGTATAAATGGGTGCCAGGTAACCTTTATTTATTTATTTATTTATTTATTATTTTAGGGTAAACATATGGTAACAAAATGCTGGGATGAAGGTGATCTAGCGATGGACTTAAATGCATTATCCAGTGGGGAGTAGTACTAGTAATGCTCCTTGAGTGTTCCTTTCCAGGATTTTCTACTTTGGGGTCCACAGAGAGCAGCTAAAAGGGGGTCATCAAGAAGAAAAGCGGGTCACAATTTAGATACATGAGGGACTTGACCATGAAAAAAAATCGCAGCATGCACTCATTAAAAGTGTTATTTTACACCATTCATTTCTCTCAGCAATGAAGAGAATTATATCGACACGTGCAGTCGGTATGTGTCCTTGCGGTTATTTTTAAAACAGCATGACATAAAGATTTATGAGAAAAGCAGTCACGTCGTGAAGCAAAAGTTATTATAGGAAAGAACAAGTGCAGTCATTGCAAGTCTGGGAATTTTAAGGTAGGTATGTATGACATTACGTAAACCTGCAAATTCTCCTCGATGCCTCTCAGAAAGCTCCCATAATTGTCTTTACTAAGTTGCATTGATTTGTATGTAGATCGAGCAAGAACCTGACATCGAGCAATTTTTAGACTGAGGCTATAGATTTTTATGTGAAGAAATGTATGTGAAAGGATTCATGGGACGTGGCGCTTTCACGACTCCAATTATAATTTATTCAAGTTACACTGGTATCATGTATTAACATTACCCAGCTTCACTGCGTTTTCCTTTTGGTATTTTACTTACTGTATTTCAAGTATAGAAGGTTTCCAACCTAAATACTGTAGCGACATCTTGGGTAATACCAGGTTTTCTTTAACACATACATTGCATTTGTGTTTTGCGCGTAACACAATGCTGGCGGGAAATATGAGATTTTGAAAATCGCGCGCGTCTTCAATAACAACGACCGATCCACGAAGCTTTGGAATCGAGACAAAAAGAGACAGGAGACCTTTGGTAAGTAGCAACAAGAGAAAATGAATGATTTTGTAGACACATTGAGGCGAAATACTAGCATCGCGCTCTAGCTTTATTCTGATTTCCTTAGATAACATGCTATATCTGGAAACTTGATCACTATCATTGATAGTGCTTTAGCTTATTCTGTTTTCTTTGGGTATAATATACCTGGAAGTGGAATACCTAACATCACACTTTAGCCAATGTTCTGTCTTCCTTGGGGAAAAGATACCTGGAAGCGGAATGTCTAACATCGCTTTTTAGCTATTCTGTCTTCCTTGGGTAGCAGATACCTGGAAGCGGAATCCCTAACATCGCTTTTTAGCTTATTCTGTCTTCCCTGGGTGGCAGATATCTGGAAGCAGAATATCTAACATCGCTTTTTAGCTTATTCTGTCTTTCCTGGATAGCAGATACCTGGAAGAGGAATGTCTAACATCGCGCTTTAGCTCATTCTGTCTTCCTTGGGTAGCAGATACCTGGATGCAGAATGTCTAACATCGCTTTTTAGCTAATATTCTGTCTTCCTTGGGTAGCAGATACCTGGAAGCAGAATGTCTAACATCGCTTTTTAGCTATTCTGTCTTCCTTGGGTAGCAGATACCTGGAAGCAGAATGTCTAACATCGCTTTTTAGCTTATTCTGTCTTCCCTGGGTAGCAGATACCTGGAAGCGGAATGCCTAACATTGCTTTTTAGCTTATTCTGTCTTCTCTGGGTAGAAGATACCTGGAAGCGGAATGTCTAACATCGCACTTTAGCTTATTCTGTCTTCCTTGGGAAGCAGATACCTAGAAGCGGAATGTATAACATCACGCTTTGGCTCATATTTCTGTCGTTGCAGCAATGAAAAGCGATCGAGCGATAATAACTGGCTTAATTTTAAAAATACACGAGGTATCGTGTCATCTTGCCTAAGCCTTAGCTTGCAGTGTTTGGTGCTGGAAAAAGGCAGATAATACCCTGAAAAATCAAAATAAATGTTTTTGGACGTCATGGCACTGTCGTAATTATTATTACCAGCTTAGCCTATTAAATTAGTAAGCGTAGGTTGCGATATTGTTTGCGCTTGTTTTTGCGTATTCTCATGTTTGTACTCATTTCTGCCTTCATGTGAAAAATAACGCCAGCTACGCAGGCTAATAAACAAAGTGAGAGAAGCAAAATTATTTTTATCAGCAATTAATAATTAATTGCTGATAAAAATAATTTTGCTTCTCTAGAATTATTCTAATAAACAACACTCAGCATTGTCATCGTTTACAGCACACAACTAATTAAAATAACACCTCATCCCATCTTCATAAAGCTACAAGGTGTCAAACCATGGCATAATGTTACTTATGCAAATTAGCTGAGGGCACATTCAATTTGCCCTCAGCTTATTTGCATAATAGGTTTTGGGCAGCTCAAAGCCCATTATGGTTAACTTAACATTTTACTCACAGCTCTGAGTTAGAGTAAATACCCCATACTCTTTTAGATAATAAATGTTCAATGTCCAAATGAAGACGCCATAACCAATCAAATTTTGGTTTAAATTAAAAAGAAATGTGTGTCTGTTACATAAGGTGTTTTTTTTTTAATTTCTTTTTTTGCACCCTTGGGCTAATTCTAGTGCGGCATTTCCTGAAAGAGTGCAGCAATGCTGCGAATTGCCACGTTTTGGTAAGAACACTGCTCCTTGTTGCTTCATGGTACAGTCTGTTGCCATTGGACACGACTACTCCCCCCCCAGGGGGGAACTCCCTTTTATGGCCTATACGGTGACATGCCACTGGACAGGGTATCGTTTTTGGCCCTCTGTCCTGAACAGAGTATGCTATTTTACGTGAGTCTGTCCTAAACAGGGTCTGAACTTGTCCTAAACAGGGTATGGTTGTCATTGTTAAATATGGCTCATTCAGTATTTTGCCAGCCCAGATTGAAGACGTTTGCTGGTCTTTAAAACAGTTTTAAGATGTGTAAAACAAGAGAGTGTGTATTTTGTCATCTGTCCTAAACAGGGACCTAAAATTAATGGAGGGGCCTGTCCTAAACAGGGTTGGTACTTTAGGCCTTTGTACTCTAAACAGAGTCAGGGTTTCAGACCTTCAGTGACACCCCTACACCCAAACATGGGTCAAGTACCAAGTACCCCCTCCCCCCCCCCCCCCCCCCCTCGGATTAACATTCAGGTCGGGTATGACAACGAAGTCGACAAACTAGAAGGGTGACGGGAAGGGAATAAATCTACGAAATGACAGAAAATATACACATTGTTACGAATCTGGCCGGTAATATAAGCCGTTAACGCCCGTTAAACGTCTTTACCTGAAAGATGAACGATTGCTGGCTGGCTGCTTGTAGCTGCATGAAGATCCCTCGTCGATTTCTTGCGAAGATTGTTCCACTTTTTCTCGTGCAGCTTTCAGTTTCGCTTCGATGCCAGCACGAAATCGCCCCTGGAAATTGATAAATTAGGTAAATTGAATGTGTGAAGAAGACAACAGTGTTTAATTAGCACAATTACGGAAACAGATCGTTGAATAAATCAATTTAAGCTTTGCCCCGCTTGAAAAAATATTTTGAGAAACCAAGCTTACCTTTGAATGTTTGTAATAGATTCTGCTGGAAATCTTATCCAGATCGTTTAGAGTGCTAATACATCTTGAGGCCATCTGTCCTCTGAATCGAGTAGTGTGTAAAAGCGTCCTCTGAAGTCAGCCCAGCGCCCGGGCAGAAATCAGCGATAAACCGTGCAAAAAAAGCTTTTTCGCAGAAACAACGGCAGTGGTCCTGCCGAAATTCGCAAAAACGTAACTAAAACTGATAATAGAGTCTTGCAAAAGTTCTATGAAATGTAAATAACAAAAGAGTAATTGAAAATCCCGGTCGCTGACTTCACAAATTGAATGCAAACAACCTTGAATTCTGTTTTCCTCTCCGCCATGACGACAAAAACGGAAATGGTGAACTGAATAAATTATTTTTGGTATGCCATATTTGGTAAAAAGTAGGCGGGAAAACGTGAGAATTCAAAAATATTGCGCTCTGATTGGTCCGAGATGATGTAATGCATCGGCTTTGTTCTCCCGCCACACGATCGAATTCCTTTCAGTGGAACGACAGGAACGTTTGTAGGTGGTGAGTTTAGGAAGTTATCTTCCGCTTAAATGGCTGCCCAGAGCCCAACAGATGCAGTTCTTCCACAATGGAAGAAAGCTGGAAAACAGGGGAAGGAATTGTCAAAGGCAGAAGACGAGAAAAAGCCTGTAGCAGCGAAAATAACGGAATCGGCGAAGTAAGGGAAACGTGTGCACAAAATTGATCTTCGTCGCAGATCAACGAATTCGTTTTCAAAACAAGCGGTTAATACGTAAAAACTATTGTTTGTTTTTTCATCAGGCCTATTTTGGAGGAGCAAGCGCTTCTAAGAGAAAAGCTTAAATCTATGCCAACATGGAAGAAGGATAAAGATGCAGTACAAAAACGCAAAATGCAGCCCATGGTAGGTATAAAATTTGAGAAGGCTAATGACAACTTGCAAGCCGGATGCCAATATCATCAGCGGAGTTCATTTAAAATCTTTTATAGAATTTGTCCGCTTGAATAAAAATGAGTTTTTTTATTACTCGTTTTTTCAGGTAATAAGTCGTCATGTCGCAATTTACTCAGAGTAGTAGACTTCGATTCCCTCACGCCTCCATTAATTTCTTGGTTGTCATGTGTTTTCTTGTACATGTGTTGATGTTTTGGGTTTGCATCTTGCGAAATCCAACACGTGTAAATCGAGATTGTATCCTCAGCAAACATCTACGGAAAGCTTCTGTATTGAAAACTGTATAAAAATAAGTTCTAACAGACGTATACTGTTCGTGTTATTTGTAAAGTTAAATTTAAATATAGCAGCAGTAATTTATTTTTGTCGAGTGCTTGTCAATTATCATGTCGTTAACTCATTTTTTGTTGCAAACATAGTACAAAGTAGTAAACTGTATTTTAGTAAAACTGGGAACTTCGAAGTGCGCTATTTTGTCCACGTTTCTGTTGCAGATGTGTACATCCATTTTATTCTATCCTCAACAGTTTATAATACAAACTAGTTAATTATTAACAACAGTGGCAAATGTGATGAGAGCTGTCGCAGTTCAAATGTTTTTTTTTCGCAAAAGGTTTTAAAAAGGCCATTTTATTATTTTAACACCAGTCAAGAAATATACTTTAACAGTTTATCTATAACAAATTGTTTTCTTTCACAATATTTAGGTAGCCAGGCCTCCTTCACCAGGAACATCTGCCAGTGGTAGTGCCAGGCCCCAGACAGCTCAGCTTGGATCAGTGGTCTGTCGGTTTTTGTTCTTTACTTAAAAAATACAGTTGGTTCTCTCATAACTGGCTCCAATGCTGCACATTGAAATCAGAATGCAAGCAAGTTTCGACTTGTTTTCATTCAAACTTGTTATGATGACTAAATTTTGAATATGCTCATTCTAGTTATGACAATTTGTAATTTTTTGCTTGAAATTTTTAAATTCAAGATGTATACAGTTATGTTAGAAAATATTTATAGATATGCTAGTAAAGTTAATATGAGGTGTGACATTTTTGCATGTAAACTTTTTTTGAAAACTTCCTGGTTGCAGCCAATGAAAGTACCTTCACCTCCAACAAGACGGCGCACCCCTGGGAACTCACCAAATAATTCTGGGTCTTTCATGTTTCCACGGAGCTCTTCCCCAGTATGTGATGTATCAAATGAATTCAAACGTAAAGTGGAGAAAGCTATGCGGGCAAGACTGTACCTCTTACAGCAGACTGGTCCAAACTCGTTTTTGATTGGTGGAGACTCTCCCGATCATAAATTTCGTGTCATGATCGGACCACAGGTACAATAAAACACTTGTAGTAAATAGATTCTCATTCAAATGTGCTACCATGTTAGAGTTGTGTGGTTATGCCCTCCTGAGTGTTAACCTTTGAGCCCCAGTAGTGACAAGCATCTAATTTCTCCTTACAATATCCCTACTTAAGCCGCGGCTACGCGAGCGATTTTTTGCTTGCGATGGTGATGCGATTTTTTTGAAATTGTCGCGTCGCCAGCGCGCAGCGAAAATCGCCTGTGTAGCCACCATCTGACAAGTCCGTGATTTAGTCGCAAAAAATTGAACTCATTGAATTTCTCGCGATTTTTTTCTGCGATTTTTTCATCTGTCGCATCACCTGTGCGAGGGTGGCTACACATGCGATTTTCTCCGCGCGCTGGTGACGCGACAATTTTCAAAAAAATCGCATCACCATCGCAAGCAAAAAATCGCTCGCGTAGCCGCGGCTTTAATCAAACATACAGGTCACGAGAATAAAGGAAATGATCACCAAACCTGAAATGTGTTGATGTTTGTGCAAATTCTCCCAACTAGAACCATAAGAAACACATGGGGAACACTAAGGAGAACATGCATATTGATATTGGGGTTTAACGGGTTAACACTTGCCTAGGGTAATTTACAGGTAGTTACATGTACTACTATTATGTGACAACTGGTCCTCTCAAATCCTGTTTAGTAGTAAGCAACAGGAGTAGAAGAAAAAGGAGCTGAGTCTCTTTACCTGCTAGGCAAGGGAAATGTGTCCTGATCATCGATTATAATTGATAATTGATGGCAAACTCTTAATGACACAGTAATCCATGATGCTTTGTGTGCAATCGATTGACAAAAAAAACCTGAATAAACTAGTGTGAAAAATGCAAGATAATAAAGTACATGTCTAACATCTTTAACATCCTGGTGTCTTTTTTTTGGGATGGAAAATTAGCAAATTTTAATCCATTTAGCTTACCCTCATTAAAAGTGGGGATTATTTTGGATTTTACTAAGCTAAGGAAGGCCCTGCAACTGATAGAATCAATTCATGATCAATCAGTTGGGGCAATCCAATCATTTCTGATGATCGATTATAAAATCATAACCAATTCCCAACAATAGCCGGAGGTCAGGAAAGCTCAAGGAAAAAGGAATTCTTCAGGGGCGAAGAAAAGACAGGGAATTGTATTCTGAGTCAGGGAAAATTGTTATCTTAGCAGCACTGATTTCCCCATTATATCGAAGACTGAAAGAAAAATGTCAGGTCACGGTCTACTTGGCAATGGTTTTTTGCTTTAATTTTGAAGTATTATTTTTCTGTGTTGAAACTAAATTTTGATTATTGTTTTCAGAGTTGTACCTGTGCCAAACCACACTGTGTCCATCTCTTATTTGTGATGTTGAGAGTTTTTAAACTGAAAGAAAATGATCCTCTTTTGTGGAGCCTTAAGCTGAAAAACTTTGAGGTAAGACGTAAGCAGAGCATAATTATATTGTCAGTAGTTATAGTGTACTTAGTATGGGATGTGAATTAGTATGTGATGAAGGGCTAAATTTAAAAGATTGTATTTAAGATATTTAATGGTGGCCAAATTACCCTACCAACTCAGTTTAACTTAATAAATTCAAGTTTTTTCATTTGAAGTCAGACAAGGTGTGATTTTTGTGTGTGATGCTTCATCTTTTCCTAAGGTGGAGAAATTACTCTCGAAATTCCGTGCACGCGTCAAGTCACGTTTAGCAAAAGACACAAGCGACTTAAAGAATTCCCGGTCAAAAGGCCAAGACAAACCTTCATCCCCATCCCCCAGCACATCCAGCCTTGGAGCTTCTTTGCCCAATCCACGTGACGAGGAGGAGGTGTGTCCAATATGCTTGCTGGAAATGGTAGAAGGTGAAAGTTTGACTAGCTGCAAGGATGGATGTAATAACCGACTTCATCAGCACTGCATGGAAATATGTAAGTTTGGTCAAAATTTGTTTAAGTTTTTGCCAGCTAACGAGGCATTATTGCATTTTGGCAACTAAAAAAGCAAGTTTATTAACGAAAAATGCTGAAGTCAGGATTTTCTTAAACCCTTTAAGCCCCAACAGTGACAAAAATGAAACTTCTCTTTAGATCATCACTGTTTGGTCAAACATTCAAATGATGAGAATAAAGGAAACATTCACCAAGGATAAGATGTCTTGATATTGAGGCAAATTCACCTTACTAGTTCCATACAAAATGTATGGAGAAAAGTAAGGAGAATATGCATTTTCATGTTTGTTAAAAGCCTATTTTCACTTAGAACTTGTGTGGTGGTGCTCACATTCTGCCGCCACCTGATCAGCTGGGGTTTAGGTGGCCTTTTTCTGCCACTGTATAAGAAAGCTCCACTGTGTTCTCAGTGCTGTCATGAATTTGGTACCACTGAGGGCTATCTTAGAATATCTTCATATTATTGGGCACAGTCCATTCACCTTTGATTGGGGTCGGAGCTTTCTTTCATTCTGAAACCAAAATCAGTCTTTAGGATGGGGTGGGGGACAGGGGCAGCACTTGTCTGGCTGGTCATGTGTTATGTCTGCAGAATGCAGACATTGGCCAGCAGTGTCTTCAGCTGCCTTGTACGGTCTTAGTTTTCAGAAAAGATAATCGAGCAGAAATTTCCTTCTTACACTCCAGCTCAGAGCATTAACTGATCCTGTTTATTTGCTCATACAAGTTCATTGATGTTGTTATAGGGGCTGCGGAGTGTAAAAGACAGAGAGAGGCATTGTTTTGCCCATTGTGTCGGAAGATTTGGTCATCAGAAAGGTATGGGGCTGAATTGTTAATTTGTTTTTTATTCATCCACAGGAAGAAACAGTATGAGCAGATTTCTCAAACAACAATTTTATTGGACAGGGATTAACAAAACTCAACTGTGTTTAAAGTGATTAACCTGAAAGTGTTTGACGAGAATTGTTGACTATAAACCCCAGTAGGAAGGCATGCAGTACAAACTTGAAAAACGTAGCTGAGCCACTAACAAGAGGGTTGGATGCATAGGTCTCAAAATTAAAAACAACTCAAAGGATTTAAGTATAAGTGTTTCAGTTCAGGCTAGTGTGATCTGCAAGCTTCAGACAGGCGTTACATACAATAGGAAGGTTTTTGCTGTCTAACAGAGCCATCATATGCGTTCTGACATGCTGTGTGGTTTAACCGAATCCCGCCGTGGGCGTAGGTCATGTACAAGTTTCAAATATAAGACACTGCTCTCATGAAAGAATATCTTTTTGAATTTGCTTGAAGTGATTTCAAACCTAAATGGTTCTTTTAAAACCTTACACTTAAGTTAGTTATTTCCTTGGTTCAACAGAATGACATCTGGAGATGAAAATAAACCAGAGCTCGAGACTAACTTTTTAGCTTAGTAGCCAAGTGGCTAGTGAGAGGTTTGATTTTACTAGCCAAAATAAATTTTCACTAGCCAGACTTTTTTTTGCATAATCTCATACCGGGTTCAAAATGTTTAATTTTTAGCTGAGTTAAGTCCTGTAAAAATTCCTCTATGCAATCTCAAGAGTGAAGAACTTGAATGTTGACTATTCTTTCCAACGGTTAAAGATCCTCACACGCGGAATACAAAGCACTATGTTCCTTCAGGACAAATTCCCAGGTGCGATCTAGGTCACGCCTCTCTTTTCTGTTCCGGTCAGATCATGACGAATAACTCGAGCGATTGTTAACCTCATATAAGCATGACATCGTACGGAGAAACGTTGAGAAGTCGTATCAAACACGTTGGTTGGAAATGCACTACAGTAGGGAGAAATGCTGCCAATGTACCAAGATACAGAGACTAATAAAATACGCAACTACTAACTTACAGAGAAACGTTATCAGGCAAAACTAATTCCACACACTAAGAAGGTGTGTGATGTACAGAAGAATGCCGAACGGACAGACTGAACTATTACAGTGGGACAATAAATTCCAAAGAAATGTAAATGAGACAACTAAAATTGCACAAATGTACAGATAAATGTTGAGAAGACAGGACTAATACCATATGAACATACTAAGATACAGAGAAACGCTAAGCAGTGTCAACTTATCGTACGAATGTACTAACACACTGAAAACCTTAGGAAAAGCAGAACAATGTTGTGCGAACGTGCTAACGTACAAAAAAGCGTTGAGAAGGCTAGACTAATTAATCGACGAACCTACTTACATATGGAGAAACGTGAAGGTGTACATAGAGAGAAATGCTGGGAAGGGAAGTTATTGTACAAACGTAGCAATTAATGTAACAGAACCTACTAACGTGTAGACAAATATCATATGAACGCATTGCTGGACCTTTCAAAGAAACGTATGGTGAAACGTTCTGAAGACGGCTAATTTGTTCGAACGTAGAAATGACGGAGAAAACGTTGCCATCTGAGATGAGAATTAGTAGGGAAAAGCGTTGAGAGGACAAAACAAGTATCATACGGACATTAGGATATCCTTCTACAGAATAAGTGTTAAAATTCTGCTCAATCAATTTGCCTTTGGGATCCAATCATCAGAAGCAAAATTTAGTTTGGTTTCCATCCGGTGCTTTAGTGCTTTGAAATTTTCACTAGCCCAAATGGCTAGTGAAAGCGCAAAACTTACTAGCCAAAACGGAATTTCTACTAGTATGTGACTAGTTGGCTACCGTTAGTCTCGAGCTCTGATAAACTGTACATGACAACAGCAGAGTGACACGACATACTAGAATTCAATTTGGTGACAACAAGGTCAATTTTGTTTTACCAAAATCCGTAAACGGTCTGTGATTGGTGAACATAGGGATTGCAAGGGATTGCATGATGAACACTAACGACATCTGCGTTGGAGGCTATACAAACTGGAACCTCGTGCAATCCATTGAACTGAATGAAGTTTTCACCTCCTCCTTACTTATGTCCAAGGAAATACAACTTGCAACATCACTTCATGCAAGATTTACATCAACTTTCACTCCGTAACTTGAAGTTTGTTTGTTAGATCACTAGGTCACAGTATTCGACCTGACTTGCCAAGTGTCCCAGCTCCTTTGGGTCCAGAGGAGATCACATTACCGTATTCCGACCCAATTCCAGCTTCACGGGTGGAGCTGGCAAAACCCTGGATTGAGGTGCGTGCAAAAAGACTGGAAACTGTTATACATTGTTTTTAATTGAAAATATTGTTCTCTGAAAACAGGCCTTTTCCAGGTTTTTTTTCTGCCATATTGGCAGGGACGCAGACATGGTGCAAAATGCAGTCTACGGAAAAAATATGAAGCCAATGATTTCCCCAGCATCATAATACAAATTCTCCTCACTGGTCTCCATACATTTTGTTGAGTACCAGATGGGAGAACTTGTTTATTCATCAAGACAATTCATCTTTGGTGATCATTTCATTAATTCTCATGGCCTGTATGTGTTATACTGCACTGATATGATGGGAAGAAATTTGGTGCTGATCACTATTGAGGCTGAAAGGTTTGAACCTCAGTTCTGAAACTTGTTATGAATTAACAGTTATTGTACACTGAAGATACTGGGCAAAATATTTTATTGATCAAGTTTAAGGGGTGTTACTAAAGCAAGCAGTCACATTGTTGTAAGTTTTTGTTAGGAAATCTCTTAAATAAAATCTCCAAGGGAGCATTATGCTCCACCATGGTATTGGGCAGGTTTTCACCTAACTTTCTGCACAAGAAAAAACATTCCCCTTGATATCCAATTTATCAGTGAATGCTCCTGAAGGAATGTGACCATGTGTGTTTGTGTCTTTAATTGTTGAGTTTATAAGGCAACGTGATCTTGGAGCCAAAGCTTTGAATTCACTGTTTACCTGTTTTGGTAGTATTAATTAAAAGTTTATTTCTTATTTAGGCATTTGGGGAGAACCTTATCAGCTGTTTATTCTCTCGGGAATGGAATGTGAGAGAAATAGCTTTACGCCGCCTGAGTAAAGACATAAGCACAGTGTTCTTGGAAGGAAGCAGCTCTCAAAACGTGGCAGCATTTGAGGCGTGTTGTTCTTTGTTGTCGATGATGTGTGGTGATCCTGTGTACAGAGTCTACGTAGCTGCTGTGGTATGCACTAATCTTCAACATGTTGAAACAAGCGTCTGATTATGTAGTTCATGCTCCTTTAAGTTACAAGAGTAATGCCACCTGAAAGTACCAACACTCCAAAATTAGTGGTATTATTATTATTATTATTATTATTTCTTTATTTTAATTTATTTATTATTTATTTTACAGAGAACTCTTCGTGTGTTAATGATGCATGCATCATACTCAACACAAGAGGAAAGAAGACATCTTCAGAAATGTCTGTTTGGTGTTGTAGAAGCTGTTATGGCAAAGTGTGCTGACTCTAACAGGTGTGTTTTTAATTCAGGGAATTAATGAGAGGGTTAATTCACAAGGGTTAATGAGAAATCTGTTAATCCTTCACCTCCAAGAATGCTTAAGCTCTAAACAGAGGAAATGCTAAAAAAAATAATTTTCGTAAAATATTGAAAGACATAAAGCATCTCAGCAAAGCACTGCCTAATATCTTTCATTTGAATGGTCACACTTGAAGATTTTATCCACAAACTCAAAAGTTAGAAGCACCCTGTACAGCAAGAATTAAAGTACTTCACAGTAGCTTTTGTTTGAATGGTAACACTTAAGGTGAAACTGAGAAATCCATAAACACTAGAATTATTTCTAGAATGTTAATTGTGTTGGGAAAGAAAACCAATCAGATACACCATGAATAAACCACAAGCTATCATGGTAATTAATTTCAATTGGTGGTTTGTGTTTTTCTTGTGGTTTGATGTCGAGTCTAATTGGTCACAGCACAATAAATGTTCTAAAAAAAATCTCTTAGTGTTCATTTTATTGTTTGCACAGTAAGAATATCATTCAGACCCTTGAAAGTTAAAACCAGCTGAACTGACTCCACATTTGTGTGTGTGTGTGGGACTGACTGAAGGGTTACACTGTAAACCTACATGTACACCTTTTTGTTGAAGGCATTACAACTGAGGTAAACAGATTTTATAATTACACTTTCTACCCAGTGCTATCTATCCGTGATCTACACTGAAATTGGCTGTAATGTTTTGCTCAACCTCAATTTTTTTTTCCATCCTTGCAGGCGTTTCAGTGCTCTGTCAGTTAAGGTTCTCTTGGAACTCTGTAAGGATGAATCGGGGGACCTTGCACTAGGCAAAATGCTTGGTGAAGAGCATGAACCTCAGCCTCTTGGAGGCCTGAGCTTTATTTTATCATGCATTCTAAGAACTGCTGCAGAATATGCAACTTGGCCATGGTGGCTGGGACGACTTTTGTTTTTACGCAAATTAATGGATGAGTATGTCAGTGAGTTTCAGCTCTTGGATGATTGTCCTTCCGTCCAAATGGACACAGCTGGTGTGCTGGTTAATGAGAGGGTGTCAAATAGCAGTGATTTGGGTGAAATTTATCAAGACAATTTGACTCGCTTGATGTCGGTTTTGAAGTTCACTATGCAAGCTGTACACTGTTCTCATAGCAAAGTGAGCAAACTTGCGATTGCTGTGTTAATGTCCTGTAGTTCTCTGGCTTCTCATGCCTCGTCCGCTTTCAGACACATTGCAAAAGTGGTTTCAAAACTCAAACCAGCACAGCGCAGTGCTCTTCAGCGCCAGATGCACTCACTACCAAGAGTTAGTTCATCTCCCGTCACTTACCAAGAAAGGCAGGGGATTGAGTCTCAATTGAGCAGAGATGCACCATCAATTTCCAGTAATCGTGATTCAGCAATAGGCAGTCTCTCGTCAGCAGCATCAGATGATGAAACAGACAATTGCTCAGAGTGTGAGCTTCTTCAGTCCATCGTAGATACCTTTGAAAGACCTCACTCCTTGTCACTTTCACCATGTCTGTCACCCAGCAAGGAGGTCAATCTTGATTGGTCCAAATCATTTGAAGACTCGCCACGGATGCCCCCAGTGAGGCTAGCGGTAGGAAAAAAGTGCCAAGAGATTATTGAACAGGAAGAAGCTGAAGCTGTTGCTAAGGCGATGGCTGTCTCCTCACATTATCCCACTCTTTCCAAAATAGAGAGTCTGGACACAGGGGACGAGATGGTGATAGTTTTTACTCAACCAGAGGTGTGTGATTGTGACTTTACTAAAACAATATTTATGAGTGAAAGGTCTTTGCATTGACACACTCAGATGACTAGCTGTCAATTCCAGTTAAATTGATAGCTCAGTAAGAGCATTGCACCAATATGACAAAGTTTGAAGCCTGTTTAAGCCAAAAAATGGAAAAGTGATTATAGCAAAGTGCTAGTGGGGCCAAGCATTTAAACCCTAGAAACAAATATTTCAAACTGAACATAACAAGTTAAAAATCCCAATTGGCAAGAGGCAGACCAGTTGGCTATTTTACAAGTGTGGCCAAGGAGTTGAACCTGGGTCGTCCGTGAAACAACCTCAGATCATGGTCAGAGCGAGACTTGAATCCAGGGCCTTGGGATTTCAAGTCTGGCACCCTGACCTCTCAGCCACACTGCCTCAATGAATTAAATTTTTTTCAGGCATTTAAGGTTAGTTAAATCGCTGTGAGGATCTTTCACTTTCTGTTTACATATAGATATTGATTTCCACACGTTCTCTGTCACCAAAACAATAATGCAACGTTCTGCTAATCGTTTTCTTTTTTCTTTTCCTTTCCAAATAAATTGAAACGTTAAATTATTCTCTTCTTTAAATACAGTGCATTTTGCACAAAAACTAGACCAGCCTGACAAATTGTAATTTCAATCCAAGATTGTTAAACCAAGGAAAACGTTTGAAATCTGTCTTGTCTGCTCTGTAGTCCTTAGAAAAAGCAGTGAACTCCAAGCATCTGTACTTGGAAGGCGTCCATTGGAAGAAAGGAGAGCTGTTGGGGACTGGGGCATACTCATCCTGTTATGCAGTCAGAGATCTGATGAATGGATCACTAATGGCTGTCAAACAGGTATTGTATAAAAATTAAACTGCAGCTATTTCAACAAGATACGAACATGTTGTCAACCCATGTCCACTCTTATGTACATTACTTTCTCAGTTTTCATTTTGTCGAAAATGTAGCGAAACATTTACATCCACTCAAGCATTTTGATATCATTTTCACCTTTCCACACTTTATGCCAGGTCCAAAAACAGATGCATGTCCCCTCCCCTCCCCTCCCCCTCCCCTCCCCCTCCCCCTCCCCTCCATGTTTACAATGACTTAAAGGGACAGGTTCACGGCTCGGCGCATGTGCATTAATCAAATTACTTTTTTTCCGATTTATTAGTAATTTTATCGGGTAATAATCCCACTCACATGTATCTCAGCGACCACATACGATAGTAAGCTCAAGAAGAACGGCGCAGGACTAAATTCGCAGGAAATATTAGTGGATTACACCAACACTGCCAACGTTGAATTTATTGTTGACCCGAAGGTTTTATTCCATGGTTGATGAATTTACCGCTATTTGCACGCGCTTTGGTCAAATGGCTGACAGGGGCGCGTGCAGAGAGTTGAGAGATCATTAAATAAACGCGAAACTTTGGCAAGAAAATTTCACTCCTGAGCAATCTACTCGCTTCTGATTGGTCCTTTAACAATGTTATGAAATAATATTGCTTGCGTACTCGCTTTAGAGTGCACAGGCGAAAAAACAGCATTTAGACTCATGAGCATGCGCTAAACCGTGAACCCTTCCCTTTAAACACGGAACGAATCTATACGACTGAGGCTGTGTTCAGCCTGTCAATCACAAATCCCAAAGGGTGCCGATGGAGGCATTTGATTGGCTCACTTGCCAGACCAAAAGGGACGTGCTTTCGAACGTGCTTTCTCGCATTACTCGCAAAATTGGTAGCCGATGATCAAGATAAATAATTAGTTTCTCCTCAGCGAAATGGGTGGATAATTCCTCGATAATCGCACGACTGGAAACATCCTGTATGTTCACCCCGAATTTTTGCAATGACAATTTTCTGAAGACGAAAAAAGTCAAGCGGCGAAATACCAGGCGCTATAAAAGCAAACTGAAACCGATAAATACAGCTTTTGCAAAACAAAACGAGGTATAAAATAAACCAAATAGCAGTCTAACTCTTCACAGTTTTTTCTGGGAAACTATTACTTCTGTATAATGGTTTATCGTAAGAACGAGGCGATGAAAGAAACCCAAAGGGTGAGAGTATTATGAACAAAATAAAAAGTAGAATCGGCGGCAGCGGATTATAAACCAACTGTAATTGCGGCCGCGTTTTATCTAAGCAGATTACGTCTTCACAGACTGATATGAAATAAACTTGTATAAGTCTTTGACTTTGGTTTATTTTTAAAATAGTTTAGCAGTGAGGAATCTGTTTTGGTAACTCCGCAGAATTTGAATTATTAGTCTCGGGTTTATCAGTGTTTATCTCGAGTTTATCAACTCCAGTTGAGAACCTCAGACTCGCATATAAATTGCAACGTTTTAGCGTTAAATGAGATTTGACGGCTTACTTGTATTTGTACACTATACATTTAGTATCTACAGCTTATTTTATCCTAAGTTTATTCATTCGTTGTTCGGATAAACAAACGAACATTCTACGTGATATCAACTGCGTGACCGTTACGTCGGCGTCTACCATTACAAAATTGGATTGGAACCAACCGAGCGTTTCAAGGGGGCGGAGCCTTCCCTTTTAGAGGATCGCTCCGTGTTTAAGGAGGTGCAAATCAGTTTGTGACGTCACATAAGGAATATACCCATGCCCCTCACTAGCTCGGTCGTGTAACAGATGATTGCTAGATTTCGAAACTTTTACAGCCTATAAAAAGTCAAGACTGAGGGGGATTTCATAAAAAAGGGGTGCACCCCATTACCCTACTGTGAATCCTCTTTCAGGTTTCTTTTTGTCGTAACTCAACTGAAGAACAAGATAAGGTGACCCATACGATTGAAGACGAAATCTCTCTGCTTGGAAGGCTGCAGCATCCACATCTCATTAAATGTTTGGGTGCAACGAAACACACTGCACACTTTAATATCTTCCTTGAGTGGATGCCAGGTAAGGCTACATGCTTGCCATAGCCAACTGCATTTCTAAGTCTCTTTAGCTCACATATGGCCTTTTAAAAAAGTATTACGCCTGTGTCAGGCTCTCGGTCAGTGGAGACGAGCGAAAAAAGCGGGCGAATGCCTAGTCTCTCCCCAGCCCCCACACGTTTTTCGCACCAGTTTCTTTTCTCGATCCGCTTTTCCGACGATCTTGGAGCCTGGAACAGGCTAAAAAGTATTCGGCTTGTTGTTGCTATTTTTATTAATCTCGACTGGGATTTAACGTCATATAAAATTTAATAAAAAGGAAACACAACCTCGGCTACACATTGCATTCACCAACGCCACCACCGCCACCCAAATAGCAGTGCTGCTAAAACTCAAACAAAGCTTTGCAGCTCTCTTGCGTGGTGTCTTCAAAAACCTACATGTACACTGTCTTAAATGATTGTTCAACTGTACTTTGTTGTTTTGTCGTATTTCTAGGTGGTTCCATCACAAACTTGCTTGGTAAATATGGACCTTTTGATGAAAAGATCGTTATCAGTTACACCAAGCAGATTCTGCAGGGTGTGGCATATCTTCACCAGAATCAAGTTATTCACAGGGATATTAAAGGTAGGGCATTTCAATCCCTGATATCTCTTATTTCATCTTGTATAGCCAATGTACAATCTCGATAAGTCTAACCCTCGTAAGTCGAACACGTCACTGACTGGAAACAAATGCAGTTCATTTCCCTGCTTCAATAAGCTATCTAAACCTTCAGTTCATAACTCAGGCTTTTGTTGTCTCGAACAGTTTTGTCTTTCTCCTAAAGGTTCGAGTTGTCGAGATTTCACTATCTAGCTAGATTTCTGAAAACAACACTGTTCTCCTCCATAGTCGGCAGTACAAAACAAAGGTTGCCAGGAGTCCTTTTTTCTCCTTTTCTCTCCTTCTTTTCCTTTTGTCTTCCGTGAATGTGATTTTTATGCTTACCTGCCTAATAAAATTAATGTTCGTTCCTTATTCTAGTAAAATTGCCCAATTCTTTTAGGAAGGATATTTGCATTAAAGAAAATAAAAATTGGCTAACCCATATATATATTTGTTTGCCATGATGACAAAGTAAAGCCCGGATCACTCAAAAAGAGCAAAAACAGAAGTTTCGAATAATTAACTTGCAAGAATCTTGCATTTAGGCGTTGCAAACAGACTCCTAAGGTTGACTTTTGAATACACAGAAGTCACAGAACCTGAGGTTTGCAGCCGTACGAATGTATATAGGACCTTTAGATTGGAACGTCTTATGACTGTGGTTTTTAGGCCACGCACTTAGCTAATCTGAACAGGAACGTGCAAGAACACATGAAGGATATCGGGAGAAAACGTCCCAAGTGCCTTGATTTATTCTCCAAACAATATATTTTTTGCAGGGGCAAATATCTTGGTGGATTCTACTGGACAGAACATCAGAATCGCAGATTTTGGTGCAGCAGCACGGCTGGCCACACAGATAACTGGCGCGGGTGAATTTCAAGGACAGTTGCTTGGAACAATTGCTTTCATGGCTCCAGAGGTGCGCGAGATTTCTTGTGTAAATTATGCGTTTGTTTCACCTGCCGGGAGTAGACGTTTATGCACCTATTATATTTAATTGTGTTTGTACTATTGACAGGTTTTGCGTGGAGAGAGTTATGGTCGAGCCTGCGACGTGTGGAGTATTGGGTGTGTTATTATCGAGATGGCCACTGGGAAGCCTCCGTGGAACGCTCACGAACACTCCAATCACTTAGCGTTAATCTTTAAGGTGAGTGCCAAGCGCGGGAAAACTTGCAACTGGTGCCAAGCGCGGGAAAACATGCAACTGGTGCCAAGCGCGGGAAAACATGCAACTGGTGCCAAGCCCGGGAAAACATACAACCGGTGTCAAGCGCGGGAAAACTCGCAAAAAGCTTGATGAACTAACCACAACTCGCAGAACTTGGAATTGGTTTCAAACGCGGGAAAATTGGCAACGATGCCAAGCGCGGGTAATCACGTGTAATCTCGGGAGGAGGACGGGAAAACATGTAGCCGGTATTGGAGGTGGGAAATGCTTTGTCGGTGAGCACTTAACCGTGGGAAAGCGTGTCATAGCGAATCTTCATGTAGGTTTGAATGTGCCATTTTCGAGTTGTCTTGTGCCTCTTTAAAGCGAGTCTTGAATGGATGTGCACCAGAAAGAGACACAAGACAACTCGGAAATGGCCTATTTGTTTTCTGATTAGTTGAAAAGATAGTTTCATTTTCCGACTGGTTAGATGGTTGCACGGGCATTTTTAACAAAGTACAGAGGTTAGAACCCAAGGAAAAAAAAATTCGGCAATCAAATTGAAAATCCCTGTTATCGTCTTTCTTAATCTTAGATTGCGTGTGCAGAATCCCCGCCAGAAATTCCTGAAAATATTAACCCAGCGCTTCGAGATGTGTTACTGAGATGCTTTGAGGGCAAGCAAGAGGAAAGAACGTCAGCCATGGAACTCCTTAGGCATCCACTATTCACACAAATGTAAGAACAGTTAATATCCAGCTTGTAAAACGTCTGGGAATTAAACGCTAGAGCAAGCTTGTACGGCATAAGGAAAGTAACCACAGGAAAGTAGTGCTTAGTAGCCTCATTCGGACCCAGTCGCCATTTGGTTGCCTAGGGGCGAAAAAAATTGGATACAAGAACGGACAAGCGCGGGCGGAGAGTCTTGGGGAGGGACGAAGGGAAAATAGCTTCTTCCCTTCCCAGCATGTACCGCGCGCTTGTAAATTTGTCTATTCCAGACCTCCTCCGTCTTTTTCTCACTCAATTTCCGAATTTTTAATAGCGACTGGGTACAAGTCAGCTCGATAGTTGTTTTGATTGTTCATACTTATACTGTAGGTTTTATCCATAGACGCAAACACTAAAACCAGGAAAAGGTTAAGCTTTTAACATTTCCTCGTTACATTGTAAATATTCGCGAGAATCATTATAAGTAATATACGTGCATCGCGAAGACATAAATTGTAAAATAGTCGTATTTTGTAGTTGTATAAACGCTTTCTTAACTTTTACTCTCTCTTTCTTAACCGTTTGTACCATTTGCAACCAAAAAACGAGTAAGTCTCGCAAAAGTAGTATTTCAACCAATTCATAACTACTCTTGTCCACTTATCGTTCGTTTCTGACGTGTAAACTAAAGGTGGCTTTTAAAAGCCTGTAGTTAAAGAGTGTAAAATAATTATCTTAGTTTGTATTTCTTAAGATAGCCTTTTAAGGTAACAATTATAGACTAAACTAGTTTTATATATATCTCCATTTAAGAACTCGATAGACGACTGTTAGTTTTCTTCTTATTGTACTAGGACTACAGGAATTTGAGACAGTTTTAAAATATGGCATCTGAAGTCCATCTGTTCTTAGGTGTGTTTAAAATACATCCGTTGTTGGTTTCTCATATGGTCAGTTGTGTACTTAAAGTTCACAAATAAAATTCGTAGCTTTTACAGACGTTTTTGAAGCGTGAGCGATTTCTTGTATACGGGTTATGCAATATTTTGTAACTGAACGAGATAAATACGTCTGAAACACTCGCTGATTTTATTGAGTGACGTGTTTGCGTCAAACAGGGCTGCAAATTATTTTCTTGTTCAGAAACCGCGCATGTAAGACCCATCCTCTTGCCCAGGCCTTAACGTGCTCATCGTGTGACAGTGGGATGCTTGGGACCGAACACGATAGCATAGCGAATCTTGTTGCGCTCTACGTTGACCGTTGAGCTCCGTGGGTGACGTCACATTAGATTTCGCGACGAGGACGACTGGGAAGGCGGCTGCGTGTGTCTGACTATACCACCATTTTGGTCCGACAAGAGATAATTAATCTCAAATGAAGATTTTAATTCATCGTCAAAATGGTAGTCAGTATTGCTAAAAATACTTATCCGGAAATAAAGACCGAGTACAGTTTGGATTTTGTCCAACATCACTTCACAGGGGAAATTTTGATCGCCCATTGTCCAATGACCAACTGTAATTTGCAGCTCTCTAAGGCAACATAAAGTTGACAAACTTAGGCGTATGAAACTGTGTAAGATAAAGACAAAACCTAAGAGAGGTATCGACATGTTCTGTTGTAAAAATAAGATATTGTTCTCTACCGTTCTGTTGTATCAATAATCGCTGTATACAATGCCAAGCGTTGTGTTTCTCCACAGGAGAATGCGAATGACCGGTTGTCGTTGAATAAACAGTTGACTTTCCAGAAAAGGATTTGTTTGATTTTCGCTCTAAATGGAACAGTATAAATTAGTTAATGAGACAAACTTTTCACCAACCTTTCAGCAAGACCACACAAGTTACTCAACCTCACTCTCAACATTTGCGAATATCTCGTTTTAAAAATTCTATGCTTTCAATTTTTACAGACGACTCTCTCCATTTCTAAAGGAGTCCTAGCTTAGACACCAAGTAACTACGCATTCCCACTCTTTCTAGCGCACGTTAAATTAACCGGCAAATCCCCCTTTTCACGGAGTTATTAATGCATAAATATTGAAACAATTAGACATTGGTTAAAAGGTTTAAATGGGACCTCTTGCGTTTTTAGAAACTAGCTCAGTTTTTAACCGATCACGGAGCGAAGTGAAGCAAACCCAAATTACGTTTGACTCCAAACTGAAAACCGCTCTTCTCCTTCAATGGAAAACAAGCACAATGTTTTTCGCATGAGTAACAACTGACCAAAGTTTTACACGGCAACGGACCACGGGAGCAAAAGACCAGTGTGTCGACTATCCATTGTGCTTGTAAATTTGCCATCATTGGTGAAAATTTGAAGCTTGCTGTTAACAGTTGCATACAATCAAGTTTGAAAAACTGTCTATGGTGAGGCCAGCAGGAGTGTTCACCTATCCGTCACGAGACCCGGGGGGGGGGGGGGGGGGTACCAATATTATACAGGAACACTCCATCCTTGCTGAATACCTTTATTCTTAGCTCCAGACCAATGACTTCATAGAATCTCAATCAAACTTCAACTTAAGGTAAGTCTCGTTTAATTTTTCAATTATGTGCACTGTAACAGGAGTAAAAAATATGAGAGGTTAAAACTATTGTTACTCAGACAGGACCCACCACTCCGCAAAAAGACAGGTGGTCTCTTGATGTACCCCCCTTCAACCACCTTAAAAGATAGTGTCTTGTTTGTATCGCCCCCACTCTACCAAGAGTAAAAACTAAGAAAAAGATTCAACCTCGCTGTGCTATTCTCCAGCACTGCAAGCTTCATGCACACCTAATATGAAAGTCTTAACTCAAATTTTGAGGCCAATAAATTTTGTCCATTTGGCTAATCAGACAGGTGGTATCTTGCATAGCCACCCTACCCCTACACAAGGTGGGTCCTCATCGAGTACACTTGTTATGACCATTTCCCTAAGGGACCGCTACTTTCGGGTGGCCACTACTTTCGGGTAGCCTTCACTTGCGGGTAACTAAAATACAGATCAGTAATCGAAGAAAAATGGTGAACACAACCGCACAATAAAGCATAATGAAACTTAAAATTCTCAGTGAATTCTCTCTTTCCCATTGATTCTTCGACATTCATGTACAGCCATCAGCATGACGCTTGAGGGAACACAGTTTCTCTTTCAATGATTTCTTAAGCTCTGCCTGTTCTTTCTTCACGCGAAGACATCGTACATACAGAGAATCTCTAATCGTCCTCCCTGAACCCAAACTCCTTCCGGTGCACTCCTGGATTGTCCAGAGAGTGAGCTACTTTCGTTTTTTTTTAAATGTTAGTAGGAAATAACAATAAAGCTTGTTTGATGTTTGGCACTGACGGTTGGTAGTACGTATTGTGTCACAAAGGGCGAAAGAAAGAAAGTCCGAAAATGGACGTTATCTTCGGGTAGCCGTTACTTTCAGGGGGGGGCGCAACTTTGAGAACTCTACGGTACCACTTTCACTGGGACAAAAAAATCTAGTAAGAAACAATGGCTATTATGTCATTAGACCTGCTGAATGCTACTGAAGTAAAGTAAGATAGTTCTTTAGCGCTCACTGTTTTAAAATATTTTCCTTTTGAGCGAAACAGTTGTACCCTATTGTTACAACGATCAGCCACTACAATATTTCCCGTCTTGTCATTTATTGCAATGCCGACTGGCAAAGTAAAACTGTCCTTGTGCTTTCCCATGTGACCAAACGCGAACAACGGCGGATTTGTAACAAATGAATATGGGGACGCATCAACACGCTAAAAATCTGGTGTGTAAGTGACGTTATAGCCAACATCAGTTTCACGCCAAGACGAAGACAGTCAGTTGAAGATTAGCTGGTGAGTGGATACCATTGAATGTGTCCCCAAGAGCCTGGCTGCCAGGAGACGGCACAACCGAGCGTAATTTGTGTTCTCCTTGGTGGACGATACTGCAGTACCCGCGCTAGCCATGGCATAGCCTCTTCCAGGCGTTCAGATAGTGGAGCGCGAGCGAAAAAGAAAGCGAGCGAAAGTGTGTGGGAAAGAAACGAGGGGAGACTGGGGATTATCTGAACGCCTGGAACAGGCTAGCCATGGCAACAAATTGCTTCTTGGCCAACCTAGGGAAACAACGTCTTTTCATTAACCAGGGCGTGAATGTCATGTGGCTATTGTTTACAGGTTATAATGCCGGGAGATTTTGTAGGAAAAGCTGCTCGTGTAAAACACTCCAACGTCATTCCTTCCCACACCTTCACACTCTTTCTAACGCACTTGAAATTGGGGTGACATTCCCCTATTCACGGGGCTGCGAACGCATGATCATTGAAACAATAGAATTTGGTTAGTGAGCTTAAAAGGGACCTCTTCGTGTTTAGGAAAACTGGTTCAGTTCAGGCTCATTGCCAAATTTCTATTGGTTTAATAATCATAGGCGACTTTCCTTTTTTTCTATAAGAGCAATAGCTTTGACACTTGAACAAGATCTTCACACCTTCACACTCTTTCTAACGCACCTGAAATCGAAATTGGCTGGCAAATTCTCCTATTCACGGAGTTGTTAACGCATGATTATTTAAAAAAACAATAGAAGTTGATAATGAGACTAAAAGGGACGTCTTCGATATTTCCAAAACGGCTCAGCTTTGCTCATTAACAAAATTGCTATAGTTCAATATTTCGAAATATTGATAGGCAATTTTCTTCGTTTCCAGAAGAGATATAGCTTGACACTTACTTAAAACATTCACCATCCCCCTGTTTACGGAGTTATTAACACATAACAATAGAACGACGATAGAAATTGGCTGATGAGCTCAGTTAAAAGGGACCTCCTCGATTTTTGGAAAAATGTCTCAGTTTTACCTTTTTAACAAATTTCAATTGTTTCCAGGTGATTTTTCTGTTTTTTCAAGAGCTCTAGCTTTGGCACTTGCACAAATATTTCATGCAGTGGTTGAAAAGGAGCAGTTTCAGTTCATTTTCAAACGCGCCTCACCACTCAGTTAAAAAGGCACAGTTCAACGTTAATTTCGTGCAGTGGTTAAAAAGGAGCAGTTTTTGATGGTTATATTCTCAAACATCGCTTACTGCCAGTTAAAAGGCCACGGTTCAACATTAGATGAATGTTTAAACAATAGAAATTTGTCTGTGAGGTTAAACGAGGCGTCTTTTTTGTTTTGGAAACATCACTAAGTTTTACATGTTTATTAATAGACTTCTGTTGTTAAAATATTTATCGGCGATTTACTCCCTTTCCATAAGACTCGGTTCCTTTTTCTCTTTGTCACGTTTAGTTCTCCCGTGTAATTTTTATTCATCTTTTTGTATCCTTTCCTTGCGTTTCCTCTTTGTAGCGTTCTGTTTTGCTCTCATCGTGTTTTCTTTCTCTCCGCTTATTATTTTTTTGTAATCTTCTGTTCATTTTTGTAACACCAGATTGCAAATAGTAATACGAAAGTTACAAGTGGGAAAGCTGATTTGCGTGTGACCCGGAAAATACAATGAGTGTATCCATACGTATTTTCAGGGTCACACGCAAGTCAGCTTCCACCCTTGTAACTTTGGTATTACTATTTGCAATCTGGTGTTACAAAAATGAACAGAAGATTATATAACCCTATTCTGCCTGGGTGGGGGGGGGGGGGGGAGGGGGCGCGCTGACTTTAACGAATTATAACTTTTAAACGGCTGGACGAATAATCACCAAATCTTGTGACTTTTCCTGAAATTGATCAGAGAACTATTTTCTCTCTTTTTTCAGTCTTGTTTTCAGTTTTTTCCCCTTGGCTTGTAAGAAAAAGATAATCCTTTACTTTTTTCTGCTTGTTTTGATTAAATATGTTTCTTAGAACAAATTCATATTTTCGATGTCCTCATTGTCATGGTGGCTCAAAATTCAAAATGGCTGCTTTGTGACGTCATTGTGACGTCATGAAACGTCATAAAGGACACGTCATAAATCCAATCTGTTAAGCTAATGACGTGCTATAAACGTGCCAAGTTTCATCACAAGAGCGTGAATACTTTTCGAGATCTATGGGGGGGGGGGGGGGGGGCACTTTGTGCCGTAGTCTTTTTAGGAAGTTAAAAGAGTTTGGATTTTGACAGCCAAAAAAAGAATGTAAAGCTTCAGAAAAGCTTCATTGTTCAGGGGTTTTAATAAAATCCTCAAGTCCTCAGCTTCTACATTCGCCCTTAAAAAGACCAACTCAGCAATTGTGCAAATAGAACGCGTCCTTGCAGCACTTTATATGTGAAAAACGGTTAAGTTGCTTTAACTAGAAAGTCAAAGCCATAATTATTTTTTTCACTGCGCTTAATGTTAGTTGATCATTGTTGGCTGTTGGATAGTCAAAAGATCCGTTAGACTCGTTTAACGTGTAGATCCGCCAGGGCAGTAGCACGTACGCGGGATTAAAAAGGTGTTTTGTAATGTTTCAAGTCCTCAGCTTCTACGTTCCTGGTTTTAGAGATGAACTAGATTTATGGGCGTTTCAGAAGAGTAGATTGTAATCGCCTTCATTTACGTAGGAAAATCGCAATAAAAGTACTTTTATTGTAGTGTTTTCCTGTGTAAATGAAGGCGACTACAACTTAGTGATAAGTACAGAGGTCTCTTCCGGAGAGTGATTTCTAGATTTATTATTTTTATTTTTATTATTTTTCTTCCTGTAGGATACAATCGGTTCGTGTTTGAAGATTTGAGTGAGCCCTGGTTGGTTCTGGATAATGTCAGATATGTATCCTGGAATTCTCTTGTAGTTAGTTGACAAGAAAGCAGTGAGCTTGTTACTGCTGTTCACGTCTGGTGCTTAAATAACTAATTTATTACCACATTCTAATTCGTTAGGGATTTAGATTCAATGCCAGACGAGATATCAGAGTAATGCTTTTCAATTGGCGTCGTTTAAACCTTTTTTTATTTCGTTGAACGGTTAAAAGTTACAGACAACAATGAATATGTATGGCTTTCTAGAGGTATTCTTGAGAATTTTTTTTAAACGATTAATCCAGATAGATTATTAGACAGATTATAAATTTTTGGGATTATTGTATCTTAGCCTATTTGTAAGCCAAGGCAAATGTTTCCCACGTGATCAGCTTCTGGTGAAGTTCGTGCTGCGAAAACGAAACAAAGAAAAACCATTTCCTGCAGGTGACGGATATTAAATGCAAACACGTACAAGTTTATTTATTCAAAAGTATCACGTCCACAGATAAATGAATGTGGCTACAGAAATTTAATTTAAAAAGATATCTTGGAACTGTCATCTGAATGTTTAGGACTATTGTAAAAAAAAAGTAAACTTTTAAGACGAAAACCAATAAGCACAGCACAGCATTTATATTTATCAGCTGCTGGAGGAATTCCAAGTTGTAGATCTCTTATGGAAATAACGTGATAACGTCGCTTTTATAGGCGTGTGATTGTTCTTTGCCTTTTCCCTAAGGTAATATAAAGGGATTACATCAGGCGATGTGCATCTCATTATGTCACGTAAACTGGTCATAAAATTTTATGCTCTCGCGATTAAAATGATGGTTTTAAAGCGTGCACACATAAAAACACAAAAGAAAAACTATTAAAACATAAAAGTGGCAGGGACTGTCAAAATTATTCAGGATTGGGCAGATTGCATTGTGAGCGAACCTTGGCTTTTACGGGACAACAGAAATCACAATATTAAATTGTATAAAATATGCGATGTATTTGTTTGAAATTCTCATTGTCCGTTGTCGTTGTCGTTGCTGTTGTGCTATTGCTGTTAAAATAAAGCTCTGTCGCTGTTCAAAGTGCCTTACTGTGGGCAATTTTCTTGTCAAATTCGTGTTTTCCTTTGAAAAAACGTGAAAATTTAGTGACTCAACATAAAGCAAGTTCCTTATTTATCAGCATCACACTTCAACGAATTTTTCCTCGTAAAATAAGTTGAGCCCTTTATTTAAAAATCGCGCTGAAGAATGAGTGGACTCATTTTTGATTTAGCAAAAAACTATCACCTCATCTAAAACACTAGTTCCTTAAGGCTGCCATGGAAACAACGTCGCATTTCAACGAGTCACCCTAGAAATCCATTTCCACTAGAAAATATGGCAGCCAGATTCAATGCCATCTTAAGTTGTTACGGACTAAAGAAGGAGCGAGAAACGAGAGATTATTACTCAATAGCTTTCATTTAGTCGTACTTAAGATTTTTTTTTTTTGCAGTCAGAAGTTCAAACCACTTCGCGCAGCAGAATAAACAGTGACCTGAATCCTTACGCTTTGTGATTTCATCTACTGACTCAAAAATTAGAACCACCTTGCAGAGCATAACGAACAGAATTACAGGAAAGTACTTCACAATACCTTTTGTTTGCATGATCACACTTTGAGGACCACCTTATAAAGCACTATTCACAACATCACAAGCAAGTACTGCTTTTACATGTAATGCATTGCGTGTGAATGGTCACATCAAAGTGTTCAAACTTTACCCAAAGGGTAGTATCTCGTGACTGAATTTGATCAAGAGAGTTATGAAGCAGTACTCTGTTCTGACCTTTAGCATATGACATCACCAGTTCGGAACTCTTGCGTACAACA
This sequence comes from Siderastrea siderea, assembly GCA_964030785.1. NCBI lineage: Eukaryota > Metazoa > Cnidaria > Anthozoa > Scleractinia > Rhizangiidae > Siderastrea > Siderastrea siderea. The sequence goes on from OZ034976.1 coordinate 9,238,751, forward strand.
CTTCTGACAAGCCTACTTAAAGCTGTTTTTTTTTTCGATACAGGCTTACCTCCCATGAATAGAGTATAATTACAACCGAGACGACATTCAACTGTCCGTTTGAGAGATGTCCCGCTTATGGGAGGTTAAAAACAAGTGAAAGTTTTCTGTGTGGCTGGGACCACGATCAACAGTGTCCCCTTAAGTAAGGTGTCCCGACAAGGCCAAGTGTCCGTTAGCGGAGGTACAATGCTCGATTGTATTCTCTTTTTCTGTGCTCCTTTAAGAATTTTAAAAACATATGTTGAAAAACTTGACTATATTGCATTGCAAAAATAGGCCGGGGGGTAAAATAAGCTAGTCTGACGTAGTCTGATGACTAACAAGGGGAAACTGAAATACGCAACCAGCACACAGGAAGTTCACTCAGGCCTGACATTCACGTTACATAATGGCAATGACCTTGGCACTGGTCTGTATAAATAATGCACAGGACCATTTACTCTCGATTTTTCGCGAGTTTGCTAAACGCACGCCACCGGATCTTAAGGAAACAGTAGAGTTTAGCAGGGCGCTGAACCTAATTTTATTACTAAACAAAAAGAGGTTTAGAGGTAAGTTATTTGCGTAGCTACCATCCTTTGTTACAGCAAAATTTTAATTTGTACAGTTGAATTTGCCATGTTGTTTAATAAGATACTTTTTCACGGAAGCGACCGCATGTAAGAAAGCTTAGTGAGGTTAATGGAGCAGCTACAAAACCGCTAATTAAAAATAATAAGTAAACTTTCAATTGGGGGAAACGATTTTTAAGAAACATCTGAACAGGGCTCGAAATTTATGGTCCCAAATGTGCAATTTGCGACTGCTTCGAGGACATTTGCTCCTAAAAAACATAACTTAGGAGCAAATTTGCTCCTTCAACTTTTGGCCCATTTTCATAAAAAATTCATTTTATGCTCCTTGTTAGACCAAATTTACTCCTAAAATTTTGCTTCTGGGAAAAAAATTTAATTTCGAGGCCTGCATCTGAATCACAGTCAGCTGGGCGTCCAATTTTGATTGAACGTGTTCACAGATAATCGAATAAGAACTTTACCGAGAATGGAAAACCCATTCCGGAATCGCATATGTTTTCAAAGAGAACTATCCGTGGGTTTAATGAAGCACAGTGAGTGGTCACCCAAGGGTCGTCCGGCTATGGATTAATAGAGAAACTGTAGTAGTTCGGCGGAGATCCCCAACAGCACGCAGTTTTTCGATGGTGCAGGATAAACCAGTAGTATCTTTTTATTACAGACAAAAGCTTTTATGATACTGAATGTACTTGCTCTGTAGTCAATTACGGAACCGGAGAACATACACCGCGAGAGCTAGCACGGGTACCCCGGCTTATATCAGCTCTTAAAAAAAAAAAGAAAACAAAGGAAGGAGGCTGCGCTCCTTTATCCCCTTGTTTGCCAAGTTGGAGGTGGGGGGGGGGGGGGGGGACTTTGTTGTAAATGTAATATGGCTAGAAAAAAATAGGGATGGGCTGTGATTTTGAGGGGTACATGTAGATAGGATAGCAGGTTAAGGTTTTTATGATTTTGGCGACTGAAACTTCCGAAGAGTACCTTCCGCGTTACAGGACACACTATTTTGGTGTCAATAGCGAAAAAGCGTTACACTTGTTTGGTCAAAATCAAATCAAATTCAATCAATCTATTGGGTTCATAAAGCCGCGATCAGTTGAAAGCTAGTTGAGAGTTGACGGAAGTTCAAAGTACAGTATTTGAAAACGTGAGGTTGTCTCGTGATGAGAGTACGTAAGAGGTGGGTGACTGGCGATGAAAGAAGGCAATTGTTTGAACTCTCATTGACACTTATGAATATTTCAGCAGACTCAAACTTCACTAGAGTACCTAAGAATTAACTAACAACAGCACATGAGAGTATGCTGTCTAACGTAAGTGAGATATAAACTCTGCGACTTTCAGTTATTAGAATTCTCAATTCTCCTAGAATTTTGTGTGATAACATCTGACACGTTACTTAATCGTTTACATAGGGACAAAAGAGTCAAGTTCAACATGTTTGTCAACGACGCACTTGAAAGAACCAGCAAATTAAAATCACGAGACCAGTTAACCCAAGACATGCTTTCAAGGTGCGGACAGGTTGCGAGCGAACTGCGTGTTATTGGAGACGCCCTCGAGACGCGCTTTCATCGCACACTGCGCTTAGAGGCAGCTCGTCGACAAAACCACTGGCGCAGCCATTTGGTTAACAAATTTATGGCAACCATCAAAGAATGCTTACTGGAATTGTAGTTAAATTTGGTTCCGTATTCAGCGGTGGATGGTTAGAACTCCTCAAGACCTGTAGGAACTAGAACTGAGTGTAACCTTGGACACGTGGTAGAGGCGTGGGTATTTTATATTCCAGGATCATTTTTAGAAATTTAAGATATTTAATAATTCAATACATATTTACTCGTCTGTTTTGAAAAAGTAAGACAGATAATTTTGCCATATTTAATTGAAAATTTTTATGCATAACTAAACGCCAAAGGAAAAGAAAAGACTAATGTAAATAATATAATAAGAAGGAAAGCCTTTGCAAAAAAAAAAAAAAAGCCCAATTATTGACGGTAGAGAAAATTTTTGAGAGCCGTAAGTTATCACATATTGTTCACATGAGAACTGAAATGTCTGTGAGACATGATTGGCTAAAATCTTTATTTTTCCATAGCCATCGATGAAATGGGTTTGAGTTTGTCATGAAAAAAATCGCAATCGATATGGACTTGGCGCAATAAGAGTGGTTATTTCGTGTGAACTGTTCGCAAACTTAAGACATTATAAAGTTGTTGTTGTTCAGTGTTGCTGTGAGCGTTGCATGACAATTTGCAAGAAAAATTGCAGTGTGACATATCTTGCAAAGACCACAAGAGCTGCGTCACAAGTTGCTACAACGGTTGTGAAATTAGGATAGAATTCTTTTTCTGCAATGATTGTATAAATTTTTCAGCAATTTGCGAGTTAGAAATCAAATAAAAATACAGCAAAAAATGTCTCACTCTGCCTCCATGTATGATTATAGTGTGTGTAGTGTATTTGGCTGTTTTTTTTTTTCATATATTTCTATGATAATCCAAGCAAAATTAAAGCTTCCTGGAATCGCCCTCAAACGGCCAAATACGTCCATTAAATTCTCATACACACCCATATATACTTTACGCCGTCATCATTAACAAGGAGTCTCGCAACAATAGTTTGGGATACATGTGGAAGCGCCTCATGCACCTATGACGTTGCAAACCGAGCCATTGCGAAACGAGCAGCATGCAGCCTCATCCCCAGGCCTTCATGCGCTATCGAGTGACAGAGGGAGGCCTGGAACAAAGCGTGATAGGCGAATTTTCCCGCCTAACCGGATGGGTGACGTCACATTTCATTCGAGACTGAGCGGTATGATATACTACACCGTGCAACCCGCCTTAAAAAGTGGAACACAAGTCGCCATCTTAGACCTTTAACCCAAAGAACCTGGAAATCAGGAAAACTCGTGAAAAGTCGCCTGCTGCGCGCAATGAGAAAAGAAAGAGGTCCCGCGCATAATTCGCACGCTTTCGTGGGTTCAATTCACCCTTGATTATCCCGCAGAGAATTCAGGAAATGCTTGTAACTTTTTCCCAAAGAAAATGCTTGGCTTCCCCAGAATACAGAGTGAACTTAATTATAATTCCTGAGGCTTTCGCTTCCCTTTACTAGAGATTCATGGCTAACAAACAGTTATAAAAGTTGAAAAGCTTAAACACGAATTGTTTGCGGTACCAATAAACTGTTCAAAAGTGAAAAAAGGATTCGCTCTGACGAAGGGCTAACGCTCGAAACGTTAGCTTTCAATCTCTTTACGGTGGCCAATTTGCTTATCGACTCAGTTGATAAATCCAAATTTTGTGTTTCACGTCCCCACCGACGCAGCACCACAGTTTCTTTAGAAACCTAACCCCCTTGTTTGTTCAAAAGTGAAATACTATTACGGTAAAATACTTCCTCCTTATTGTAGGTCTAAAAGGTAACCAACTTACATGCAATTTGAGAAAAAAAGGACATCGTTTTCAATAATAGTTTCAAAGACGTGTATCGATATTGGTAATTAGTGCATACCAAAACAGTAGATAGCGTTTTTCGCGCGCTCTGATTGGCTAACTCGGGATAGTATCTGCCATTCTCCTCCCGGCATGCATTGTTCTGGCGCGTTTTTCCTCATTCGTCAGAAAGAAGGAACTGTCTGGTGTTGGCTATCCACCAGATATCCATTATTGCCACTTCATGGCTCGACAATTATCCACCACCATTTGCCTCACTTCGGTGAATAACTGTTGGCTATGGAAACGTCTTTGAAGCTAAAAAATGTTGTCCTTTTTCTCAGCTTCCTCTTTAGCACCTGCAAAATGCGTCGTTCATCAAAAAACGAAACTTTTTTTACAGACCTTCAATATACAACATTAAACCATGGCCAAAAACAGTAAATTGAGATACACTCTATTGAAAATAAGTTGTCGGTTAAAAAGCATAAGCACGTGGGTCGTACAGTTTTAGCAAGGAGAAAAATTGGGGGATTTTTAAAGGACACTACTTGAAATTTCCAGCACTTGATCTCTCACTAAACTCAGAAACTCGGTACTTGATTTCACTAAACGCCCTTCATGATAGCCTGAGAAAACAGCCGACATCTCGCGAGGTCGCCACTTGAGCTCGTTACTCGGACGTCGTTTTGCGAGGGCTCAAGTGGCGACCTCGTGAAACGTCGGCTGTTTTCTCAGGCTACCTTCCTGAACAAGAAAATTGGTCGACTAACACAGATATCGAATGGCAAGAAGTTGAGGCCTCAAACGTCCCTGTTGTCGCGGAGGAAAAACACCTTGAATTTTTAAGTTTTTTCAAGTCAACTGGCAAAATTCAAGCCTTTGCAAGACTTATGAACCATGAAACTATTCAAGATAAGCCACAAGGGAATGCTGGGAAAGTATTTCAGGCGAATTTTTCCCAGAATTCGTTTGAGTATGAGTTTCCCATTCTGGGTTATTCTATATTGTATAACTGAAGTCATGGAAAAGTCTTCCTGCTTCCCAGATAACCACTAGATCAAACTGTTTCGCGGTTTATATTTAATACCTGACAACATTTTTCCAGTCAACAACCTTTACCCAACACATCAGTTTAAAGTGCATAAACACAGGCATTTTACATTAACCTTGCAGTCCCACGACTAAAACAGCTCTCCTTCCCTTCTTCATGGTTACAAAAAACTGCAAAGAATTCAAATTTTCAAAACTAATCTGAGGCAAGGCTCAAGTTTTTCAGCACTATTGTTTTTTCGTAGGCGAGATACTTGAAGGTTATTTACAGGGGCACCCAACAAAAAGGAAAAAAAAAGAAAAAAGAGAACACATGAGGTATTATAAAGAAACGTGTATAGTAGTGCAGTTTGGTCTGTTCGAATTGTTTAGCTAAATATATAAGAGGAATAAAATTTCTGACTCTAAATGCCACTATTGTCCTTCTGAAAACAAACGGAGTAAACTTTAATATGCTATGAAAATGCGTGGAAACGTTTCACCAATAGAAACTGCACTTTATCATCACAATTGAACCAAAATATCCGAGGACATTTTAAACTTAAAAGGTCTTCTGAACTGAACCGTTGGGTACCCCTGAATCTAAGGATGTGTTTAACCCTTTAAGCCCTAGTGTCATTGTAATACTAGTTTGGAGAAGTCGTTTAAAAATCGATACATTGCATCTTTGGTGAACACTTCCTTAATTCTTATGACATGTATACTTGACAGTGTATTGATGTTATAAGGAGAAATTTGAAGCTGATCACTATCAGGGCTTAAACGTTTAAACGATACACTGTGGCTCTATGCCACACTGGGGAAAGAGTAAAAATATGACAAATAAGAACAGTACATTAATATTATATTGAAGTCCAAGAGATAATGACGGTTGTTCATATAAGAAGAAATGGTCACTACAGTTTCACTTGAAGACAAACTTCAAGTTATGTAAAGTGGTTCTATTACATTTGAATGTGCTTACTAAATCCTCAAGTGTGACCACTCAAGTGAAAGCTATTGAGCAGCATTTTCTGCTGGTGCTGTTTATTATGCTGTACAAGGTTGTTCTAGCTTTTGAGCTCGTGAATGAAATCCTGCAATGTGACCATTTAAGTGAAAGCTCCATGTATTGAACAGTACTTAATCGTAGTCCTGTTTATTACATTATACAAGGCTATTCTACAAACTGAGTCTGCGGATGAAATTCTCACGTGAATTTCATTCAATGAAAGCTATTGAACAGTACTTTCCTTTTTGCAGTACAAGTTGGTTCTAACTTACGAGTTTGTCTATGAAATCCTAAAGCACAAATTGGTTTAAGTTTCGAGGGGCACTCTTAAGTAGCCCGAGTCAAACAATTGAAGAAAATGCACTCGAAGCTTTCCAAGTCTGGTAGTCGAATCAATTTTGAAACCCTCCTAGCAAAGTTCCCTTCAAACTCTGCCTCAATCATCCTATTTTCCCATGTAGATTGAAGGGAACCCTGTTCTGCTAGTGCAGGGGGGGGGGGGGGGTCACATGGGTCACATGGGAAAAGGGACACTTGCTGGAAAGAACCACTTATCAGTGCCCTCTCAGGCCCCTGCTCAAGGGTAGCAGCAATAGTGAAAGCACTCCCACTGTTGCTAAGCAACAGCATTGCACCAAAAACAATAGGCCATTGCTTAGCAGCTGCTCTGATAAGTACATGTACCACACGCCAAGTACATTGTCAAACAAGGAAATCTGATTGAAAAGCTACTTACACTGAATTTTTGTGACTTCAAAATATAAAACTGTTTTGTTTCCAAACACTGGAGTCATATTTCAGTAGTACAACTGCACCACGTCAAGATCTTTTCTTCCATATATCTCCTTCTAAATTCCTAAATGCTCCAAGATTAAATATATACTGTTTATGCCTTGTTTTTTCTGAGCACCAATCATTACGGCTTCTCTCATAGGTGCACTTGACACAAATAAACTGCAGGGTGTCCCCTAGGCGTGAGTGTGCAAAAGTGCACCCTGCCGGTGCCTTGCCCTCAACATGACGCCAACACTCTTCAGATTTATCTGATCCCCTGACAGGCACTCCATGACGCATTCGTCCTTCCTTATCCCAGTACATTGGTTTAAACGCTACTTTTTTACCAGATGTTAGATGTTTCCCATCAAGCGGTTTCCATCCCTTTTTGGGGTTCTTGCTCTGCATCGCCTGCTTGTATTCTGGTGTTTCTGGTAAGCTATCCAAATAACCTTGAAGCGTCTGTGGGCCAACATTCTGTAAACTTGAAGAGAGTCGTGACGCACTGCTCTCCACAGATATATCATCACATTTTGTGAAGTGACTTGTATCTGATTTTTCTGAGGGTGCTGTCCTTGTGGGTTGGGCTTGACGGGGTGGTGGCTGACTAACAGAACTTGATTGAATTCTTTGTGTTGATGGTGTATAATAAGGTGGATGTTCTGTAATTGAGCTGAAGCTATGCTGGCTGTCTTGGCTTAGGCCTGCTGTATCTGTTAAGATACAGGAAAAAATGAATGTTTGAATGAATTCATTAATGGCCAGATTTAACCTGCAACACTTAATAAAATCATTCTACTACTGCTGAGAAAAACACAAATCTCATGATTATCTTCAGTATACCATTATCCCATCTTTCCTTTTGGCTGTGGCAGACAAATTCTTACAAGCAACTCCCACCACCACTCTTACAATCATTCTACAGGATTTAAAGCCAAGTTAACCAGCAAAGAAATAATTGTCCAGCAGTTGTTTCATTTTAAACAACTGATTAAAAGCTGAAAAACAATAGGCATTTTGCATACCTTGGATAGTTTTTGGGACTTAACTGATGCATTTATTTGAAAAAGGGCATGCAATAAAACTGCAACATTGACACTGTATAATTATGTGTCACTTAAAATAAATCCAACCAAATCAGGAGGACTTTTCCTTAGGTAGTTTGTAAATATAATTCTCAAGTGTGACCATTTAAATGACAGCTGTCCCACAGGACTTTTCTGTGATACTGTTTATTATGCTGTGCAATTTGGTTTTGTCTTTTGAGTCTGTGGATGAACTGCTTTAAAGTGTGAACAACTACAGCATAATGAAAGCTGTTTTCACAGCACTTTTCTGAGGTAGTGTTTACTACATTGTGCAAGTTGCTTCCAAATTTTGAGTGTGATCAAATAATAGCTACTGAGCACTACTTTTCATTAAATGTGCTATATCAAATATTAAGGTAGGAAAGTTTGAGTGTCTTTTTCTTTTTCCAATTTTGAATTAAGATTTTTGCACCACATCAACAGTGAATGAGACAGATTTACCCCCTCCCCTACCCCTAGAGAGATTTGTTCCAAACTATGACAACCTGCAAGTGACTCGACAGCTTTTAACCTCTTATTCCCCTCCCCACTTTTATGCCAATGTACTAAGAAAACAAATTACCAGAATTTAAAGCAGAGGCATACGAGTGTTGAGTTTCCATTTCCAGATTTTCAAAGTCTTTCAACGACTGCTCAATGGCCAGGTCTTCTCTCTCGTCAACAATATCCTTGGGTGATGGGATGTTAGAACCTATTCTCTGGCGATGACTTATGTCTGGAGTTGGCGCATGAGCAGAGACTGACGGCATTGAAACAGGGTTTGCATTGCCGGCATCATGATTAAACATAACAGCAGCCTGACTGGCAATAGCATCTGAAATGACCATATTTGCAGGAACACTTGTAGCCGGGGCTGGAAGGAAGGCCCCATACATATTGGTGGCATAATCTGGGTACTGGCCTATACTAGACCACATCTGTGCAGCTAAATAAGGGTCCACTTGCTGTGTATCATAGGAATCAGGGACCTGAGCAGAACTTAATGGTCCACTATGAGGTTCATTTAATTTAAAATCTGTACCAGCCAGTTGAGCGGCATACTGATTAAGAAACTCTTGTTGAGAGTTCAAGTTCATCTCATTCATGTTATTGATAAGTTTGTCATAGTCGGCATCAGTAAAGACAATATCATCGGTCTGTACACAGGCATCACTGGTTTCCATGGAGACTTGACAGTATTTTTCCACTGTTGCTACTTTTGTTGACTTCTTTGCTTGCTCTATCAAGGAAAAGAAATTCTGAGATTCACTACTGAGGGCTAACAGAAATGAGAAAGAACAAGGATTACACGGCAAAGAACTGACACTGCGGCTGAGCTAAAGAGGCGACATCCATTTCCCAGGATAGTCTTCAATGAAGCACTGTGGAAAAAATCTGGCGAGGGGATCATATGCCATGTGGGTCAGGATTAACAAAAATCTTAACTCCAGCTTGCAAGCAACTTTCAAAATTTGCTTGCCTACACCAATTCCCACTTACCCAAGAATTCTCAGGACATTAATAAGTGGTAAGGAAAAGACACATGAAATTGCACACTGTGAACAGACATGTTTCAAAAACATGAACTTGGTGTTTGTTGTGTGATCACTTATCTCTCTTGAATATTTGATATACGATGTGAGATATTAATTCAAGTCGGCAGACTTGCACTGTAAGATTAATGATGGACAGTTTGCCTGATGCCTTGCCCATTCAAGTCAGCAGAAACAGTTACCTGCCAGACTACTTGTCCCACAATTAAACCAGAAGGACTTTCGTCAAGCCCTGATGTGGGCATGTTATGCCCCACACGGTAGTCCTATTTTAATTTATACCTTTTTTAAAAATTAAGTTTTCTTTTCAAGTTGTTCAGCAAAATTTTTAGTACTTCAATCTTGAATAATGAGGTTGGTAATTTCTAATAACGTAAGTGAGAGGGCTTGCTCTTTTATTTGTTGACTCTTAAAAGTTAATTACACAATCAGATGCTATTTGAGCCCAGCTGTGTGAAAGCTCAGCTTTGACGGATGTCAGAACCTTCTTTAGAATGGGTCACAAATCTGGCCTTATATGCAAATTGAAGGGCTGAGAGCATAACCGTCTTAAAACCACATTGGGTTCATTGGGTGATGATGACTTCCCGTATAAAGAAAGTAATTATTACAATGTATTAATTTATTTTTTTATTCTACCCCTTACCTTGGCTGGTAAATCTTTTACTCCATGACTTCATTATTGGAATACACCTCCCAAGAGGAATACCTATTTCCTGTGAGTGGGCAAAATTATTATTATTATTATTATTATTTTAAACTACATGTAATTGAAGAACACAACAGTTTACTCAGGATGGGAGATTACAGTACAATTTAAAACACCACCAAAAAGGGAAACTTATGAGAATACAGTGCTTTCAATAAGCACTGACGGCCGACGAAAAGCGTCGGCTATTTCGTTCAGAAAAGTCGGCTACTTTTTGCCCTAAATTAAAGTAATTAAAGAAAGATTGTTTCAAACCCCTAGTTGATACAGTCGGCTACTCTATTCAGACGAGCTGCCTACTTCAAATTTTATTGAAACCCCTGAGAATACCCTTTAAACAAAATAAATAATGAATAAATCAATCAATAAATGAATAAACTGTGAGTAAATAAATAAACAAATGACCAGGAAGAAACAGAATGTAATAAGATTCTTATTAGGTCTTATAACATTCTAACCCAGAATCCCACTAAGATCAGGTATTTGCCATAAGATCCTAATGGGATCCCATAGAATCTCAAACAGGATGCATGTTGTCCAGTATCCTGTAAGAAAGGTCCCTGTAGGATCCTCATCAAGATGTTGTGCGGGATGCTGCAAGATCCTGAGTAGGATCCTGCATAAGATTTCTATCAGGAAATAGACCTACCTTTTCCCACCAACATATGTTTAAAAGAAAAAAAGAGTATAAGATGTATTCTAGTTCCAGTAAGATGTTTTTAAGAGTCACAGTTATTGTGAATGAATTTACCCTAAGAAGCTGTTTAAGTTCATCTTCTGTCTCTACAAAGTTTAGCGTCTGGTCCTGTAAAAACAAATCAATCACCTTTTAGGGGATTTCATACTGTGCAACAGGGCTGGAAATTAGAACTCACCCTCTCACCCATCCAAATATAAATCCTTTTGGGGTGAGGACAAATCATACAAGTCGTCTAGGTCTCTCACCCAGTTTAATAACTCTTAAATTGTGACCATAACTTGCAATGAATTATTAATAAACTGGGTTTGACGTCATTACTTCAAGGTGTACATAAAATCAAAGAAAACAAAATAAAAATAAATTGGAATTTGCAGTGGCATCTCCACAAAGTGGCTATTTGTCTACTGATTCCACATTGCAGGGTCCGAAATTGCGACCAGCTGGTCGCCAATGCGACTGAAAATTGAGTGTTGGCGACCAGAATTTCAAGGCTAGTCGCCAGCAGGCGACTAACTCTCAGCATCTTGTTAATGTTTTGAGCCGCCACTCAAGGAATTAATCTCGCTTTTGATTTCCAGCATTTTGTTTTGATTTCCAGCAGAAGCTTACCCCTTGTCTTGTCGAATAATCTCTAATCAACCATCTCCATAGAAAATAATTTGGATCAAAAACGAAGGTAAGATTCCTGTTAAATGACCTCCACAACAGTTGTAATCCATGCACTGTAATCGACATTTAGCGGCCACCATGTTTTCAGCGGTTTCATCTGACGGCCATACCGTGGGCGCATTGCATAATCACATGCTTTCCTTTCGCCATTGGATATTCAACGAAACGTCATGTTTCCTAGCGTTCTACAAGTTTTTGAGAACGCTTTACAGTCAGAAGAGGTGGCATTATGTTTAGTCTTCAAACTAAGAGAGCTATCTATTTAACAAAAACTCCTTTTCAACTAAAATGTAAGCTACACGATCATTTAATGCCTTTTTTACATGACAGTCTGACTCTTGGTGATCGTTCACGAGTAAGATGTTTTCGCGAAGAAACATCTTTAAAAACTTCATGTTTTTGTGTTTCGCTGTGAAGCAAAAATTTTACGGACACTTGTTGGCGACCAGAATTTTCAATCTGGCGACAGAAAAAAACATTTCAGTCGCCACATGACGCCCACATAAAAAAGTTAATTTTGGACCCTGCATTGAAATGGAACATGGAAATGCTGGTGTCTGTGGAAGGAGACAAACCGGAGTACCCGGAGAAAACCCTCAGAGCAGGGACGAGAACCAACAACAAACTCAACCCACATACAACACCGGGACCGAGAATCAAACCTGAGCCACATTGGTGGGAGGCGAGTGCTGTCACCACTGCACCATCCCTGCTCTCCTATCACTGTTGGGGAATTACCACTGGGGATTCATTACTTTCTGAATTAATAAATAACAGTAAATTTTTTATTCTCACTAAAAGGAGCTGTGCTGCATTGTTAATTCACAACTTTGCAAAAATTGAAGGGCTGAGAGGTCAACGTAACTGCCTTAGGTCAAATTTCACATTGCTTTCCATGTCTGCTCAGAATGCTTTATTTTTTGCATGTGGCCTACAACTGAAGAAGCATCTAAATTGTTTTAAGAAACACTGCCCACTTGTTTATCTCCAGTTTCAACAGCCATTGCAGTGAAAATTCCATGGATAAAAATGGTATTTTTACCTTACAAGTCATGTCACTCTGCTGCCCTCCTTTGTTTTTATTCACAAAGGTTTCCTAATTCGTTATTTCAACAAAAGTTTCACTAAGGATGCAATCATATAATTTAAAACCTACTTATAATTTGAAATTTTTTGGAAATTGGCAGCCAGGGTGGGAAAAAATACACCCATGGTAATGCTCCTGGAATACATATGGTGGTTAAGCTCCCAGCCATTCTATTGGGATTGGTAGCAGCAAAAATTGTATAACAAATTTTTTTGCTGATGGCAGCAAAAAATCCTTGGTTCATGTTTCGAGCTTCAGGCATTGCCAGTGATAAAAACTGCAGTAACTTAGTACAACGTACCTGAATACAGTGTTCCTGGAAAGTCAGTTTTAAGTCTGCCATTCCCAATTGATCAAGAACTCTGAAAACTTCTTGGTATGACTCAGCATTTCCATGGGAATAGCTGTTGTGGTATGAATTGGATTGCATGATCTGAAAATACAAGAATATATGTAGTCAAAATTGTAAATGCAGTAAGGCTATGCAAAATGCATTTCTAAATACTGCTATTATTATTATAGCTTTCATTACTTTTAGTGGTTTCGCACTATATAGTGAAAAACTGTCTAAATGCATGTGCAAAAATGACATGACAAATTTGATGACGCAAGTTTACTAGCGGGAAAAACAAAATGATAACGGTTAAACACTCATCTACAGTATTTAGGGTTTAAGCACTGATTGATAGTGATTAGGCCTAAGAACTCATCTACACTGTTTAGGGTTAAGCACTGATTCCAAGATGGTTAGCTTTTAGTTATTGTTGTGGGTGGGCTTTTAGCTATTGTTATTGTTAAGTTTTGTCATTGCTAAACTTTGTACAGTTCATACTTGAATTTGTCATTTTTGCAAGTGAATTAAATTCGTCATTTTTGCACGTGCATTTAGACAGTTTTCCCTATATAGCGCTAAACCACTAAAAGTAACAAAAGACTGTTGTTATTATTAAAAGATGGATTTTTGGCATGATATTGCAAAGTAACAAATTAGTGACAATGACCTTGTTTTAATTACCACAATTACCACCAGGGAAATAAGTTGCACTTTTTAACCTGAAGTTTTCATTCCAAACTGGGGTGCTTGGGGTGCAGAACATCTGAAAACAGTCCCATAAACTTCATACAAAAGAGTCCAGTCCCAGAGAACCATTGGATTGCATTGCTCATGTTTTATGCTTTTCACCAAACAACTTTTTTTCAATTATGTGTATATCATTTGTGGAGGTGCAGCTAATACTTTAATGACTGGGCAAGGGTTGTTCCAGGGTGGAGGGGTGAGGAGGTGGATTGACTCAGGTGTATAACAGGGCCTGGTTGTTCAAAGCGGGATTAAGCTAACCCAGGATTAGCGTCAATTTTGAATCCAATTTCCTGAAGGCTTTTCTGGAATGTTTGTTTTTATTTTAAAATATATAGTTCACCAGTGAATGTTTATACTTAGAGAATGTTAATTCGTGCCATAGAATTTCAACATTGCATGACAAATACTACAGACAGTCTTTGTCACAATTCCAACGGAATGATCACAATTGTGACTTCACAATGCAATGAAATAGTAATTAGCGGTCTCGTTAAGGGGTTACTACATTATTTTCGCTGAGGTGAACGTTTTGAAATTCGTTGTTCAAATTAGGTCCTTCAAAATTCCGAATTTATTAAAATTAAATCCCTGTTTTTCCCGACAACCACTTCCTGTTTAAAACCAAATTTCAACCGAATCTGGTAAACTGCAAATTGAAAATCGCTTAGCGTGAAACCCGGGCAATTACGACTTATCTTCACTAAAGAAAGAGCAATATTCACTAACCTTTTGTTGAGAGAAGCTTTCTGCTTCTTTCTTCGTATTTCAATCTCGAAAATTCGGTCTAAAAGCAGAAAATTCCGCTATTATCAGGCAACCGACATTTTTTCAGTAATGCACGCCGCCATTTTGGACTCTGACAGGAGACTGGTAACCGACGACGACCAACCGCTGGAACCAAATTGGCTGGAATGCGGGCGTCGACACGAAGACAGGCAGGCCTCATGGCGACAGGGTGTGGGGATCGAGGGTTAAAAGTAGAGGGAACTAATGTAAAACACATTCTGTAGAACGCGAACAAAACCCTTGAAGATAATGTCAGCCATGCCAGTGGTCAAGTAGCGCTCTTCCAAGGGGGTGGGGGGGGGGGGGGAGAAGGGGGGAGGAAATGGGGAGAAGATACCTGCTTTTGAAAAGATGGAATATTCAGCATGTCGCGAGCGTGGGACAAAGAAAAAAAATCTGAGTCCCCGACGGGAATCGAACCCATGACCTTCCGTACACCAGTCGGACGCTCTAACCACTGAGCTACTGGGAGACTCGTGGTGAGCATAGGTCATATTTACTGAGTTCGTAGTGACACGCGTCCTGCATATTGTTAGGATCAGCGATCTCGAAGTGCCCTATAGGTGACAAATAAAGAAAGATGGTGAATTTTAAGCTCGGAGAAGAAATATGAAACGATGGAATATTCACCATGTCGCTAGCGTGGGACAAAGAAAAAAAATCTGAGTCCCCGACGGGAATCGAACCCATGACCTTCCGTACACCGGTCGGACGCTCTAACCACTGAGCTGCTGGGAGACTCGTGGCGAGCATAGGTCATATTTACTGAGTTCGTAGTGACACGCGTCCTGCATGCGTCCTGCTTATTCACTCGAAATTTGGGGTGGTGTACCGTCCAAAGCGCAGAGCTCTCACCCCATTTCGCAAGACTCTACCCAACCTATACCCCAACCTATACCTTTTAGGGGTTAAAATGTTTCATTCCTACTGTTTAAGAAAACACTTTACGTGGGACCAAATGACTGACACTTTGCGTGCAAGGGAGGTGGGACTACGCCCATGGCAACATCATCTACCTGGTTATAAAAGCTGACCAAAAGAGAAAAAGTTGTTAGAGACGTGGCATAAACGAATGACCTCAATAATTTCATGAGACTCGAAACACTGTTGACTGCGAGATGGTGCACGATACGAGAATCGAGCCGGTCGTAACGCCCATATATTCTCTTATGTGGGTCGCTCGCTAAAAATTCGTTTCGCATTGCCCAAGTTGCATGAAATTCTGTTGTTTTAGCTAAAGGAAACCCTCGGGCATTGATTATAGCCCAATACTGGCAACCAATTTATGCGAATTTCTGCTCAGTATTATTGTTTTTATCATTTACCGGAATCAATGATTGATAGCACAACAAATAATGGGGTACGTTAAGTCAGACAGACAAGTCAAGTCAAGTCAAGCCAAGTAAATTTTATTTCGCCGACAAATAAACAAGTGAAACTGGAATTAAATATATAAATTAATACGTACAACGTTAGCCATTGTCACGATTTGATGAGCCCTTTATATTTATGGAAAAGTGTGAAGTTTCTTGTATTAGTATGTTCTACACTTGAAAAAAAAGTCATTAAATTTGTTATAGAGGGGAAGAATAAAGGGTGGAGGAAATTCTCCTCTTAATTCTGAGCTGCACCCAAAAACAAAATTTGTCTATCTAATAGCCCAATGAATTCTTATCCTCCAAATCTTGTGCCCCAGCCCCAAGCCTGACGAGAACTTAGTTACCTTGGAGAATCTGATCAGTATTTTTTCACCGATGAAGAAAATTTGCGATCTAAAACAAACGCCGGCAGGTACGATAAGAAAATCAGCCACTTAGCATCCTCGCCAACAACGTAGCGTGTCTGGGGCGGTTGTGACGTCAGTGCATCTACAATTGCGTCCACTACCGAAGAGGGGTCCTCGGGCTTCGAGCTCATAGTTTTGATTATATGATTAATAACTGAAAAGGAAAGAAATAAGAATGGTTTTCAGTTGGCAAGTGTATATTTTATTTGATGATTTTACAGATAATAGAGTGACTTTGCATCACGTTAACTGCAAACGGCCAATGTCAGATCGCCGTTTACATTTTCTCAGGAGAATTAATAAGTATATACGAATAGTACAGAATAATTCTTGCGTTTGTGGCTAATGCGAAACTACTCATTCTCATTTAGGAAAGACAAAACGAAAACAGGAAAAACGGGAAAATCAAGGTCACGCAGTTACTTCTGCCGTTTTCGTTTGCCGTAAACGCAATGTTAGCATCTCTTTAATACGCGCAGATACCCCTCCTATTCCAAAAAAAAATTGAAAGCGCTACACAGAGACTATAACTATCAGTTCAGGGGAGAAAGTGGGGGGTGGGTGGGGGGGTCGCCGTCGTTATCATCATCATCATCATCGTCATCGTCGTGGTTGTCGTCATTTCTCAGTGTGAATGAGACTCGGCCTAACGAAAACAAACTATTGACATTTTGACCTTCTATCTTTTTGCATTTTTATACCAGTTTCATTACTTGTTTGAGATTGGGGCTTACTAAAAATGGAAGGTCTATCCAAGAAATCAGAAAATCAAAGGAGAGCCTTAACAGAGAACGGGGTTTAATAGAGCTTTTCAGTATCTAACGGTAAATTTTGTTCGTTAAAAGGCAGTCGTAGAACTTTGCTTGTGTCAAAATGATCAATAAACCACTGCGATAAAATCGTTCAATGAGCAATTAATGATATTACCTCTGTCTCGATATTGCTCTCCATAATCGTTTTTCAGTTCCGGACTGAGATTATTCCATAAATCGTGCATTGTTCTCTTGAAGATTCCCTCCTTAAATATGCCAGTTTTGTGACCTCCGGGTTCAACCATGCTAACCTGTACTCCCCACGGGCTCAATTCACGTCTGATGGCATCAGATAGGGCTTCCACGGCATATTTAGAGACACAGTAAGCGGACTCAAATGGGATCGCAAGGCGACCTGTTGCAAAGAAAACAAGCGGGAAGACTTTAATTTTGATAGTCACTGGATATCATGCGGTTCTGACCAGGCTATTTTTGAGGACGATGGCGTGAGCTTCCACATCTGACTAATACTTGCCAGAAACAATCCTTGGGTTAAATAGTGTACAGTTCTACCGTTAAAAACTACGAATGAAAGTGTCACCATTCGAACGAAAGCCTTTCTACGAGGGACAGTACTTATTACGCTGTACAAGGTGGTTCTGTGTGGGGGCGCCGGGTGGTGTAGTGGCTAGCGCGTTGGACTTCAGATCTGAAAGTCGGTAGTTCGACGCCTAGTCCCTGCCATCGTGCTGTTTCCTTAGAGAAGAACATTTACCCCACATTGTCTCTCTCCACCCAGCTGTATAAATGGGTACCGGTGATATACCGCTGGAAGTAATCCTGCGATGGTTTAGCAGCCCATCCAGGGGGGAGTAGCAATACTCTAACGTTTGTAGGGCCGAGTACCAATGTGGTTGCTCTGGTTTCTTTGTATTTAGATAAATTTTTTTTGTGTATACTTCAACAATTGTGTAGCGTAGTAGTGTAGTGATCATCGCGTAGGACTTTCGATCTGATAATCGTGAGATCAAAGGGTCGGTGGTTCGAGGCTTTGTCTCTCCATTCTATCGTGTTGTTTCCTGAGACAAGAAACTTTACATCAAATTGTCTCTCTCTAGCTGTAGGTATATAAATGGGTACCGGCTAACTTTTAGAGAATCCTAACAGAAAAGTTGGGGATAACCCTGCGATGGACTAGCATCTCATCCAGGAGGGACATTGTAAAGGCCGGGCCGAACGAGACCAAGAGTTTTGGATTTATCAACTGAGTTGATAAAGTAGATTGGTCACCGTAAAGAGATTGAAAGCTGACGTTTAGAGCGTTAGCCCTTCGTCAGAGCGAATCCGCACCACAGTTTCCTTAGAAACTAACCTCCTTATTTGTTTGGAGACCAAGAGTTGCCGAGAGTTTAAATGATGAGAGTTGACCAAGAGTTTTCTTCAACACTCGGTGACTATCGTTCGCCCGGCCAAACAAGAACGAGAGTTGACGAGAGTTCATCGCGTGACAAGACAAATACAGGCCAAACGAGAGAAAACTCTCAGCGACTCGCAACAAAAATTTGAGCAGGTTCTAATTCGATGAGAGCGGGCGAGAGTCGTCGAGAGTGCATGAGAGTTTGAGGCCAAACGAGAGAGAGTCAGAGTTTGAATTCTCATCAACTTTCGGCAACTCTCGCTCTCGTTTGGCCCTGGCTTAATGCTCCTGGTTGCTTTATGCTATGCTGAAATCGGACGGAGTTAAGCGACGGCCTTGATAAGTCCCATGACTCCTTCAATCGAGTGGATTGGACACATGACCTAACCTTTACTTTTATTCTGCTTTCGTGTGGAACTTTTGTATCTTTATAATGTAGAACAGATATTTCATGGATAATCCGTTTACCTGCCATGCTTGACATATTCACTATTCTTCCCTGGGATTTCTTCAACAACGGCAGAAAGGTCTTGGTGACTTCAGCCATCCCCCAGATGTTCACATCCGCCATCTTTTTTGCACGGTCAAGTGGAGTCCATTCAAAGGGCGCAATTAAGAAAATCCCAGCATTGTTTACCAGTCCCCACAGGCCTGGAATGTAAAAAGAGGCAAGATTATGTTAGCGTTGAAGCATAAAATAACGGTGGTCATGACTGAAATACATGAATGAGTCATCAGTGGCATCAACGTTGAACGGAAAATCTACCTAACTAGGTTGGCGTTCGATGGGTTCGACTGTGTTTGGAAATCGAGCAGTTAATTTTTGTGTGATCGAGTTCGATCGTCGAACCCATTTAAGGACGGTGCTTCCTAATACAGGTATATTTTTGAAAAGGTTACGACTATGGGGAAAAAGCAGATCTTAGCAAGGGTTATTGGAATCCAAAAAGAAAAATGTGGGAAACCACGCATTTTCAGAGATAATTAAGCAACCATAACTTTAAAAAAGCGTTAAAATACAAAGAATGTATGGCAATTCCTTTCCAAATTTAAGCTCAATTATCTCTGAAAAAAGCGTGGTTACCCCCAACTTTCTTTTTGGATTCTGATAGCCCTTGCTAAGATCTGCTTTTTCCATATAGTCATAAACCGCGCAAAAATATTGTTGCATTAGTGGGCAAATTCTCTAAGAAATCCAAATATCCCGAGATGCGCAGAACGTATGCGCAGTAACAAAAGGAGGCACCGTTCTTAATCGACCAGAAGTTCGATTTTGGTCGAATTGTTTCGCATCTCTTGGCGCCTGGGAAAAAATAGAAAAAAAGGAAGAATAATCAAACTTTTCATTTTGATACAAGTAAAAAGAATAAATGACTGACACCTTTTTTCATGACCAGTTTTGTCAGTGTTCAGTTAAACAGAGAGGAGTTCAGATCAGAAAACGAACGTCTTATTGTGTTTAAATATACCGTTACCGAACCAATCAAACGATTGGTGTTCCTGACTGAGTTCTTCGGTCTTTGTTCTGTAGACACCCTTGCCCTCGGCAGCTTCATTGTTTTGCTTTTCGTTCGAGTGCTATCTTTGAGATCAAAGAAGGGATTGCGCGTACTGTGTAATGGTTCTAAAGGCGCATCGATTGGCCTCGAATGAGAAGAATACACACACTTGTAATTACCAAAAGAAATCTCTTGATGGCTTAACAACAGAATAAATAATAGAATATTTAAAACTGTTTCTGCAGTCAAACAGTCATGGAGATGTGCACCCTGAAGTATATATTATTATTTACATATTTAAAATAAACAGCTAACTCAAAAGGCCATGCAACAGAGCGCAGTAATGGAAACGTGTAAGTTCATATCGGATCGTTTCGGTACGTGAATGTATGCTCTCAGATGCTCTGTAGTACCCTCGTCCTAGAGATTTTCTTCCTATTTCTCAAACCATGTAGAAAAACCTCTGAAACCAGGGTAGTTTGGAAGGCATTGGCTGCTTGAGAAATTGGAGATTGACTAGGATGAAAAAATAGAATTTTCTTTGGCCAATGTCATATACAAATTTTCGTCACCGGAAGGCATTACAAGTAAAATTCCTTTTGTTTTCAAGGGGACAAATACCGCAAACTACCGCTTATATGCCCCCCCCCCCACCCGCTTATAAGTCCCCTGGTTATAGGCCCATTTACCCGTAAACAAAAAAGATACATCCTGTTATAAGCCCCCTCGCCAGATATAAGCCCCCCTCTAGTTTTCCTTGTTTCCTTAATATTAAGCACTCTCACCAAGAGAACACTGCGAAGATGAACTCTGAGCTTCTGTTTTGCTACGTTCCGGTTTCGTTCGTGTTGTACGTTACAATTTTGATTTTGTTGTTAAAATTGAAATGAATTCGATTTATTATGACGTTTCAAAGGTTAACTAAAAACTGGTAGATTAAAAACGTATTTTGATCAACATTGCTGTGGCTTATTTCGAACCGTTTTGTGTTCCACTTATACCCCCCCGGATATAAGCCCCTCCCTTTATAAGCCCCCCCCCCAAACAAACACCGCTTACGAAGTTGTATAAGCTCAGGCTTAGGGGCCAACCATTTAACTTCTGAAGGGAGTGGGGGGTTGGGTGATTTGGTATAGGCATGAATTTCTTTTTTCAACCCCTAAATTCCCCGTGAATTTTTTTTCTCGGGGTATGTGCTTGCAAGATATTTTTTTCTCCCTCCAACTTTCTGCATGAAATTTTTTTGGTGTGTGGATGGGGTTTAAAGTAGGCCTTCATTATAAATCTAATTATAAAAGGTTAAGGATCTGTGAAAGAAACTTTGAACAAGTATATTAATTTTTATCTAAGAGTTTTTGAGTGACTTTTATAATACAGTACAATACCTTTAACACCAAAAGTAAAACATTGAGGTGACCCCGTCCCACTGATAAAAGGAGTCAGACCTGTTCCTGGACTTTGATCATTTTGCAAGGTGAATGCGCCTACAGTACAGTACATAGTGCGTGCATAGAGCTACAGAACAGTACAGTGCATAGCGCGAATACGTCTTCGGTACACATTTTACGGAAAGATAATGAGCCACATCCTTTCCTTGTTAAATCAAACTGGCAGCAATAAGTTGCTTTAGAGAGCTATCTAGAAAGGGTTAAATCCAACTCGCAGCTGAAGTACACATTTCAAAGCCCCAAATTGAAAATAATCTGCACAGAGCTCTTAAGTTGCTTTGTTGCCAAAGAGTGAGATTTTTGACGGCGTCATCTTTGTAGGGGGGTCTGGGGGCATGCTCCCCCAGAAAATTTTGAAAAATTAAAGTAGCCAAGACGTGTTTTCCTTTATTCTGAGAAGAAATGTGGCCCTTCGAAAGTAACTATTTAGATCCCAGATTTTTCTTTAAATTGGACTAATATCAACTCGATCTTTCTTGACATTCTGACTTATCCAGAAGTCAAATTAACATGCCATAACGCTTAAAAACAGCGTTGATGATGCTCTTTGTCGTAGTTCCAAGTAGCTTTCCTTACAGTAGCCAACAAATCTGCAGGTGGTTCAAAAGATGACTCTTTGTAGGCCATTTTGATAGTAAGCAAAAAGGCCAACGTACCGTCCACCTCGAGAGATGCTGCCGATAGCTGTTTTGTTTTTCCTTATAAGAGACACAACTCTCTCTTCACCGGCATTTGAATGTGGTAGAATAAGAACTGTTTTGGACACGTCATTTATCTTACCAAATTTATGGGTACCATTCCCTAGCGTCAATGATGACTGATATCCCCAGATCACATCCATGCCAAAACTGGATGATTTCTCATCATTTTCCTCACTTGCAAACTTTATTTGGGCTTCATCCCAGACCTTCTTGGGACAAAAACGAGGAGCAACTTCAATTAGACAACATGCACGAACATGGAAAACTACTGAGGCCTCTTGCAGTACCTATGGCTGAAGATACATCCCGTAAAGTACAACAATTGATTACAGTGCTTCACAATGAACACCACGTTAACGAAATGACTGAAAAATGGCTTTGTCAAACACCAAACCCGCCTCGAATTCCAGTATTTTATACCCTTACGAAAATCCAAAAACCGACTTGGGAGACCTTGGGAGTTTCAGGTCTAACAGAGAAGTTACCAGCATTTGTTGCCACACTACTCCAGCCGTTAGCACAAAACAACAGAAGTCGTATCTCAAAGACTGATACAGTCAACTGGCTCCATTAATTTCATTGACAGGACTAAAGTTCCAGAGAACACAATCCTTGTATCTATGGACGTAACGAGCATTGTATACTAATATTCCACAGGAGAGGGAATACATACAGTATGCAAGGCATACGACACTTTCTATATTAAAAGACACACCTCCTATCCCTACACGTTTACTTGACAAGCGTTCAGGCAAATGTTACAGGAGAGCTCATTCCCGTTTTGTGGCAAATAGAAAGGTAATAAAGTTTACTTCATGTTCCAACAGCTATTCTGGCATTCTTGATTTAGAGTGCACTGAATACATTGTTCTTCAAATCACAACACCAGCCGTGATCTTGAAGTTCAGAAAACATTTATCAAGATTGGTAACCACAGGTGTTATAAATGTATAAAGAAAAGGCCATCTGAGGGGAAAACATCATTGTGCAAAGAATCCCTCTTACCCAAGTCCAGATGCTAAAATCTTTTAACAGTCTGCTGATAAAGTTCGATGTGTCAACCCAGGAAACATCTTGCCAGAATTTTTTTTCCAGCCCACTGTACGTGTGTGAATTTTTTTTTTGGACAATAGTCTTGTACAGGATTTTTTTTCTTACGCACATGCACTTGCAGGATATTTTTTTTCAAAATCACCCAACCCCCCCCCCCCCCCTCAGAAGTTAAATGGTTGGCCCCTTATAAGCGGCAGTTTACAGTAGAACGTCAAGTCTGCCGGCGCAATGAAAAAAAAGTTCCACAGAGCCGATAGTAACTTGGAAACTCGGGGAGTTAACCTTTGTTTCCCAAAATGTCTGCTACGAAACCGAACACATCAACCTGTGTTAGCTTAGACAACTATATATAAAATATATTGAGTTTTTGAATACAGTAGATTTTCATTAATTTTTTACTTAACATTGAATAATAAATGAAAGCTCAGTCAGCGATAGGCCTGCACATTTAACGATCAATGTTTTTAAAACAAATAAAATTTTTGAGTTGTCTAAATTTTTAAAACGACATCTATCATTTATTTCATTAAGAAACTTATTCTAAATTCATTGTGGCAAAACATACAAATACAAATATATGCACAAATATCCCATAGCCTGCGCCGCATAGGGAATTTTACCCCTGGGCCTTGAAGCAATACCAGCCGAGAACTCAGAAAGCGACGTTTTGCTTACAGATTCTTGTTGGTTTTCTCTCGTTCTTTAAGCGTGATGAGCAAAAACAAAAATATATCTGTGTGATGTGTTTGAGAACATAAACTTCAGGTATTCCTTAATTTAATAGTCGTTCACTACTGAGTGCTAATTAAGGGAGCGCTAGTTTAACTAGCTAATCTTAATTACAGTATTCTTTGACTTCGGGACTGGAGAACGGCGAAAACACTGGTTTAACTGACTGATCTTCGACCTTCGGCACAGCAGGATCGTTGGGGGGGCTAGCTATGATGACTTTAAACCTCGGCTTTTGTCAGCCGCGGTATTGCAGAATATACAGTTTAGATTAACGTCAATTTACAGTGTATATTGTGTATAGTGTCTCTTCTCGAAATTACAGTGAGATAATACTTTGTATACACTTTTGACAGTGGACGGCTAAAGTGTATAATTATACATTTTATTCACAGTATACAGAATAGACACCGAGATGTTGTGTCAGTTTTGGAAATAGACACTTAATACACTTTTGACTTGAAAAGTATATTAGACGTCTAAAGTGTATTTCGTGTCTATTCTGTATATTGTGTATAAAGTGTATAATTATACACTTTTAAGACGTCTAATATACGTCTAAAGTCAAAAGTGCATAAACTGTCTATTCCCAAACTTGACTCAACATCTCGGTGTCTATTCTGTAAATTGTGTAAAAAGTGTATATTTATACGCTTTAGACGTCTAATATACGTCTAAAGTCAAAAGTGTATAAACTGCCTATTCCCGAACTTGACTCAACATCTCGGTGTCTATTCTGTATATTGTGCATAAAGTGTATAATTATACACTTTAGACGTCTAATACACGTCTAAAGTCAAAAGTGTATAAAGTGTGTATTCCCGAACTCAGTTGACTCAACATCTCGGTCTCTTTTCTGTATATTGTGTATAAAGTGCATAATTATACACTTTAGACGTCTAATATACGTCTAAAGTCAAAAGTGTATGCAGTGTCTATTCTCGAACTGACTCAACATATCGGTGTCTTTTCTGTATATTGTGTATAAAGTGTATATTAATACACTTTATACACCTAATATACGTCAAGAGTCAAAAGTGTATAAAATGTCTATTCCCAAACTTGACTCAACATCTCGGTGTCAACTGAGTCTATAGGGTGTGTAATTTTTATTAGTGGACGACTTAATGCATAAGACATACCGGTAAATTATGTATTGAGAAAGATACAGTGATGTATCAATTGGAATTTTAATTTTCTTTTTTGATTACATGACTCCTTTGGCTTTTAAATCCTTCTCCAAATCACAATTAAAGCATTCATTAACAAACCAGAAGAGTACATTTCGCTTAAATTGTGTCTTTTTCTGGTAAAGTGAAAATACATGTTAAGTCGGCGGAAGCCTTGTTCGCAAGCCTTCGGTATTGGCCTCTAATTATTTCAAATTGTGATAACGATGGATGATATTTGCAGTTTGGATTATTGGGTGGCATACAGGTTTCTTCTGTGTGTTTTGAAACACGAAAAATATCAACCAAAAACTTGACATTGTTCAACAAAACCTTGGCCCCAGCGCCACCATTAGGAGCTTGATTAATCAAGAACGGGACAAGGCCACCAGCCCTGTCACGCAACAAGCTTAACTTGTGCCAGGTGCGACAAAACATGACAAAACAATCGAGGTAATTCTCATCCGATGAAAACAAGACCGAATATCGATGAAATATGTGAATCCTCGTTCTTTGAAATGCAGGCCCCATCAAAGCCAACTACAGTAAAAATGGAAAATTCACCCAAATAATTGGTTAAACATTGAAACATACAATATTGATATTACCTCGTTCCTTAAAACTTTCGTTCTTTATACCCGCGCATTATTATACATAGTTTAATTGACAGAACCAGAGGTTGAGTCAAGTTGCGATCGAGCATAGACACTTTATACACTTTTGACTTTGGCCGTGAATTAGATGTCTAAAGTGTATAAAATTAATATTCACTTTATACACAATATATAGAATAGGCACCAAGATGTTGAGTCAAGTTACGATCGCTGAGTATAGACACTTTATACACTTTTGACTTTGGCCGTGTATTAGATGTCTAAAGTGTACAAAATTAATATACACTTTATACCAATCATGATATAGACTAGACACCGAGATGTTGAGCCAAGTTACGATCAGGAATAGACACTTTAAGCACAATATACACAATAGACAACGAGATGTTGTGTCAAGTTCGGGAATAGATGTTAGAATTAGATGTCTAAAGTGTATAAATATACACTTTATACACACTATACAGAATAGACACCAAGATGATGTCAGTACAGTTTGGGAATAGACACTTTATACACTTTTGGCTTTAGACGTATATTAGACCTCTAATATAATTATACACTCTAATAATTATACACTCTTATAATTATACACTCTAATATAATTATACACTTTATACACAATTTACAGAATAGACACCGAGATGCTGAGTCAAGTTTGGGAATAGACAGTTTATACACTTTTGGCTTTAGACGTATATTAGACGTCTAAAGTGTATAAATACACACTTTGTACACAATTTACAGAATAGAGACCGAGATGTTGAGTCAAGTTTGGGAATAGACAGTTTATACACTTTTGACTTTAGACGTATATTAGACGTCTAAAGTGTATAAATATACACTTTATACACAATTTACAGAATAGACACCGGGATGTTGAGTCAAGTTCGGCAATAGACAGTTAATACACTTTTGACTTTAGACGTATATTAGACGTCTAAAGTGTATAAATATACACTTTATACACAATATACAGAATAGACACCGAGATGTTGAGTCAAGTTCGGGAATAGACAGTTTATACACTTTTGACTTAAGACGTATATTTAAGACGTCTAAAGTGTATAAATATACACTATATACACAATATACAGAATAGACACCGAGATGTTGAGTCAAGTTCGGGAATAGACACTTTATACACTTTTGACGTTAGGCGTACATTAGACGCTAAATAGTAAAATTTAGTTCTGTGGGAATATACAGAATTTACACTTCATGTATAAAGTGTATAAATAGACAGTTATAGACGTATGTTGTTGTATAAATATACACTTTATATCTCAAAGGTAAAAACTGTCTATTCTCCAATACCGGGCCTCACTCGCTTTTGTACACCATCCATCGATTACGGGACTGTGAGCATTAATACCGACACCAATTTATTAGGGCGACCCTAAAACGCGGAATGGCGGAATGACGGAACGGCGAAACGGCGGAAAACTACCCCAAATCCTAAAACGCGGAATGGCGGAAAATCACCCCAAATCCTAAAACTGTCCATATATGCAGTGCTTTGTGTTTCGTAACCTAAGCCTAAAATAGCAATGGATTAATTTTGGTAATTCAATTAATATGAAAGGAAAATATCGAACGATTGAATCGAACGATAGGCTAAAACGTAACAAAACTATACTTTAACTATTTAGTTTGCAAAAAATGAATGAAAATCTAACAGGATTACCTTTTTATTCTTTTATTTTGAAGAACGATGCCTGACTTTCGATTCGCTTTCTGATGTATTTTAAAAACTGTCGTGTAGATCCATTTAGGAGACTACAGATTTTTGAAACAGCGGTAGAAAGCGTGGAAATGCTAGGCTGCTAAGCTGAAGTAAATATGGCAGCTTTTTGTAGGAAGAAAGCAATGGAAAGAAATCGTTCTTCGCGTCCTTCAGGGCATTCGCGAGCCCAGATGAAGGTTGAGTTTATTCGTGAAAAAGCCTTTTTTCGGTGTTAATTTGCAGCCTCCTATGTTATCGGGGAAGGCTATATTTTACGTATTTAAAAAGATAGTAGACTGAAGATAATTTTAAAGTGGTCGGCACCGTTGAAAGCATGAAACACACGGGCAGCTCAAAGCTTAGAAATCAATTGTTTTTTTTTCTTAAATTATATTTAATTATTTTAGTTAAATTTGGTTTAATTTTTCTTGGGAAAACAAAGTTACCCTCGAACCTCGACATGGTACCCTCGACCCTCGACATGAAACCCTCGACCCTCTCTACCCCCGACAAAAAGATAGACTCCTAATTAATACGTTACGTACTCTGCTTTACTCGGAGTTTCAGTCAACATAATGAAAATAATGCCACTACATAAAAACCGTGAATTTTTGGCATTACGAATATGTGAACTCTGGGTATGGGTGTACAGAAGCATTGAATCAATTTGGGGGTTGCTACTATCGGGGGCATCGTTACTTTCGGAGGGTCGTTACTTTCAGGGATTTATTAGCTTCCTCCAATTTTTAACGTTCCGCGTTTTAGGATTATGGGTGATTTTCCGCCGTTCCGCGTTTTAGGATTTTCCGCCATTCCGCGTTTTAGGATTTTCCGCCATTCCTCGTTTTAGGATTTGGGGTGATTTTCCGCCATTCCGCGTTTTAGGATTTGGGGTAGTTTTCCGCCGTTCCGCCGTTCCGTCATTCCGCCATTCCTCCTTTTAGGGTCGCCCATTTATTACGTGGTCACTGCCGCGAGAACAGTACGCCGATTCGTGTTGTTGTGATGCGAGTGGGCTGGGCATTCTGAATTTGCTCTACTATTGCGGTATACCTCGAACAAAGAGTTGCTAACACACGGCTAACACACATTACATGTAAATGTGGTGAACCGAAGTGGCCCTGCATTGCGTAATAATTCCAAGTTTTCATACCTTGCTCTGAGGGAATAAACTTCTTCACTTGCTCAAACACATCCTTAATTTGCCGAATGTCTGTGACATCCATTACAAACGCTTTCAGTCGCTCACTTGCCATTTCCTTGATACCTCTTACTCCCTCTTCTGTAAGACAGGTCGCTAACACGTGGACTCCCATATTGTCCAAACGAACGGCGGTTTCGCGACCGAAGCCGGTGTCGCAGCCGGTGATTAATACATATTGCGACTGTAAATTTTTCACTTTTCCTTTGGCAAAGATCTTTGTAACTGTAAGCCATAATATGACCACGGTTATCACGCCAGCAAGAAGCAAACTTTGATACATGATGTAGGTTTTACGACCGGCGACCTGAAGGCCCTAATTTACATAAAAACAGGATGCCCCTTTGTGCAAACCAATACACGAGGGCAATAGTCGATGACAAATGTGTCTATTGTGATATATAGCTCAACAGAGCTCGTTCTAACACTGGTCTATTGGTTTCTATAGCTAGCTGAATAACGCCATTTACCCTGAAGGCATTTGGAGTTTCCGCAAGAGAACTCGCGAGGTATATGGGATCACGGGCAGCCCAAGCTAAGGTTGAGAGCTGCGCATAAATTAGACTGTTTTTCCACGCTATGCATAATAATGACATCGGCAACATTTAAGAGTTTGTATGGAAATGATACAAAACGTCTCAAATTGCCACAAATCAGAGAGAAGTCGAAATAAAAATGATTTGCCTTATTTCAATGTTGAATTGGTCATTATTTGAGGGCTTCCTGGGCTGGTTTAAAGCTTTTTGGGCGAGAAATTGAGGTTTATATTTTTCATCAGTTACTGAACGTTTAGAATTAATTAAAGGCAGGAAACAGTTTCACACTGCACCTCACTTGAGGTTCGATAAATTCCATCACAATAAACGAATCGCCCTAAAACTTCACAGGTGTATTCTTGCGTCTTGCGCATACCTCTGTTCTTTCTCGTGAGTTCCAGATCCTATTTTAAGCCGTCGAAAACCCCTCCTAAATACGAAACTCGCCTTTCCTGGTATGCGTTTTCATTTGAAGTGCACACATGAATCATTGCGAGCCGCGTTTTTACGACAAAACATCCCTCAGCCGGGGAGAAATTTCTCGCCCAAAAAGCTTCAAACCAGCCCAGGAAGCCCTCAAATAATGACCAATACGACAATGAAATAAGGCAAATCATTTTTATTTCGACTTCTTTCTGATCTGTGGCAATTTGAGATGTTTCGTATCATTTCCATACAAACTCTTAAATTTTGCCGATGTTATTATTATGCATAGCGTGGAAAAGACAGTCTAATTTATGCGCAGCTCTCAACCTTACCTTGGGCTGCAATTGCACCGTTAAATCGTTCAGGCGTGCTTTGCACCAGAAATTTTTGATAAATCAGCAATTTTTACCTCATTTTTAGTTTTTTATATTATTTCATTTCAATTTTTATCTCAGTTTTTATTAATTAATTTTTTCTTTCTTTTTGTTTTTCATTACATGTATATATTTATATTTATATAGTAGGTTTTAGATTTTTATATAACTCATTGTAAATATTTTTTTTGATAATTCATTGTAAATATCTTAGTAAGTTAGGAGGGCCACAAGTTTATTAGTGCTTCGCACTATTTCGTGCCACCCTCGTTAAATAAAGTTTTTATTTATTTATTTATTTACTACGTAACCTCTCATCACGAGGTATTTTGTCGTATCTACCTGTTTCAATCCGAAGTTTATGACTGCTAATTCTCAGTTTTACTAATGATTTTCTAGATGGGTTCTTTCTTGTTAGATCTTGGTAGGCAGAAAGGCTATAATTCTTTTTGAACGTGTAATAAACACTAAGTTTTTGCCAATGTTGAAGGGTTTGGTTCCAGTAAGAGATATATTTCTTTTTCATGAGATCTACATATTGTTTGATTTTTCCTTCATTCAGTGAATTACAATTAAAGTCACAGAAATTGTAATAGTCAGTCATTTTCATGAGACTAGAGTAAAAACTATTATGACCGTTATAATGAAGGTCAATCGATATTTTTAAAGATTGTTTGACTATAGAGCTTTCTTCCTTTTCTGGGAGGTAGTTTAAGTAATTAAGTACCTTTTTATTCATATCAATGATCAAAGGGAATTTACCCAGTTCAGCTCTACATGTAAGATTGGATGCCTTGTTATGAACTTCTAAATAACGTTTACAGCATTGTAAATGAGTTTTTTCAACTGCAGAGCTGTCCCACGACTTAAAATCTGATTTCGCAAAGGCCCCCCAAACTTCACTATTGTAGGTTAAAATTGGTGAGATCATTGAGTCAAAAATTTTACACGCAAGAGAAGGTTTCAGTTTATTAAAATCAGTGTGCCGTCGTAGACCAAAGAAAGCATGAAGAGCTTTTTGTCGAAGGTGTTCAAGCGAAAGTGTAAAATTTCCGGAAGATGAGATGCGAGTCCCTAGGTAGGTATAGTTTTGGACAAGGTCTGAAAACCTCTGGTACCCAGAGAAAAACCTCTGGTACCCAGGGTATAGGGATCAGGGATCGGGCTTCTCAGTCTATGCCTTTAACGCGTTTAAGGGCCTCTAAGAAAAAAAACATTAAAAAGGAACAATTTGCAAGGATACAACTGTTTATGAGTTTTAATTTTTCTCCGCTTCTTCCCACTTTGAATCTCAGATTGAGGTAGTGAAAGATCAAAGAGAGCAAATCCAAAAAGTAATAAATTCTGCAAAGTATAAAGGTGATCAAATCTGCGCGACTCCGCTATCATGCGGTGTTGCCGGATCTAGTATCCGCAGGAAACGATTTTACTGGCATATAAATAGCACCTTCTCGGAATCACTCGCGGTGCACTGTAAATGAACATTGCAATATGAACCGGCAGAGGCTTTCCAGATCACTATTAGCAGAACCCTTAAACTTCCAACCCGGGTAGTGGGCGGGGGGGGGGGGTGTACTCCCGTCAATTTAGACTAGGTTTGTGCCTAGTTTTTAAACCCTGACCCTACTTAAGGATAGCAAATCGAAAATTGATAATTCTAAGGCCTAAGCCCGAAAAATGACACCCATTTTAAGGGAAAAACTATACTTAAGAATTGTGTTTTTATTTCTTTTCTGCAATATATATGAGAAGTTTAACATGGAATACTAGACTCAACCTATTTTAGTTTAGATGGGCGTTTAAGTACTGCAATTTTAGCTAATGCAAAAAAGAACCACATCTAAGGATCACAAAAGGATTACAATACCAAAAAGGGGCAAATTAGGACTGACCGCCTCAAAAACCATACCCTATTCGGCGGCACATGACCCATACAGCTTATTTATGGGAGTACCCGCCCCGCTCCCCGCCCTTTCCCGCCTTGGATTTCAAAACCAGACAAACTCTTTTAGCAGTGGCGTTCCTGCCTTTACGCCAAATACGCAAATGCGTACCAGATTTCTCACCCTAAATATGATATTTCTTTATTTAACGGGTTATAATACAGCAAAGGAAATTAAGTACTCATAATATAGGTGAATGGATAAGGTAATGTTGTGCAATTTCTATCTTGGAATTTTCTGCAACACACTTGCGAAAGAGTGCGCCTGGGCGTATTAAATTCTCTCTTCGTCTTGTACTTTCATGTAAAGCTGATATAAGTGCGTGCAATTGTATAACAGGAAATACGAAACACTGCTGTAAAACGCAATTAGCTAAAGCCTCAGTTATTATGCGAGAACGAGAATACCATTGAAATAATAAATGTTTTTCTGACTGTAATCATAAGGTGGAACTATGTTTGTCTCCCTTCAGCTTAGTATCAATCTGACTTTGTGCGTACTGCCAAAGAATGTCTGGGAACGCCCCTGTTTAGGAACAGTTTTGTATTACCAGATGTCAAGGTCTGGGATGCCCTTATCCCTCCAGTCTAAAGGAGGCGAGTTCCGCCCCTGGAAGGTTTTCAACTGAGGATAAAATAATAATCGTATTTCTTTAATGTGTGACTAACTTTAAAATTACTTCAGAACAAATACAATAACAATAACATGAATTGCAATTGATGGGCTTTTAGGTAGAACAGGTGCCTTTTTACTTTATTAAGTTTCTGGCAAAGTAACTATGGATAAATTAAGTTTTCCATCCATCCATCCGTCCATCCATCCATCCATCCATCCATCCATCCATCCATCCATCCATCCATCCATCCATCCATCCATCCATCCATCCATCCACCCATCCATCCATCCATCCATCCATCCATCCATCCATCACTGCTTGCAGTGTCGAAGGACTACGACATGAAATGAACGCAGACATCGAAAAACTCATACAGTGGCTTTGCGCAAACAAACTCACTCTGAACATATTAAAAACTGAATACATGTTAATTGGCTCAAGACAAAGAATTGCGACAGTAACTGAAAGTCTTGATCTCTCTATAAACGGCATATCATTAAAAAAAGTTAATTGCAGTAAATGCCTAGGTGTAGAACTAGATGAATTTCTTTCATGGGATTCCCACATTACAAGTGTCTGTAAGAAGGTGTCATCGGGCATAGGTGTTATAAAAAAGATCAAGCCTTTTATTCCATCGCGCAGTTTAATTAACATTTACCAGCCAATCGTTGAACCATATTTCGACTATTGTAGTATTGTTTGGAATGGCATTAGTGAGGGCCTGGCCGAAAAACTCCAAAAGTTACAAAATCGCGCAGCACGAATTATCACAGGCTCACATTACATGGCACCTACAAAAGACATGTTAGAAAAACTCGGATGGTCAAACCTTAAGGAGAGAAGAAATAAACAGAAAGCTCTGATGATGTTCAAAATTATTAACGGCAGGACACCAGTTTACTTAAAGGATATGTTCGCAAAGAACATTGGCACGTCATGTTATAACCTTCGAACATCAAGAGAAGACATCGCTTTACCGAGAGCCAGAACCGACTATTACAGAAACAGTTTCGCCTTCGCTGGGGCGAAAATTTGGAATTCGCTTCCAAATGATCTGAAATGTGAACGGTCGCTCGAATCCTTTAAAAACAAGCTCAAATCTCTCAACCTCTGTATCGATTTTTAAATACATATATATTTCCTATTTTTAAAAAAAGTTGTAATACATGATACTTAAGGTTAGTTAGTTTAGCATTTTAAAACACTATTTGTAAATATTGCACGGCTTTTGTGTAAACCAAAGATACTATTGTAATTTTGACAAAACCACCGTGGATAAATAAAGTTTTCTATCTATCTTCTATCTATCTATCTATCCATCCATCCATCCATCCATCCATCCATCCATCCGTCCGTCCGTCCGTCCGTCCATCCATTCATCCATCCATCCATCCATCTATCCGTCCGTCCGTCCGTCCGTCCGTCCATCCATCCAACCATTCATCGTGAATTTTGCCTGTTCCAGGCTCCAAAATATAGGAGCAACGGTAAGATATAGAAAGTGAACGTCGAAAGGGTGGGGAGGGGGGACCGGCAATATTTACGCTCTCCCCGTTTTGCTCGACTTTGATTCTGTCATAGTTCCATAGTCTGAGAGCATGGAACAGGATAATTGAACAATTTTGAGCCAAAATAATCACTTCGGACAAGAAGATCATAAATCACCTTATCAAGTGATTAAGCATCTTGTTGTTTGACTTATTTGCTGTTATTTCCTACTTGCCTGCCACCCATTGCACGTTACCCATTGCAGATAAAAGAAGTTATATGTTAATGAAAAGGATATTTTGTCTCAAATGTGTTTTTTTTTTTCATTAAACCTTTTTTCTCTTTTGTATTTTAATATTTTTATTTAATATTAGTAGTTTCTTACATCTTACAATACAAGCCAATTTATAAGTATTATAAATTAAAGTTAATGGGACAACCATGAGGTTAATGTCCTAGTGTTACTATATCGGCAATGCGTTATGTCATCAAGATAAGACCTTTCAATCATTATGCCTAAAGGTCATGCCGCATTCACGTGCAAAGATCAGGATATTTATATTTGACCAATGACGTTTGGCTGCTCACGTGAAATCAAGCACCCTCAATCTGCCTTTGTTCATTTCAGCCTTCCATTCTAGTAATCATTCTGGTTGAGTACCTTAACACTATTATTTACATACACGTACAAAAGACTCCACGCATATCGCAAGTACAGGAGACCCTTTACCTGGTTCGTATTCTAAATTACAACTTTCAAAAAGAAGAAATATATAACTTATAACTTATATTATGCGCAGTACAGGACAGTTTTATACGATTTTTACACCTCGATATACTTGCCCCATTTTTTTGCATGGATTGGCCATTTATTACTAGATTTAGCAATACTGGTTTCAAGTTGATAAGTTTTCTTTACTTGAGCCTTAAATGTAATAATAGATGGTTTAACCTTAATACATCTACACCAATATATATGTTTCTTTGCAATTAACAAAATGTGGTTGATAAACAAATCCTCTTCGTCGGTTATGCCTAACATTATATCTTTAAGAGAAAAGGGTTTAATTTGAATATTCTGCTGGCCCATCCATTTTAGAACTTCTCCCCAAAACTTCTCGGTATAGTGGCAAGTTGAAAAGATATGTTCGAGAGATTCGTCTGCCTTCCCGCAAAAGGAGCAGGCTGGAGATGATGTTAGTCCAATTTTGCTTAGGAGGACATTTGTTGCAAGACATCTGTTGAGAAGTTTATGTTGAAATTCCCTCGATTTTGTGTCCAAAGCAACCCGATGTGGTAAGCGATATATTTTCTTCCAATTCAATTCATCATCATTTTTGAACAAAGCGTTGTATTTAAGTTGAGCTGTAGGTGGAGTAATGATTCTATTTCGGAGTTCCTTGTAAATAGTCTTCGAAACAGCTTTAGAAATTAAAACATTTTGCCCGTTTAACTGTAACTGGGTTTGATTTTGTAAGTTGAAGGGCTCGATATCACTATAATTGGACGTTCTTAGAAATACTACGCCATTCTGCAGGAAGGGCGTCAATTACACAACAAAGTTTAAATACGTCTAACGGAGAGATATTAAATTCCCTTAGCTTATGTCTTGTAATGAGCTCGTTATCTTCAGTAACCAGGTCTCCTAATCTAAGTATACCCTTATCTGCAAGTCTATGATTGTAAACTGATTTTCCATTAATACAGATCGCTTTATTGTTCCACAGAACAATTTTTGAAAAGCACCACCTGTGAGGTTGTTTGCAATATCTTGCCATGCCGCCGAGCATTCTGCAAAATATTTTAAACATTCTTCACAAAAAATTGGAAGTCTGACAGGCAATTTTTTTACATCAAAGTCACAACATAGAATAAACTTGCCACCAACAGGTTTTAAATAGTGCAGTAAAATCGTTTTCCAGTTGCTGGGTTGTTTACTTGCGAGTCTTTTACAACAAAGAATTCTCTGGGTTCTTATAATGGAGTCGAGGTGTGGGGCTTTGAGTCCGCCATCTTCGACCTCGCTCACAAGAGCAAGACGTTTGACTTTGTCTCTTCCTTTCCAAATAAAGTTAAAAATGATTTTATTAGCTTCGTTAACAAATTCTTTATCTAAACAAATCATACTCGCGCGGTATAAGAATACTGGGATAATAAACGTTTTAACTATTTGAATTCTGCCGATAAGGGTCAAGTCTCTCCACCTCCATATTTTTAACGTTTTCTTAATAGAGTCGATCAATTCATCAAAATTTAACTTTTGTTTAGTTCGATTGTCGTATGTGAAATAGATTCCGAGGATTTTGAGAGCTTTTTTAATCTTTATACCGTTAAGAAGGTTAAGGTCGAAGGATAAATTTCTGGAGTTTCCAAGTAACATAATTTCTGATTTGTCACGATTAAGGCCGATTAATCAACCAAAATCAGCCTTAAACGAGTAAGACTAGTCATGATAAACGATTTTACATAGTTTAGTTAAAAATTATGGGGGATTGCCTTGTAAAGGCCCTTAAGGATTTCTACAGTCTCTCGCTAGTAATTTATTGTTAACATTGACCCAGCAATATTTTGGGTTTATTTTGGGATTTAGTTATTTAAGATACTTTCGGTGTTGGAAAACATACGAGATACGCAAATGCAAAAACAAAAAAGGGAGCGTAGAAATTAATAATAATTCTGCCTTATCGCAGAACAAACCTTAATTTGTATAGTTAGTTAATGCTGAGCACATTTCATTTTGTCTGTGAATTAAGGGAGGATGTCAGCTGTTAACTTTTCCAAACAAGAAATTTTCTGTTTCCTGCACAGTTTACTTTCAAGGTGTGCTAGACTAGCACTCTTCGAGGAAAACCCACATAATAATAAGTTTTCTACATCTTATTAAAATCTGGGATCGTTCGCGCCCTAGCTTTCACACCTTTTCAAAATCTTTGTTCTTATTTCAGGCAGTTTTGAGTAGAATTTCAATTTCGAAGTAACTCAGGAACTTAGCCTAAATTGCGTCCTTTCATCCTAGCGGAATGCCTTTTGGCATCAGAATAATCCAGTTTCGAGTTTTAAAACAGTTTTCAGTTTCCAGTCCAGTTTTCCAGTTTCCAGTTTTAAAACAGAAACAAAGTAACACAGAAATAGAGTAACAATAGACTGTTTTATTTCTTATACGTCAGACAATACAACATTATCATAGAGCAGTTTTCAATCCACCGTACCGAAAAAGATGGCGACTGGTACATTTACCCATAGTTCTTAGTGACCAAGAACCATAAAAACGCTCATAAAAACGCAAAGAAAAGTTCTGAAAACTTCAAACTTAGCATACAGAATGTTGCTAGCACAGGGACAAATTTGTGGGGAAAATATGGCTTTTTATGTGCCTATTGGCTGTGTTAGGTTCCCAAGGTATTTTGGTAAAATGTACAGCCGCCATCTTTTCCCGTACGGTGGATTGAGTGTCGAAATTAATTCGCGTTTTGCTTTGGTTTTGCTTTACTTTGCTCTGTGATTGGTTAAAAATCTCGCGCCACTTTCTCGACCAATCAGAAGTAAAACTCAAACCAATCCCCACTCGCTCGCACGCGTTTTCCCGCGCTTGGCGCCGGTTACTTGAATTTGCTTCGAGTTCTGATTGGTTCATTGGGTAATTTGTTTTTGTTGTGATAGGCTGGGGTAATTACTTTGGTTTTGGTTTTACGACACTGATAATTGACAGCACACTGATAATTACGCAATTCAACAGTCGCAATACCAGTAGATCTCCATCAAAATGCAATTCATTAGTGATGTAGTGATGATACAAGACTGTCATATGCTAGTGCATATAAAATCAGCATCATAAACTCCTAAACAATACCACACCTTTACTCAATCGGCACCTCACTCCCCCAACACCTTCAATTATTTCATGTTTCCTTGAACGTTTTTCACGTATTACAGTGTTTTCGCTTGCACGGGAACCGTCTCTTCCATCTTGACGCTTGTTCAAATTGCACCATCGTGCTTTTGCAGGGTTCTTCGTTGGAAATTTAAGCTTCAAGAAGTTGAACCAGACCCACTTCCATCGCTATTGTATTCAAAACTATTACATTCTGCTGCTGCACACTTCTTTCCGCGGCTTCGGTAATGTTTCCTTGTTTCACTTTTACTGCCTTTCTGTTGGTTCATTTTCTAGGATTTGTTCGACTTTCAGCGCAGTTGACACACCATGTGATCGAGAGCAAAAAGGACGAAAGGAAAGCGAATACAGGGTTAACCTCATCCCGTACAGAAATTGCGCCTGCTGGACGAAAATTGAGCGTTTTCTTAGAATGAGCGTGGTATTCGAAACTGGATTGTTCAACCCTTCAGAAAAACTAAAATTTGCAAATTTTTGCACAAGTAAACAAACTAAGCCTAATCTAATCTAGACGCCTTCAACTGGTCTACAAAATCTGTGCCTTACAATAAAGAAATGAAAAGCATTCCGCCAGTTTCATTTATACGGCTGAGTTTAAGTGCAGTTTCCCCATTTCAATACTATTACAAAAGAACGTCTAATTCTTAAGCAGAGGCTGAGCCGTGACTGAAAGTTCTTAATCTTTGGCGATTTGAGCCAGGATAGTTTCTCGGTGTTCTTAGACAAAAGTGTTAAGACATGACCAGGAACCCTTGGAATGGCAGAAGTACGGATGGAAACCAGTGTATACGTGTTACTACATGTATTCTACCAGGCTCGTTCCAAGTTCCTACTTGTTTGTAATTCGAAGAGAAATGATGTCATGATGAGGGCTGCGAGGGATACTGGGAAGGACGAAGGAAAAGTAGGGTCGCTGCCCGATTTTTTTTCGGCCTCCCCTTGATGCAATGCGTTGATGCAATGCGTTGTTGCTGAAAAATGTCTTTTTTCATGCGATTATTTTGAGCTTGTGTTATGGTTTTCAGTTTGAACCACCGATTATAACTAGTGCTCACTACAACCGTGGCAACAACAAAGTACTAGCTCTTTTAGACAAAGAAACACGCCTTGCTGAGTTAATATCATGCACTACAATAATAGCCCACATGTTGCACAAATGTTTTTGGTGTGCGCAAAAGAAATGCCATCCATATCAACCTTTTGTAGCTGAACTGGCCTCGGCTTAAGACTGCCGAGAAACATGCGAAAAAACTGCGGCGCTGCACCCGCTGATATTATGTGGTTCAAGTCAGGCAGCGATAACACCCGCGCTGGATGCCGTTCATCTGTTGGCTTAACAGGAATTCTGCGTTCGAAAAGAAGATTTTGAAGTCGCAATCTGGATTGCCACCTTCCTTTGGGGGCTTTACCACTAAGTGGAAACCCTCCTGAACGACCCTCTCGACGATGTCAGGCGAAGGCCATTTACGCTCTCTTTTGATCCATTCTCGTCCAACCTTGGGCCATCCTCGAGATCTAAAGGCAGGGACAAAATCAATTCCGCCTATAATTTGCTCTTGGAGCAGAGTTTCGTCGATGTTCTTGAATCTGGTTCGTTTATTTTCAGAGATATTCTTTTCTTTCAGGTACCTTTCCAACCATATGTTGAAACAAATGTTTATTTATTCTGGGAACGCCCCACACTTCCTTGTTTACTTCTTCTTTACTTGTCAGCTCGTCTTTTTGTGTAATGGATGGCGGTTCTCAATTGGACTGACTTCGATTCCCATGGAGAACTCCATGTGTTGTATTCTTTTCGCTCTTGTAATCCACATCCTCGTTTATTTCAGTCAGTTTTTTAGGCATAGGTTTTTCTGTGAATTCCGTTTTCCTTCCGCTTCCCCACTGTGATTGTCTTTCAATGTCTCGAATTCGAGCTTTGCTTTTTTCAGATCTGTCGTTCCAATCAACATCTTGAATGACATAGGGAGACCTTGGGAGAACCAGAGGAACAAAACCTTCATTTAGTAACTGACACATGTCTTCGATAACTTCGGCGTGTTCTCTAGTATATTCAACTCCTCTGAGGCCCCATAGGTCAACTGCCAACCACACCCAATCGGCTGGGACCATGTAAGACAGTTCTGCATTTTGGGTGTCTTTTTTCCCAAGCTCTCCCAAGTCAATGCAGTTGGGAAGGGAACCAAAAAAGGAAGAGGAATAATTATTTAAACTTACAGTCACAGCTGGACTGGCTCTGTTGGTCTTGCACTGCCCAAAGTCTAGTACGAGTTCATCAAAAGAAGCTATCTGCTTCAGTGCCAGGGTAAAAAAGTCGGCGACATTAATCGATGAACTCCTGTAAAGGGCAGGATGGAAATTCTTTAAAGCTGAAGTGACAACGTATTCAGTGTCTTCTACAAGGGAAGACTTTAACACGGGATGATCGATTCCTTTGATTCTTACGTGCAGTGGATTATCGGGTAAATATTCGATAAGTTCATCGTGAATCAACAAATTATCTGCATTCCGAAAAATCATAAGATCCACGTCACCAAAACCATCAGGTTCATAGCACTTTAAATTTTCCGCCGCGCTCCCAGAAAATTCAAAGGCAGTGCCATTCGTAGACGTATCGCTGAGAACTTTCGATATATGATGCTCTAGAAAGTAACTGGTGGCCCTTCCAATCTCGTTTCCTTGCTCTCCCGGAGACTTAAAGATGAACCTTGGTTCCTGGGTGTTCACATCTTCTTTTGCCGCAGCCATTACTCAAAACCCAAATAGGTGAATGATCAGTGACTGAGCACAAACAGTTTTTGAAATAATCGTATCTATAACAAAATGCTCGATTGTGATTGGTTCTGGCTATTTAACAATTATCCTGCGAGATCGCTCGGAATATCACCTGATACTTAGCCGACGAGGCCGTAGGCCTAGTTGGCTAAATCAGGGGATATTTCGCAAGATTGAGCAGGATAATTGTTTTATTATTCAACAAATTCTCATCGACTACCATTTTCAGAACGAGAAAAACTATGGTTCTATGATGAAAATGCTAAAAGCTAGCAACACATAATATCAATCAAAACAGAACTTCAAGAAATCGAAGTTTACTACTGTTCACTTAAAAAGACTTGTTTACAAACTCATGTTTGGAAATGACAAGACAAAGTAAAAAAATATTGCTACCTCACCGAGAATAAGTCCGCTACCTGTGAATTAAAATCCTTTCAACTTTACAACTTTCCGTGAGTAAGTATGCTGCTTCGTTCGCAATAGCATTTTCTTGGTTGAGTTCTCACTATGAAAATTCCAAGACAACCTCTGGATATCTTTGTGAGCTGAAGCAAATACTTGTTGACTTTTTGAGAGCATTTAATCGTGGAACGTTTCTTCCAGGGAGTTAAAATTTCCGGAGAACACTGCTAAAACTGCCTCGTTTTTCAAACTGGCCGCGAAACGAGCAATGAAAGAAATTAAATCTGCAGTGCACTTCCAAATATGGTCATTTACGTATATCGCAGGATATCTGTCATATACGGATGACAGATATTGAGGGCTTCCTTACCATATATGGGCATAGTGACAATTTGTTGAATAATAATGAAGCATATTTGGATTGCTCGAAATCTGGCAGAGATAAAAGTAAAATGCTACACTTGAGAAGAAAAACCCATTGTATCCTGACCAACTATAATCCCCCCATAAAGCTGAATGTGTCAAAATGTTTAAGTTTAGCTCAGAACATTGAGAATTTATCCACGCTTAGTTATTCACGTTGGTCCCTCCTTAAGCAACAAAGGGCGGCTTAAGGGAAGCTTAGGAGCGGAACTAGTGTTGTAGATTCAAGTTTTCTATAGACCCCAGCTTTTGGTCATTTCATATGGTCGTCTTTGACCAGAGGACTAATGGTCTTGGCCTTCCTTAGATCCTAGCAGTGTGCACGCCGTAACATTGTTCTGTATAAAATGACTAACATATTAGGTGGGCTCTGATTGGCTGAGAGGCATGTTTGCACGAGAGTATGTAAACACAGTTGTGACGTCACGATCTTTGAGAGGATTAAAGTTATTTTATAAAAGCAATAGAAGACTTTTTCCTGTGTTTGGATAGCCTGATATCCCAACCCCTTCGTGTTTATATCAGGCTATGCAAACACGAAATAGTTAATAATAATAATAACAATCTTTACTGGGAGTGTGCTTCACCCGAGAGTGCTTTACAGAAGGCTCCTCCTACTAATTAAAGTAAAAATAAATAATTATAATCTGACTATTGCTTAAAAGACTCTTTTTGGGGGGTCGTAATTGGTATTATTAAATTTTTACGATCGCCATTTACGTTTCACTGGAGTTGTTTAAATTAGAAATGCTATTTGTATTTTAAAAAACTCGGCAAAAATTTCCGGGCATTTTGTAGACGTACACCCATGTTCTTCCGCGAACACGCTGGGAGGAGAATGGAAGACTCAATAAAGGGCTGGAAATGTAACCTATACGAACAGAACGCTCTAAACGTTATCGCAATTCAGAACCATTTCGAATGAATCTTGTGAATTGGTGGCGACGGAAGACAGGAAAATCAGAAACTCGACGTAACCAGCAAGTCTGTCGGGAAAAAATGTTTGAAAGCCGTATCGAGTTTCATTCTGCATGTATCACCTTTCGGAGCTTTAAAACTGAAGGTAAACGACACAACCATGTCTGGACCTTATGGAAATGCAGAGGAATATTATTTTACAGTCAAAGCCGGCCACGTGTTTCCATCGTTAACGGAGTAATGAATTCATTAATGGCAAATTGATTCCGTTCGTAGAATTTAAATTGAGCCTCGATTCAATAATCGAATGTTGATTGGATTACTGAACAAAAGCCTTGCCATATATGGAATA
The DNA here is from genome assembly GCA_964030785.1 of Siderastrea siderea. NCBI lineage: Eukaryota > Metazoa > Cnidaria > Anthozoa > Scleractinia > Rhizangiidae > Siderastrea > Siderastrea siderea. The sequence goes on from OZ034976.1 coordinate 9,281,515, forward strand.
CTAAGCTTCAGCTCTACCTCGGTAAAAAAAATGATGGCGGACAGACGGGACGGCTTTTACGACACAGGGAAGGCCTTGTCTGAAGCTTTCCGAGAAGAAATTATAGAGTTATGGAAACAGGGTTTCAGTGCAAATGAAATATTAGGCGATTTAAAGGTAACAGTGCGAGGGGTTATGCTTATCGACAGAGGACAAAGATCAATCGATCGATCAAGCTGGTAAGCTTTCGTAAATACTTACATGTATAGTTTAACCGAAACGGCAAATATCAACCGGGAGAATCGTATGTGCCATCGCCGGTAGAAAAAGTAACAACATTCTATACTAATGGCGTGTTTATGCAAAAATTAGAATACTAGAATAACCTACCGCCTACCTGTTCTTCAGATTCATGTCCGCCATGTTCGGTCGCTCCATGCTTCGCCTTGCCTTCCATATATGGTAAAGCTTTTGTTAATTAATCCAACCAACATTCGATTATTGTATCGAGGCTCAATTTGAATATTGGATTATTCATTTCATGAATGGATTATCCAATCAACGAACGGAATCAATTTGCCATTAATGAATTCATAAGTCCGTTAACGACGAGAACGCTTGGTCGGCTTTGACTGTAAAGTCTTTGGGTAAAGTTCCCACATAAATTTATTAGTCTGAAGAAGCAACACAGTGGCGAAGAGCGGACCAGGGGCCCGTTTCTCGAAACTCCCGATAACTTTCCGGGCCCGAAAACGAATTTAGGTGCACAATATTCTACAATAGCTACACAATTTTTATTGATTAGAAAAAGCTAAATTTTTTAATTTGTATAATTTCGTGAAGCATATCGCTAAGTTTGCGCCAATAATTACCATTAGCTGATAATAAATGACCTCGAAAAAATACTTACCGGGCCCGGAAAGTTATCGGGAGTTTCGAGAAACGGGCCCCAGAAGACCTGGCTGGAACCTAGAACCCAGGCATTCTCCTCCCACTCACTCCACTTGATGCGAAATGTCATGACGTCACCGAATGAGTCACCATTCGGTGACGTCAAATTTCGCGCCAAGTCAAGTGCGCAGGAAGAGAACGCCTGGGTACTAACCAAGGAACCGTTGGATCGAATGTACGAGGCACTAATTTTGAACACTGCGATTTCATGCAGTTGTTTCTTGCTGGGTTTTGAACTTCAAGGAACCATGTCATAACTGTGATAAAATTAAAACAAAGTATCTTTTCTCTCACACGTAATCCGTCTAGAACATTAAGAGGAATATATAAGGTGATTTTTCAAAGGTAGAATCAGCCATAGTCATATTTTGCGATTTTTTCAAGACATGCACAAGGGGTAGACTTGAAAAATTTGGCCAGGTTTTTTTCAAGCTACAATCTATTTTCATCCCAACCATCCGAAACCAAACGCCGTCATTTATAGTCTCAGAGTAATTTTAAACAAACCTGAACCATTATTTTTGTGTTTCCGTTAATGTATAGGAGGACAGGGGGGGAATCCCGGGAGAAAAGGGGGCGGGAGATGTACGGGAGGCGGTAGTAGAGGGGGTGGGATGCGGGTTTCTCAAGGTGGCGGGAAGCGGGAGAAATATGGAAAATTACGCAACATTGCATAATATTTCGCAATCGAAAAAATTGCAGAGCCAACAGAAATAGGACGGGGACGGGAATAAAGTGTACGAGAAGCGGGACGTTTAAACCTCCCTAGCCTGTCTCCCTTTAATTGCAGTGTGTGTTTTAGCTTTTTAAAGTAACACTAAAAATAGGTGACGTCATAGCCCGTTCAAGAGTGCGTGTTATTAGTAGTTAAATGAAAGCAAAAAAGAACAGTTTGCTAACAACCAAGCAATTGAGCAATTCAATCGATGGCGACTACATCTCGTTTATAATTTCGTTTCAGTTTTATAAATGTGCATCAAAGCACACACTAAAAAAATATCTCAAAATAATCATTTGTCTTGCTAAAAAACATTATGAAATTTGGAACAAAAAGTATTAGCAAAGAGATTAAACAATTGTGTCAGTGTCAGAATAAGGATCATAATTCGTAGGAGACTCGTGAGATTGGTCAAAGGAAAGGACCATCGTTTTCTCTCCTAAACCCAAAAAGAAAACAATTGCATCTGGTCAGTCTTAGCAGATGAACCCATCAGAACTTGAAGCAAAAACTTGGAACCAGTGGCATGCGCGGGAATACATTAAACCGACTTCGAGCGCCGAAACGTACGGAACGATAGAAGCGAGTGATTCGTTTTGGTTTCACCTAATATTTTCATAAAGAACATGTTTTATCTGATTATTTCAAGCACATGTCGCGATTTTCCGTTTAAATTTAGCCTTTTAACACCGCGGAGCCTGTACACAGGTTACGTTTAAACCAGTTACAGTGCTCACCGTGGCCGCAGCAACAACAGAGCAGTCACTTTTTTTAGACAACGAAAACACGCCCTGCTGACGCATTAAGCACAGCGTTACGTCTATATTTTAATAGTATCGTGGCTGCCGTTCTGATATGTTCTGTGTGCAATGTCAAATGCTATGTGTAACGTTCATATTAGTCTAACGCAATGTCATCCATATCAACCTTTTGTAGCTGGACTGGCTTCCACTTCAGACTGTTGAAAATCCTGAGGCACATCTGCATCCCCATATCAGCCGGCATTACGTGGCTGAAGTCGAAAGGATCTTCACCAGTACGATCTAGAAATCGCCCGAGCATACTGGCTCCCTCTTCTCCTAGTGGGCATTTGTCTTGCCTTACCACAAACTTACACATTTCAACTACACCCTTGATTCCATCAAGCATTCGCAGCCTTATGTTGGATTCAGTGCTCAGCCAAACCTTGCAGTATACCGCGTCCCAGCCAGTCTCAAATATTTCCTTGAACTCCTCAACGTGGACATCATGGTTCCTTGCGATTTCTCTGATATCTTCCACTAAGGCCCTCTCCAGAGATTCTAGAGCTTCAAGTCTGCAACCAGTTTCGTTGAAAGCCGTATTGACCAACTCTTTGCTGGTGGCGAGGAAGATGTCTTTCAGGTCGTGATATCGATAGCTTGTCCTTAAACTGCTTCCTTGATGCTGCGCTTCCATCTGTTCGATTTCGGCGTCATTGCTGTCTGTGGGTGGAATTTGCTCCATCTCTTTCTGTCCTTGTCCTGTGGCAGTCGTCACAGCTGAAGTCGACCTGTTGCTTGTAATGCATTCCGAATCCGTTTCCTTTTTTACTCGCTTTGAAAGCTCTTGATTAAATATCAACTCATTGGCAAATTGCACTGGATTTTTCACGATCTTTTCAGCTATTTCCGCCAATGGTTCCAGGATCTGGGGGCTTTCTATGTAATCTACAGAAAACAGGTTGTATGATCTCACAAAGAAATGTGGCAAATCCTTCTTTATAAGAGATTCCAAAAGGTTTTCAAGAAGCTTCATCATGCACTCGGCTCTGTTGCTTTCGGTCCAAACCTCAACACCGGTTTCTTCAATCGTGCGCAGAAGAATGTTCTTTAGATGAAATGTAACCAAACCTTTTGGCTCTTTGGAAAGGTAGGCTCGGTAATATTTCTTCAGGCAGCGGTAACAGTCGCGCTGGATGTCATTCATCTCTTGGCTTAATAGGTATTCTGCGTGCGAAAAGGAGATTCTAAAGTCGCAATCTGGGTTGCCACCATTTTTGGGGGGCTTTACCACCAAATGAAACCCCTCCTGAACAATTCTGTCAACTATGTCAGGCGAGGGCCATTGACGCTCTCTTTTGATCCATTCCTGTGCAACTTTTGGCCATCCTCGACATCTAAAAGCAGCGACAAAATCAATTCCACCTATTATATCATGGAAGTTAGCATTCACTTCCTCGATGTCTTTAAATTTCGTTTCCGATGAGAGATCTTCGTTTGCTTCAGTTACCACTCTCACCAAGTGTTCAAACAGTTGTTTGCTTATTTCCGATAAACTCTCTGCTTCTTTCTTTCCTTCGACTGGAATACATGGTAGATATTTTCTGGTCAGTTCTGTTTTCTGTTCAAAGGCTGGCGGTTCTGTTTTGCGCTTACTTTGACGTGGACTTCCATTCTGGTCTTCATTCATGCTCTGTTCGCTTTTGTCTTCCATTTCCTTGTTCATCTCAGTACGTCGCTTAGACATCGGCATTTCTAAGAATTCCGTTTTTCGTCTGTTTTCGTTCTCTGGTCGACTTTCGAGATGTCGAATTAGGGCTTTGACGTTTTCACATCTGTTCCACGAGACCTCACCACTGACAGCATTAAAAGAAATTTTGGGAAGAATGAAACCTTCAAATATTCGCTTACAACTGTCTTCGAAAAGTTTGGCATGTTCTCTGGTATATTCAGATCCTGTGACGACACACAGGAAAGTTGCCAACCATTCCCATTCAGCTGGATCCAAAGAAGGCATTTGCAAGTGACTCAAATTTTGCCCTTCTTTTATGATCAACTCCTCCAAGTCCTTGCAACTGGGATCAGAATCACACAAATTCAGAGCAAAGTCGTTAAACATAAGGGTTACAGCTGGACTGGCTTCGTTGGTCTTGGAATGACCAAAACTTAACGCGAACTCTTCTCGCGACGCTATCAACTGAAGTGTTCTGGTCAAACAGTCAGCTAAATTAAGTGATGAATTCCCATAAATCGCAGAATGGAAATTCTTTAAAGCTGAAGTGGCCACGTATTCAGTGTTCTCCACAAGGCAGGACTGTAACACGGGATGATCGACTCCTTTGATTCTGACATGCAGTGGATGGTCCGGTAAATATTCGATTTGTTCGACGTGCATCATTAAATCTTCGGAATTCGGAAAGATCATGAAGTCCACATCTCCAGGATAATCGGGATCATAGCACATTAGATCTTCTGCTGCGCTTCCATAGGGTTCAAAGATAGTGTCAGAAGGAGACAATTTCTTGAAAAGCTCCGAATGGTGCTTTAAGATTAAACGTGACAGGCCTCCAATCTCCTTTCCTCTTTCTCCGAGAGACTTAAAAATGAAGTTGAGTTCCTGAAATTCAATGTCTTGTGTCCCAGCCATTTTAAGGAATCAAACTAGCGCATATCTAAAGACAAAAAGCTGTAGAATAAGATCGTGTTTGTGCAAGGAACGCCCCATCTTTTTGTAGGAATTCATGTTTCGGTCTCCCAGGTTATGTTTGGACTATTATCAAGTCATCACACAATCATGCGATCATCAAAGTTTAAATAAGGTATTCGTGAAAGGTCCTGAAACGAAACTTCCATACATCGTTTTATGTAAAAAGTTAAGGTATTCACGCGGAAATCAGGTTTTTGCGGAGTATTTGATCAGAGTATCTGTTCTTACCCACTGCCTTTGTTCCTGTACATTTTTTCTGATTCATAATGAAAGAGAAGATAAACTAGTTTTCTGGAATTTGGTTCAGTGTTAGATCGAGAATGAAATGGAAAGCTAAGCTGTTTTTAAAAATCTTTCACTATTTTTGTTGGCACTTCAGTTCGATTTCTGGCAATCATTTATGCCATCATCACCACTTACTGTTGGCAAACATCACGTGTTCTGGATCTAAAAAGGCCCCATGAATAATCACCTTTCGAGTTTGTTTGGCTTTAAAAACTGTTTCAATTATTAATGCTGGCTAAATGCTTAATGACAATTCAGAGGTAGTCTCGGAAACTGAGATGTAACACGTACATTGCTGGCAGCTAGAAATTTCACATTTTGTCGGCTGCGGAAGTAAAATTCCTTAAAACTTTAAACACATGATATCGCTGCGACATACGAGGATGTAAAGACCGAGGAAGTAAAGTTCATCCTCGTTTCCCTAGGACAAACAAGTTGAAGGATGGAAGGAAGACAAAGAAAATGACCCATCGTCTTGCTACAGAAGCTCTCGTGGCTTGTGAGCAAAACGTCTGAAATTCTCGTCATGTTTTCAGACCCTCTATAGACGCGGCGGTTTTTGTTGCCAAAAACTCGATTATTATGATTTTTTAAATAAAATTACAACATTATTGGGAAGCAATAAAACTGGGAATTTTTGGGAAGCTACGGGAAACATTTAGCACTGCTGACTTCAGCCGTTGAACTTACCGTTACTCTTTAATTCATATGTGCTATTCCTGGAACTTGATGTCAACCTCCGCCTATGAACTTGTCCTTTTCCTTTAGTATCTGACCTGTGTCTTACGTTTCAACAAACAAATGTAAAAGTAGAGACTACTAGGGAAAAGTTAAGCAAGACTTTTCCAGACTGGCTATATAAATCATCCTTGCTCGCCGGCGGTTCGGTTGCAGTAGCCCTGCACAGTTTCGTAAAACCTTGGTGATATCATGTTCTGTTAAGAATTTTGCATTTTGCAGTTTACACCACTTATTTTTAACTTTCCCCAGCATGCTCTTCCTTCCCACACACGGAGAGCCTTTGTGAAACTGCGAGTCAGTGTACTATGGCCGGGAAGTATCATGTAAGGCTGAGAAATGTGTATCAAGTTCACAAAAACTCGAATATATTGCTATAAGCACTAAAAGTACCTGTCATTTTACACTTTATCTAGATTGATTTTTTTGAAAAAATATCTCATAGAAAATGCTGAAAATTTCATTTCCGAGCCTCTGGATTTCACTGAATTTTCTGGGGGAGGATGCCCCCAGACACTTCTACAACCCCTCGCCTCTGGCGCTCGTTTTCACCCCCCTCCCCGCCATTGAAAATACACTCTGCCGTCCCTGTAAGTGTGGCAAATAAAAATTAAAGGCACTGAGCAGTACTTTCCGGTGGTACGGTTTATTGTGATGTACAAGGTGGCTCGGTGACTTTCGAGTTTGTGGATGAGCCGTGACCCGAAATTTTATATTTTTCTGTTAGCTTTTTGGTATTTAGAGAAAACGAAATAGAGGTTTTTTCAGTTTTGAATTCAAGCGCTCTAAGGGTCGAAAAGGTGAAGGAGCTGCAGGAGCGAAAGTGTTTAGGAGATGTATTTAGCAAAATGATGGAAGAACGTGAAATGGTTGTGGAAAACGAAATTGAGGAAGGCTTCTTGCAGCTGGGAGGCACATATGCAGCGATCCCAGCCCTAAGCTCTCATTCGTAAAACTTTACAAAGCCTCGCAATTTTGTAATTATTTTTACCTGCATTTCCGATTTCTAGTAGCCTGCAGGTACACGTAATTTTTCTTAGCAGCTAAACGCTAGATTGAAGTTTATTCGTTTAGCCACCATCTTGGATTCGAAAAATGTACTCGATTAACTTGGGACCGGATAAAGTTTGTCTTATTGTCCTCCTCTATATCTCATCAAACTAGCCCCAACTCTTCGTTCGTTTTCCTTAAATGGTGGCTTGAACGCACAAAGGAACCGTTACCAAAAATTGAATTTGTCGTGGCACCGTTCTGCATAGGGTCTCACGGTAACAAGTTATTATCTTTCACGTTACTGAACAGCTTCACTGATGACACCACTCTTCTACATGATTATTTTTTATTGGTTAAGCGTTCGATACTAGTAATAGCCCACAAATAGCATGGAAAACCGAAAAATACATTCGCATAAATATCCCAGTTTCGCTGCAGAAATTAGGGAGGGTCATTAGATTCAAAATTCGTTCCTGACTTCGGCGTATCACATGTAAATTTAAATACAAAATGGCGACGACGGAGGAAGATGTAAATACCCAGAAACTAAACTTCATCTTCAAGTCTTTGGGAGAGCGAGGAAAGGAAGGTGAAATATGGAAGGAATACACCGAGCATGTCACGGGTTATTTGTTACAGCAGCTCTCGGAGTATTTTAGCAAAACATTTAAAAATTGCATGATTCTGCGAGCGTATGGTAGTGCGGTTGAAGATTTAAAAAGCCTAGCATGGAATGATGTTGGAGATCTGGATATCATGATCACTCCTAAATCAGACGATTTGATGATCTACGACGAAATGATCGAATATTCGGAGAATCCGATGCACGTTAGAATCAAAGGAATCGACCACCCCGTGTTACAGTCCTGCCTTGTGGGAGACACCCAGTACGTGGCAACTTCAGCCTTGAAGAATTTCCACTCTGCAATTTATGGGAAATCAGCGCCACATATGCTCGACTTTTTAACCCGTTTACTTCAAATAGCGTCTCGAGAAGAGTGGAGTAAAATCGACGCGCAGTGGAGAAACAATAAGGCCAGTCCCGCCTTACAGCTTAATTGCAGCCAATTTTGGGGTACTATATCTGAGGAGGTGGAACGGATGAAAAACCCGCAGACGTTGACCAATTTGGACCCAGGGGAATGGGAATGGCTCGCCCATTTTTTCTGCAAATCCAGAGGCAGTGAATATACTACGGAACACGCTAAAATTCTCCACGAATACGTCACCTTTATTAAAGAGGTACAAATGTCCTTTTGCGAAAAAGGTCTTCTCTGCCAACAAAAAATGTTTCCCAGTCTGCTACAAGAGATCGTGTTTAGTGACCGCGCACAGAACTTCAGGGCCAGAATTCGCGATATCGAAAGTAGATCACAAAACGAAAGCAGCAGAAGAAGAAATTGCTTGACGGCAGCAGCGCAGCATTTTGATGACCAGTGTGTCACGCCAGAAAACCGTCACGCACACGCAAGTGAAAAGACTGAAAAAGACGTCTCGGAAAAGACTTTTTCGTCAAGAGATGAGTCACCTGTTATGCCAGAAAATGGTGATGGGAAGCAAAGGTCTGTGAAAGCCTTACTTCCCACTGCAAGCCAATCAGCAAGTGAAGATTTATCAAAAAAATTGTATCCGTCGTTAGAGAAGTCGATGACTGAGATGCTACAACAAGCAACTGAACTTGTCGACAATGGAAACGCCAAGTGCGAACAGAGAGAAGACCCACATGAGAGCCAAAATGAGTCAAACGCAGAAGAGCCCGTAGAATGGAAAGGCAATGCGTTTTTAAGAGATTTTCAAGGCAATCCAGAAGATGAACACGAAGATTTCGACAGTCTTTCAGGCCAAACAAACAGCATGTTTGAACACCTCTTTAGAACAATCACTGAAGAAGACAAAGATCCCTCCAAAAGACCCAAACTGAAGGACACCCAGAAAGCACCGATCCTGGGCGGGATTGATTTAGTCCCTGCCTTTAGATCCCAAGGATGGCCAATGGTTGCTCGGGACTGGATTGAACGAGATCGCAAATGGCCTTCTCCTGACGTAGTCCAAAAGGTAGTCCATGAGGGGTTCCACTTGGTTGTAAAGCCCCCGAAGAATAGTGGAAATCCTGATTGTTACTTCAGAATCTCCTTTTCGCACGCAGAATACCTGTTAAGTCAAGAGATGAACGACATCCAGCGCGAGTGTTACCGCTGCCTGAAGAAATACCGCGAAATCTTTCTTTCTAAAGAGCCAAAAGGTTTAGTGAATTTCCATCTGAAGAACATTTTTCTGCAAACGATTGAAGAAACCGGTGCTGATATGTGGATCGAAAGCAACAGAGCTAAGTGCATGATGAAGCTTCTCGGAAACCTTTTGTTAGCTCTCACAACGAAGGATTTGCGACATTTCTTTGTGAGATCATACAACTTGTTCAGTATAGATTACATCGAAAGCCCCAAGATTCTGGAGACCTTGGCTGAAAAAGTGCAAGAGATCGTAGAAAACCCGATGCATTTCGCCACGTTGATCAAGAAAGAAGAGGCTGAAAATCAAGTGGAAAAAAAGAATGGCGTTCCAAGCAGTGAACCAAATTCTGCTTCAGGACAGGGGTATGGAGAAGTGGAAGAAACTGTACCCATGGTGTACGGCAGTGATGTTGGCCAAACTAAGCATGGAATGCTGGCAGGTGTTGCGGAGAAAGCGGCCACTCTGACTCATCAAGGAACCAGTTCAAACACGAGCTACCGTTTCCATGACCTGAAAGAAATTTACCTCACCACCAGCCAGGAATTGACCAATATGGCATTCAACGACGCTGATATCAGCCTGGAAGCTCTCGACCCTTTGGAAAGATCCTTAGTGGAGGATCTCCGAGAAATGATGAGAAAACACAACATCCACGTTGAACAGTTCCGGAAAATGTTTGAAAGCTTCTGGGACACAATCTACCTGAAGGTTTGGATAAACCCTGAATCGAAAATGAGGCACCGTATGCTTGAAGCAATCCAGGGTGTAGTCAAAACAATGAAGTACCTGCTGAGGCAAGACAACCTTGCACTAGAAAATGTAGAGGCTATGAGTGAAAGGATTCTTGATCCTAATGTGGAAGATCGTTTCGATTTGAACAATCTGTGGCCAGCTGGTGTAGGAACGCAGATTATTGGCAGATATTTCAACAGTGTGGAATCGAGGCCAGTTCGACCGCCGCAGGTTAACATGGATGACATTCCATTAGACTGAAATGCTTTTCACACAGAATCTAGAACACTGACTTTGTACACAGAGCATTGAGTGTATACTGCAAGAACTCTGGTAGTGATAGGCTCTGGTACATGGTAGTGCAGCTGGAGGGGGTATACTTTTCAGGGTCCTTCCTCACTGTTTCGTTGAAATCAGGGTATACGATTTCCCTATTTACTCCGGGCCATCTCTAGGTGTTCGGAGATAGGGAGAACTCAATCTTTGCTCTCTTTTTATTTAATTCATTTTTAGATTAATGGTAAATCCATATTGTTTATAGTTTCATATGTTAATAGGAGAAAAAATCTGAAAAAAGCCAATGCATGAATATTGTACTAACACTAGTACTCTGAGTAAACGCGTGCCATGTAAGAAGAGATCAGAGTTTTCTAAATGGAATTCAGCAACAAAAACCAGTCAGACACCAATCCTAACAATTTAGCTCCGTACATGGATCGTTCGGATTGCAATCTACGATTGCGGTTTGTCGCTAAATGGAACTGAAAATCGTTTTTTTTTGCCACAAATGCAAATTAAGATTGGTGTGAAGTAACGGTATATTTTAATTTGCTTTGCACGGCAGCAAAGTATGTTTAACAGTTATACGGTTGTGCTTAGAATTCAGATTGATTTACAGTGTTACTTATAGGCTGTGAACAAGCTTTTTAGTGAGGAGTAGGGGACAAAAAACATCGACGAGTGGAGAGAGCCGAGTGTGGAGTCGGATTGGATGGCCAAGCCTCTCACTGCTTGCTCCGCTTGCGATCGCTGAATTTTCTTTGCGCTCTATTCCTCACCAAGGAACCTATTCACAGACTACGTTTGCCATAATTAGCCATACGAATCGGTTTTGATTTTGGAAGAGTAAATGGCTTTGTCATTGGGCCATAGTGTCATCCGATGAAACCAAAACCACTGTGGGCAATCACCACAGAACGTGAGGAGAGATGTTTTTTACTAGTCACAGAGAATAGTAAAGCAAAAGCGAGTTACAGCCAACAGTTAATTGATAACTGTGCTAAGCCTTCCTGGAAATGCACAGAAATAGATGATGGTGAAAAATACTTGCTGCTTAATTATATGTTAGTGTACGCATGTTGAGGTGTTGGCAATCTTTTTTTATTTTTCCTTTACTAACACTAAAACTGCTGACAGAGACTGACATTTTAAACTACGAGACCAAACAAACACTTACTTTATAAGGAAATATATGGTATTTAAATGGTATAACACCTGGGAACCTAAGGTCTGTCTTCAGTGCAGCATTTCAATAGGGACCTCCACATCGAATACGAAAACAAGATCTTCGAAGACTGCGAAGACTTGGTCACATCTCGTTTTCGGGAAGCAGTGTGAATGTTGCCTTTTCTCGGTTCGAATTCCCTTGGTAATTTCTTGGAATAGTTCCCGGGATAGGGAACTTCCCGCAGAGGTAGGGCTTGGGACCCGCAACCGGGCACTTGAGCTGTCTGAACAGGGTCTATCGGTGTCCGCAGTTCTCCTTGAGTTTCCTTGCTGTTATTGAGCCGACATGTGACGGGGAGGGGGGGGGGATGGTAGGTGAACAATAAAAGAAAACAATGCGCGGCGAATGGATGCTTAGGACACTGGGTGGTAGCTTGTGTAAAATAGCGTTCGTTTCAGTGCCACAGCACAGTTCACAGGTACAGGATCTACTTCTGGACGAGGCCTAAGCATTCTCCTCCCCAGATCTCTGCGGTGTTTTAATAAACCGTGTAATCAAACTGATCATAGGGTCTGCGCAAGGGGGTGAGATCTTGGATAACTTTTTGTTACCCGCTGTGCTTGCATGCTCCTTCCGAACGCTTGTTAAAGAAATTTCGTTTCTACAACAATGCCCACTTTTTCTGCTGGTCAGTAACAAGAAGGAACAAAGACTTTCGAAACGAGGCTGGTTTGAAAGTGAAAGTGGTATTCGCTCCCAGACATTCGCTCTATGAAAGGGTATTCGCTTTCGTGCACGTATTCCATTTAGTGAAGGACCAGGCTAGTAACGTTTCTAGTAGGAAAGAATTATTTATGTCGTCTTATATTTCTGAGTTTTTGGACTAACATTTCTCTTTCGACTCTATCTCTGCGAAATATAATCTGGCCACTTCTATTGTTTGTTTTGTCTCAATGGAAACTTGTGACTGTTATCTCCCTTATACTTGCCCCGCCCAAGTCTGCTTCCTGTAAACGGTTGAGACGAAAAAAAAAACTGAAAACAGTATTTGTAAAACAGAAATGCTAATTAAGAGCACCTATTGCGATGAGCGTTTTGTGGGGCAATTAACTTACAAGAGGAAAGTTAAATAAACTCTCCATAAGCAAGAAAAGTAATTTTTCGTAAACGTCACGCTTGTAAGTCGCAAAATTAGGTTGTCACGAAAATCATTTTCACAAACTAGGCACTACTTATATTTGGAAACGTATTTCTTGTTGTCTTGCAAATGCTTGCCTATGGGCGACAATCGGAAAGCACACTCCTAGTTTGTCACCCCACCCTTTAAGACATCCGGTAAAACAGGAGGCAGGCACTTACAAGAAAACAAGAAATACTCCTCCGAGGCGTGACTGTTTATGTGCCAATGAAATCTCATTCTTTCTTTATTGACGGGATATCGTCACCACGCCTACAGTGACATCAGGTTCAACAGTTCCTCATAATTAGGGGCCGACCATTTAACTCTTGAAGGGGGGGGGGGGGGGTGGATGATTTCGAAAAAAAATTTCCTGCAAGCCCTTGTCGGAAGAAAAAAATTGCATGCAGCACAAATGAAATAGAAAAAAAATTCTTGCACTGCTGCAAGCAAGAAAAAAAATGTTGCAAAGCTATTTCGTCATTCCAGGGGGACTTTACAAAATCCCAGCAAAACTGCAACCATTCTTCCCTTGCTCCCTTTAAACTCTGGAGTTGGTTATGCTTCAGAATGTGCAATGCATTCTTAGCTTTATAGGGTCCGACAATCTGTGAGCCAGCGAGCCACTCCAGTTAGCCTAAATCACACTCTGGTTTAGCCAAAACAACATTCCGGTCAGCCTACAGTTATTAGCTTTAATAGGTAGCTTGCGGTTAGCCCTATATAATGGGATATAAAGGGATTTCTGGCTTGCACGGTTCACAAGGCTCGCGAGTCATGCAAGCCATTATGGTTAGCCTAAATTACACATTGGCTAACCTAGTTAGCACTGCAGTTAGCCTACAGTTCCTTTATAGGTAGCTTGCGGTTAGCCTTTTTATTGGGATTAGGGATTTCTGGCTCGCTGGCTCGTACTGTATCCAAACTCGTTAGCTTTATAATATCACAAGCAGTAATGGAGGTAAATTTTTCTATTTAAAGAATCAAGTTTTATTAGACAAAGAAAAATAATTTGTTCATTTTTAATCTTTTTAACTGAAGCATTTTCATGTAACATAACATTTATAACATATAACATTTTTGCCATTTTTGATTTTTGCGATGTTTTAGCAATGCACCTATCAGTGTCTAGCCCCAATGGGGTCAGTGCAGGCATACCCAAGGGCTATAATGATTGACATTTTCAAATATTTTGGGTCACTAAAATTTTTAAATTCCCCACCCTCTGCCATTTCAAACCGTGGTTAAATCCTTAATTCTTGTTATGAAACTATTCTATGATTCTTGTTGTCAACCGTAAATAACATGTATTTATATTTTTCTATGTTTAAATATTTGTAAATAAGATATATCTCTATTATAACATTTTCAGTATAAAAAGAAACAGATCCAAACCTTTCTTGTTGTCAACCGTAAATAAATAACAGTAACATGTATCTATATTTTTCTATGTTTTTATATTTTTAAATAAGATATATCTTTATTATAATATATATTCTGTATAAAAAGAAACAGATCCAAAAATTTCTTGTTGTCAACTATAAATAAATAAATAAGTAAACAGTAACATGTATCTATATTTTCAATGTTTTTATATTTTAAAATGAGATATATAATTATGCCATTTCCCGGGGGTCCGGGAAAAAATTTTTCCCGGACCCCCCTGAAGCGCGAAAATAAAAACCAGGAAGGCCTTTATAGAAGCCTGGCATAATGAGAGTAACCAGGCCTAAAGATCCAACCCACTTGAGGATACACTGGGAACAAGCCTACAGTACTCGGTAGTAATGGGAACCACGAAGAACATTAAAATAGCTTGAAATTTTGTAGTTTTAACTTAATAAATGGACAGTTGTAGCTCTAAAAAAATAAATAACTGTTATGTCACAAAATGGCACTATTATGCCGGCAAATAGCACTATTATGCCGGCATTATGCTCGATGCTCCACCTATAGTATTATGCTCGAAATTATGCCGGCATAATATGTCAAACCCTAATTAGTAAGCTCATACAAAAAAAATAGTGTAAGTGATTTTCATAATCCCATGAAACACAATTTACAGAAAGTCCCTTTCTTACTATAAATGAGAACGCAATAGAACAAGTAACCTCCGCTAAATCCCTCGGAGTTTATGTTGATCAAAATATAAACTGGGAGTGTCATATTGAAAACATTTCTAAGAAGATAGCTTGTGCCATTGGTGCAATTAAACGAATTCGGCATCTCACTCCATTTAATATTTTAATCAAAGTTTATAATAGCCTTATTCAACCACAATTTGATTATTGCAACGTAGTGTGGGGAAGCTGTAACAAGGGCCTTGCTGAAAAACTGCAAAGGCTTCAAAACCGCGCAGCTCGTACCCTAATGTCTGCGAGCTATGATAGTAATTTAGATGATTTGTTCCGGACACTGGGGTGGCGAAGACTCTATTATCAAAGATTGGAACAGAAGTCTATCCTAATGTATAAAACATTACATGGTATGACTCCTGATTATCTGAGATCAAGATTCGTATATCGTGACGATGTTAGTGCTTATCGTTTAAGGAATACCGAAAACAAATTAGTTCTTCCACAACCTCGAACTGATTATCTCAAAAAAAGTTTTTCGTACAGCGGAGCTCAGTTGTGGAACAACTTACCTGTAGACCTAAGACAAGCATCTTCACTGGCCGATTTCAAATCTAAATTAAGTCGGCACAGTTTAAAGTAATATCTAAATCTTACATGTAAGTGAATTTTAGACACGGCCTCCATGAAAAGCAGACTTTTCTTTTGTTATTTTGAATTTGTTGTTATTAAATTTTTGTAGTTAGTTAGATAGGTAGATAGTCCAGTAATTTAATTGACTGATGGAAAAACCGTGTATAAATAAAGTTATCTTATCTTATCTTATCTTAAACAAACTCAAGCCCATGCATTTCACTTATGATTTATCTATTTGTTGTCTTGTCTGTGAACAAAGCTCCAGCTGGAATCGAAAACTAAAGTAAGAACTCTTTTTTTTTTTTTGAGGAAAAAAGAATCCTGCAGAGAAATGAAGAGGAAAAAAATATCCTGCAGAGCATTTAGAAGGGAAAAAAATATCCTGCCCACCAGGTTGCTAGAAAAAAAAAAGCTTGCTGACCAGAAATCATCCACCCCCCCCCCCCCCCTTCAAAAGTTAACAGACAACAGTTCTCAACTATGTTAATTTTGTAGTTTTTAATTGGGAAAGGTTGTTGTTATTGTTTGATGTAGCTGTTAATTTTACGACATTAAGTTACGCGTATGCTTTGTGCAAAACAGCGAGTATGCACGTTGGCAAAAACGGAGACATTTTTTTGGTTGACAAAAATCTTAATTTCATCTATTATTTTTGATTCCACTGAAAATTTTAATATTTTTCAATTTAAACTAAAAAACGAGATGATTGTATCTCCCCAAAATATAATCTCTCCATTTATCCTTATTTTATAGTTTGTTTTGTCTCCGTAGCAACTAACGAATGCCGACGTTTTCATGGGCGGGGGTGACAATCTGAAAACGTCATTGTTTTTGCGTCAATGGGATCTCTCTATTTCTCTCACGATATCAACACTGCGCCATGCGCTTCATCTAGGTAGCTTCTTTAGCCCTCATGGATAATTTTAGGCAACCAGTCATTTACTGTAACCATATTTTTTGTTGTTTTCCATTGTGAAAGTTTGTAATGGTAAAAGTACAGAACGTTGTTGTCAGATGTAGTTGTAAATTTTGTTCACTTCAGTAATGAATTTAATTAGTTAATTACAATCTAATTAATCTATCTGATTAATTAACTTAAAATTAAGTCTACGCAATTAACCAAACATGGAGTTTTTTCCATTGATGAGAAAAATCTCATTTTCACTTGGCGGGTTTCTTTACGAGTATAAAACAAACGGTTGTAATAGGAATTTACAAATTGTCATGTCTGTTTTATTAACGGCCTTACTTGAATGAAAGAAACGTTGAATGCGAAGAGTTTAAATCAGGCCAACCAAGAGCCCACTTACTTTACATCAGCCAACATGAAACCAGGGAGTTATGACAGCAGAGAAACCGAAAAGAACATAGAACTAGTTTGCAACAGAAAACCACTTACCGGGCAGTTTCACAGAGTAGTGGCACAAACAGACAGAAAAAGGACGCCATATCAAAATGCTGTTTTACAAGCTTATGGAATTACTCCTGTGGAAAGATGGTTTTCAAGCCCACAAAATGTATCAATGGAATGGTCAACCATACCTTCAAATGTTAAAGCAATCATTACTAGCTTTCTGGGATAAAACATTGCTATCAAAGAATCGACACACCATGGAAAATGTGCTGCCGATATTACAAAAAGTTTTGAAAAGAAACATTGTGATTTTGAATGAATGAAGTTTGGATATTGGTTCATTACATAAAATTTTAAAATTATTTTTGGATAAGACGTTGCCTTAAAAAAATTAATTAATTTTGTACATTAATTTTTGGATGAGACATTGTCTTGTTGCAGACAATACATATGCTTGTAATATTTGACCAAACTATTGCTCGATATTTAAACACAGATTTCATTGATGTGTTAAGAGTTATACTGTTTTCAGTTGTCTAACAGTACTCCCGAGGAACGTAAGCTCTGTCTTCAGTAATAAGTTTCAAAAGGGGACCTTCGATCGAAGTACGAGAACAAGATCATCGAAGACTGCGTCTAGACTTGGTCGATTCTCGGGCTCGGGAAGCAGTGTGAACGTTGCTTTACTTGGTTCAAATTCCTTTGGTAATTTCTTGGATTCATTCCCGGAAAAGGGCACGTCCTGTGGAGGTAGGGCTTAGCGCTAGCAGCCGGACACTTGCATCTGTCTGTACAGGATTTCGTTGCTGCCCACAGCTCTCCCTACCGATGTGGGAGGGAAAAGGGGGAGGGGAGGGTGGACAAGAGAAGATAACAATGGATGCTAGCCTGTGTGAAAAGTGTTCGTTTTAGTGCCACAGCACGGTGTGCGGCCATGGGCTGCATGTCTTGGTGGGGTCACAGAAATGTCCTCCTCCCCAAGGCTCTGCGGCTTTTTACTCAACTGTTGTTTAAACTGATCGTAGGCTCTGGGCACGATGATGGGACCTTGGCGAGTGTTTTGTTACCCACTGTGCTTGCTTGATTTTGACACTTGTTAAAGAAATGTTGTTCCTACAACCAGGTTCTCTTTTTTACTGGTCATCAACAAGTAGGAACGAGGACTTTCGAAGTGTGGCTGGACTGAAATGAGAAAGTGATATTCACTCCGAAAGATGCGCTCTTAGAAAGTGGTATTCGCTTTTGTACATGTATTCCGACTAACTGAAGGCCCTTCAGTGAGTCGGAATACATGTACGATCCAGGACGGTCCAGGCTAGTAACGTTTCTAGCAGAAAGAAATTATTTATCTGGTCTTTTATTTCTGATTTGATTTTTCTGAATAATATATTTCAATCGAAATAGAAAGGGGATGACTCTATCTCCGCAAAATATAATCTCTCCATTTCTGTTTATTTGGATATTGTTTGTTTTGTGTCTATGGAAACTAATGACTGTTATCTTCGTTATAGTTGCCCAGCCCACATCTTATCTAACATAAAAACTGCAAACGGCATTTGCAAAACAAAGTGCTAGTTAAAAACACCTACTGCGATTAGCGTTTTGTGGGGTAATTAACCCACTTAATATACTCTTCATGCAGCTTAATTTCATTTACTCTTAATTTACTCTTAATTTACAACTTAATTTACTCTTCATAATTAGGAAAATTAATTTTTAGCAAACTTCACTCATGTAAGTCACGAAATAAGGTTGTTAAGAAAAACATTTTCACAAATAGACATATCCATATTTGGAGACGTATTTCTTGTTTTCTTGTAAGTGTCTCCTTCCTGTTTTACCGGATGTTGTAGTGGGTGGGGTGACAATCAGAAAGTGGATGTTGTAGGGTGGGGTGACAATCAGAAAACTCCATTAAAAAATCCGTTGAAACACTTACACTTACATTTCATGAACACAAGAACGAGCGCTTCGAAGCTCGAGTATTCATGTACCAAAGAAATCTCATTCATGTTGTTTTTAATATGCAAAGGTTGTTATTGCAAAAGGCTCTTGTTATTGTTGTTGTCGATGTTGCTGTTAATTTTACGTCATTGAATTGAGTGCGTTCTTTCTGCAAAACAGCGAGTGCGCACGTAAACAAAAATGGAGGCATTCTATTGGTGGAGAAACATCTCCATTTGACTTGGTAGGTTTCGTATACGAGTATAAAAGAAACGGTTTGAAGCACATACAAATTGTCAAATTCAATTTTGTTAACGACTGAATAAAACGTTAATTTCCAAGAGTTTAAGTCAGGCCAGCCGACAGCCTAATTACTTCACGTTGGCCAGGATGAGACAAGGGAAGTATGAAAACAGAGAAAGCGAAGAAAACAAGGAACCAGATTGCAATAGAGAACCAGTCATCGAGCATTTTCACAGAGTAGCAGCACACAAAGAAGGAAAAAGAACACTATATCAAGAGGCTGTTTTACAAGCTTATGGAATTACTCCAGTGGAAGGATGTTTTTCAAGCTTTCAAAGAAAGCGTGAACAAGCTGATGTATCCATAAAATGGTCCACCGCATCTTCAAATGTCGAAGCAATCATTGCTGGCTTTTTAGGGTGAAACATTGTCGTCAAAAGTCTCTCGCAATACTACAGTTTTGAAAAGATACTGTGGTGATATCTGAACAAAATATCGTTTGAGCCTTTACCAAGCCAAAATGCATGAAGATTGGTACACTGTTACAGGACATTGCCTTGAGAACAGCTGTGAGAAGTTCGATCGTTACGTGTACTTGAAATCTTTAACCGAAAATATCGATCGATATGTCAATACCGAGCGGAATTTTATTGACGTGTTTAAAATCAAAGTCCGTGTAGTTTGCATTTAATTTATAGCCATACCTAATTCAAATTCAGTTTTTTTTAAGTTAAATACAAATTCTGTATTATTTTTAATTTTGTTTGCAAAACGTTTGTCGACTGAACTGAGGACAAATGTGAATTTTAAAAGGACAAAAAACGGACAATGTATCTCTGTATTTTATTACTAGTTAAAAGAATTACACACTAGCAAATGATTTTTGTTTAAATTTGTCCAGCACTAGAATTTTAAGGCGTCAGTTTAATTTCATAGCACTTGAGTTTGTTATGGAAGTGTTTAATTTGTAATAAAATCAGTAACTGTTTGTAATTACTGGACTCGGCTTGGAACGGACGGCGATGTTGTTCTTAGACAGGGGGAGGGGGGGGGGGCACCCAAGGGGTCGTTTTGAGGAATATCTGCTCAGAAGGCCTGAGATATTTGGATTTAATTGCACTGAAAACTCGAGATTTCTTTGGCGAAACATCACTTTCGTGACAAGGGGACTGATAAATTCCTATTGTTCTCGGAGGGACAAATATGTCGTTTAGAATATAGACTCAAAAAGACCAGGTAGCATTTTGGGAGAACTATCATGCAGCAGTTCGGAAATTTGACAGATAGGATTCGGTTCAGTAAAACTATTTGTCCCCTAAATTTTCAGCTATAAACTCCGAACAGATCAACCAGTGTTAGTTTACACAAATATGGCGTTAAATAGCTCTGACACAAACTAAGAAAGTGGAAAATAAATTTTCCCGTTGAGTGCCCTTGCTTAGAGACGTGTTGTTGTTTTAGCTTGTCTCTTCGTTTAATGAAATGTGAAAACAACGACTGAAATTAAGTTTCTTTATTTCAAGACTATTCCAATGCCTTTTGTGTTAGCTTGCGTTCAACCTTTTTATTTTTTTCTCGATCATTGTTTTCAGCCGAGATGCTCGAGAACATCTGAACATCATTCCTGCGCCAAAGTCTGGTCTTGAACCCGATTTAATAAATCAGAAACTGCCGCGGGCAGTCTCCGCACAACCATCCCTTCTCCGTTTTTGTTTATGTGGGTATTGTTTCTTTTGTCTCCATGGAAACTAACGATTGAGTTAAGGTCCAGAAATGAACGTTTCTAGCGGGACAAAATTGCTTATTTCATTTATTGTTTCTGATTCTGTTGAAAAATATTTTTCATTCACACTAAAAAACGAGATGTTTGAATCTCCGCAAAATACTATCTCTTCATTTCTGTTTATTTGATTGTTTGTTTTGTCTCCATGGCAACTAACGAATGCCGTACGTTTTTATGGGTGCGGTGACAATCTGAAAACGTCATTGTTTTTGCGTTAATGAAATCCCACCATTAGCTTCTTTAGCCCTCATGGATAACTTTAGGCAACCAGTTTTTTATTTACTATATTTTTGTTTTCTGTTGTAAAAGTTTGTGATGGCAAAAGTACAAAACGTTGTTGTCATCAGATGTAGCTGTAAATTTTGCGCCACTTAATTGAATCTTATAATTACCATCTTAATAACCTACCTCATTAATTAATTAACTAATTATGAGTACGCAAGTAATCCATGGTGGAGAAAAATCTCAATTTCACTTGGTGGGTTTCTTTTATGAGTATAAATTAAAATAAACGGGCTGAAATACGTATCTACAAATGCATACGGTCAATTCCATTTTGCTAACAGCCTTATGAAAGAAACGATAAGTGCGAAGAGTTTAAAGCAGTCCAACTAACTTACTTTACATTAGCCAGGACGACACCAGGGAGTTACGACAGCAGAGAAAACGAGAAAACCATAGAACCAGTTTGCAACAGAGATCCACTTACCAAGCAGTTTTACCCCCGGGGGGGGGGGGGGGTACTTCCTTATATACGCTATATGGGTATGTGCCGCCCGATAGGGTAGGGTTTTTGAGGTGCTCAGTCCTTAAATAGGGTATCCTTTTCGGTGTTTTTTGATATTGTGATCCTTAGATGTTCCTTAGATAGCGTCACTAAATTGCAGTATCCACCTCAACGCGCAAAACGAAAAAGATATGGTCTGTTAAACTGTACTACACGTTATAAAGTTTAACAAAGAGATTTTTAAAGGACGTTTATAGCTTGTGTTGGTGCTCCTCACCACCAAGTTACAGAATTATGAGTTATCTTGTTTCCCTTAAATAGGGTGCCATTTCTTGGTTTCGGACCTTTAAAAGGGTATCAATTCTCGATTTTCTACCCTTACATAGGGTCAGGGTTTGAGAACCTTGGCGGCACACACCTATCCTAAATTGACGGGAGTACCCACCCCCCCTCCCCCCCCCGGGAGTTTCACAAAGCAGCACCGGCACAAACAGACAGAAAAAGGACGCCATATCAAAATACTGCCTTACAAGCTTAAGGAAATAGTGTTATGGAAGGATGCATTTCAAGTTCACAAAATGTATCAATGGAATGGTCAACCATACCTTCAAATGTTAAATCCCTTATTGCTGGCTTTTTGAGTTAAAGCATCGCTGTCAAAAGGTATCTGGCATAAGACGTTACCACAGAAAAGATGCTGCCGATAATACAAAAGTTTTGAAAAGATGTTCTGGTAATAACTGGGCGAAACATCGTCATTTTAACGCAACACAAAAGGATCGCTAACTAGTTATGACAATCTAAAATGAATGAAGGTTGGTATATTGGTTCATTATCTATGAAGTTTATTATTTTTGGATGGGACTTAACGTTGAAAAATTAATTTGTACATTAAAAGTCAAACTCCGTATTGTTGGCATATAACTACACTAGCTCAACTTCATCTTTGGTTTTAGTTGAAAACGAAATGTTTGAATTATTTTAAGTTCTGTTTGCATACACTTTCATGAAGAAAAAGAACAAAAGTAAATGTATTTAAAAGGAGAAAATAAAGACATGTATAATGAAGTAATGTATTGTTATTTTTCTCAGCATTAACAATACATATTCTTTGTAATTAATTATCGAATTTGATGGAAGTAATAAAGTTGAAAGTTGAATAAGAGAAAATAAATAATATCAGAGATCAAAATAAATAAATAAATAATATCAGAGGGTACATTCAATCAAGAGTTGGTTTACAGGATAGGCTAAGTAAAATTATACAAACAATAAATACAACTGCTGCTACAATGCATATCCGTTCTTTCTTGCTAGTCCAACGAATTACCCACCAAGAAATGATTTTTTGTCTGTCCCTTGACAGAAATGTAAGGGTGATTTTTAGCTTCCCATGCTAACATCGTATGCAGTCTGCTCTGCTCTCTTTGTTAAAATCGCAAAACTCCTTAACAATATGTAAACGGCCCTCGGAAGGTGTGAGAAAATCAAACTTGCGAAAACCAATCCACAGAATGGAAACGTTAAGTTATAACCTACTTGCTGTAACTCGGATTTATATCGGAAATGTTACTACAAGTGACACTGACAATACAAATGTATTATTACTCTAAAATCTTCGCACTTTGGACTTCTTGTCAGTAACCCATGACCACTGTCACCGGTTGTGGGACTACTTTCCTATGTTGATCGTTGTGCTTTAATATTTGACAACAATGGGCGCTCCTGTTTGTCGTACATGTTGTTTGTCCGTCCATGTTGTTGTTTAAGCTTGTCTCTTCGTTTAATGAACTGACGGAACAGCGACTGAAATTAAGTTTGTTTATCTCAAGACTACTCTAATGCCTTTTGTCTTAGCTTGGGTTTTACCTTTAACTGTTTTACTCGAGCGTCGTTATGAAGATTCGAGAAAAATATACCCGTGGAAATTCATCATTAATCCACTCAACATCGGTGCCAAAGCTAAGCCTGGTCTTGAACCTGATTAAATCAGACACTACCGCGGACGAACCGCGGACGGTCTCCACAAAACATTCTCTCAAAACTTTCCCTCTCCGTTTTTCTTTATTTGGGTATTGTTTGTTTCGTCTCCATGGAAACTAACAATACACTGAAGGTCGAGGCTATCAGCGTTTCTTGTTGGATAAAATTGTTTATTTCATCCATCAATTTTGATTCTGTTGAAAAATATTTTCATTTTAAACTAAAAAAACGGGATGATTGCATCCGCAAAATATAATCTCCTCATTTTTGTTTATTTGATAGTTTGTTTTGTCTCCATGGCAACTTACGAATGCCGGACGTTTTTATGTCATTCATTAATTAAAATAATTACAATCTGATTAATCTATCTCATTAATTAGAACTAAAACTAATTAGCTAACTAATTGATAAAATTAATTTTCCGCAAAATTTCAGAGTACGCAAGTAAACAAACATGGAGATATTTCCATTGGTGGAGAAAAGTCTCATTTTCACTTGGTAGGTTTCGTTTACAAGTATAAGAGAAACGGTCTGAAATATATTTTTACAAGTCGTCAATTCCAATTTGCTAACGGCATTAAAAGTTGAATGTCAAGAGTTTAAATCAGGCCAACCAACAGCCTAATTACTTTAAACTTGCCAGGATGCAATCAGGGAGTTACGACAGCAGAGAAAACGAAAAAAACATAGAACCAGTTTGCAACAGAGAACCTTTTACAGAGCAGTTTCACAGAGTAGCGGCACAAACAGACAGAGAAAGGACTCAATATCAAAATGCTGTTTTTCAAGCTTATGGAATTACTTCTGTGGAAGAAAGTTTTTCAAGCTTCCAAGGGAAACGTCTGCAAAATGTATCAATGGAATGGCCAAACACACCTTCAAACGTCAAAGCAATCATTGCTGGCTTTTTGGGATAAAACGTTGCTGTCAAAAAAAGTCTGGTATAAGACAAAGTTTAGAAAGACGTTATGGTAATAACGAAGCGAGATATTGTCATTCAAACACAACTCAAAATGATCGCTAACCATTTGTGACAATCCAAAATGAATGAAGTTTGGTATATTGGTTTATTATCTAAGAATTTGTAATTATTTTGGATGGAACATTACTTTGAAAAATTATTTTGTGCATTAAATGTTTTTTCATATCACACTGCCTTGAAAAATTAATTTCTTGCAAACAATACATATACTTGTAATATTTGACCAAAAACATTGCTCGATATTTCAACGCAAATTGAAATTTTACTGAGGTGTTAAGAGTCAAACTCCGTATGATTGGTATATAGTTACACTTTTATTGTTGGTTTTAGTTGAAAACAAAACGTCTGTAATGAGAAAGATGGAATATTCAGTTTGTCACGAGCGTGGGACAAAGAAAAAATCTGAGTCTCCGACGGGAATCGAACCCATGACCTCCCGTAACACCGGTCGGACGCTCTAACCACTGAGCTACTGGGAGACTCGTAACGAGCGAGGTCATATTTACTGAGTTCGTTTGTGACACGCGTCCTGCATACTGCTAGGATCAGCAATGTCGAAAGCACCGTGTGTGATAATGAACAAAGAAAGATGGTAAATTTTAAGCTCGGAAAAGAAATGAGAAAGATGGAATATTCAGTTGTCTGTAATGTTTTAAGTTCTGTTTGCATAAACTTTGATGACGAAAAAAGACAAAAAAGGATGAATTTAAATGAGAAAATACAGACATGGGACATGTACAATGACATAAAATAATATAATATGTATAAATAATAAAAACGATCTTTATAGAGAGAATACATTGAATCAAATAAGTGGTTTACAGAATGACGCTAAACAGAATTATAAAAACAATAAATACAACTGCTGCTACAATGCATATTTGTCCTTTCTTGCTATTCTAACGAATTACACACTGAGAAATGACCTTTTGTTTGTCCTATGAATGAAATTTAAGGGTAATTTTTGACATAATAGCACTAAGATTGCTCTGTCAGTGTTTTACGTCAATATAAAAATCGGTAACCACTTCTATGACTCAACTCAGCTTGAACTCAGTGTTGTTCTTGGATTTCGAACGTCATTGTTTTTTGTTTGTCCGTTGATGATATTGTCATATTGTTTAATGTTTGTTTGTTTGTTTAACTGACGGCACCTTAAATAGTAAGCTTGCTTATCTTACGAACTACTCTAATGCATTTTATTTTCTCGTGGGTTTAATTTTCGTTATTTACTTCCATCGTTGAGGTCCGTTTACTCTGGTGATTTTTCATGCTTTTTAAGTGCGACTTTGAATCATACGTGTAAACTACTGTCAACTTACATTTTTGCACAGGTAGCCCAAACTCACGACACGATATCGTGTCCTGTGCCTCTCTCGAGTATCGTAGAGGTCATTTTGCCTGATCAAGAAAACCAAGAAAACGAGAGCAAGATGACTTCTACGGTACTCGAGACAGACGAAAAGACACAAAATGTCGCAAAAGTTTATGTTAGTAATTTTCTTCTTAACAAACTGAGATACGGCGAATTTTTTAAGACTATCTTGCAATTCCCATAGAAACCCTTATAACAGGCTATTTTACAGTTGTGTACTCAGCACTTCGGCCTTTGAGTAAAAACTTGTTCGCATAAGAACAAAATGACTTGCACATAAAGATGAGGAAGGTTCGTATCAAGACAAGGCAAACTATAGCCTCACTTTCCCTAGGCTACGAGCAGTCTCTCTTTCCACTCGGAAACAGTCGAGCAAAAATAACACGCGAGCGAGCGCGCGCGAAAATCGCCTGCCACGTGGAAACGTGTCGCGCGTGTGACTGGCCTCTAGTCTATTTCCGGCTCACTACACTACCAGCTCATCACGTGCGACAGGCGATTTTCGCTCTTGCTCGTGTGTTCTTTTTGCTCGATTATCCCTAAGCGGAAAGAGAGTCCGCTATAAGCCTCATACGCTCGTATTTTACTAATAGGAAGTACAAATTTAAGATTGGATCTGAAATAAGGAGCGAATGGAAAGAAGTTGCAAGAGGGTGTCCACAAGGTTCTACATTTGGACCACTTATGTGGAATATTTTCCAGAATGATCTTACATACAATGCCAATAATTGTAGTTTAACCATGTACGCCGATGATCATCAAATGTACTCGACTGGGAAGACAACTATGGATATTCAGGTTTCACTAGACAGAGAAGGCAAGAATGTTTCCGACTGGTACGAGAGTAACTTGCTACAGGGAAACTTTGATAAATATCAGGCTATGTGCATGGACCCTCTGAACAAAGAAAAGGATACTGATATGAAGATTACTTTGTCTAACACATGTGTCAAGCGTGGCTGAGAAATGAGGCTTTTAGGAGTGACGATAGATGAAAAGCTAAACTTTGGTACTCACATTAGTGAGGTCTGTAAGACAGCGGCAAGAAAAGTTGGTGTCCTAATGCGCCTACGGAACATGTTGTCAACCAAGGCTAAGCTTACTATTTACAAGTCAGCAATACTACCTAAAGTAACGTATTGTCATATTGTTTGGCACTTCTGTCGAGCATCTGATCACAGGAAACTAGAACGTATCCAAGAAAAAGCTTTGAAAGCGATTTATAATGTAAGAAATGAGGTTACTTATGAACAACTGCTAAACTGGGCAAAGTTGCCAACAATGAAGAATCGACGTCTACAGGACATTGCCATCTTAATGTACAAAGTAAAAAATGAACTCTGCCCATCTTATGTGCAGGATCTGTTTCAAAAGAATAACAGTAGGTATAATTTGAGAAACAGTGATTTTGTGATACCTAGGTATAACACCGTTTCTTATGGTAAACATAGCATAAAGTACCTTGGTCCGATGCTCTGGTCCAGATTGGATAAAGAAATTAGAAATTCTAATTCGTTAAATAGTTTTAAGAACACTATTAGAAAAAAGAATCTCGAAGCGTTACTGGAGGAAGGATGTCACAACTGTCCTCTATGTAGTAATTAGTGACTTTTGATTTTCTGAACATTTGGGGGTTTTTATCACTATAGGTTGATGTGATATTATATTTTATATTTTATATTGTATATATTGTAATATTTTATATAGTTTTACTACTTTAGATAGGTATAGATAGGTGTCCCCAATTAGCTTACTTTAGTGTAAGCTAGATATTTTAAGACACGTTAATAAAGTTTATTATTATTATTATTATTATTATTATTATTATTATTAGAGACTGCTCGTAGTCTACACTTTCAATCAAAGACCTAGACATCGAGTACACAACTGTGAAAGGGGCTATTTCGCGACAGTCGTGTCGTGAATTATGGCTGCCTGTGTGATTTACAGCAGCAGGAGAGAGCGCATGTGAAGTGAGGATAAAACAAGTCAATGTTCCCTCGGTACCTTAAGGCAGCTTTTATGCTAAGGCCCTGGCCAAACGGAGTCGCAAGTCAACGCAAGTTTGGAAATGGGGGTTGGTTAGACAGACTTGCGATGGGTGGCCAAACGGACTCGCAACTTAAAAAAAAGGAAAAAAAAACATTTCAGTGCAGACTTGCCCGCGCGCCCGTACCAAGGAAAACAGAGACCAACCTCAACTTGCGTTGAGTGGCCAAAAGGTGAAAAACTTGCGTTCCTTTACGTGCAAATTTGAGGTAGATCAAATTGAGCGCAAGTTTTCGGAAGCTATCGCAAACGGCACACGCAAGTCATGGCCAAACGGAGCCACTAGTTATCGCAAGTGGCTTAACACCGTATGCAGTCTGCTCAGCTCTCTTCGCTAAAATCGTAAAATTGCTTTTTTATAAGAATACGTAAACGGACCTCGAAAGGTGTGAGAAAAATAAACTTGCGGAAACCAGTCCACAGAATGGAAACGTTACGGTATTACTTGGTTGTTATAACTCGGTTGTATGTTGAAAATGTTGCTTCAGGCCATATTGACAATAAAAATCTATTTTTACACTAAAATCTTCGTACTTTGGCGACTTTTTGTACTCGACTTATGCCCATATTTACCTGTTGTAGGAATACTTTCCTTCGGTGATAGTTGTGTTTCAGTATTTTACAACATTGACTTTGAGCTTCTTTTTTAATATCTCTGAAGTGACCGACGGGATATCAGGGCTATATAGCAGTGCCACTACTGGACACTACTCTTTCTTCTTTTTGCTGTCTGAAGTATTTGCCTTTTCAGTTGGTTCTCTAAACAGCACAGCAGCTACAGCTTTCTCCAGATGCGTAAAAGGATCATTTGTGTTACCTAAATACATCACGACCTGCAGGATTGATCCCACACAAGCGATGCACAGAAGAACTTCAGCTGTTGAGAACTCCACAATGCGCTTCTGGACCATAATGATAAGGACACTGCCAACTACTGACAGTTTAGTGACGCTGAAACAAGGGAAAAAGCTGTTAGTTAGGTGAGCCGCTGACGGATGGCATACAATACCCCCTCACCACCCCCATCCCTTACAATCACCTCATTTTTTCTTGTCCGAAACAAAAGTTAACAGAGTCATTTTCTTAGATGAATCAATGAACATTCCAGGTGACGTGCAGTCAAATTGCAAAGAAAGGGGAAACGCCAAAATAGTTCAAGTTATCTTTGAAGCTTTTGGATTTCATTTTGATTGTTCAATTGTTAAAATCTGTGCCCAAAATATTGCAAGTAAGGCCCTGGCAAACACTTGCGACAAACTGCGACTCCGTTTGGCCTTGCTTGTGCTTGCGATGGCTTGCGACAACTCGGGTTGCGTTCAATTTGATCGAGCTCAAATATGCACGGAAGTGAACGCAAGTTTTTCACCGTTTGGCCACACAGCGCAATTTGACGCATGTTGGTCTTAGTATTGTTCTCCTTGGTACAGGCGCACGCGTAAGTCTGCACAGAAATGTTTTTTGCAGAGTTAATTGTTATTTTGCAAATTGGGTCTTAACTGTACTCGAGTCAAATTGAAAGTCTTTCCACGCAAGTCCGCATTTCAAAACTAGCGTTGACTTTCATTCATTTGGCCAGGGCTTAATGCTTCACAGACTGTTGCTGTTCATCAGACGATGCCCTAGCTTTAATAGCAGTCAGGAGCATAGGCAGGACCTCTCACTGGGGTGGGGTCGAGGGCGTTCTCAATGTCTAAGTGGGGGGGAGGGTTTCGTTGAAAGGTCTTCTCCCTCAACTGCCTCCTAGCTTAAAAACTTGAAAATGTTATTTTCAGCACTTAAAAATAAATCTTTTCTCAACATAAATTGTGAAGTTCCACACCCCTTAAGTAAATCTTTTTCAAAGCCAGTGTTTGAGACATTTAAATATTAAGTCACAATGATCAACTCAAGGTATTCATTAAATAATTCACAGTAGGTCGGGGGAGGGGGGGGGGGGGTGTTGGGCACGTCACTAGTTCTGAGTTTTTGCCGTTCTAAAATACTCCACCTTCTTGACTGCAAATGATCTTTGCCTTCACCTTTCCTTCTCCTTCTCCAATTCAATGAACATTGATTTTTGAGCATCCAATGTCACTGCAGTATTTCAACATTGCTTCATGGGAGGAGTGGGGGGGGGGGGGCACACTTAAGAATGACTTTTCCCTTTCACGTCCTTTGTCCAAGGCCAGGTAAGATAAAGTCACATTTGAGCCACAGGGGGCCCAAACCAATGGAACTTATCCCAGGTTTCTGTAGCATAAAGCAACTAAGAGTATTGCTACTCCCCCTTTGATGAGATGTGCATCCCGCAGGGTCTCATTTGAATGTTGTGTCCCAATAATTTGGTTAGCATTATTGCTAGAGTAAATCCCTGCCAGTAAAGTAATGTAGCAACAAACTTACAATGATGGATAAAGTGCTTCGTTAGCAGGCTCCACTTTCCCTTGCACAAATTTCACCACTGGCCTTAACAGCCTACTGCCAGCTCCTAAATTCAATGGAAAAGACTTTTTTCAGAAACTCAGCATCTACTTGAAGAGTCTTTGGAACTATCTACACTTAATGGTGCTTTCGAATGCATCCATTTTGTTTATTCCAAAAACGTTTTAATTGTGTTTAAGTCAACACTTAGTCTAACATTTGCCACCATTTTTCATGACATAATTTCACCATTCTGCAAATTAAAATGCATTTTGTCTAACTTGTAACTGTCAATAGACTGGCCAAGAAAAGACAAGAGCTATGAATAATGGTGTGGGTAGGGGCTGTAGTGGTGCAGTGGGTAACATGTCAGACTTCAAGGGGGTGGGGTGGGGGGTTACTTGCCTGGGGCAGTAACATTTGGAATATAAAGAATCAGTTTTTTACAGTTTACACTGTACCTTTTGCAGTTCCTATGACAACCATAACAAGCCAGGCATCAGGATAGAGCGGTAATGCCATTTCCACTCCTTTCAGGATGTTTTTTGCCCTGTGGGCTTCTTTAAGTACCAGAAGTGCAACCTAATATTACAAAAGCATTATTTAAGGAAAAACAGTAATGAATAAAAGCTGCCATTCATTCAAATGCTAATAAATGTATCAATATCAATAATCATTATTTTGAACATACCCAAAATGGCTTCAACATAAATATCTTGGTAAACAAATCCAGGGGACAAAAGAATACAAGATACCTTCAAAAGAAACAAGAAAGACATAATTATAATAATTGGATCTGCAATTTGACAGTCATTAGACTGTTCAGTGCTTCAACCCTTGTTGAGCAAATTATGTTCTTTTAGTCTGTTTAGCATGATCATATGATCCTAAAAAGGATATTTGTTGATGTCATTGACTGATGTTTTGACAGCCTGAGTTGAAGCCTTGTTCATAGTCATTTTTTTATATTAAATTTTTTTTATATTTCTGTTTTGGGTTCTATTCAGCAGTCCACAGCAGTCACCTCTCTCTTAGGGGCAGTAAATTAAGCCTACGGAGGTGGAGGGATGAGTCACTCTGCAGATTTTTGGGTGGGAATCTGCCACATTCTTAAGGTCTTCTCCTTTTTTCAGAAAAAAGGGGAAAATCTATTCCTTTTTAAGACAATCAAAATAACTACTTCAGTTCAGACCAAAAATGCTACTATACCCGCTGGGCTGACACATACTACAGTGTATGGGTGTGTCACTATGCATATATAGCCTGTAGAGAAGAGTAATACACCTCCACCCTTCCTTGGAAATTGTGTCCCTACAGTTGGCTGTTGTCAGTAGAAGAAGTTGGACTGTAATTTTTTGTCACTTACCAAATAACAGTCAAAATGGCAATTTGTTGCATATCCAACAGTGGCAGAACTAGAGAGTTTCCTGACAGGAAGTTTGCCAATATGGTCCCAGCAAAACAAGTAAGGACACTTGAAACCCAACTGGACATAGGGTGGGTATATGCAAATGACACTGAACCTGCAGGATACAATCAAGTAGAACAGTTATAGTGCTGTTACACTGTCTGTGGTTGTCATACAAGACATACAAAGGTGGGGTCAAAATTTTTTAATTTATATGGTTCAGGGGACATTCCCAGACCATCTAAAAAACAATGTGTTCACATCTTGTTTTGGCTTTGTTACCCTTTACCTGCCAAGTCTCACTGATTGACTGTATCACTCAATGTCTGAGGGGTCATGTTACACATTACCATCATGATTACATCACCTCTTGATGTCAATTTGCCAACCCAAAGTCGACAATAGGTTACTAAAACATTAGGAGTTATTTTTGGCACATTTGAATATTTTAAAAACAAGACAGCAAACATTGTTACTGTTTCACAGCATCATTGTATTAAAAAATGGCAACTGCTAAGCAAATTACGGTTAGTAACATATCTGAGTCAAGCAGCTGCTTGTTGAAGGTGTAAAATCACCTGAGCAAAACCAGTTAAAACCAAACAATCAATGCACAACTCCAGCACAGGTCAGCCAAGCTCACTCTGAGAGGAGCGCATATAATAACCTGTTAATTTTTGCATATTTTATAAGTCGGCAAAATATAAGAGTTTGTATGGAAAATGCAACTAAGATGCTCTAAATACCATAAATGCGAAATAGTTCATAATATAAATGGTTCACCCTTTTTCTGTGTGGTATTAATTGCTATTTAACGGCTTTTTAGGGTGATTTGAAGCGTTTTGAGCGAGAATAAGCGTCTTTCTAATTTTTGCTCCCAATTAGTATTATAATATTATGCAAAGGTTGCACACTGATCTGCCATTTCAAAGCATACCTCTTTTCGCTAAATGAGCTATATTTCTTGAAATACGCCATTTCCACTCACAACTTCCTCAAACCTGAATGAATCCATAGTCGAAAAACAACTATACGCCAGAAAAGTTCCATCTTTCCCAACATTTTGTCACCATAAACGGCAATATTTTGAGCTTCTTGTATAAGAAATCAAATGTCGGTATTTGACCGCCGACCTCTGCGCACAAATATATGCAAATATGCTAATCTCATCTCGCTGTTCTCTTCTCACTGGACAATTCGCACAATGGCGTGGACATGGCAAAAGCTACTGTGTTGGGGTGCGACGTTTTATGTTTGAAGCGTGGCAATTTCTTCTTGCTCACCGTGCACGCCTCCCCGACACAGTAGATTTTGTCTTGTACGAATTATTTAGCATATTTGCCTATATTTGTGCACAGAGGTCGGCGGTCGAATACTGACAATTGATTTCTTATACAAGAAGCTCAACATATTGCCGTTTATGCTGACAAAATGTTGGAAAAGATGGAACTTTTCCGGCGTATAGTTGTTTTTTGACTATGGATTCATTCAGGTTTGAGGAAATTGTGAGTGGAAATGGCACATTTCAAGAAATATAGCTCATTTAGCGAAAAGAGGTATGCTTTGAAATGGCAGATCAGTGTGCAACCTTTGCATAATATTATAATACTAATTGGGAGCAAAAATTAGAAAGATGCTTATTCTCGCTCAAAACGCTTCAAATCACACTAAAAAGCCGTTAAATAGCAATTAATACAACACAGAAACAAGGTGAACCATTTATATTATAAACTAATTCGCATTTATGGTATTTAGAGCGTCTTAGTTGCATTTTCCATACAAACTCTTATATTTTGCCGACTTATAAAATATGCAAAAATTAACAGGTTTTTATATGCGCTCCTCTCAGAGTGAGCTTGGGTGACCTGTGACTCCAGGGGTTTATTTTCTATCTATGTTAAAAGGATCATGTTTACAGGTTTTTGGGGCTGGGAGGTCTACGCATGTCCCTTTTTGCTACGCATTCATCCATGAAATACTGAAGATTACCATCTTTCTTATTTTACATTTAAAGGCCACGTGACCTAAGCCCCAAACAGCTGCAAAAAAAGGTCTCAGAACCGTCTCCTCTTCTTAAAACAAAAAATAAGCCAAAGTTAAAAAGAAAACCAAATTCTTCACCTAGCAAATCCTAGAGTTAGTAGAAGTAGTTCCTGGAGTTTTCTACTGGAGTTTCGAGTTGATATTAAAGCTATTTTTTCTTTACGAGACGTCGGATGAACTTAAGCTTACCTTCTCCCATGCGCAATTTTAAGTTCATAATCGTATAATGAACGCACTGCAGCACCGGGAACATAGGAATCTTAGCAAATTGATCAGCATATAACTTAAAAACATCGTATAACTGATCCATGACTGATAAAGACTTTCACCGGCCGGCAACGAAGGAACGAACAAATATAAACAGAATGGCAGACATTGAGCCCACAGATAGTCAGCGGGCGATACAACAAAGGTTACAAACTGTGCTTCATACATGACGTAGTCTTACTAACTCGAACCAGTCCACTCGCTACCAAAAGAAAACAAAATGGCCGACATAGAAGAAAACTTGCAGGAAAGTGACTCCGATTTGTCCGATGAAGAGGTTAGATTTTGCAGTTTTAAAAATATGCGTATTACTTATAACTTTCGAATTTCTCACACATTATATTTTTTGGTTTCACAGCTTCAGCGAGATTTTGCAAGCGGTAAACTTCAAGTGGGTTTAAACAGGCTTCAGCCACAGAGAAATACACGTGCTCCGTACAATAACGTTGTAAGTTTACTATGGCGAACTATTTAGTCTCCGCTTTGTATTGTAGATTCCAATCAAATTCCGAGAAATTTCACAAACAACTTGATTTCTGAAAGAAGGAAGATACGCTTGTGTATGCATCTAGTTCTTTTCATTTGGTTTTAAATAATCAGCTCCTCAACTAAAGTTAAGCTTACAATTTTTTTTTGCAATACAGTGGAAAGATTTCCGTACAGCCTCATAAACAAACGGCAACCTTGAGACAGAAAGTTTACGGTGTATGCGTAACTAATATTTTGGGCTATGTGCAGAAATATTTCCCAATACCAGCATAACCCTTCTGTACCAATCCTTAAAATCAGCGGAAAAGATTTCTTTAACGCTTCATACTTCATGTATTCATCTACTTTCATCCTGTCCCTTATACACTGACAAGCAATCATGAATAGAACGAGAGACAGAAAACTGTACGTCCAGGAAATGAATAATTAACTATGGTATTGTATGGAAATCTTGCCAATTACTGACTGTGCATACGAGTCTTAGAAGTATTTTGTTAAGGATTTAGAAATAATAAGCCATGTTTGTTTTCTCACAGCCTGGAATGAAACAAAAACTGGAGCAAATTGCTCAAGAACTTGACTGGATTGAAAGAATGGACATCACAGTAGAAAGAGAAGAGGAAAAAGAGGGTGAAAGTCTAAAGACAACAGCAGCATCCACACTTAGCAGTGAAAAAAGCATTCATGATGACTTTCAAAGAGAAATGAGATTGTAAGTTTCTTTAACTGAAGGGCTCAGAAGAATAAGGTCATAATGATGATTTGAGCTTAAAATCTAAATTTATTATAAATAGTTCCAATTTACCTCTCCATTGGCACCCAGGCTGGTTTTCATGTACATGTATAAATATTGTTCAATAATTATTGTTTCTTGAACAGAGAGCTTAAATTTGAAGAAATAGCCCATTACTTCTTTTGTTGTTTTTTTAGTTATAAGCAAGCTCAAGCTGCAGTTGCCAAAGCACTTCCGAAACTGCAAGAACTGGGAATTGCAACTGAAAGACCAGAAGATTACTTTGCTGAGATGGTGAAGACCGATGATCACATGCAAAGGGTAATTAACATTAACACAACTTCTTAGAGTTAAAAAAAGAATATTTTCAGCAATCGAATTTTTCAGACTTTTGAGAAAAGATAGGATAAAGAGAGCTTGATTTTGGTGGACCAAACAATGGGTTCATAACTTTGTCCTCGTTGGGTCGGTCTAATGCATGGTTGAGGGAACATGTCTAACTGACAGTACAATTTATCGTGGCAATCTTGCAAAGTCTCTAAGTAACTAGATGTTTTTTTTAAGGAATTTTAAGTAGCTTTAATCTTTTTATTGTAACCACACGCCCTTTGTGGAAATCAGCTTTTAGTATTATGTTAGGTGATGGGGCAAGTCT
Source organism: Siderastrea siderea (assembly GCA_964030785.1). NCBI lineage: Eukaryota > Metazoa > Cnidaria > Anthozoa > Scleractinia > Rhizangiidae > Siderastrea > Siderastrea siderea. The sequence goes on from OZ034976.1 coordinate 9,317,360, forward strand.
GTTTAAATAAGGTCTTATCTACCTTTTTTTACCTACCCATTGACAGTCTGATGCTTCCAAATTATGTACCTACACAGTCAGACAGAATCAATGCAAATGTCTTTGTATTACAATGACCTTGTTAGGTAAGGGCAAAGTTACTTAGCAAGCAGCAGGCAATGGAGAGATCAGAGAAAGCAAAGAAGCAGCGTGAGATGAAGAAATATGGCAAAAAGGTAGACTCTTAAGTTATCTTATTATTAACTACTTGTAGACAGATATCTGCAGGCCTTGCTAAGGAAGAAACCATTTTGAAAAAGCAACTCTGAGGTGGACACCTTTCAAAGAGGTACAGCTAGAGCTCTGAGTTGGAAAAATGTCTAAGGTGGATACCTTTTCAAGACAGACACCTCTAAGGTACATGGCTCTCTAAGGCAGACATCTCTCTAGGACAGACATCCCTAAGGCACACATCTCGCTAGGGAAGAAGACAACACCAGAAGACCTGTACACACCTCTCGAAGTCAAACATCTCTCTAAGACAGACACCTCTGTTATGAGTTCTTTTCAAAGTTCCAATGAACATTCACATGACTTTTATGGCCTTCCCCCCCCCCCCTGAAGCTTTCTCTAGAGGGACTTACATGTAGAAGAAGAGAGACCCTGGAAATCAGGTTGCACTGAGAAATGAGAGCATTGCTCTTTTTCGACAGGTTCAACAAGAAGTTTTACAAAAGAGGCAGAAGGAAAAGAAAGAAATGATGGAAGCTGTAAAAAGCTACAAGAAGCGTGAGTACTTACAAGGACAATAATGTTGCTGCTCTTGTTAAATGCTGGAGCCTAAAGAATTAATTAGAAGCTGGATAAAATGAGATTGGCGTGTATGAGGGTTTAGTGACAGCACATGAGAGTCAATGTTGTAAGGCTAAGAGGTAGGTAGGAAGGTAAAGTCGCCATCATCCACATGAGACCCACACAGTTGGAGCTTTACCCAGTTTCTGTAGCATGAAGCAACTGAGAGTATTGCTACTGCCCCCGGATGGGATGGTAATACATTGTAGGGTATGTTATCCTCAGCAGAATGTTGCTGGTACCCATTTATACACCTTGGAGGAGAGAGACTGTGAGTAAAGCCTCTTGTCTGAGGAAACATAATGATGGCAGGGACCAGACTTCAAAACCATTGACCCTTAGTTATGATGTCCAATGTCCTAACCACCCCACCCCCCACCTACCCTTGCTGTAACATGTCTAGTAGTAGTGTAGTTATAAATCATCTAGTTTTTGTGAGTCACAATATATAAAGATTTCTTGCAATTTTTCCTGTCGAAGCCAACAACAGGTTTCCATGTATTGTCTCACGTCAATAAGGGCAAAAGGCTGCGACGTGCTGCAAGCTTCTTTAGAAGGATAGTTTGAAGTGTCTGCAAACATCTTTTTCAATGTGTACACATACAAAAAGCCATCACCCTTGTTAGGCTTTCAAAATGTGCCAACAGCCAGAGACTTTGCCATCTCAAGTCAATTATTTGACTGCTTACTTCAGAATGGAATTTTGTGAATGCTCCTATACTGCTACAAAACATCTTTAGAGGGCAACTTATTATTACGAATTGTTCTCTAGTGTTTTATAGTTGAAACGGCAACGTCAAATTCATATTATTATCATTTTGGCATTATTTTCATAGGTGGTAAGAAAGCGTCAGAGTTAGCAGCAGGTGAGGATGAATTTCAAATCCAGGCTGAGAAAGACTTTTCAAGCAGCAACAAAGGCAAAGTTGTTAAACAGTGAGTTAAACCTTACCTTTTTGCTTCAAACCTTCTGTAATACAACAGAACACAGAAACACAGACCTTTTTCTTTACATGTGTCTTGAAGGTAAGACGTTAAGTTGTACTTGACTTGTGAGGTGGCCAATGCCACTGGTACTTAACCCTTTAAGCCTCAAGAGTGACAAATATCTAATTTCTCCTTACAATATCTCAACTAGTAACATAACGAATAATTATTTGGAGAACAGTGAGGAGAATACAGGGTCTGGAAGGGCATTCTCGGGATCCGGGATTTGACCAAAATACGGTGCGGGATTCGGGAAAACGCAAAATATCTTGAGGGGATTCGGGATTTGACTGCTATCAGGGAAGCGGGATTCGCCAAAATTTGGGCACGGGATGTGAGAGTTTTTGGCTTGTCTGTCGGGAATTCGGGAAAGTGTCATGACCCAAGTAAACGTTCTAGCGGCAAAAGCGAATCAACCAGGCGAACGAAAAATATCAATCAAATGGGCCAATCTACATCTTAAATTTATTAGCTTTTGCAGAAATTAGTCTTTTTTAACGTATTTTGGGGAAAGAAAAAACGGTATTCGGGATAGCGATGAAAAAAGGGCGGGATGCGGGATTCTCCCCAAAAAGGAGCAGGAATGCGGGATCAGGACCCCCCTTCCAGACCCTGAGAATATGCATGTGGATAAAGGGACAGGGAGTGTTACTTCTCCACCTGGCTAGGCTCAATACAGGGTTCCACCCCAAGTAATTTCTTAAAGCTCCCTAACAGTTTGAGGGGACCATTTTATACATCTAGGTAGAAAGAGACTGTGAAGGAAATTTTCCTAACTAAGGAAACAAAAATATGGTAGAGACAACATGTATGCTTGAATGACCAATCTTTAGTTCATAGGACTGACCTGCTAAACTCTTAGCCAACGTACCTCTGTTAGTACAACGTTTTAGAATTAGATGTTGATAACATATTTTTTTGTTATTTTTTTTCTACAGTGGCAAAAGTGCCAAGAGAAAAAGGAAGGTAAGCATCACCATAATCAATCAATCAATCAATTGACCGATCGATCAATCAATCAATCAGGTAGTCAGTCAAATAGTCAGTCAGTCAATCAATCAATCAATCAGTCAATCAATCATCGTTCAACTAGTCAGTCAGTCAGTCAGTCAGTCAGTCATTCCACAGTCTGTTAATCATTCATTCAGTCAGGTGGTCAATCATTTACATAGTCAGTTAATAAGTTAATGAGTCTTTTGGTCAGTCAATCTTTTAACCAATTCATCAATTGAAATCATTCAACTCATCAATCTATCAATCTATATATTTTTTTTAATTTAAAGTTTGTTTCCTTTCATTTTGGCCTTGGCCATGAAGAAGGCTCTAACGTAGTGCTGTGTACCTGCTATGTAAACAGAGATACTTCTGATAAAATTCTCAGTTAGTCATTTTTATGTAACCGTTTTCACCTTCTTCCACAGGATTCTAAATTTGGTTTTGGAGGAATGAAAAAAGGAATGAAAAGAAATTCGGCACAAAGCTTTTCAGACGTGAGCTCCTTTAATTCAGCAAAACACAGCAAACCGCCAAGAGCTAAAGCTGGAAACATGGTAAGAAACATTTATGGCAAAAAAAACACACGTGAGTATTTTTGAAATAGGATGCGATCTCAAACAGATAAAAGAGGAGTAGAATTTTTCGCACACTACCTTTCTGACCGCCCCAACGTGAGAGTACATGTACTTCAGGTAGGTTTCAAACTGTGATGGTGTCCGTCTATTGATTTTTAACCTCAACGTTAAATTTTAAATCACCTTTGAACATTTCTAAAATCCTGACAAAATTACGAATTTACACTACAAAACGATGATGGCATTTTAGATTGCACGAATCCTCGAAGAAGCAATGAAGGAAAATGCGAAAAGTGAAGAAAAGCAGATTTCAGGTGAATTGTCTTTGTGAAATGGGGTATGGTTGAGAAAATAAACAGCACCGCTTGAAAGTACTGTTTGACATGTTTCATTTGAATGGTAACACGTTAGAATTTCTTCCTATACACTGACTAGACTCGAAGGTTCATTTGAATGGACACACTTCACAGCACTTCTTCCACAGACTCAAAAGTTGAAATAATTACAAGTAGCAACAGGCTATTGTGTGTCCATATTTTAATTTTCGCCTTGTTTTGTATTCTCTTTAGGGTAAAAAGAGGAAAAATGTAAGACCTGGTAAATCAAAGAGGAAACAAATGAAGAAGTAGAAACTCTTCGAATGATGCGGCTCTGGAGTTGGTCACTTCGAATTTAACTGAGGCTGCTCTGATGCAAGGACAAGAATTCAGTTGGAGTCAGTGAAGAAAACAGAATGCAATTCATGAAACTTTTCCTCCAAGGACAAGATTTTGTTTTCTTTTTGCCGTCCATGTACATATACATTGTACGACGTTACAGAAGCAGCGGCAGCCGATACAACAACACAAACAACAGATTTCCTTCCAATCGGTTTTGGAATAACTTTTAAAATAGTAGTCTTTGCGTTGGTTTGCTTAATTGGCTAAAAAACAAAAGTTGCGTAACGTGCTGTAACTAATTAAATCAAACGTAATTTTCTACTTGGCCAATGAGAAGCAGTTGGAAAAAATACCATTCAACCAATCGTAACACGTGTTATGCTTGTTTTCCCGCGTTTGGCACCGGTTACATGTTTTCGGTTTCCTGTTTTCTTCCTCTGAGCACCGGTTGCTGGTTGTTTGGTTTTCTACTTTTGGCACGGGTTGCCTGTTTTCCCGCGCTTGACACCAGTTGCGTGTTTTTCGGTTTCCTGTTTTCTTCCTCTGAGCACTGGTTGCTAGTTTATCCACTGTTAGTACGGGTTGTCTGTTTTCCCGCGCTTGACATCGATTGCAAGTTTTTGTCTCGCGATCTGATTGGTTCTTTGCATTATTACAATTGGCTGTGATTGGTCAAATATGAATTTTTTTTTTTTGGTTTTGGACTTGGTACAGTTTTTTGATACAAAGGAAGAGTGGAGCTGAAGAGTGGTACATAATTATACGCTTCTTAGCGCGTAATAAAAATGCTTCCAATGAACAATTCTATTCGAAAAGCGTAATAAACACCGTCTTTGACACTTTTCAAGGTTGTTCCTATATGATGTGTATTTCCAGGATGGAACTTGCCAGATGGGCCTAGACTCCGCGTCTCTTTTTCTTCCTGGGGAGAGGAGAGGATAAAATTACTGGAGACACAGAGCCTGGGTGCAATAACCACCACGTTTCCCGTGAGGAGCTCCTTCTCCCCAGATTTCGCGCGTCTCGAATAAATGAGGAGCACTAGGGAGGTGTAACCCAATGAGATAGGAATTTCTTCCTTTTGCAGTAAAGTAGGGCGTTTAAACACAGAAACGGGTGTACGGAATGAACCGGAATGCGACTAGAAATAAACGCAACGGTGCGGAACGGGCCGCAACAGGTTAATTGCGGTGTCACTTCTGTACATTCTGGTGTCATTCCGATACATTCTGCGGCGTTTTCCATTCTTGCCAAAATTTTCGGTTTGAAATTCCTGGAACTTTCCGTGTCAAATGAAAAGGGGTTTTTGGTCCAGGCGAGGGGCTTCGTTTTCAGTTCTAAGCTCGCAATCTAATTGGTAGATCAAAAACCTCGTGTGATGGCGGAAGGAGCCAGTAAAATGGATGTCACATCGCCACTACATTCTAACACTGTGGACACTTTTGACGAGAAATTGAAACTGCAATATGATCAACCGTTCTTTAGTGTTCCAGGTACCCTTTTCCACCCCAAAACATTCATTAGTGGTTTCATTCAGTGATCACGCACAGAAAGAAACGAAATGAATTTTGTTTGTGGCAGTTAAATGACGATATCGTGGAAAAGGCCTATTCGTGTTGGGTGTGTTTGGTACAGCTTAGCTAGGGGGTGTTTGAAAATAAAATGTCCACCTTTACTGATAAGCCAGGAACCTCTTATGCTAGAAACAGGAAAAAGAATCACATGAAACGTAATCATCTGTCCAAATTAGTACCTTGTATGAGTACAGATAAATTCCAGCCATGCCGAAAAATTGAGATTCTGGTACCTGCTATAGAGAGTCCTTCACACCGGTGGGCCCCCAGAAGGATGTAAGAAGCCGGAATCATCTTTTTGTCGTAGCTGTGAGAACGGCAGAGAAAATTACCCATCGTAAGTTCAAGGCTGCGGTGACTTCTATCCCTTCCTTGTATTCCTTCTCTTCCACTCATTTTTGGCCTATTTTATGAAATACTGTATGGGGCACGCCGGTGCGAGCTGAGTGAGTTTCTGCGTTCTGTGCCACTTGAAAAGAGCAGGGACCGGGTCCCACTAGTCCCAGTCCTTCTCAGGAGGACACCAGGCCCGGAAGAAAATAGACGTGACGGCAGACATGATGCAACTGCAAGAACGAATCATGACGAATGAAATAAGCTGAAAATTTGACCAATGTAGTTTTGAAACGTATTTCTTTGCATGTTTAAAATCTTGACGTTTGTTTAGCTCACTCATTTAACTTACTCACTGTGGTGTTTACTCGATTGAAGACTCATTCACGGTCCTACGATAAAAACGTAAAAAGATTTTTAAAAACTTATACAAGACAACTGTTTTGGTTTCGATGTTGAGATGGCTTCGGTCAATTCTGGTTCTTTGTGGACGTTTTTCTTGTTTGGTAGTCTTTTGATTGCTGCAGGTAAGTAGCTGAAACCTTCAAGCTTTTACACTTTGGTAATTGCAGCTGTCAACGTTGTAATTTTTCTTGGTTGCTGAAAGCAAGCGCCTTATTTGTTGATACGGAAGGTAGCTCTAACCTGAGTCCTCCCCCGAAAAGCGTAATACCCAGGTTAAAGTAACTCGTACTCGATGCTCTGTCGATCACCCCTGTCTCTCGACCGCGGACGGCGCGAGATTGTTTTGCACGATTGCGAGACACGCTGTACGAGGGAACGCTGTGGAGTTCTAGCTCTTTAAACCAGTCACGTTTGACTGTGAAAAGCAAAACTTAATACGTATTTCTTTGTTTTTGTTTTTTTCTTAGCCCACTTGTTTTTATCGATAAGAGCCTCAGTTAAGCTTATTTTTTCAAATAAGCACCAAGTCAGCATTGACATGACTGGATTAAGTCGGCTTATTTTAATAACCACCGATGACAATACTGTAACCATATTATTCTTGTGCAGCTTTAGGTTGGGGCAGCAGTGACAAGATAAAATTAACAGACATCAATGTCATAACATTACATCAAGGACAGATGACAAATTCCCGTCGTACCCATGCTGTTCCTCAGTTGCAGTGCGTTGGTGGCTCAGCAGGCTGTTCTGCTTTCACCCCAAGAGTTGTTCAATGTTACAACAGGGGTTCAGATGGCTATGATGTACAGGTAAATCAACAAAATTGTTCATTTTCCTGGATATCTCCAGCCCAGCTGAGGAGGGGTGGGGGTCTGAGGGTAGGGGTACTCATTTCATTCATGTATGTGGAGGCTTCGCTTCAAGGTTTAAACCCTTACCCTTTCATAGACTTACTTTTATCGAAATGGTACACGTCCCAAGTTCCATATTCCTAGACAGAAATAATTATTGCTCCTCTTATATACCTCAAAGGTAAAGTCAGTGCATAGATCATTACAGGCCTTCAGTTGCTCAAAGGCAGATCCAAGCTTTTGTATATCTTACATTGTGATTTCTGCCACAATTTTGTACCCCCTGTTAGTTCCTACATGTAGCTGCCATGCCTTTTAGTCTAAGGTGCATTTTGGTGACCCATGAAAAGGCACTGCTAACGGGAAAAGGCTCATTGTGTAGCCCACTATAGGGAGTGCCTCCAGGAACTCGGGTTGCGTGTGTCATGAAGCATGCGAAATCTCCCAATCGTTTGCGAGTATGCTCAACAAGGAAGTAGCAGTATGTGTATGGACACAAAAGTCTCTTAAAGGCTGCAAGTGCTTAGTGAGGTAATGGTTAAGTTTTCACATGCCTTAAGTGACAGCTTACTTTTCTACTTTGGTTTGTTGTGCGCATTTTTTCTCCATCTGTTCTGTGACCAAATTTTTTTGGTAATTGCTCAAGCTGCATTTTCCCTCCCACTGCCCTGTCCAAGTAAAAAATGTAAAACAAAATGGTTTATCCCTCTCTCCCAAAAGAAAAATTAAGACGATTTCCGCTCAACGTTCGAGCAGTAAGTGCAAAAATTAAGTTACCAAAAAAATACTTGCAGCGCTGTCACATTTTGAGAACAGATAAGAAGAACTTATCGTTACTTTCACTCCCAAGCTGACCCCGTGAGAGAAAATTGGATTTGAAGTTATCGGTATTTCAATTGAAAAGATGCTTCATATCAGTCCAAAACAAAATGGCGCCCATTTTTAGCATACTTTTATGAGATTTGAGATCAATTTTCTTGAGAATGCTTCAGAATTTCATCGCGGGGTCACTTGGGCAAGTGAACTAGAGTGTGATGTTTCAAATAGCATTGAAAATGTTACCGTGCTATGAGTAGTTTTTTGGTAAATATTTTTTGCACTTATTGCTCCAACGTTGAGTGGAATCCGTCTTAAATAACTTTAGATGGTTTGTCCCTAAGGAAACCACCACAGGGTGACTAAACAATTATGTTGTCTTAAGTTTTAACAGTGTTTACATGTTTATCATTCAGTGGGAGTGTAAGACGGACATGGACAGTCAGTACAGGTTTGGTGAGATTGCCGTCAACTGTGAAGGATATAGTTATCCTGATGATCCTTATGTTTTGAAAGGCTCTTGTGGGGTATGTAATTCATTTTATTAAATAAAAGAATAAATTTTGCAAAATAGAGTATGATCTGTTACACACTAGAGGAAGTTTGCTGCATACCAACGCTCAACTTGTAAGTTCTTGGCATGATTTCTTGCGATGTGCTAAAATAGCCACTCATGGCAGGATGGTCCTAGCACTATGTGATAAGAAGTTCACCAGAACCAGTTCCATTTTAAATATATTTGACTACCCTGTAAAGTTGACCAAAATTTCATGACTCATCTGCCATCATATCAAGGAGATTTATCCAGTAGATTTATTGTTTTATTATTATCTTGAGTAAGCTATCATTGTGGTTAGATTTCCAACACAACCACTCAGCCTGATCATCCTCCAGTCTTGTAAATATTTAGCTGGGGGAAATCTCTGTTATCTTAATATGTTAGTCAATTCAGATCATGGAAGTCATATTCTATCACTGGTTTCACCAACTGAAAAACTAATTCCCTAGCTGTTGTTTTCTTAGCTGGAATACACAATTGACGTTGTTGGTGGAGACCATTCTTCCTATCATCATTCTGGACACAGGGACAGTGGTCACCATGGCCACCATCACAATTATTACAGCAGGTAAATTATCAGGTCATATGTGTTTTTAGCCCTTGATGTGTTGTTAGTCCTGAGAGAGCTGGCATGGAGGTGGAGGGTTGAATTTCCTTAAAACATTTTGGGCTGGTTACCTTACGCACTCTGTTTAGCTCCCCTGGGGGCTTATTATTTTGTTTCAAGCACATTTAGGAAACTTATTAGAGAGGGCACTAGAGAGGGTGCTTATTTAATTTACAGACCACCAGTGGATAATAACAGTTTGCCACTCACCTTATTATAATTCACAGGAATGACACATGTTACTCACTAGAGGGGTTGAGCTTATTAGAGATGGGGTGGGGGCTTAATAGTACAAAATATTTATGGCATTTAAACAAATTTACATTTAGACCTAGCCTGGTTTTAAGGTATTTAAAAGATATAATAAGACAAACAGATTCCATGTACAAGAGAGCAGTTATCTTACCCATCTGCCAGCTAGGGTAGCAGTCTCCAAAGTACATATTTTGCACAGTGGAAACAATAATATATTGCTGTTTAAAAAATAGTAAGGACGTCAATGGTCAGTTAGGTTGAGGAGATTCAATTTTTTAAAGCATTATGGACTTTATTTTGCAGGAGGTCTGGTAGCAGCTGGTTCAGTTCAATTATCATGTGGGCTATCATTGCATTGATTGCATATTACGTCTACCAGCACTGGCCAAGCGGTGGTTCCGCTCAGTATCCTTTTGTCTCTGCAGGAGATTGGTGCCATCAGTAATGCCCTTACATGCCTACACCTCACCAACTGACATTGTTTTGATTTTTTTTCATACACGCACTCACTCTGTCACTGAGACACACCCTCACAATAATTGTGCAAGCAACTACTGCTAATTATTGCTTGCTTTCCTGTTTGCTCTTGATTAATTTACCCTACAGCAACATTGCATGCTGCCCCGTATTTTTTCCAAAAATCTCTTCAGGATTCAAATGATATTTCAAAGTGTTTGTGCTTGAAATAATATTCCATCCTGACCCTGCTTACCAGTAGTTCCTCAGTCTTTACTCACTTCTTGGTGGCATGTTCACAATATTTCACTTGCTCATTATTGCTCATAATATTCTGGCACCAAGCAATCAGATAAGACAGTATATTTACCAATTTTAAAGCATAAGGCAGGGTCCGACAAATATTTTTGACAAAACTTGTCCCTGGGCAAGTGGCATGCAAAAAGCCCTTGCCCGGCAGGATAAGTTGGTTGTCCAATGTCAGGTCTGAACAAGTATACCGATTGGAGTTCACAGAATTTTATTTTAGGAAGTAAATGAGAGTAGTGTTATTTAAATAAACCAAATTCAGCAAACTTGGATTTATTGTAACTGATATTCTGATAAGACTTTTCAACCTTCGCTTTTGCTCTTTTTGCAAACAAACTGTAGCTTTTCCTTGTGTATCCTGTGGCACATTCATTTGACCATTTCTCATCACATAGGCAACATGATTTGTACTCTAATAGCACAGGTGTAAATTAAAGGAGGATCCTTTTTGAACCTGTCACTACATAATATTGGTGGACTCTGTGCATCACATATCAATGCTTGGCCACTTAAAACAGATTCAAAACAGATTTGACACCTCAAACACCCCGCTCTGAATCCAGTATTCCAGTGCCAACTAGGGAAATTCCTTGAATGAGCTTGTTTGGAAAACTCTTCAGCATCATATTTTTATCGTGAAACTTTGGTTTGCGCTTTGAACGTTTTTCAGCACTCTTGTGAGAACACTCAGAACATTTTGTTCAAAGCTTCTCCTTCTCTTTCCTCACAAGACGGAGGAGCACGTTGTCATTAGAATAGCGGCCCGGCCTTCATGGTCTTCGTGGGAGAACTGGGCATGAAAGTGGTGAAGTAGTGTAAAGTGGCAATCGAAACAGAGAAACACGGAGGGACAAAACTCACCGCGTGTCCACAAGATGATCTTAATCGTATTTTAAAATGTTTCAGATATCACTAGCAAAGGTAAAAATCCTATAGGTATCATTTATTTGCACACGCTAACTCGTCAGTCAAAAGCTACGGCCCGGCAGGCTTCTTCAAAAAATAAAACACTTGCCCGGTAATTTTTTCAGCTTGTCCCAGGCATCCCAGCTGGCTATTTGTCGGACCCTGTAAGGCATAAGCTAAATCACACTTTTCTCCAATCAACATTTTTTAATTAATGCTATTTCTACTTCCAGTATTGTAGTACCATATTTTATCTGATGTGGTGCATGTACAAAGTATTTGGTGGTCCATTTTAGTTTGAATACCATTTGACTTAGTAACCAAAGCAAAGCCTTTGAAAGATTCTCCTTAACAAACCAATTTCCAGCACTCACCCTTCTGCAGGCCACACCCAATCATCGAGCCCCCCTCCACCAGGGTTTAGACCTGAATATGTACCAGGTATGAAAATATTCAATTTTTTTTTATGAGATAATATTTAAATTTTTAAGTTATGTTTTTTCATTGAATAAAGCTAGACCTCATTTTCAGAGATTTTTTCGTGTCTGACTTGTGGTGACCTACGTTTTGAGGTAATGTATCAAGCACGAGAAAAAGTGTTTCATTAGGATATCAAAACACCGAAATTTGGGTTGAAAAAATGGGGCACAACCGAGTTTTTTTTAACTGACTTTGAGGTGTTTGGATACCTGATGAAACACTCTTTCGTGTTTTTGGTACGGCTTCTCAAACCATTTAGTAATTCTTGGAGAAATTCAAAGCAAATGTCGCAGAAACATTTTATGCTAATTAAGATCCGGTATCCAAACCACGGTCACGGGAGTGATTTCCTTTGCTTTCTCTTTATGAAATATCTACATCTACATCTACATGTACTACATCTACATGTAATATTAGTGAGTTTGAGAAGATTATGTCATTTCTCTTTTTATTGCTATCAGGTGAACAAACAGCAAATTATGGAAGTCAGTCTGGTACTGGTACAGGAGGTGGATTTTGGTCAGGTACACTTTTTGTTTACATGTACCGTGTAAAGTACTGAATACATTTTATGCCGGTGACAGTGAATACCTTTTTTCAAGGTGGGAGTAGTTGTGACATGCCTTACAGCCAATCTCAAAGCCAGAATCATTTTCATATTATTTTAATTTACAACTTACTCTCAGTGACAAGTATCCTGGTCCCAGATGTTTTTGTTTATTCTTCTCAAACATAATTGAACCATGCGGCGGCATCAACCAGTTGCAAAGCAGCAAGAGAGAAGCAGCTTGTTGTTGCCGCTTTGGGCGTTGTTTGGCTTTGGAAAAAGAAAGAAATATCTCTGGGACCATTGTAAGTGACAAGTCACCAATTCAACTGAAGTTTCTAAGGTATGGCCATTAAAATGTATAACCACTGAACGATGCAGTTATTATCCACTGACTTAAATGAGTTGCTTAAATTAATGACATGTTTAATTGTTTTAGGAGCTGCTACTGGAGGCCTGTTAGGATACCTGTTTGGAAGCTCAGGGTAAGGAGTTTGGAGTGAATGAAAAAGAAGCTGCACCATAAGAAAGCACTGCTCAATAGCTGCCATATGAATGGTAGCACTTAAGGTTTTCATCCACAGACTCAAAAGTTAGAACCACCTTGTACAATTTTATAATCAGTACCACTGGAAGATACAGGCTCCAGTTGTTCAAAAGTTGGATAGCGCTATCCACCGGATAAATCAATATCCAGCGGATAAGTGTTAGGGAAACCATTTGCATTATCCACTGGATAGAGATTTATCCGGTGGATAGCGCTATCTAACTTTTGAACAACTAGGGCCTGCTTGGCAGCTTTCATTTGAGTGGTCTCACTTTAGGATTTCGTCCAAAGACTCAAAAGTTCAGACTGCCTTACATGGCGTAGAAAACTCTACTACAGGAAAGTACTGCTCAGTAGCTTTCATTTGAATGGTCACACTTTAGGATTTCATCCACAGACTCAAAAGTTAGAACCACCATAGAAAACACTGCCCACTGGTTATGGCATAATAAGATGCACCACAGGAAAGTACTGCTCAACACCTTTAGTTCAAGTGGTCACACTTAAGGATTCTATCCACAGACTCAAAAGTTAGAACCCCCTTGTACAGCATAATAAAAAGCACCACAGGAAAGTACGGCTCAGTAGCTTTCATTTGAATGGTGACACTTGAGGATTTCATCCACAGACTCAGAAGTTTGAACTGCCTTATATGGCATAGCAAACTCTACTACAGCAAAGTACTGCTCAGTAGCTTTCATTTGAATGGTCACACTTAAGGATTTCATCCACAGACTAAAAAGTTAGAACCACCTTGTACAGCATTACAAACAGTACCACAGGAAAGTACGGCTCAGTAGCTTTCATTTGAATGGTGACACTTTAGGATTTCATCCACAGACTCAGAAGTTTGAACTGCCTTGTATGGCGTAGCAAGCTCTACTACAGGAAAGTACTGCTCAGTAGCTTTCATTTGAATGGTCACACTTAAGGATTTCATCCACATACTCAAAAGACGCAATTTTGTTTTATGTAATAGTGTTATTATATAAAAAAATTTGCATAACGCAGATCTGCTCTCGCACAAAACAGCTCAGCTCACGACTACAGTACTGTCGGTAGCATCTGTCAGCTTGATGCCGCACACAAAAGAAAACCACAGGAAACGAACAACATACGCAAGTTGACAATTGTAATTTTCTTTATTATTCCTTTTCTCACTATTGTGGACTCCCTGTGGTCAAAATTAAGGATTCATCCCCCGACCCATTGATTTACTCTTTTGTTTTGTTTTGTTTTTGTTTTGTTTTTTCATCTCTGATTTAGCCGCCGCACTCATTACGGTTACAATGATTACGGCCACTATAGTCCAAGGTACCGCCAGCCGTGGTCTGGTTGGGGATTTGGTGGATCGAATTGGTTTGGCTCCAATAACAGCTGGTCCTCGGGTTGGTCTTCAGGCAGTACCCACAGGAGAAGCCCTAGCCCTCCAAGTACCCGGACAGCCTCAGGTAAGAAGTAGCATAGCGGCAAATAACTGTCGGACATCGGACAATGTCCGACTAAAATCGGCCCGTGTCCGACGAAATCTTAACTTCGGTCGGACATTATGTCCGGGCAAAGTTGTTTACCAAATAATAAGTAAATAATGATAAGACAGAGTTATTTCAAAAAGATTTCCATGATTAAAAAAAAAACGTGCGACCACATTTCTGTTTTGTCCGACCAAAATGGAGACTTGGTCGGACATATGTCCTTTCAAGAAAGAAAAATTATTTGCAGCCGTGAAGTAGACATACAAACGTGCGTGTTCCTATAATCCCTACAGCTCTCAAGATAGCCATAGTAGAAATGTGACAAAAGGTTCAAGAAAGATCGAGATGGTGCATTAGCAGATGAAGGAAAACATACGTGCGTTAATTACTAATGCTTACAATAGGCTTTTTTTATAGCAGCATATCCCCACCTCAGTAATAGGTAAATTTGGTTCCGCCACTGGGGTTAGCGTGGAAAGCTAAAAACCAGGGCACCATTGGACGACCTGAAAAGGGTATAATTGGGAAGCCAGGTATAATTGAACCTGTCGTCTATCTCTCCAACTCGTCTCAGTTGAGGTTACCTTACAGTGTTGTAAAGTATTGTCTTTTAATTTCTCTTTCTTTTTGCAGGCTTTGGTGGAACCAAGCGTCGCTGAAACACCTTGAATCAAACACTGCACAAGCCAAATGGTACAAGTTAATGAAAATTCACGAAGTTTTCCGCCACACTGGGACTTATACTAGTATAATATCTGTATAAGGAAGTAAAAGTTGTCAGACAACTTTGATACAAAGTAAAACGCGTCAATTTGTCACGGAAAAAGTAGATAACTGTTCACACCTAATAGTCCAAGAATAAACTCGACTCCAACTTCGCGAGGGGTGCGGGTCACATAATTACGTGTAAATTAAACACTATCAAATGTGTTCATTTTGCCAGGATCGTGGGAGCTTGCCATGTGTAGGCCATGCAGTGGATAGAGCGTCCGATTGGTGTGCTCGACCTCAGTCGGGAACTCCAAAGTTTTTGTCTTTGTCTATGCTCTTGTGAGACAGTACAGTTACTTTACTGATCGATGATCGAGCTTAAAGAGGCAATATCATGGAGGATTTGCCGTTGTTTGGTCAAAAATTTGTTTATATTTATATTTCACAGTGATTCACCTAAGTGGAAGTGAATAGTGGTGGATATTTGCCGAGCCGCGAAGCGACGAGGTAAATATCCACCACTATTCACCGACTCTGTGGTGAATAATTGTTGTAGTATACACCAAACCAGGGGATAGGAAGCATCAAATAGTTCCTTTTTTTCTGCGAAATGAGGGAAAACTGGCGCGAGAAATCCAGAAAAATGCCGGGGAGGTGAATCACAGATACTATCCCAAGTATGAGTAGCCAATCAGAGCACATGAAAAACACTCTCCACTGGTTTGGTATATACTAACTATTAGTACCCGATGCTCATACATGAATGTCTTTAGACCTTTAAGTAATATATCAAACACGAGAAAGAGTGTTTCATCAGGATATCCAAACACCGAGGAGTGGGTTGAAAAAACGAGGCGCAGCCGAGTTTTTTTAACCGACTTCGAGGTGTTTGGATACCTGATGAAACACTCTTTCGAGTTTTTGATATGGCTTCTCAAACCATTCATAATTCTTGGAGAAATTCAAAGCAGAAGCTCGCAAAACTTTATGCTAATTAAGATCCGGTTTCCAAACCACCGTCACGGTAGTGATTTCCTTTGTTTTCTCTTTATGAATTATTAATGAGTTTGAGAAAGTGACGATACCAAATGGTTTTTTTTTTAAGAACTAGTCACTATATCAGTCTTTATTGACTCGCAGGGTCTCTCTTTCCGTCTCCTGAAGCAAGAGAGAGAGAGAGAGAGAGAGAGAGAGATGAGACCCTGGGAACAAGGTTGAAGCACCGTGTCTTGATAAAATAGTGGCAAATATGGAATATACACTCTTGTTTTTCTTTAAGAAGTATTTAAAAGGTGTTTGTAATAAATATTCTTACCGATAGCAATTAGTAAATGGCTTTTAGTTATTTTTTCTTATCATTTACTTTTCTTTAAAGCTTTTTAGTAAGTCTAGATGTGTTTTAGGAGGTTTATACTATCTCGATCTATAAACAAACATTAAGTTTTTGGTTTACCTTTAGGGGTTTGTTACTTTCAGAACTCAACTGTATATCATCATTATCATTATTAGGCGGCGCGACGTGCCTAGGCACGTCGCTGCCGTCTCATAAAATGCAACGCACATTCCTGAATTGTCGAAAGTCAGTAGACTTAGTTTCCGCACGGGCTCTAAACAATCAGGCTCGTTATAATGACGTGGATTTTACGAGCTTGAAAGCTGATGTTTCAAATACCGGACGATTTGTTGGTGACATGACCATTCTTGCATGTGAAGCGTAATTTTGTTGTTTTGAGTTTCGCGGCGTATTGAAGTTGAGTAAAGGTAAGCGTTGCATTGTTTATTTCTCTGTTTTTGAGGACATTTCGTTTTCAAGGGGCAGTGTTTACAAAGGCTAGCGAGAACTTGGGAGTTGTGTGCGTCCCATTTCCATCCGCGTTCACGTGCGTTCTCTCAGTGCACGAGACGGAAAGCAATCTATACCTGCCACTGTAAAGCCGGCCCTTACAGAATCAAAGCTGGAACTAACTTCTATAGTTTAATAAATGGCATCCCAAAAAACTATAACACTGAAAAAAAGGAAAACAGTAAACAAACAATTCGGTGGTGATGAAATCTTAATCAAATAACAAACAAGGCCTGAGTATTACCAGGCATAACTAATCGATGACATCAATGACATCAATGAAATCAATGAGTAATCAATAGGTAATCGATAGGTAATCAGTTGATTAGTCATTGAGTATTGCCGATGATCAATGAGTAATCGATGACTAATCGATAGGCCACAAAATTTTTGGTCATCGATTGCATCGATTAGTCATTGATTGCATTGATTAGTCATTGATTTCATTCATTACTCATCGATATCATTTCGTGGCTGAAAACCGTATTTGGCGAATAAGAACAAAATTAAAACAACTTATTAAATGTAAACAAATGTTTCCAGCTTTATCTTATCCAGCTTACAATTAAGCTTACAATTAAGCTTACAATGTGTTAAGCGTCAGACGGCCTATTTTCACTTGTATTTTGTTCTCCCGTATCTCGTAGTCTTTTATTATTGAACCAAACCTTGACGGTTGCCCCGTCAAGGTTGTTCAACTTAGCAAATTCTTCTATTACTCCTTGAGACGGATATCTGCTTTCTTTAAACAGGGCCTCAAGGGCCATTTTTTGCAGATGGGAAAATTTGGTTCTTGTATTTGTAGTTGATGAAGCCGCTTGTTTCCTTTTGTCAAGGTGTAATTTCGTCAACAGGAACGCCAGTTATAAAGAAAAATACGTCTAACACAGATAAAAAAATCACCAATGAAAAAAAATGGTACTGATAACAAGAAAGCAAGAAATGTGTCTTGTGCGCAGTATAATAGTCGATGAGTAATCGATGGGTCATCGATGAGTAATCAATAACATCAATAGGTAATCAATTACATCAGTGAGTATTCGATGTCATCGATGAGTAATCGATAGGCCACAAAATTTTTGGGCTTCGATTAGTCATCGATTACTCATTGATCATCGCCATTAATCAATGACTAATCAAGTGATTACCCATCGATTACTCATTGATTACCAATTGATGTCATTGATCATCGATTAGTTATGCCTGGGTATTACCAATCTAAATTGATTCCGTCGCACCAGGTTAGAAATACATTTCTGCTTTTCGGTTCTGCCCAATTTTTAGAATTTTGGTTGTCTAAACTTGTCTAAGACCTCTCAGTCTTTCGTTTATGTCTTTCCACGGTTTCAAACTAATTTAATAAAGTTTCATTCATTTTAGTCTGCATTAGAGCACGGGTTAACACGCAAAAATATAAACGTCACGAGTCGGTTAGCTATCTGAGCATTGACGTGAATATGTCTTCCAGATGTCTCTAGAAACACAGCTTTCTGGCTATAAAAAATTGGTCTGAACCCCTATGTGAAATCAAGAATACTGGACAAAAGGAAGTTTGAGCTCACGGTTTAAGAACGATTTGAAAGAGTCGTACAGAGGTCACTGGTTACAAACCAAGTTCTCAAGTTGCATACATACATTTAATTCCTTACATAACGGAAGTGCAAATTGTCCACAACAGGTCACCAGAAACCACGAACTACTAAAGTTAAACTTTTTTCCTTAAGAAAAGAGGAGGGGGTGAGAGACTATGCGCCGCCTGTAAATTCTTCAGAATTTCTTGTTAATGATAGATTGTTAAAGTCATCCCCGGGTTTAACTTTCTGACTGAGTTATTTTTATTAGCAGGAGATCCTCGCAGGAACGGTTGTAACCTAAGGTCAGATTAGCAAATTTCACCGCTAAGTTAGCAGCCCATAGCAAACTTGCCCTCGCGACGAAATCACGTTTAACACAAAATCGTATAGAAAGCGTTGCACCTGTTTTCGCAAGTTCGTGCCAAGTAAATTTCTTGCAATTCTGGAGACATTCTAAGAGTCCTTTCCAATATTATTTTCCCGGCCTTATATATAGAAGTTTTCGTTATCCCATACAGTGTGTTGGAAGTCAAACATTTCTCCATAAAGACGACTTATGAAGTGCCTTTCAGTTAATAACTTTATTGTGGACAATTTTTTGTCGGTGACTTTGCATGTCAACGAGTTGACAGGCATTTATTACAATCCATGTAATCTACGAGAGAGTATAAAACGAGTGAAGTATTGACAGTTGTCAGACGAGTTCAACGCTTTCTGATGTGAGTCGAGAACTTGTCGGTGACTTTTCATGTAAACGAGTTGACCGGCGCTCATTATTATAATCTGTATATTAACTCTTAAAGCTCCAACATCATTATACAAATTCTCCTTACTGGTCTCCACAGATTTTATTGATTACTATTTGGGAGAATCTGTTTAAACATCAAGACAATTCAGGTTTGGTGATCATTTGCCAAATTCGTATGACCTCTGTGTTATCAGTAACACGCAGTCACTGACATGATGAGGAGAAATTTGATGCTGATCACTAGTGGGTCTTAAAGGATTAAGCTACGAGAGGCTTATACGGGTGTAGTATTAACAGTAGTCAGGCGAGTTGAACGGCGCTCTGAATTTCCAAATGATGCGAATAAAGCTCGCTTGAAATCCTCCTTAAAGAAAGTATAGAGTAGCGGATTCAAAATTGAGGAACCGAATCGCAAAAACATAAGCAAGGCTCGCGCCCACTCCGGCAGATAAGGAAAGGGAAGGTTTAAATCCTGCATCAGGCCATCGAGATAATATGAAAACCAGCAAGCTATGAAGGTCAAAATCATTGAGCCGAAGACAATAACAGCCTTGCCTTCCAAGGGAATTGATCTGTTACGATAAGCCCTGGTTTTGTAGCTGTGCGCTCGGTTTATGCTACGAAGCTGCCTTCGTAGAACTCGAAAGATGCACGCTAAAGCTGCGCCAATGATAAAGAGACTGGGTACTACAACTCCGAAGAAGATGGACAGACTGTAAATGGTGTCTTTTTTGAAGATTTCGTCCGTGTTCGGTCCACCGAACGGAATCCAGGTGAATTGAATAAGGGAAGCTCCCAGTGAGAAAAACCATACAGACACAAGCAAGGTTACTAGTCGAGACGTTGTGACAATGAATGGATAGTGCATGGCATGAATTATCATGAAATATCTCTCCAAAGTCACTAACAACAGATGCAGCACGGTCGATATGGATATAAATCTGGAGGACAGGTCCATAACAGTACATATCTTCCTCTTGGTAACGATATCTACCTCTACCGTATTGCATGCTATCACCAAGGGAACAGCAATAGACCCCGCCAGAAAGTCGGACATCGCTAAACACGCAAGACACAGGTTAGTTTTAGTTTTTAGAAATGCTTTTCGTCTGTATAGGAAGATTACCACAGAGTTGGCAAGCACTATTAACACTCCAAGAATTCCCAAGCATATGAACACAGCCACGTGAGTCTCATGTAGGGTGGACTCTGCATGCATTGCGGACCTATTGGAGGTTGATTGGTTGAAGTTTCCGGATGAATTGCTGCGCTGATTACTACAGTTTATTTGATTCTACCAAAGAAAAACAAAAACAAATCAACTAAATGGCGTTTTATGAGTTAACATGCAGTTTGGTTACATTAAAAGCCAGGCTTCCCCTTTGTCTTCCTAAGTTCGTAATCAATTACTAAATCGCAAACTGAACTGGCGAACAACATGTAGGCGCGCGCCAGCCTTTATTCCAGATACTAAACCCACTCGCTAATATGCCCATCCTGTTAGAGGTGCAGTTGTCTGGTAACAAAACATCATTCGAGTTATACTCCTTCGTAGATATAAGCATATCACATCTCCTAAAGGCAACAATTTTTTAACATCAAGTTACCAGCTAAATGAAGTAAGATTTTGCGTTTCCTACCCCATCACCCCCCTCCTCCACGCTCCCCCCCCCCCCACCAAAAAACCCCCACCCTTTACGAGACTGTACAACTGCCCAGGGCGTATAATCGGATTTTTAGGTATAGGAATAAATGGTTTCTTATATTCGGACCACAGATAATCCACGTCACGGTCCGGGCCACAGGTAGCCTACATCACGGTCGAGGACTAAACACGATTTCTGTAGCATGGAGGATATTCTTTTGTCCATACTATAGAGGTTAGTTTTGGAGAAAATGTTAGGGAATCGGTCACCTGCAACAAGTAACTGCGCGCGAAGAAGGTATCGGCCGGCAAAAGAGGTTCGATTGTAATGTTATAATTAAATAAAACATATTCTTAACCGTTTCGCGAGAACATGGAACAACTTATCACGTATATCATAATGAGATTCATTCTTAATAGGATTGCTGCTAGCTAAATACTTTAAAAACAACTCGATGAAGATTTATAAGTGTTTTCAAGTATGCCTGTTTTGTGTGCTCAGGATGCAGTAAAATAAAAATGAAATTGTAACTGAGCTAATATAATTGTAATAAAAATACAGGAACGCAAAATTTTAAAAATGAATGAAATGCAGATTTATTGACCAAACTTTATTAACTTTGTTAATTATTTTTGTTCACGCGGAGAATTAAAGTTTCATGTTTTAAGCAAATGACATTTCACTAAATTCCTGTCGGCTTGTTTAAACGTAATGTCGCCTAGTTTAATTAACTACAAAGAAATGAAATGAGATTTTCTTCGCTTGATGTTGTTTGTTTACCAACTTCACTTAAATTCGCGAAACTCAAGATCAAAAGACAATATATAACTGACAAGTTAGTGCTGTGGAACTAATAACGGCAGCAATGAAAACTTTATTTGAGTGTCAGAGTATTTAGGCCCTCGCTTCTGTCAAAAAGTAACGAAACAAAACGTAGACCAAAACAAGACCTTTTGAAAACTGCACTACTTCTGCCCTTTCGTTTGTTCACAGCATGTAGAATGGAAAGCTGAGTCATGTTGTGCCGAATTAAATTGAGATCAACTAAACCCTCCAAAAAGAGAATAACGTATTCTTTTTTCGGGTGCATGAAGGTGAACTAACAACCAGGACTTTTCGAAAAAATTCGGCAAAAAAATTTGAATGATATCAAACAGACACAGCTACTTCAACAGGCATGGTGAAAACCAAAGACTCAACCACGGTTGAATCTGGTCTAAACTACTAGCTGACTGCGATAAAGTCGATTGTATAAACCATAAATTTGAATCAGTAGCACCTTACCTGGGCGTTTGGTGTCATTTGCCAAAAAATCCATGGACCTCAGTCTCCGTACAAATTGCAAAATTGAATTGTAAAATAATTTTTTTCCTTTGCTATACCTGAGTGCGTACAGTAACTCAAACTGTGTTTTGTTCGATGATAGACCATGGAAAGAAAATAATATCCGACTTTGCTCTGACTGAATTGACAGTCCAAATGAACTCTTGGTGAGAAATAAATGTCATGAGAGACGATTTTCCATAACAGCTGCTTGAGGTAATAAGTTTCCGTAACTACCGCAGAGTTATTAAGATAGGGAAATATTAATTGATGTCGTCCTATTATTTATAAAAATGAAGTGGAGACGAGCTCTTATATTAGTGGTTGCGTGATAGACACACGCTGCTCAAATATATTTGTGTTTCTGTAGCAGTAACTACAATTTAAATTTAAATTTGAATGTGCTGGGAATTTCAAAGTAAATGTTTTGATAAGAAGTATTAATTATTCCCGCACTATTGTAGGCTTTTCTCGACAGTTATTAACCTTAGTAAATAACAAAACATTTCTTTTTGGGTGCTGGGTAAATATGATTCAACTTAAAATAAACGGGAAATTATAAAGAAAACTGCTCAAAAAGAAAACCTGAAAAGAAATTAAATTGATTTTCACTAGTGCTTTTGTTTTCGTTTATTAAATAAAAAAATAAACTCGACAGAGACCTTGAAACGTGACTTTGAAGCCGTCAAAGTGGTTAGTGGCCGACTTTTGATAAAACGCGCAATCTGATTGGCTAGTTCTCTTCTTAATTTAGACCGATCGTGATTGGCTAGGAAAATGAACAATGAAGACGAAAATCCTCAAGCTCTATTGAGCGCATGCAACCAATTAAACCAATCCCTAGAAATTTAAATGGCAATGGCGTGGCAGCCATAACAAAGGATGTACCGTGGCATAACAAAAGGAAAACCGTAGCGTGCTACCATAATAAAAGGAGCTAATGGGAAACCTTTTGTTAACGTCTTTTCGGAGGCACATCAGTCTTAATTAACCAGCTAAAAATATTAATTGGCCTGCAAAAACGAACGTTTTGTCGTTTTCCTACGCAATGCCACAGGGGCAAATGCCTCTGTTTTCACAGTCTAACTAAAGCGAAAACGACATCTTTTTTAAATTTAATGATAATAAAACCACGTTTATCCTGGAGGCTAAGGTTGAACCGTCTTGTTCAAAGTCTTTTTGACGACTTCTCCAATATGATGTTTTAAAAACGTTTTTATTGTTTTCAACTTTGGAAACGCGATGTTTAGCAATGAATTTCTTCAAAACCCACCAAACATTGCCCAGGGGTGCTAGAGTTGATTAGGGTTGTTCCAGCACGTGTTACAAGTTTCTCTCGCCTGTTTTCAGGGAGCAATCGTCAGCCGCTGGCCCACATGATCGGCCGGAGGCCGAACTAAGCTCGCCCGTGTTCGAGCACGCGAGAAGAAATGCTTCTGGCACCCAGGGCAACCAAACACTAATTAAGCCGCGGCTACGCGAGCGATTTTTTGCTGGCGATGGTGATGCGATTTTTTTAAATAATCGCGTCACCGGCGCGCGGTGCTGGCTACACTTAGCGACAAAGTCCGTGATTTTGTCGCAAAAAATTCAATTCATTGACTGTTTCTCGCGATGTTTTTCCTGCGATTTTTTCAGCTGTCGCATCGCCTGTACGAGGGTGGCTACACATGCGATTTTTGCCGTGCGCTGGTGACACGACAACTTAAAAAAAAAAATCGCATCACCATCGCAAGCAAAAAATCGCTCGTGTAGCCGCAGCTTTAGGGCTGATACCATGGGCTCCTGGTTGATACCAAAACTTAGCGATAGCCAGCGATATCATAGAAACCAGGACATCTGTGAAGAGCCTATACCACCGCTGTATCGCTGCGTGTCACGTTTCCATGTGATCGCTGAGATCGTTGAACATCACTGATCACATTTTTCGGCAGTCGCAGCGATTGTTGGAGACTGACATCAATTACATTACTTTCACTTC
Source organism: Siderastrea siderea (assembly GCA_964030785.1). NCBI lineage: Eukaryota > Metazoa > Cnidaria > Anthozoa > Scleractinia > Rhizangiidae > Siderastrea > Siderastrea siderea. The sequence continues at coordinate 9,341,354 of OZ034976.1, forward strand.
ACTGCACATGGAGTGGTCACAAAGCTGGCTACTCGTAGAATTTGCAAAAACCGTTAATTACAGAAAAAAAATTGTAATAACCATTCAAATTTCGAACTTTACCGGATGCAGGGAACTGGTATAACAGAACGATTTTCGCTGAATTTTGATATTCGGAGGCCTTACTTTATTTATCATTGAAATTTTTAAAGGAAGGGTGGCATATATTCAGAATTGTACGGCACGAACCAAAAATAAAACAAAAGAAAACAAAACAAATGACCTTGTGCACCAATGAAACTACCGTGTAGCACTAAATTTTTGCCGGAGTTTAATTTTGCGGATTGGCGATTTTTTGTGTTTTGCGGGAACTAATTTTTGCGAATGGGGCAAACTGATTTTTCTCACTGGGAATTAATTTTTGCGATTTGTAGGAAGTCGCCTTCTATTTGGAATTCTAACGTCGTCGTTTTTCAGTACAAACAATGGAATACAGATGAACAACATGCACTTAATCAATGGAGAACTTTCAGACGATCCTTTTCTTTAAAGATTTTAACTGTCAAATACATGTACTTGTAGTGTACCAGCTGAAGAGCTCCTGACCAACTGTAAGTTCACTGTTTTATTTCTTAAATTTTGGTTCTAATTTCGTTTTGTCTCTGAACGAAACAGACGGTTTAAGTAAATGGGCACCAATATGATTTTACATTACGTGTAAAAGGCGATGTTTGTATATAATTCCGACTTTGGAGTAAATTTTTGCGGAGAAAATTTCAAGAAAATTTCAAAGTTTGCTGGAGATTTTTTTCTCTGGAACTTTTTTTTGCGAATCGTGAAAAAATCCGCAAAAATCACAAAAATTAGAACCCGCAAAAATTTAGTGCCACACGGTATCTGTAGCTCAGTGGTTAGGGCAACCCGGGGGGAGGGGGAGGAGGACTCCTATATAGTGGGCAAAACGGAAAGGCTCTGCCCGAAAGGGGTGCCTTTTTTATAGCTTGTACTATACTAAAGGGTAGAAAAAATTGTTATTTTAAGAATAAAACACAAACAGTGGTGATAAACATGGTTAAAAAAATGCACTTTGATAACAAACGCGACGTTTCGTATGCTGAGCAACATACATTTTCAAAAGTAATTGTTTCGTTGTACTTCACATAAAATTTCGGTTCGCAGGCAAGATGGCGGCCACACGTGGTTTCTCTGGTCTCCTCGACTCTGCGTCATTATTAGCCAATGACGTCACGTTAGTGACGTCATATGGCTACTGTCAGAGCCTAAAAATCTACGATAGACGAGAACAGTGTCGTGTTTGTCTTACGATTTGTGAGGCTGGGGGGATATTCTGTGAGACGATGGGTGGGGGTGTGCACCGGGACACTGAAACAGCGGCACAAACCCATAAAGCTAATGTTATGGGAGTAAGACCCCCGGGCTTTGAAGTGTTTTGCATTCGCAAGTGTGGATCTACTTCGAATGCCTGTTTTGTGTACGTGAGGTCTGGAGGACTTTATTCGCGTTGTAGTCCTGTGTTTACTTAGCTGAAGTACAAATTTCCACAGCAGCAAATACAAGACGGACTTGCCAATTTGAGATGTTGTATGAACAGAACGTGGAAATTAACGTTACATCGATCCCTAATTAACAGCGAAAGAAACAATATTTAAAGCCCAAGTTTATAACGATAGTGAAAAGACTAGAGTAAAACAGCATAAAATTTTTCGGGATTATCTCTCGGTAACAGCGGATCTAAAATTTGCAGTGTCATTTTTGAGTGCGTGTTATAAAACATGAACCCATTTAAAACTAAATCGGAAATTGCGCGGCTTGTTGCTAGCTATTCTTAAAACTGAAAAACTTGAATGAAACTAGTATTAAAATCCAAGTCACAGTGGTGATCAAGGAATTAGAGGATGGATGTTGTAAAATCTTAACAAGATACTAAACGTTATTTCGGGGTTATTCATAGCTCAAAGTGTAAAGCGTATGTTGAGCAAATTTGCATAGTTGACAGCTGTAATTTCAGCCTTATAAGGAATGTAACGCAACACTTAAAACATCTCGAACCGACCGAAACAGTACCGAAAGATTAACAACAACAGATATGTGACAAAGCATTCTAATAGAGACCTGTTGGATCTACTGGAAAGCGAGCTGAATTTGAACATTTTCGTACTGTTCGAAGGCAAAGCAAACGAAATTTATTCGGCTGTAGGTTGAGACTCAAAATAAACACGTGAGCTAAAAATAACTTTGTACCGTGGGAAAGTTACAAGTGTAAACATACTTTGGCCGATTTGTGAAGCAAAAAGGCGAAAATTATTATAGCCGACTTGATTACAAAGCAAGCAACTTCAATTAACAGGGGAAATAAATATAGTTGCAAAACTATTTCAGTCGTGTTTATAAACGCTAGTTCAAACCGATTTCGAACGAAAATATTGTGGATACAAGAAACGCCGTTTGATGGCAGACTCCTGTTTTGACAATACAATGTACTAAGAACGTAAGTGGTTGCCTGAAACGTCTGAAACCTTACAAATTTTAAAACAAGGTAAAGCGAGTCGCGTGTCACACAAATCACGCAGAGCGTCAAAACGGCACCCTTTAGAAAGTTGACCGTTTATGAGCACTGAAAAGTATTGGATATTCGCCGGTAGAAGTAAGAAATTAAAAGGTTCAACTGCAACTTGCATTTATTTCTGAAGTAAAATTGTTAACTTTCCACTGATCTTTGCCTAAATTATGTATGCAATATTTTTCGACGGGGAGTTTAAGTTTAAGTTTACTTGTTTTTGTCTGTGTTCTTTGAAGAACCGTGAAACAAAGAGCTTTCTTCGGTTTTTTTTTACTCCGCGTAGTCACGCTGCTGAATCATTACCAGGTTTTATAGTGGATAACCACAAGATCTTTTTGGTGGTGGTGGTGGGGGGGGGGGGGCTGAGGGGTTAGGGTGGGACTTACCGGAGGTGTAAAGTCCCATAGGTTGTCAGGATAAATTTCACCATATTGTGAAAAAAAAACGTCATTGGCTCTGCGCGCATTGCGTGCCTATGTTTTTTTCTTGTTGTCTTTCTCGGCTCTTTTCAAATATCAGATAATCGAGTTTCTACTACGCTCGATAAGCCTACGTCACGGAACGTTAATACAAGAACATTACAAAGTCCTGTCCCTCCTTTTTGGTTTACACACGTATTACAATCTCGACTTCGTCGCGGAAGACGAGCGTTTCTGCAAAGCCGAGTGCCCTACGATGTGGATGGTGCTCGATCGTTTCACCTGATCAATCTTTCTGGAGACGTTCATTCAAACCCGGGTCCTTCTCAGCACAGGTAACCAAAGCGTAATATGAGAGTTTGTATGGAGCTGAAATTCGATCGAAAATAATCGGCGGTTTTCAGCCAAAAATACATTAAAATCGAAATAAAGTTTAAAAAACCTTACCTGTTCTGTGTTTGCTGTACTTTATCGCTTTTCCGAGCTTCCGGAGGCCGTCTTGGGCGATTTTCTGCTTAACGATCGATGCGACGGCATGTCACGTACTAACCGCCGTGAATGTACGAAGCAAGCAGGACGCCATTTTGTGTTCAGAATGTGATCGTTGGTTTCATGCGAAGTGTATTGGTATGAGTAAGCATATATTTAAATATTACCTAGAGCAGCATCTCTTGGATTGGCAGTGTTCTTTTTGCTCGCTACCCAAACTAAGTGATTCGTTCTTTGGCGATGATCTACAAGCAGTACAAACTTCCGGTTTGGAAATGATGGAGGTGTTCATGGGGATGTCGGTTGGGATGAGCAAGTCAACAATGGCCACGGCTCACGTATGTGTATCCCTGACTTTGAGATAATCGCTAAAGAGTACAACGCTAACAGTATTGCAGGACACAAGTTTTACCAGATACGGCATTGGTTACAGTCGGGTTTCTTCGATATCTTAGTAATTTCCGAAACAAAGTTAGACCAAACATTTCCCAACAGTCAATTTATGATCGATGGCTTTCGCTTTCTCAGGATTGACAGAAATATACATGGTGGAGGACTCATGCTCTATATAATGTCTGATAGTCCGTATAAGTTTGACAGAAGCATATCCACAGAGCAACGTGAAAAATATGGAACTGAATGTATAGCTTGCGAAGTAAAAGTTGGAAGATCATGGATGACAATTGTTGGTATATATCGCCCACCATCTTTCAAAAAAACCCGATGGGAATTTGAGATGAGTAATCTGTTTGAAATGTTTACCTTTCGAGGGAACGATATTTTGTTTCTGGCAGATTTTAATTGTGATATGATTGATCCTGATAAAGCACCAAAGGATGGACGATGTCTCATGGATCCACTGGATATCTATCATCTTAAAAACTTGGTTACGCAACCCACACGAGTGACAAAATCTACGGAAACGCTTATTGATTTGATCTTGACCAACAACAAAAGAAGAGCTCTTCAAACTGGTCCCGGGGGGGAGGGTACTCCCTTATATACGCTATATAGGTATGTGCCGCCCCATAGGGTAGGGTTTTTGAGGTGCTCAGTCCTTAAATAGGGTATCCTTTTTGGTATTTTTTGGTATTGTGATCCTTAGGTGTCCCTTAGATAGGGTCACTAAATTGCAGTACCCACCTCAACGTGCAAAACGAAAAAAATATGGTCTGTGAAAACGGTACTACACGCCCGAATACACGTTATAAAGTTTAACAAAGCTATTTTAAACGTCCGTGTACAGCGGAAAAGAAATAAAACGACCTATCAGTTACACAATCATAAGTTATCTTGTTTCCCTTAAATAGGGTGCCATTTCTTGGTTTTGGGCCTTTAAAAGGGTATCAGTTCTCGATTTCCTACCCTTAAATTGGGTCAGGGTCTAAGAACCTTGGTGGCACACACCTATACTAAATTGACGGGGGTGCCCCCCCCTCCGGGAAACTGGTGTTGTAGACACTCAAATCAGCGATCACTCGCTGGTTTACATCATCATGCGAGTCACATTACCGCGACTAAGGTCACGAAAAATTGCTTTCCACAGTTTCAAAAATTTTGATAGAGATAAATTTGTGGAGGATCTCAGTGTCGCTCCTTTCCATATTATGGACATCTTTGATGATCCGGATGACATGTTGTATGTTTTTGAATCACTTTACAATAACATTCTTGATGAGCATTTGCCACTCAAATATGCACACGTACGTGGATATCATGTTCCGTACATGAACAACCAATGGCGTTCAGCCATACGGAAAAGAAATTGTCTCTGGAGACGTTTTGTAAAAAGAGCGGACTGATGCAAATTATGATCTGTATAAGGCGCAAAGAAATTTATGTACATCACTTCGACACAAAGCAATAAAGAGATACTTTCACAACAAAGCCGAAGGATCCCAAAACCCAGCTGATTTTTGGAAAATGTATCGTCCATTCCTTCACTCCAGGAATTCTGGCCAAGCAAACGACATTTTACTCAAACTGAAATGGTAACTTCATAAACGACAAAAAAGTTATTACCAAGGTCTTTAATGATTATTTTGTAAACATTTTGGAAGATGCCAGTGAGATCAAGGAAATGGATTATGGTACAGATTTTATTGAACATCCAAGTATCAGAGCAATAATGCAAGACAAGGTGGAAAAGGAAACTTTCAGCTTTGAGCTTGTAAATTCATCCCAAGTAGATTGCTTACTATCTTCTATCAACAGTCGCAAATATTGTGGTCATGATATGCCACATCCGAAGGTACTCAAATTATCTGCTCCTTTTACGCTTCCAGTGTCAAAAATCATCAACTCCTCAATCATCTCGTGTTCTTATCAGGTCAGGTGGAAAATGGGCCAAGTAACGCCGTTATTCAAAAAGGAAGATGAACTTTACAAGAATTATCGACCGGTGACTGTACTACCAATCTTAAATAACATCTATGGGAGAGTCTTGTCTGATCAATTATCGGAATATTTCAAAGATATATTGTCTGACTTCATTTCTGCATATCGCAAGAATTATAGCTGTGAGAGCACACTGCTGCGTCTAACAGAAGATTGGAGGGCTGGCTTAGATAATAAGGAAGTGGTTGCAGTGATATCTTTAGATCTTTCCAAGGCCTTCGATTGTGTACCACACGATTTGCTTCTAGCTAAGCTGAAGGCGTATGGAGTGGCCGAACACGGTGTTGCTCTGTTGCGAAATCATCTAACTGGAAGTTCACAGAAAGTTAAAGTAGGCGACAAGTTTTCTTCTTAGGTGCCGGTTATAAAAGGGGTACCCCAGGGATCCGTCCTTGGACCCCTTTTCTTCAATGTGTTTATGAATGATCTCTTTTACTTCGTGAAAGGAATATGTATCAATGCTTATGCTGACGATGAACAGATTTATGACTCGGATAAAGATCCAGTGAAATTAGAAACGAGACTTCAATGCCAACTTCTCGAAGCTGACCACTGGTTTGGTATGAATGGTATGATTACTAATCCTGATAAATACCGAGCAATGATTTTGGGGAATACGAACTATACCTTTAGTTTTAAAGTGAATGACATCAATATTCCGGTAAAAGATAACATTGATCTCTTAGGGGTGAACATTGACAAGAATCTGCAGTTCAACAGTCATGTAAATCGATGTAAAGAATATTTGTAGTAAGGTCAACAATCAAGTTAATGTAATTTCCCGCTTTCGAAAAATAGTACCGACAGCTGTGAAATGTAAACTTTATAAGGCCTTTATTGTTCCATATTTTAGATATTGTTCAGCAGTTTGGCATTTTTGTGGGGCTCGAAATAGAGACAAATTAGAGAATCTTAACAAAAGGGCGCTCAGGATTGTTCTAGACGAGAAGTCTCTGCACTACCAGGAGCTACTGAACAAGTTTAATTCTGGTGTTCTGTATAGTATCAGATGCCAAGACATGATGAAAACAGTTTTTAAGACAATCCAGTTCGAAACGAAGCCAAAGCACATGCGTGGTCTCTTTCAAATGAGAAATACTGAACGCAACTTACGAGGATCAAGGAAACTTGTTATCCCATACGTTAACACAACCGCTTATGGTCTTCATTCCTTCAGATACACTACTGTAAACATGTGGAACAAACTAACAGAGGACCTGAGGTCACTAACGTCCTTGAATGAGTTCAAAACTAGAATATGCCAAATTTCTTTCGAACATCAATGCAATTGTTCCCTATGTAAATAGTAGTTTAATATACTGTATATAATATATGATTTTATTTTTATTTTTATTATTAATACTATTTTATTTATTATTTTTTTTCTTCGTCTTATCTTTCTCGGAGAAATTAGCTATACAGCTACCCTTGTAAATCCGAGGCGAAATAAAGGTGATGTTTTTTTTTTTTTTTTTTAACGGACCGGTCAAAGGTATCATATTTTCACTGGACTTGATTTTCCCCGCTTTCGCGATTGCAAAAGAAAAAACAAACAAACAAAAGAAAAACAACAACAACAAAATTTAAGGCCCTGCAGAAAATTAGTGGTGTTCACTATCTTCGCAAAACATTGCGATGTAAAATTACTTACGTATGGAACGCCGATTCTGAGACTGCCCCTTTGTTGATGTCAGGGAATATAGTCCGGCAGATTGGTGCAAAAATATGACGGAATTGTGGGATTTATGGTAAAAGCACCAAATTTGGCACATAGATAGAGACATACCTACTAAACAATATTAGCTATGGACCCACCTGGGAACTATCCCATAATTGCAGTTTCAACGGGCCTAAGGGGGCTCACTGAAATTCTAGCATGGAAACGAGGCTGGGATTCTGTTTCTCGTCTAGCAACCACAGTCCTGCATCAAAAGAGTGACAGTCCTCCAAAAGTGGAGAATTGCTTAATGTATTTGCTTTTCTTTGATCGTGGAGTCGTTTCAGTTGATCACGTGACAGGTCACGTGATTGCACGTACAGTATCGTGACATAACTAATAAGAATTTGAGACGGCGATACTACGCTGATATTGATGGATGGTTTGGGGTGAAAATATATTTCAGAATAGACAAGGAAACGATGACCAATACGATGATAATATTTTCATTCAGCGTCGTCAATATAGGGCTGTAACGTTGCCCTAAAAATTACGATTGAAACAATTAACATAACGAAAAATAGGCTGTTGATAAAAATAGAAATCGTACCGGCTATTCACGGGTTGTTAAACGTGAACATCTTTAGACAAAACGATATTTCCTTTTGCTACCTGTTTTTTCTTTTTTATTCGTACTTCTTTTTAAATTCTTTTTTTTCTCGAGTTAGAAGGCTAGCAAAACAAATTGAGACAGCTATCGAATGGATTTTTTCCGAAAGCAGAGTGAGATGAAAGAAAAAAAAGATCCATATTTCACCTTTTCCACCGAATTGGTTCAAAGCTACAATTTATACGATTCATCTATCTCAAACTGTGTAACCGAAAATGCTATAAAGTTCATCTACCACAAATTTTAAACTTTTTTCTGTGCCTGAGGAAACCAACAAAGTGTCGTAATTCCCACTACTATTCCCACACACGTGTAGAAGCAGTTCGCAAAGATTTGGTTTATAGTCAATTGAACACATCGCTCAGTTAGTTTTCGAATATATCATCACTAATTGCTCTCATTACTTGGTTGGAGTACCAAACGAAGGTCAGAACCTCTTTTAAGATTTGAATTCACGAAGTTTGTTTGAATTATTGCCATGTTTAGTGAAAACAACGACTAAGATTATAAATGTATAAAATTCGCGCCAGCGCGGGAAAATCTTCGGCTATCCCTGGCAACAATTTTACATCTCGCTAAGTTTTAAACGAAGTACTCTGTTTGCTTTCTGGACATGAAAACTGCTATTTGGGGGAAAAGTTAGAAGTGAAATATCCTTTACTCATTCTTCGAAGCAAGTGATTTTGATCTTGGTGATTGGCTGTGCACCTTTGTAATTTCATTCATCAAATTTACATTTCATCGTTTACTTTGCTGATTTGGCAAACAATGCGTCTTTTTCACTAGCCAATTTTATCCTTCACTTTTCTGATCGCCTTAAGCTTAAATCAGCTCTACACTTCCCTTATATTCAAAACAGTTTTCATGATAAATTATCACTTAAAACCCATGAAATAGATATTTGAGGGTAGTTGTTATGAAATTATTCAATCAGCGCAGTCTATTCCACCGCTATTAAAAGGCCAACCGTTTGACATGACCCTCACCTATCCGTATTTCGTTTGACCATACAGCTTCCCGTTATGTGATGTATCTGAAGTTCCTTCTGATAATCCTTGTTTTCAATGTATCGCACATAACCGCGATGACTGAACAAGATGATGGTAGTAGCGTGGACTGGACAAAATGTATTTTGTGCCAGGAAACAACCTCACAACCGCTCCAATGCCCAGGAAACTCCCGAAGATCGGATATAGAGTGTGGAACAGGCTACCACACCTTGGCTAGTAACATTATTCAATTTAGTGAAATTCGAAGCTTGCCAATACCCATTAATGTTGAGAAGCTAGATGAGGGTGGAGGGATTGCAGAAACGCTTATGCAGCGAAAAGCAAAATTGCACAAATCCTGCAGAAATAAATTTAGTAACATGAAGCTGAAAAGAGCAGACAAACGGAAAAGACAAGAAGAGCCTGAATCCCCCCAACGTTCTAAATTTACAAGGGCGTGTTCTGGCGCAACCACTTCCAAAGCCGAAAAAAGCTGCTTTTTCTGTGGAGGTTCCTCGGAAACGCTTCATGAAGCCTTGACTTTTAATATAGATACAAGGGTTCGCGAGTGCGCTCATCAGTTGCAAGACAAGGTGTTAATTGCGAAATTGAGTGCAGGCGATATGATTTCTCAAGAAGCAGTTTATCATGCAAAATGCCTGGTAGCACTTTATAACAAAGCGGAGAGGTCGAAACAGAGGACAATTAATGGAAATGAAAAGAGAATCCAAGGTATCGCCTTAGCACAACTAGTTGCATATATAGAAGAAACGCGCGCCGAGACAAAGGGTAGCGCTCCGACAGTGTTTCGGCTAGCAGAACTTACAGACACGTATTCTAACCGTTTGGCACAACTTGGAGTGGAGGTGCCTGGCCGAGTTCACTCTACTGATCTTAAAGAAAGGCTCTTAGCAAATGTTCCAGGTCTTCAGGCTCACAAGAGACAGGGGCACCCAACGAGAAACTTTTAGCAAAATACTTGAGATATCATTTTCAGCTTTCTTAGATTGTTTCAGAGCTTTTTAAAGGCATATTTGTGTAAGCTAATACAGATTGGTCTATTCGGCGTTCTTAGCTGAAAATTTAGGCCACAGAAAATTTTAGGAAACAGAATCCTACCCGCCGAATTTCCGAGCTGCTGATGGCTCTCCGAAAATGCTAGCTGACCTTTTTTGCACTCTAAACGACATATTTGTCCCTATGAAAACAACAGGAACTAATGAGTCCTCTTGTTACGAAAGTCCGAGGTGATGTTTCGCCAAAGAAAATTCTCTAGCTTTCACCGCAACTGAATCCGAATATCTCAGGCGATTTTAGGCCTTCCGAACAGATATTTCCCGAAACGAACCGTTGGGTGCCCCTCAAGAGAGGGCGAGACATTTTTCTAGCATTCAATGAAGAAGTTGCTACTGCACTTCAACAGGCTTGCGAACGCGATTTTGACAAAGAAGCGATGACCCTCCTTAGGGCAACGAGGATAATTCGTAGGGATATGCTGGACACAAAATCAAATTTCAACGGCACATTTAACAACAGTTGTCAGCAGGAATCCGTCCCAGAGTCTCTGAAAACATTAATTGGAATGATTTTAGGGGGACCAGATATCAAGACCCAGGTCAAGCGGTATGAAAGAAGCGCAGACAAGTCTAAGTATTTCTCAACTGATGCTTTTCAATGCAACCAAAAGGCGCCGTGACAGCGGTACAACAGGTGCTTCATATTACCATTCCAGAAATCGCGAGCCGCCACTGCCCATTTATCTAGGCGCTCATGACTCACGCAGAAACGCGAAAGCGTACACTTATTGATAAGTTCTACAATCTGGGATTGTCGATCTCGTATGATAAAGTGTTGGAATTATCGACTGACATGGGAAACAGTGTTTGCGCGCGCTTTGAATCAGAAGGAGTCGTTTGTCCGCCTAAGCTTCTTAAAGGAGTTTTCACAACTGCTGCCGTTGACAATATTGACCACAACCCGAGTTCTGTAACTGCGCAAGGTGCTTTCCATGGAACTGGCATATCGTTATTTCAACATCCCACTTCCGATGCCCCAGGAGAAGAGCGAGAGGTGGTGAGCATTGACAATCAGCCTTCGAAGACAAAGCGTCTTGCTCGACTTCCTGATTCTTACACAGCCGTAAGACCAGTTATCCTTCCCAAGAACGAGCCAGATGTTCCTCCTCTTCAAGGTCCGTTTGTAAGAATCTGCCCTGGAATGAAAGAAGCATTCAGTTTAGAGTATAAAATGGCTAGAGAATGTAAGAGATGAGCTGAACAGAGCAATATCACAAAATATCTTGCAAATCTCATGTGCAGCGTTCCACGCAAACAAGCTACTTCCTAATCGAGAAAATCAGTTGAGTAGAAGCTCGTTGCTACCTTTATTTCAAGAAGAAGCAGCTTCAGCGGCTATGATGTGCCATGCTATCGACGTCATTACAAAAGCAGTGAACTTCCTACATCAAGGGCAGGTTCCAGTTCTCGCCTGCGATCAGCCACTTTATGCCATTGCCAAGAAGATTCAATGGAACTTTCCGACAGTGTATGGTGAGAAAAAGCTGGTGGTAATGTTCGGTGGATTTCATACTGAGCTTGCAGCTCTCAAGGCACTAGGAAGCTGGATAGAGGATAGTGGTTGGACCAGCGTTTTAGTACAGGCTGGCGTGACAACTCCAGGTACTGCTGATTCTTTTCTCAAAGCTTCGCACGTTTCACGCACCCGCCACGCACATCAAGTTACTGCTGCTGCTCTGTATATCCTTATGGATAAGGCATACAAGACCTATCGGGAGGGTGTTGATGAAGGAGAAGGGCCCAAGTCATTCAGCGACTGGCGCAAGCAAGCAGAGCTAGAAAGTCCACAATTTCATTACTGGTCGCTTACGCTTCACTTCCAGCTCACCATTCTGATATTCGTCCGGTCTTTGAGGGAAGGGAACTTTCAACTTTACAAGGATGCCTGCAAATCGCTAGCGCCGTGGTTTTTTGCTTTAGATCGCACCCACTACGCAAGATGGCTGCCAGTTCATATTCGCGATATGGAATGTCTTGAAACAGAAATTCCAGCAATACCTGCAGAGTTCAAGAACGGTAATTTTGTAGTGAATAAAACCAACCGTGCATTTTCCTCGCTTCCCATTGATCAAGCGCATGAGCAAAATAACAAGATAGTCAAAGGTGACGGAGGAGCTATTGGCTTAACAGAGAGTTCAACTCAGTTATTGCGATGGATGGTATCTGGACCAGAAATGTCAAGAACAATCAACGATTTCGAGTTGTCCCAGGAATTGGTCAAGAATATAGCGATTCAAGAAGAGCAAGAAGATTTACACCACCACGAGCAAATGAAAGGGGTCCAAAACACTTTCCGGAATCAAGTGAACGCAGTTTGTAGCACCATTGAAGAAATGGGCAACCCCTTCGCAGACCAAACTGGAGATTTGCTTGTGCTAGACACCCGTGACATTGCGGATTCCAAGGTTGTTGCAACGGTCAGAACTGTAGAGCAACTAGGCAAGGATCAGTATCAGCAGTTTGTTACCAAAAGGCTGCAGGAGAGAACAACACCACTGTTTGATACAATCCAGAAAAACAAGCTGCCACTATTCAGCAGTCCTCCCGCTATAAAAGAGAAGTGTAGCGATAAACTAAAGATAGCATCACTAAAAAGCAACTGCTCTCTGTTTTCCCGTCTTTACGTTTCATGTCAGGTCAGGGATGGTGATTTGGAAGTATTCTTTGGTCACGAGAACCAGAGTTTTCCCCCTTCGTTATCTCAGTATGGGAAGCTCAGATCTGGTACCAAATCGGATTTGTTATCGTGTCTCGAGAAGAATGGACCAGCGCAAGCACAAAGGCCATCTGTTGAAGCTCTGCTACTAGATGGTGCAGCCATCGTTAACATGCTTAAACCTGCAGCCTCCAAGACATTTCAAGAGTACAGCGAGACTGTCTTCCTTCCATACGTAACAAACCAGTTAAGGAATGTCGAGAAGGTGGATGTGGTATGGGACAGATACCTCCCGGGCAGTCTTAAAGATTCTGCACGAAGCAAGAGAGGAAAGGGTATCCGTAGACGCGTCAGACCGGACACCAGGATCCCAGGAAATTGGACAGCCTTCTTGAGGGTCGATGAGAACAAAGAGGAACTTTTCCTTCACCTGGCCGAGCAGCTTACCACAATTGGAACTGACCATGGAGAAGTAGTATCTACTAAACATGAGTCAGTAGTCTTTAACAATGACAGAACGGAAGCCGCAGACCTATCACCTTGCACACACGAAGAAGCCGATATGAGGCTCCTACTACATGCCGCTGACTCTGCAAGACGTGGGTACACTAAAGTAATGGTACGCACTGTCGATACGGATGTTGTAGTCATCGCAGTTGCAAAATCCCAATACCTTTCCTTGTCCGAGCTTTGGATTGAGTTTGGTGTTGGCAAACACCTGAAATATTTGCCAGCACACGACATATCCCGTAGTATTGGCGAAGAAAAGTCACAAGCTCTCCTCGCATTTCACGCCTTCTCAGGCTGTGATCAAACGTCGTCTTTTGCCCACTATGGCAAAAAAAGACAGCATGGGAAGCATGGGGCGCGTTCAATGAGGTGACGGCAGCTTTCCAAGCTCTTAGCTATGCTCCAACGGTGGATGTTGTGGATGAGGTGATGCCTATTCTTGAGTGATACGTCACCATCATGTATGATCGTACCAGCACTTGCATGAAAGTAAATGATGCGCAGAGGGACCTATTTACACGTAAAGGGAGAGATATTGAAGCCATTCCTCCCACCTCAGATGCCTTACGTCAACATGCAAAGAGGTCCACGTACCAGGCTGGCCACTGCTGTGGCAATTCTTTGGTGCCGTCTCCTCCGTTTTCGTGTCCAAGTGAATGGGGCTGGGTGAAAGTCGCTAATGATATGTGGGCGCCCTTGTGGATGACAATTCCCCAGGCATCACAGAGCTGTCAGGAGCTATTGAAATGTGGTTGCAAGAATGAAAGAGGTTGTGCAGGACGATGCAAATGCGTTAAAGCCGAACTGCCGTGCACAGCACTGTGCAATTGCGCTGGGCTGTGCGACCGAGAATGAACAACAGAATGCCGGGTGCAAATGAACAAATTGCGAATCAGTTGCATTATTAACAACATTCCTATGAATTTGTGTTTATCTTTTTAAAGTTGGTTTGACGTTTTTAGGGCTTAATTTTTAAAGATTTTACTGTTTCGTAGTTTCTACGTATGAACGTGGTCAAATAATTGAGATAAAAATTAAGAGAGCCGGGATAAGATTATTATGTCCAAAGCTAGGCATAAAAAGCGTATTTAATCACGTGGTTGGTCACGTGATCACACTAGACGACCAATAATGTCTAAGAGTGCATTTTGTAATTATTTTTTGGTTAAACTTGTTAATTTCTTACGAAACATTGTCTCACTCTGCTGGAAATAGATAATTCACCCAGCCTCGGTTTCAAATTAGAAGTCCAGTGAGCCACCTTAATGGGATGGATCCCAAATGGGTTCGTAGCATTTTCGTAGTTTCTATGTATGAACTTGACCAAATAACTAATTTGTAAATTGAGAGAGTCAGGGTAAGATTACAATGTCCAATGTTTGGTATTAAAAAGCGTATTTGGTCACGTGGTTAGTCATGTGATCATACAAGATGGCCAATTATGTCTCAGAATGCATTTTGTAATTCATTTTTCGGTTTAACTTGTTAATTTCTTCCGATACATTGTCTCACTTTGCTGAAAATAAAGAAATAATTCACCCGGCCTCGTTTCCATGTTAGAAGTGTAGTGTGCCACCTTAAACCCGTTATAATTACAATTATGGGATAGATCCCAGGTGGGTCCATAGCTAATATTGTTCAGTAGGTAATTCTCTATCTTTGTGCAAAATTTGGTGCTTTTACCATAAATGCCACAATTCTTGCACCAATCTGCCGGACTAATGCCATTAAAAAAAAAAAACACTGGCGCGAAATTTGCCTCTCCAGTTTTTGCGAAATGAAATTCCCGCGGAAATGAGTGGCAATAACGTATGCTTACAGCCGTTTTAAATGATAAAGTTTTAGTTCATAGAATGTGTATAGCTTTACCGTATCATATCGCATGGTACCGTTTTCCGTTCAGAAATTCAAGCCTGTGAGGTCGTTATTTTCGATGTGTCATTTCTTTGGAGGAATCGCCACTTCTGGAACTTAACGGTACTTTTTACACAAAGTAGTACGATTTACGTCGCTAACTAGCATGGGTCACACTAAGGGACGGACCATTATTTTTTTGGAGGGGGGGATGAAAATTTTGTCAAGACAAACAATTTTTTTCTGTGTTGTTGTCTGTGCAAACAATTTTTTCCGGCTGCATCTTCCTGCAAACAATTTTTTTTGTGTGTTTGTTATTATTATTATTATTATTATTATTATTATTATCATTATTATTATTATTACATTTATTTATATACGGTTAAAATTCGTCAGGTAATCTTATGTAGTAAAAATGCTAATCTAAACATTACTGCCTTAAACCGCTTTCCATGAATGCCGTGTCTCTATGTCTCTAACTTATAAAAGTATAACTGCACCATGGCTTGTTTTGTTTCCTAAAAAATTGAAAATCTCACATCAAAGTATCCTGAAACATTAAAATGTGAACTAATTGTAAGTAATAATATAGAACTGCACCAGTGGCCTTTTCTCCCCTGATCCTAGAGAGAATTGAGGAGCCAAATGAAACAGTGCTTGCTATACACTTGCGCTTTATTTTGTAGTTTATACAAGACTGGATCCAATTTGCCTTCTTCATGCAAGTGGAAAACAGGAGACTGTTGCTGTTTGAGTGATAATTTATTAAATGTCATCATCAAACCAGCCTAGGACCCTGTTGAAAAGCCAGTGTGACTATTAGTGAATACATGCAACCCAGGAATTTAAGTTAATCTTTTCTCTTAGTTAGAGTTTCATTGCACTTCAAAGAGTTCTTGATTAGTAATGGTAATTGGACTCAGTGGAGCACAATTCAGGGAGTAATTGGGCGAGTTACTTTAAATCAGCCGAGCGCCTAGCGCGAGGACGATTTGAAATTACGAGCACGAGTACGATTTCCCCTGAATTATACAATACGAAGTCCAGTTAATCCTATCTATAACAAAATGCGAGATTAGAAAATCTAGGTGCCCTTCAGGGATATATTTTTAATTATCAGTTTTGCAAGCAGTGAAGAAACAGCTATAAAAATAACGCATTTCAGTGCACCTGATTGACACGTGCGCAACATAGCCGGTCCGATTACAGCTATCCAATTACAAAAAGTTCTTGTTATAGAAACGATTAATATAATAACCTAACTTTAACCTTTAATGCTTTCAAGGTCCTCAGAAGAGATTATTGTTAATAAAGGGGTTAGTTACTGATTTTAAGAAACTGTGGTAATTTGTTGGTGGAAAAGTAAAAAACAGAAATTGGGGTTTATTAACCAAGTCGATTTGGTAAATCAGCCACTGGAAAGAAATGACAAAACTGATGTTTGAGTGTTAAATAGCTCATTTGCTCTAATGAATAGCTAATTAACACTCAAAATGGCAACTTTTGAATTAGTTTGTGGTGGCTAATTTACCATGTCAAACCAGTTGATGATCCAGATTTTGCAAATCATTTTGTTGCATTTTTATCTTGCATTTTAACAAATGGGACTAAATTTACTTATATAAATCAAACTATGTATCAACTAGTCTGCAAACTTTTTATTTTCTCCTTTTCATGTCTGCAAACAATTTATTTGGGCTTTTTTGATTTTGCAAACAATTTTTTTCCGGATTTTTCATCCCCCCCCCCTCCAAAAAAATAATGGTCCGTCCCTAAATCGGTAAATTAAAGTATGATCTTCCGGGTGCGTGTAGCCCTCAAAAGGACTGACGTTTGTGGTGACACTGACTGGCTGTTTCGACAACCCGAGCACAAGTTATATTATTATCAGAGTCGAGGACGATCATACTTTACCGATTTATGATATGACTCCTGGGTTCAAACCATTCACAGTGATGGGCTGACACTGACATTCTTTTTGATAATATCCTTTAAATAAGAACTTTAAGACTAAAGGGTTACAATTTTAAGAGCTTACTAATAAGAACGTACCAAAGGCTGAAATGTTCTTGTGGGAATTGCAGACTGGGACTTAACTGACTTAAAATGAAATTAAGAGCGTTCAATTTCAGTTCAAAAAATAGAAGTTCTTGCCAAAAAGACCAAGAGCGGCAAACAGAATTAATAAATCCAGTCTGGAAAATGCAGACTGAATCGTTCCAGATGAAATCGTAGGCGGGGTGTCTTCCTTTAAGAGAGCTTTGACATTATCGAGGGATCCGTTGTTTGGACGAGGGTTTATTCCAAGTAGCTTGCACATCAGAGGGTAAAGATCCACAGTATTAAAGGGCTCTACAACTACCCCCTCCTTAAAGGCAGGACCACGAGCAAAGAAAATCGAGTAGCTCTTTGATTCAACTGGAGGCCATCCATGCTCTCCATTTCCGAAGGGAGGATCGCTTCTCGAGCGCACTACGACCCAACCAACCTCAGGATCGATAAAGATCGGAGGAATTCGTCGGTTTTCTTTCCAGTGATACTCTGCCGGAATGTCCTCCTTTTTAAACACTTTTCTGATGTGTGGTATTGGATTTCTTGTAAGGTTTTCGTAGATCGCATCTTTCATTCCTGGGTGTGGCCAGAGGTGAACCAGGGGACCCGACTCAGACAAGAAGTAACTTGAGGAGTTGATGTAATTTTCCAAGTAAACTTGACAGCTCGATGAAGTGTTATCCATTCCGTGATCACTGACGAATATCAAGTTTACCTAGAAAAACAGTTTTCAGACATATATTAAGGTTCGGACACATTTAGTCAGCTTGAGAAAAAGGCCGTGTCTCGCACTATTGGTATCCTGATAGCAAGTTGTCCGAATGGATGGATGGATGGATAAGAAGCTGTCTTAGCCCGATTTGACCGCTTGCGGAAGCGAGCTCTATGCCAGCATTACATGAATTGTGAAGCAGAATTTAAGCCTAATAAGGGATAAATAGGTAATGAAATACAAAGAAACATAAAATGCAGAAAATGTTGGTGACAAAAAAAAAAACGTATTGATGACAGTGAAAGAACGAGAGGTTCTCCTGGGTTCACCATTTCGCCCGAAGATTGTCATTTCACGAATGGAGAAAACAAATATACTAATTTTTAAAGCAACAGGCGTTTACTACAAGAACAAAAAGAGTGAAACAAGAATTACGAGCAATGTGATGCCAAGAAAAATTTACGATTTCCCAACGAGAATCGAACTCATGGGCTTTCGCACACTGGTCCCGAGGATGCTAAGCTTCAGGGAGAAACGTGGCTAGCTAGTTTACTTACTTCAGGTGGGACAATTTGACAGGTTTGAATTTCACGAATTAATTCTTGTTGTAACAATGGTGTGAACAAGTTGCTTGCGAAAGATATATGCAAAGTGTTTAATACCCTGCGAATCTCGAGCAATTGTTCGATTTCCTTGAGTTGTCGATTTTCGAGTTTTGGAACATGCACTGTTGAGAGACAATGCAGGAATAAATAGCCTTACATAGTTAGCCTGAGAAAACAGCCGACGTTTCACGAGGTCGCCACTTGAGCCCTCGCAAAACGACGTCTGAGTAACGAGGGCAGAAATTCCATACTGATGACGTGCACTACCCAGATCTTGTTAGTGCTTCTGATTGGTTGTGCCGCGAGGGAATTTTCTTTCAACCAATCAGAAGCACTACCAAGATCTGGGTAGTGCACGTCATCAGTATGGAATTTCTGCGCTCGTTACTCAGACGTCGTTTTGCGAGGGCTCAGGTAGCAACCTCGCGAAACGTCGGCTGTTTTCTCAGGCTATTACACAGTTTTCAGGTAAAATTTTATGCTGATTTTGATTATCTTAAAATTGCCTAATGGTCTTTAGCCTGTTCCAGGCTCTCAGATAGTAGGGTCGGCGCGAATACAAGGGGAACGCGAAAATAATCCGCGCGGGAGCCTGGGGAAAAAAGGGGGCGCCTTGTCTCTCCCCAGCCCCCGCGCATTTTTTCGCCCTCGTTTTCTCTTCGCCCTTTTCCCCACTATCTCGGGGCCTGGAACAGGCTAAATGGTCTTTTGCATGACTTCTCCAATGAATATACTTTCTTTAGCCCGAATCACTCAACAAATCGGTTAACCCATTCGCTCCCAACCATTTTTAAAATTGAATCACCATTTAAAGGCAATGACGCTGTAATTTGGCTCCTCTCTGTTCAAATCCCGGCCCAAACGTCCATAACCCATAACTTCATCTGCAGCATGGAATCTTAACTTCTCTTCCATTTCCGAGGTTGTTTGGCGAATTTGATTTCGGGCATAAGCACAACGGGAAAAACACCGTACAGGGTCGTCTTTTCGGGTTTTAGTGCTCAGAGCCCAGTTGCATAAAGCAACGTAAGATTAAGTGGAAATTTCTGCAACCTTTCCTTGTGTTTCAGAGGATTTTCGCGCATGCTTTTGTGGATAAATCGGTCGAAGGTGGATTAAAGAGTATACGAAACACAATGACGGTGGGAAAAAAATCCCCCGAAAAACAGGGAACAGTTGCAGAAATTCCCACTAAATCTTAAGTTGCTTTATGCAACCAGGCCCAGTCCCATTGTTTTTGGTTCTCTATTAGATTTTTTTTTAGTTTGTAGGCCATTTGCTATTCTTTTCTTGGATTAGAAAAGATTTCACCTAAAATTTCAGAAAGAGGAAATTTTCAACTAGAAGTGTCATCCAATGCCAAGGCCAAGTTTCGGGGGTGGAAGCGGAATAATTATGCCTTATTTATTCATTATTCCTTTCGCCTATTTTCTGACTTATTCATTACTCATTTAACATTTTTAAGGATATTCCTTGTTCATTATTGCGTCCACCTGCTATTCATGCAGATTTTGTTTGACAACTTCAAGTGCAATGCCTGTGCATGAGATACGAGATAAATAGTTTGACCGTTCACGAAGTTTGAAATGGCTGCAAATTGTTTAATTCCATATACAGATATATGAATAATGAACATGAATTAACAGAAAAGCGCAACGTTATAAAGAGAAAAGGAAAAAAATGTGTTGAATACACCTTGGCTGTTTCACAGTTTTCTAAATCTAAAATAATTCTGAATAAGGGCCGTTAAGGATTTTTTCTTTTTAACATGGAATCTATGAAAGAGATGGGCCTCACAACTCTGGTGCAGATCTAGGATTTAGAGAAAGGGGATTCAAAGAAGCGCCTGGTGAAGGCGGAAATATCTAGGGGGGTCCGGGGGCATACTCCCCCGGGAAATTTTGAAAGTTTAGTCCCCGGAAATTCGATTTCCAGCATTCTGAGTTGCTGTAAATTCAACTCACCTTTCGTGCTAATAACCATTTATATGCTAACTTCTACATTAAAAAGATCTTTCGTCAGTCTGTAACAAATATT
Source organism: Siderastrea siderea (assembly GCA_964030785.1). Classification (NCBI taxonomy): domain Eukaryota; kingdom Metazoa; phylum Cnidaria; class Anthozoa; order Scleractinia; family Rhizangiidae; genus Siderastrea; species Siderastrea siderea. The sequence continues at coordinate 9,362,037 of OZ034976.1, forward strand.
GCGACATTCATTATTCCTTTAAATGGGCTGAATTATTTATTATTCCTAATGTTCAAGCTCTAAATATTCCTTATGAATTCACTGTGTAACTCCTTATTCATTATTCATCATTCCCCTTCCACCCCCGACAAGTTTTACATCAATTTCACAGGGAAACTTTTTCTTTTTTCTTTGTGTAACTCTGGTCTATTTTAAGTAAGCGCTTCAATTTAGGCACTTTTTGTTATAACTGAACCAGGTGCATCGACTGGTTATCAAAAACATCTGCTGTCACACAAATTTTAAAAAGTGAATACGACACAAACTGAACAAGGAACGTAATCCTTTACGGGCGGTTTTGCGCGGCATGGGAGTCAATGGGTTAAAGAACCTCTTAAGGACGGTGGGTCCTAATACAGAGGTATTTTTGCAGGACTGTGGGGAAAAAGCAGATTTTAGCAAGACCTATTGGAATCTAAAAAGAAAAATGTGGGTAACCACGCATTTTTCAAAGATAATTTATAAGGAACCATAATACTAAAAAAGAATGTATGGCATATTTTTTTTCCAAATTTAAGCTCAATCATTTGTGAAAAATGCGCGATTACCCCCAATTTTCTTTTTGCTAAGATCTGCTATTTCCACATAGTCATAAGCCGCATAGTGGGCAACCCGAATATCTCGGAACAACCCAGAATGCGAGGAAGGTATGTGCAGTAACAAAAGGACACCGATGCGTGAAATAGTATTGTGTGCATGGAAGAATGCAAAATGACTCCGGCGCGCATTATGTTTTTAGGCAACGAGGGGATATGTGATATTCCTGAGGTATTTTATAATATTTTTCCGGACTCACACTAAACAATAGCAAAAAGGTTCCGAAAGACGCACTGGGGTGTCCACATTGTAAACATTTATAATAAACAGGTTGTTTTTTTCGTTTTTGATACGCCGACCAAAACAACCAACGTGCGTGCCAAACAAGCTTTACAATAGATTAAAGTTGATAATTAGCGGGGTCTATTCAATATTAAACTGCCTGGAAGAACAAAGGAAAACGAGCCGTGTGAAAAATAAGCAAGAATTAATTCACACATTCTTGAGCCTCGAGCAAAATTCATTCATCACGCAATGGAAAAATTGCTCTATGACTTGATGGTAGCGCTCCCCTTGAAGTCACATCTATATTAGTCGAAAATGAGCGGATTCAGTTAGCCCTCTTAATTGCTCCCGTCAACCCTAAAAAGTTATGTTACTGTGCTTCAAAGTTTTGAGTCTGTGCTGTGATGAAATCGTAGAGGGTGACCACTTAAAAAAGGCTTTTTTTATAATATTATAGCTTTCTGTGCTTTCTTGTGTGTAATGCTGTAAGTGGTTCTGTTTTTGCGGAATCAGTCGATGAAAATGGTCACACTTTAGAGTTTCGCTTTAGGACGCTCTTTATTTGAATTCTAATATGCAAGTGAAAGCTATGCCTTACAAAGTGGTTCTACCTGTTGAGTCTGTGGACGAAATCCTAAAGTGTGACCCTTCAAATGAAAGCTACTGAGCAGTACTTTCCAGCCTTAGGTGCTGTTTGTTATGCTGTACAAGGTGGCTCTAACTTTTCAGTCTGTGGATGAAATCCTAAAGCGTGACCATTCAAATGGTAGCTATTGCGCAACAATATCTTGTCGTACTGTTTGAAATTTCTCTGAAGAGTCATTATCGGTTTGAAGTCAAGGACGTAGGTCAGTATAGAACTGAACGCATATTTGGTAAAGCAGCTCACCTTTTCTAGGAGGTCAGTTTCTCTCAATCGCTTGAGCAAAAACCCTACAGCTTCCTTATCCACCCTTTCCACTACATTCTTGTACTGTTGCGAGAAAGGTCCATATGAGTGGCCTGTCATATCTGGTTCTTCGAAGTACAGAGAGATAAACTGCGGCGGCTTGTCCGACATGAGCCATTGAATTGTCTTATTAACACGGTCGGACCACGGACGTCTTAAATCAAAAACGCAATGAACATAAGGTGGAAATCCACGCAGTGTCCTGTTTCTATACTTTGGAAGATCCTTTGAGTTAATTGCACTGCAGTTAACTAAGCAAGTTTCTTTCACGTAATAAGTGGGCTTCGTGACATAGCTGGTAGATGCAGGCCAGAAATATGACGCGCTTCGTCCTCCTTGTTTCTGAAGACTTAGCCATATTGGCTCTGCGATATTGTAGAACCTTGGATCAAAGTTTGAGCAGTCGTAACCGAAAATGAACATTTCTTCGTAGACCGGATCCCAGAATCTGTTCGCTACAATGCCGTGGCTCTCGGAGTAGAGACCTGTTAGGAAGCTGTGATGATTTGGCCATGTTGAAGATGGTACAACATTTTTTATGTATTCAGCTTTAGCCCCCGTTCGTGCGATGAAGTTGAAATTGGGAGTATTAGATGCGTGACTTTTCAGAACTCTCCAATCCATTCCATCTACAGAAACTATTATCACGGGAGCTTTTCCGTCATTGATCTCTGCTTCTGCATATGCTAACTGCAAAGAAAAACTTAAGAGAAAAATCGAAAACATTGCTTGCACGACGCAACAAATCCGACTCCGAAGCTTTGTCAACTGCTGAAACGGCATTTCAATGTAATATAAACAAGAACCAATATAAACAAGAACGTCACGCACTTCCAATCATGTCGCTAACGTCTCTTATTAACGTGCCAACCAAAGATCTATTGACTGTTGAAACAAAGAGTTTTTTGCTTTTGTAGATGGAACATTAGAATGACAAAGAGAGTGTTTGTAAATAGCTATCTTCCCCACAGGGATCTTAATATGATAATAGGGAACGAGATAGCTCACGTCTTGGACATCACCAAGGTGAACGGAAAGTCAAGTTCCCTTTTCGCGTGTTGTGACGTTAGCGTATCAAGCCACAAACGTCAAAAAAGAGCTTTACTTATTCCCTGTTGCGTGAAGTCAACTTCATTTAATGCTTCCCCGTTAGCTCGCGAACGAAACATTTGTTTCGGAAACAGTTTTTGTCAAAAAATGTCTCTGATTTTCTTCAGAAACATTTTGTTTCCGCAGCAAATGTTTCCCCTTTTACGCACCGAGGAAACAACGTTGACTAGATTCTGTGGTTAGGTTGTAGCCCTCCATTTGCTAAATAGACTGCGAGTAGTCTCTAATTTTGGCGATGGCGATTGTGGGGCAGGCGAAATACACACGCGCGCGCGAAAGTTCGAGGAGACGCGACGCGAAGGGAGCGCCGAAAATTTTCGGCGCGCCCCTCGCGTCGCGTCTCCTCGAACTTTCGCGCGCGCGTGTGTGTATTTCGCTCGCCCCACAATCGCCTCGCCATCGCCATCGCCAAAATTAGAGACTACTCGCAGTCTATTTGCTAAATTGACCATCCACCAACGTCTGTTTCCAGCAAAATGTTTCTTGGGTAACACTGTTTCCTCGTTTGCGGAAACATTGTTTCCCATAATGTTTCTTGGGCGCCCAAACGACTGGGAAACAATGTTTCCTTGCCGGTTTACCCAAGAAACATTTCACTGGAAACAAAGTCTGCGCATGCTCAATTTAGCAAAAATGACCTACTATAGAATTAAGTCAGAAACTCATAAGGAGTTGAAACGTGTAACTCGCGCTCGATGCTCGTGAAGATTCATTTTTCAAACTACCATATTTGGAAACCCCTCGCTCCAGTCTACGAAGCTGCAGTTCATTTCGCTTTCTTTGGAAATTGAACTTATAAGCGATACAAATGCGCAGTTGATTCAAAACTCAATCACTCGTTACCGTAAAAATCAAGACAGAACGAGAAAAAAACCAGAAAGGAAAAAAGGGGAAATAATCCATCACATGACTAAAAGGATGAGGTGCCAAAACCTTGTTGCAGCGTTTCTTTGTAAAGCTGAATGGATCAATGAAACTGCTCCGAAAACATCCGAGAATAATTTTTTGAAAAAGTCCTCCAAATATTGGCTCTAAAATGTGGTACAGGTTTGACCTTTCCTGAAAAATTGTTGTATTCATCGTCTAAAGTGGATTAAAGCTACAGTATGATTTCAGCATTGAAGATGGAGAGTGGAAACGAACACAAAACGTAGTGGTTACAGGTTCAGAGGCCGCGGACGGAATGTGTCAAAACAACAATGAATCAAACATTCAACTTATTTTGGATTACAATCTCTTTATTTTAACATCTGGAGCTGCTTGAACTCAGACATGTCAGAGCTACATCAACAGCAGGTGAAACGATGTTTTTTTGTGTAGTAAGCTTATAAAGCCGAAAAAAATGTCGTCCTTTCTTATTCAGTTACAGTAATTATTTAGCTTGATTTTGGTAGCGAACAACCGAAAATGTGTGACATGTGACACTTAGATAAGCTTATTATTAAACGGTTCTCTTCAATTTTACTGTGTTAAATATTTTTGTATCATGTCTTTATATTTTGGTGTCAAAAATTTTCCGTGTAAAACTTTGTGAACATTTAACAAATAAAAAAGCCAAAACCGTGCTTTGTTCTGTGATAAAGCACGCAAGGAAGTGACGAGAGCACAAAAGAAGTGTAGGGTGAACACGAGCCGCAGGCGAGTGCTTCCCCCTACTTCTTGAGTGCTCTCGTCACTTCCTTGAGTATTTTATCACAGAACAAAGCACGGTTTTGGCTTTTTATTTGTTTTATAATATAGCTTTGCTCACATTTGTAAAGAAACTGGCTTTTAATTGCAAGAAATCAAGTTTTTTTTCATAGCTTACAAGCGCGTGCAAGAAAGGTTTTCAGCTTACCAGCGCGCGCTGAATGGCGTCACGGGCTACTCCGTGCATCTGTACTCTGATAAAGCACGCTGTTTCAACCAATCAGCGCGCGCGTTATATCGAAACTTATTATAATTCTTGATAGTGCCACGGTAAAAGAAATCGTAAACACAACGCTAGACTAGTTTGGTTTGGTTTCGCAGTCTGGTCTACTTCTAACCCCAGCGGTTCGCTCGATGTTGTTTCAATTACCAACTTTGTTGCCTGAAAAATTTTCTGCTCGGTCTTCGAAACCATTATTTGTTTTTGCTTTGTCGTTCCAACGTTTGAAAGCTTTGTGGGCTTGTTTTCCCCCTGTTTGTCAGCCATTCTTTGAGCAAGCGGGCGAAGTTGGTGTGAAATTACGTCACGTCGTTCACGAAATTGATTGGTCAGTTCTCTTTCTCCTCATGTTCCAAATATGGTACTTGCGAAAATGAATAATTACGAGCATCAGTCAAAACCTACATATGCGAGTTACACGTTTCAAGTCCTTATGAGTTTCTGATTAAGTCAACACCGTTTGCTCAGCGCGCAACCGGGGAATCATTTGTTGCGGAAACAAAATGGTTCTGAAAAGATGTTTTGCTCGTGCGCAAACGGGGAAACATTTACGGAAATACGTTTCCTCAACAATGTTTCCACAGCAATGTTTCCTCGTTTGCGGAGGACTTGAGGACCACAACAGCCCTGCGGTCACGGAGATGACGTCATCCACTAAGGTTCGTGAATCTATATGCTGCACCGCATGTGGTATTCTGCAAACGCAACTCGTGCATGAAAGCGTTGTCCTTTGGTAGAATTATCTAATGCCCTTAATTTAAGAAGGATTAGAAATTCTCAATATCGATCAAACATTGGCCGACAAAATTTGGTTGGTTAAATTTTTTGCCATATTCTCTGAGTCACAACAACAGAGGCAATCAACACAATGAGCCAATTAGAGCACGAGGAAATACAATAGGATTGCGAATTTTTCTCTCCCAAATTTTCCTGTTAGAGTATTTTTTATTATCAGAAACGTCCTAACTTTTTTCCAATCCAAAAGCCATCTATTATTGTCAATTATTCCTCCTTCAGGGACGCCGACAAATAGCAGTAAAAGAAAAAGAATGAAGACATATTAGTGGTCTCTTTTGCCTTTTTAACGGTGAGCGAACAGTTTTTAGACACTTGAAACCAGTCGCCATAATGTCACTATTTTAATCATTTTTTTTTTGGTGTAATACTACCACCCCGTTCCTAATTCTCGAAATCAGCTCTAGAAAGTGATTGCTAAACTCCATTTCCTCACTGTCATAGTGATAATCACTTCTGTATTTTTTTTTAATATTCAACCTATAATTTCCGGAATGTACGAAATTGGATTCTATTATTGCTTAATTCTTTTCTCAGGAGAAATTTTGCTCTTATTACTCGCAAATAATTCGCGCGTAATTTCCGCAAGCCTAAATTAAAATGCAAGCACTGGAAAATGCGTGCGACAGTCACAGTCGATTTTGCTGTCAATTCTTATCGGCTGAAAGGGTGGGGTTAGTCTTTTTTAACAGTCACAAAGAGTACACAAAAAACAAACAAACAAAGCTTACTTGAATTACTTTCAACGCTCAAATGAGAACCGCTCTAATCGACCAAATAGTTTTGCAATTATCTTATCTCTTTTTTTAGCCATGTAAATAGTGTTATAATGATTCTTATATTTTTTTAGCTAATTTTGTATGTTTTTATTTTATTTTATTTATTTGATTTTATTTTTCCAAAACTCGACGCATTAGCTACTTAAGCTAGGGGCCTAGCAAGCCCCAGGTTTCAAGTATAAATAAAGTATGATGATATGATGATGATGATGATGATGATGATGAGCTAAGAATAATAAAACGATGCTGCACTTTTTTGTTTATCTCCGTTTTGCGTGGTTGATTCGATTTACACTGAAGTATAAAGCCAAACTTTAAAATTGTAAAACACTCTCTCGAGCTGGTAAATCTTTGCTTAGATAAGTAATTAAAAATATTTTGGGAGAAAATGTGCCTCAAACAACGTTTCCTAGTTAACGCAGGCTTAGAAATGTGCTCTGGCAATTTTTACCCACAACAATAGATTACGGCTATAAAGAATCGCTGTAAATCTTACCTGCATTCGGTGAACATTCAAAAGTTCTCTACAGCATAGATCTTGTCTTCGTCTGGCACAGAACTGTTCATCCAAATGAGACTTTTCATTGCGTACAACATTTGCCGGTTGGTGCAACCACTTTTTTCGCGCCGACCTCTTGCTTATCTGTTTTTCTTTGGCCAACAACCTCGAGCTTGCAGCTTGAAAATTCTTGGGAAACTCCCTCCTGTCCCTCCGGCTGCCACTAGCCAAGGAATGCAGCAATATGACTCTGGAGCCAGTCGGTGTGCTTGGAAACCCGTGCGAGCTTTTCAAACCTTCTAGTTGATGATAGCTGGCCTCGCTCTTTTCCTTCAGTGTCAGTGGCTGTGAAAAATTCACGTGCTTTTCAGTTACATTTTTGAAAATCCTTCTTTTTTCCTCTAGCATTCTTAGCCGTCTTAGGGAGCCAAGTGTAGACATAGTGGATAACTTGTCCGACAATGTTTGTTGTGAAAGCCATAGATTCGTGGTAAATGATTCAGTTACTTCCAACAGCTTACTCGTTTGCAGATACCACAAATCGCGTTTTTCTATGACATCATTTAGCGCGCGCAGTAAATGGCCTTCGAAAGAAATTACGTGTACATGACGTCGGTTCCGCAAATTTCCCTTTCTTATTCGCTTTTGTATACGATCCTTGCCATTTTTAAGACACTAAGAACATTTTTGAACTGTTATTGAAAGTTTTTTACTAAAAAGTGAGACATGTACAGCCCAGAATCGAACCCGGTCCTTTCGTACGTTAGTCTCTCTCCCTTACCAGAACACTACCACGCCAATTCCGCCACAATTCCGACAAATTAAAGTAAATATTTTAATTAACTGATACATCTGTATTAAGTGACCCTAGCCCTTTCCCGAATTTTGCACGAAAATTCAACTTGGGCATCGACCGTCAAAAATGGCAACGACCGTTTACGAAAGGGAAATAGGCGTCGGCTCCTAGGCTGGCCACAAACCTTCGCTTTCGAGTTCATACGAGCGATTAAGTAAGGGATGTTTGCGAAAGACCAGTCAGTTCCACGCGCCTTAGTTTTTCATTTGCCGATCTTTGTAAGAAAGAAACACAAAAAAGAAACATTTCTCAAAAAGTCATAAAACACGCTGTAACTGGACCTGGTTACAGAGCGTGGTTAAAAAGTTGAAGTATCTTTGAAGCTGAAGTTAAAGAACAATTCTGGATTTGTTTTCCATCAATAGGGGTAAGACTACTGCCGGAATCGTAAGTTTGCTGACTTTGCAGCGCTTGGCTCTGGTTGCATGTTTTTTACTTCTACTTCTCCAATTTTGTCTCCAAGGTCGATGGTTGGTGGGATGGAGTAGTGGTCTGAAACTCCTCCTTCCCATACCCTTCACTTCTGATTCCCTCAGTCTTCCTTGAAAGCTCCACCTCTGTGCTTTTTTGCTAATACGCAGCATTATCGTAGTTGCAGGACCAACCTTGTTCCCAGGGCTGCTTCATCTCCTCACCCCAGAGGGGAGATAAAACGGCTTCGGGAACGAGGTTGGTTGCGGGACAAGTCCAAATCAAAGTTATTTCCATAAACTCATATCGCACAATGTTTACTTACTGGTACTAAACGGTGACCCAACCAATAATTGGCTCATGAGTGAGAGGGTGGCCGTTCTTTTCGATGAAGTAATAGTAAATGTTCCTCTTTTTTTTGCTACAAATTCGGTTCGCTTCTCGATGGCATTAAGTTGTAAGCGACAGAAAAATTTATTTCGCTCGAAAATGAGGGAAGGGAAGAGCTCTGCGCATAGGGAATTTTGCTCTTTAACCTTGACGAAAATACTTCAATTCAGTGTGACTAAGATTGCGCCCCTGTTGTATTGTATAAAACAAATTATGGTTACTTTTACTCTTTTCAGGCCAAAGAGGCCAGAAAATAAGCATACTCTCTTCCCTCAAAAAGGAAAAAAAGAGAATAGAGTTTTGACTTATTGCTGAAGTGAAAACTTAAAGGAGTGTTGTTTAACAGAGGGACATCAAATTTGTACAACTGGAAGCTCAGAGACTGAGGCTCAATATGTCACTGATAGCTGGGAAATGACCAAATCGGTTGTAAGTGACAATAACGAACTGATATTCAGCCCTAGTATCACATTATTATCTGCTCAGCTGGTTTTGTAAAACCGCTTTCTTAGTTTTTTGGTCTTTTAATAATGTCAATACAGTCAATGAATTTAATTGTACTTAGCTTTCTCCCGTCTTGGGCTCACTGATTATAATTTTTGTCAGCTCTTTTGAGGGTGAAATGAGTATTGATAAGACACTGATGGTAAATAAAAGCTTTACAAGTATGATGCAAAAGACATTTGATCTATGAAAATTGCATGGCATAAAAGCTGTGTGGTTTGGGAAAAAACAAGTATCGGTAAAATTAAGCGACTGCAACTTCTTTGGAAAATCCTGTGCGCTATTATTACTTGGTCTCTGAAGTAAATTAGAAAAACAGCTCGTTCGATACGCTCGCACGATGTTTCGGGTTTTTAACATAGTAGTATAATACTTTTTGTTTCAATCAGAATCAACTGGATTGTATAAGAAAAGAAAATAGAAAGCACAGCAAGCAACTAAGAGCTGGGATTTTCAAAGCACGATCCGGGATAAATCATATTTCTTCCCACATAGGCTCCTTTTTAGCTTCTTCGTGTTCATTCGACTAAGTAAACAATTCCTACTAGCGTTTCGACAGCGTCATTTAAATACACAGAATTTGGCCTGTTGGAGGAGGCATGCCACTCAAATTGATACGGTCTCGAGTACCCGGGACAACCCTCCCCGCGAGTTACCCTGGGCGAGCTAATTTTTCACCTGTTTCCTTGAAAAGTTTAACGAAACGTTTACATGAGGATCAACAACTCGTCTCGGGGAGGCGAGACAACTCGGGGGGCGAGTTGTCTCACCTCCGCAGGTAGGGTAACCCTGGCAGGCGGGACAACTTTTTCTCATATAAACACTTTGTCTCGACTACCCGGGACTCCCGGGACTAATTTTTGCGTGCCACGTGTCATGCAATGTCTGGTTTTTGGTTTAAAAACGACTCAAGGAAATTTTAGACGAACAGAGGCCGGCCACAGTGACTAAATCAATGAAAAATTCTTAAGGAAAAGGGCGTATTGAGGTCATAAATATCAAAGTAAGATTTCGGAATAATTCAGTAGGATCAACTTTATCTCGGTCAGCTAAAAGCGCGGGTAAAGTTGTATAGGAGGGGGGGAGGGTTGTCTCGGGTACCCGAGACAACTTTTCTCCATATAAATGGGGCCTTATATTAGATAAGTTAGCTTTGTTATGATTTGTCTTAATTTTCCAAGTTTGCTTTTAATTTTAGTTTCTCGCTGTTGCATTAACTTGCGCTGGAGCCAACTTTACCTATTGTATAAAATGAAGTAAAGTAATGTTACATCATTCCATGACAACCATTTTCGTTTAGTTTTAATGTCCCTTTATTTGCGTCATTCCTTCACCTCTGCTTCTACAATAGTAAAGCCCCCTAAAATAACTGCACTACTGTTAAACAGAAACAAGCTTAAGCTCGTTGTCTTTCTTTGCTCACACCTTACCTGCAACATAAAAAGAAAATAAGAAAATTTCAATGTATTTCAGAACCCCGAATACAAGATTTCTGTTCATCTGCTGCTACGGTGATTGCCGATTATCATGTAAAGACACTTAAGCAACCGGATTAGCGAAGACAAAATCATGTATTTACAGCCCGCTATGGTTTTCAGTATGCAACCTTGTCCAAGGTGTTGTAACTTGCTCACGGTGTGCAGTGTTTAGCTAATAATTATTTTGCGTTAGAATAAGACTGGGTTATTTTGCACTGCTTGGTATTCCGCTGAATCGTGCTATTACTATATCTAGTTTTGGACGATGAACCTTTTAAGCCCCAACAGTGATCAGCATCAAATTTCTCCTTATCATATCAGTGCACTATAGCACATACAGATCATGAGAATTTAGAAAATGATCACCATTGATGAATTGTCTTGGTGTTTAAACAAGTTCTCCCAATTAGTAGTCAGTGAAATGTATAGAGACTAGTAAGGAGAATTTGTATAAAGATGCCGGGGCTTAAAGGTTTAAATGAAATTCATGATTTAGGGTCTTTGTGCATCTTTATTGATCGGATAGGCATTCAGCTGTTTTCCTTATACCAGGGCAAATTTTAAGTTTGGGCATCTGGATTGTGTTCCTTATATTCAGTTATATTGTATTGGGGATTTCGTTGTACCGGGGTTCGTAATATCAGGGTTCTGCCTCATACATTTTACTATAACTCTGGCCCCGTTATAGCGGAAACTTTGGTTTGGAGGGGTTCGCTATAACAGAATAATTCATGTATGCGAACCAGTAGGATAACAGCTCTGAAGGTGCCCATTGCACCCTGGGGCCCGTTTCTCGAAACTCCCGATAACTTTTCGGGCACGAAAACCATTTTAGGGGCACAACATTCTCCAGTAGCTATACAATTTTTATTAAATTTTAAAAGCTAAATTTTAATCTTTAAAATTTCGTGAGGCGTATCGTTAAGTTTGCGCCAATAATTACCATTACCTGATAAGGAATGAGCTCGAGAAATTACTTACCGGGCCCGGAAAGTTATCGGAAGTTTCGAGAAACAGACCCCTGGAACCCGTTTCTCGAACGTCCCGGTAGCTTTTCGGGCCTGGAGCTATATTTTAAAATCAAAATCTATAGAATGGTGGTGTAGCTTTTAGCCTGCAAACCAGTTCGACTTGTTTCGTCAACTTATAATTTTACTACTTAGCTTAAGAACCGACAAAATTTGAATCTTTAAGGAAAACCTTACGCTCATAATTAGCCATCCGAGCCCGAAAAGTTATCGGAACTTTCGAGAAATGGGTCCCTGGTACATTAATTTCCAGGGTTTTACACGCTTGCTTAACGTCAATGCATGCAAACAGCCAGTATTCTTACACTGTCCCCACCCTTGATAGTCCGCGGAGGTACGTCAAATACTGAGAATTATCATAAGCTAGATGGAATAATCGTGACTTAATTTGTAGACAAAAAAAATCGTTAACTGGGTTTAAAGTGAGGTTTCCTTTGAAGTTGCTGTTGATGCTATTTGAGAGCTTTAATGGTTTCAGTTCAACTTACAAATGGAACATCTCTTGGCACACCAGTACGCGGCTCTGTCTGGGTATAGCGTGCACTGAGAGGAAGGCACACGATTGCAATTGAGACTACCCCACTTGTCAAAACACGTTCCTGTATAATTGACAAAAATATAAAAAAATGATAATAAATAAAAATAATAAACGAATAAACAGATATATGGGTTACCTTCCACCAAGTTAACTCAAACGTTAAGGACTACGCTTCCTTTTGTTCCTGCGCATTCTTTCTGCGCATCTCGCATCTCGAGATGCGGATTATGACAATGCAGAAAAAGCAGATATTAGCAAGGGCTGTTAGAATCCACAAGGAAAATTGGGGGTGACCATGCATTTTTGAGAGATAGCTGGGCTTAAATTTTGGGGAAAAAATGTAAAGCGTGTTAAGAGCCGTTGTCAGTAACTTTCGAGAATCCGGCGACAGAGCCGAAAATTCGAATTTCTTTTTATTTGCCCAAAAGAACCCTTTTGGTAAACTATTTTCAAAAATAATATTAAAAAGTTCCAGCGAGTTTTTATTTTGGCAAAAAAACGGAAAGTTCGAAATTGGCCTAAACGGGCCCTTCGGACCCGATGTAAATTATGCAAATTAGTACATTTTCAAAACGCTCGTACAAGACAACGAAACCTTGCCTGGAATTAATCTTTTCACAGTTTGTTAGACATCTCTTGAACTTGCTTTCAAAGTAAACTTTACGTCGATCTAAACGTTCTTTCCTTGATATCCAGGCGCGTAAATAGTACAGTATTTTCTATTCCGTTGATACACTGAATTTTACCAATTTTTAGAAGACCATATCATCGGGGGTATACGAATATCTAGGCCATAAAAGGACTCTTTGGAATCGGAAATGCTTGTTGTTTATCATATTAAAATATTTAGTTTGGCCCGTGAAAAGCGAGAGCGCGAGGTGAAAATATGTGGAGTGCACTTTGACAGATTTCGCCATTTCTTTACTGTACTCCTATTTCAAGTCACATATGCTTTTCAGACACAACGGTCGACGTTTCTGGTCTGTACCATACTGCTTTTATACTGAAAGTAAGCTAAAGCATTTCCTTATCTTAAATCTAGTTACAAAGCGATGTTTTGACTTTATTTTACGCGAGTTTCACATAATACAACAATTAGACGATGAAAGATCCCTGTCGACATTGTGATGTTTTGATACCCGATGTTAACCCGTCGCACGAATATTTCGCTTTTCAGACTTTTCCAAACTAACTATCGTTACTTTAGGGCAGATATTAAAATTTCGAGTAAAAAGAAACCTTGAATAAATATGCCATTAAGTCACTTTACGATAAAGGAGTTCGGCGGGCATAGATGCTATCAGAAATCTCCTTATGCAAATGAAAACGCGTCTGCGCGATGTTTTTGTGTTGCTTTATAAGACTTAACCGCTGGCGCGTAAATAGCCTGTTTTTACAGTCCACCTGCTAAAATACATTTGCCAATGAAGCTTATTAGCTTTGATATTTGTTTGTTAAGATTGTTTGAAAATATTATGGAGTCAGGCCATTCGCACTGACTCATTCCGCGATTAGAACAGATAACTTTATAACCAGACTTAAAAAAATCATTCCATTGTTAAGATATACGGTGATTTACTTACTTGTAATGTTTGAATGAGTTTCTGTTCCCTCACAAAGCAATCCTTAGCTGAAATTTCGTACAATGGGCACGTCGCACAAAAATGATCAATGCCGGCCAAAAGCGAGTTGCATGTTGCGTGACAATTGAAATGTGATACAGTGGCGCGGGGAGAAATGACCAGGAAATGACTGTCAATATTTGCGTTTCTTATGACAGTTTTTCTTTCTTTCATTCGTTCCTTCTTTAATAATAATAATAATAATAATAATAATAATAATAATAATAACAATAATAATAATAATAATAATAATAATAATAATAATAATAATAAACCTTTCAGGTTATGCTCGATGAATTAAAACAAGAAACACGATAGTTTCATTATCTATTTATGATGCGAAGTCCAAAAAAATCTATCCTGTGCGAATTTTGGGGATGCTTTTCAGTGGGACCAGTAATTCAGAAGGTCCGGTGTTTAAATAAAGCCTTGTCAGCCAAACTGAACGAACTAATCGGAAAATCAACAAAACACAGCAGTTTCGAAACTGCAATACCTTTTGAAAGTAACATTTTGTTCGGAAAACTATTATGTAAATTCACAATGGCAACTTGCAGTCTTTCGTCCTTATTTCGCCTCACTTCGCTGTGCGGAGCAAGGTCAAGAGATCCACATGATTTGCAATGTGTTACGCTTAGAGATTACAATAAGGACGTTCACCCACACCTGAAGATATTAGAAATTGGTCCGGATGAGGTTAATAGTTTTGGAAAAGAAGTAGAGCGAACGTGTACATTAATTAAAAGTTTTCCACATAAAGAGGAACGGCTACTAGGAAAGCTCTAGAAACAGGAGGAGGGGGTGGGGAGGGGAGGGAGATCCTGGCGCGCGAGAGCCAAAGGGAGCGAACGCAAACGCGACAAGATGGCGGGAAGGATTTTCCCGCCTCTCCCCAGCTCTCTGTATCAAACGATAAACAAACTACCGCCCTCAACTAAACCGGCGTTTCCTGACGATCGTCTAGCCCCCCGCTTCTAAGTTTTTTCCCCTTTTTCGCCCCATGCCCTCTCGCGTATCCCGTTTGCCTCACACTTCTTTTGCTTGGCTAAAAGGAAACAGAAACGACTGCTATGCAGGCTATGTATCGTTGGGAAACGCCGGTTTATTTGAGGGCGTTAGCTTGTTTATCGTTTGATACAGCGACTTGGGGAGACTGGGAGAGGAGGGATAATCCTTCCCGCCATCTTGTCGCGTTCTCGCTCCCTCCCTCCACGCTCGCGTGCCAGGATCCCCTTCCCCTAAAAAAATATACGGAACGAATGATCCTTACGGCATTTAAAGAAAGACACAGAAGACGAAATACGTAAAGTAAAAAAATGTATGTAACAACAATTTGCACGAGTCGGTTTGCAAGACAAGCCTTCTTGAGGGACTACAAGAGTAAAATGAGTAAATACGTTACAGGACCGTTAACATAAAAGTTACATAAAAATTTTAAAATAAAATAAATGAATAAATAAATGGCCTGAATTACTGGCTCCATAAAAAGCATCCACAAAATTCACACAGGATAGAGTTTTTTTGACTTCACATCATGACTGAATAGAATCTGAAACTATTGTGTTTCTTGTTTTAATTCATCGAGTATAACTTGGAACGTTTTTTTTTTTTAATTAAAGAAGGAACGAACGAAAGAAAGAAAAGCTGTCATAAGAAACGCAAATATTGACAGTCATTTCCTGGTCATTTCTCCCCCGCGCTACTGTATCACATTTCAATTGTCACGCAACATGCAACTCGCTTTTGGCCGGCATTGATCATTTTTGTCCGACGTGCCCATTGTACGAAATTTCAGCTAAGGATTGCTTTGTGAGGGAACAGAAACTCATTCAAACATTACAAGTAAGTAAATCACCGTATATCTTAGCAGTGGAATGATTTTTTAAGTCTGGTTATAGAGTTCTCTGTTCTGATCGCGAAATGAGTCAGTATGAATGGCCTGACTCCATTATATTTTCAAAACATCTTAACAAACAAATATCAAAGCTAATAAGCTTCACTGGCAAATGTATTTTAGCAGGTGGACTGCAAAAACATGCTATTTACGCGCCAGCGTTTTAGTCTTATAAAGCAACACAAAAATATCGCGCAGACGCGTTTTTATTTGCATAAGGAGATTTCTGATAGCATCTATGCCCACCGAATTCCTTTATCGTACAGTGACTTAATGGCATATTTATTCAAGGTTTCTTTTTACTCGAATTCACGTACTTAAACATTTAAAATTTTAATATCTGCCCTAAAGTAACGATAGTTAGTTTGGAAAAGTATGAAAAGCGAAATATTCGTGCGACAGGGTAACATCGGGTATCAAAACATCACAATGTCGACAGGGATCTTTCATCGTCTAATTGTTGTATTATGTGAAACTCGCTTAAAATAAAGTCAAAACATCACTTTGTAACTAGATTTAAGATAAGGAAATGCTTTAGCTTACTTTCAGTATAAAAGCAGTATGGTACAGACCAGAAACGTCGACCGTTGTGTCTGAAAAGCATATGTGACTTGAAATAGGAGTACAGTAAAGAAATGGCGAAATCTGTCAAAGTGCACTCCACATATTTTCACCTCGCGCTCTCGCTTTTCACGGGCCAAACTAAATATTTTAATATGATAAACAACAAGCATTTCCGATTCCAAAGAGTCCTTTTATGACCTAGATATTCGTATACCCCCGATGATATGGTCTTCTAAAAATTGGTAAAATTCAGTGTATCAACGGAATAGAAAATACTGTACTCTTTACGTGCCTGGATACCAAGGAAAGAACGTTTAGATCAACGTAAAGTTTACTTTGAAAGCAAGTTCAAGAGATGTCTAACAAACTGTGAAAAGATTAATTCCAGGCAAGGTTTCGTTGTCTTGTACGAGCGTTTTGAAAATGTACTAATTTGCATAATTTACATCGGGTCCGAAGGCCCGCTTAGGCCAATTTCGAACTTTCCGTTTTTTTGCCAAAATAAAAACTCGCTGGAACTTTTTAATATTATTTTTGAAAATAGTTTACCAAAAGGGTTGTTTTGGGCAAATAAAAAGAAATTCAAATTTTCGGCTCTGTCGCCGGATTCTCGAAAGTTACTGACAACGGCTCTTAAAGCTTTACTGAAGTATAGTTGCTTAATAAACTCGGTAAAAACGTAGTTACCCACAATTTTCTTTTCGGATTGTAACAGCCCTTGCTACGATGCACTTTTCCTGCATAGTCATAAGCTGTGCAAAAATATCTCTGTATTAAGTGGCACTGTAGCTGATCGTACGATGGTAATACACTTTTCTCTGTTTTCTTTCTGATGTGAGCTCTGTTGTCAACTGAAAACAACAGCGCGCCCAACTGGTTGACGAGAGTCGCAATAGGAACGATAATGGAAAATTCCTGCTGTTTATTTGTTTGTTTGTTTGTTTGTTTGTTTCTGTCCGTATTCTCACCATACAAGGCTTGAATCCCTGCGATATCATCAGAATGAAGCTTCATGTTTGGTTGGTATCCAGTGTAGTAGGGGTACATGATGGCGTCATCTTCGCCTGTATGTGACAGGCCTAAGGCATGTCCAAACTCGTGCACGGCTATCCACATAAGATTGTATCCAGAGTATGTTTTATCGGTAAAAGTGTAGCCTTCGTTAAAGTGAATTCGACCATCCTCAGGGAAGTATGCATGCGCCAGGGCATAGCCAAATCGAGATCCGCAAGTTCGCTCCACGCTGGTACCCTTGTGAGTCTGACCCCCAAAGCTACAAAGAACAGAATTGCTATTTGTTAGAAAGGATTGAAGATTGTATCGAATGTACACTCCCATAATACCAAGCAAGAGAGGATGAAGGAAGAGAGCGATTCCCCAATAAATGGGCCTCTTCCTATGAAAATTATTTGAAATCTATTTTTGGTTCTGTGTCATACTGTGTGGTTATTTCAAGGGCGACACCTCACGTCGTGTAAGTTTAGATAGTTGACATGGAAACAACAGATAAAAATATCCTTTGCAGCATGGGTGTGAACTAATAATAGATTTCAAATAATTATCATGGGGCACGGGGGACCAAGTCATACAAGTTCAAGTCGTAGACTTAGTGCCAGCAATAGATTCAAGAATGCCATTACTTTCTCTTCTAGAATGTAGCAAATAAATCCGGATATAGCCAACTTATTGCTTCCTCCTGCTCTTCTGCAGTTTTGTAATCTTATATTAAATTCATTTTTGTTTATTGATTTTAGTATCAGTCATAGTTATGTTAAGTTCATCGGCCTCGATTGGTTGCTTTTCTGTTCTCAGGTAAACAAAAACAGTGGTAAGGAGCCTGTCACTCCTGTAGTAGCCTCCCACGCAGTCGTTTTTAGGGGAGTCGTATACGACTCACAGTTCGACTCCCCTAAAAACGACTGCGTGGGAGGCTACTCCTGTAGTGGTTCCTGTAGTTGTACATTTAAATGGTGTGTTGAATACTAAGTAGACATTGATTTTTAAATCCTGGCACTTTACGTAAACTCCCAATGCCGGCAGTAACTCATGCCCTTTCCCAGGAAAATGTATATCTCATTATTTAATTTGAATTCTATAATCTTCCCTGAATCTTAATCCATTCAGACTAGGGATCGTGGGAGTGGATTTCCACGGATGTTGGAAGTTGATAGCCTTTTATTATGCAGGCTAAAGCCATCAAACCTGGTGACTCTTCCAAAAATTTATCTAGGAAAAATCTAGTATAGCAAATCCTTTTTCGTCAAATTTGGCGTTTCCTTGGTAACCACATTATGGCGGCAGGTTTTTTTCAGAAGTTTAAATTTTCCTCTTTTTTGAGGTAAATTTAACATTTTTAGGTCATTTGAGTGTTCTTTTATTGATTTTGATTACCTTTTGGTTGAATTTTGCGATTTTCGGAGGTTTGAAGAAATGAAATCCAAGATGTCGTATCCAAGATGGCCGCCTTTTGAGAACATAATTCTCACGTCATATGACGTCATCAGCTCATGTTTCGGACCTCAAAGGAAACATTCTTGAATTCGCTTCTTGTTGGAATCCGACCTCACGCCCCTCGCCCCCCGAGACTTGATTCACAAGAGAAACGTTTTACCCCGGTCGTTTAGCTCGAGATTAACTTTCGACAAGTAGTCACGCAAATATACAGGTAACGCAACTTAATAAACCGCATGCCATTCATTACTGTATTGCAAAACACTGAAATTGCAAGGGCTGGGATAGAAATCAAAGGTTTAATCCTAGCATCTACGGTTTGGTATGAAATTTTTGCTGCGGGTTTTCATTTTTGTGATACTCAGTAGGTTATCTTGTCTTTATACAAAACATAAATGAGAGATTTGACTTGCCTGATTTTGAGGTCAGCACTACTTGGAC
This sequence comes from Siderastrea siderea, assembly GCA_964030785.1. Taxonomy (NCBI): domain Eukaryota; kingdom Metazoa; phylum Cnidaria; class Anthozoa; order Scleractinia; family Rhizangiidae; genus Siderastrea; species Siderastrea siderea. The sequence continues at coordinate 9,381,116 of OZ034976.1, forward strand.
TGTTGACCTCACTGAAAGTGAGGTCTGTCACATCAGACCACATCTTCAACGCTGCTTTAAATATCCGTTTTTGCTCATCCTTTTCATCATGGAGGTCACAATAAAAACAACAATAAAAAATAAACAAGTTATTTGCAACAAGGGAGGAATTTGGAAGGGTTTGAAAGTAAGCTAAACCAACTAGTAGTTTGCAACGAGAAAAAAAAAAGACCATGTTGGCTGACAATAAAAATCATTGAGATTTCAAATTTCCAAGGTCGCAATTGACAGCTGTAAGTTTATTTCCTCCTACATAATAAACAATTCGTAAAAAAGACTCGACTCGAAAGGGTAACCAGCTGTACACTAGTGACACTGGTTCAATAGCGCACTTATCATGCAAGGTTGAACCCTAATAAACCGGATTAAATAATAATAATAGTAATAATAATAATAATAATAATAATAAGAAGAAGAAGAAGAAGAAGAAGAAGAATATTACAATGGTGATGATGATGACGACGACGACGACGACAACGATGATGATGATGATGATGATGATGATGATGATGATGATGATGATGATGATGATGATTTTTTTTTTTAATAATCCTTATTTCGATAACATGGTACATTACACTAATACATCACAATATTTCGCACAATATTAGATACATAAATTACACTGGTTTACGCTCCATTAAACTATTGGTTTCAGATAAAAAAAAGAAGAAAAGACAAGAAAAAACATACAAAAATTTATTACAACAAAAATTGGCGCCGTCTAGTCAATAAGGATGATATATACTGTATATATAGCGGACACCGTGCAAGCCATAACCTTCACCATGTATGTAATTTTATACGCCATAGCTTCCTTTAAACTTATCTGGACTTATTAGAGGCTTAATTTATCATTGATTATAATTTCTCAATGCGATATTTCAATTCTAATTTTTTTATAAATTCCCTCAATCTCAGTTCTTTTGAATTTAACTTGTTATTATAAAGATAGTATCTAGCAAATAAAAGAGCATAGTTAAACTTTTTTAACATCATAGTTGATGGAGCGGTGATTACCGTTGGAAATTTCCCAAAGAGTAATTCGATTATGTTAGGGGAGTAGGAGGTGCCATTTTCTTCATTGAACCACTTAATAACTTCTGTAAAAAACTCTTTCGACCATCGACAGTGGATGAAAGAATGGCCAATTGAGTCAGGTTCCTGACAATACACGCATGCACTGTCGCTTTCTATTCCATATAAACAAAGTTCCTTTCTTGTTACAATAATTCTGTGTAAAAATTTAAAGTAAAACTCTCTCAAATTGTTTTCTTTACAGATATTTCTTAGATGTTTGAAATAGCCGGTCAATTCTATTTCGTTGGACTGCAGATCACGAGCCCATTTCCTAGGCGCCTTGAGTTCTGGATTGTCTTTGTTTATGAAAAGCCAATAGTAATCTCTGCTCTTCCATTTCAGGAGATTTATGTTTATTGAAGATGATAGCTGAAAGAAAGTATCATCTGGTAAATAAGTAAATTTAGGGTCCAAATTTAGTTTTGCTTTTTCAACTAGTCGCCTGGGTATTGCTGAGACCACCTGTAGATACTGTAAGAAGTTACATTTTAAGTTATATTTTGTGGTGAATTCACGATGCGAGAGAAAAGCACCGTTATTCGTAAGGAGGTCGTGAACTCGGAAAATCCCTTTCTGAAACCACGATTTATAGAAAAAAGTCTTACGATCTATAAGAATTTCTTTATTGTTGAATAAAACTAAGTCCTGTCCAAGGTCAGTTTCGTAGGAGGATTTTAATTCATGAAAGCACTGTAGCATTACTTGGTAAAATTGAGGCATACCGGTCTGCTTAAGAAACCTTGAATCGTAGTTACATCTTAACAAGAAATTTAGACCACCGTACATGTCGAAAAAGTGGTTTGGGATTGCTTTCCAAACCTGGTTCCATTCTTCATGATTAGATAAAAGCCTTGATATCCAGGCGAGCCTTCGGGATTTGGCCATTACATCCGCATTTGGAACACGTATTCCTCCTTTATCATAATTTTGGTACATTACTTGACGCTTGATCTTGTCTTTCTTTTTTTTCCAAATGAATTGGAAAATAGTGGTATTGATAGTTGGAATACAAATCAAAGGAACATCCAGAACTGACATAGAGTAAACTAATTGCGGGATACCAAGGGATTTTGTTATTAGGCATCTGCCTAATATAGAAAGCTTACGTGACTGCCAAACCTCTAGTTTAGAGGCTAATTTGTCAATTTTAACTAGAAAATTCTTTTTATTATTTTGCCTTTCGTCGTATGATATGAAAATGCCTAATGCTCGAACCGGTTCTTTAGGCCATTTAAACCCAAATGGTTTTTCTTCTTTTTCTCTCCAAGGGCCGAGCCATAAAGCTTTGGTTTTAGTGGGATTTAATCGTAAGCCGGAGACATTCCCGAAGGCGTCCACCACTTCGATTGCTTTTTTAGTAGAGTCGCAACTGTTGCAAATTAATGACGTGTCGTCTGCAAATTGACTTATCTTAACTTCAGAATTGAAGACTTTGATTCCCTGTATTTCCTTGTTTTGTCGAATCTTGCACGCTAAAATTTCCGCTCCTAAGATAAAAAGATATGGCGACAGGGGGCAGCCCTGCCTCACTCCTCTTGACAGTTGGAAATAATTTGTAGAAAATCCATTGTTCAGGACCGCACTTTCAGGACTCGTGTAAAAAGTGGAGACCCAGCGTTTAATACCTTCACCGAAGTTAAGGAGATTTAAAGTATTTTGAATAAAGGACCATTCAATGGTGTCAAATGCTTTCCGGAAGTCAAGTAAAAGTAATATCCCAGGAATATTTTGTAATTTTGTCTGTTCCATGATATCATTAATTAGCCTAATATTTTGACCAATGTATCGCCCTTTAACAAAGCCAGTTTGGTCAGGGTGTATTAACCTTGGTAAAAACCTTTCTATTCGGTTTGCTATTACTTTTGACGCGATCTTATAATCTAAATTTAAGAGAGTAATTGGTCGCCAATTTGAGAGATCTGACAAACAGGAGTCCTCTTTGGGCACAAGAGTTATGACACCTCTGCGTTGTGACATCGACAGCTCTCCTTCATTGTATGCGGTTTTAAAACTATTTACTAAGTCGCGGCTCACCAAATCAAAGAAGCAATTGTAAAATTCCGCCGTGAAACCATCATCGCCCGGTGACTTACCAGCGGGGAAGGTTTTTAAGACTTTGGAACATTCCTCTATTGTTATGTAACCCTCTAGGTCTTCTCTTTCTTCGTCTGTTAATTTAACAGTTTGCAGATCACGTACAAAATCATTAAAGGCCCCATTGTTACCCTCGTCATGTGAAGCATATAAATTCTCATAGAAGGATTCGATTTCTTTCATTATCTCGTCTTCTTCAACAAGTATTTTGCCGTCTTCTCGTTTTATTTCCGTAATTACTTTACGGTTGAAATTTCTTTTCTCTAAATTAAAGAAATACTTTGTAGGTTTTTCACCTTGTTCAACCCACCTGACTTTAGATCGAAAAATTGCACCCTTCCCTTTGGCTTCGTAAATACGTTCGATTTTTAAGTTGTCATATTCTTCAATTTCAGCGCTTAACTGTTCGTCCGTATTACAGTTGTTGATTTTAATTTCTAAAGCTTCCAAACGCTTTTGAAGCTCCGTTTCTCGAATTCTCCGTTGTTTTTCTTTGTGTTTTGAGTATGAAATGGTGAGACGTCTTATTTCCATTTTAATTAATTCCCATTTTAATCGATCGTCTTTCAAATCTGAATACTTCTCACGTATAGCTGCGTAGTTTTTTTCTATAAGCTCGACATATTTATTGTCTTCTACAAGGGAGTTATTGAATTTCCACAAGCCGGGGCTACGCTTTTCACTGAGAATTTTAAGATCAAGTACAACGGCTTTATGATCCGGGGCGTTTGAAACTTTCGTATTAGTTTTAACGACCCAGTTTTCCACTGATTTCGATACAAGGAAGAAATCAATTCTGGATCTGACTTCCAGCGATTTGGACTCATAAGTAAAGCTTCTTTCATTTGGATGAAGCTTCCTAAAAACGTCGATTAAGCCAATGTCATCCATTATCGCAATAAGTTTATCACGATATACAGGGTCTGGAAGGGGAGGTCCTGATCCCGCATTCCCGCTCCTTTTTCACGAGAATCCCGCATCCCGCACTTTTTTCATCGCTATCCCGAATCCCGTTTTTTCTTTCCCAAAAATAGATTAAAAAAGACTAATTTCTGCAAAAGCTAATAAATTTAAGACGTAGATTGGCCCTTTCGATTGATATTTTGCGTTCGCCTGGTTTGCCGCTATAACGTTTATTTGGGTCGTGACGATTTCCCGAATTCCCGACAGACAGGCAACAAAATCCCGCATCCCGTGCCCAAATTTTGGGGAATCCCGCTTCCCTGGTAGCAGTCAAATCCCGAATCCCGGCAAGATCTTTTGCGTTTTCCCGAATCCCGCGCCGTATTTTGGTCAAATCCCGGATCCCGAAAATACCCTTCCAGACCCTGGATATAAAGTTGGTCTCCAAGGAATACCGCCCTTTTTGTCACTAGCTTACAGGGTAACGTTCCAATCGCCTCCCACAATAAGATTACTAATTTCCGTATGTGACATCAGGTATCTATTTAAAGTTAACAAGAATTTCTGTTGTTGTTGAGAGTCATTCGGAGCATAGATATTACAGATTGAAATTTTGGCTGAATTGTAGATCAAATTAATTGACACAATTCTGCCGTCAAGATCCTTACCGGTCACTTCCACGTTCAGTTTGCTTGAAGGATTTATCAAAATAGAAACTCCTTTGCTATGGGTTGACCCGTGGGAAAAGAAAATAGCACCTCTCCACTCACTCTTCCATATCGGTTCATCCTTTTGTTCCGAGAATGTTTCCTGGAGGAGGTAAATCTGACAGTTTTGATCTTTCAGGAATCTAAAAATACTCCTTCGCTTAACTTGGTTTCTTAAGCCTCTAACATTTAAAGATAGGATACTAATTTTCATTTGCGTCGACATGACCATAACATGCTAATGTTGACATACGATAATTTTATCGTGAGAAACAACTGATAAGCAGATTTGAAATTCACAGGTTCGCAATAATTACAACTTATAGTTAGACTGTCGCTATAAAATAAAAAGGAAGGAAACAACAAAATTACACTGACGAATACAATCGAAGCAAACACATACACAAAACACAAACATATACAAGCGTTTAAATGCATGCTATCTACGGGCGTAAAGGACTTTGTGTCTTATCCATCCTAATTCGAATTCAAAACGACAACAATAATTTATCAGTAGGACTTAGAAATAAAGATGTGCTAAAGCGCAGTCGGGCTAGCTTACAGTCATACGTTGTCGAGGTCTTCCCGGGAACGGATTCGTTTGGGTGCGCCATCAGGCGAGGTCTTAACGTAAATCTTGCCGTCCACGGACCATACACTGACCAAAAGTCCATCTTTTTTCATTTGGTTGGCTTCTTTCATTAAATCTTTTCGGAAGGACGTTAGGTTTTCGTTGATGTATAGACGTTCCGAGGCCAAAGCCGCGGCTGTTGTGGAATGTGGAAACAACTGTGTAATCTTCACATTTTTAAGTTCAATTCGCTTCTTATAAAGTGCAGTTTTCTTCTTGTGGCTGATAAACTTTACGATTATATTCTTGATGATGATGATGATGATGAAATAGAATAGAAGAGCTTGTGGGGCTAACCGGAAAGTTTAAAAACATAGGCAAGCAATGCGCGCAGAGCCAATGACGTTTTTTTAACCGGCCGTCGCTATGACGACCGCCGATTTATAAAATGGGCACGGTTTTGTCGTGATGGTCAGTTGACTTAACATACGAACAAAGTGCTGTAAAGCTTGTGGTACGGGTACTCAAGAGCGGTACTGTCTTATATAAGACGCATGCGCATATTAGTCTGCTGAATGTTACCTTCGTGTGTTCTTGTCTTTTAATTTACAGTATTTAAGATATCAACGACGAAGGGTTGTTAAGTTTGGGGTTTTTTGTATTTGTCTTGTATAACGCATGCGCAATTGAGTAAAGCAGCTAATAGGATGGAATGCGAAATTGGCTGTGTTGTCTGAACTAGTCAGTGGTTATGGTGAAGATTTTTTTAGTGCAGGAGTTTTTTATTGGGATTGACATTTTGAGGGTGTAAAAATGTGGGAGTCAGAAGGATTTGTGAATGTCAGGAGCATGTCACGCTTCTGTGAATGTGATTTGCTTTGAAAGTTGCGTTTTGTATAGGAGCGGTGTAATATTGTGCTGCGTGAGAGGGGGTTTCCCTTGGCGTTTTATGGGGGGGGGGGTGGTTTGCAAAGTGGATTGTAAGGTTTCTGATTGGCTAACTTGTATTTCGCAGCGGACAAAAAGGACAGTTGCGTTTTGCCGGCGTGGGCTAGGAAGAGAAGAAATTGGTACTAGTATGATGATGCAATATTAGTGGATTGCACCATCAGTACATGATAGTTCTGACTTGTGAACGGAGAGAGATGAGTGTTTATTTGAGGCGAGAAGTTGAAACGAAGGAATCGTCATTAATAAGGAGATCAATTAATAGAGTAGGTGTTACGAGTCTTTTTGCATTGAAAGAACGAAAATATCTGAATATTATCGACGGATTTGTGTGGTTTGCGTGTGGTGTACGCTAAAGGCTACGAGCAGTCTCTCTTTCCGTTGAGAGATAGTGAAGGAAAAGAAAAACAAGCGAGTGAGCGCGAAATCCATTGCGGCTCGACAGGCGCGTTAGCTTTCAAAGACGTGGGCGACTTTCGTCCCCGCTCGCTTATTTACTTTTGCAAGGGGATTCCTGGGTTAGCAAACCGGATTTAAACATCACGTCATGAGATATGCCTTGACGTGCCCCATACTCTGACGATCTGCTCGAGCTCGTGTTTATCAAGCGTTATATTTTGATTCTACTGCTATGTTCACTGTTTGTATTTAAGGTCTAGGTACAACAGTAAATACTTCGTCGTCCCGGTGTGAGCATTCTCAGTTGTGGACGAATTTCTATCGACGTTCAACGTTTGAGTGAATTTTTGCGTTTTTCAGCACAAATAAAAGCGATAAGAAAGATAAGCTGAGTCATCAGAGTTTAAACATTACGTCATCCAGTAACGTTATAGTCAAAATATTGTGTCACACAATCACACTTTTCGTCACGCCGGTTCGTATAAATAGAGGATCGCGCTAACATTTGTGAAACCTAGGGGTGGGGAGGGTCAGAATGGCCGGTTAAAATGCCCAATGGGCTTTTTTTGTTTCACAATATGGTGAAATTTATCCTGACAACCTATGGGACTTTACACCTCCGGTAAGTCCCACCCTAACCCCTCAGCCCCCCCCCCCCCCCCACCGGCCCCTCCACCACCACAAAAAAGATCTTGTGGTTATCCACTATAAAACCTGGTAATGATTCAGCAGCGTGACTACGCGGAGTAAAAAAAAAACGAAGAAAGCTCTTTGTTTCACGGTTCTTCAAAGAACACAGACAAAAACAAGTAAACTTAAACTTAAACTCACCGTCGAAAAATATTGCATACATAATTTAGGCAAAGATCAGTGGAAAGTTAACAATTTTGCTTCAGAAATAATGCAAGTTGCAGTTGAACCTTTTAATTTCTTACTTCTACCGGCGAATATCCAATACTTTTCAGTGCTCATAAACGGTCAACTTTTTAAAGGGTGCCGTTTTGACGCTCTGCGTGATTTGCGTGACACGCGACTCGCTTTACTTTGTTTAATTTGTAAGGTTTCAGACGTTTCCGTCAACCACTTACGTTCTTAGTACATTGTATTGTCAAAACAGGAGTCTGCCATCAAACGGCGTTTCTTGTATCCACAATATTTTCGTTCGAAATCGGTTTGAACTAGCGTTTATAAACACGACTGAAATAGTTGTGCAACTATATTTATTTCCCCTGTTAATTGAAGTTGCTTGCTTTGTAATCAAGTCGGCTATAATAATTTTCGTCTTTTTGCTTCACAAATCGACCAAAGTATGTTTACACTTGTAACTTTCCCACGGTACAAAGTTATTTTTAGCTCACGTGTTTATTTTGAGTCTCAACCTACAGCCGAATAAATTTCGTTTGCTTTGCCTTCGAACAGTACGAAAATGTTCAAATTCAGCTCGCTTTCCAGTAGATCCAACAGGTCTCTATTAGAATGCTTTGTCACACATCTGTTGTTGTTAATCTTTCGGTACTGTTTCGGTCGGTTCGAGATGTTTTAAGTGTTGCGTTACATTCCTCATAAGGCTGAAATTACAGCTGTCAACTATGCAAATTTGCTCAACATACGCTTTACACTTTGAGCTATGAATAACCCCGAAATAACGTTTAGTATCTTGTTAAGATTTTACTACATCCATCCTCTAATTCCTTGATCACCACTGTGACTTGGATTTTAATACTAGTTTCATTCAAGTTTTTCAGTTTTAAGAATAGCTAGCAACAAGCCGCGCAATTTCCGATTTAGTTTTAAATGGGTTCATGTTTTATAACACGCACTCAAAAATGACACTGCAAATTTTAGATTCGCTGTTACCGAGAGATAATCCCGAAACATTTTATGCTGTTTTACTCTAGTCTTTTCACTATCGTTATAAACTTGGGCTTTAAATATTGTTTCTTTCACTGTTAATTAGGGATCGATGTAACGTTAATTTCCACGTTCTGTTCATACAACATCTCAAATTGGCAAGTCCGTCTTGTATTTGCTGCTGTGGAAATTTGTACTTCAGCTAGGTAAACACAGGACTACAACGCGAATAAAATCCTGCCAGACCTCACGTACACAAAACAGGCATTCGAAGTAGATCCACATTTGCGAATGCAAAACACTTCAAAGCCCGGGGGTCTTACTCCCATAACATTAGCTGTATGGGTTTGTGCCGCTGATAAGGTAAGAGTTTCAGTGTCCCGGTGCACACCCCCACCCATCGTCTCACAGAATATCCCCCCAGCCTCACAAATCGTAAGACAAACACGACACTGTTCTCGTCCATCGTTGATTTTTGGGCTCTGACAGTAGCCATATGACGTCACTAACGTGACGTCATTGGCTAAAAATGAACAAATAAATAAATAAATTAATTAATTAATTAATCAAGTTGTATCCGTTACCCAACGATAAGAATTTAAAATTATCTATTTCAATTTTTAATACTTTATTTATCAATTATCTCTCTATTTTCCATATATCATCCATTTATAACGTTTATCATGTTTTCTGTATTTTGTCACCATTGGCTTGTTAAAATTTCTAGCTCCAAGCACCTCTATCATTTGTGTAACTGTAACCAGGATTTGAATTGAGGTCGTTCTAATAGTTTTAAAATTTCTTCTTATAAGGAGATAATTATAACAGCACAAAGGTAATAAGGGTTAAGAAATCTGGTGCAATATTTTGAGGTGACGCTATGATCATTATCATTTATGCAGGCTGATAATTGAAATTTCATGTCATTAGGTGTTACTTACTTGGGAAAGATCCTCACCGGGCTGTAAGTAATAAGACAAATAGCGCTTTGACCATGGGTCCCTGGTATTATATCGTTTTGCAAGACCGTGTCCGCTAACATCAGGAACACCACATCGAGGTAGCTTCATAAGATTGACAGTTGAATGATCCAAACTGCCGCTGGGATTAAGGCCATGGAACTCTTGAAATGTTCGGACAGCTCTTGTCACTTCTTGGATGCTTCCCCTTGGGATGATAGGTAGCCATATCGATGGAGAAATTTCTGAGAGAAAGTAATGGTTAACAAGCAAAGTTAAAGCAAGTCAAGCTAGTCGAGGTACTTGGTATTCGTAAAAAATCAAGTTAATATATATTTAATTAGTAACAGTTTGGGAATTATTAGGTCATGCTTTGGGCTTATGTGCCACATGCAGTCAGAGCTTTACTATTGATGTGTTTTTACTCTCCCTAGGACATGTTTCTAGTTCATCACAAGGTTATCCTACTTTTTCCGTCAATACCCATTTACGAACCCATTTGAATCTGTTCCAAACATCGTGCTACTGGCGAACCAAAAGGGCTTGGAATTTGACGTCTAAAATGGCCTTCGAGTTTCTTTGTAGTTTTTGTTTATTTGTTGACTAAGAAAACAACACAGCAATGTAGAGACAAAACTAGTTTCGAACCACCGACAGTCCGATCTTCCGATCAAATGTTCGACTACTACAACACCACACTGCCATGTTTGTAATTAACGGCGCAGCGATTGCACACTGAGTGTCACAGTAAAGCCGGTGCGGCTCGAGTGATCCCGAGAAACGTTTTGCAAGACAAGGCGTTTTGTAGACAAAGAGGGTTACCCTTAACAAAGTCTGAAAAAACTGCCTCTTTTCAGAGTGAATAGTGGATATCATTGTTTTACATTTCTTTCGAACTGGCCCAATGAATACTGAAAGGAGAATAGACTTAAATTCTTACCAAGGCTATGGTTTGGTTGTCTTCACAAACCGCAACTCCGAACACGAAATTCACAAGAAGAGCATCAATAAACAGCTTCATAATGAAATCTTCCACAGCAAGTTCAGATTCAAAATGAGTGGTAGAAAATGGTTCGCTCCTTTATAACGAAGCTTTTTGTTAATTTGCCGGTCTTTCAAAGGAGAAAAATCAAAGGCCTTCATCAATAGCGTATTATCGTATTTTGCATTTAAACAGTGATGAAATATCAAAAGGATCGCAATTGATATCTCGATTTAGAAGCTCCTTAGATCTTCAGCTAATTATACATAAAACAGCTTACAATCTGATACTCTTCAGGGCTATTTGGTAGACAACAGGAAAATATCAATAGGACCTCATTAAGAAAGAGCCAAACCACAAATTAAGCTCCGTGAACATTCCTTCTGCCGTGGAAATCACAGTTAAACCTTTCACTCCCAGAGTCAGTTATGGAGACATTTAAAGTGGTTCTAACTTTTGAGTCTGTGAATGAAATCCAATGGTGTGACCATTGACATAAAAGATTCCTTCTGCGGCCGGGGAAATCACAGTTCCCGTGATTTTCGGTCGAAGTCATTGAAAAGCGTCATTTGAGAACACATAAGCTGATGTCTGTTTAACTGATATCTTTTCCCACCGTTAATAACAATGACTAAGATTCTGATCGATATCCCGCTTTTTGGCACCGAGCCTTTGTATCTCCCAGCCTACTTCACTCTCGAAGTATAAACTGAATCAGACACTATACAAAATTTCGTCCAAGTTCGCCCCAGAAACATCAATGCGTATCCGGTATAAAAATTTTCAACATCTAAAAAAATAAGAAAAAAAAAAGGAAATTGTCAGCTGCTCAATTAGTTTTTGTTTATCATCAGCTTATTTATATTTGTCGTATTTTACATTTAAATAGCGGTAACATATCAGAAAGATAGCAGCTTTTATATATGTTTATTCAGAAGCTCCTGATCGGACTTAATTGATTGCAATTGAAGTTGTCTAAAATCTGATACTCTTCAAGGCTATTTGAATGGTACCAGACAACGATCAATAGAGCCTAATTACGTAAAGAGGTAAAAGATATTTAAGAGAAAAATTCCCCTGCGAAGGCATAATATAGAAAATTTTCTTTATCAACCACCAAACACGAAATGGAAATTCAAATCGAGTATTTGGGACACTTTTGCGTGCCCTTATCAAGTGGTGTAATGTAAATTGTCTTACATTTGACTAAGAATTCTTAACATCTAAAAATTTCATGAATGTATTTTGTTTTGAGCCTGAGCGTGTTTAATACCTGATACCGGTAGCTGGGAAATCTAAATTAGGGTCAGATATGATATTACGAAATTTCTGTTGAATGTAAAATTAGTCACTAAGAAATAGTTATGAACATCTGTCAGTAGTGTAACTTTTGATTAATATTGTGAATGAAGGCAGGGATATGTCGAAATTACATTGTAAGGTAAAAGGTGATGACATTGCGTGTCCAATCAGATCAGTGGGTTTGACGAGCTAGGTGGTTTATCTCTGCCGGCACTAAGGTTCCTTCCTCGGGGAGGGGTACTCCCTTATATAAGCTATATAGGTATGTGCAGCGCCAAAGGGTATGGTTTTTGAGCCTTTTTGGTCTGAAATAGGGTATAGAGTTTGACCATTTTGGTCTGAAATAGGGTAAGGTTTGTGCACTCTGATATGGAATATGGTATGGTTCTAACAGGAAGCTATCTTTTTATTAATTTTCTTCTCCTAAGAACTGAGCTTTGATTAACGTTGGGACTTTGAAGCCCTTCTCAAATGTTTACGCAAACGAAATAGTGTTAGGGTCTGGTCTGAAATAGGGTATCAAATTTTGGGCCAGGTCTAGCCTGAAATGGGGTAGGGAAAATCACATATTTTTCTCTGAAATAGAGTAAGGGTTTCCAGAAGTGCGCCACACACTCCCACCCAAATCTTTGGGAGGTTCGTTTTCTGTACAATAAAGACATAGGAGGACATTACTACCTTTCCCTTGATGGGACGTTTAAATTTATCCACCGCAAGGTCATGGTTAGCCCGAGAAAACAGCCGACGTTTCACGAGGTCGCCACTTGAGGTCTCGCAAAACGACTTACTCAGACTTCGTTTTGCGAGAGCTCAAGTAGGCGACCTCGTGAAATGTCGGCTGTTTTCTCAGGCTAGCTAGGTCATGGCGAATTTTCTAACCTCTGTTTCTTTTAGACTACAGTATATGATTTTTTTTTCTCATAACAATTATTTTGGTCTCAAACTCTATAGCGTATTATCGTATTTTGCATTTAAACAGCAATGAAATATCAGAAGGGTCACAATTGAAATCTTGATTTAGAAGCTCGTCTGGGATGGACCATTAGAAAAGTTATGGGGCGGGGGGTGCGGGCGAAGTGCGAAAAAAACATCCATGCAAGGGAAAATTGAGATAGACTGCGAGTAGTCTCTAATTTTGGCGATGGCGATTGTGGGGCGGGCGAAATACACACACGCGCGCGCGCGAAATTTCGAGAAGACGCGACGCGAGGGGAGCGCCAAAAATTAGTTAGCGCGTGTATTTCGTCCGCCCCACAAGCGATCGCCAAAATTAGAGACTACTCGCAGTCTAAAATTGAGAGTAAAAAAGTCTCGTGCAAAGCTAGTAGCTTTTGAGTCTCTGAATGAAATCCTACGGTGTGACCATTCAAATGAAAGCTACTGAGCAGTACGTTTACATAATTCTATTTATATAAATTCTAGTTCCCGTGATTTTCGGTCGAAGTCATTGAATAGCGTCATTTGAGAACAGATAAGCTGATGTCTATAACTGATATCTTCTCCCACTTTTGATAGTCTAGCAGATAGGTGAAATTATTCTGTACTTTATGATAAAAGCATGAAACTTGGCACACTAATTAAACAATAGAGTTCTTCTGTCGAAGGCACTATCGTGTGATAGGTTGCCCGAGGAAATTTGATGTTCACAACAAATATTACGTTCGAGGGCTTATATGAAGTTTGAACGTCAAATTTCTGAGGGAACCTATCACACATAGGGCCTGAGACAGAAGGACTCTATTGTTTTTATTGTACAACGCAGTGACAACGCAAATTTTTGAGCGAAAATTGCCAAAAACGGGCACTATGCGCTGATAGGCGCTCGCTGAGAAGAGACACTATCGCGTCACGTAATCAATTTCAACCAATGGGAGCACGCCAAAATTTAGCGTTGTACTATAATGTTAGGTATGGCAGGGAACGGTTTAAAGGTTACATTGGAGGCAATCTGGATAGGACCTGTGGCAGCTGGGAAAGGGAGGGGAGATTTTGTCATATGGCCGCCCTTTAGACTACAAAGACCATTATTGGGAAAATGAATGAAAATTTACTTAATATAGTAGTGTTGAATTTCCCATCAAAACATTGATACCCATTGGTACTGCTTGTTGAATTTACCATCAAAACAAAGCATTGACATTTTTCGGGGTGATTTAACTAAATTCAGGGGATCGTTTTATCTTAAGTCAAAATTACGCAAATTAGAAATCTAATTAATGCAATTACACCGGTCGAATCATTTAACCACAATTTCGCTTTTTCCTCAATAATTCCGGTGGCCACTTTCAGCCTTACCTGTTTAACTGTTTCACGGCAGAACTGATGATGCAGTTAAAGAACGTAGGAACACGTTACTACACACGCTATTCATTGTTATTTGTCCTTTTATTTCCCATTCTCATCAGTTTGAGTAACCTACAGTAACGACACAAGCTCAGTAACTTCCAAAACAGGTTTTCATTGGCAAATTTACTCCTTCGTCTATAGCCTTTATAGCTCTCGATTAACTGATTCGTTCTGTTTAAAGCGGCTGTGTCACGGTAGTCCAGTCCAGTTTGTTTAGTTTTTTCCAATTACTCGCCTTTACTTGCTATGGAACTTAACATTAGCGAAGAAATCACTTGTAAATGAGAAGATGACAGCTTAAGACGGATTCCGCTCAACGTTCGAGCAATAAGTGCAAAAAATATTTACCAAAAAACTACTCATAGCACGGTAACATTTTAAATGCTATTTGAAACATCTCACTCTAGTTCACTTGCCCAAGTGACCCCGCGATGAAATTCTCAAGCATTCTCAAGAAAATTAATTTCAAATCTCGTAAAAGTATGCTAATAACGGGCGCCATTTTGTTTTGAACTGACATGAAGCGTCTTTTTAATTGACATACGGATAACTTCAAATCCAATTTTCTCTCGCGGGGTCAGCTTGGGAGCAAAAGTAACGATAAGTTCTTCTTACCTGTTCTCAAAATGTGACAGTGCTGCAAGTATTTTTTTGGTAACTTAATTTTTGCACTTACTGCTCGAACGTTGAGTGGAAATCGTCTTAATATGTATGACAAAATGACAAAATATGTATCCCGAGCGCTATATTTAAATTTACAGACAGCGGAGATAAACTTTGAAAACTGTTCAGCCTGACAGTTTTTCAAAAACCCCAATCGCAATCCGTGTTAATCTTCTTCAGTTTGGGCCATTCGTGGCTTCTTTTGTGTTTGCTGTGTTATTTAAACCTTTCATCGATGGTTTGAGTTTTTATTTTTATGTTTCTCTTAATTTGGTGGCCAGGTCCTAGAAACTGAATTTTGCTAAATTTCGTGACACAGCTTCTTTAATACAACTGAATTTTGTTGGACTCGACAGTTCAGCGCTCAGAAGAGCACCAGGCCCACAACTAGCCAGCTTTTTAATCCTATCAGTGTCTAAATGAAGGGTTACGGAAAGGACGTCTGTGCAGATAAAGTGGTATGTTTTCCAACATCTTCTCTGAAAAACGCTTTCCTTGCGTTATTCACATTGCTATCAAATACTGGAAGTAGCGATGAGCTCTAATTCTTTAAGCTTGTCTGTGTGTTGTTGTGAATTGTGCGCATTGTCTGTGCAAGCATATGCAATGCGGACATACATGTAGCATCAATGAGCATACTCTACAGCGATTTAGCTATGCAGCTTCTTCTTTTCGTAAAACACGGCATGGTGCTGCATCTAGTACATGGCGCATGTTTTGCACCTGTTATTGTTTGACGTACTGAACTGCGCGGGTTACATTAAGTACCCGATAAAACGTGCCGTCTGCATTCCAGTTTGTTAGCCGATATTGACTTCAAACATCGTCTGGAACCAGTCACTGTCTGCGATATATGAAGTAGCATTATCCGTTAAGAGTACATCTCCCTCGATAGCTTGATAACTTCAAGCATTAGAGTGTTTTCACAAACCCCGATTCTTATATGCTAATAAGTATCGTTAAATGCTAATGCGCGCACGCACCAAAGTTCAAACAGTTGTTTCAAATTCTTAATTGCACACATGTTGGTGTGCTGGTGTGTAGAATCTGAGTGGTTTGCTCAACTAATGGACAACAGCAACTGAACCAACAAAGAACGTGATGTGTTTTGAAAGCTAGGAAGAGAACCGATCTTCCTTTAAAGTCCTAATGTCGCGGGGAAACTGTCTGCCTACCTGCGGAGATTTTGAAATGTTTAACCCGGTTTACTTACTAAAAAGAAAGTTGTTCCTGTTTGAGAATGTTGTGATACTTGTCAGTAAACTGTAATCTGTCATTTCCTGCATGATATCGCGTAGTAAACGTATATATTTACAAAGCCGGCTCTAACTCTAGATCTCGTAAGCGTTGTCTAATATTTTTCGGCGACATCGGAACTGTTAAGAAAGCTCATTTCCTTATTTTAAAAGAGTTAATCACATTCCTTCGTTACCGTTGTCTGGTGTCCGTGCAAACCATTCAGATATCACGCACTAGCATGTACGCAATTTAAAATTTGAAAGAATTGTTCAACTATGGTGCGTGCTTTCATGTGCTTTCTTTATTTTTCTTCGCATTAGCATTTAACGATTCCTATTTGCATATAAGAATCGGGGTTTGTGAAATCCCTCCATTATTATCTCATCTAGGCAAACCAAGAGCACGGGCCCCTTTGCAATTCCAGGATATAAAATAGCTTTTTTTTCTTCTTAAGCCTTCCAACAGAAGTGTCCTTTAACGATGGATTGATCTAGCTATCCCAGGCCAGGAAGTCGAGCTCCTTCCGGCGTCTGCCAGAAATGTTATTGCAATCGTTATGGTGCCCCCTTAGTATTCGCACAATTCAGCGCAACTCGGTTTCGCGCTGCAAGAATTTTGTACTTTAGATGCGATGCCTTTCGAACTAATACAAAGAGCACGAGTGCTAACCTGGTGTGCATGAAAGGTTTTCTTGGTATTTAATGCTTTCAGGAATGAATATGCATATCCAGTTGTAGTATGTTTTCTAATACAAGCATAGGAAGCCCAAGCATAATATTAGAATATCATTAAAAATGGCGTTTCAAAATAAAAGACTTTGTATGGGATTTCGAAGCGAACATTTTGAGCAATACATAACAACGTACTAACTGAATAAAGTTCATGAAACATTACATGGTGTTGTTTGCTATCCTTACAAAGCATTTTGAGCAATTTTAGGTCCATTTACTTAACTGTGTTAATACTTGTATAATACATTGACAAGGAAGGAGTCATTTGGCCCGATTTAGCCACTATCACCGCTCGACAAGTTTCGGAATTCGCTCGAATTTACCCACAAATATAGTTCAGGCTCCCTTTCTGACTTAGCCACTTGACAAAAGGAAGACATACAAGTGATTTCTCAAAACCAATTGCACATACCTCGTTTCCCAAAAGAATTATCCACTGCACAAAACCATAATAGCATCTCAAAATAGGCCGCCATGGATCCGTGAGGATCCCGATAGTCCCATTTGACCGCGGTCGGCACTGGACACCAGTCAAATTATGCCCTTATGGGGAGGGCCACGCTCGTTTTGGTCGTGTTACAATTGTAGTAACTATGCCCCGTGCGGACACAAATTGTCGCTCCAACGTAGTCTGGTTCGCGCGAGAAAGGGGGAACCGCTGCGCGGCACTCCGTGACCTTATGTAGAGAATTAAGTTATCGAAAGAAATTAAAACGGTCTTGGCCGTTAGAAAATGAAAACAAGTCAAGAAAAAAAGAAAGTGAACCGTGTTTCTCCTTCCTCCTATGTTTCTATTCAGGCGTGGTAAATTGAACATATTTGCGTTCATGTACAAAACGTTTGTAACACAGGTCAGTCTACTGCGTAATTTAAAATACGTACTCTGCGTGAATTGAATGTGTTCAATTTTTTGGACTCGTCGATAGGTTTTATATATAAGATATATTTTTTCGAACCGAAGTCGGCAAATTCATTTAAATTCATATCCTCACGTGCGTGAAAATGTTTTAGTTTAAAATTGTTATTGTATATACTATATCTATTTCTATATTTGCTTGAAGCCGGTCAGGTAACCTACTTATTAAAAAAAACAAGAAAATATACACCCTGAAAATGGATATAAATTCAGAAATGGGAATGATTTATTTTTGCTATCCACTTGTAACACGCAGCGATTTTCTCACGCGAACCAGACTGCGTCGGAGCGACAATCTTGTGTCCGCACCGGGTTATAGTTACTACAATTGTAACACGACCAAAACGAGCGTGGCCCTCCCCATAAGGGCATAATTTGACTGGTGTCCAGTGCCGACCACGGTCAAATGGGACTATTGGGATCCTCACGGATCCATGGCGGCCTATTTTGAGATGCTATTATGATTTTGTGCAGTGGATAATTCTTTTGGGACACGAGGTATGTGCAATTGGTTTTGAGAAAATCACTTGTATGTCTTCCTTTTGTCAAGTGGCTAAGTCAGAATGGTCGCCTGAACTATATTTGTGGGTAAATTCGAGCGAATTCCGAAGCTTGTCGAGCGGCGATAGTGGCTAAATCGGGCCAAATGACTCCTTCCTTGTCAATGTATTATACCAGAAACTCATAAGGGGTTGAAACGTGCAACTCGCATTTTATGCTCGTGAATATTCATTTTTCAAACTACCATATTTGGAAACCCCTCGCTCCGGAGTCTACGCACGAGTTGCGAGCTGAAGATTGCAACATACTTGGCAAAAGTGCTCGGTAAATTATAAAGTTTAGGTTTCACAATGCTGGGTTTGGCCCAAACCCAGCGTTGTGAAACTTAACTGAACGATTAGGAGCTTATTGAAAGTATTTTTTCGGCAGGATGCTGCAGTTCACTTCGCTTCCGTTGAAAATTGAACTTACAAGCGATACAAATGCGCAGTTGATTCAAAACTCAATCACTAGTTACCATAAAAATCAAGAAAGAACGAGAAAAAAAAAACGAGAAAGGAAACAAGGGAAAGTAATCGATCACATGACTGAAAGGAAAAGGCGCCAAAGCCGTGTTGCAGCGTTTCTTTGCAAAGCTGAAAGGATCAATGAAACTGCTTCGAAGTGGACATCTGAGAAAAATGTTTTGAAAAAGTCTTCCAAATATTGGCTCTAAAATGTGGTACAGGTTTGACGTTTCCTGAAAAATTGTTGTATTCATCGTCTTAAGTGGATTAAAGCTACAGTGTGATTATAGCATTGAAGATGGAGAGTGGAAACGAACACAAAATGTAGTAGTTACAGGTTCAGAGGCCGCGGACGGAATGTGTCAAAACAACAATGAATCAAACATTCAACTTATTTTGCATTACAATCTCTTTATTTGAACATTTGGAGCTGCTTGAACTAAGAGCTGCATCAACTGCAGTGTTATTTTGTGTAGTAAGCTTATAAAGCCGAAAAAATGTTGTCCTTTCTTATTTAGTTAATTACTTATTTAGCTTGATTTTGGTAGCGAACAACTGAAAATGTGTGACATGCGACACTTATATATATATTACTAACGGTTCTCTTCAATTTTCCTGTGTTAAATATTTTTTGTATCATGTCTTGATATTTTGGTGTCAAAAGTTTTCCGTGTAAAACCTACCTTTTGTGAACATTTCTTGATAGTGCCACGGTAAAAGAAATCGTAAACACAACGCTAGACTAGTTTGGTTTGGTTTCGCAGTCTGATCTACTTCTAACCCCAGCGGTTTGCTCGATGTTGTTTCAATTACCAATTTTGTTGCCTGAAAAATGTCCTGCTCGGTCTTCGAAACCAGTATTTCTTTTCGCTTTGTCGTTCCAACGTTTGAAAGCTTTGTCGGCTTGTTTTCCTCCGGTTTGTCAGCCATTCTTTGAGCAAGCGGCGAACTTGGTGTGAAACTTGGTTCACGAAATTGATTGGTCAGTTCTCTTTCTCCTCATGTTCCAAATATGGTACTTGCGAAAATGAATAATTACGAGCATCAGTCAAAACCTACATATGCGAGTTACATGTTTCAAGTCCTTCTGAGTTTCTGATTATACATGTACTAATACACAGTAAAGTAAATGGACCTAAAATTGCTCAAAATGCGTTGTAAGGATAGCAAACAACACCATGTAATGTTTCACGAACTTTCAGTTAGTTTGCTGTTATGTATTGCTCAAAATGTTCGCTTCGAAATCCCATACAAAATCTTATATTTTGAAACGCCATTTTTAATAATATTCAAATATTATGCTTGGGTGTCCTGTTATACAAGCACTGGAATCGAATCGCAGCATACAAAAAATATCTATTTCCACATGCTTTTAAAGTGAGTTGTACATGTAGGTAACACCCAAGATGGACACCAGTATCAGCCATCTCCTCTACATACAGTGGAATTATTTGCAAAAGGAATCTATGACTGTTTAGTTACTCTTGTGGCTGGTATAGTGGATAAAAAATAAATAATCATCAAAAAATGGGACAATCAGTAGCACTTCCATTTATTAACTGCATAAGTCAAGACGCTTTAGTCATTTCTGGCCATTTATTAGCCCCCAGGAAAAATAATGCAGTGTCGTGCATTCTTTTACCAGATAGAACGAATTAACAATTTATGGCTGTTTTGTGTAAAGTTTGAGACGATAGGAATGAAAAAATTGGCTACAACTATGCAATCATCAAATGTGGATTAATAAAATCTCTCATTTGTGTAATTATGACCTTGGAGTTATTTTTTCAATTTTCCATTCTTAGAAATTTTTTATGTCAATTTTGTTAGCATTATTGTACTCGAACGTATTTCAGTAGATCCCTACGATCAGACATTGTTTTAGCAATGCTGCACGTTTCCACACCGGCGGCGGCGGCCATTTTGAATAATTACCCCCAGCCTAGTACCCAGGCGTTCTCCTGCCGCTCACTCGACTCGACTTGGCATTCGGTGACGTCACGAAATTTCGCGCCAAGCCGTGTGAGCGAGAAGAGAACCCTTGGATACTAGGTTGAATTACCCCCACTTATTTTACCACCCTCTCCTGGCTGACACAGAGCACATCTCGATTGCCTCTAATCTTGAAAATGTCCCCCATGATGTCTAATATTAACGTGCCCAGTTTGATGTTTTTATCACAAAGTGCAGTACTCACCCCTGATTTGACACTTATCTGCCGGACTATGAGAACTATCTTCGTGAGAAGGAGATATGGCCGCGCAATAGCTGAACCGAGGTCAAACGAGAAAAGAAGGGGGAGAGGGCGAGGGGAAGAAGGCCGAGAAAAAAACCGTTTGCATTCAACCCTATAGGAGTTTTGAAACGTCGTTCCCCAGCGGACGGAGCAAACGGCATTCTGGATTGGCCGATAGAATGTCCTTTATTTTCAGGTATTCTTTCCGTGTAGACTGTGGCTTTTTCTGTGACTATGTACTGGTACATGTGTACAGACCCCGAGCCTGTGTGCCAGAGAAATCAGTTCACTAGGGCGAAAAAGTGACATACATGTCCGCTTCACTGAAGATATTTAAAATCGTAGCCTCGTCCTACCAGCCAAATAATTTTCTCAGGGAAGTTGGAATTAACAAAAAGAGAAGGCAAAACCTTATTGCCATAAAACACGACAGGTATTTGACAACACAAGAGAAATGTAGAAAGCACGAGTCGGCTCAATGCTTCATTTCTTCACTCAGTATTTTCTATTCTTTTCTACGGATCCCTTTTGATATCTACAATCTTAGATAATACATAGATTTAGCCAAGCCTAAAAGCGGAGCCGCCAAGGGGTAAATTGGTGTTCGTTTCTCAAAAATAGTCCCGAAACATTTTTGATCTGAAATATATTTCGGGGCTTTTTTTGGTTCGATCGCTTCCAAAAAGTGTTTCTCAAAAAGCCCGAAAGTGTTCCGAATAGTCCTCCAATACTTTGGGGATCTGTTCTGTAAAACCGAGCTCGAAAGGTCATTCTAGAGGCTGAGCACAGCTTGATTTTTTTTTCGGGCATCAAACTGAACACATATTTTACTCACGAGCCGTCTTGCTTGGTTTTTGCAATGTTTCCATATCCTGTCATTAACTGTCAAGGTTTGTCAAATCTCCTTGAATGAAGGAGATTTGAATGAACTTCAAACGGCGCTCACTTACAACAACAAAATTTAAATGGCTTATCTTCATCGCGTGCGGATGTTAACAAATAACATGAACTGCCACTATTAGTCTGGTCAAAAATTTATACAGGCATTTCACCGGCACTTTACTGGGATTATCCGAAAGAAAGGATTTTGGGAGCTTCGAAGCACTTGTAATAAACTTATCGAAGAAATGTCGCGTAGGCTTTTACAGCAGCCGAGAAAAAAATTCGAGCGTTTTGAAGAACACTCATTACTTACCGGATAAAATAGCTTTAAACTCAAAACTGCTTCGCTTATAGTTACTTAAGTAACCCTTACATTTCGTTCTCTAACTTGAGACCATCGAGATTGAAAACAATCAAAACCAAACATGCTTAACTCTATGGCATAAGTTTTGCGGCTGCAAACTGTCTGAAATTTGAGGGATTTTAGAAATGCACAGAATTGTTTTTGGAAGCTTTCGGATATAATAGGTTTAAACCGACAACTGCTTCGCTTATAGTTTTTTAAATAACTGTTATATTTCGTTCTCTAACTCAGTAGAGACCATCAAGATTCAAAGCAAACAAACACCAAACACGCTTTAAATTATATGCTGGCATAAGTTTTGCGGATGCGAAGTAAGCCTATATTAATAATAAAGTTACCCGCTTTGACGAACACACAAAACTGTTTTTGGAAGCTTTTGGGATAAAATAGCTTTAAACCGACAACTGCTTCGTTTGAAGGTTATTACTATTGAAAACTTCTCGGACAAGAAAATCGACAATTGCACAAAGAAATGTGCCCGAAAGTCAAAATTGAAAGCAATTATTCGTCGTAATCTCACTGAAGTGATGCTTGGGCAGCTATAGCTAGTTGTCTTGCGACTGTGCTTAGACCTACTGTTAGGAAAAAACAAACACAAAATAATGGACAGAGAAATCATTTTTGAGAAAAGTTTATTCGAAAATCCTTAAGTTTATACTTAAATGCAATTCGCGTTACACTTCCAAAATCGTGGATCGGTCCACGCGAGTGAAATCGGCTGAGCATGGCAAAATATTTAAGACTACATCTGTCACAAATCTGAGCGCGTTTTCTAATAATTTCTTAAAGTCAAAAGTAAATGACACATTTCTAATGACATGAATCAAATTTCCATTTCAAAACGTAATTTCTTTCACCGTAATACTCAAAATCATGTACCTTAGACCCTTTAAAAACTTCACTTACTCGGTTATGTTTCAGAACAGGGCAAGCTCTCCGCCGTGAAGAAAACAAAGCGATGAAGTTCTTTGAAGGCAGCTTTTGTAACTTGAACTTTTCGCCTTCTACTAGTATTCTTTTAAACTTTTTCTTTCCATTTATAGATATTAGATGTTTTTTTTTGTCAAGTACTTCAGTACTCTCGTACAATCGTTTTGCTAAAGAAGCTTAAGCCTTTAAAGAAACCTCTTTTTCAAAGGCGACGATGGTCATGCGATTTCCCGACCAAAAAAACGCCGGTTGCCCAAAAGCACCGCGCGATTTCCCGCCAAGAAAAGATGGCATTCTCTACCCCTCCGTCGGGTTGTCTTGGGACTCCCATCCCCCTCCCGCAGAGTCTGTGTGGACGGACGGATGGACGTACGTACGGACGGTCACGTGACTAATATATAGACTTAGCCAAGCCCAAAAGCGGAGCCCCCCTTTTTGTTTTGTTTGTTTGTTTGTTTGTTTTTGTTTGTTTTTGTGTTTTTTTGCTGGCAGTTATTAATTTGTCTAAATACTCTCATTCAAGTCGTTAAATTAAAAAAAAAAAAGAAAAAAGAAAAAATTCTTGCCCTCGCTGAGAGCCGAATTCAGGTCATCGGCGTACGAAGCCGGAAATTAGTCCACTTGGCCATGAGCGTTTATTAATGTTTGGCTTTGTTAATTTTAGTACTTATCTCTTTCTTCGTGACAAGCTGTTTATCAGCATGAAAATTCTGGTGTTTTTCCTGGCAAAATGTGTTCGGAACGCCGTAAAAACCATGGTTGTGGAGAGAAAAATCCAAAAAGCACTAGCTTTGCTATATTTGGCGTCGAAACCGCTGCGAAAAGCTGCGAACTCAAGCGGTGTGCCGACCGAGTTCGAACAGAACCGACAAGGCAAATTTGAACTTTTCGCCTGAACTTTATCGCTTAATTTTTTCGCCTTTCACCAAAAAGACAACTGAGTATTCTTTTGAACTTTTTTTCCATTAACAAATTTGTTTTTGGCTTTTGTTGTCTTTGCTTGTTTTGCTACAACGCGGGTCAACATGCGATTTCGCGCCAAAAACACATGGGATTCAGCACAGGATTATATCCAGTGTATGAAGTGTATTGGTAACCCTGTGGTGCGGACGGACGGACGGATGGACGTACGTACGGACGGTCACGTGACTATTACGTCACTACCAAAATTTCTTGGCTTGATTGGTTACCAAATTTCCTTAGCAATGGAGCTCCGCTGACGCGCTAGTGCGCGGGCTCCGCTATTACGCCACAAACAAAATTTCTCGGATAGAAAGGTTACCAAATTTGCTTAGCAATGCAGCTCCGCTGGCGGGCTTTGCCCGCAGGCTCCGCTATTATATCGAAAGTTTCTGCAGAGAATAATATATCAAAACTGCTAGCTAAAACGTTTGAGTGTCGTTACGCAGAATGAATCTCAAAACAATAACAGGCTTTTCTAAAAAAATAAATAAATAAATAAACATGGTTTGAAATCAGAGTGCACGCAGCTTCAAAAAGGAATATACAGCCAAATATTAAAAAAAAGCAAAAATTAGTGAAAAAAGATTACAATGTTCACAGTTCTTCAACTAAACTGTCCCGTGGGTAGACAGCCATATTAATGATGACAAATACCAAAAAATTCTTTGCGTTGGTTTATTCTCAGTGAAACACTCCTTTCCATGTAATAAAATTGTTTTTCTTTATAGTGGCTACATGTATTGAAGTGTGTGTACAAATAACTAATATAACATGTACAATTGAAGGCTTTGCTCTTACGAGAGACTTTCAGTAAACATCGAGCATTCGGCGGGAGAAGTCGAAAAATCGATTTCTTTCATATTTTGCACATAAATGGGTATTGGTAAAACTAGAAACCTGGTGTGGTTCGTTTCCCCAGAAGCGCTTTATTTTCGAAAAAAACCAGGAAATCGATTCTCGGGTTCGACAGGTCAAAATCACGGGAAATTAATCTTGAAAATCAGTACCATAAACTTGCATCGCGCTGGTAAACTAAAGCGCAGAGAAAAAGATAGACACTTCTTATTAACAGAACAAGTCTTTTTCATTAACTAGACCGTTACAAAATAGCAGTAGCGAAATTTAATGAGCACAAACAATTCCAAACTAAAAGGCAGGTTCTGACATTTACGTAGAAACTGATTTGGAACCTAACTTCCGCCGGTGAAATAATTTAACATGTGCCATAACCCCAAATGGTCTCAATCCTCGTTCAATAGACAGTGGAAACATTGAAATAAACTATACCTTGAAACTGGCTTGGGTATCCACGCTTCTGTCTGTGAGAAAACTTCGTGCGCAGCGAATCTTAACAAATGGAGCTTAATGTAGTTCAACTTTGTCGCATTCCGAAATACAACAAAATTTCCGTGTTAAGCTATACAATCTCTCGTTTTTTCGTCATTGCTTGATGCTTGATGATGGCTTCAAATGCTTCAGATGCTCGGTTGATCTCAGAAAAGGTAGAGGGAAAAGAAAAAAATGAACGATACTGGTGTTATCGTTGTGAGTTCTCTGTGCAAACCACGACAAAACGTGACATCCAATATGCTTCACCTGTGACATCATATATCCAAATTTGGTTTAAAAATTTAGTCACGGTATTTGGTAACGCAATGCAAAAAATCCCAATTCCAAAAAAATTTGCACATCAAGGAGCAGAAGTTTGGAAACGTGAAAATCGCTCATTTAGCGCTTTTTTCCTCGTCTTTTTGGAACGCAAAAGAATGTTAACGCTGGAAATTTACAAGAATGAAGTAGAGCGAGCCCGTTTGGTTAACGAAGCAAATTTTCCCGTGTTTTTGTGTATAGCAAAATTCAACTTCATTAAGCCCCATTTGTTAAAACTTTGCTGAATTCAAAGTGGTCCCAAACAAAGCAGCACGGATACCCCAAGCCAGTTTCAAGGTATGACTTATTTCAATGTTTGTGCTGTCTATTGAATGAAGAATGAGACCATTTAGAATTATGGCACATGTTAAATTATTTCACAGAAGTTAGGTTCCAAATCAGTTTCTACGTGATCATCAAGACCTGTTTTTTAGTTTGGAATTGTTTGTGTTCAGTAGATTAAACTACTGCTGTTTCACAACTGTCTAGTTAATAAAAAAGACTTGTTCTGTCGATAGAAAGTGCCTATCTTTTTCTCTGCGCTTTAGTTTACTAGCGCGATGCAAGTTTATAGCACCGATTTTCAAGATTAATTTCCTGTGATTTTGATCTCCCGAACCTGAGAATCGATTTCCTCGTTTTTTTCGAAAATAAAGCGCTTCTGGGGAAAACGAACCACATCAGGTTTCTAGGTTTACCAATACCTAATTATGTGCAAAATGCGAAAGAAATCTATTTTTCAACTACTGCCGCGAAGTTGAGATTTTGCTTGATTTTTACTGGAAGTCGCTGTTACATCCTCTAATCTTGCATGTAACTTGTATCTTCATAATCAGGAAACTAACCTTTGGAGCTAAGAATTCTAGTGCTGCAGATTTTAAATTGTAGTGATTAAAAAAGAAGTTGTTGCTGTAGTTGCTTGTACTGTATATTAACAATATATAAATTTTTAAACAGTAAGTTTTCAGGGGGAATCGGACAAGTAATTTCTGAATTGTACAAGAGAAAGTCCAATAATTATCATCAATTAAAATGTATCGAGAATAAAAATTCAGGATTAAGGAGCCTATGTGAGCCTTTGTTTTATTTAAAACATCACGGCAATGATGAACTCATTTTCAATTGCACTTGACTTACCAGTGTGCAGCATAGGTGTACGTCTATCTGATCGCAAATAATTATTAGACAGCTGATTTGGACCCCCACTGGCAAGAATCGTGATCCAATAAGCTGTGGCAAACTTATCAGAGACAAGCACTGTTTGTAGATATGACGATGTCAGTAATGGGTCCAGGATCTATTTTATTCAGAACATTTTTGTAACCCCAGTCCTCTTAGATTAGTTTAAGATATATTGTATTTTTGTATTTACTATTTCCTACTTTGAAATTGTAAACATGTACTAATTCACACCTTGTGCCACAACATGTATTTAATAAACCTTCATTATTATTATTATTATTATTATTATTATTATTATTATTATTATTATATTTATTATTATTACATAAAGAAATTCCCCAAAATGGCAAAAAGTAAAACACAAAACACAGAAAAAAAAATCATGCCATAAGGAAGAGTGAAACGCATAATTATCATTAGGTTTGACTTGTGAAATAAGAACACGCACTTTCCCCACTCTTTCATCACAAGGTAAGGCCAATTAATTAATAGTTTTCGTGGAATCTTATATGGAACACAGCCTTGATTAGTACTACAGCAAAATCATGGAATATCCACTAAGAAGGTAACTCAATAACAACTTCAATGGACTGCTCTATTCCAGGAACGGGTAAAACTATATCTGAAAATTGCTCCGGCACTTTAGATGAGAACTTTGAGCCTTAAAGGTGAAAATTTAAGAGCATACTAAGAACGTACAAAAGGCTGAAATTTTCTTGAGAAATTTCAGAACATTCAACCCTTAATAGTTCAGGTTTTGGCCAAAAAGTCCAAGAGCGGCAAACAGAATTATCAAACCTAACTTCGAACATGCAAAGTACTGAACCGTTCCAGATGAGCGTGCAGGTGGGATGTCTTCTTTTAACAAAGCTTTCACATTGTCAAGGGATCCGTTGTTTGGACGAGGGTTTATTCCAAGTAGCTTGCACATCAGAGGGTAAAGATCCACGGTGTTAAAGGGCTCTACAACTACCCCCTCCTTAAAGGCAGAGCCACGAGCATAGAAAATCGAGTAGCTCTTTGACTCAACAGGAGGCCATCCATGCTCGCCTTGCCCGAAGGGAGAATCGCTTCTCGAGCGCAAGACGACCCAACCAACCTCAGGATCGATAAAGATCGGAGGAATTCGTCGGTTTTCTTTCCAGTGATACTCTGCTGGAATGTCCTCTTTTTTAAACACTTTTCTGATGTGTGGTATTGGATTTCTTGTAAGGTTTTCATAGATCGCATCTTTCATTCCTGGGTGTGGCCAGAGGTGAACCAGGGGTCCCGATTCAGACAAGAAGTAACTTGAGGAGTTGATGTAATTTTCCAAGTAAACTTGACAGCTTGATGAAGTGTTATCCATTCCGTGATCACTGACGAATATCAAGTTTACCTGCAAAAACAGTTTTCAGACATACACTAGCCCAATTTGGCTGCTTGCAGAAGTGAGCATTATGCCAGTATCTGACAAGCAATTCTGGGGCAGAATTTGAGCCTAATAAGGGCGAAAATAGGAAGTGAAATATAACCAAATAGAAAATGCTGGTAACAAGAAAAAATACTAATTTACAAAAAGTATATTAACAAGGAGAAATAACTAAAATACTAATTTACACAATATGAAATATATAATAATGATGCAAAATACTTAATAATAGTAATCTACAAATAATCTAACTATAGCAGATAAACGCCTGTCTAAAAAGATATGTCTTTACTGTCCCTTTCAAAAGATTAAAATGACTTATAGCTCTAATGTTTGAAGGCAGTTTGTTCCAAAGTCCAGGGGCTGCCATCTGAAATGACCTATCTCCTAGAGTTTTCTTCGTTATAGTTCCAAGTGACTGTAATAAGAGTTCTTTTGACGATCGCAGATTATAGTGTGGCTGTTCCTTTGTTTTAACTAAATTATTAATATAAGATGGTGCAATACCACAGATTGCTTTGAAAGTTAAAACTAGTATTTTAAATTCTATTTTTTATAGCGCTTCTCAATCAAGTACAGACTGTTTATCCGTGAAATATTATTGTGTGCCTGCAAATTACTCTCACACGCATTAAGCAAGAATCCATGCAAGCACTCTGCAGCCCGGGGGGGGGGGGGGGGTTCTCCCTATAGTGAGCTATACGGGAAGGCTCCGCCGAAAGGGGAGCCTTTTTTTTAAGCTTGCAGTATATTAAAGGGTAGGGAAAATTGCCATTTTAGTATACGAAAGGGTCACAAAATCGGCGGCAAGTAGAAAAAATGGCAGAAACGACTACGTAACTGAATCAGAACGACGGGAAAAACGTGGTGATTATAGGAAATTCTATTGTTTTGTCTTATCTTTGAGGTATAAGAAATGGGTGCAATTTGCTCTGGGTATATGAATGGGGTACCATTTTGGTAAAAATTAGTATATTAAAGGGTAAGGGTTCGAACCTCCGGGCGGAGCCTTCCCGTATAAAACTTTATTGAGTATCCCCCCCGGGCTTTGCAGCCTCGAGCAAAATTCATTCATCACGCACTGCTGTACGACTTGATGGTGACCTTCCTCTTGAGATCAGATTTATGTTGTTCGGAAGTGAGTTGATTTTTAGCCCTCATGCTAAAAGTTACGTTAATGTGCTTCAAAAGTCTGTGCTGTGATGATGCATTTTTAGGAAGATAAATGCTATTTATATGCAAAAAGTAAATGTCTTTCACCTGTTTAGTGTACTACGAATAAAAGAGTCATAAAAGAATGTTAAATGAAACTAGGGTATATTCGTTGTGAAAATTTTTTGCAAAATTGAAAATTGCTTAAGGTCCGAATTTTCACAGAGAAAGTAAAAACGCTAGATCAAAAGCTAGTAACATAAACTAAGCTTGTATTCAAAAATATTTTACTTTTAGGCTAAAGGAATAAGTAAAATCTAATTGTAGAAGTTGAGCTAATCACAAGAAACTCAAAAGGTGTCAACTTGCGACAGCTAAAATAAGATTTTAATAAGGGTGATGCAACTAATTGGTTATGCGAGTTTCGGTTAAAAGTGAGAGCAAACGTGCACCTTAAACAAACGGTTCGTTAAGAGAAGATCACTTATTGTTCTAACCCGCAGCTTAAAATCACCTATTTAGGACGTAATGAGTATCGCAGTAAATGAACATAAATGATTAGTTACCAAAAAGCTTTAAGAAAAATGTTTCACTTAATTTTACAAGTGTTCATAAAAAACCGATATAAGCGAGAACTTTGAAATTCAGTTGTTTTTGAGCTGAAACACCTTATAATTTTATGACACAATATAACCCCAAAAAATAAGATTTGAAAAAATGCAAGCCAGAAAACCAAAGAGAGAGAGAGAGAGAGACAAGATTATTTTAACTCAGTTTTTTTTTTCTGTCATGATATCGGTGGCACGCGTCCGCCTTTTGTTCTACAAGTGTACCGTGATCAATTGTACTTTTAAAAGAACATCCAAAGCAAACTTGGAACGCTTCCCAGATTCAAAGTCCAGAGTGCTAACTTTCTTGTCTGTTTTCCGCACAGTGGAAAGCTTAACATAAATCCATTGAAGTAAATAACTTTGAAAACGAGCAAATTCCCCAAAAACAATTAAAAACAAATAAGATAAGAACGTGAGGCGTCGGTAAAAGGAGACCGACCGTAAATTAGTTGCTACTATTATTTTTCTTTGCTATTATCTTTCTCTTTACGAAAAGCCTTGCATTGTACATAAGTCAGTAAATATCGTAAAACCCAAATATACCTTAAACAATTTTCTTAATTAGGCAATTTATATGCCAAAAAAAATCATAAGATGCGCCCATATAGTCGTACTGTAGAAATTCACTTTAAGTTGCGCTTTTCTATTTGAATATTCAAACGAACGCTGTTAAGCAGTACTTTCCTGTGGTACTATTTGCGTATTAATGTCTTAAGAAACTGGAGATTTTACTTATTATCGGGTGGGAGTAAAAGGCTTAGGTTAGCGTACAAAGCAACGCGTAACAAGGTAAAGAAGCTCACCTTTTCTAGGAGGTCCGTTTCGTTCAATCGCTTGAGCAAGAACCCTACAGCATCTCTATCAACTCGTTCCACTGCATTCTTATACTGTTGTGAGAAAGGTCCATGTTCGTGGCCTGTCACATCTGGTTCTTCGAAGTACAGAGAGATAAACTGTGGTGGCTTGTCCGACATTAGCCATTGAATCGTCTTGTTAACACGGTCGGACCACGGACGTCTTATATCCGGGGCGCAATGAACATAAGGTGGCCAACCTTGCAGTGTTCTGTTCCTGTACTTTGGAAGATCCTTGGAGTTTATTGCACTACAATTAATTAAGCAAGTTTCTTTCACGTAATACGTGGGCTTCTCGACATAGCTGGTAGTTGCAGGCCAGAAATATGATGCGCTTCGTCCTCCTTGTTTCTGAAGACTTAGCCATATTGGCTCCGAGTCATTGTAGAACTTTGGATCAAAGTTTGAGCAGTCGTAACCGAAAATGAACATTTCTTCGTAGACCGGATCCCAAAATGTGTTCGATACAATGCCGTGGCTCTCGGAATAGAGACCTGTTAAGAAGCTGTGGTGATTTGGCCAAGTTAAAGATGGTACAACATTTTTGAGGTATTCAGCTGTAACCCCCGTTTGTGCGATAAAGTTGAAATTGGGGGTATTAAATGCGCGACTTTTCAGAAGTCTCCAATCCATTCCATCTACAGAAACTATTATCACGGGAGCTTTTCCTTCCTTGATCTCTGCCTCTGCAAATGCTAACTGCAAAGAAAAACTCACAAGAAAAATCGAAAACATTGCTTGCACGACGCAACAAGTTAAATCCGACTCCGAAACTTGTTCAATTGTTGAAACGCATTTGAGGAACCCCTTATATGTCTTCAAAAGGTTCTCAAGATGATAATTGGTAATGAGAACGTCACACGCACGTCCCGTAGCAATCATGTCGCTAACGTCCTTATTAACGTGCCAACCAAAGATCCATTGGCTGTTGAAACAAAGAGTTCTTTTGTTTTAGTAGATCGCACATTAGAATAATAGAATAAAGTCAAATTATCTTCCTGCGTGTTGTGACGTTAGCTTATCAAGCCACAAACGTTAAAAGAAAGGTTTACTATTCTTTTTTACTTTTTTTTTTTAATTTCCACTTTTGTTAATTACATACTACATTTCACTTACTTACAGTAGTTATAACATGCTGACTTACGTGAAGGAACTTAAATATTATTTACATATTACGTACATACAATATTTACCTGCTATACTTCACTTACTTACATTGCTTATTTACATACTAACTTACATGACACAACACTGGCACAATACTGACATACCATACCTACATACTGCATTTTACTTTCTTACATTGCTTTTTAAAATGCCTACTTACATGAAATGACTTACATGAACTTAATTACTATTTCCATACTAACTAACATAACCCTTACATAATACTTACACACTACACACACGCACAAATGCACGTATAGATTACATGCCCTGCAATTGTCCTTCCAATTGTGGAAGCGTAGCCTTCAACGCAGACATTCCTTGGGTTCGCCACGCTCCCTTACCCATACGAAGGTCGGCGTTGGGGGCTAAAAATTTCCTATTGCATGACGTCAACTTTCTGTGACGTCACTGTTTGTTGTGCAACAGCCTTGGGGTCACGCAGATGACGTAATCCACTAGTGTTCGTAAATCTCTATGCATGGGGCATTCTTCAAACGTTACTCGTGCATGAAAGCGTTGTACTTTGATAGAATTCTCTAATGCCTTTAACTTTAAAAGCGATTAGAATTCCTGAAAATCGAGCAAACAGTGGCAGACAAAATTTGGTAGATTATATTTTTTGTTATATTTGATGAGTCACAACAACAGAGGCAATTAACACAATATGAGCTAATCAGAACACGAGGAAACACAATAGGTTTGCGAATTTTCCTCCCTCAAATTTCGCCTGTTAGTGTTTTTATTATCAAAAACGTCCTAATTTTTTTCCAATCCAAAAGCCATCTCTTATTCTCAATTATTCCTCCTCCAGGGACGCCGACAAATAGCAGTAAAAGAAAAGAATGAAGACATATTAGTAGTCCCTTGTGCCATTTTAATGATGAGCGAACAGTTTTTAGACACTTGAAACTAATCGCCATAATGTCTGTGATGTAATCAATTTTTTTTTGAAGGGGGGGGGGGGGGGGTGTAATACTACTACCCGTTACTAGTTCTCGAAATATCAGCTCTAGGAAGTGATTGCTAAACTCCATTTTCTTCACTAATGGTGATAATCATTTCTCCTTTTTTAATTTTCAACCTATAATTTCCCGAATGTTCAAAATTAGATTCTACTATTGCTTATTTCTTTTTTAAAAATTTTGCTCTTATTATTCGCATATAATTCTGGCATAATTCTGGCAAGCCTAAAATGCAAGAACTGGAAAATGCGTGCGACCGTCGCAAACGATTTTGCTGTCACTTGTTATTGGCTGAAAGAGTGGGGTTTGTTTTTAACAACCACAAAGAGTACACAAAAACAAGCAAACAAAGCTTACATGAATTACTTTCATCACTCAAATGAGAACCCCTATAACCGACAATTAAATTTGTGTCAACAGGCCATTTTCACGATAACCTGTTCTTGGCCTGTGTGTTTTTCGAAGAGTATCATTGACTAAATAGTTTTGCAATTATCTTATTATATCTTTTTTACCAATGTAAATAGTTTTATAAGGATTTTTTTTCTTTTAGCTAATTTTGTATGTTTTTTCTATTTTATTTATTTTGTTTTATTTTTCCAAAACTCGACGCATTAGCTACTTAAGCTAGGGGCCTAAGAAGCTCCAGGTTTCGAGTATAAATAAAGTATGATGCTAAAAATATTAAAACGATGTTGCACTTCTAGTTGATGATAGCTAACCTCTTTCTTTTCCTTTAGTGTCAGTGGCTGTGAAAAATTCACGGGCTTTCTACATTTTCGAGCATCCTTCTTTCGTCCTCTGGCATTCTTAGCCGTCTTAGGGAGTTAAGTGTAGACATAGTGGATTTGTCCGACAATGTTTGATGCGGAAGCCATAGATTTATGGTAAATGATTCAGCTACTTCCTACAGCTTACTCGTTTGCACTGATACCGCAAATGGCGTTTTGCTATGACATCATTTAGCGCGCGCAGTGAATAGTTTCGAAAGAAATTACATGTATGTGACGTCGGCTACGCAAGTTTCCCTTTCGTATACGGTCGTCGCCATTTTTAAGACACTTAACACTTTTGAACTGTTATTGAAAGTTTTTCTGCTAAAAAGAAAGACATTTACAACCCAAAATCGAACCCAGTCCTTTCGTGCGTTAATCTCTCTCTCTTACCACTACACTACCACGCCAATCCGCCAAAATTCCGAAAATTAAAATATATATCATAATTAACTGTCTTTCAAAACTGATAAATCTATAATAGGTGACCCTAGCTCTTTCCCGAAATTTAAACGTAAATTCAACTCAAGCATCGACCGTCAAAAATGGCAACGACCGTTTACGAAAGGGAAATAGACGTCGGCTCCTAGGCTGGTCACAAGCCTTCGTTTTCGAGTTCATACGAGCGATTAAGTGAGGGACTTTTGAGTAAGACTAGTCAATTCCACGCGCATTAGTTTTTCATTTGCTGATCTTTGTAAAAAAGAAACACAAAAAGAAAAATTTCTCAAAAAGTCATAAAACACGCTGTAACTGGACCTGGCAACAGCGCGTGGTTATAAAGTTGAAGTATCTTTGAAACTGAAGTTAAAGAACAAATCTGCATTTGTTTCCATCAATAAGGATAAGATAACTGAATCGTAAGTTTGCTGACTTTGCAGCGCTTGGCTCTGGTTGCATGTTTTTTACTTCTACTTCTTTAATCTCGTTTCCAAGGTCAGTGGTTGGTGGGATGGAGCAGTGGTCTGAAACTCCTCCTTCCCATACCCTTCACTTATGATTCCCTCAGTGTTCCCTGAAAGCTACGCCCCTGTGCCTTTTTGTTAATATGCAGCACTATCGTAGTTGCAGGACCAACCTTATTCCCAGGGCTGTTTCATCTCCCCAATCCAGAGGAGAGATGAAACGGCTCCGGGAACGAGGTTGGTTGCGGGACAAGTCCAAATCCAAGTTATTTCCATGAACTCATTTCACGCAATGTTTACTTACTTGTACTGAACGCTGACCCAACCAATAATTGGCTCATGAGTGAGAGGGTGGCCATTCTTTTCAACGAAATAATAGTAAATGTTCCCCGTTTTTGCTACAAATTCCTTTCGCCTCTCGACGGACATTAAGTTGTAAGCGACACAAATTTATTTCGCTCGAAAACGAGGGAAGGGAAGAGCTCTGCGCATAGGGTATTTTGCTCTTTAACCTTGACAAAAATGCTTCAATTCAGTGTGAGTAAGATTGTGCCCCTATCGGTATTGTATAAAACAAATGATGGTTACTGTTACCCTTTTCAGGCCAAAGAGGACAAAAAATAAGCATACCCTTATAAGTGCTCTGTCCCTCCCCTCTTCCCTCAAAAAGGAAAAAAAAAGAGAATAGAGTTTTGACTTATTGCTAAAGTGAAAACTTGAAGGAGTGTTGTTTAACAGAGAGATATCAAATTTGTACAACTGGCAGCTGAGACTGAGGCTGAATATGTCACTGAAAGCTAGGAAATGACCAAAATGTTGTAAGTGACAAAAACGAACTGAAATTCAGCCCTAGTATCACAATATTATCTGCCCAGCTAATCAAACGTTTCTACAAAAGTGGATGTTTTGTCAACATCCAGTTTGGTAAAGACGCTTTCTTAGTGTTTTGGTCTTTTAATAATGCCAATACAGTCACTGCCATTTAATTGTACCTAGCTTTCTCCCTTCTTGTGCTCAGTGATTATTATTTTTATCAGCTCTTTTGAGGGTGAAATTAGCATTGAAAAGACACCTGATGGTAAATGAAAGCTTTACAGGTATGATGCGAAAGATATTTGGTCTATTAAAATTGCATGGCATGAAGGCTGTGTGGTCTTGAGCAAAAGCAAGCATCGGTAAAATTAAGCGACTGCAACTTGTTTGGAAAGTCCTGTGCGCTATTATTAGTTGGTCTCTGAAGTAAATCAGAAATACGACATGTTCGATACGCTCGCACGATGTTTCGGTTTTTTAACAAAGCGGTATAATACTTTTTGTTTTAATAGAATCAACTGGATTGTATAAGAAAAGAAAATAGAAATCACAGCAAACAACTAAGAGCTGGGTTATTCAAAGCACGATCCGGGAAAAATCACATTTCTTCCCACATAGACTCCTTTTTAGCTTCTTCCTGCTCATTATTCGACTAAGTAAACAATTCCTACTAGTGTCTCGGCAGGGTCATTTAATGCACAAAATTTGGCCATTTTTGAGGAGACATGCGTCTTAAATTGGGAATTGGGTTATCTTAATAAAATAAGCTTTGTTATGAATTGTCTTAATTTTTCAAATTGGCTTTCAATTTTATTTTCTCGCTGTTGCATTAACTTGCGCTCGAGCCAACTTTACCTATTGTGTAATATGAAGTAAAGTAATATTACGTCATTCAATGACAGCCATTTTTTTAGTTTTAATGTCCCTTTATTTGCGTCATTCCTTTATCTCTGTTTCTACGACAATAAAGCCCCCTAAACTAACTGCACTACTGTTAAACAGAAACAAGCTAAAGCTCGTTGTTTTTCTCTGCTCACACCTTACCTGCAACATAAAAATAAAATAAGAAAATTTCAATGTTTTTCAGAATCCTGAATACAAGATCTCCGTTCATCTGCTGCTACGGTGATTAGCGGTTGTCATGCACACGCACTTAAGCAACCGGATGATTGAGGAAAAAATCGTGTATTTACAGCCCGCTATGGTTTTCACTATGCAACCTTGTCCAAGGTGTTATAACTTGCTCACGGTGTGCAGTGTTTAGCTAATAATTATTTTGCGTTAAAATAAGACTGCGTTATTTTGCACTACTTGGTATTCGGTTGAATCGTGCAATTACTATCCAGTTTTGGACGATTAACCTTTTAAGGCGCAAAAGTGATCAGCATAAATTTCTCCTTATCATATCTGTGCACTATAGCACATACAGGTTATGGGAATTTAGAAAATGATCACCATAGGTGAATTGTCTTATGTTTGAACAAGTTCTCCCAATTAGTAGTCAGTGAAATGTATAGAGACTAGTAAGGAGAATTTGTATAAGGATGCTGGAGCTTAAAGGGTAAAATAAAATTCACAATTTAGGGTCTTTGTGCATCTTTATTGATCGGATAGGAACTTTGCTTTGGTTCGCTATAACGGGATACACTCGATTGAAAAAACGTTGTCGTATGATTAGTATAAACCATAAAATGTGAGACCCAAGGGCTTTCTGGGAAGTGCTCCTACAATAACTATCTCTGCATAATCAGCGAGTGATTGGTTTCATAAAGTACTAGAGCAACACAGTATTTTCTTATTTCCGAATAGTTTTCCAGCCAAAATTTTTTTGGTTCGTGAACACATGCAAACTTTTGGAAATTTCGCACTGTACTTTTCTGTATAGCGCTCAAATTGGCCACGTTCAGAAAGCTTGCACCGCTTCAATTACCACGTCCGACCACAGGTAGCCAAAGTTTGAGTTATGACTGAAAATTAATAAAATTTTATGAAATAAACAGTGTTTCTTTGTTTATATCTTACGTACTGGCTATCTAGGGCAAAAATTCGCTCTTCGAGTGAGAATAAGCGTCTTTCCAATTTTTGCTCCAATTAGTACTATTTTTTTTTATAATATTATGCAAAGGTTGCACACTGATCTGCCATTTCACCCGCACAAAAGCATACCTCTTTTCCCTAAATGAGCTATATTTCTTGAAATGCGCCATTTCCACTCACAATTTCCTCAAACCTGAATGAATCCATAGTCGAAAAACAATTATACGCCGGAAAAGTTCCATCTTTCCCAATATTTTGTTCCATAAACGGCAATATTTTGAGCTTCTTGTATAAGAAATCAAATGTCGGTATTCGACCGCCGACCCCTGCGCACAAATATATGCAAATATGCTAATTTCATCTCGCTGTTCTCTTCTCACTGGACAATTCGCACAATGGCGTGGACATGACAAAACTACTGTGTCGGGGAGGTGTGAACGGTAAGCAAATGGTCACGCCTCACGCATGAAATGTCACACTTACAAATGGAGCATCTCTTAGCACACCAGTACGCGGCTCTGTCTGGGTATTGCGTGCACTGAGAGGAAGGCACACGATTGCAATTGAGACTACCCCACCTGTCACGACACGTTCCTGTATAATTGAGAGAAATATAAAAAAAGTGATAATAATAAATAAAATAATAACCGAATAAACAGATATATGGGTTTACCTCCCACAACTCGAACGTTTAAGGACTGCGCCTCCTTTTGCTCCTGCGCATTCGTTCTGCGCATCTCGCATCTCGGTACCTACTAATACCAAGATAAATTTGTGAGGGTTATGACGGTGCAGAAAAAGCAGATCTTAGCAAGGGCTGTTAGAATCCACAAGGAAAATTGGGGTATGGTGACCATGCTTTTTTGAGAGATAGTTAGGCTTAAATTTTGGGGGGAAAACTGTAATGCATGTTAAAGCTTTACTGAAGTATAGTTGCTTGATAAACTCCGGGAAAAAAGAATAGTTACCCACAATTTTCTTTCCGGATTTTAAGAGCCCGTGCTACTGGATGCACTTTTCCTGCATGGTCATAAACTGTGCAAACATATCTCTGTATTAAGCGCACTTTAGCTGATCGTACGATTGTAATACACTTTTCTCTGTTTTCTTTCTGATGTGAGCTCTGTTGTCAACTGAAAACAACAGCGCGCCCAACTGGTTGACGAGAGTCGAAATAGGAACGATAAGGGACAATTCCCGCTGTTTGTTTGTTTGTTTCTGTCCGTATTCTCACCATACAAGGCTTGAATCCCTGCGATATCATCAGAATGAAGCTTCAAGTTTGGTTGGTATCCTGTGTAGTAGGGGTACATGATGGCCTCATATTCGCCTGTATGTGACAGGCCTAAGGCATGTCCAAACTCATGCACGGCTATCCACATAAGATTGTATCCAGAGCTTGTTTTATCGGTAAAATAGAAGCCTTCGTTAAAGTGGATTCGACCATCCTCAGGGAAATACGCATGCGCCAGGGTTCTAGAGCTAAATCGAGATCCGCAAGTTCGCTCCACGCTGGTACCCTTGTGAGTCCGACCCCCAAAGCTACAAAGAACAGAATTTCTATTTGTAAGAAAAGATTGAACTGAGATTGTATCGAATGTACACTTCTATAATACCAAGTCATGCAAGTCCAAGTCGTAGACTTGGAGCCAGCAATAGATTTAAGAATGCCATTACTTTCTCTTCTAGAATGTAGCAAGTAAATCTGTATATAGTCAACTTATTGCTTCCTTCTGCTATTCTGCAGATCATCGGCCTCGATTAGTTGCTTTTCTGCTCGCAGGTAAACAAAAATAGTGGTAAGGAACCCGTCACTTCTGTAGTGGTTCCTGTAGTTGTATATTTAAATGGTGTGTTGAATACCAAGTAGACATTGATTTTTAAATCCTGGCACATTACTTTAAAAACTCCCAATGCCGGCAGTAACTCATGCCCTTTTCCAGGAAAATGCATATCTCATTATTTAATTAAATTCTAAAATCTTCAGGCCCGACCAGGGGTTTTGGGTATACAGTATCTAGGGTGTTTTATGATAGGATATTCTGTATTACAATAATTTTAGGTATTTTTTATCAAAGTTTTTGCATTTTTAAGGTATATTGGTATCCCAGGGGAAAGAAATGAGGTATATTGGTATCCCACTACCCTCCTGGCCCGGCCTGAATCTTATTCCATTATGTTAACCTTATCAGACTAGGGATCGTGGGGGTAAATTTCCACGGATGTTGGAAGTTGATAGCCTTTTATTATGCAGGCTAAAGCCACCAAACCTGGTGACTCTTCCAAAAATTTATCTGGGAAAAATCTAGTATGGCAAATCCTTTTTCATCAAATTTGGCGTTTCCTTGGTAACCACATTGTTGCGGGCAGGGTTTTTTTTTTCAGAATTTTGCATTTTCCTCTTTTTTGAGGTGAATTTAACGTTTTTAGATCATTTGAGTGTTTTTTATTGATTTTGATACTTTTTGTTTGAATTTTGCGATTTTCGGAGGTTTTGAAGAAATAATAAAATTCAAGATGTCGTCTCCAAGATGGCCGCCTTTTGAGAACATAATTCTTACGTCATATGACGTCATTAGCTCATGTTTCGGACCACAAAGGAAGCATTCTTGAATTCGCTTCTTGTTGGAATCCCACCGCGCACCCCTCGCCCCCTGAGACTTGATTCACAAAAGAAACGTTTAACCCCGGTCGTTTAGCTTGAGATTAACTTTCGACGAGTAGTCACGCAAATATACAGGTAACGCAACTTAATAAACCGCATGCCATTCATTACTGTATTGCAAAACACTGAAAATGCAAGGGCTGGGGTAGAAATCAAAGGTTTAATACTAGCATCTACGGTTTGGTATGAAATTTTTGCTGCGGGTTTTCATTTTTGCGATATTAGGTTACCTTGTCTTTATAGAAACCATAAATGAGAGATTTGACTTGCCTGATTTTGAGGTCAGCACTACTTGGACTGTTGGCCTCAATGAAAGTGAGGTCTGTCACATCAGACCACATCTTCAACGCTGCTTT
Organism: Siderastrea siderea; assembly: GCA_964030785.1. Lineage (NCBI taxonomy): Eukaryota > Metazoa > Cnidaria > Anthozoa > Scleractinia > Rhizangiidae > Siderastrea > Siderastrea siderea. Next base: position 9,421,769 of record OZ034976.1, read on the forward strand.
AAATATCCGTTTTTGCTCATCCTTTTCACCATGGAGGTCACAGTAAAAACAACAACAAAAAGAAGCAAGTGGTTTGTAACAAAGGTTGAATTTGGAGGAGCTTGAAAGTAAGCTAAGCCAACTAGTAGTTTGCAGCGAGAAAAAGAAAAAAAAAAGACTATGTTGGCTGACAGTAAAACTTATTGAGATTTCAAATTTCCAAGGTCGCAATTGAGAGCTGTAAGTTTATTTACTCCTACATAATAAACAATTCGTAAAAAAGACTCGACTCGAAAGGATAACCAGCTGCAAGGTTGAACCGTAATAATAATAATAAATAATAATAATAATAATAATAACAATTATTATTATTATTATTATTATTATTATTACTAAGTTGTATTATCACGTCACCTAACGATAAGAATTTAAAATTATCTATTTCAATTTGTATTACTTTATTTATTAATTACCTCTCTATCTTCCATATATCCTCCGTTTATAACGTTTCTCATGTTTTCTGTATTTTGTCACCATTGGCTTGTTAAAATTTCTAGTTCCAAGCACCTCTATCATTTGTGTAACTGTAACCAGGATTTGAATGGAAGTCGTTCTAATAGTTTTAAACTTTCTTCTTATAAGGAGATAATTATAACAGCACAAAGGTAATAAGGGTTAAGAAATTGGTGCACGTTTTTGAGGTGACGCGATGATAATTATAATTTGTGCAGACTGATAATTGAAATTTCATGTCATCATGTGTTACTTACTTGGGAAAGATCCTCACCGGGCTGTAAGTAATAAGACAAATAGCGCTTTGACCATGGGTCCCTGGTATTATATCGTTTGGCGAGACCGTCTCCGCTAACGTCAGGAACACCACATCGAGGTACCTTCATAAGATTAACAGTTGAATGATCCAAACTACCGCTGGGATTAAGGCCATGGAACTCTTGAAATGTTTGGACAGCTCTTGCTACCTCTTGGATACTTCCCTCCGGAGATGATAAGTAGCCATATTGATGGAGAAATTTCTAGGAGAAAGTAATGGTTAACGAGCAAAGTTAAAGCAAGTCAAGCTAGTCTAGGTACTTGGATATTCGTAAAAAAAATCAAGCTAATATATATATATATATATATATATATATATATATATATATATATATATATATTTTCAATTAGTAACAGTTTGGGAATTATTAAGTCATGCTTTGCAATTGGGCTTATGTGGCACATGCAGTCAGAGCTTAACTATTGATGTGTTTTACTCTCCCTAGGACATGTTGCTAGTTCATCACAAGGTTATCCTACTTTTTCCGTCAATACCCCATTTCAGTTACGAACCCATTTAAGCCTGTTCCCAACATCGTGCTAGTGACGGGCTAAAAGGGCTTGGAATTTGACGTCTAAAATGGCCTTTGAGTTTCTTTGTAGCGTTTGTTTGTTCACTAAAAAAAACAACACAGCAATGTAGAGACAAAAATAGTTTCGAACCACCGACAGTCCGATCTTCCGATCAAATGTTCGACTACTACAATACCACGCTGCCATGTTTGTAATTAACGGTGCAGTGATTGCACACTGAGTGTCACAGTAAAGCCGGTGCGGCTCGAGTGATCCCGAGAAACGTTTTGTAAGAGAAGGCGTTTTGTAGACAAAGAGGGTTACCCTTAACAAAGTCTGAAAAAACTGCCTCTTTTCAGAGTGAATAGTGGATATCATTGTTTTACATTTCTTTCGAACTGGCCCAGTGAATACTGAAAGGAGAATATTAGACTTAAATTCTTACCAAGGCAATGGTTTGGTTATCTTCACTAACCGCAACTCCGAACACGAACGTCACCAGAAGAGCGACAGTAAACAGCTTCATGATGAAATCTTCCGCAGCAAGCTCAGATTCAAAATGAGTAGTAGAAATTGGTTCGCTCTTTTATAACGAAGCTTTTTGTTAATTTGCCGGTCTTTCAAAGGAGAAAAATCAAAGGCCTTCATCAATAGCGTATTATCGTATTTTGCATTTAAACAGTGATGAAATATCAAAAGGATCGCAATTGATATCTCGATTCAGATGCTCGTTATATCTTCAGCTAATTATACATGAAACAGCTTACAATCTGATACTCTTCAGGGCTATTTGGACGACAGTAGAAAAGTATCAATAGGACCTAATTAAGAAAGAGCCAAACCATAAATTAAGTTGCGTGAACATTCCTTCTGCCGGGAAAATCACAGTTAAACCTTTCACTCCCAGAGTCAATTATGGAGACATTTAAAGTGGTTCTAATTTTTGAGTCTGTGAATGAAATCCTATGGTGTGACCATTGAAATAGAAGATTCCTTCTGCCCGGGAAATCACAGTTCCTGTGATTTTTGGTCGAAGTCATTGAATAGCGTCATTTGAGAACAGATAAGCTGATGTCTGTAACTGATATCTTTTCCCACCGTTAATAACTTTGACTAAGATTCTGATCGATATCCCGCTTTTTGGCACCAAGCCTTTGTATCTCCCAGCCTACTGCACTCGCGAAGCCGGTTTTTTAACTGAATCGGACACTATACAAAATTTTGCCCAAGTTCGCCCCAGAAGTATCAATGCGTATCCGATACTCTTCAAGGCTCTTTGAAGAGGCCTTCCAAGGGGGGTAGACTTGTCGCGTTTGTCACGTCTTTCTCAGGAACGATGTCGCTGAACTTACGCTTGTAAATGTCGCTGTCGTTTTATTAGCACGTGCCAATGTCGCTGTCACTTTATATATTCTCTAAAAGAACAGAATTGCTGGTTATTTCATAGTCGCTGTCCTCCTTTGCTACTTAAATGAGTTTTGTTTTGGAGTTTTTGGCGATCTCGGCAGATCGTCGAGAAGAACATTGAAACATGCAATTAGTGTCTTCAATATCACGTGATCGTGAAGAGGAACTGGTAAATTGTTGGCCACCAGTTCCTTCTGTTTAGTTAAGCAAAGGTCAGTAAAAAGTTTGCCTCACCGTGAGGCCTGAAGTCACTTAACACGGAGACCGCGAATATCCTTAAATGCACCCCAAAATAAGATGATTAATATTATTATTATTATTATTATTATTATTATTGTTACGAATACGCCTCCATATCTTAACCCTTTGGAGTAAGAAACAGTCAAGATCTTTGTCTTTTGTGACTCTCAAAAGAAAATCAGTTACAAAGCTGATCTTTCGGGACGACGAATATTCTTCTAACACTTAGAAACTCTAAAACACGAGACCCTGTAGTATGAAGAGACAGTGAGTTTGAAAGGAAGAATTCTCCAAGAAATAACGCCTGCCGGAGGCGGGAGTGTCTAGGGGGGCCGGGGGCATGCTCCCCCGGGAAATTTCGAAATTTTGTACTTCGGGGACGTGGTTTTCAGCATTCTGAGGGGCAAGTCAAAGTGGTGTAATTGCTGTAAATTGACGTCAATTTTTTGCGTCGAAAAGAACAACCATGCTGGTAACGTAGTTACTGGCGGAGATCCTGAAAATCGGTCAATTGGTTGCTGTGAGCGAATTAGGTAATTGACAGACCGTTGAATAAAGCCTCACATTTAACAGATAAACAAAACAAAATCTGATCGTCTACTCTCAGTCTGGATACAACGCACCAAAGGTCACCGATTTACGGAACCCTCAAAATCATGCAAGCAGTTAAGGTGGTTACCAGTCCCACTTTATTACATGAAATTTTCGCGACACGTTAATTTCGAGAATTTCGTGATTCTCAAAAAACTCGCGAAATTAAAGTGACGCGAACAATAAGTGTCGCCAACACAACATGACGCGAAATTAAGTGACTCACATTATGTCAATAATCAAGAAAGAACGAGTTTATTGCACAAGTTCGCAACGTCGTATTCGGAAGAAGTCGAAAAGCAAGTGGATAGTAGAGTTAACTTTGAAGATGTAAATGTCGAATGTAAGCTATCGGTTTTGAAACCAATTCATGGTTTGTGGAAGTTTACTCTCTCCTCCGCAGAGGTTCCTGTTAGTAAACACCAGTAAAAGAAAAAGGGAAGCGGGAGCGCTGGAGAGAGAAAACGGGTGCGCGGGGTGCGCGCTTTAATTTTTCTTTCTTCCCAGCCTCCGCCAGGAGCCATAATCGGGGACGGAGACCGTAACTAAATACCATTTTCAGTAGTGGCGTTGGCCCCATCGAAAAAGACAAATGTGCTATTTTTAGAAAAAAACTGCGCCATCGCGCGTGAAACACGCACGTGTATGTTGCCAGGATTCCGCGCAAAGAAAAACAAACAAAATGGCGACGGAAATTACCTTCGTTGGGGAAGAAGAAATTCAGTTTCTGTCATCAGTGTCACTTCCAAATTTGAAGCAAGTCCTTGAGAAGAACTTTCTGGATAGTGACTCTGAATATGAGGATTATACAAGTAATTCCGATGATGGCAGTGAGAGTATTTTAGACAAATCCTGTGGCGAAGATGCGTCGGACGAGGATTTCCCCCGTAGACGGATGAAACGTTTTGCGGACAAAAAAGGCGTCGAACTACCACAAAAATTGGAAGGCGAATCAGGCAGGAAAAGGGAAAAGACATCTCGAAAATATATTTCCTCTGAGGACGTACAGAAATTGAAGGGCAGCCGCAAAGACTGTAAAGTGAAGGAAAGTTACGCACTGATAAGCTTAAATCATTTTCACTTTTTCCACAGCAAAAGAAAATAGTAACATAGATTCAAACTACCAAATCAGGAAAGAAAACGTTTGCCGAGATTTCTCAGTGTGTGTTTTCTGAAATAATGTCCGCCTTTACCGAAGTGGCCGAAATGAAAACAAAAAAATGTGAAAAGCGCGTTTTATTTTCAATCAAATGCTCTCGCGGTACGTTATCAATTGTCGACAAAATAGAGAACTGGAAAAACATCAAGGGGAAAAAACCCATGCGTCGATGAGAAGGAGAAAGTTGAAGATAAACTACATGCTGCCGTAGTGTTGAATATTACTGACTAGGCAATTTACGAACCTAGAAGGCATGTAGAAGGGATACATAGCGCAGCAGACGTGGCAAGGGCTTCAGCGACAGAGTGACCTTAAGGTGATTCCATTCAACTGTATTGCGCATCCTTTCTGCGCATCCTTTTTTTGCGTGATTAGCGCGTGCACGAGCGCGCGCACCTTCAGAACTTGATTGGTTTTCTATGAAAGCTGAGTTCTTCAGAGAAATAAATGGTTGTTTTCTCCTAAACGAGCTCGGTGACCCCCATTTTTTAATACAAAGATTCAAATGGCACACGGTCGAGTACAATATATCGCGATTTTGAGAAAAGTTAAAAATTCTGCTTTGAGATATTTTTATTTAAATGCCAAAAAAAAAAACACGTCTTTGGTACAGCAGGGTATGTACGCTCGCCGCAAATTTTTAAATTTATTTCATAATCTTGATTCCTGTTCAACTAAAATAGTATACAATACAAGATAAATGTCTGTTTTGTTGAACTGCTCCAATATTTCAATACAAGCAATGACTTTTTAAAGCAATTATGGTTCTCATTTCTGATTACTAGGGTTTCTCAGGAAAATCTTGCGGGTCGTATAGTTGCTATTAATGGATATCCATTTTGTGACAAAACAAGCACGGTGACCCCTATTGTTTATTGCATTTTTGAAATTTTCTAAACATAATTACCAACTGGACCAAGTTTTAGAAAATTTTAAATATTCCTTCTATTTCGATGGAATCACCTTAACTTGTAAATGAAGGCAGGGATATGTAAGGTAAAAGGTGATGTCATTGCGTGTCCAATCAGATGGATTGGACGAGCCAGGTGGTTTATCTCCGCCGGTACTAAGGTTCGTTTTCCGTACAATAAAGACAAATAAGAGGACTTTACTACCTTGCCCTGGCTGGGACATTTAAATTACCCACGCAAGGTCATGGTTAGCCCGAGAAAACAGCCGACGTTTCGCGTTTCGACGTTTCGACGTCTGAGTAAGTCGTTTTGCGAGGGCGCTCAAGTGGCGACCTCGTGAAACGTCGGCTGTTTTCTCAGGCTAGGTCATGGTGAATTTTCGAACTTCTGTTCTTTTATACACATTATATGATTTTTTTTTCTCACAACAGTTATTTTGGTCTCAAACTCTATAGCGTACCATCGTATTTTGCATTTAAACAGCAATGAAATATCAGGAGGGTCACACTTGATATTATGATTTAGAAGCTCGTTAGGGATGGACCATTAAAAAAGTTATGGGGGGGGGGGGGGTTGCGGGCGAAGTACAAAAAAAAAACATTCATGCCAGGGAAAATTGAGAGAAAAAAATCTCGTGCACAGCGAGTAGCCCAGAAAAAACGTTCTTGCATACGGAAAAAATATTCCTGCAAGGGAAATGTTAACGAAGAAATTCGTGCAGCTCGAAAATTCCCACACCTCCCACTCCCCCCCCTCCCCGCTTCCCCATAACTATTCTAATGGTCCGTCCCTTATCGCCTTTAACATCCTCTCTTGCCTTTAACTAGTCTCCTTCGCAGCCGTTGTTAGGGTCGTCACGCAACGCTGCGTGACGACCCTAACAACGGCTGCGAAGGAGACTAGAGATATACATGAAACAGCTTAGAATCTGATACTCTTTAGGGCTATTTTAGCGACAGTAGAAAAATATCAATAGGACCTCATTAAGAGAAGAGCCAAACCATAAATTAAGTTGCGTGAATATTCCTTCTGCCGGGGAAATCACAGTTAAACCTTTCACTCTCAGAGTCAGTTATGGAGACATTCAAAGTCTCCATAACTTTTGAGTCCGTGAATGAAATCCTATGGTGTGACCATTGAAATAAAAGATTCCTTCTGCCGGGGAAATCACAGTTCCCGTGACTTTCGGAACAGATAAGCTGATGTCTATAACTGATATCTTTTCCCACCGTTGATAGTCTAGCAGATAGGTGAAACTATTCTTCACTTTATGATAAAAGCATTAAACTTGGCACACTAATACTAGGTATCGTAGGGAACGTTTTAAAGATTAGAGGCAATCTGGATATGACCTGTGTTAGCCGGGAAAGGGGGGGAGGTTAGTAGTGGCCGCCATTCAGACTATAAAGACTGTTATTGGGAAAATGAAGCAAAATTAGCTTGATACAGTGTTGAATTTCCCATCAAAACATTGATACCCATTGGTACTGCTTGCTGAATTTCCCATCAAAACAAAACATCGACATTTTTCGGGCTGATTAACTGAATTCAGGGGATCGTTTTATTTTAGGTCAAAATTATGCAAATTAGAAATCTACTTAATGCAATTACACAGGTCGAATCATTTAACTACAATTTCGCTTTTTCTCAGTAATTGCGGTGGCCACTTTCAGGCTTACCCGTTTAACTGTTTCACGGCAGAACTATGATGCGGTTAAACAACGTAGGAACGCGTTACTACACAGGCTATTTTTTCAGTTATTTGTCCTTTTGTTTCCCATTCTCATCAGTTTGAGTAACCTACAGTAACGACACAAGCTCAGTAACTTCCAAAACAGATTTTCTCGATTAACTGATTCGTTCTCTTTAATACAACTGAAGTTTGTTGGACTCGACAGTTTAGCGCTAAAAGAGCACCAGGCCCACAAATAGCCAGCTTTTTGTCCTATCAGTGTCTAAATGAAGGGTTACGGAAGGGACTTCTTGCAGATAAAGTGGTATGTTTTCCAACATCTTCTCTGAAAAACGCTTTTCTTGCATTATTCACATTGTTATCAAATATTGGAAGTAGCGATGAGCTCTAATTCTTTAAGCTGGTCTGTGTGTTGCTGTGAATTGCGCGCATTGTCTGTGCAAGCATATGCAATGCGGGCATACATGTAGCATCAATGAGCATACTCTACAGCGATCTAGCTATGAAGCTTCTTCTTTTCGTAAAACACGGCATGGTGCCGCATCTAGTACATGGCGCATGCATTGCACCTGTTATCGTTTGACGCTCTGAACTGCGCGAGTTACAAAAAGTACCAGATAAAAACGTCCCGTCCGCATTCCAGACATCGTCTGAAACTAGTCACTGTCTGCGATATATGAAGTAGCATTATCCGATACGAGCACAACTCTCTCGATAGTTTGTTAACTTCAAGCATTATTATCTCATCTAGGCAAACCAAGAGCACGTGCCTCGTTGTAATTCTAGGATATAAAATAGCTTTTTTACTTCTTAAGTCTTCCAACTTAAGTGTCCTTTAACGATGGATTGATCTAGTTGTAGCTATCCCAGGCCAGGATGTCGAGCTCTTTTCGTCTTCCAGAAATGTTATTTCAATCGTTATGGTGCGTCCTTGGTATTCGCACAATTCAGCGCAGCTTGGTTTCGCGCTGCGAGAATGTATCTTAGATGCGATGCCTTTCGAACTAATACACAGAGTTCGAGTACGAACGTGGTGTGCATGGAAGGTTTCCTTGGCATTTAATGCTTCCAGGGATGAATCTGCATATCCGGTTGAACTATGTTTCTTATACAAGCGCCTGAATCGAATTGCTGCATACATAAAATATATATGTTTCCACTTAAAGTGAGTTGTACATGTAGGTAACACCCAAGATGGCCACCAGTATCAACCATATCCTCTCCATACAGTGGAATTATTTACAAAAGGAATCTATGGCTGTTTAGTTACTCTTGTGGTTGGTATAGTGATAAACAAAAAAATTATCCAAAAATGGGACAATCAGTAGCACGTCCATTTATTAAACTGCATAAGTCAAGACTCCTTAACTAATCTAATTCAACAGAACTTTTTTTTTCGTCATTTCTGGCCATTTATCAGCCCCCAGAAAATAATACAGTGTCGTACATCCTTTTACCAGATAGAACAAATTAACAATTTATGGCTGTCTCGTGTAAAGTTTGAGACGATAGGAATGAAAAAATAAGCCTGACAACTATGCAATCATCAAATGTGAATTAAATGAAATTTCTCATTTGCATAATTATGACCTCAGAGTTATCTTTTCAATTTTCCATTCTCAGAAATTTTTTGTGCCAATTTTGATAGCATCAGTTGTACTCGAACGTATTTCAGTAGATCACTACGATCAGACATTGTTTTAGCAATGCTGTATATTTCCACACCAAAGAAGTGTCGCTGACGGCGGCCATTTTGAATAATTACCCTCACTTCTTTTACCACCCCCTCCTGGCTGACACAGAGCATATCCTGATTGCCTCTAATCTTGAAAATGTTCCCCATGATGACTAGTATTAACGTGCCGAGTTTGATGCTTTTATCATAAAGTGCAGTACTCACCCCTGATTTGACACTTATCTGCCGGACTACACGTTCCCGCCAACGTTTACATAAGGCACGCTGTGATTGGTTGGCGGTTGTCATCGACAGCACGCACAAGCCACACGCGACTGGAAGGGGCGTTTCAAAAATCCCATGGGGCTGAATACAGGCGGTTTTCCTTCCCTCGTCCCCTCCCCCACTAGCCTTCTCCTTTGACCTCGGTCTAGCTTTCGCGCGGCCGTTTCATTGAAAATTTTTGCTTCTCGCGAATTACCTTCCGAAAAACACACCATCCCAAACCACTGCTAGGCAGGCTACAGCCTCGGACAATAATTCTTGGGACATTTGACACCTCTGAGGATGGTACCCCTTCCCCCGTTCAATGTTGTACAAACCGCTGGCATTTCTGCCAGAAAAATGCACATTTTCTAGTCTTTTCAACATTGCAAAGGGGGAAAGGGGGAGAACTCGGCACGGTGTCCCAAGATTATCGGCCGACCCTGTATAATGTTTAAATCGCATGTAAAATGTCACGTCAACATAGGATCGGACCTTGTAATGTCTGTAAGTTTCTGGTGGTGCAACTTTGCAATAAAGCCGGGTATCCGCCGTCTTTTATTGAAAATTGTTTTAAAATGTTTTTGGCTGAGTCTGTGAAAAATTGTCTAAAAGTAGGGTTTCAATTAACGTAGTTACGAGTGCTAAGTAAACTTTGACAGCACCTCTTTATGCGTTACAGAATCGCTGTATGACAGCCCGTGTTTACTTTGTACTGTCCGGTGGTTATGTTTTCTAATATAAGTCGCATTGATTGTGTACCTAGGAAGTGGATTAGCGGTGTGATACGAAATTGCAGGTATGATTTTTTCGCGAAAGCACGATAAGAGAACGACAATGGATGCAGCTGGTGACAGTTTTCAGGCAGAAAAAGGGGAGAACTCTCTTCTCCGTAGAAGAGCCGTCAGAAGTGTTTACTTAGTGACATACAGTCAAGCAAACGCAGATGTTGTCTCGTGTCGCGATTCATTCGCTGTACTTGTACTCGATTCGTTTTTAAATGCAGAACCCAAGTGTCAAAGTAGAGTAATACAATGGGTCTGTAGTGAAGAGGTCCATAAGGATGGCGGAAAACATTACCACATGGCCGTGAAATTGGATCTTAAGAGAAGGTGGCTTCACGTACGAAATTATGCTGATAAAACACACGGAGTTAAATTGAATTTCTCTAGTGTACATAGCAACTACTATTCCGCGTGGAAATACACTACCAAAGAAGACAACGAGTACCTACAATCGCATGACCACCCTGATTTGAAGAACGCACAACCACCAATTCAAGACGCCAGTGACGTTTGTAAAGGCAATGGGACGAAAAAAGGCGGGAAAAATTGCATTAAGCGAAAACGCAAGCCACGTCTGTCCATTTTCGATGTTTCGCAATTAGCAGTTGAGAAGGGAATCCACAATCGGGTGCAACTCCTTGCGTTGGCTAATTTGCAAAAAAAAAAGAAGGGAAAACTGATTTGGCGGGGTTCATTGCAAATCGGGGTTATAAAGCCGTTGTTGAAGCTATCAGTATTGGCTGGGACATTCAGGAAAGGGCACCGGAGACACTTGCGAGAAAGGAAAAGACACGCATGGAAGTACTCAACGAAGTGAAACAGAAAGATTGCGTTCCTGGATGCAATCAGCGATGGCTTTCCATAGCGCAGGATATACTGAAGCGGAATTCGATTAACCATACCGGCTGAGTTCTCTCAAGCTGTCGAAACCTTGCTAACAGAGGGTCGAGGGAAATACCGAAACTTACTTCTCATTGGACCGCATGACTGTGGTAAAACATTTCTGTTCAATCCACTGAACAGCATTTACGATACCTTCACTAACGCGGCAGCGACTAGCTTCGCATGGGTGGGAGCGGAAAATTGTGAAGTTATTTTCTTGAACGACTTCCGTTGGTCCGAGAAAATGATTCCATGGCATGATTCGCTGTTACTATTGGAGGGACAAACTGTACACTTTTCAGCGCCTAAAACCCATTATGCACATGATATAGAGTTCAGCAAAGACGCTCCCATTTTTGCAACCTCTAAGGATGAAATAGTTTATGTCAAGGGAGGAGCTCTAGACGCTCGGGAGTGCGGCATGATGCGCGCCCGATGGCGCATTTTCCAGTTTCAAGCGCAAATTCCCCAAGCAGAGCAAGTAAATATTGCACCCTGTCCTCGCTGCTTTAGTGAGTTCATTACCGGATCGTCCTAAAGTAGGTGAACACTTCTGGCGAAGAAAATACATAGCGCTAAGTAGGTCTTGTTTGTCAGTTACAGATCGTGAGCTGTTTGATAAGCCGCTGATAAGAAGTAATGAACCGACGGTTCACCATTTCACTACCCGAAAAATTGTAGTGCTATTATACTTCCTTTCTTGCATTCGATTTTTTTGAAATCTGACAACAGCGTAGAAATTATTTTAGCGCAGAAAAAGAGATTAGAAGCTAAAGTGTTCTTAGGGGAGGTTGTTAAAATGGTGAACCGTCACTTTTACAAGAGATTATAATTGATAAACAATTCCTTTGTTTTTAAGACGGTTCACCATTTTGAGTGAACACTGTGCAGTTCGTACGGGGCAAATTAACAAATCCATCACAAGTAGCATTCTACGTATTCCACAGAATCATTCTATTAGAAATGTAGTGCTATTGCACATCCCAGTGTTGTGAAATTGATGTGCGAAATGGTGAATCGTGGCGCTCAAGCACTGGTACCTCAAGTACCGGAAGTGTCTTAATAGCGCGGGTTCGCATAGACTAAGATAAGTCGTTGCTTTTTTATAAATACGTTCAGAAAATCGAAGATTTGGAGCATGTAGTGCCTTGAATGGGTAAATCATTCCTTTTTCACGCTTTGTTAGTTTTTAAAAAAGGGATAAATTCGTAGAGTTCGTAAAGAAGCTACGCAGTCGCCCGACAACGTGTATATGGAGACAACGCACGCAAACAGTTTATACATAATTAAGTTATTTTATTGACATAACTTCCGTTGTATCTTTTTTATACATTGGATTTTTATACGGATTGTTGAAACTGCAATGTCCGTTAATATTTCAGACAATGTCCTCTACTAGCGATTAGAGCTTCTATACGTGTGTTCATTGACGAGATTAAATTGTTAATTGTTTCAATGGGAATCGCCTTGATTGTCCTTATACCTCTCTCTTTGAACTCTTGGAACGACTCTTTACTTATTCGCTTCAACTTCGCCTCTTCCTTAAGCATGTTGTTGGCGATATTGAACGCGTTTTCAATAACATGAATGTCTGGCGAGCGTACTGGGAGGTGTATAACTGTACACTGCGCCCGTAACATGGCCCTTTTTGCTATGGCTGAGTTTTGTGATGGGTCGCTGTCCTGCATAAAAATTCGTTCCCCTTCTTTATTCGCTTCTTCAAACATGCGGTTGAAGTTTCTATCGATAAAATCCGCATATAGGCCCCACACATTCTTTCGTAAGGCTCACATGCTATGACCCCCTTGCCATAAGAAATCGCAACCACCACCCTCACCAATCTTCCTCCTGTTCCCTCTTTTCGTCCCTTTGAGGTACACCCACGTAGCAGGCCCTCCGATGTTTTTCTCCACGTTCTGCCCTTTGGTGCACACGCTTGCTCGAATGGATTTGTTTTACGGGCAAACGATGTAGCATCCAAGTAGAAGGAGACTTGATCTGTCCAATAGTTTTTAGGGCGATGTTTTTTGCAATCTTTTGCATACGAGAGTCGATTTTTCACGTCAGCTGCCGTCAAAATGCCCTTTTTTCTCGTCACTAAGTAAAAGTAGCCGTTTTCATTTAATAATCTGGTGACGGTACGAACGGAAACATCATGCTTCGAAATACCTGCTCTATCCATGACATTACTAGCGTTGAAGTTGCCTTCTTCGTGGCGTAATCTTGCTACACATCTCAAAAGTAAGCGGGCCTCTTTTTCCGTTAGTTTCCTTGGCCTAACCCGCTGTGAAGCTCGTCCCAGTCCACACTTACTTCGCTGTCGCGTTTCTCTGCTTATACGCCAAACACTTGACTTGGAAACATTACAAAGTTCTGCTGTTTTGCGAACTGAAAGTCTCCTCACGTTCCGTAAATAATAAACACGAGCGCGGGTATTATTATCGATGCGAACTGTACAAACCATGATGGTAAGATTTTATTGCCATTAAATCAACAGTTCTCGCTGTGTATATTTTTATACTTTCAGCCTACATTGCAGTATTCTTATTCTAGAATGGCTTAAAACACGTTTCATTTGCCATTCCCACGATTAAAACCCGAAATGACGCTCTTAACGTCGTGACGCATTTGCCTCCCTTTAGCGTGACTGCAACGCCTTGTCGAGAAAATTCCTATTATCGCTTATCACACAGCCTCGGACAATAATTCTTGGGACATTTGACACCTCTGAGGATAGTACTCCTTCCCCCGTTCAATGTTGTACAAGCCGCTGGCATTTCTGCCAGAAAAATGCACATTTTCTAGTCTTTTCAACATTGCAAAGGGGGAAAGGGGGAGAAGTCGGCACGGTGTCCCAAGATTATTGGCCGACCCTGTAGCCTGTTCCAGGCTCCATACTCTGAGGCATCGTTTTACTGTATTTCCCTCTCTTATAATCGAAGCAAAATTTTCCTAAGTTGTATCAGAAAGCAACAAACTAAAGGAATTTACTTACATTGTCACGGAGATGGCGTCATCCACTAGAGTTTGTAAATCTATATGCTGCACCGCATGGGGTATTCTTCAAACGCTACTGGGACATGAAACAGCATTGTACTTTGATAGACTTCTCTAATGCCTCTAACTAAGGACTTTAGAAGAGATTAGAATTCCTCAATATCGAGCAAATAATGGCCTACAAAATTTTGTTGGTTAAATGGTTTGTTATAGTGTATTCTGCACGTTCCAGGCTCCATACGCCATTTTACCACATTTCCCCCCTGCAGCAGAATGGATTCTGAAGGATTCTGGTGTTATAAGAGCTAAAAGCAAAAGTTTTTCATAAAAGGGTATTCAAGGTCGTGATTTTCTATGGGGGTGAGCCGGAAGCGGGCTTACATCTTGACGTTGGTTTTCTCGGGGACATGGCTAATTATTCCAATTTATCCACTAGGCGCATATGTGAAGGTTAGTAGGGGCTGGTCAGTCGATTAAAATAAAACGGCGACAGGACCACTTATCGCATGGAACAAATTTCAAGAGCGTTTTCGGACACTGATTGTCCGCATCAAAGCATTAAAGGTTAAAAGCGAAATGGGAAATCCTCTGAAGGAGAAACGAATTCAGTCTCGGTTGGGTGGGGTGGGGGGGGGGGGGGCTCAAAGCGACGAAACAATTTTGTTAACATGTTTCTCATCTCACGTAGTTCAAGGCCTGGGTCAAGGGTTTGGACAGAAAAGTTTATTCGCGATATATTTGGCTTGGAGAACGATCATGAAACGAAATTTCGCACAAAGAGAGATCTCACCGTCCCTAATTTTTGAGGGCCATCGGCTTCCTCATGTCACGTGACTGTTGCGCTGAAAATAGCAATTATGTGACAAATTGCCAATGGGTTTAAGAGGTAACATCGAACATGAACGTTTTAGCCGTGATGTTGTTGGCTGCGAAGACTGTAAAACGTGATTGGTGCGTTACGATCCGTCTTTTGTTAGTCAAATGTCTGTTGGTCTATTGTTAGTAAAATTAGACGGTTTGTCTATTGTCTGTCTTATTGTTGTCGTCAATAAGTCGTTTGTAAGGTGCAGGTAAGCAGCTAACAACATCACGGCTTAACTGACAGACGACCAATAACATCGCGAGTTCGTCGACCAATCAGGACAACGACCAGAGACTACCGACGATACAGAATTCACTTGACTCTGATGATGACTTCCGCTCAGGTTGTCGAAACGTCAGTCAATGTCACCACAAACAGTCCTTCTCAGGGCTACACTCACCCGGACGATCATACTTTTCCGACTTCATTGATATGACTCCTGGGCTTAAACCATTTCCAGTATTTTAAAGTTTCTTAGCAAAAAAAAACTTCTCTGAAAAATACGCAGTTACCCACAGTTTTCTTTTTTGGATTCCAGTAACCTTTACTAAGAACTCTTTTCCTGCATAGTCATAATCATAGTCAAAAATACCTCTGTATTAATTAGGAGGCACCGCCCTGAATTGACAAATAGAGAAGGCAAAACCTTATTGTCTTAAAACGCGACGGGTATTTGACAGCACGGGAGAAATGTAGAAAGCACAAGTTCTGATGGCCTTAAATTTCTTTACTTAGTATTTTCTAATTTTTTTTCAGAATCACTTTTAATGTCTACATTCATAGATATTCTACCGAAAATATCTGCAGAGAATTATACGTCAAAACTGCTTGCTAAAAACGTTCAAGTGTTGCTTCGCCTAATGCACCTTACAACAAGAACACCCTTTTCTATGCTTATAAATTATGATAAGTGCACGCAGCTTAAAAACAGCCAAATACTACAAAAAAAAGTAAAAAAAAAAAAAGATTTAAAAAAAGTAACAAGTTGATTATACCCACAGCCCTTCAACTGAGCTGTCCCATGGGTAGACAGCCTAAGTGATGATGAAAAATACCAAAAAATTCTGAGTTGTTTTATTCTCAGCAAAACACTTCTTTCCATGTAATAAGATTGTTTTTTCTGTATAGTGGATACCTGCACAGAAGTGTGTGCACAAATAACTCCAGTGTAAATAATATAACATATACAATTCAAGGCTGTGTTCTTTCATCCTCTAATCTCATAAATAACATATATTCAAGAAACTAAGCTTTAGAGCTGAGAATTCTAGTGCAGCAGATTTGACAGAGAGAGAGACATGTTGCTGTAGTTACTGGTACCTGTTTTGTGTATTGACAATATATTTCTTTAAATTATAAGTTTTCAGGGGAATTGGGCAAGTACAGTCGAAGCTCTCGTAAGCGACCACCTGGGAATTCAGAAAAGTGTTCGCAACTAGAGCTGGTCACTTCCGAGAATGGGCTCTCATAAGCGACCAATGTAGTAAAACAATAGAGGGTCATCACTTACCAGAGCTTTTAGCATAAAGCTTGGGGTATGTTAGTTAATAGTACTGTAGTAATGATATTAAATAACTCTTATTATTGCCTATCACAGAAGAGGCTCCCAAAAGTTCATCATTAGTGGTTTTGTCAAGTGTTACTCTAAATTTGACGAAGTGAAGTCTTTTATTGAAGTGTTGACTGAGTGGTCACTTACGAGAACTTAAGAACAATGGAAAAGACCAGTCGGTATTCACTGAAGTGGTCACAACTAGAGCTGGTCACTTACAAGAGTGGTCGCAAGGAGAGCTTTGACTGTAATTTCAAATCAGCCAAGCGCACAGTGCAAATACGAGCCCAGTTTATCCCTGAATTGCACAAGAGAAAGTCCAATAATTATCGTCAATTAAATGTACTGACATCACATCACTGTAATGAACCCATTTTAAACTGCACTTGACGTACGCGTGTGCAGCATAGATGTACATCTATCTGATTGCAATTAGACACCTGTAATTTGGACACCCACTGACAAGAATTAAATATTGTGATCCATTTAGCTGTGCAAATTAATGAGAGTCAACCACGTTTAGTGTAAGTAATGGGTACAAGATCTATTTTTGGCTAGGGCTGCAACAATACACCGATGTATTGGTTAAACACGATATTTTTTCCAACCATACACATATCGATATTTAAATAAGATATAGTGACATTACGATACAATAAAATATGCTTCATCAACAAATTTGGGAAATCGTTGTCTTAGATATTCCTTACCCAAGCTCTACATGTACATTTTAGCCCTTGTAAGGCGATTTGATGTTGTATTATTACAGTGTAAAATTTTTTATTATGGGAATAAATTATTTAAAAAGTAGTGTAAGTTGTTGGTAACTAGTTTTGTCGTGCAGAGTAATGTATCACATCGTGTATCGTATAGTGGTCCTTGTATTGAGATATGTATTGTATCGTGAAAAATGTATCATTACAGCCCTATTTTTGGCAGGACATAATTTCCCAAAATGCCAAAAGTAAAATCCCTAAAACTTCATACCATAAGGCAGTGCAGAACCAATTAAAATATATATATATATAAAAGATTGACTTGTGAGATTGAGCCTTGTGGGATTTGAGATTGAGATTTGTGGCTTGAAATTTGAGACTGAAACTTGTGGGATTGACTTGCATTGGAACATGCACTTTCCCTTCTCTTCCACCACATGGTAGGGCCACTAAACAGTCTCCCTAGAATCTTACATGAAACACAGCCTTGATTATATGTACATGTACCAGTAATACAACAAAATCATGGACTATCTACCAAGAAACCCAATCACAACTTCAATAGACTGCTCTATTCCAAGAATGGGTAATACTTTCTGAAATTGCTCTGGCACACTTCTAAGTAATGAATATTTGTCTTTCTGTCCAGTTCGCTTCTGCGGTGCTGAAGCATGGATTTGAAGATCAGGCCTAACATGGCCTAAGTCACTTACATCAAGTCTCCAGTAAACAGTAAAAACAAGTCCAGGTCTGTTTCTGTTCTGCAGTTGCATAGATTGGTTTCCAGGTGGTGTGCCATTAAACTGAACAGTCTCTGGATACTTCATTTTAAAATGCTGAAGTGTCCTCTGTCTATTATTATGCCATTCTGCATACTGTATCAGTCCAAAGAAGAATGGTTGCAAAGCCTTATCTTTTTCTACTGTTTGAATAAAATGTAAAAGTTCTTGCTCTGCGAGAGGGTCTGTAACACCCACTTTGAGTCTGGTTAACACTGAAGTACTTTCTTCTGTTGGTCCAGAATCTTTGGGTAGAACAAAATCATAAGAACTGAGTTACATTATAATAATAATGACATTCATTTGGGCTGATAAGTAAGGAACATAAACAACAACGAAAAAATTTCTGTAAGCATACAATTCTATCTAGTTCAAAATTGAGCGATGTAACTACAGTAAGCTAGAAAGCCAGCAGTTAGAGCTTTAATTTTCCATCTATTCATTTGTCTGTAAGACCTTTTCAAAGTCCACAGAAAATTTACACACAAATTAATGTGTTGAAAACTTAAAACCCAACTGCCTGCGATCCAGCGCACTCCTTAAATTTGACCCTTAATGCTTGTGCTTGATATCTGCAGATAACAATTTGGAACTGAACTTCCACAGAATTTACCTCTCCCTGGATGAAATTCATGTTCCTCCCCCATGTGAACAGGGTAATTTGTGCATGCCAGAATGGCAGAAGCAACTTTGAATGGTTTTTTTGACCTACAATGTATGGCTGCTTTGCAGAGCTGTGTACTGTCCAGTTGCCACTTGAACAAAGTTTTCGATTAGTTTTTGACAACTTTTTGACAACCTTTTTTTTACAGTTTCCATGTCAACTGGCCAATTGAAAAATGATCTGTGAGAGGCAGAGTAGTCAAGTTTCATGTTCGTATTAACAACTCCTCCTCTAGTATCTGTGGTTCCCTTGATTGTTCAGTTCAAGCAAAAGCCATAAAAACACTGTTTATACTAATCAAAAACCTTGTGCAAATGGCAAAGGTACGGCATGTAGGACTTTAAGAGCTATGGCATGAAGCAAGTGAGAGTGTTGTTCTTTCCCCCTGGATGGGATGCTAGTCCATCACAGGATACCCAGCATAAAGTGAATAGGAGTATTACGACTCCCCTTGGATGGGATGGTAGTCCATCACAGGATACCCAGTATAAAGAAAATAGGAGTATCACGACTCCCCTTGGATAGAATGTTAGTCCATCACTCTTCTCCCAGAACTATGATGCCAGTACCCATTTATACATCTGGGTGGACAAGGGAAACATGGAGTAAAGCTTCCTATCTAAGGAAACAACATGACGGCAGGGGCCAAACCACCAATCTTCAGATCTACAGTCCAACATGCTATCCACTATTGTGAAATGCATTGCAGCAGAGAAAACACATTAATTTTGTTTTACCAGGGTACAAAGACAAACCTCACGGGTGCAGCTACAGACCCTTTTCAAACCTCCTAAAATCTCCAGGGATTGGTTACAGACCATCACTTTGTAACCAAGGAAACAGCATAAACCTTTCCTGACTGACCTTTATTTTCAAAGCTGCTGGGCCTCTCCCTGTGTTCATCCTCTTTCACTTCGAATTCCACCGTAAATGGGATTCCGTGACAAGTCCCCGACATTCGACGAAGCCAAACTGTTCTACTGTCCATCTTCGACAACACAGAAACGTTATTTTCCACAAATCTTATCCCCGTAAAAGATTCCAGAGAAGCAAGTCTGTTTTGAAGCGCATCAGCGTCTCTTTCAATTCGGCTTTGGTCATTTTCTTCCGATGAACAAGGCTGCAAGTTTCCTAACAGATCAGATTCAATCCTTCGCAGTGTTTCAAGGGTGTACTCACTCGCACATGAAGATTCTTTTTGGAATATTTCGTCCTCTAGATGACAAATCTCATAATTTAGACTAGCGATCTCTTGAAGTGCAAGTTCTCTTAATTCATGAGCCTCCTTGGCTTTCTTTTTACGCGGTTCCTTGTTATTATTTTGGTCTTTGTTTCTGTTGTGGCGGCTCCTTCGAAGTTCAACCGCCATCTTGAAATTTTGGCGGTAATTATTTCTGAGGCTGCTCTTTGAAGCAAGCGCGCTGACCAGCGTCCGCGGCCGCGATTCTAAAAATGTTGAAAAACACTGGGTGAGCAATCTTCTATTTTTCCTCCCGAACTGCAATGTTCTTGTCATTTAAAGGAAACGATACTCAGGGTATTAATTTATTTTACCTTTCAAATTTATACTTTCAGTCAATTAGCCGGTAAAACCTTATTTATAACCGGTGCTAGTCGTGGAATTGGAAAGGCCATCGCTTTGAAAGCAGCAAAAGATGGAGCGAACATCGTTATCGCTGCAAAAACTACAGAGCCCCATCCAACACTACCGGGGACTATCTACACTGCAGCAAAAGAAGGTAAATGATATTACTTTTCAAGATTTAATAAGAGTGAGTAACGATTCCTGAGCTCTGCTGTTGACCTTTGGACCGAGGATTGTGTGACATAGTGCGTGACCCCAGCAAGGTGCGTGACCCAGCATTATTATATTTTGGTCATTGGAATAAGGCCTGTTTCAAATGTTGTGCTAATGCCATGACAAACTGGTTTGATTGTAGCATGACTGAAGCACAACTTAATTTTAGATTCAATAAACTTTAATAAGCTCATGAATCAACCTTTTATTGTAAGTACTGGTATCAGGGGCAGATCCAGGGGGTGGATTGGGTGGCTAGCCCTTGTTGCAGTCGTTTAAGCTTGAAATTAGGAAAAGAAAGAAAACTATCGCTGAGGCAATTTTGTCTCCAATGGTTCCGACATCATTCAGTCAGGTCAGTCCCCCTCCCCCCCCCCCCCCCCCCTCAAAAATCCTGGATCCGCCACTCGGTATATCTATAATCTATAAATTAAGTTTGTGGTAGTCATAGCGTGGCGTTTGAAACCAAGTGGTGCTGCTAATAAGTAGCACTGAAGAGCTTGTTGTGTTGTACAGCAATAGCACAACTTGGTTTCAAACATTGTGGCAAAGTCTAAATTAATGCAATCTTTTCAGTTCGGCGTGGCAGTGGCATGACATCTGAAATTGCCCTTTCGTGGTAAATAACCTGTCTGGAAAGAAGGCACTCTGACAGTCATTTCGATAGTGCCTGTATTTAAGGGACAAATTTTCCAGGGTTTATTCTAGAGTGCAGCTTTGCGGGATTTCCTCAATTCGAAAAAAAATAGCATAAAATTTACAATTATTTAGCGCGTCATAATAATAAAAACAAGGAAAGTCACCATTTGCAGGTGACAAGAACCATTGTTTTTCTGGACAAACATCTGGGATTCTGCAGTTGCGGTGGTTCGACCCCCAGTCCCTGCCATTGTGCTGTTTCCTTAGACAAGATACTTTGCCCTCATTGTCTCTCTCGACCCAGGTGTATAAATGGGTACTGGCAACATACTGCAGGGGGTAACCCTGTGATGGGCTAGCATCCCTTACAGAGAGGAGTAGCAGTACTCTCAGTTGCTTCATGCTACTGAAACCGGGATAAGCTCTGGCCGTGTTGGCCTCCTTGGCCCGATTGCGACTTTATCCTATGCTTTAACCTATGCAGAAAACTTTAAAATTACAAAAATGAAGTGAGGTTATTTGTATGATTTTGTTTTCAGTTGAAGAGGCTGGTGGGAAGTGTCTTCCTTGTGCAGTGGATATTCGTGATGAGGGAGCTGTAACCAAGGCTGTACAAGATGCTGTGAAGAAATTTGGTGGAATTGATATACTTGTTAACAATGCGAGTGCCATTAGCCTCACAGGAACCCTTGAAACAACAATGAAAAAGTGAGGTTTGTTATTTGACAGTTTGGCCATCCCAATAATAATAATGATAATTTAATAATAATAATAATAATAATTATCTTTATTCGATCAATAAAAGACGTATTGAAAGTTACAAGTATCATCAAATTTAAAATGACAGATCTGGCCCCAGTTGTTCAAAAGTTGGATGGCACTATCCACCGGATAAATCACTATCCAGTGGATAAGTGTTAGGGAAACCAATTGCGTTATCCACTGGATAGAGATTTATCCGGTGGATAGCACTATCCAACTTTTGAACAACTGGGGCCTGGGGAATAAGATTGCTTGTTTCCCATTGCCTGTTTGATCTAATTATTTGTTTGAAAAAGTAAATGAATGTTCAAATTAAATTAATTTTAAAATAACTGCTTCACTGCCTTCAGCCTCATGAGGATGTTTTTTAAAGATCTTTTCAATGAAAATATAGTGGTCGGTTGCAAAAATTCCTTCATAAGAAGGACATCATCAAGACTTACATACTTGGAATAATTCCAAGTAAGAATAATTATAATAATTTGTGTTTTTGGTGTCAACATTTCCTTTTTTTGTCTGACTGACACCCATTTTCGCAAGGGAGATGGCAATGGGAAATGAAACATTTTACTGGAATTCGTGGCCTTGTGTAAAAAAAAAAATAATATTAGCAAATACTGTACTGTACAGTGTATCTTCAGTGTATCTTCGCTCTGACTTGCTCTGTAATTTATATCTTATTATGTTTGTTCCAGATATGACCTTATGAATAGTGTTAATGCCAGAGGGACTTTCTTGTGGTGAGTTTCTTATGGCAAAAATTGGATTGACACATTATTTTAATATTGTCTCAGTCTCTTTCCACCATTATTTTCAGCTCAGATAATAAAAGCCAAACCGAATTCTCTCTTGCCATTTTGTAAAGTACAAAGTGGTAAGAAATGTGGCCACAGCAGCCTAATAGCATTTCACATAATTTATAGAGGTTTTGTTTGCATAACTATACCAGTAACACTTTCAGGACTCTGTCTGGCTACAGTACTGGCTGCTTTGTTAATAGTCCTTTTACAGTTGACTTTTCTCATTTGCTTACAATGTATCTGAACATGGCTGCATGGCAATTTCAGTATACCTGCAGCGTTTTTTGACCAAATTTTTCCGTGGAGTTTTTGGTCGATCGACCAGCTCGACCGTCTATTTCATATCTGTCAGGAGTTTTGTCATGTTGTGCCGGTTGTGTTGCGTTGTGTTGTGTGGCGATTAGCTGTGTGTTGTGTCGTCCGGTTGTGTTGCATTGCGTTGCGTTGTGTTGCAATCTGCTGTGTGTTGTGTGGAGCGGTTGTGTTGTGTTGCGTTGCGTTGTGCTGTTGTCATGCATTGTATCTGTTTTGTTTTGATGTCGTTTTTAGTTCTCTTTCGTTGCGTTGTGTTTTCCCTGTTGTGTTGCGTTTTCGTTCTTGTCTTTTGTTGTTGCTTCGCCTTGCTTTGTGCTGTTCTTGCCTTGTGTTTGGGATGGTATTGCTTGCGTTGTTTTGCCTTTTTACCGGCTGTGTTGTCTTGTGTTGGTTCCCTTGTGTTGCGTTGCGTTGCGTTGTGCTCTATTGGTTTTTTTTGTCGTCGTTGTGTTGCGTTGCGTTGCGTTGCGTTTTGTTTTGTGATGTTGTGTGTCGTTGCGTTGTGTTCGGTTGTTGCGCTGCGTTTGATTGTGTATTGTTTGTTGCGTTGCGTTGCGGTGTTGTGTTGTGTTCTTGACAAGTCAGTGCCTAATAACCCTTGTTATGTTTTAGTAACACCTCGACACAACCCGACAAACTATACCAACTCAACTAACCTCACTCACTGCCAGACAACATCTCGACAGCTCGACGCGACTCGACCAACGCAACAACCGGCTTATTTATCAAGTAGATCAACCCAACTAACCTCACTCACTGCTACACAACATCTCGACAGCTCGACGCGACTCGACCAACGCAACAACCGGCTTATTTATCAAGTAGATCAACCCAACTAACCTCACTCACTGCCACACAACATCTCGACAGCTCGACGCGACTCGACCAACGCAACAACCGGCTTATTTATCAAGTAGATCAACCCAACTAACCTCACTCACTGCCACACAACATCTCGACAGCGCGACGCGACTCGACCAACTCAACAACCGGCTTATTTATGAAGTAGATCATCCCAAATGTGTCGCAAAATCGGATGTACCTCAAACCGTATAGCACAGAACGTACCGCGGTACGCGGCTACTTTTGCCTTATACATACTTATCACCCAAACATGTAATGATTTCTGTAACTTTTCCCCGCTCAGTTTTCATGGTAACATAACTTATAATAAAAGTGTTCGCTATAAATTGAATGAAACTTCTGAGAAAACGTGGAGAAGGTATCACTAACACCTTGCCAACGTATACTAATGTTTGGATAACCTGTGCACATTGAAACTATTACGCTACAAACATGAAATGTACTGAGGTATAAAAGAGGAAACTAGTCATTATACAAATCAAAACTAAGCTCAATGAAGAAAAATTAAACTAGCCGTGAAATCTTGTGCCTTTCGTAACTTTTACAGGTGAAAATAAATAATAAATACAAGTAAAATTAATCGCCGGATTGTGCTCTCTTGTTCGCACGTTACGGTACGATGGTAGTGAGAAAAAAACTATGAGACAAAAGAAGGATGTAATGCTCGCCTAGTTTGCTATGATGCCAGTGGAGAAACATAGGACATGTCGTTCAATATTTGCCGATGAAGTCGCTCTGTACCGTGCGGGGTTACGGGGCTACCACGGTACGCGGCTATAACTTGTCGCTCTTACTGTGTGGGCGTACGGCGCTACCACGCTACGCTGCCATTATTTCCTACTTCACTGCATAAGTCGATCGTTCCTTGTGGGGGTACGGGGCTACGACGGTAGGCTGTTCCTTCATTACTTAATTGATTGTAAATACTTTGTCATAAATTCCTAAAGTGGTTTTTAGAGATGTTCTGGATGAATCGCAATACTAAAGCTACTATAACCGTACGAAACAGATTACGTTCACGCAGTGCTGCTTTAGCGGCTATCAATGCCTGCAGTGAGCACAATGGAAAGATTGCACGAACGCTATTTTCATTGCGCTGCAGCGGTGACAAAAAATGACTGCATGAGTGCTGCAGAGGCGATATTGGGAGCTGCTGGAACGCTGCAAGAGAGCTATTGCAAAATAGCAACATGAAGCTTTATGGTAGATTAGCAGCGCATCACTATAACGTACAAAGAAACGTTGAGAAGATAAGACAAATACTGTACAAACGAACTAACGTATGGAGAAACGTTGAGAAGATAAGACAAATACTGCACAAACGAACTAACATATGGAGAAACGCTGAGAAGACAAGACAAATACTGTACAAACGAACTAACGTACGGAGAAACGTTGAGAAGATAAGACAAATACTGTACAAACGAACTAACGTACGGAGAAACGCTGAGAAGATAAGACAAATACTGTACAAACAAACTAACGTATGGAGAAACGTCGAGAAGATAAGACAAATACTGTACAAATTAAACGAACTAACGTACGGAGAAACGTTGAGAAGATAAGACAAATACTGTACAAACGAACTAACGTACGGAGAAACGCTGAGAAGGTAAGACAAATACTGTACAAACAAACTAACGTATGGAGAAACGTCGAGAAGATAAGACAAATACTGTACAAATTAAACGAACTAACGTACGGAGAAACGTTGAGAAGATAAGACAAATACTGTACAAACGAACCAACGTGCGGAGAAACGTGAAAAAGACAAGACTAATAGTTCTGTACAGACAAACTGAAGTACGGAGAAACGTTGAGAAGGTTAGACTAATACTGTACAAACGAACTAACGCACCGAGAACGATTAATGTGACGACAGTAATATCGTGTGAACGTACTACGATATGAAGAAGCATGAGACGAGACTAATGTACCATACGAACGGACTAACGTACGAACGGACTGAAGTACGGAGAAACGTTGAGAAGGTTTGACTAATACTGTACAAACGACCTAACGCACCGAGAACAATTAATGTGACGACAGTAACATCGTGCGAACGTACTACGATATGGAGAAACATGAGACGAGACTAATATACCATACGAACGGACTAACGTACGACAACACTAGTAGTGTACGAACTAACATTCAGAACTAGAGAAACTTTGAGAGAGTGCAGCTGTTAGGCAACGAAATTATCACTAACTAGGAGAATTCCACGAGCTAAAACTGAAAATTCACGAGTATTTGGCTAGTTGACCACCGCCAAGGTCGAGAGCTGGTTGAATTTTTAAAATTTTTCATGTTGAGACCCAGTCTGTGGGCATACACGCAATTCTAACACTGCTTAGCTTCACAATGCATCACTGGGCGATTGTCAAAGCACACTTGTACATTCGTTTTCAATTCTATCTGAAAAGTTTGTCTGAGGCTATGTATATGTGGAGTGTATTGCAGCTAAACAAAACATGTCGAGCTGTATCAGTTGTCATTTGAATATGGTTCGAAGCAAATCGAATTGCTGAACGAGATCTTCAAGGGAAAAAGCTACGACGTTTTTCGTGTTCGGATATCACGTCAGACCATATGACAAAATTGGTCGGAAAATTTCGAAATTTGGTGGGACAATGTCTGATCACCGACTGTTACTTCCAGCACTGCTGCAGGCGGATGGTACATTAATCAGTATTCAGACTTTTAAGTGGCCTACTGTTTTCATAAAGGACAGGTTTTTTTTTTTTTCAGAACCCGGTCTTTTGCTTAAAAAAAAATTGAAGTACGCCGTTTCAGGACCATAATTTTTTTATGGCCCTGTCACTCTTTACCCGACCCGGTCATCCCCACAAATAATGAACCGTCCCTAACGTGCCCCAGACTCTGACGATCTGCTCGAGTTCGTGTTTATCAAGCATCTACTGCTATGCTCGTGTTTGTATTCACGGTCTAGGAAAAACAGTAAATATTTCGTCGTCTCTGTGAAAGCATTCTCAGTTGTGGGCGAATTTATACCGACATGCAACGTTTGAGTTGAATTTGCATCTTCAGCAGAATAAATAAGAGCGATAAGAAAGATAAGCTGAGTCATCAGAGTTTAAACATTACGTCATCCAGTAACGCTATAGTCAAAACATTGTGTCACACAGTCACACTTTTTGTCTCGCCGGTTGGTATAAATACGGGATCGCGCTAACATTTGTTAAACCTGGGGGGTGGGGTGGGTCAGAACGGCCGGTGAAAATGCCCATTGGGCCGTCTCTTTCGTTTCTGAAAAACCAAACGCCTTCAATTCTTTCTTCGATGGAAGCTTCGCGCAAGCGATTTCGCTCCATGTGCAAGTTGTTTTGAAGAGCACTTACTGATGCAAACTGAGTATGTTTTTCAAAACTTTTGCGAAAACTGTAAGGAATACGAAGAATCCCTCAATTAATTAAGCTTAAAAAGCTATTTTGGTGCAAATTTACAATAATACGTGTAATTTACTCCACCGTAGACTCGTAGAAGTGCTAGAGCATTTCCCAGAAAGTCCGCAGCTCGAACAGTCTTTGGAGATGGAAGATTTTCCTTTGCTGTGACAAACGGCACTTCGTCCTCGAAAGATGTTTTCTTCGCTCTAAAAGCTCTAAATTCCATGGCTTAACTTGTCGAGTGTTTGTTAGAGCTTCTTCTTTCGTTTTTTTAGTTTTAAAAGGTAATCCTTCGTTCCGAGAGTGAGCTATTGCCATTTTGAAAATTTTCGCGTAAACAACACGGCAGCCATTTTGAATGAAATGTGATCTTCTCGGAGAGTGACAAGAAGTCTTT
Organism: Siderastrea siderea; assembly: GCA_964030785.1. NCBI lineage: Eukaryota > Metazoa > Cnidaria > Anthozoa > Scleractinia > Rhizangiidae > Siderastrea > Siderastrea siderea. The sequence goes on from OZ034976.1 coordinate 9,449,254, forward strand.
CCTTCTATCCTTCAAATATATGCGCAGTATGTGAATTCTGATTGGTTGAAAGTTCCTCAAAACAACTAGGACAAAAGGGGACTAAAGAAGCCTTTCTATCGGAGGCTAGGGCCAAAGCTCATTCAAGCGAACAGCCAATAATCCGACGAGATTGACAAGCCTTGACAGTTAAATGACAGGACATGGAAACATTGCAAAACCAAATATGTGCACAGGTTGAAGCCCGAAAAAAAAAAAAACAAATAAATAAAGCTGTGCTCTGGAATGACCTTTCGAGCTCAGATTCACAGAACAGATCCCCAAATTTAGTTTTAGTGTAAAAAATAGTGCAGTATTCAAAAATTTCAGAAGTGGCCTTGTTACTTCAAAGAATAGCTTTTACAACAAATAACATTGTATTTTTAGTTAAATCATATACTCGAGATTAACAGCTGGAAAAAAATGAGATATGTTGTTGTGTGCTGCTCACTAGTTGTTCTTTAAAAATAAAAAATAAAAAAACTGGTCTGTTTGTCGTTAACAAGTGCGTCCATTTTGTCATAATAGTCTGTCTTAATTTGTCCATGACAACAGTCAATCGCTCTTTGTAAGCGGAGAGTATGACAATGTTTTCGTCGGTTTTCAGTCGTTTCAGTGCTTGTCGTTCAGCTTAAGTCAAGTTACTGTCAGGTAGAGAGGCTGATTGTATAGCAGAAGCTACCCTACTTCTGATGTTATCCTTGGTCGATTCTGATAGTTCCTCTAATCACAAATCCAGTATTTAGGGTACAGCGTCAAATGTTGTTCTGCCTTTGACATAAGCATACTGGTCACCATCTATAATCTTTGGTGACTTTTTGCCTGAGCGCAAGACAAGGGCTTTCGAGGCAATCTTCAGTACAGAGAAGCCGACTCCAAACGCGGCCGTTATCCCATCATTTAACAGCCTCGTTTCGTTCGAAATAGAGAAGAACTCCAAACGTGGCCGTTATCCCATGACTTAACGGCCTCGTTTCACTCGGCATAGAGAAAAACTCCAGACGCGGCCGTTACCCCATGAAGTCATGGGATAACGGCCGCGTTTGGCTCGGTATATATCACTATATACCAAGCGAAACAAGGCCGTTAAGTCATGGGATAACGGCCGCGTTTGGCTCGGTATATATCACTACATACACGCGTTCGTTTGAACAATATTTGTCTTATCTTCTTGACGTCTCTCCGTACGTTAGTTCGTTTGTACAGTATTTGTCTTATCTTCTCAACGTTTCTCCGCACATTAGTTCGTTTGCATAGTATTTGTCTTATCTTCTCAACGTTTCTCCGTACATTAGTTCGTTTGTACAGTATTTGTCTTATCTTCTCAACGTTTCTCCGTACGTTAGTTCGTTTGTACAGTATTTGTCTTATCTTCTCAACGTTTCTCTGTACGTTAGTTCGTTTGAACAGTATTTGTCTTCTCAGCGTTTCTCCGTAAGTTCGTTCGTTTGTACAGTATTTGTCTTATTTTCTCAACGTTTCTCTGTACGTTAGTTCGTTTGAACAGTATTTGTCTTCTCAGCGTTTCTCCGTAAGTTCGTTCGTTTGTACAGTATTTGTTTTATCTTCTCAACGTTTCTCCGCACATTAGTTCGTTTGCACAGTATGTCTTATCTTCTCAACGTTTCTCCGTACATTAGTTCGTTTGTACAGTATTTGTCTTATCTTCTCAACGTTTCTCCGTACGTTAGTTCGTTTGTACAGTATTTGTCTTATCTTCTCAACTTTTCTCTGTGCGTTAGTTCGTTTGAACAGTATTTGTCTTCTCAGCGTTTCTCCGTAAGTTCGTTCGTTTGTACAGTATTTGTCTTACCTTCTCAACGTTTCTCCGCACATTAGTTCGTTTGCACAGTATGTCTTATCTTCTCAACGTTTCTCCGTACGTGAAATAATGAATATATGAAACTCATATATTTGAACTGCGGAATGAAGAAATAAGTGTAAAGAAGATCCTCGCAGTTATTAACGCAACTTATGCAGTTGCGAAAAGAAAGCCTGAAAAAATCAGGCTTGCCGGGATTCGAACCCTGACCTCTGCGATACCGGTGCAGCGCTCTAACCAATTGAGCTAACAAGCCAACTGGGAGCTGGTCATTAGATTGGTTAGTAATATACCCGGGAAAGATGAAGATGAAATAATGAATATATGAAGCTCATATATTTGAACTGCGGAATGAAGAAATAAGTGTAAAGAAGATCCTCGCAGTTATTAACGCAACTTATGCAGTTGCGAAAAGAAAGCCTGAAAAAATCAGGCTTGCCGGGATTCGAACCCTGACCTCTGCGATACCGGTGCAGCGCTCTAACCAATTGAGCTAACAAGCCAACTGGGAGCTGGTCATTAGATTGGTTAGTAATATACCCGGGAAAGATGAAGATGAAATAATGAATATATGAAGCTCATATATTTGAACTGCGGAATGAAGAAATAAGTGTAAAGAAGATCCTCGCAGTTATTAACGCAACTTATGCAGTTGCGAAAAGAAAGCCTGAAAAAATCAGGCTTGCCGGGATTCGAACCCTGACCTCTGCGATACCGGTGCAGCGCTCTAACCAATTGAGCTAACAAGCCAACTGGGAGCTGCATTCCGCAGTTCAAATATATGAGTTTCATATATTCATTATTTCATCTTCATCTTTCCCGGGTATATTACGAACCAATCTAATGACCAGCTCCCAGTTGGCTTGTTAGCTCAATTGGTTAGAGCGCTGCACCGGTATCGCAGAGGTCAGGGTTCGAATCCCGGCAAGCCTGATTTTTTCAGGCTTTCTTTTCGCAACTGCATAAGTTGCGTTAATAACTGCGAGGATCTTCTTTACACTTATTTCTTCATTCCGCAGTTCAAATATATGAGTTTCATATATTCATTATTTCATCTTCATCTTTCCCGGGTATATTACGAACCAATCTAATGACCAGCTCCCAGTTGGCTTGTTAGCTCAATTGGTTAGAGCGCTGCACCGGTATCGCAGAGGTCAGGGTTCGAATCCCGGCAAGCCTGATTTTTTCAGGCTTTCTTTTGGCAACTTATTTCTTCATTCCGCAGTTCAAATATATGAGTTTCATATATTCATTATTTCATCTTCATCTTTCCCCGGTATATTACGAACCAATCTAATGACCAGCTCCCAGTTGGCTTGTTAGCTCAATTGGTTAGAGCGCTGCACCGGTATCGCAGAGGTCAGGGTTCGAATCCCGGCAAGCCTGATTTTTTCAGGCTTTCTTTTGGCAACTGCATAAGTTGCGTTAATAACTGCGAGGATCTTCTTTACACTTGTTTCTCCGTACATTAGTTCGTTTGTACAGTATTTGTCTTATCTTCTCAACGTTTCTCCGTACGTTAGTTCGTTTGTACAGTATTTGTCTTATCTTCTCAACTTTTCTCTGTACGTTAGTTCGTTTGAACAGTAATTGTCTTCTCAGCGTTTCTCCGTAAGTTCGTTCGTTTGTACAGTATTTGTCTTACCTTCTCAACGTTTCTCTGTACGTTACATGAGTTCGTTTGTACAGTATTTATCTTATCTTCTCAACGTTTCTCCGTACGTTAGTTCGTTTGTGCAGTATCTGAGTTATTTTCTCAGCGTTTCTCCGTACGTTAGGTCGTTTTTACAGTATTTGTCTTATCTTCTCAACGCTTCTCCGTACGTTAGTTCGTTTGCACAGTATTTATCTTATCTTCTCAACGTTTCTCCATACGTTAGTTCGTTTGTACAGTATTTGTCTTATTTTCTCAGCGTTTCTCTGTTCTCTGCAGTCATTTTTTGTCACTGCTGCAGCGCAATGAAAACAGCGTTCGTGCAATCTTTCCGTTGTGCTCACTGCAGGCATTGATAGCCGCTAAAGCAGCACTGCGTGAACGTAATCTGTTTCGTACGGGTATAGTGGCTTTAGTATTGCGATTTCATCCAGAACATCTGTGAAAACCACTTTAAGAATTTATGACAAAGTATTTACAATCAATTAAGTAATGAAGGAACAGCGTACCGTCATAGCCCCGTACACCCACAAGGAATGATCGACTTATGTAGAGTGACGTAGGAAATAATAGTACCCCCACACAGTAAGAGCGACAAGTTATAGCAGCGTAGCGTGGTAGCGCCGTACGCCCACACAGTAAGAGCGACAAGTTATAGCCGCGTACCGTGGTAGCCCGCTAACCCCGCACGGTACAGAGCGACTTCATCGGCAAATATTGAACGACATGTCCTATGTTTCTCCACTGGCATCATAGCAAACTAGGCGAGCATTACATCCTTCTTTCATCTTATAGTTTTTTCTCATTAGCATCGTACCGTAACGTGCGAACAAGAGAGCACAATCCGGCGATTAATTTTACTTGCATTTATTGTTTATTTTCACCTGTTAAAGTTACGAAAGGCACAAGATAATCACGGCTAGTTTAATTTTTCTTAATTGAGCGTGTTTGTAACGTAATAGTTTTGATTTTTACAATGACCAGTTTCCTCTTCTATACCTCAGTACATCTCCGTACACTGATCATGTTTGTATCGTAATAGTTTCAAAGTGCACAGGTTATCCAAAGGTTAGTATACATTGGCAAGGTGTTAGTGTTACCTTCCCCGCGTTTTCTCAGACGTTTCATTCAATTTATAGGGAACACTTTTATTATAAGTTATGTTACCATGGTAACTGAGTGACGAAAAGCTATAGAAATCATTGCATGCTTGGGTGATAAGTATGTATAAGGCAAGAGTAGCAGCGTACCGCGGTACGGAAGTGCATCCGATTTTGCGACAGCTATATAGATCATCCCAACTAACCTCACCCACTGCCAGACAACATCTCTACAGCTCGACGCGACTTGACCAACGCAACAACCCTCGATGATGTATAACTAGTGTATGTAGTTGATATACACTAATTATGACAGGGATCCCTTCTTCTATAACATTAACATAAAGGAGGCCAATTGATTTTCTTTAAGGGAGAACAAAACGTTGTCAGTTTTTCTAGGTCATTTTTTTTTTTTACGAATAAGGGAATTTCAAACATTAGCCCAGTTTTTCAGGGTCATTGTTTGCAATAAAGTAAGGACAAGTGAATTTTCACACATTAGCGTAATTTCTTCTAGCTTCTTATATCAAGCCCCGAAATTTCTCACATTGTTCTTTAAGAAGTTAGGCTTTTGTTAGCATATCGAAATGTTAAAGACATGATCTTTTAGCCAACTTCAGTTCCAACTTAAGGTACATGAAAAAAGGGTGGCGACTAAAGCTGTTCCCATTTTGGTGTACGAAAGTGTGATATGTTTGTCTGCCAGGAAGTGCTTCCCAAATGCCAGGAAATTATTTTGAGGTTTTGAATAACACAATACATGTGCATAGAAAAACGCAAGTGATAAACTGAAAAAAGCACGGCAAATACGCATAGAAAACGCTCCTGCGTTCAACAAAGTAAAGAAAACATCGGTGCTAATCAACAAGAGGCCCTCGTGGCAGAAATGAAAATCTCACTTGCTAGAAAAATCGTTACTAGACCTTCTTAAAATACACAACTTCACTTAGGATCGAAAATGCAATAACCAGATTGGCTAATTTGAATTAGCGAATAGAAATCCTTCATTTTCGATCCGCTCCACGGGTACTTTACGGTAGCATACCTCATTTTCAGCGAAATGAGAACAGCTTCCACTACCATTCCTCAAAACCTTAACATAGTAGAAACTGAAGAGATTCACTGAAAGAATCGAAACTACAGTCTTGCTTGAGACAAACCATGGAGGAAAAAAGCATCTTAAATCAAGACGGATCAATTTGCCTGTCCATATTGGCATACACTAACACGCGGTCGTCAGACTTGCTAAGAACAGGAGGAAGGATATAAAGTTCCTAGATACGAAACTCTCAGTTTCAAGAGGGGCTTACTCACACATGTTTGAATGAAGCAGAGTTCAGCCACCTACTACATGTTGCATAGCTACAAAGAAGCTACAACTTCAGATTCATGACGAAAAGGGTCTATAGATCACACTCCGTGATGCGAAAGACAACATCCTGCAACATAATTATACAAATAAGCCGGGCCCGGCGTTACAAACATCAGCAGGGAAATTAACTGATCGCGTTGAAGATAATATTTCAGATCCTTTATTGTCACAAATACAAAGATGAAAGGCTGAAAAACTCTATCAAGTTCCTAAACGAGCCAGATTCAACGTACCTAATATGCCGAAAGCGGCATAGAAACCACATTTAGTCGCTTAACAAACGATCAGAAGTCAAATTTAACTGAGAATAACAAACAGTGCGCTTGAGCCACAAGAATTCACCGGTTACTAGAAAATTGATCAGATATGACCTAGAGATCAAAGTTTTAAAAAATGCGACGCCTAAGTTGTAACGGCTCAATTCAGTCACCACAGAAAAATCCTCCAAACTAAATCCACTACAAAAACACAAGAAGCAAAATTGGTCAAAAGACCGAGATAATTTAAAGCCGTACTCGTTAGGGCAAAGCTTTGAAGGTCAAAGTTTTATCGATCTTGACCAACAGGAGTCGTGTTTGGCCTGTCAAGTTTTTGTAACATCAAGGGGAAGCGAGCTGGTTCATTACTGGGGAAGAGTAGGTGAGGGGGCTCATTACTGGGGAGGAGTAGGTGAGGGGGAGTTTTGTCAAAGATGGCGGATAGTCAGATCCAACAAACAGGGAGAGATTTATAATACAGTCGGCATTGCGAAAACTAAACAGAAAAATAAGGTGTTTGGATTCGGAGAACACACGATGGAAGTCGTGCTTAAAGTTGTGGCGTTGGTCGAGCTGGTCGAGCTGGTCGCGCTGGTGAAGCCATTGTCTGTCGGTCGAGTTGTTCCGTCCTGTGGTGGAACGAAGGTAAATGATAATAGAAAAATGTCAAGCGGATACAGTAGCAAATCGCAACACAACACAACGCAACACAACAGGGAAAAGACAAGAACGATACACACAGCAAATCGCAACACAACACAACGCAACACAACGGGGAAAAGACAAGAACACAACATGAATCGCAACACAACACAACGCAACACAACTGGAAGAACACAACATGACAAACCTCAAGACAGATATGCAAAGGACCGTCGAGCTGGTCGATCGACCAAAAACTCCACGGAAAAATTTGGTCAAAAAACGCTGCACATTTGAATTTCAGGCAGTTTCACAGTTTTTGTCTGAAATTGCCTCCTTTCCATGTTCAAATAACTTGTAATGCAAATGAGAAAAGTTATATGTAACTGTAAAAAGGGATGTATTGATGACATCTGCAGTGCAATTAACAATGCTGTTAGTACATTGTATTTCTACTCTTAAAGTAAATGTCAAGTGTTCAATACTCATGATGTTGTGTATTATTTCAAAGCTTAGAGCGTTTTGGTTCTTTTGCAGCTCTAAATCCTGCCTTCCTTTCCTAAGACTGCACAGAATCCACACATCTTAAACATCACTCCACCACTGAATATGAGACATGACTGGTTCAAGGACAACGTTGGTGAGTAGGTCAGGAGTGGATCTAGGATTTTCTCAAAGGGGGGATGACAATCAGTTAATCAGGGGTTGATAAATCAACAATATGCTATCATTTTTGCAGTCAAAAAGTGATAGACTTGAGGAGTCAGACAAGTTTGGAAACTTGCCAAAGGGTGGGGGGGGGGGGGGGTGTAACCCCCTTAACCCTCTCCCTGGATCTGCCTCTGTAGGTTTCTTTGTGTCCATGTAGTTTTCACACTTATCCACAAGATTCATCTGGACAGTAACCAATTGGAATCAATTAACAATACATTCATATGTTTGGGAAGGGGGGGGGGGGGGGGTTGCACAGGGGAATGGATATCCAGGAGAAAACGGCAGGGGAGGTGTCAGGGAAGTGGGAAATCCAAGGTGGTGAGAAGGGGGAGAAAAAGTAAAAAAAACTATACCATGCAAAAATAACATTATCATAGTATTTTGAATCAAAGGGAGGCAGCGTGGCTGAGTGGTTAGGGTGTTGGACTTCGAGTCTGTAGGCCCCAGGTTCAAATCCCACTCTGAGTACTTCGTGGATTTGTTTCATGGCAGTCCCCGACTTATAAATCCTTTGGCTGCGCTTGTAAATAGCCAACTGGTTTGCCTCCCGTCGGTTGGGATTGTTAAAACATGTAATGTTTCATTTGTAATATTTGTTTCAGTTGTTTGAGTGGCATGCCTGTGAAATAGCTGGTCTGTCGTAAGGTAGTATCAAAGATAGCTAAGCGCGCTGACCAATATAATCATCAATTTACATTTTTTGTTTTACAAATAATGGTCAAATAGGCATGAGAGAACAAAAATGGCATGGGGAATGGGATTATAGGGTACAGAAAGTAGAAAGTTTGTACCCCTCCCCCCCCAACAGCATATGTACAATAATTATGATCTAGAAGAAACTCTTTACATGGTAAACATTTTAGTGTTTTAATATATGTTTGTAAGTTAACTTTGACGTGTTTGTAATTATTAAAAACAAATCTGTGGAATGAAAAACTCCAAAAATTTAGCTAAAATGCGGAAACACTAACTCTTAGATTTGCAGTATTCACGTCCTCTAGAGAGAAAAGGCCTTGGAACCCTTATATCACCCTCAGAAGGGTACATATACTACACTAGTGTAGCCACCTGCTTCAAGGGGTGCCTGAAACAAAGCCCCAAGTGACTTCTGGTAAACTGCTTGTTATGTCTCCTTCCAATTTTCCTTGTTTATGTTTGTAAATCAAAGGGAAAATTTGGCATTAGATCAGAAGTCACTTAGGGCCTTATTCCATGCACCCCTTCATTAATCTTATTAATAGCCCACAGAGTTTGCCTGTTTAATGACAGGTGCAGTAATTCATCCTAAGCAATTATATATTTATACGCTTGATCTGTTTTCACTGTAAGTTCTATTACCGTATTTCTTCGAATAAGTGCCCACACTCTAGTAAGTGCCCTCCCCCAGATAAGCGCCCACCCCCTAGGCCATAATATCAAACAAGTGCCTCCTCTCGAATAAGCGCCCATCCCTCCCCCCTCACTTTCTTAAATAGTAGGGGTACAAGGAAAACCTGTTTTTATTGCCACTTTATTTGCAACTTTTTAAGCTTCAACTACAGCGGTAACAGTGCAGGAGAATAGTTTCTTTTCTGCTAACTCACTTCCAGTTATTTCCATCTCAATGTGCTTGCAGAGTTCTTTTATGTGCGTTATCTGTTCTTTTAATTTTTGTCCAATTGCCGTGCTCTTGGTAAATGCTGTAAACTTCCCAGGAACAACTAGACTATTCTCTAGTCTTCGAGGACCAGCAATTTCTACGATAATAAAGTTATTGTGATGCGTTACGTGGATAATGTTGTAGTTTTTGTTTTTCTATTAACGATTGTGAGCCAAAATAAAGTTACAGTTCGTTGAAAGGAAAACTTAATAAGCGACCCCCTCGATTAAGCGCCCTCCTTCCAATAAGCACCCCTCCTTTTAGCCAAAATTTTAAATAAGCGCCCGGGCGCTTATTCGAGGAAATATGGTATTTGTGCAGAGTAGAGCAGTCCCAAATAAATGAACACCAAGCCAAGTGATGATGACTGTAATTAATGCTGACTCTCATCTCATCACCTTCATTGTGTGAAGGAACATTTATTTTATAACCAGAGTTCTTAAAACACTATGGTTTGAAATCTTGGTGGTCACTCTACTCCGTGGGTTCCCATTGTAAAATCAAACCAAGAAAAACTTGTGCCTGATTTTCATGACGAGTGTCTAGAGATCAGACACCCTGTAATGAAGGTGCAAACAACATTTTCCATCAAACTGATGAACAGTCTTTAGTAATCTGATGGCTGGTGGTAAAACTGTTTTTAGGTTAGTTCTAGAATGCTGGTCTTAGACTGTGTATTAAATGAATGCTGATCTTGAGTCTCTTGATTTAAGCGTATTCAATATCCAAGTGGGGAATGACCTTGTGTGTACTGGGTATGTCCCAAGAATTCAAGAATGATGGAATTGCAGTCAATGCTCTGTGGCCAAGACAATGTAAGAAATCAGTGATAAAGTAAAGACAGCTAAGATACAACTTTGTAAACTAATATAGTATTTAGTCAAGAAACAACTGCGACCTGTCAGTTGTCCTTCTTTAAAAAGTTTTACCATCTGACATGAAATTTTCTTGGGATCTAGTAATATTATTATATGCGAACCTGATAAGCTGCATTTTGCAAACCTGTTCTAATCTACCCTGGACACCAAAAATCCCTGCCCTATCCAAGGTAAGGTAAGGCAAGGTAAAACTCTCTGATTTCTATACCCCATGCACGACTAAACTGCTCAAAGATCAACCCCCAGGTTTGCAATGGCACGTATCCATGTAGCTTTTATATCGAAGTACCCCTTCCTGGGGTATACGCCTAGTGGTTAGAACCAATATGAGACAATGTGCATGTCTTGTCTAAGAAAACATCATGATAACAGAGTGCAGAGTGAGGTCTTCTCAAAGTCCAATGCCCTAACCACGAGTTATATTTGTCTAGTTTCTTCCTATTGTAATGTAATCAAGCTTTCCATAAGAACCCTTATATTGCAATTAATTCAACAGCTATTGCTACTGTTGCTGTGGAAGTGATGGTTGGAAAAGAAGGCCTGGCATATTGCCGCTCTGATCAGATCGTGGCTGACGCTGCATATGTTATGCTGACAAGAGACAGTCGATCCAGGACTGGAGAGTTTCTTTATGATGAGGACGTCCTCGCTGAAGAGGGAATAACAAATTTTGATCAATATTTGTTCTCCCCAGGTAAATAGATCATTCCAAGTAACCACATGGCTGACTGTAATCTCCAGTTTATGTACCAGTAAACAACTCAGGGTATTGTTAATCCTCCCAAGATGGGAAGCTAGTCCATCACAGCATACCCAGCATAGAGTGACAAGGAGTATTACTACTCCCACCTATCTGGATGGAATGCCAGTCCATCACAGGATACCCAGCATAACTTAGTGACTAGGAGTATTACTACTACTCCACCTGGATGGGATGCTAGTCCATCACAGGATACCCAGCATAAGGTGACTACTGTGTGGCACTAAATTTTTGCGGGTTCTAATTTTGGCGATTTTTGCAGTTTTTTTGCGATACGCAAAAATAAGTTCCAACAAAATAAAATTACCACAAATTTTTTCTCCGCAAAAATTTTCTCCACTGTGGAAATTATATACAAAAATACTGGTTTGAAGCAGAAAATGCCATAGATAACCTGGTGCAAAATACATCAAGTGGTACCCTAGTTATTTTCGGTCCATTGTAGTGTAATAGAGTGACATTCCCATGTTGTTTTATTTGTAGTTCAGTTGCTTTTACTGGGCCTTTACTCAAAAAATGAAAATGTTATCAGTTCCATTTGAACGTGACTTCCAGAAAATCGCAAAAATTAATTCCCAGCAAGAAAAACCAGTCTTTTCAAATCGCAAAAATTAGTTCCTGCAAAACACAAAACTCTCCAATCCGTAAAATTAAACTCCCACAAGAATTTAGTGCCACAGGGTAGGAGTATTACTACTCCCACCTGAATGGGATGCTAGACCATCACAGGATACCCAGCATAAAGTGACTAAGAGTTTTACTACTCCCCACTGCATGGAAAGCTAGTCCATCATAGGATGCTCAGTGTAAAGTGACCAGGAGTATCACAACTCTCTCCTGGATGAGATGTTAGTCCATCACAGGATACCCAGCATAAGGTGACCAGGAGTATTACTACTCTCTCCTGGATGAGATGCTAGTCCATCACAGGATACCCAGCAGAAAGTGACTAGGAGTATTACTACTCTCTCCTGGATGGAATGCTATTCCACCATAAGATTACTCCTTGGCAGCTTTATTTACATAGTTTGTTGTCTGAGGATACAAAATAAGGGATGTCAGTCAAAAAAATTATCTTTATAAATTTTGATGTTTTTGTATTACTCTCATAGATGCAATGATGACAGAAAGCAACTCACCATGGAGTCCTGCATTAGGAGTGGCTGACACATTTGAGATGATCAAGAGCTTGTGCAATGAGGAGCTTGTCCATAGTGTGAATGGCATCTTTGAGTTTCACTTGGGAGGAAAAGAGCCTGGAAAATGGTATCTTGACCTCAAAAACAATACAGGTACAGTATCTAGACCTAAAGTCTTGGGCCCACTACCAAAGCCTATTGCCTGCTACCTAGTACATATGCCTTATTAGATGTTTCGGTGTGAAGTATCGCCTAAATTTTACGAGTTGTGTTGTATTATGATGAGCCCACAGGGCGAGTCAAAATACAAACAATGAGTAAAAATATATACGGCGATACTTCGCACCGAAACATCTAATAAGAGATTTATTGTCTAACTTAACCTTTTGTAACAGGATGAGCGTGCGCACGGTACTGTACAATAACCAACAGTACAAGACTGTGGGATATTTGTACTCGTTTTGTGTACTTTCTGTACAATAACTAATACAGTTGGATAATAAATGTGACTATCCACCTAGTGCAGATACTATCAGTATCTGTTCTCTTAAATCAAGGAGGCTTCATAATTCATAAGCCCCATGTTTCCTTTAATTCTTCAACCCCTGACATCTTGATACAAATTCTCCTTACTGGTCTCCATACATTTCATTGGCCACTAATTGGGAGAACTTGTTTAAACATCAAGACAGTTCATCTTTAGTCATCATTTCCTAAATTCTCATGACCTGTATGTGTGATAGTGCAGAGATCTTTTTTTAAGCAAGAAAACCTTTATTAAAGCAAAAAAAAACTTTTAACAATGGTTTGGAACACATAACAAAATAGTGCACAGATGTGATGAGGTGAAAATTAATGCTGATCACTTTTGGCACATAAAAGGTAAAACCTCCTTACCACAGTCTTAATCATTTTTTTTCTTTTGCACTTCATGTATGTGTAGCAAACCTGAGCAATTTCTTATTGGTGGAAATGTTAACAAGATCACTCTAAGAACTGTTATGAAAGAGAGGAAAAAATTTACTTGATCATAGTGCCTCCTGAATTCAGCTTCACTTTAATGCGACCAATTTTTTATGCTTGTTTTAATGGGTCTTCGCTGTATCTGCACCTATTTCAGTATTGAAGAGTTGTCATAATCGTAATCATAATCATGCCTTAGAAAATGCTTTGTACAGGGTCCCAAAGGGAAGAGGGGAAGGCCTTTGGAGCCCTAAAGTTTTTGCTGTGAAGCCCTGAGCCTAAAGCCTTTTATATTTGGAGCCTGGACAATAATGGTGGCTTTGCCTAAATGGAGCCCTCGAGTAAAGCTATCGAAGTTCCCTAGATCGCGATTTTTTCATCTTGGATCCCTGGAGCACTGCTTTAATAGTACGGAGCCCTAGAGCCCCACTTTGGGACCTTTAGCGGAACCAAATTTTACCTTCATAACATCTACATGTTTGTATTCTTTGACTATTACAGGAAACGTAGGGAGGGGGTCCTTTCCTGGTGGGGATGCTGGCTGCACCATGATTTTGGACTCAGAGGATTTTCTGAGAATGTTCCAGGGACAGTTGAAACCAATGCAAGCATTAATGGCAGGAAAATTGCAAGTCAGAGGAGACAAGATGTTAGGAATGAAACTTGAGAAGTTCATGGGAAAAGTGAAATCTAAACTTTAGCAATTTCTCCAAGAGAAACTCAAACTGCATGATTTGGTAACATTGCTGAGCTTCAAATGAAAGCTCGATATCAGACAATGGACGACCAAATTTTGTGTCCAAAGAAGACACTAAAGTTGGAAAGTTGTATTGACTCTATATTGAAAGGGACTTTGAAAAAGTCCGGCTACAATGATATTTTAAGACACGGGCTGGAGAATTATGATGCTTACCGTGCGAGCACTAAAATTGTGAACACTAAGAATTATTTTTAGAACTGATGTTTATTTTGTCGCGACCAATCGGAGGTGAGATCAAACCACAAGAAAAACTGCAAACCACAGAATTTTATTACCATGACGGCTTGCGCTTTATTCATCTACAATCTGATTGGTTTTCTTTCCCAACACAATAATATTCCAGAAATAATTCTAGTGTTCCTGGTTTCTTAATTTTACTATAAACGATTTACTGCCTGTGTCAAGGCAACTGAAAGCACGTTTACATTTTGATCAACAGACAAGAACGTAGAATAGAAATACATTGAAGTGAAGCACGAAGGACTTCGTAGTAAGTGAAGTCGCTTTAGAGCCACAGGAAGCCCACCCTGCCAGATAACCCGGTTTCTATAGCATGGACCAACTGAGAATTTACTACTCCCACGTGGGTGGGATGCTAGTCTATCGCAGGGTTACCCCTGGCAGTATGTCGCGGATACCCATTTATACACTTGGGTGGCGAAAAAATGGACAAATGAGAAAGTAGAGACTATTTAAAGGAGCAAAATCTTTCAAGTTGGTCACTTCTCACTTTATTTAAGTAACAACAGTAAAGCGTTATAAAACAGTCTAATTATGTGTACAAAAATTGCTGGCATTTTTATGATAGTAATAAGAATCCAGTGACTAGTTTAACGAGGAGACGAGACTGGAACATCCAACAGTCAAACAACAGTATACATCCATGTTACGACATAAAAAGCAATATCACCAGGATGCTCAAATACAAGAACTTATCAAAACTAATGACCCTGTACAATTTTGGTCCACTCTAAAAACTATCTCTAAATCGACTTCCACTAATGCCGATTCTAATGTCCCTGTAGATGAACTGTTTAAACACTTCCAACAATTACACTCAGCTCCCGAAGGAGAAGATACCTTTTCCAAAACCCAGGAGATTATTATGGAAGGCCTGTAATGCAATGAACAGTCTTTAATGCGATTTAACGACGGTGCCTCCTAATACAGATGTACTTTTGCAAAGGTTATGACTACGGGGAAAAAAGTAGATCTTAGCAAGGTTTATTTTTAAAAAACCGTTAAAATACAAAGAATGTATGGCAATTTCTTTCCAAATTTAAGCTCAATTCTCTCTGAAAAATGCGTGGCACCCCCAATTTTCCTTTTGGATTCTGATAGCCCTTGCTAAGATCTGCTTTTTCCACACAGTCATAAGCCGCGCAAAAATATTGTTGCATCAGAGGGAAAATTCCTTAAGAAGCCCGAATATCCCGAGATGCGCAGAACGTATGCGCAGTAACAATAGGAGGCACCGTCCTTAATGAACTCGATAGTCCTTTCATGGTGGAAGAAACCGAAAACGGCATTAAAAAACTGAAAAACAAAAAGGCGGCCGCTACCGACCGAATTCGAAATGAAATGTTAAAAAGTGTTCGTCACTTCTTGATGACCTTACTGAAAAAATTGTTCAATCTTATACTCGAGGCAGGAACCTTTCCGGATTGTTGAACCATGGGACTAAATTACCCCTATCTTTAAATCAGGGGAAAAGTCAAACCCGGCTAATTACAGAGGCATCTGCGTGACCAGCTGTCTAGGAAAACTCTTTACAACTCTTTTAAATACCAGACTTCACAATTTCGTCAGAGTCAGCATTTATTACATCCCTCACAAAGTGGACTCCTAGAGGGATTTCGAACAACAGATCATATTTCCTCTTTATGTACCCAAATTGATAAGTATGTTACCAACGCGAACAAAGGAAAACTGTTTTGCTTTATCGTAGATTTTCAAAAGGCTTTTGATTCTATATGGCATGATGGTCTACTTTCTAAGCTGATCAGTTCCTATAAAATGGGTGGACGCTTCTATCAGTTAATATCAGAAACGTACTGCAGATCGAAATGCGCCACAAAATGCGGAAATCGAAGAACCAAATTTTTCGACTACAACAGGGATGTAAGGCGAGGATGAATCCTCTCCCCCTTGCTATTTAATTTATATCTAAACGACATTCCTTTTCTGTTAGACAACTCATGTGATTATTCTGCCAAATGGGCTTCCGCTAAATTGTTTATTCTATGCAGATGATTTATTTTTAATATCCCGAAGTGTTTCCGGCCTTCAAAAGAAAATCGACGTTCTCCAAAACTATGTCGAAAAATGGCTCTTGAAAGTTAATCGTCACAAAACAAAGGTACTAATTTTTCAAAAACAGAACCGTAAAGCCACCTGGGAAAAACATTCTTTCTTTTCAAATGGAAACCAAATTGTCAATACTCCTGAATACACCTACCTAGGAACAACATTCAATTCGAATGGGAGCTTCGCCACCTCCAAAAAGAATTCAGTAGAAAAGTCTAGACGTTCCGTATTCGCTTGTAAAAGATATATTGAATTCAACAAACTTTCTATATCCAAATGTAATTTCCTCTCTCATGCCTTATTTGCCCCCGTTATTCTATACAGTTCGGAAGTATGGGGGGCATATGATAGCCTCAATCTGAAAAAAATGGGAGAAAGATCCCATTGAGCGTTTTCACTCACAGTTTTACAAAATTATCCTACCTTGGCCTAAACAGAAGAGCACCAAACGTCGCAGCACGAAATGAAACTGGAAGACTCCCTCTCAAGTTAATTGTCTTCTCCAGTATAATAAAGTTTTGACTTCACCTACTAAAGCTTCCGAGCTCAAGCGTTGCTGGACAATGCCTTCAAATATGACCCAATTGGCAGATTCTGGAAAAAAAATCCTTCATACTTACAATGTATGATATGCTGAAACAATATAGTACCAACTTTCACGCACTCCGATTTCCGAGCTATGATTGATACTAACGGGAATGAACTAAGCAGTACCGATCCAAAGTAACTTTTAAAATGAGTTAAAAATACATCAACTGATATAAAATGATCAAATGCAATAAAAAAACTCCCATTTACTCTACTTTCTAAACAGATGTAACTACACTATAACAAACCAGAAACATCGGCGGGCAGTAGCAAAACTTAGGGCAGGTAATCATAACCTAAGAATTGAAACTGGAATACATTTCACCCCTAAACTCCCTGAGCATCTGTTTGTCAAAATTGCAGCTCAAATGAAGTGGAAAACGAAGCACACTTCCTCTTATTTTGCAACGAATATATATGACACAATTAGAAAATCTTTAGTGGAAGATATCATTAACAAATATCCCGATTTCGATTATTTAAATGCTAATCACAAAATTGTTTTTCACTTTAATAGCAGAGAAATGTTTTTCACTTTAATAGCACTTCGAAATGTCACACTAATGCAGTTTCATTGGTAAAAAATTAGGTTACTTCATTTAGGAAGCTTTTACATTAAGAAATGAATCAATAGATACAAGAATTGTAAATTAACCGCTTTCGCTACTTTACTTTTGCACTTTTTTTTTCTTTTTCGATTTTTTTAAATGTGCAATACCATTTGTAATTGGGAATGCAATTAAACTGTTGTTGTTGTTGTTGTTGTTGTTGCTATCAAAGTTCGGTTAGATTGGATCAGTCAAAAGCAGGAGGTCACCGATCAAAAGTAAGAGTGTGGTTTTCAAAGTGCAAAAAGTGCTGTGTCGCGCCAAAGGATCACAAAACACTGACTTTTGGGGACTCTTGTCCCTTTATCATATCTGCGCTTGAACACATTTAAATGGAACAAGCCGCAAAACAACGGCATTGAAGCACGCACAGAGGGTTTCTAAAATCGTAACTTGTTCATGGCTTTTGGCTGTGGGCTCTTGAAGCATTCTTTTTCACGTGGGCCTCGCGTGACGTCTCCCCATGGTGTTCGTCTAAAACCTACCCTCACCGCGGAGACCAACGAATTTTGAGCTACTACGCTGTGCAACTGGTAAACAAACTTGTACATCATTTATTAGCCAATCAGAATGCCGATCAATCAATCAGAAAGAAAACTTCGAAACCAATCGTGACTTAGATTACGCGCCATTTTCGCCCTTTGCTACCTGTCTATTACCCCCTCCCTGCCACCCAATGTTGCTCGGGATATCCTGATCTGCATGTTTGGACAGAAATCCTGACAAATCACCTGCATGGAAGCTGATGTGCTCAGGCGCAAAAAATTTTCCTGCTTTTAGAAAGCGCTAGTAGCGAGCGCGGAAGGGAAAGGGAAAGGTATCCGCCTCCTCTTTCCTCTCGGGCTACGCGCTCATGTCTCGCGCTTCGTGCTGGGGACAAATTGCCCTTTTCCCTTTCCTTTTGGTGCTTACCATGAAGGCTGTACTTTCATCTTCAATGAGCCCTGCCATGAGGGGCAAGCTGGTTCCCAGGGTGCCATGAGGGGTTGCTATCGTACCTATTAGGGGTTAAATTTGTGATCGCTTCTCTCCCCTTAATGGCGTTTCATTAAATCTGAAGCCAGGAATATATGGCAGCTGACAGTGAGGGTAGCTGCTTGTCACAACTGGTACCTCTGAGGAGTGAAAATGCATTCAGACCACGCCCCACTTTAAGGTTTCCTTTCAAAATGTCCGACGAGCACCACCGTTCTTGGAGCACCCCGTCTTCCCTCCTCCTACCAACCCCCCCCCCCCCCCCCCCCTTCCCCCGGCCAGGACCGTCACGAGACAATTCAACGTCAATTTGGATAAAATGAATTCGCTGACGTGCAGGTATGTTGTTGTAAGACTCATCCAGTCTCATCTCAATTCTCTCTTCAAAATCTCCCTGCTACGCGGCACGTGTTCCACACGCCAACTCCTCGCGCGCGGCGCTGAAAACGAGAAAGGCACGCGCGATTCGCGGTAGTTGCTGACCACAAGTCCCGTGGGCTCTGTAATAGACTTTGTACGAAAGATACAGAGATTGCCAAGATGTTGAACACGGGGTAAGAACTTATAAAATAATTTCAATTTGTACTATTTTTGCCATTGGCACAAATTTAAATTCATCTAACTAACCTATTTTTCCTCGCAAAATATATTTTTCAGAAAATTAGCTGGTAAAACATTATTTATAACCGGTGCAAGTCGTGGAATTGGAAAGGCCATCGCTTTGAAAGCAGCAAAAGATGGAGCGAACATCGTTATCGCCGCTAAAACGACAAAACCCCATCCGAAACTGCCTGGAACAATCTATACTGCAGCAAAAGAAGGTCATTATTAAGATTTTGTGGAATAAGCTATCTTCTTTAGAATTATAATATTTACGTGCCCTGCATTGTGTAAATTGATAGCGTGACCTTTACATTGCGAACTGTGATCCCAGCTCCTTTGAGACGAAGTATAAATTGTCGTCTACGTAAGTTATAATTTTCTTTTGCCCTATTAGGTCTGGGTAATAGAGGAGCTTTAATGATTTAATAAAGTTTCTTTTGATTCTCACTGACAGGACGTTCAGTTTATGGTGTGATCAACTGGTTACCAGTTGACACTGATTGATTGATTGATTGATTGACTGACTGACTGACTGACTGACTGACTGACTGACTGACTGATCAAGTGCAATATTGATTTTACATGTTTGATTTTCTTATCAGTTGAGAAGTTTTGCATCAGTTATTTCCAGCAGTGCCCATCCTCCCCCTTCCCCCCTTCCCCCCCCCCCCCCCCCCCAGGCCGACCCCCAGGCATGAGCATTTTTTGAAAACAAACCGGCAAATGCCCCACGGCGAGGACAAACAAGCTGTTCAAATGCCCCGCGGTACAGGTAAAAAAATAAGTTGATTTCTTAGTTCTCGAGCTTATCTCCATTCTAATCAAAGCTAAATCATGCCAAACTAAGTCTGAAATAAGTCTTATTTCTGTGTATTGCTTCAGTGATCATTAGTTCTGTGGATCTACCTTCTCATTTTGTCCTCTTTAGACAAAGTTAATCTCAAATTTATCGTCCTTGCCCAGGTCGGACAATGATGAAAAATGCCTCACTAATGCTCGGGGGGGTGGGGGGATGGGCACTGCTGGAATTGACTGATGCATTACAATTAGTTGCCTCTCTCTCTACCCAGAAGAGTTTAAAAATTACATTGTACAAAAAATGAAGTGAGGCTATTTGCATGATTTTTTTGCAGTTGAAGAGGCTGGTGGGAAATGCCTTCCTTGTGCAGTGGATATTCGTGAGGAAGAAGAGGTAGCAAAGGCTGTACAAGAAGCTGTGAAGAAATTTGGTGGGATTGACATACTTGTCAACAATGCTAGTGCCATTAGCCTAACAGGAACCCTGGAAACACCAATGAAAAGGTTACACAAACAATATTTCACTCTCAAAAGTAGCTAAGTATAACATGAAGAATTCAGACTTCTTTCCAGTTGCATAAATTTTTTTAAATAATCTCTTCCCAAGAGTGAGCTCTCTCTGCCTCACCCTACCCCCCAAAATGATAGTTCAAGTGAATATAAGCCAAAAGCTAAGGGCAAATGTTTGGAATTTTATGTTATTTTCAACTAATCAGTGTGCAAACAGCACCATAGGAGATTACTGCTTCACAACATTCATTCAAGTGTTCACACTTAGGAATCACTTTAATAAATAGCACAACAGGAAAGAACTCGGTTCAATGTCTTTTATTTGAATGCCCATTTTTTAGGAATTCATCTACAAACTCAGAACTTTATTTTTGGATTTTTTTCACACCTCACCCCAGACTTCCTGCAGTTATTTTGTTGTGCCCTCTAAGGTGCGGACACACAATGTATCATTGCACGCAACATTGCGCACAACTTTTGGGACGGGGGGTAGCCACACCAAACAACTTCTGTTGCAACATGTCACGCAACCTTGCACATGCAAGTTTTTTTGCAACCAAAACAAACATGGCGTCAGTAGCCATGAAACCAAAAGCTGCCACAATTACCATCTTGTTACTTAGGTGTGGTGCCTATGAGCAGTGGTATCCAATAATACAGGTGGAAATTCATTGGTCGAAAGTTGCAAACTTCATCACAAAGTTGCATGCAATGTTGCAGATGATGGACGCACAATGAAACAGTTGGGCATGATGTTGCAGAAGTAGGAGCTGATTCTACTTCTGCATCAGTTGCACACAACCTTGTGCACAAAAATTTCAAGGGTGGACACATGGTGCAACTTTCAAGTTGTCGCGCGATGTTGCGTGCAGTGTTGCGCCGTGTGTCCAGGCCTTAAGATAACTGATGCCAAGACCAATCATTATTAATAGTTGTTATTTTTTTTCATAGATATGACCTTATGAACTCCATCAATGCTAGAGGAACATATTTGTGGTAAGTCCTCTGTACTAGTACAAATTTTTGATACAACATTATAGCCCCATGGAATTCTATGTGGGAGGTACCCCCTGCTAGGATTGGGGGAAGTGGTGCAAAACAGACACTGTCTTGGACAGTAATTACCAGTAATCAGATCTGAATTTTATTTATATAGCTTTTGGAATGAAACTTTCCAATTTCTTTTATCAGCTCACAAGCCTGCCTGCCATATCTGAAGTCTGGAAAGAATGCACACATCTTAAATATCAGCCCACCACTGAACATGAATCCCCTATGGTTTAAGAGCCATGTTGGTAAGTATTGCACATTTATGTTTGGTTAATGCCGTTTGTTGTTCTGTGACAGTCATATAAGGTACACCGTATATAGGAGAAATGGAGTACAGTTGGTTGTCAACTATCTGATCAGAAGTGTTCCATGACAGTGTAAATCAGCGTGAGAAAACTAAGATGAGATCAAAACAGGTGAAAGGAATAAGTCCAATGTTTCAAGCTTTTATTTCATCCCTTTTTTCAGGCAGTTACCACAAGCAAATTACAAACAAAACATTTCTGCCTGTATATATGACTTTATTAAAATAATAATGAAGTGCTGGAGCTCTCTAGGCTTGTTTTTTGTTTGTCAGTTGTTACGGTGGTTCTAACTTTTAAGCCTGTATGTTGTGGAAGAAAAACCAAGAGTGTTAACTGATGAAATGAAAGCTGCGGAGCATCTGTTTACATATCAGTATTAATTGGTTCACTTGTAATGATTTTTTTGCAGCATATACAATGGCTAAGTATGGAATGTCCATGTGTGTACTTGGCATGGCTGAGGAATTTAAGGATGATGGAATTTCAGTTAATGCTCTGTGGCCTAAAACAGGTGTGAATGGCATGAAATTTTTTGCAGGTTTTTATATTTGCAATTTTGGTCCACATTAGATCCACAAGAAATGGATCCTGCAAGAATTAATTACCTGCCTATTAAATATGGGAATGTCACTAATTCTTCTAGACTTTGCTTATTTTTAAGCAAACTTAAAAATAAACCTGTATACTGTCAAGTTTTTTAAATTAAAGCATTCTTAGTTTTGCACTTTGTGAAATTCAGTTGTCAAGCACCAGGTTAAAGCAGGGTAAACATTAATAAATAACACCGTTTCTGTATGTAAATGAATGTCTTCAATTTTTAACCCTTTAAGCCTCATTATCAGCATGTATTTTCTCCTCTCTTCTTTGTATACATGTATGCAATGCAAGTTGGGAGAATTTGTTTAAACATTCATGAAGACACTATCCTTGGTAATCAATTTCTTTATTCTCATGACTTGTATGTTTTGACCATGTAGTGATGTTATCAGGGGAAGTTAGATACTGGTCACAGACATTCTTTGGGCTTGTCACGCATTCCTGCCCCTTGAACATCTGCTTAACAGAGCCATCATATGAGTTCTGAAATGCTGTGCAGTTAACCCAAAGGACCAATCATCATTGTCCTGTAAATTAACCCTTCAAGGCCTAAAAGTGACCAAAATGAAGTTTCTCTTTGCATTATCAATATTTGTTCAGACATTCAAGTGATGAGAATAAAGAAAGTGATCACCAAGGATAAGATGTCTTGATATTTAGACAAATTCTCCTTACTAGTTCAATAAGAAACGTATGGAGAACAGTAAGGAGAATATGCATTTTTATGTCAGGGCTTAAGGGGTTAAAATGACTCCTGCCATGAGTGTGCGTGAAGGTATTTCAAAACTACCGTATGGTTTGTCTAAAAGCTTACACTTAGTTAGTTATTTCCTTGGTTCAACTGAATGAAATCTGGAGATGTAAATAAACTGCATGAGAAAACAACAGTGTGACGCTACATTCTACAATTCAGTTTTGAAAACAAGGTCAATTTCATTGTACAAAAACTTGTTATTGGTGAACATATTTCTCGTGGGGGAAATGGATTGTGTGATGAGCACTAGGCATTAACCACTTTCAGTGGTCACAATAAAAATAATATTTTAGTTAAGACCAGGAGTGAGTGTTTGCTCAGGAGATGCCAATTGACAGGAGGTTTGTAATTATAACAACAATATTGTGTGTAAGGCTGGCCATCAGGGACTAAGCAACTGGGAGTGCTCCGGAGAGTTTTCCACTTGCAGAGAGTAATAATAATATTGTAGTGCCAGGGGGAGAGTAGCCTGTTCCAGGCGTTCATACAGTGGAGCGTGAGCAAAAATATACATATGTAGCGACTGGGGGGGTCTCCCTTTGTTTTTTCCCGCTCTTTTGCTTGCTATATTTTCGCTCACGCTCCACTATCTGAATGGTGGAACCTATATTTTCGCTCGCGCTCCACTGTCCGAATGCCTGGAACAGGCTAGGGTGAGCCAGAGACCAAGGATGCCTACGAGCAGTGCCCTTAGCTTTTTAGGTTTCACACTGTCTAGTGCCTCATGAGAACAGCCACAAGATGGTGTGGTCAAAGTGAAATTTAAGTTTCAGGTCTGCTAGCAGAGGTTTAAAAATATTTATGAACTGTCTCCTTATATGATTCAACAGCTATTGCTACAGCAGCAATGGAGATGTTGGGAGGAAAAGAGGCATTGGCACAGTGCCGCTCAGAACAGATCATGGCTGATGCTGCATATGTTATTTTGACAAGGGATAGCCGAGCTAGGACTGGAGAGTTTCTCATTGATGAAGATGTCCTCAGAGATGTAGGAGTCACAGACTTTGAGCAGTATTCTTGTGTACCAGGTATGTAAAGAGCTTTATGATATTTTGACTTACAAGGCTGACTGGGGAGGGGGGAGGAGGGAGGGGTACTCCATTGTAAAAGCTATATAGGCATGTGCTGCCCCAGGGGTATAGTTTTTGAGCTTATTTGGTCTGAAAATGGATATGGATTTAAACTGTTTCAGTCTAAATGTCTGAAAATGAGTATGGATTTTAACTATTTTGGTCTGAAAGTGTGAAAAAGGGTATGGTTTTTGCAGACGAGGTCTGAAACTGGGTATGGATTTTAGAGGCAAGGTCTGAAAATGGTCTTTTTTAAATATAATTTTTGATCTGAAACAAGGTCCCAGGTGGCACACCTCCACTGAATAAATTCCGAGGAGTTTCAACCCTCCCCCTTCCCGCTCCGGGGTAGGCCGCGGGGATTCTTGGATCACTCTTCCAGAATCACAAAAAATTTTAAAATCCCTCCAGATAATAGAAGTATTTCTAAATGGAAATCAAAGATCCTCAAACATCTAAAACCGAAAATACTCCAAATTTAACTCCCGCCAAAAATTCGTTCCTTTTTCGGTCGCTAGAAATTGGTAAACTTCTTTTGACCCTGTTTGTGTTACTTCCGGTTACGAAATTTCCGGTTTTGCAGTCACAAAGTGCACCTCAACTGATCTGCACGCGGTCACATGGGCGACTCTATTTTTCCTTCCCAGGAAGTAAGCTTTTGCCGGACTTCTTCTTGGATGTTGAAGGATACGATCCTCACAAAATGCTCGACAAAAACAAGAAGGCGACACAAAGTTCCCCTCAAGGCAGCTCTGGGGGAGGAGTAGCGCAGATTTTTGACACGATCAAGGGCTTGTGTAACGAGGAGCTCGTTCAAAGTGTGAATGGCGTCTTTCAATTTCATTTGGAAGGAACGGAACCCGGAAAATGGTATCTTGATCTCAAGAACAATTCAGGTACGAAGACAGTTAAAAGAGTTTTCAGGAATCACAAATGTGCCGAAGTGAATTTCCTGGTTTGAGAGCCCTCGATTTCTTGATTGTATAACTCAAATATCTTCCTGGACCTTTCTTCATCCACAATAGAACCAAACGTTATTGATTTGTGCAAACTAGAGCGAGTGGGAGTGTTTATCTGCGTCTGGGGTTCGCCTCTCTCACTACACCATTCACCGACCCGCTAGGCATATCAGACTAGAGAGGGAAAAGTCAGGTCTTTCCTTGTGATCGCCACCCTCGATATCTCGATTTTTTTTATCACCGGTTAGTCCGTAATAAATCGCTGCAAACCTTAGGCTTAACGGCTTATATAAGCAGCGACGCTATCAAGCGATTGCGTAAGAGCGGTGCAAGATTAACCAGAAATTAATTAAACAGGACACAATAAGCAGAAGTAAACAAGATTTATTTCGAGAAGTAAAGATTTATTTCGTGCTATTACATATATTTTCACCCTTTTCTATTTTTAAATGAACTCCACATACAACGCATCTGGGCTGCCTGTGGTACACTCTGTAAGATTTCGTGACGAAGCGAAGAACGTGACGAGCGAAATACGCGCGTGCATCCCACACGATCCTCACTCTCCATGTGACCACATGCGTTCATTTCCCAACCATTCACCTTACTTTTGATTTTTTTTTTGATTTTCACAATTTTCACAATGTAGAGAAATGGCGCGAAAATGAAGACCGAGCTTTCGCCAAGTCCCGTATTTTATTTGAAACCGAAAATAAAAGCATCGATTTTTCGCGAAATTGAGTTCTTTCGGAATAAGGCAATTTGGGTCGTCCCGCCAGTTCGAGCAACATTTCTGTGCTTCCTGTTTGCGTGTTGGAGAGACTAACTACTAGTTTATTGGTGGAAGCAGACACGTACATAGGATTGCGAAACGTAGGTAGGATTGCAGTTGTGCCTCTAAAACAAGTTCATGTTTGTTTTTATGTATGTTGCAGGAAGTGTCGGCAGTGGTTCTTATCCGGAAGGAGATGCTGGTTGTACCATGATTTTGGACTCGGAGGATTTTGTGAAAATGTTCAAAGGAGAACTGAACCCAACCCAGGCTTTTATGGGTGGAAAATTGAAAATCAAAGGAGATATGATGATAGCTATGAAGCTTGAAAAGCTCATGGGAAAGATGAAATCTAAATTATAACAATCACTTGAAGGATCACTTGGAGATTGCGTGACACGGTCGTATCATTACTGTTGTAACGCTAAGGACACGTAATTTCAACTCAGACTTACGTGGTCGTATCGTGTCTGTTCTAACTCAAAGTACAATTAGTTTCAATGCTATGATTACTTGTTGGTTTCGTCGTGACTTTTGGTAACGCAACGTACGTTTAGCTAACTTAGAAATTTATACATAACTATAACGCAACGCACATTTAGTTCTCAGTATGAAAAGCGAAAACCGTTTAGCATATGACTTAAGATTATAGCTCTAAGAAATTTCAGAAGGCTCTGTTGTTTACCTAGAGATAAAATATTCTTCATTTAACTCAGATTTCTTAAATCTCTGCTGCTTTTCAGTACGTTTTTCTTGACCTGATCAGCTCCTATGCTCTCTGTATTCTTTAGACCTTTTCACTTCAATCTGTTACAAAAAATGCGAGAGGAGTTATATGTTGGTTGTCTTCGGAGATGACAGGGTTTTAGCGTATGAAACATCAGTTAACCTAATACCTAGCCGTACAGATATCCGGTGAGTTAAATGTCTTCTAACATCCGGAGACATAGTTGGAGAGGGATGGGGGGGGGGGGGGGGGGAAGGGAGGGGGAAAGAAATTCCTTCCCGTACCCGTTACTTCCGGTTCCAAAATATTAGTCACTATACTGTATAGCAAACGTTTGTCCTACTTTTCCCGTCTTACGTCCTCTGTTTTCACTGCTTATGATGACTCCCACCCCCCCCCCCCTTTCTCCTAGGTTGTTTTAAGGCCCCTTGAATTTCCAGTCACCTTTCGCAACTTCGAAAGGGGTTTTGAGTGGACTTGAAGCTGAGAAAAGTTATACTCTGGGGTTGGAAGAGGAAGAGATTATAACCTGAAATGAAAAACAAAAAGAAAAAAAAAGAAAAATCCTGAGATACATCTTCTTTGTTCACCTGTAAGGCCAAGTGAAGCTTGACCCTTTAAGCCCCGACATCTTGATACAAATTCTCCTTACAGGTCTCCATACATTTCATTGGCTACTAATTGGGAGAACTTGTTTAAACATCGGGACAATTCATCTCTGGTTCTCATTCCTTAATTCTCATGACCTGTGTGTTTTACAGTGCACAGAGATGATGAGGAGAAAATTGATGCTGATCACTCTTGGGGCTTAAAGGGTTGACATTTACTAACGTTTACGGGCCAACTATTTGTTTTCCGTTAATGGTGAGGACCTCGAATCTCTGTTTGTTGCAAACTTTATGTTTTGGATTCAAACAATGGGCGTTTCATGCGTTACCCTTCGACAAAACATCCTTGCTGTGACTGGAGCAAGCGCACTGCAACAGTTGTTTATTCAGTGGTGTGTTTTCGCTTTGAGCTCGACACAAACAAAACCGCCGACTTGTAATAAATATTTATTTTAACCTAATTTTCAGTCATTCCATATGCTGCAAATTACAAAATAATCATCTACCTTTCTTTACCTTTAAACGTTGTTTAAACTGTGAAGTGCGTTCAAAAGAGGCAGTTATCGTTAGAAAAGTCCCTTTTCAAGACTCAAGATACGGTAGTTATGCTGTACAGAAAATGATACAAGTTTTGTCCACAGTTTCAATATTTGCTGATATTGCATTGTGCATCGTCGCTTTCGCAACCTGTCGGCTGAGTACCTCAACCGACGCAGTTTTCGTTACGGTCAAAGTCTCTCGTGTGTGCAAATAGTGCAGTTATTGCACAGTTCCACAGAAAATAACCTTCACATCGTAAGTCGTTGATTGCATTGTCTTTTAACAACAATTTGTGTCGTGCCTTCACGGTGAACAGGTACGAGAACCTAAGTTCGCTGTAGTTAAAGTATTGTTCACGTGGGTCCAAATGTCATAGTTATTGCACAGCACAGGAAATAACCTGCATTGTCATTTCACAACAGTTTGTTTAGCGCCTTCACAATGAAAAGAGAGAGTGCTTAGTTCCAAGTGTTGTATACCGAGTTTAAATATCACAGTTATTGCACAGTGCAGCAGTAAATAAATCTTCGTATCACAGAGCTCGGGGATGTCTGGTGCATTCATCAGCAGCCACGATCAACCCAGCAAAAGCACAAGCCATAATAATAAGGCCCACAATTACTGATACAACAGAGGCCATATTTCTGAACGTTCCGTGACTTTGAAAACGAATTCAACCAGCGGTGAATTGAACTAACAACAAGATGAACCTTGATGGGCGAGAAGCGTGCATAAATCAGCCTTCGCTGCGTGAAAGGTGGTAGAATTAGGAGAGTAGCCAGGCTTTCTTTGAGATTGAGGTTGCCTTAAGATTGACCTCATAAAGCAATTATGTTAGTTGATGATCAATTAAGGGTAGCACCTGCAACCCACTAACCTAACGGGTACCTGCCACGCACCTTTGAGAGAATACGATTTGAAAGGTTTACTGCTGAGTTTTGACCCTTAAACGAGCTCCTAGGGGCGTCCATGTTGAAACTCTTAAACCTCATTTAACAAAACATTAACAAGCAATCAGCACAATATAGGCATAGGACTTCAATAGCTACCATGTGGAATGACCGGTCACACGTAAGGATTTCATCCACAGACTCATAATTAGAGTCGCATTACATGACTCAACGTTTGAAATGTTTACTGGTGAGTCTTTCCCCATTAACTGAGTGTTAAGGACAAGTTGGACAATTTTTAAGCGAATTTCCACTTGAGAAAAGTCGCAAAGTTAACAGGATTGTAAAAACATACTGCTCATTGCTTTCATTCGAATGGTTACATCGAAGATTTCATCACTTTTTGACTCTGAAATGTTAGGAAAACATTGCACGACTAAAGGAAAAATGTTAAATTCAGAGAATGTTTGATCTCTATATTTCTGATGTTAGCAGCGTTGAATGGAACCTTTTTATTCAACAATTGAACGTTTGGCTTTATCGTGCGGTTTTACTTTTCCATCCAGTCTGCAACCATTTATTATGATATCAAAGCTTCGAAGTAGCACTTTTCTATTGTTCAACGTGGTTTTAACTTAACTTTTGAATCGTTGATAAATTCCTAGATTGTGACCCGATTCAAATGAAAGCTACTGACGAGCACTTTGCCAGAACTCGGTTCTTTTCTAAATCTGAAAATGTAGCAAATTAATTGTAAATATTTGAACAAAATTAGCAGTTTGTTGCTATAATTAACGTAGCAATTATCACCCATTACGGCAGGTGTAAGACGGTGCAGCGTTCCAGATCATTGATTTCTCTTGTCTTTTTTTTACCACTTCCATTTATGCCCTTTTTTACTTGAAAAGTCCTGAAAATGGCGACAGCGATTTCAAAATTACCTGTTTTTCAAAAGAAAAAAATATTTTCGGCACGCAGCAGCAGCAATTTCACGGCCAAATTGTTGTATGTTTTAGGGGGAGGAACCTGAAAAAATAGGAGAAACCGCTGTAAGAAAAGAGCTTTGGGCGAAAACAGTATTCGACAAAAATCACATTGTAAGATGATGAGTGACATAGCGGTAACTGAGGAAAGGTAGAAAAAAATCGTTCGGGAGGATGAGACCCTCTCAGATTTGCGCTTTGGCTAGAATGGAATGATTCCTTTTGATTAAAGAATGGTTAGTGGTCGTTTTGGATAGTGCTAAGCAATTTATGCACGTGACCTTATTGAAGGAAGTAAAAAGTTGAAGTGAAATTACTGCAGAATAAAAGAATTAACGATCGCATGGATGAATCTGGCCAGAGTTAACACGAGAAACCGAGGAATTTTGCTCGCAAAATCGAAGAAAGATTTTACCAGCCTCTTGTTACCCAATATAACCTTCCCCTCCACTTTGCAACACAAATAGCACTTAAAGAGCAACAAGGAGCGCGTGGGACAAAAGAAATTTTGAAATAGTCCGCTCGAATGGAAGAGGGCATTTCAGTTTTCATGTAACTAAAAAATACCTACAGTTAGTTGATTTTACAAACGAAGTTTGTCTCAGTGTGGCTGTAATTTACCGAGACGACTACCAGAAAATGGCATTTGCGGTTTGAAATTGCAGTTTTTTCGGTCAAAATTCATTGAACAATGGGTAAACTAACGGAAAATTATAAATTCACGTTAGTATCATGGAACGTTAATTTCTTATTTTAAAATAAGGCAATATATCTGGTTCAGGACGCTAGCGGCTACAGTTGTAGTTATACAGTAAATAAGCGTTGTATTCATGGGGTCGAACTCATTCAATCTGTGATGGTAAAAATGTAAATTTTCCCCATCTTAAAGTGGGTTTAAGCTGAGCTGGCGATAAGATCCAATACAACGAAAATAGCTGATAAAATAAGATCTGTTTATCAAGATCTAGTAACTTCTCTTTAAAATGTTGCACTTACGCGCCCAAGAGTTCATGGCAAAGCACAGCAAAATTACAAAAAGCAAAAAGCCACACAGTTCAAGAAAGAGGCTTTATATTATTATTTTTTCTTACGTCCACAGTACCATCATTAGCAACATTTTATATGTTCCTGTTATTACAAATAATTTTCACCTCTTAACCTTTCTAGCTTTCAAGAAGAACTTGAACAACTATCTTCTGAAATCACAACCTTAAATGTCAGCACATAGGATAAGACTTGTCCACAGGAAAAAAAACGTTCCTTTATGTGAACTACTAAGTTTTGTCAAACATCTTGTTCTGAAGATCACAGTTGTTCCAGAGATTTAACCCTTTAAGTCCCAACAGTGACAAGCATCTAATTTCTCCTTACAGTAGTACAACTTTATCAAACATACAGGTCATGAGAATAAAGACAATGATCACCGATGATCAAAAATATGTCTTGATTTTTAATCCAATTCTCACAACTAGTAACATAAGAAATATTTAAGAAGAATAGTGTGGAGAATATGGATGTTAACATTGGGCATTAGAGGGTTAACCTGGTTCAAAATAAAGCAACAAGTCGACTTCACCTTAAAATACTGTGCTTGTCCTCTCGTTCATACCATTTTCTAGAGAAAACTTTCAGTAACCAAATGAAAAAATTTAACCAATAACAGAGAAGGCTTACAAGTGCGTACCAACCTTTAAAGAAAGGCACTTCTAAGTCTGACAGTAATATTAACCTAAAGATCTACACTTAACACTACACAAACTTATTGACTAGAATTAGTTGTAAAAGAATTTATTTACATGAACATTCATAACATGAATTGGAAGAGACTTAAAGTAATTTGTTTTAAAACTGTAACATTCACTCATACAGAATATCAAAGAAACACTGCGTCAGTGCGGAAAGGATGTTTGTAGGCCCCTGTGTACTTAGCGACAGCACCACCTACTGCCAGAGCTGTAGCCATAGCACATCCAACTTGCCAGCTGCTCCCTAAAATAAAACAAAACCAAAAACAAAACAAAACCAATGTTCAGTACATGAACATGTTAGTGATTCCTTGATCAAGGTTAAAATTTTATGACGATCATGCTTTTTCTGTTTGTGCTCTGAAACTGTGGAACAATCTTCCAGAGCACGTTAAATGTAGTTCTTATCTAATCTGCATACCGTATTTCCTTGAATAATAGCCGTCCCTCGATTAATCGCCCCCCTCAAATAATTGCCCCCCTTTTGTGGGATTATTTAAAATAATCGCCTCCCTTGAATAATCGCCCCCCACCCCCCTAAAATAATTGCCCCCCCACCCTCCTAGCCCTCACCATCGTCTTTTAATAATCAACCCCCTCTCCCTATATCTCCCCTTTCTTTCACTCCCCCCGTCAAGTTAAAAATTTACACCTTGAATATCCAATTGGATAGGATACAAGCTTTGATTTAATCATTATAATAACAGATCATTTACAAAAGCAGAGGTATTGTGATAGTTTTTCGATCATAATGTCCATGTATTTTACTTTTTCCTTTATTCCGAAGATATTGACATTGAAAAGTACTTAATAAGTTGAGAACACTTAAAATGCCCCAGTTCAGTTTACATGATATGATAATTTTAAATGACAAAATAAAAAAATATATTTAGGGCACAACTTCCCACGAGCAGTATTTGAAATAATCGCCCCCTTGTTTAATCGTCCCCCCTCGAATAATCGCCCCCTTTTGGTGCAGAAAAAAGAATAATCACCCCCAGCTATTATTCGAGGAAATACGGTACTTTAAAGAGCAGTCTGAAAAGTTATCTTTTTAAGTGCTATTTTTATCTATAGGTTTGTTTTATTATTTACTACTAACCACTTAGTATTAACTTTTTTGTGAAGTGCCTTAGAACTTTAGTATAAGGTACCAAAAGTATGTTTATTATTATTATTATTATTATTATTATTATTATTACATTCAAATTTAAAAGCTACAGTAGGAATTGTTTTCTTCCAGGCTTCTATTCTAACACCAACTCAGTACTGTAGTCTGTTGTTATAGTTGCGAAGGACACTATTCTAACACCAACTCAGTACTGTTGTCTGTTGTTGTAGTTGCGAAGGACAAAAGGGGAAGTGAAAGAGGCTGTTTAAAGAGGGACACCTTCACAGAGGGGTAGGGGGCGGCTTAATAGAGGATTAATGGTCCGCTTGTATTTACTCACTCTTAAATCCAAACAGAGTTCCACTCACAAGGCCCCCTAGTGCCCAGTTCCCTGGATCATCTTTTTCTCTCAGTGCAGCAGATGTGCAAGTAGTTACTGCGAAAAGGCCTGCTGCTCCACCTGCAATCAATAAACACTGCTTAATAAGCAAATTCTCCTTACTGGACTCCATATATTTTGTTGAGCACTAGTTGGGAGAACTTGTTAAACATCAAGACAATATTCATCTTCAGTGATCAATTCCTTAATTCTCATGACTTGTATGTCTTATAATGCACTGATATGATGAGGAGAAAAGAGATGCTGATCACTATTGGGGCTTTATAAATGGCTAACACTTTGTTTTTACTGGCTGTGTTAAAACGAGAAAGATAGCTCATCTAGATGGAAATGCATTTTGATAAGTTATCCACCCTAGTGTGAAAAGACTCGAATGAAGTGTCACCACCAGTGATAATAAAATGGACACTTCCCCTGCTCCACACCTTGGAATATGAGCCCATTAGTATGTGATGTCATCAGAACAGTGTTTACCCAACCCCCTGCCCCCATAAGCCTAGGTTGAGAGTTTTGAGACTTCATGTATGCAACACAAAGTCTCCCCATCACTGATATTAATAGAAATCGGTTGACTTTTAAACTGCTTTTAGTTTGTCACGAGATGAGTTTGTTTACAAATTTTCAGTTCAAGGGAATCCGTATTTAGCGAGGTACAAGTAACTGAAGTTCCATCTCCAAGAAAAATTTTGTGAGAAATTACCACAGCAGATGTCTAAAAATGTAATTGCAGTTCATGAAAACATCCCCTACGGTGTGTAAATTTGACAGTTTGCGATCTCCAGTTTTGATTGCAAAATTATCACAAGTCACAGACTCTTCGCTTTATGCACCTTATTCATGCTACATGTAGTTGAAATGGAATATTACAAGTTACCTTTCTTTTATGAATACAATAATATTTCAGCAGTAGAAGTGCACTGAAATATATTTTTCTTCTACGAAGACAGAGCAATGCAAGTTTTTTTCATGACATTGAAATACTAGCCGTCACCCAGAGTTATTGAAGACAACTTCTTATTTCAGGTCACCAAAATCACAATCTTGTCCACTGCAAATACAACACAGCATTTAAAAATATCTGTGGAAATTTCATTTTATCATAAAGAGCAAGGGATTCTTCAAATGGTACTTTAGGAATAACTCTGATATCTGCAACACGAATGAATAAACCTTTCAATGCCGCTCTCCACGACATTGGTTGCCAAGGAAAGGTGTTACTGTTTATGCTGGCGCTTCTGATTGGTTTTGCAGGAAAAATAACCCACCTTAAAAGGAAAGAGGGACCAAAAAAAGGGCACTATTTTGTGTTTTTCTGCTGGAAAACACGACTGAAGGGCTCAACAACATGGCTGCCATGGAAAACAGCTTGGAGGAAGGCTGCTGACCAATTTTCTTTCGATTTCAGCACGATTTTGGGCTAAAAAATACGAGTTTCATCAAAGGTGGTGATTTTATATATTAAAATATTTTTCTTTGGTTCATAGTGTAGGACGGACTTGAAGCTTGCAGGACATGTGTACGATGTTTTCTTTGGCAGTACGTCAAATGTTGTCAAATATCAGACCCGCAATGACTTCAAGAATTCTATAAACAAGCAAAGCTGAATTTTAAGGCATAACATTTTTTGATTCGCCTTTTCTGTGATGTACTGCCACAAGATTAAAGGTTTCGGTCACATACATAGATTGGAAAAAGCTTTTTGAAGTTGAACAAATTCTCTTTGAGTTATATTTAAATAATGGAGAATCGAGAAGTATTAGATTACAGGAATTCTTTACAAACTTTCAGAATAAAACTACTTTTTAACAAATCTACGCATAATGTTGTACTGTCTGTGTTAATATAACTAAGTTTGAACAAATATTTCTACAGAATTGGGACATAAAAATAAGTGGCAAAAAAGTCCAAATTACCGTATTAACCCGCGTATAGGCCGCACCCGCGTATAGGCCGCACACGCGTATAGGCCGCACCCCAAACTTGTGACCTAATCTTGGGAAAAAAAATAATTTCTTAACTATACAAGAAGAAGCATCGAGTTTCGAGTCGAGAAACTAATGAGCTTGTCGCTTGAGTGATCTAACTGGAGAAATGAATCGGACAAACGGACCGAACTTGATCGCGAGCGTTATTGTTTACAGATCCAACAAGTGTGTCGAAAAATGAGGTGCAAGCATCGCCGTTTTGTGCGATCAAATATTGACAAATGATACACACACCTTTAGAATTCACTACTCCTTTCCTCATAGGGTAAATTAACCACTTTGAGTTTTTAATGTTACGGAAATTGTTTCGATAATTCTCAAAACGGCTATTTGACAAAACGCTCTAACGTAAAGTCGCTTGAAAAAAACTCAAGCTTTTCCATGTTGTTGCGTAAAACAGGCATTTCATGGGCTCAGCGTAGTGACAAGCTTTGTATCAGCGATGCTAAATTTCCGATTGTTTAAGAATTTACACATTTACAGGTGAAACAGGAAGGCAAAACGTCTGTCGAGAGTGAGAGTTGCATCAAAAGCATCGTTGCGTTACGCATTGTGTATTTTTAACAAGGTGTCAAATTTCGCTTTTGACGTATGCAAATTAACGTGCGTAGGGGTAAAAATAAATCACCTCTTATTTATCGCTGAAGACATGACAATGTGTATTAAACTTCGAAACTGTGATATTTTATATCAGTTTCATTTATGACTTTTTCTTTTTATGACGGGTTCAGTGTATTTTTCGTGTAGTTCGGCAAATAAACAAATGCGGTTTCACGTGAACGGCATCGAAAGGGCTTCGCGGCTTGACATGCAAACTTCGTTGGACTTCATCCAATAACAAACATATTCAGAAACTAGATACACTCATTGCAGCAGAGAGAAGCAAAATTCTTCGAAGACATGGATTAACTTAACAAAACTCGTCTCCAGCGACTACTTGTATATTATTTGATCTAAATTCATCACTTAACAAATATAACTAGCACTTAATTCAGTGCTATGTGCATTATAGTGAATAACCTGTTTATAATGGATGTGCACTTAGCTACCCCAAGCTAGTTTACAAGCACTCCATTTGTATAGTCAGGAAAAAATACAAATACAACACGACAGGTTAAAAATCTCAACTGGCAGGAGGCAATCCTGCCGCTATCTACAAGTATGGCTTAGGAGTAAACCTCGGGGCTATCAAAAAAAGAAACTTCGTCACCACTTGGGCATGCTTCCTCCTTGTTCACAAGGGTCCTTGGGAACTGTGCTGTTTGGTTATCTTATCTACATAATTATGTTATCTTTTCTCTAACTTTTTCAAACCTCTATTAGTGGCTTCACATAAGGTAAGGGATCACCCTTGTTCTCTTTGACAAAAACTTGGGACAGCCCCTCCTCTAAAACCACCACTGACCAGAGAGCATTAAGCTATACATACCAAGGAGAAGTGAATAATTCTTCATTTGGATCAGTGACTGCAGAATAAGTGGAGTTGGTTCAGGATCTGGGATTTTTAAAGCTGAACGAGCGGCACCATAAAATCCTCCTGAAAGGGAAGCACCCTAAATGTTAGGCCAATTGCAGAGATGCCAACCTCTGGAGATCTGAAATCTGGAGACTTTCTCTTTTGCTGTTCCCCCCCCCCCCCCCTCATTATTAAACCACCCAACCAGTGTTCTCCCTAGTTTTCAGGGTAACAGGTAGGTGAGTTTTTTAGACCGGTAAAGCAGCTCTGTTGAAAATCCTTTTCTACCCTGGAGTTAAAGTGTCGTTATGAGACCCGAAATGTTGCCCGCACGACACTAGGCTCACGCACGCTTCCAAACCGTTGATGTTTACACTTCCTGTTACTGTATTAATGTACAGACAAACGTCGGGAAGAAAAAGCTTACAGTAACCTGAAAAACGTACGGAGAAATGCCAGTAGAAGATGAGACAAATTCCTTACAAAGGCACAAACGAAGACCTTCAAGGAGAAGACAATACTAACAACACGTTATGAACAAACCTGAACAAACCAGTGCACGGATAAACGTCGACAAGTTAACGCTACTATCTTACGACAATGCTAACAACATCTTAATTAAGAATATACGAACACACGGTCAAACGTCGAGAAGATAACAATAGTATTTTTCAAATGTTCTAACATAAGGAGAAATGTCAACAGTCGGGAAGATGAGGGAAAAGTTGAGAAGATGAGACTATTATCTAACAAACTTTGAAACGTCGAGATAATAAGACTTTGTCTGCTATCATACGAACGCATGGACAATGAAAAAAGTTACACTAAGACGTGGTACGTAGTACAACTGACATAAATCATTTCATAATTCAATCCGATAATAGATCCTTTCACAATCCAAAACTGTTGGATGTTTCTAATCCAGGCCTCAGTATGTGGTTCTAACCGGTAACAAGCGATGCTGCAGGCGGTAAATTTTACCGGTTACCGCCTGATAAGGAGAACACTGCCAACCCCCAATAAAAACACAACTCGACCCAGTCCCCAAATCAGTTTTGTCATGGTCTGTCATTGATCTAATCAACAGTCACTTCCATAATTGTAAATGACAAAAACAATCTTTGCCAGTGATGAAAGACGAACCGAAAATGCTGCCAAAAACCGTGACATGAACTTTAAAATCCAAAAATGTTTAGGATTTTGGAAAAATTTTGGGCGAAATTCTAGACTATAGTAGAGAAAAGCTCAAAAGACCCTTTTATCCAGGAGATTAGGTGACCCGTATGGGAGACCAGGCGATTAGCCACATATCCGGGAGTCTACCAGATAATCAGTTCAGTGTATCGTTGTCCATTCTATGGACATTCTATGGTCAGTTGTATGGTGCTAGTGAATGCTGACATCAGTTTAGCACTGTCTGTTCCAAGTTTATTAGTGAACCAGCTTCATAAACAAGAGTGAGTATTTAGCAGAAGTCCACACTGTACATGTTGGTAACTCCTTCAGCAGAGTTCCAGTCGATTAAGTGGCTCATTTGTATACATGTACTTTCTTTTTCTTTTCTCTTTTTTCTTTTTTGGTTTCAAGAAATGATCAAAACTTATCTATGGAGCTAACAGAATGGCCAATACTAATTGAATATGAGTCTGACTTCAATAGTGCATGCATGCACATAACTTTCAGTGATTTGCGCAAACTGCATTTGTTCTTTGTCACTGAATAGAAGTAATTCAAAGACACTCACCAGATTCTATCCTTTCCTTAAAATAACATAAAAGGAGATAAATTGAATGACATAAATATTGAGCTATTGGTTGCATTTCTTATCCACAAAGTTTGCTTACCTATTAGCGCTCCTTGTAAGCCAAAACTCAAAGTTCTTTGTATACAATTTTCTCCATCCAGTTCATCCATCCATGGTTCGTTAAATTTTGGGCTTCCGTGTGGCGGCATTTTTATACCACAACGAGATTTGTAGCACAAACAAATTCAACAGGTTGTGGAAAAGTACAACTTTAACCTGGAACTTGGTAGCCGAGCATCTCGTAAAAGCCTGGTCGCAAACTAGCTTAGTAACCGGGCCGGCTAAAGACTGGCCGTGGAGTCCTAGTAAAGAGCACAATATTCCGAATCAAAACAAGTCAAAATATCAAATATTGAACGTTCCACCCCAAATTTTATATGGAGAAGTGACCAAAATGTCGAACGGCATTGAAATCCAAACTCCTTCCTTTCAGGAGCTTGAAATATCCCAGGGAAATAGCTACTCATTGTCCGAAAAACGACAACCTAAACAACAACAGCCCCGTCTTGCTTGGCTTTTCGTTGACACCATCTGTTTAGGAGCAGTTGGTTTGGCGATTCTTTGTTTTAAGTTGGCGGTTCCCCCGTATAGGCGTGGATTTTACTGCGATGATGACAGTATTAACAAGCCTTACAAAGACAGTACCGTCCCATCATCGGTGTTGTATTCCGTGGGCTATGCACTTGCGTATCTCGTGGCCGCTGTTACAGAATGGTACAACTACAGGCACAAGAAACGTTCTGGAATGGAAAGATGTGATGAGGTCTACTTCAAGCTCGGTCCGGTCAAACTCAACTCTCTCCTTATTCAGCTCCTCAGGTTGTACCTTTCTTTTGCTTTTGGAGGGCTGATTACGGTTTTTGTCACCGATGTTGGAAAATACACAGTTGGAAGGCTACGACCCCATTTTCTGTCCATCTGCAAAGCTCCGACGTCCATCTTTATTAACTGCAGTCATAATTACATCTTGGATGATGTTTGCACTGGCGATCCTGATCTTCTGAGAGAGGGAAGGTTATC
This sequence comes from Siderastrea siderea, assembly GCA_964030785.1. Lineage (NCBI taxonomy): Eukaryota > Metazoa > Cnidaria > Anthozoa > Scleractinia > Rhizangiidae > Siderastrea > Siderastrea siderea. The sequence goes on from OZ034976.1 coordinate 9,488,137, forward strand.
ATTTCCATCAGGGCACGCCTCATTCTCAGGTACTTCCAAAAAACAAATTTCCTCCACCTGAAACCAAATCCATAATGTACCAGTCAAATTGAAGCTTCAACATCCCCCCCCCCCCCGGGGCATTTGAACTTTTAAAGATTGGCTTGTTCAAATTCCCTCCCTCAGGGCAAAAAAGCCGTTCAAATGCCCCACCACTTAATACTGAAATAGCTCCCCACAAAGACAAATTTCATCTTCAATCAAACACTGTTCACGCTTTTCAGGGAGAGATATGCCATAATGACGTCTTCAAATTCTTTTTAACACCCTTTTGAGAGAGTTATTCACTAACAAAGGTGAAATTCTACCTTGGAAATCTGTCAAACCCTGCAAAAACCGAAAAAAACTCACAGGCATTAATAACGCTAGAACAAGAGGTAAATCTGGTTCAAATTCCCGACCCTTCCAAAGCAATGTTCAAATTCCCGCCTCCCCGGGCATGATGCACAGTCAAATGCCTGGGGTATCCCCGGGGCGGAGATGTTGAAGCTTCAATTTGGCCAGTACATAAAGTGTTGGCCATCACCACAGATTTCTACATTTAGTACTTGATATATTTAGCATGTGACATCACCAGTCACAATTGGCTCAGTGGGTGAGCGTACAAGTGATGATTTTGTCTTGAATTCCAGTTTTGTCCAAATTAGCCCTGTTTGGGTTGTCTGTGAATACAGTTGCCTCAGTCATCACTCCTGGCCTATAGGGTCTTCTGTGCAACGCGATTGCCCTTGATGGCCATTTCATTCCTGGACAATACATTTCCAGACAACACTGTATAAATCTCATTTTGTACACTTCCATAATAATCGTGATCTCAGATTCTATCCCCACCCCACATCACTCCCAAAAAATCCACTTTAAGTTCCTTTCACATGAAAGGTGTTGTTGAGTTTCTTTTGCATATTTATAACTGAGAGAGACTATGGCTCAATCATGATTACTCTCTGTCATAAATTTATTATTTCACTCTTTTATTTCATTATAGCTTATGCTGTGACCTTCACAATCCTCTACATGGAAGCCAAGATCCATTTCCCTCATAGCAAGTTTCTCAAGTTCTTTCTTCAACTGCTGGTAGCACAGTTGGGTATCCTGTGCTCCCTGTCTCGAGTCAGCGATTATAAGCATCACTGGAGTGATGTCCTGGCAGGCCTGTTGCTGGGAGTTCTCATTGCTGTGCTGACAATTGATCGCATATTACAGATGCTGAAGAAAGAAAATAAATCCAGAAAGCTAGTCGACGAAGGCATAGCATAGCTCCCAATAGCATCATTTCTTAAACTTGAAAATATTCTCAAAATTAATTTCAATTCATGGTTAACATATCATAATATTGATACACATTCAGCACCATAGGAAGGTACTTCTGTATGTCTTTCATTTGAATGGTTATGCTTGTGGATTTCATCCACACACTCAAAAGTTAGAACCACTTTGTTAGCCTCCAACAGAGGAGAAATGGATTGCTTGACAAGCCCTAAGATTGTCTGCGTTGGAGCTACCACTTTGTATGATAAAATAAACACTACCACAGGAAATTAATGCAGCATCACTTTCATTTGATTGGTCACATGCTCAAAAATTGGACTTGATCATCCATCAAAATGCAACAAGGACAGCATCTGTCATCTGGGGCAGCTAGGTCAGTCTGGGGTGCAGAGATGGCTGACAAGACCGATCCATGGTGATGTTACATGGGATGATTCGCAACAACGGTTTTTAGCACAGCAATGTTGCCCAAAAGTTGATGCCATGTAACATGGGTGCATAAACGATTTTCTGCACAATTTTTGCATGCAAGTTTTTGAACCAGTTTCAGTAACTTGCAATGCCAAATCATGAATAATTTGCTCAAGTTGTTTCATGTAACATACCTGTCATCAATTTTTTGTGCAATGCCTTCCCAGGACCCTATTTGTTGCCCCTGTTGCACTAAAATCATTCCAAGTAACAGGTCTGTTGCCAACAGATTTCGCATGCACAATGCATTAAAATTGTCCCGTGTAACATGCATTAAAATCGATGCTGAGTTGCACAAAAAATCGTCGTTGTAAATCGCCCTGTGTAACATCACCTTTAATTAGCTTTCATTTGAGGACACAGAGTGGTACAGCTCAATAACAGACTCAAAACTTATAGCAATGTTGCACAGCGTAATAAACAGTACCATAATATTTATGCTGCTTAGACTAGCTTTTTTTACAGGTCACACTTAACGGCTTTTCTTCACAGGCTCAAAAGTTAGAACCACATCATGTAAAATGATCGAGTTTTGACTCTGTGACTTAAAGGGATTAAGTATGGAGGCAAACGTCTAGCTGGTCAGTTGATATCTTTTACTGCGAGGGACATCATTTCTTATTTCATCTGCAGTTCACATATCAACCTCGTTCCCAGGGCCCTCTCCTTGTTCAAAATGGTGGTCGGAGAAACCCCTGGCCAAGGCTGCTGAAATACTCCATGAATCGCGGAGTATTTTGTCACGTGACACATGATAAAATGACTTTTTCAGAGATTGTTTCCAGAGTCTGGTGGCCCTGTTTGTTTTCTGCAAATGGAAACCGTCATTCAAACAAAACACAGGCATTTCATCGTGTTTGCAGGACGAAGTTCTAACGAATTTTTTTGAGCCACTTTGGCAGCCTTGGCCAGGGGTTTCCCCGACTGCCATTTTGAACGAGGAGAAGGCCCTGGGGACGAGGTTGGTTCACATATATGATTATTTTATATATTCACTCTTGTTATTTTGTTTGCATTTGATTGACTCTTATTGGTGACTTTGAATCGTTCTTAATAACACCCCCCCCCAAAAAAAAAAAGGCTGTAAAATATGGCTTAGAAACCATCGATAGCCTGCGAGCAGGCTCTCTATTCGGGGGGGCAACGTGAATTATTTTCTTTGAGAGCGAACAAAGTGAAGGCGAGCGAAGCGAGCCCGCGGTGAAAAACGAGAGCCTGCACGTGAGTCATTGAATTTCAATTCCGGCCCCTCGAAATGTGACAACTTGTTGACAACTCGCCACGCTTCCGGTGTCAAATAACTAGCCAATAGGGAACGAGAAAAATATAAACAAACATGACAGAAAGATGCACGTGGAAGTTTTCCCGGGATTTCATCTAGATCTTTGTGGCTCTTCATGGAAGGATCGGAAGAACGCGTTTTAACTCCGAAAAAAGTTGTCAACAAAGCAAGTGGACATTGCCGTATCTGCAGTTGTAGTTTTTTGGTGAAATATGGAACTGGAAAATCGGGTCGAATGTCCACGGAAAATCTATTTGAAGTTTCAAATCGCGATGGAAGTCGCGGACAAGTATTGGCGACGATGTGCGAAAACATTGGTATTTATTTCGTAAAATTGTCTTCTTTGTCGAGCCGTGTGTGTAATTCTTGCGCCCGAAAAATTAGGAACTTATGCATATTAATTGAGCCATATGCATATTAATTACTCATATTAATTGAGCCTGTCATTTTTGACCAATCAGAGTGCTGCGTTCGTGGACGAACGCGCCGGATTCAAAATTCAATGGGATACGTGCAGGCTCTCAATTTTCACCGCGGGCTCGCTTCGCTCGCCCAGCGGCTCGCTTTGCTCGCCGAAACTCGCGGCGCTCTCGAAGAAAATAATTCACATAAGAAAATAATTCACGTTGCGTTGCCCCCCGAATAGAGAGCCTGCTCGCAGGCTAAAACCATCGATCACCAAACAGTGTGATGTGAGAGCACAATGACGCAAAAGTAGGTAGTTTTTCTTAAGCGCAGAAACCTTGATTTCTGAAGCATGACGTGGTAAGGAGCATTAAAGGCTTTTTTAAACTGTTTTAATTTATTTAAAATGAAGCAATAATACATTAAACAACAGGAAAATATAGTGGTTACATTGTTATCAGCAAGAAGTGTAGAAGAATTATGTACTTTTTTTCCTTTGAACTGTATTATTGAAAAGTGATGCAGTGTTGAATGAAATAACAGGACTGGAATATTACATGTATGATCATCGCATGAAGCGATCGGTAGCGTTTACGTTTTTCTTTAATCTGTATTAAGGTTATTGAAAAGTGGTACAATAAGCATTAAGTCACAGGGAATGATGCATCATTACGTTACAATAAAAAATATTGTCACTGACATGAATCAATAAGAAACATTTGCTTGAATCCTTGAAATTGTATTTAATTGATAAAAATTAAGTAGCGTACAATGATACATGAAATAACACAACTAGTAAGTTATTGCACGGTCAGTACTTATTGCCACGGTCAGTACTTATTGACCGTGTCCTATTTCAAACAAAAACGCAAACAGTGCAAATAAACAAGTAAGAAACCAAGAGGCTCTGTTGACGTTTTGACTAATTTTCTTAGCTGTATAACTGGAAGAAAAGCTATTCAGCTGAAAATAAATCGCCTATTTTAAAAAGAGATTTACTTTCAGATTTAAAAGATATATTTTCAGCTGAAACCACTTAATCGTGAGCAACTGAAGACTTTTTATTATGGGTATTATTCATTCCATGCCAACCAAATGGGATTTGACAAACAAAACAGCAACTAATGCACCGGTTATTGAACCTCAGTCCCGATCGCAAATTCTCCAGCTATTCTGATAACTGAGAATTTAGTTTCAATTCTTGATGCTTCCTCGAAACATATCTACCGGCTAGTCCTGGAGAAAAAACAAACTACTCCTACTACTAAAGAGAAGCTATCGGCGAGGTACCCCAACATGGTTATTGACTGGAAAAGTGTTCAGTTATTCGTTATCTTTCCACACAACATTGGAATCAATGTTTTAGGTCGTATTATCTTGACAAATGAGCAACGTTTTCGTTTTGGCATTGTTGAATCACCAGTATGTGCTTTCTGCCTAACTGAGGTTGAATCCATCGTGCATTTACTCTTTTCCTGCAGGGTATATTCTGAGTTTTGGAAACACGTCTTGTCCCGGCTGCGAGATAATAAGATCTGTGTGGAAAACTTAAAAGAAGCAGATCTCATTTTTGGTAAATTTGTCGTTAGAGAAGATTAAATTTTGTCTTGATTAATAACATTTTGCTCCTAGGTAAGTTTTTTACTTACCCTCGGAAATGTCAGAATGGTATGCCTTCCCTTCAGGGGTTCATTGCCAGGACAAGTGATATTGTAAAATTCAATTGTCATTAAGTATTAAGATATTGTACTGCTTGCGCTTTTTAGATATTTTATTGCTGTAATAGCTTTTAGTGTGTGTGGTGTACGTGTTACTATAGGTTTAAGTGTGTGTGCAAGTGTGACTATGTTTGCTTTACTTTAGCATAGCTCCATTGTTCTTTTTGTTTTTCCTTTTTTTCTAACTCTTTTTTTGTTTGTAAGTGTATTCTAGAAATTCACAAATAAAATTTTTAAAAACATTTTAAAAAGGAAGGAATGCTACTGCCTTAAAACGTAGAACGGTACGTCCGTACCTTGAGGCAACTATTTTTTGTGGTAACAAATTCTCGCCATTGTTCGGCAAATCGCGAAAATTTAGTCACCGTGAAATTTCCTCTTGCAAAATTCATCCTATTTTGCAGGTTGATTAAAGCTCAAGTTTTGTGTCGCATAATTTTAAACGACGAATTTTGAAGAAGAAATGGTCATTACATAGTCTATTTCACAGAGTGGCTCTTCGACCACTGATTCCAGATGGAATTTGGAAATGTTGGTTTTTATGGAGGGAGGAAAACCGGAGAACCCGGAGAAAAACCCTCGGAGCAAGGACGATAACCAACAACAAACTCAACCCACACATGACACCGGGACCGAGAATCGAACCCGGTGGGAGGCGAGCGCTCTCACCACTGCGCCATCCCTGCTCCCCTAAACAAATTTAACCAAAATTTCTTGTTTATCTCTTATTTTTTCTCGTTCTTTCTTTCTTTTTTTCTTGTATTTCTTTTTCGTTCTGAAGTCAGTGCTGAAATTTGCTGTTTTCGGCTAAGCGAAATCTCTTCAAAATCTCGAAATTACTTACCTGTAAAGTATGTAAACATTGTATCATTTCCAAATCAGACTGAGGTAGAAAGCTAGGTATGATTTTTGGTCAAATTGCGATAACTGACAGAAAGAAGCTGAAAGTTGGGGGGGGGGGGGGGGAGTACAAATATAAAATACAAAACTAAAGGAAGAAAATATTAGATGGTGAATAACTCAGTCATTTTCCCCATCAGCCTAGCCCTGTCAGGACACACTTCACCCCACCCTACCAGGGCTAAACCCTGTGTGGTGCTCGATGCGTCCTGTTTTTTTTTTTCAGGTTTGATCCAAATGATCTAGATTGATGTCTTTGTCTTTTTGTCACGGTTTGGCGATGTTCCTGTGTTAGGCATGAAAAAGTTAACATACTGTCTGCTTTGTCGATACATTCTTTTAATGAGTATTTTTCTGTTAAAATTTTTCATTATGTCGAATTAAATGTAAAATAGATATTGCACTATACAAATTATGATAACCTGTCTTATGAACTTACGTGCTGTCAGGGTCTACAACTACTGATTAACAATCTTTTTATTTCTAGAGCAGAATGCTACGGAGAACAATTGCTTTTTGTGGGATTTTACCTTGTTATGGATTGAAACAAAAGAAAAACACAAAAATAAAACCCGCAAAGATTTAAAACCTTGAATAATGAAGGTCGAGTTAAGACTTAAAATGAGAAATTTGTTAATTTCAATAACTAGAAAGAAGAAACTCGAGTTCTGAAACAGTCGAATTTGTAGCCATATGTCCAAAGATTTAGCCTGAGGAAACAGCCGACTTTTCGCGAGGTCGAGCCCTCGCAAAACGACGTCTGAGTAACGAGCGCAGAAATTCCATACTGATGACGTGTCACTACCCAGATCTTGGTAGTGCTGCTGATTGGTTGAAAGAAAGTTTCCTCGTGGCACAACCAATCAGAAGCAATACCAAGATCTGGGTAGTGCACATCATCAGTATGGAATTTCTGTGTTCGTTACTCAGACGTCATTTTGCGAGGGCTCAAGTGGCGGCCTCGCGAAACGGCGGGTGTTTTCTCAGGTTACCAAAGATTAATTTCACAACCTTTCAAATCTGCGCTTTAAAATATCTTAAGGTGATTCCATCGAAAAAGAAGTTGTAATGAGAATTTGCTGAAACTTTGCACAGTTACTAATTAAACCTAGTACATTAAAAAAATAAAATAAAAATAGGGGGTCACCGCGTCCGATTTCACGCTACGGGGCTGTAGTATATAGGTACTTTGCTATCTTTAGACAGCAATATTAAAAACCTATCCTTGTACTAGAGACACCCATTACTTCAACAAAGTTATTACTAGCAATGAAATATAACCATTATTCTTATGATAGAAGAACAACGTTACAGTAAAACGTCTTAAAATTGCCGTAACAACTAAACTACTTTGAAATAATAGGCAAATCGAGCGTCTGCACGGTTGCAGTGAAACGCCTAAAATCTGACTGTAACAGTGAATCAACCGGAATATTTCAAAATTGAATAATGAAAAATTCTTCAAATTTTAATATATCACGTAAAGTCGTATTTTCATTAAATAAATGGAATAAAAAAGTGGGGTCACCGAGTTCGTTTGGGAGAAAACGACCATTTATTTCTCTGAACAGCTCAGCTTCCATAGGAAACCTATCAAGTTCCGAACGCGCGCGCGCTCGTGCGCGCGCTAATCACGCAAAAAATGATGTGCAGAAAGGATGCGCAATGCAATTGAATGGAATCACCTTAATCACTACCACTGCTACTTTTTCTAATAACTATAAACTAAACTTAACCAGAACTCGAAATTTAAATTCAAATTCATGAAACGGAAATCCTCTATTACAATAACATTAAACATTGAAAAGAGCGAATTATTTCATTAGACTCGGCTGGACTTGTCTCCTTTCTTTTAAGGACGACGAACGTTTTGAGTTGTATTCAGTGATTTCTGCTTCAATCGCCTTTTAACCTTTTCGTAATGTTCTCTGACCTCTTCAATCTCCCGTCGCCTATTTGTACGAATTGCTTCCATATATTCACTCAGGGTTAACTCTTCTGTCCTCCGTGGTACCGCTACCTGTTCTCCTCCTTGCTTCCGCGATACCTGCTGATTTGGCCGCTGATTTGGCCACATTGGTAATACTGTTGCGCCCTTTTTCTCCCTTTGAGTTCCATTCAGTACCGTGCTGACATTTACAGAGTTTCAGTTTTTCGATCGAATCACCTTCTCTCTTTTCTGCTGTGGCTGAACCGGGTTTAGGGAGGACAAGCATACAATAGCGCAAGGAAGAGTTAGTGTACGAGGTCGCCGCAAGGTAGCTTGGTCATCAAAGGCAGGTCGCATTTCGTTTTCTTTTTCTCTCCTCTTTTGAAACATTTGGCATAATTCAAGCGTGGTTACGGGCTTTTGATGTCTTTGCTGAATCGTCTTCTGCATCGTAGCTTGTTCAGCAAGGATTCGATAGGTTCTTTGCAGTAACCGGAATGAAACAAAAGCGAAATATAAGCAACAACAAATAAATTTGTAACAATATCTGTACTGGAACTTGTAAACTGTGGTATTAATTTTGTAGTTTAATTAGGGAGCTATAGTACTTGCGTCACAATATTTGTACTGTAACTAAGAAACCGTCTTTATTGTTGTATCAAATTATTTGTACGTTACTGTAACTAAGCAATTGATAATAACAGTAAATAATGCTGTCACTAAGCAACAGCAGTTGTTGTATCAATATTTGCTCTTGAACGAAGCACTCACGATATTTGCAACACAATATTTGTCCCTCAAGTAACTGTATCTAAGCAACATTTATATTCTACCACAATTTATTTGTACTGTAACTGTTAGCAACTGCGTTTTGTAGCTAAGCAACCACAAATCAACTTCTCCAGCGTCTAGGCAACCACATAAATATTTACAGCTGATTAACGATTATTATTGTTTGTTTGTTTGTGTTATGTTACTGTTAACGTTAATGTCGTCGTCGTTGTTGTTTGCTTACTTAATTTTGCAAACCAAAAGATACTACAATAAAGTAGAATCAACGAATCACACTGGAAAGCTTATTTACTAACTTAGAACAAACGACTTATTGAAACAAAAACAACAAGACCGACAAACAATAGACAAACCGACTAATTTCACTAACAATAGACCAACGGACATTTGACTAACAAAAGACGGATTGAAAGTCAACAACCACGTTTTACAGTCTTTACAGCCAATAACATCACGGCTTAACTGACAGACCACCAATAACATCGCGAGTCCTTCGACCAACGGCTGGACAACGAACAGAGACTTAAACATCTACTGACGATTCACAATTCACTTGACTCTGATAAGGACTTCCGCTCAGGTTGTCGACACGTCAGTCAACGTCACCACAAACAATCCTTCCCAGGACGACACTCACCCGGACGATCATAGTTTACCGAGTTATAATAAAGTAACCTGTAGACGACTAACCATAAACTGATTATTTTTTTAACAAAAGAATGCGTGGTTAACGCCCTAAAAACTTTACTTTTATTCCACATTGTCTCTCCCCGCCCTGGTGTGAAAAACGTGTAAACGGGTAACGGCGACATACTGCTGGGGGTTGCCCTGTGATTGTCTATTGTTGCATCCCATCCGGGGTGGGGAGGGGCGTAGCAATACTCTCAGTTGCTTCTTGCTACAAAAACCTGGTTAAGCTCCGGTCGCCTGGGATTCCTGTGGCTCCCTTGCGTCTTCACCTTTAACCTTATAAAACTATTTACTTTATTTTTTGAAAATTAAAGGGATGTACACATCTCCCACATGTTAAGTCTTGGGTCTTAAGGGCTGTTTACACAGGGCATTTTTGATGCGATTTTACGGTGATTTTAAGTGCAATTTCCAAGGTTGATTTTACATCTTCTGTGTAAACAGCCTGCCCTTTTCCTTAATTTTTAAGGGCGAACTCATTGCGATTTGATTGCCGTATCTAAAAGTCAGGAGTAGAACGCGTTATGTAAAGTAAAAAAGTAAAAAGTGAACATAGTAAAAATTTTATTTTTACACAGTTAGATTTATTGTGCGAATCAAAAGACCGTCAACACTTTGATTTGATTTTGACATTTCCCATTGTGTAGCTATCAATCAGATGCTACGGTAGATCAAAGCGTAAGACAAACGAACAAACGGTTGGTCACGACAACCCATGGACATTAGTAAGCATGCGCTCTGAATGGCTCCCTACCAATACGCTATTGTACATGTGCTCTTGAGCTATGACTTTATGGACGACTAATTATAAGTTATGTGGAATGATTCTTAAAACGTCCTTACAAAGTCTTGTTGATATTTTGTATCGGTTATCACCATTTTCCCGAATGTTTACTTTTGTGATCGATTTTCTTATTTTAGTTTAAATTGCCGAAATTCTGCTTGGAGATTGTTTATTATGTCTGCATAATGCTCGCTGCCTAAAGGACTAAGAAACGGTTTATAAAAAATAAGCTGTAGGCATAATTTATCTAGGCCCAAAGGGCTTGGTCGTTGTCTACAGTCAAACAAAATATATTACCTCTAGTGGCCAGTATATCTATGGTCAGAACAAAAACTCGTGGAATCGTTTTCTCATGTAAACAATCTGTCCAGATTTTTTCATTGCCTTGCTCAATGACGAAAATCGTTTGGAGTTTATGTCTATGTTGGAGCTCGCATCAAACAATCCGTGCGCTGTCTGGCGAACCAGCATTAAGATAAGTTTCCATAAAACCCTTGTACCCGAATCTTCTGCCATTAATGTTCAGCCTTAGGGTGAAGGTAACACTTGCCTTGACATAAGCAGGTTTTAACACGTTATCCGTGGAGAAGGTTTCATAGAAAACTTAAAATCCGAGATATCCAACATCCTTATACTCGCGAACGAATTAACCCAGTTTGCAGACCAATTAGCGCTGATTAAAAAACGTCTTGTGGTCTTTCGGGTTTTGTACAGATGAATGATTGGTACGGAAGATTAGAAGTCAAGCCAAGGCGAAGTCCACGCGGTTGAAGGACGAGTCTTTGCTGCTCCAAAATATCTTGTTTACTTTGAGTTTTTTGCTGAGATCACTACGCATAATCGAGCAGATGCATGAAGGAGTCATAAAAACAAATTTCTTTTCTATACTTGAGGATGTGGTGTATTGTAGCGCGTGTCCTTTAGTTCATCACCACAAAGCTAAGAACGCAAAGATCATAAAAACAATGATTATTGCACCTTCAAGGATGACGGAAGAAGGAGAATTTCCTCGCTTTTCCTTCAGTTTCCTTATCATTATCGCTGTTCGGGTTCGCGGCAACCTGTTGCCGTTCACGCTAATTTAAAGAAATAAACTACTCGGAAATCCGCCAAACGTTTCAAAGCGCACGCCTCAGGGATACACGTTTATCTCGAAATTCTAATGTATTATTCAAACAGAACTCAAATTTAGTAAAAATGTCATCGACACATTCCATTCTAAAGAGATTGTCACCAGTGAAATCCCTGTTTGGTCATCTGAGATTGTTTAAAACAAAGGCATTAAGGGCAGTATTGTTAATTTCTGTAGCAACTAAAGATACGCTTTAACTATGATAACTAATAATACACATTAGCTATAGAATACATCAGTCAGGCCGATACAGGGGTTTCCTAACTGCCGAGATAATGAAATTCATGCGATTTCACATGAATGGTACCACCAGTTGATGTCAGTTGAGGTTGACAGGAGAATATCAGTAAAGAGAGAGGGAACGACATGGACACAGTCATAAGCTTGTTATTCAACGCGTTGGTAGCAGATCGCTTTATATTTTACTGAAAATATTACTCACGTACTTCAAAACCCCAGTAAACAATACCACACGAAAGTTCTGCTCAATAGCTTTCAATTGAATGTTCACAATTTAGGATCTTATGCGCAGACTCAAAAGGTAAAACCACCTTGTACAGCATAATAAACAGCACCACACGAAAGTACTTCTCAGTAACTTTCATTTGAATGGTCACACTTTAGGATTTAATCCACAAACTCAAAAGTTAGAATCACCTTCTACAGCATCGTAAACAGCGCCACAAGAAAGTGCTCCTCAGTACCTTTATAGGCTCTTTATAGTAAATACATACATTTTAGGGTTTATTTAGGTTTTCGTTCACAGACTCAGAAGTTAGAACCACCTTGTACGGCATGTCAAACAGCACCACAGGAAAGTACTGCTCAATAGCCTCTATGTGAACGGTCAAACTTTAGGATTTCACCCAAAGACTTAAAACCTAAGACTAAAAAACTTTTTACTTTGGACTTAAAACTTGAAAAAAGCTGCTAAAAGAGCACGCTTTCTCTTATAACTGCACGACTACCGATTAATTAACATCGTCTGCGTAGCCAATCAGATTACGAGTTGGCCAGTGACTCACTGAGTTACGCCAAAAATAAGAAAGTGGCTTTTACCTTTTATTTCATTTATTTGTTCAGCACTGTCGCCTTCAGTTTAATTACAATGTTGTCACGATTAACATACGCAGTCATGAAAACTTCCACGTTAACTTTTGAGCATTTGAATAACAAGAAAGCCCATTGGGCATTTTAACCGGCCATTCTGACCCTCCCCACCCCTAGGTTTCACAAATGTTAGCGCGATCCTTTTTTTTACGAACCGGCGTGACGAAAAGTGTGATTGTGTGACACAGTATTTTGACTATAGCGGTACTGGATGACGTAATGTTTAAACTCTGATGACTCAGCTTATCTTTCTTATTGCTTTATTTATGCTGAAAAACGCAAGTTCACTCAAACGTTGAATGTCGATATGAATTCGTCCACAACTGAGAATGCTCACACAGGGACGACGAAGTATTTAACTGTTGTGCCTAGACCTTAAATACAAACAGTGAACATAGCAGTAGAATCAAAATATAACGCTTGATAAACACGAGCTCGAGCAGATCGTCAGAGTATGGGGCACGTCAAGGCATATCTCATGACGTGATGTTTAAATCCGGTTTGCTAACCCGGTAATCCGCTTGCAAAAGTAAACAAGCGAGCGGGGACGAAAGTCGCCCACGTCTTTGAAAGCTAACGCGCCTGTCGAGCCGCAATCGATTTCGCGCTCACTCGCCTGTTTTTCTTTTCCTTCACTATCTCTGAACGGAAAGTGAGACTGCTCGTAGCCTTTAGCGAACACCACACGCAAACCACACAAATCCATCGATAATATTCAGATATTTTCGTTCTTTCAATGCAAAAAGACTCGTAACACCTGCCTTATTAATTAATCTCCTTATTAATGACGATTCCTTCGTATTAACTTCTCGCCTCAAATAAACACTCATCTCTCTCCATTCACAAGAACTATCATGTACTGATGGTGCAATCAACTAACAACTTGTACATTAAGATTTTAGTATTAATTATTATTATATTATTGTAAATAGTTATTGAAAAGCCTGTTAAGGAATAACCATTAAAGACCATTTCCATTTCCAACTAATATTGCATCACCATACTAGTACCAATTTCTTCTCTTCCTAGCCCACGCCGGCAAAACGCAACTGTCCTTTTTGTCCGCTGCGAAATACAAGTTAGCCAATCAGAAACCTAACAATCCACTTCGCAACCCCCCCCCCCCCCCCATAAAACGCCAAGGGAAACCGCCTCTCACGCAGCACAATGTTACGCCGCTCCTATACAAAACGCAACTTTCAAAGCAAATCACATTCACAGGAGCGTGATATGCTCCTGACATTCACAAATCCTTCTGACTCCCACACTTTTACACCCCTTAAAATGTCAATCCCAATAAAAAAAACTCCTTCGCTAAAAAAATTTTCACCATAACCACTAACTAGATCAGACAACACAGCCAATTTCGCATTCAATCCTATTAGTTCCTTTACTCAATTGCGCATGCGTTATACAAGACAAATACAAAAAAACCTCAAACTTAAACAACCCTTCGCCGTTCATATCTTAAATACTGTAAATTAAAAGACAAAAACATAGGAAGGTAACATTCAGAAGACTAATATGCGCATGCGTCTTATATAAGACAGTACCGCTCTTGAGTACCCGTACCACAAGCTTTACAGCACTTTCTTCCTATGTTAAGCCAACTTGCTTTCAGGAAAAGCCGTGCCCATTTTATAAACCGGCGGTCGCCATCATGGCGACGGCCAGTGAAATATTACAAAAATATATTTTTCGTATTTTCAAAGTCATTATGGCGGGCGAGATCTGGGGAAAAGAGAATAGCTCATCACAGTACAGTCAAGCCTCTCGACTTTTCTTGTTATGCTCGTCTTGAGAGCCTTCATTTAATTTTCAGCGGGTTACGAGTCAATGAGATCCAGACAATCAGTTTTTTAAGGCCACTTCAAGATGGCAGGCGAGTAACAATTTTTACCAGAAAAAGAGAAATCTCGGACAACCGTTTAAAGGGGCTCTGTCCCCTATTTAAGTATTACTTCTAAAAGCTAAAAGACTCTTAGAATCGAAGGAGACCCAAACATATTGGCTCAGATTTCTTTGAAATTACTCTGCTAGCTTTCTAAAACCAGGACTAAAACTAGAAGTGGACTTTACCATGATGTAAGAACCTGTCAAACTCACGGATGACGTAAAACAAGGGAAACAAAAACATTTCAAACAATACCGTACAGCAAAACAAAAGCCAACAAACAAAGAAAATGTCGTCAGGTTCTTACACCGAGGTAAACCCTAGAAGTGTCTTTTACCTCGGATGGCTTGGACGAAAATGGATTGCAACTTGAAAAAATTAGGCTTATTTCTTCCAAGTTCTTCCGTTGTGTCTTGGAAAAATTTATGGTGAGTTTTCCCCTTAAGAAAGTCTCTCGACATCTTCGTCCTGGCGTTCTAGGAACATATGGGGTACGAGAAAAGGTGCTTGGTTTTATTTTCTCGCTTCGCACGGTCCGTATGCTATAACTTCGAGCCAAATATTTTCCTGTCCAGCCCTACCACTTACTCAATAAGTGCAGATTATAGTATTCCCAGGAAGTAATTACGTTCGATTTCTAGCCGTTCGAATTAGACTAAATTTAGATAGACATTTTAGGATAAAAATTAGCGAGAAAAGTTTAACATAAACGGTTTCGATGTCGCCATGACATCATTTTTTTATGAGTCATTTTGAATTTTATTTTATTATATAGACAAGAGTGTTTTAGTGGAAAATAGAACACTCGTAAAGTTCATACGAAACTTCATCCGGGACTCGAGTGGCGTATTTTCCATATCCTCACTAGTGAGGATATCGATAACGTCATTACCCGCTTTTACACTGTTGTTTGTGCAAAAATACTCTTGTCTAGATAATAAAAAGAATATTACACGGTGGCTTAAAGATATGAATTTTATTTTCTCGTGGTAGAAAACATTTTTCAGTAATCACTCGCTGCGCTCGTTCGTAAAATAGTTTTTACCACTCAAAAATAACATTCATATATTCGCACCGCCGTGTAATATCCTCTATTTGTCACTTGAAAATGATGTCATGGCGACATCGAAACGTGTTAAACTTTTCTCGTTAATTACTAGCCGTTCCAGGGGATATTGACAGTACCCAAACAAGGGCAGAAATGGAGCTTACTCACTTTGTTACGGATATGATTCGAGGGTTAAACCTCACAGAAAGCGAGGAGACGTACAACAATTTCGACATATGCTGTTTAATATCAATCATTTAACGTAGCAGCTAAAATTCGAAGATCAGACAACAGCAATAGTAACAAACACTGTGCTAAAAGCGATTCCCCACCTTTATTCTACCGCAGTTACTTTACCTTGGCCTCTTAAATGTCAAGAAAGAGCGGTCACACAATTTCACTTTACTGGGATAAAAGCCGTTTTACCGGGGTAAAAGGCTTAGTGTAACCGCAGCTAGTCCTGAGTACTTTCGAGATACAAAACACCAACAGGAGCCCATAACCTGGAGCTCGCAACTGCCCTATATTCGTGTCACGGCGATTTCACGGATCAACTTATTTTTAGACTGAATTTTCTGCGAATTAAGATTCCCAAAGGAGCCTCGCTAACCAATCACAAGCTTCGTTTAAAGGAGAAAGAACGGACTATGCCGCTATTTTTGGAGGGATAAGGACCCGTGCGCATTTTCACGGAAAATAGTAATTGTAAACCTGTCTAAAAATAACCTGGTCTGTAAAAACGCCGTGACATAGGCTTAGTATGGGAGTTGCACGCTCCGGGTTATGGGCTCCTGACACCAATTAATACATTTTCACAACATTACAAATTCATGTTCCCCTATAACTATATAAAAATAAATTACCCATGTTACCCTTGGGGTTAAGACTATTTAAAGTTCGACCGCACTAAATATATCTTTTTATACCTAAGTCTTAAGCGGTACATTTAAGTTGTAATATTTGTCTTGTTTCAATACATGATTGAAGACATTGATTCAAACCTACCCTTTTAATTCCAACTTGTTCTCGCTACGTTTAATAAAAGAATGCATTAGCTATTTCTATAATCTTTAGCATGACTCGATTGAAAATATTCAAGTTTTTTTTCTTACAAGCCGCCAATCGTTGTTATATTTACGTAATAAATGTTTAAGAACGAAAAAAAAAAAAACCTCCTTCTAGCCGCTGACGATTTGTTGGAAGGATTGCATGGTCGCGAAACTTTGGAAAGTTCAAACACGATAAGAGATATGCCGCAGT
Source organism: Siderastrea siderea (assembly GCA_964030785.1). NCBI lineage: Eukaryota > Metazoa > Cnidaria > Anthozoa > Scleractinia > Rhizangiidae > Siderastrea > Siderastrea siderea. The sequence continues at coordinate 9,504,861 of OZ034976.1, forward strand.
TTATTTTGAAATCACGATAGCCGAGCAAAATATTTTCCTTTACGTTCAAGCGAAAACGTCTCTGTTAGTTGCTCAAACATAGCTCGTATATTTATGCACGGTTAAGACCGAAGTCGTTCGCACAATGCACTTGCGAGATATTAGAACTCAATCGATCTGCTCCCAACACAACAAGGCTTCACATCTCAGTTCGTCAGGAGGGCAACGCACTGGTATCGCAGAGATCGTGCGTTCGACTCCCGCTGTAGCCTTGAAATCCCTTTTTTTAAGATACAATGCGACGAACATTCGTTTCAGAAAAGTTTCTGTTGGTCATCTGCTTCAAGAGAGCTCGAAATCTTTTTGCAATATAACCGTGGTCAAGGCCCAAAACGCGAAAAAAAAAAACCGGCAAGGAAGAGGTTTGATAGATTACATGACCAGTGTATTCTTTCAACTATGGTTAAGATGAGAAAATGCCTGTAAGCAATGGTGAAAAAAAAATTAAATAAGATTTTTAAATACACTGCACGATCAAACACCATGGCAGTACTGTACTATTTATTTCTAAAAAAAGTGTATAAAATCGCTCGAATACTATAGTACTAGTACTAGCTCCTTCCCATGTACCCCCCCCCCCCCCCACCTACACATGGATAAAATATTATTTCATCTCAGGCTTACCCCAAGAAAACTATTTTTCTTATCCTTCAACAAAGCGTGGAAATGTTTGAGTGGAAACGGCGAGTTTCTTCTTCAAACCAATGCTAACTTACAATCGAAATTCTTCCTTACGACCCTGAGTTTAAAATGTCAGGAGCACAAATATTTTCTCCTTTCGGCTTCATCTAAAACAGACAAGATGTAATACGATAGAAAAATAACTACCCCTTGAAGGAGACCACTGAAAGACGCACAACTCTCTTATGTGAACAGCTTTTTTTAAGAAGGACTTATTCGAAGGCAGAGAACTGAAAGATGGAGAGTTTTTTAGACCTCTCCGCCAACATGGACACCTATCTAAGGTGGAGACCTTTCTAAGGTATTCACCTGTCTGGACACCTGTCTAAGACAAACCCTTTTCTAGGGGGGTTACTGCTCTAAGACAGACATCTTTTCAAAGCAAACATTTCTCTAAGATTGAATGATTTCTCTTCTCAGCCAGCTATGGAAGATGTGTCTCTAAGAAGAACTCCCAAAAAATTCTCAAAAGTAGGCAACTCTATAAGAAAGGCACCTCCGGAAGACGAACGTCTCCCGATTTGGTGAACACCCTTCTCAGGTGGATACCTCCCAAAGACGGACGGATAATTCTTTAACCCTTTTACTCCCAGAGTCAAATATGGAGACATGTAATGTAGTTCTAACTTTTGAATCTGTGAAAAAAAACCTATGGTGTGACCGTTCAAATGAATTCTCTTTGGTACTACTTTTGCACGGTACTGTTTGTTTTGCAGGATTTGAAAAAATGAAATTTGGGATTTTTGTGAATTCTTACTTTGGCCACTACTGGGAGAAAAAGGGTTAAGATAAAAGGAGAACCAGAGTCGCCGAGAGTTGATTAGCTAAATCAATCGCTCTCGCTTCACCTTAATCTCCGAGTCTACGCGTTTTCAATTCAAACTTTTGCTCTCTTTCAAGAGTTTCAACCCGCATGCGCTCTCAAAGGCTTTGAACTCTCGGCGAATCTCGTTCTCGTCTGAGCCGGACCTAAGTGAAAACCATCGTTGTACTATTCGACTCTGAGATGCCTTATATATGAACGATCCTCTGACAGTCACTTCTTCGCTCCCTTTTTCTCGAATAAGGATTTCATGGCTGTCGTACGCTGTTGGCGCTTTTCCTGAAATCCAATTTAAAAAATATGTCACCTTGAGGTCATGTCACAGTAAAAAGACTGACCACAGAAACATCATCATCATCATCATCATCATCATCATCATCATCATCATCATCATCATCATCATCATCATCATCATCATCATCATCATCAAGTATTTGGACTAACCTTTTCTTCTTTTTCTTTTCTCTTCCTCTCGTTTTCCTGTTCAATCTTCCTCTAAGGACAAAGTTATAAAACATTCTCATCACAGACGTTCAGGCCTACATAGTACCTATTAAAATTAACACTGGAGACGTATAAAATGTGTAGCTGATACTGAAATGGGGCGCAAAAGTTTGGAGGTTAAAAGGCACGATTTTTCTCAAGGTTACACTGTTAACGTCTCAAATACTGATATTAAGATTTAAAATTGAACTTCCTTGACTCACGTGCACTCGAGGGTTTTTCTCTCATTTTTTGCAAGTCAAAATGAAAAGACTAAGAAACAAACTGCGACTTACAGGAATTGCAAATTACTTATTAGTAATACTGAGTTGTATAAGTAAATCACACAATTAATACCGACCTGTAACAAAAACTGATTCTCTTCTTCTTTCTGTCGTTTTTCAAGCACCATTCTCTCTCTTTCTTTGCGGAGTTCCTCCTCCCTTCGTCTTTCTTCTTCTTTCTCCAGCTGACGAAATCAGAAGGAAATCACTTTGTTTGCTATGATTGGTTAGAGAAAGTTGTGCGAGTTTACTTAACCAATCACGGAGTACAGCGAACGCAAAGGTGACGTTACACGAGACGATTCGCAACGACGATATCATTCCACGTTTCTCGGAAACCCCCCACCTACCCCTCCCCTAACCCAACATTTTGCTCTAAGTGATAATACGTAAAAAAGTGCTGGGTTAGGGGAGGGGTAGGTGGGGGGTTCCCAGAAAAGTGGAATGATTCCACGATTTCTTCGCGCAAATCAGCGTCGATTTTAATGTATGTCACACGGGACGATTTTTAGCGCAATGTGCACGCGAAATCCGTTGGCAACAGACACCCACCCATGTTACACGGCATCTACTTTTAGCGCTAACAATTGTCGTTGCGAATCGTCCCGTCTAACATCACCTTAAGAACGCTGCAAATTGTCTAGCAAGGAAATTGAAGCGTCCTGGAATGACTGGGTATGTTACACCAGACTAGGAGTGTAACGATACATCGAACTATCGATGCATCGCGATTGGGAGTGTTCCGATAGCGATGCATCGATCGCAAATTCAACTATCGATAACAATCGCGACAGTTTCGTTAATTATCGATAGTTACGGTAGTTTTCAAATGATGTCCTGTAGTCCTTTTTTTAACCGGCCGTCGCCATGATGGCGACCGCCGGTTTATAAAATGGACACGGCTTTTCGAGAAAGCAAGTTGGCTTAACATACGAAGAAAGTGCTGTAAAGCTTGTGGTACGGGTACTCAAGAGCGGTACTGTCTTATATAAGACGAATGCGCATGTTAGTCTTCTGAATGTTACCTTCCTATGTTTTTGTCTTTTAATTTACAGAATTTAAGATATGAACGGCGAAGGGTTGTTTAAGTTTGGGGTTTTTTGTACAGTACAGCCCAAAAATAATGCACGCGCAAGAACTTCTTTTTGCGTCCGCAAGCCGAGAACTTCTTGCGGCTACTTGCAGGATGCCTGCACTTGAATACTGCAAGCCGCAAGAACGTCTTTGCGTTTAGAAGTTAAAACCGCAAGAACTTCTTTGTGGTAAGATATCTGGACCGCAAGTAAGCGCAAGAACGTCTTTGCGCTAACATCTTAAAAACCCGGAACCCGGAGAAGGTAAAAAAGAGACCACTTTGTAGCGCAAGGCACGTTCGAAATTGGCTGCCTTTGTAACTTGCAATCGGTTGTTTATTTGGTCCCTTGTAAGTTTTTTTCTTCGGTTTTGAATTTTTTATCCGATAAAGAGTTCACTAGGTTCTGAATTTGACACTGGTGGCCTTCTATGTTATTTTTTAACGGCTAGGGAGAAACGAGACTCAAACGAAGCACGCGTATGTTATTGTTTATGTGTCCCGGAGTCCCAGACATGCGGTACGCTTAGCGGCGCGAAAGATTGCGCTCGATTTATTTCACTTAAATGAGGAACAATGGCAAAGCACAGTCCATCAGTCACATTATTAAATAACCGACATTCACCTGTTCAGTGTTGCTGTACTTCCACCAACATATTAAACTCGGACAAATACTTTTAATTAGTTGCGCTCACACGTGTGAGAAATGAACATGGTCACTCAGATGAGAAGAAATAATACCCGAAGTCTTAATTGGAAAAACACATTATGTTTGTAAAAATAGTTCCACTCATTACGCTGAAGTCGATATCACATTTTAAATCTTCGAAGTAAACCAAAAAAGTCTGAAGGAAACTAAAACTCCGCGATCTGAAAGAAATTCGGCACGTCAACTCTAACCTGAGTAAACACAAATCTGCCGTATGCAAATTTGGTATGATTTGCTTGAATGACATTTTGTAACGCAATGCATGAGCAGTTCTCTAAGCCGTCAAGACAGCAAGCCCCGGGCAGCAAGCTGTGTCGAAAGGCGAATGTGTAGTTGAAATCATATGTCTATGCTATTTCTTCGAGTATCCCTTTTTTGCTGGGAAATTAAACTGGTAAAGATGCAGGGATTCTTGATGACTTCACCCACGCGATGGCATGACCTCCTGCATGTGTAAGTCTTGTCTTGCCTGTCAAAGAAGAGTTCGCGCAGTTTGCCACAATTATAGCTTTTGGACCTTTTTGTTTCTATTTCTTGGATGGAATAAAAAACTGAATTGAGTCGGTTCTGAGTTGAACCCGTATCACTGTATCTGAGACACGCTTAAAAAAATTGTTCATGTTTTGTCATGTGCCGGAGATCATGTTTACCGGGTGTTTATCTTGCAGTCGGAAAGCTGGCGGATATTCCATTTCGTGATGTGAATTTTCTTCGATACTTCGGTTGTTCGAACATTTGCTTCCCTGATTTTTTGATTAGCCTTGTGAACTTTCGCTTGACTTGGCGAATTGTCGCGCCAACACGCCAACACGCCAACACGGCGAAAAAACGCTCGAAAGCTCGGTGATATTTCAAAGAGAATAGAGCGCGAGATTCGCTCTCATTACTTTTGCAATACCTCACACTAACACGAGCACTACAAGTTTCTTCGGCTGGACCCTCAGTACTTCTTGCGCCTTCTTGCGGCTTGCGGTAACATTAGTAACTTCTTGCGGCCAGATTTTCAACTTCTTGCGTTTCGAATGTTCTTGCGGGTAAACTGCAAAAACCTAGCACTTTCACTTCTTGCGCGGGCTTGCGTGTTCTTGCGGCGCAAGAACTTCTTGCGCCACTTCTTGCGCGTGCATTATTTTTGATAGGATTGAATGCGAAAATAGGATTGAATGCGAAATTGACTGTGTTGTCTGATCTAGTTAGTGGTTATGGTGAAATTTTTTTTAGCGCAGGAGTTTTTTTTTATTGGGATTGACATTTTGAGGGGTGTAAAAATGTGGGAGTCAGAAGGATTTGTGAATGTCAGGAGCATATCACGCTTCTGTGAATGTGATTTGCTTTGAAAGTTGCGTTTTGCGTGAGAGGCAGTTTCCCTTGGCGTTTTATGGGGGGGGGGGGGGTGGTTTGCGAAGTGGATTGTAAGGTTTCTGATTGGCTAACTTGTATTTCGCAGCGGACAAAAAGGACAAAAAGGACAGTTGCGTTTTGCCGGCGTGGGCTAGGAAGAGAAGGAATTGGTACTAGTATGATGATGCAATATTAGTTGATTGCACATCAGTACATGATAGTTCTTGTGAACGGAGAGAAATGAGTGTTTATTTGAGGCGAGAAGTTGATACGAAGTAATCGTCATTAATAAGGAGATTAATTAATAAGGCAGGTGTTACGAGTCTTTTTGCATTGAAAGAACGAAAATATCTGAATATTATCGACGGATTTGTGTGGTTTGCGTGTGGTGTTCGCTAAAGGCTACGAGCAGTCTCACTTTCCGTTCAGAGATAGATAGTGAAGGAAAAGAAGAACAGGCGAGTGAGCGCGAAATCGATTGCGGCTCGACAGGCGCGTTAGCTTTCAAAGACGTGGGCGACTTTCGTCCCCGCTCGCTTGTTTACCGGGTTAGCAAACTGGATTTAAACATCACGTCATGAGATATCTTGACGTGCCCCATACTCTGACGATCTGCTCGAGTTCGTGTTTATCAAGCGTTATATTTTGATTCTACTGCTATGTTCACTGTTTGTATTCAAGGTCTAGGCACAACAGTAAATACTTCGTCGTCCCTGTGTGAGCATTCTCAGTTGTGGACGAATTCATATCGACATTCAACGTTTGAGTGATTTTGCGTTTTTCAGCACAAATAAAGCGATAAGAAAGATAAGCTGAGCCATCAGAGTTTAAACATTACGTCATCCAGTACCGCTATAGTCAAAATATTGTGTCACACAATCACACTTTTCGTCACGCCGGTTCGCAAAAAGAGAGGATCGCGCTAACATTTGTGAAACCTAGGGGTGGGGAGGGTCAGAATGGCCGGTTAAAATGCCCATCGGGCTTTCTTGTCTTGATTGAAAAATGCCTCTCTTGTTCTCCGCCGTCCTTTCTGTTCATTGTTTTAGAGTCCAGGAACAATACTGTATTACTTTTTAAGCTTTTCGCCGTGGCATACTGCCATTATGTTAAATTTGTAAAAAATACACAAAAACAGTTATTTTACCAATTATTTATTTTCTCTCCATCTTTTAAATCGTACAGTGTGACTGGAAGGGGGCCAAATGTATGACAGTGATAACAAAGAAATAATTACAGGCAACACTATAAGGTCACTAATTGCAATGCTATCGCAATAGTATCGCAATAGTATCACTACTATCGCAATAATATTGCAATAGTAATTTGCCTATCGCAACACTATCGCAATAAGCAAAATGACCTCAATAGTCACCCCTACACCAGACAATGTTTACGAAGGCTGTGTTGTATTTTTTCCGCAAGACAAGTTGCACGAAATGCTGTCGCTTTAAATGTATTTCTAAAGAACTCACCTCAATCATGCTTTTCTTTCGCTCCGTTTTATCCCTGTACACATACAAGAAAAATATCTAGTTACCACTGAAAATATTACGCTGTAAAAGGATGCTCTAACTTAGAGTCTAAGTGCTAGCACTCAAATGAAAGTTATTAAGTTAAGCCAAGTACTTCCCTGTGTTACTACCTATAAACCCTTTAATCATAACTATAACAAAATTCTCGAATCTGATTGGCTATCGCCAGTCATGTTTTAAGCATTAATAGGACAGTGTGCGCGTCACGCCTAAGTAATTGGACAGTACGCGTCAGAGCGCGCACTCTAATGGATCATTTACACTAGCTTGAAGAGAAATTCCAAAAGGTGAACTATATTTGTTGCGGGAAACAGCAAATGGTCATTTGTTTTGAAACTACTGAAATCCTTGGAGCGTCGTGGTCGATAATTTTTCCAGCGAGAGGATGCTTTGCAACTCAGGTGAATAAAATTTACTTGGTTTGAGTTTTAAGTGTGTTTTGTCAATGAACTAGAATTGTTTTTATCTCTTAAGATTTAGATGATGGTCAGTCTTTCTTGTTCTGTGCGCTGAGCAACAGTTAAACTGCTAGTGTGGTGAATGTTTACGAGCGGGTACTTTTATTCTGAGGACCGGTTGATTGTGTTTCAACGTGCATGGAAAGTTTTTCGACTTTTTTCTTTCGCGAATTTTGTCATAGCTGTGATTAATTGGTGACGGGACTTCGTGTTGTCCAATTCGGTCTTTAATCATACTCGTGATTGGTTTTACACTTGAAGGTAAGGGTGAAGTCCTAAAGTGCGACCATTCAAACAGAAGGTTCTGTTTAATTTTTGAGGGTGACTGCAATTCTAAATGTGACCAAATGAACTTAGAAAATAGCAACTGCTGTGGAGCCGTTAGTTTTGAGACTTGGAAAAACCGCAGTTTCAACAAGCTTTTGAAAGAATAAACCGCTCACTTACTTTGATTCACTTCCACCTGAAGCGTAATTTAACATTGTCTCCCACTGGGCTGCCATCGAATGTGTCAGCGAGTCTCGGTTTGATGCCGAGAGCTGAGGCTTTTTCACCTGTTGGAAGATAATTACCGCATCACTAAATTGTTGTTTTGAACCGTAATTTATTCAAGTTAATGAAGACTTCCACTTCTGTTTTTTCAAACTTCGAGCTACCCCAAACACAAACCCGTTTTTCTTGGATACTGTTGTACAGCAATTTACTACCGTCTATCTGAAAGCTCTCGCTATGTAAAACATAAACCCAGTTTCTCCTGGATTCTGTTGGGCAGTACTGAATTTACTAATGGACATCTCAGACCTCACGCTATGTCAAACACAAACCCGTTTCTCTTACATTCTGTTGTACGGTAACTTCCCACTGTCTATCTTAAACCTCTTGCTAAGTCAAACAGAAACCCGTTTCTCTTGGATTCTATTGTACAGTAAGTTTTTACTGTCTATCTCAAACCTATTAAAATCTCAAACCTGTCGCTCTGTCAAACAGAAACCCAGTTTCTCTTGGATACTGTTGTACAGTAATTACTACTGGGTATCTCAAACCTCTCGATATGTCAAACACAAACCCAGCTTTCCTTGGTTACTCGCTGATGGACGCAGGGGCAGATCCTGGATTTTACAACAGGAGGGTCCAAACGGCACCTTGTACTTGACACAAGTTTCAAAAACTAAAGAGTGATGGTTCGGCTCGAAGCAAATTTTAAGTATTCGTTAATATTTCATGGTAAACTGTGTCTACTAGTCTATGCTCTTTTCTGCCGTTCTTTTCTCTTTTTTTTTTTGTTTGAAATAAAAGAAGCTAATAAGGCAGAAGGATCCCTCAACCTTAGTAACGAATGTGGATCTGACTGTTTTCTCTGTAGATCATAGACATAGTATTCTAACAGAATATTATCAGCAATTTCAATAGAATATTATTAGAATATTATTATTAGCAATTTTATAATATTATTATATTATTAGATACACACTTATGTTTTGTATATTTAATTACTTTAGTTACTTTATTATTATAAGTACAGGTTTGGAAGGGGGAGAGGGGTCAGGACCCCCTGCCTCTCCCCCTAGGTCCACCACTGGACGCGGTAAACCAGTCCGAACTTGTGGCAAAAACATGTGATCGCTGCTAAGCGCGGGAAAACACACACAAAACGCAATGAACAAACAGAACATCATTTGTCTCAATGTTATAATATTCTTATTAATTTACCTGAATTTTGTTGGGGAGTGGATTTCTCTTGATGTCATTCAGGCTCATTTCTTTCTTGCCCGCTGGCTGTTCAGTGGTTTTCTTTTTTTCTTCTTCCAGTCGATGCCGTTTTTCTCTCTCCATGACCTCTTGTTTTACAACCTCTTCACGCATGCGCTGTTCTTCAAGTTCTTTCTGTATCCTGGAATCGGAGAATGTCGGGATACCGTCTACCGAATCAGTTTGATTTTCGCTGAAAGATGCTTTCCTAAACACTGGGTGTGTGCTAAGATCATCGCTTTGTGCTTTCTTTTTCAATGACAAATCACCTAAACTTTTAGCTTTGGTCAGATTACTTTCAGTTGACTGAGAATGTCCTCCAACTCGCGGCGTCACTACATCTTCCCGAGCCTGCGGTCCCTTAACGAACACGTCATCAGCGGCATACGAAGGTGCGCGATCTTTTACAGAACCTGGATGTTTTGTTCCTGAGGGAGGGTTATCAGCCGAAATAAACCCGCGCCGAATATTGTCGAGGTTAAGCGAATGCCGCTTCTTTCGTAACTCATCCTTAGAATCTTTCCTCGCTCCAGTTTTCTCAAAGTTAGCTTTTCTTAGCTTCACTCCAACGCTGTTGAATTCGTCACTAGTTTCTGAGCTGAGAAATTCCTCTTGCCCAAATGCTTCAGTTGGACGATCAAAGCTCGAAGCGCGTCGTTTTGGAAGAGTGTTTTCTTGTTTGCTCTCCTCCATCGCTTTCAAAACACGCTGTTCCAGAATCACCTTATGCGCTGCGAACGCTGTTTTCCTAGAAGCTGCATCCTGTGTTTCCTTCTTTTGCTTTTCCGCTTTTTCTTTTTCGCGTTCCTCCGCCAGCCTGCGTTCGGCTTCTCTCTGTTTCCTCTTCTCTTCTTCTTTCTCCATCTTTGCGCGCATTAACTCTTCAGCTTCTTTGCGATCCACCTCTTTCCTGATTTTCTCAAGATCAAGTCGTTGCGCTTCTCTCCGTTTTCGTTCCTCTTCTTGCATCTGTCTGAAAAGTTCCTTTTCTTCTCGTCTTTTCCTCTCCTCCTCCGATTCCAGTTCCTTTGATTTCGTTTCAATTCCATTTTCTACTCGCTGCACTGCATCGATCTCGTCCGCTGGAGGCGGTGTCGCGACCACCGGTGCCTTCGTTTGCTGCACAACAGTCTCTAACTCATTCTCTTTCTGCGCTCTCGGATTTTTACTAGCCAAGCCACTTCTCTCGGCCATTTCTTTCGCTTTGAATTTCTCACTTTTCTTTTCAAACTTTTCAGAGTACTTGTGCACACTTGGAGGTTTCGAAGCGTGGACATTTGACTCGTGGGTTTGTTTTGAGCGATGCTCTTTCGGTTTGTTCTCTTCGCTTTTCTTTTCAAGCCCTTTATCATCACCTTGTTTTTGAGCCTGAATTCGACGAGCGATTTCCGCTTCCCTCCTAGCCTCCTCTTCTCTCTCTTTCTGTCGTTCTATTTCCAGCTCGACAATGCTTTTTCGATTTTCAGGCCTCCTGTTCACCGCCTGTTTTCCTCCGTCCTTCGGCCGCCGAATAACGGGCTGGTGTTGGGACTGCGGTGGTGGCTGGGGGTCTGACGACGGTTGAGGTTGAGTGTGCGGTTGGGGTTGGGGTTGGGCTGGCGTGTATACAGGCTCCGAAGTCGGGCGATTTTCTACTGGCCGTTTCGTCTGCTCGATGCTTACGTCGCCTTCAATAAGATCAATCACACTTCCTCTCTTAGCAGATAACCGGACGCCTTGAAATTCACCACCATCCACACTTTCTACTTTCTCATCAAAGATCGGCGTCTGAATCAGATCTTTGTTTTGAAAAGCCGAGGGATGTTCCTCCTTTTTCGCATGCTTCAATTTCTGCTTCTCCTGTTCTTTCTTTTCTTTCTCCTTAATTTTCTCAAGCTCAATACGCGTCAACTCTTCTCGCATTCTTTGCTCCTCTAGTTCCTGCTCAATAATTCTACCAGCCTCCGATCTGGACAGCGGGGCTTTCTTTTGTTCCTGCTTTTCTTGGGCAAGGGACATTTGATGTTCAAGTTTTCGTCTTTCCTCCTCAAACATCGCCTTTCTTTCCTCTCCCATTCTTCTATTCTCCGCTTCCAGTTTTTCCAACTCTTCACGAGCCTTTCGCCGCATTTCTTCGTCTAATTCCCTCTGCTTCGCTCTCTCTTGATCCTTTCTCCTCTTTTCCTCCAAAATGTAAGGAATCAGTTCTTCTTGTGTCATACCACTCGGCGATAGCTGTGGTTGAGTTTCACCTGTTGTTCTGTAAGATGTAAGATATAACGAAGTTACTCGTTGAATATTATGATCGACGCCGCAAAAAGTCTTAACCCTATAACACCCAAGAATACTGTGTTCAAAACTCAAATGTCATTTGCAAAATAACGAAAAACAACTAATAGCACAAGAAAATACTGTTCAAGAGCTGACTCAACTGATTGACTGACAATTGATTTCATCTCAAAAGCTAGAATCTTTTTGTGCAGCATAATAACCAGTAACATGGGAAACTACTTCTTAGTAACTTTCATGTGTATGGTCACACATCAGACTTTCATCCACAAATTGATAAGTTATAACTACGTCCCCCAACAAACTAATCAAAGGCTACAACTGCTACTTCAAGTAAGCTTTTCGCCCAAAATAATGGAAGTAAAATTCGAGGCCTTCTGAACAAGCAAACAAACAAACAAACAAACAAACAAACAAAAGAACAAAACAAAACAAAACAAAAGTACATTCCATGTAAGCTGTTTTTAGAACCCTTGTTCCGACAGAAGAAGTTAACCGCGTATTTCTTCAATGCGAAATAACCCGAAAATAATACACGTCAAGACTCTACCTGGTTTGGTTTCCAGATAACCCTTCGTCTTCTCCCAGGTCCAGCAACAAGCCGTCCATCTTGGAAGCCGCAGTTGACTCGGCAGTGCTTGCCCTGGCAACCTGTATCGTCTCTTCGACTGGCACAGATGTGTTTGAAGAAATTTGTAAGACTTCCTTCGTTGTTAGCTCTCCTGAGTTATGTAATGAATTCTCCTTTTCATTGTCCGTAGGATGATTGGCTAATGAGCCTATTTTTGCCGCCATTTGAAGCGATTCGGTTTTTTCGTCATCAGTTCTGTTCTCGAACATTGGGTTCTTGTTCGCAGTGCTATGGCTGGGTTCTAACTTGACTTGCTGTTTTGTTTCTTTGTGTAAATCTCCGTTCGTTGCAGGCTGTGGTAGATAGCTCGAAGAAAACCCGTTCATTAAAAGGTTATCCTTGTTGTCCTACAATAGAGAAAAAGTCAACGAAAAATAAGACAGTGGCACGTTATCATTCTTTTATTAAAATGACTGAAAACGTGTGAAAATACTAGAAAAACCTTTTTTCTTCTGCACTTCTGCACTTGTGCGTTTTTATTTGTTCTCGATGTCCAGACACAAAAACACTCTTTTGTAGTAACTTGTTCCGATATTCTCACGTCATCGTTTACGGGGCTAAATAGCAAGAAAAAATGTTCGGTTTTGTCCCTTTTAGCTGTTCACAAGTAAATATAAATTTCCTCCTTGCAGTGTTTTAGAAAATCCCCGTCAGTTTGATGCTTTTTCGAAAGCTTCTGCGTGAGTCGAAGGTAAAAACGTGGAACTCCTCTGATTAAAAACCGGGCGGTTTACACGTGAACTGGGCCCAAGATAAAGACGGGGTAACCGTACAATAAATTGACTTGGGATGTAACAATCCTGTCATAGCATTTCAAGTTTTGCACCTTAAAGAAATGTTTCAACTAAGTATTATCCGATACTGTATAGCCTTGGAGTTTTGGACAAATGGCAAGAAAATAGCACACGCATACAAGTTTTGAGTTTCTTCTGCACGTGCAAGATTCGCATGCCACCTATTCTTCATAGCTTTGTGATTGGTGGTTTCACCTGACGGGTGTAAAAACCTTGGTATAATTTGAAACATCCACAGAGATCTACAAATAAACCTATCGCAGTCAAAAGACACATTAAGTCCTTTTGCCGCGGCAAAGAGGACGTCGACAATATTGTGGGATAAATTGTTCGGCTCGTTGGAACGATAACAATATAACCGTCGGCGAGGTTGAACAAGGACTTGTTGACGAAAGAAACCACTCGTGTATTGGTTTTAAATGGAAGACCACAAAGGTAAGAGGAATTTAAAGCACTCTTCAGCAAGGAAGCATGGTATCGGAATCATTCAAAAACTGAACTTCATTGCCTCTCTAAATGTTTCTTCGTTTATGTGCGCATGAAACGTTGCGAAGCAAACTGGTTCCGAGAAGCAAAAACGTTTGACTTTTTTCTTCAGAAAACTTCCACAAAACGTTTTGGGAAAGTTGTTTACGTAACAACATTCACACGTTGCTTTTCTAGCCTCTAGCGGGACCTGAGAAGGTAAAACGTATGTTTGAATTGCCACTTTTTAAATCCTTTCGTCTCCTGAATGGTTAAAAACCAAAATGAATTTATATATGTCGGCCGCGCCCGTCTTGTATGGGGAAGATGTTCTAAAAATATTCTTTTACGGTTATTTTTAACAGAGTTTGCTTTTTTTGCAAGGATAAAATATTGACGCGAGTTGCACTATCTTCTGCTATCGCTCTTCGCTTTCGAGAAGGGAGTCCGCAGTTTTTAACTTCAGGTTAGCGTACATACACTTTCCTTTCAGGATCAGAAATAATATATGTTGGAGCTATCAGAACTGAATCCATAGAACTGAAATAAGCGTCTCTCTTCACGAACAGTTTTGACGAGGGAAGCGTAAAGCTTAACATTTTACGTTGCTGTTTTGCTGGAGACGGCTGAGAAATGTAGTAACTTGTAAGAAACGTGCAGAGTCATTAGACTGCTTGTTCAACATTAGCACCGAAAGAAATACCTGTGGTTACACTAGCTTGACTGTTAAACCAGGCGATTTTTGAGCGATTTCTCGCTGCGACTTTACGAGTTCCGTCGCATCAAAATTGCAGTAAAGAAATCGCCGTGAAATTGCACTGAATATCACCGGATGTTTACACAGGTGATTTGAAGTCGCGCATAAAAAATGCCGCAAACATTTTCACAAACGTTGCCTATGTAAATGCCCCTAAGACGCAACTTGCAGGGATAAGACAGGAAAAGTAATTTATACACGTTGCCACATTTCTTACGCCGTCTTTGTAAACCAACAACATAAAATGACAAACGTTGTATTTGACTTCAAAGAAAAATAACCGAAATGGTGACGATCCCATGAACATGTTTGTTTCTGTTTCGACTTGAAACGTTCCCTTCACATGGTAAAGAAGGGAGCACTCCACACTGACAGAAAAATTCAGTGGCTTAGAATCGCGGGACGTTTAGGGAAAAACGTAAACTCGTTTGCTGAAAGGGTTCCGCTGTGGTCACTTAAATAAACTTACTGTTGAAAGCTACTACGTCATAACGGAACGAAAACTCAAATGTTGACGTCTCAACCACTAAGTTTGCATAATTTCAAAACCACTGATTCCATTTTCGCCCACTTTCCTCCATTTTCTTTTACCACAGTAAAACTCACCGTGTTAGCATGATCCAAAGGTCCCTTTTCCAGTTCTTTATCACGGCTTTCTTGAAATTCTTCTTCCTTTCTAGTAAAAGCAGTAGCCTCGATTCGCTTTTGGTTGAATCTTTCGTCGTTGTTGTTCTCCGAGTATATAGACTGTGAACTTTTCGTCTCTATCTCGCTGCTGTGTCCGTTAACAACTGGTGGAGAAGTTGAAGACGACGTTGAAGACTTCTGAGTTTGATTCAACTCGATGACTGTTCGACCAAATTGATCTTGTCTAATATTCTCGTACACAACCGACGTCGATGGTTCCTCGGATATTGAAGCACCAAAATCTGTTGACACAACACATGTAACGCAACGTATGTCACTAAAACAAACATCTGCAAATCTGGATTTTTATAGCGGATCTGGATGGGTCTTAGACGAGGGTTTGACCTCTTTCTCAAAATTAGTCCAAACTTCGAACAATTTGTATGGCAAAGCTCCGACATTGGAACAATCCCACAACAAAAACAGAAAGACAGAAAAAGAAAAAAAGCACTAAAACTTCGTTCCAAGAACTTTCCAGTCCTGGAAAATGCCACAAAAAATTTCAATGGTTTCCAAGATTTCCAGAACTCGTGCGAACCCGGAGAAACGGAGAAATTTTTGCCCTTTGAGCCCTCCATTCCCATGCCAGAGCGCCTGAGGTCAAAACAGGGAAAACAAACTCCCAAAATCATCTTGTAACATATTGAAAACTCAAGAGTTTTGTTTGAGTGCTAATATTTTAGCATTTACAGACTCAAAAGTTAGAACCACCTCGTATATGATAATAACCTATACTGCAGGAAAGTACTGCTTAGTAGCTTTCAATGCAGCGGGCACACGTTGGTATTTCATCCACAGATGCGAACGTTAGAGCCACCTTGTACAGCACAATAAACAACACCACAGGAAAGTACTGCTCAGTAGCTTTCATTTGAATGGTCGCACTTAAGGATTTCATCCACAGACTCAAAAGTTAGAACCACCTTGTAAGGTATAAAACAGTACCACAGGAAAGTACTGCCTAATAGCTTTCATTTGAATGGTCATAGAAGGGGAAAAGAAGAGAACTGAAGCTTAATTACTGATTTTCTTTGCTAGAGATACGGTCAAAATACAAGAAAAAAAGTTATTAGGTGCACCAGATGTCCAAGAGAAAGCGAGGGAAACCAGAACGATGAATCTTAATTTTTCTCTTTCTTTCACCTGTACTTGAGGTTTGACAAGTTCTTTGGCTCTTCCACTTGACACTTGCAGTTATTAAATCGAAATGTCAAAAAGTGAACTGCTTGTGACGTCATGCAGTTACCAAGGCCCTGTTCAATCGTATTATATTTCGGTAATTTCTTATTTAATACGGAGGTTTTTAAAAACGCGTTCTCGAAAACCTTTTTAAGTCTCTACATGTGCGTTGTCATTCGCTTTCGCTGTCCAAGAAAACGATCGAAAACGCAACTTTGCGGTGACTTGTTCCGGCGATGTTGTTATATTATAGTCTTCGAAAACCATTCAATCGTTAACGTGTGGAAGAAAGGACAAACCACATAAGAAATGATTGTTTTCAATGAAAAGCGTATCCAAAACGTACACACTAAGTGTAAATGGGGCTTTAACCAACACACACCCTCAGCAGTCCCCCCTTCTATTCCGCTCGCGGATAATCGGCCAAGAAGACCACGTAAACGCGCGAGAAACTAAAGTCGGCTTTAGACAACTTTTGCGCGTACTTGCGAGTTGGTCTTACTCGACCATTCCTAAACAGAAGGAGACACCATAAACAACTTGCTACGGTCTTGATTAATCAATTTGTCGTAAATCTTCAAGTTTGCCGGCCAGGCTAATTACAGTGCACAGAGCCATTGTACATACTGCCCATCAAAGACTATGTTTTAATAGTAATTCTCTCTTTAACGTCCGCCGTAGAGCTTGGTTAGACCCCCTAGCAAGACTCCGCCAGCGGGATTGTCAGGTCGCCTACAACATAAATTTACCGTGAGAGTCTTTTGTAGCCCAGATACCGTCTCTAAATATCTATCTTCCGTAATTAATTATTGCGGGTTGACGCAAACAGGAATAGAACTGCACTAGACCAATATTTGAACGAGCTTTTTCCTTTTACAATGTCTTGAACATTAAAAAAGAAGGGGTTGATTAATAATAGATTTCAACATCAGCAAAGCCAAAATGGTTGCTATCGTTGCTGCAAAAACTTAAACTTCAGCACTGAATTACTTGCGTTAACACAATAATCGGCAGTAGTAAGAAAAACAACATAGAATAAATTGAACTTGGTAAACTACTCAAGTTTAGCATAATAATGGTAAAAAGATGGTAAGACACAATATGCCAAGGCAAAATATATTAGCGAAGAATATTGTACTTATATTTTCAAGCGCTTATGATGTATCACCGGGATTTCTCAAAGGCATAAAAACGACAATGTTTGCAGGAATAATTCCGATTTCGCGAATGGAAATAGGTTAGTCAGAAACTAAACTACGAGTATTGAAAAACATGAGTAGTAATTTCTAGAACGAGGTCAAACATGATGCATTACGAGAGAAACAATCAAGAATAATCAAACATAAATTTAGAACATATCTAATTCAACGTAAAATTCTTGGGCAGCAATGTGTCAGTATAATTATTCAGTAAACAAAATTTCTGAACAAAACTCAGAAATGCCATTCAAGTCAAGAAGCGATAATTATTCAAACAAAAAAACAAACCGCAAAATATGAATTTCAAAGATCAGCATTAACGATAAAACAACTCTTTGTTTTTCAATTTGTTAAACGTTTCAAGCAAGATTAGCGTTCGAACTGGTTAAAGACCGAATGTACTTATCGTTAAATGAATATACTTCAACATTCATGAACATATTTAAGGCCAGACCTATGTTTAATAAGGCTACCTGTACATCAGTGTTGATTTTCAATTAGCATTCTTTCAAGCTTTCAGCCAATTTTCGTGCTAACCAAACGAGGTTTTACTGTTCGATGAGCTGCCCGAAACAACGATGCGGAATTAAAACATCAACGTGAAAGTCGGGATTAAGGCCGACTTTGTACAAAGTCACGCAAAATATTGGAAATTACATGAAAAACTTGAAATTACCGCTTAAATCGTCATCTTCCTTCAACAGTTTCTGTATTTCGATGTCTTTTTTGTCCGTAAGCGGCGCCCTGTATATTTTGCTCGCTCCACGAAAGATATCTTCGCCCGTGGGTTGTCGCTTTAATAGAAAACTGCGGTCGAATGGTTTGAAGCTCTCCCTCTTCGACTTGTCCTTCAAATGTTGAAGGGTCTGCAGGAAAATGCAAATATTACAAGATGTCAGCATGCTAATAAATTGCATGTTGTTAAGAACGCTTGGTCGCTCATGCGTTACTGTAAGTATAACTTAGCATCCAGTAGAGAAAACGGACACGTTTGTAGTTAAAAGAAGTTACGAGAAAAGAAAAAGGAACAACAGCTTTTTAAACTCTTTTATTCCAAAGAATTTAAATTCTTGGTTCTAAAACAAATAAAATAAAATTGCCCTATTTCACGTTGATTAAAATAGAGAAAACAAACAGTACCACACTAAAATACTACTCAATAGCTTTCATTCGAACGGTGACACTTTCTGTCTTCGTCGACAGACTTAAAAGATAGAACCACCTTGTACAGCATAAAAACAATACCGCAAGAAAGGGCTAAAAGGCCATACTTTAGGGTTTTATCCACGGATTAGAAAGCTAGAACCACAGTCTACAACATTATAAACAGTACCAAAGGGACGAATTGCTGATTTTTCTGGATTTTGAAGCAGAAATAAAAACAAATGCGAATAAACTCAAGGATTGAATCACGTGGACTAAAACAGAGGGCTGTGCTTAATCTTTCGCTTTTTGAATAACTAGCCCCAATTTCGCCGTGGGAACACTGCAACTGTTAAAAGAAACTTCTTCAATATACTGCTCTAATGATTTCTTTTCTGCAAAATCTGGCATGATGAATAGACTAACGTAACCTAGTTGCAGTAAAGTCTAGAAAATAGCTTTATTGTCATAACAACATCTAATGAGTAAATGATCGGACGACATAATTGGTGCTATTGATCGACACTACTAAAAGGTTACCATGGCAAAATAATTGATGAAGACTTTGTTCTTAAAATGTTGAAAACAGTTGGCCATGGGTGTCTATTCTTCTTAGAATTAAGTACAGAAAAAGACAGCGGGAAAGATCGTTTACTACAATGACTTAATAGACAGCGCACGCACTAATAAAGGTATGACGAGTTCACACCAAAAATGTACTGAGTCGCGATAAAGATAACGATGGTTTTGATGATGAAAATAACGACTATGATGGCGACGACGAAGACAACGATGATGATGATGATGATGATGATGATGATGATGATGATGATGATGATGATGATGATGATGATGATGATGACTGTATCGTGACGATTACAGTAATAGCAGTGACTATGACGACGACCCAGATTTCATTGAATGCCTATCTTAGTTCGTCTGCCATTTTCAGGGCCCCGAAAGTTACGCGTATGTTGAAAACGACCTCTAAAAAATCCATCCCCTTGTTATAGTAACACATCGGTTCGATATGAGGCTGTAAGATGTACAGCTATTTCAATGAAACTTACATCGTGTCGAAGCTTTAACCCTTTAAGCCCCAATATGAGCATGCATATTCTCGTCACTGTTCTCCATGTATTTCTTATGGCATTAGCTGGGAGAATTTGCTTAAACATCACGACGTTTCATCTTTGGTGATCATTTCCTTAATTTTCATGACCTGTATGTGTTATAAATAAATGCACTAATATGATCGAGAAATTTGATGCTATTCACTGTTGGGGCTTAAAGAGGCAGTATCACGAGGATTTTGCTCGCATTTGACCCCACTGAAAAGCCAATAGTCACATTAACATATATGAAAGCCTAAAAATATCGGTCATTTTCTTGTTCAGACACCATACTAATTCAGTGAAGCGATTACTAAGCGTCTTTGGCCAAGGATGGCCAAGATGGAAATGGATTACAATTTGAAAACGTCTGGCGGACGTTTTCAAATTCTGTGCTTGTATCTTACAAAAATAATTGAACACTTATTATGGTTTGCTCTCCTTGCAAAAATTCACTTGATATCTTCCTCTTGATGTACCAGGAGCATTTTGTGTATGAGTGAAGGCATGTAATCTCAATTTCAGCGAATTTTTGACGAAACGCGAGCAAAATCCCCGTGACACTGCCCCTTTAAAGGGTTAAGCAATGCCTCACCCAGAGCCTAGATGGGGAGGGGAAGGGGAACAAATCTCCATACTATTTTTCCTGCATCCTATCGCACCGACGACCGAAAAACCCATAGAGATTGGCAAGTACCAATACCACCTTCCGACTTTATTGATGTAGCTGTCTACACGATTTCTATAAGAAAACACGCGACGTCATTTTGAGATTTTGGCGCAAAATAGGCAAAAACTGTGCCGGAACGGCACGACAACTGAATGTCTCCCAAGCTTTCTGATTGGATACATCCAAAACATGATACAGGATAAATTATAGTACTTTCAAAGTACAGTCGAAGCTCTCGTAAGCGACAACCTCGGGAATTCAGAAATTAAAGTGGTCGCAACTAGAGCTGGTCGCTTACGAGAATGGGCTCTCGTAAGATTCTCGTAAGCGACCGTGTGATAAAACAATAGAGAGTGGTCGCTTACAAGAGCTTTTAGCATAAAGCTTGGCACGTGTTAATAGTTACTAATAGTTTTGTAGTGATAACTAACAATTATTCTACGAGGGCGCGCTGGATATCGAATGATAGATAACCAAGGAGGCGCGTAGCGCGGAGTTGGTTATAATCATTTGATATCCAGCAAGCCCGAGTAGAATAATTGTTTTATTAAAAACTTAACCACTATTAAAAAAAAATCAAGAAAGAACGGGAAAAATGAGAAAAGAAATTTAAACGGAACAAGAATCGCTCACATGACTGAACGAAAAAGGCGCGAAAACCTTGCGAAGTGTTGCAGCGTTTCATTGCAAAGCTGAATGAATCAATGAAGACTACTCGAAAGTGAACAGAGTAGCACAAGTTTTGGAAAGAAATCTTCTAATTATTGGCTCTGAAATATGGTACATGTTTGATTTTTCCTGAAACATTGTTGTTATCATCGTTCAAAGCGGATTGCAGCTGTACAATTTCACCATATTAGCTGCTCGAGTTGAAACTGAACAAGTTTGTAATCTGTTCGCACAACGGAGCCATCATGTGCGTGTTTCATCGAACTGAAGACAGAACAAATTTGAACTTGAAGAGGTAATTTCCATGCAGCTCAGAAGCAAGATTACTGTAGTGAGGAACCTTAGAAGTCACCATCATAGTTTGTTAAATGCAAAGTGCAAAATGCAGTTGTTCTCGGTTTAGAGGTTGCGGACGGAATGGTAAGCTTAAAAACAACATTCAAACAACTGGAAAAGCGATTCAACTCCCTTTACATGGCATCCGATTTCTATCTGAGCATTTGGACCTGTTGGAACACAGAGCTACAACGAGAGCAGGTAAACCAGTGTCAATTTTGCGTGTTAAAGGCGAAAAAAATCTCGCCCTTCCTTCCTTCTTGGTAGTTTGCCGCTGTATTTTTTTAGTACTTGTTTAGACTGCCTCATGATTTTCGCACCGACTTGCCAGGAATGTGTGATAGTTTTTATTAAATGCTCCTGCCCCATTTCACTGTGTTTTATTTTATGTCTTGTCTTGATATTTTGAAGTGGAAAACTTTCCTAATAAAACCTACCGTGTTCAATTTCAATAATCGACGTGACGATCGATGAAAGAATTCAAATTAATTGTAAACACGACGCTTAATGCTTAAATTTCTATTTCTGCACAGTTTCTTCAAACAGTTTTGACTTGTGTTAGACGACGCTGTTGGTGATGCTTGTTGGTGACGATGTTGGAATTTCCGCTTAATTTAAATTCGCTATCAAGGGATTTTTCTCGTCCATTTTTCTCGTCGGGTTGCTCGCGAGGAAAAAACTTTCAGCTCACTTTGTTGTTGAGTGTTCATTGACCATATTTGTCGCAGCAGGTATATGAGCTGATAGCCTAGCTCCGTTCAGCCAATCAAAATGCTAGAAATCCAATATACCTAGTCCAGTTTTTAATAACATTGAATAGTCTTTATTGCCTATCGCAGAAGAGGGTCACGTATGTACAAGTCAAAGAACCATTAGCACTTGTGTTAGCAGTACTCTAGATTTGATCAAGAACTGAGTGCTTTAATTAAAGTGCTGACCGGGTGGTCGCTTACGACAACTTAAAAACAAAGGAAAAAGCCCGTCGGCAATTCACAAAAGTGGTCGCGATCGCTTACGGGAGCGGTCGATTACGACAGATATTCATTACAGAGTTTAAGTGACAATTCAAACGGGGTCCCACCGGCAATGCTGGTCGTAACTAGAGTTGGTCACTTACGAGAGTGGTCGCAAGGAAAGCTGAGTTAAAACACAATTACTGAAAATTAAAACTGTGTAAAGTGATTCAAAAACGAAATTATAAAAAAGGAAGTTCGGTGTAGTAAACTATCGTCTTACCCGTCTTAGCTCATTTTCCTCTTTTTCTAAATCGAACACTTGTCTTTCAACTTGATCCAGTTCCTCCTGTATCTTTTTCGCCATCGACACATCATCTAAACCGCCGGCTATTTCATGGCATAGCTTCTCCTAACAGAGCACAAACAAAATGCATATGTATAGGTTATTAACCTCGGTAGCTTTAATTTGAATGACAACACTAGGATTTTATCTGCCGACTCACATTTTAGAGCCTCTTCGTAGTAAAATAAACACAGTACCAAAGGAAAGGTTTCAGTGCTCAGGCGCTTTCATTTGACTGGCTGTTCACGACGATGACTTCATGCATTTACCATATTTCAATTTTTTCAAGATCCAGAAAACTTTTGAATCTACCTCATGTTTATGATGGTCGATGCATGACGTCATCGCCGCGTTGCTATGGTGACACCGCTGTCAATCAGAGTAACTTTTCTGGAAAGTGTGGTAAATGAGTGTAGTCGCTAGTCCTACCGAGCTCTGGAAGTGACGTATCCACTATCGCCCGTTAAAATGTTGGTTGGAGTGGTCAAGATTATGAAATCTACGCGATGCAACCTAAACAGAGCACTTATGGCTTTAATCCATAAACTGAAAGCTTGGGATCTCCTGGCAAACGCCTTGCACGGTAGAGCAAATAGCAAAGAAGAAGAAAAGTACGGCTTGGTATGTACCTTCAGTGAAAGGAGTTTTCTTTTCTCTGTTTGAACCTCCGCAAGTCTGCAAAAACAAGTAGGACGTGTGAAGTGAAAGGGAAGATGTGGCTTTACTTGCCAAAGATTAAGGACTATGATCCTTGCAATATCCACAAAAATCTTTGCAGGATCCTGCAAGGATCAGTATGAGCTCCTCAAGCATTAAATTTCTTTGGCAGGTTCTATGCAGGATCCTGATCCTTGAAGTTCTTTATGAAGATCATTCTTTTAAGAAGATCATGTAAGGATTATAAGGATGAATAATACGATTCTGCAAGATCCTTATGCAGTCGTCGTTAAAGAGCCACAAGTGTCGCCAGGGATCTTTGTGTGATTTTTTAAGTAATCTTTATCCCTAAAGGGGAGGGGATAGGGGGAGAGTTTCTTGTTCTCCCAACCCCTACCCCTACCCCTCCTACTATTATGTCTGCTACGCAGGCTAGGTAATCTAATGATCTACACTAACCTTAGTTTCTTGCTGTCATAACACTCGTCTGTCATCTAAACAACAAAAAAATTAAGAAAAAAAGACAATAAAATAAAATTTAAAAAAAAGGCAGTCAATAGAGGTTGTAAGGTATACCTCTCTACCAGTTAATTTGGGGCTTGGTACAATGTACTTTTGCATGCAAATTTGGTCTACACATATTTTCATAAATTCAAGAATTCGTTACTGTTTACTGAAGATTTCTGAAGATCTGAAATTGTTTCCTTGTTAGTATATTCTCTCTACACTTAAGGCAGTGGAAATATCTTGGATATCTGTACAAAAGAATATCGAAAATACATTTTTTTCTTGATGGGGGAAATTGCTGCACATAAATTCATAAAGACTAGAATGCACTAAATGAATGTCAGAATTACCTGCTGTGACAGAATAGATCTCACATTGACACTCCCTTCAATCGAGTTACCTACAAAAAGATAATAATTTACATTCCTCAAATTATCATTTATGTATTAACCTGAAAATTGCCATCCAGAGCAAGGACAATGGTGGAAGAGGAGGAGAGAAAGGCAAATAGTGAGGAAGGGGAGAGAGACCTCATTTACCTTGCTTGCAGAATCGAGTTAAATGAAGAGCCACAAAAAATTCATCCAGTGAGAGTTTTCCATCCCTGTCAATATCAGACAAGTTCCTGTAAAATAAAGGAGAATATAAAACCTTTTCCAATTAAAGTATAGCATCCACACATTTGTATCATCTTACTGGGACCATATACAGGGTTCACACAAAAACTGGGAAAGAAACTGCTACTGACAATTTCCATAACTTTTAATCCAACTCTATGTCCTCAAAATTGACGATAGGACTGATTGAAACAATGACTGAAATGCCCCCTATAAGGCTGACCTTTTTGGACACTTTGCATAAAGTTTCCAAAATTTCTTTACTTTTCAACCATCAGCTAAAAACAGTTTTGGGAGAAATCTGAAATTCCATGACTTTTCCTTGATCTGAACAAATTTTTATAATTTCTGTGACTTTCCAGGCCTAGAATGCAAATTTCAAATTCCATTATATTCCAATAACTTCTCCATGACCATGTGAACCCTAAAACATGCAAGATTGTCCTGACCAGCCTAGACCTTCCGTCACTGTAGACCTGTACATGTCTGAGATTGAGCTAGATTGCACTCAAGAACTTCTTTTGGCCAACATAAAAATTAATTATAAGTGTCAAGCCTATCGTTATCAGTTATCAACTGAAGCTTATTATCAACCCCTTAATCATTGGTTATCAACTGAACCCTATTATAAAATCTATTATTATCAAGCCTATTATTATCAGCTATCATTAACCTGTTACTATCAATTGTATCAGACCTATTAACAAAATGTTTTTTTTTTTAATTTTAACCTAAGAGAAGTGTGCACCGTGCGATGCTTCATTCAACTTGTCTTGCAAAGGACAAAACAGCATGGAAGGGGGTATGTCACAGAGAGGCATGCAGAAACATGCATGCAGGGTTGCCAAAAGAGAAAGTTACAAGAAACTTAGCATTAGCAGGTGTTACACTGTGTAATGCTGAAAACAGTTGCTGCAATTGTTGTAAAGTAGAACTCAATCCACTGTACTATCTGTAATGCCAATGCATCACGGTCAGTGATTTTAATTTTTACGTCCTCCTCCCAGCTTGGCCTCGTAGCTCAGTTGGTAGAGTAACGGTAATCTAATCCGGAGGTTGTGGGTTCAAATCTTGCTGGGGTCAAAGATTTTTCTTTGATCCTGGTTCTCATTTCTAATTTCTTCTTTGAAGGCCTGTGGCTGGGAGAAATTATGTAGGCGGGCAGTGTTGCTCACTTCTTGGCACTCACACATACACTTTACATCATAAGTGATTTTACTAGTCTGTTGGAAGGTATGAAATATGGTGTATTTACAATGTAATGCCTTGTGCTTTAAGTTGTTCCAGAAAATATCCATACCCCTCAGAAGTTAAACCTCTCTTCCCACTCCTCTGGAAATTCCAGTTTAGGTTCTTTTGGTTTAAATGGGAACCCCCTCTGCTTCCCTACGTACATGTATTTCCAATGACCTTCCTTGGGGTGGACGTGGATGTTTTCTGGAACTGAACATTATGTAAGGCAATATGCATGAAACATTACGCAGGATGGGTCAATTAGGTATAAGGTTTCATCACTCACCAAATTCTTGCCAACACATCCTCAGCAAGTCCAGACCCAATAAGGATAGAACATGCTGTCTCAGCTACAAAAATTAATAAACAATTAATTAAAATAAATAAATAAATAAATAAGTCAGTAAGTACACAAAATTAATATAGCTGTACATGATGTGATGTAATGTAATGTGGGGGAGGAGGGTAAGGGTAAGCACAGGATTCAAACAGAGGGCAGAATAAGGAATATACATCTACAGCTGTATGCATACCACGTAGCCAACAAAGGAGAAAATAATCCAAACAGTTTAGCCAGGGTCCAGAAGGGGGGCTCCTGATCCCGCATTCCCGCTCCTTTTTCACGAGAATCCCGCATCCCGCACTTTTTCATCACTATCCCGAATCCCATTTTTTCTTTCCCAAAAATACATTAAAAAACTCATTTCTGCAAAAGCTAATAAATTTAAGATGTAGATTGGCCCTTTTGATTGATATTTTGCACTCACCTGATTGATTCGCTTTTGCCGCTGTAATGTTTATTTGGGTCGTGAAGCTCGAAGATTTCCCGAATTCCCGACAGACAGGCAACAAAATCCCGCATCCCGTGCCCAAATCCCGGATCCCGAAAATACCCTTCCAGACCCTGTTTAGCATCATCATGTTCATCTCTCACGCACACAGAGCTATAGATTAGTCCTAATCCAGCCAAGCCAATAGAGCAGAAATGACTTTCCCCTTTTTTCCCAACTTCTCTCTTTTTAATTTTGAAGAGATATAATTTATGTGGTTGCTTTTGCTTGCTTGGATTTTAGAATTATCCCATTTCGCTTTTCCTCCCAAACACGTTTTTAATTTAGAACTTCTCATTGATCACACTTTAATACACAATACAATCCTCCAGTGAAAACCAGAGCAGAAATGAAAATGGTTATTCCAAATTTTGTTGGTGAGACAGAAATGACTGTTCACAGATTGACATTGACAGGAATAAGTAATGAAAGAACAAACTAAGGAAACTCTACAGTTATCCTGTTTCCTCCCTCTCCCCAATCCCTGCTTGTTTTCACTGTTGACTTACATAATTTCTACAGTTCTACTAGTCTAGTGCTTGTAGGATCTGAGTAAAAGAGGATGTCTGATTGCAGTTTATTACAGCTGTAGAAATACTGCATTTTACTTACCATCAATAAATCCAGTTTTTGCATTATTTTTCCACTTGAATGCTTTCTCATAGACCTCTTTCTCCACATGTGACAAGGCAGGAATATTGATCTGGGGTAAATTAACAGGAGCAAGTGTTTCTGGCAGTTTGTCAGGAATGTCTGTGCCCTTCAGACGGCTCTGGATCAAATGCATCGCAACAGCAAACTCAGAAATGTCCAACATGTTGTTTCTTGTCACGTCGGCAAGTTTCCTTTCATAATAATGACAGATTAACAAATGAATGTTAAATTATTAACAATGTTTAAATATACAACTTACATCTTTAAGTACATGTAGGACCAGTTGGCAAGTTTCATCTATACAGAGCTATCATTTAGTAATTACAATTTAGAGTGCCTGAATCTGGGATGAATAGAGATTGGCACACACGAGTCAGAACTAGTTGCAGAAATTTAACTAGTCCCTGTTACAAGTCGCACACACTGCTACACGAAGGGACTAGCTGTGGGGTCACAAGTCCCCAGTATAGTGTGCATGTGTACAGGGGGGAATAGGTCGTGGGGACAGTCCATAGTTACATGAACAGAATACAAGGAGATGAGCACAATTTGAAGGGGAAAGTCCCCTGCAACTACATGTAGTCATATGAATTCAAACCAGTTTGAATTTGTGCAGTACAGTAAGTCACAGCAACCAAATTTCAACAACATTTTTTCAGCAAGTTCCAGCAACTCTTTTTTTTTTGGCAGACTTGGGTACTTCATACAAAGAGAGTTGGTCTCTGGGACTAGCCGCCGGGACCATTGCATCAGGTCATGTGTACCAACCTTAAAGGTGAAGCTGCCATCATCAGTTATCTGTTGTTATTTTTTCTCAGTGACAACAATATAATTCTACAGACTAACTCTATGCAAGATTTGTCAGACTCAAGAGGCAAGATGCAGTTCCCAAGATTCTATTTGAAGAACTAGTTTGTACTTTGATTTTGCTGAGAGGCACCAGTTTATACTATTCTTGTTAGTACTGGCCTCCATTGGACTACAAAACATTTAGAGAGGGTTGTCACGATCATGTAAGGGTACTTTGTCCTTTCATAAGGGAAAGACCATTAGAAATGTTATGGGGAGGGGGGTGGGGCAAAATACAAAAGAAATTCATGCAAGGGAAAATTGTATTTAAAAAATCCATGCACAGTGAGCAACACATAAAAAACATGAGATCTTCCTCTTCCCTTTAAAAAAATGCTGCACAGCAAATTGGAACCAAAAAAATTCATGCAGCTTGGTACAACACTACCTACCCATTCCTACTTGTTTCTGGTTGGGTTTAGGTTGTACAGTGGAACCAGTCGATTTAACGAACCTCTATATAACGAAGTCCTCGATATAACGAACGATATTTTTCAGCCCAGTAGTAGTGTAATGTATGGAAAAGAACCTCGATATAACGAATCCTTGATATAACGAACCAATTTCCTCAGTCCCTTGATACTTCGTTAAATCGAGGGTCCACCATACTAGGATTTATTGACTCATCCTTTTAAAAAGAAACTATTTCACCTTGAATACCTTGTGGCAGTTAGTGTAGTCCGAATTTAATTCTTTGAAAAACTTAAATTTATTTAATTTTGAACATTGTGTGGATTTCTGTGCTGTAGAAATCAATAATAAATTTATTATTGTCAACGGCTTATTAATTATTCCTCTTAGTATAAGTGGTATAATTTTTTTTACTGTAATTATCAGCACTTCTGCACTTGGTGCATGTAGCACTGCTTTTCGAACGCTATAAGCTGTTGAAATAGGTAAAAACAGGTGTGTTCAAGTGTCTACATCTGTACCAACTGTAAGCTGACATAAGCACAGTAATTTTTTTTCAGACAAATAACTCTGAAATTAATGTTGAGTTACCTTGTTACTAGTTTTCCCACGCTCAAAACTCCAATTATCACGACCAGTCATGTTTATCACTGTGGAGGTTACATAATTTCCCACAACTTGCTATTTACCCCCAGGCTACGTAGGCAAGCCGATCTACGAAATTCTGCACGTAAAGGGGGGGGGGGGGGGGGAGGGGTGGGGTGCACCCTAAATTCTTGAGGCTACATAAAGGTATCACATGAGTTATAATCTTATAAATGACCCTACAGATCAAGGAATACCGTATATTATACCGGGATTATACGAATGTATTGTGGTTTATAGATAATATGCAAAAACAATGGAAACGCATTCGCCCGGAGAAACAGTTAATATTAAGTGTTAAGTTTGTATTCAAAACAATCCTCTACCCGTTGTTTCTAGAAAAATAGAACACAATCTTGGCATCTGTCGCTTTTTTATGCATAGCAGGAACCCAAATACTAACGGTTTAAGTCCTTTCCAAATTAAAAGATGTACTAGCTATCTAGACTAATGGAAAACTGCCATAAAAAAATTATCACTTAATGAAAGATCGTGCGGAAGAACGCGAAAAATCGATTACGACGTGACGCTAAGTTAAATTGAAAATTCATTTGAGAACTTACATTCTTACAGTAAAGTCATACCTACCAGATTTTGCTGAGCTCCGGCAAAGGCAGCTTGGATCGTATGAATAAAGAACGAGCCTGTTCTCCTGAAATATTAAAAATATTTGCCAAGATGAGTGATGATTGCCACAGCTAAGGACTTAATATTCTAAGCCGCGCGAAAAGCTTCTTAGAATTATTATATCGCACCAGATAAATATCTATCTTGAGGTTTTTGGCTGTAAAATAAAGCATCGTGGCGTGTTCTTTCTTCTTCAGAAATTACCCACTTTAAATCCATCTCAGATTGAAGAAGAGACCTGCAGAAAAACACAAAAAGACATTGTTTAGTTAAGCGAAAGCGGACATTTCATTCATCTGTTGCAAACGAATTCGAAAGGTCGCTTCGAACGCATGACTTCCAAAGTTCTCAGCTCCATCAACCGCGATTACAAACAGTAATTTAAAGGCTCGATTCACCTTCGGAAAACCACTCATTGCTTTAAGTTAACCAATGTGGGGAATTCAATTTGTTTATGGTCGATTGATATCGCCGAAACGTCCCTACACTTAGTGTTTACTCGCATTCTAGTGTCATGCCAAGTTGTCCTTCGCCGATTTTGTCACGGTCGTTGACGCTATTTCCAGTTTCCATGAGCGCAGCCCGGGGGGGAGGGGGGTGGTGGGGTATGGGGTGGGAGATACTAATCGAGAAATTCCGGGGGGACTGTGCTGTGGATCTCACTGAAACAGAACATAGTACTTGCTCGTTTTTTATAACGTTTTTAGATGTGGAATTTTTTTGGGGGGCACACCAATTGCAAACAAGTATAAATTAATTTTCACCCCTAGTAAGCAACTCAAAAAGTACGGATATCCTCATCCTCGGAGACCCAGGGGCAGCTAGTTGGGGCGACGGGATTCTCACGAGCGAAAGCTTACAACAAGAACGGGAGAGCGGGGCTCTTCCCGTCGCCCCAACTAGCTGCCCCTGGGTCTCCGAGGATGGGATATCCTACGCACAATGGTAGTACCCTCGGAGCCTCCCCGTTCTCCCACCACGGGAACTCGAGCATTGTCCGATCAGATTCAAAGCCCGACCAGATCATGACTATTTTCGATAAATCTGATAAATTAACGGTTCTTTCTTTTGTCTAAATTCCTTCTCACTTCGTATTTGATTTACTCAGTTCGTGCATATTTTGTTTTCAACTTGGCAATAATTATCCACTTCTGAGTTTATTCACTGCTAGCCTGGTTGAACACCTGTCGCAACGTTGTTGTTGTTTTGAAAATATCAGTGACGTGAACTGCAGCTTTGATGAGTTCCTAAGCTTCTTACAAGTGTTTTAAAATTTGGATTAATAGGTTTTCTCAGGGTTTTTAATGGTAATTAATTAAGACAAGAATTACTCTATACTGTAAAATTACGAGATCTAATACTTTCACCGTTACTGTCGAAACGTTGGTAATCGAGACGTTAAATAGTTTTAAAGAATCTTCGATTTTTCTATGTGAAATTATCCTTAGCTTTAGCAAGTTTCTACTTAATAAAATTCAGCTTATAATACTCGTTACAATATGTAACTTCATTCATTGTCGTAAACAAGCTAATTGGACATAAAACGATGAAAATTTAAAAGCAAGACTATTTCTGTGATTCTTCCAAAACTATATTCATATTTTTAACAAAGTTGCAGTACATACCAATGCACTTTCAAAAGCATGTCTTCTTCAGTTATGATTATCAGAATGGAGTGCTCCTCTAAATCTTCCGGTCCATTGACGGCTAATTTCAAGGTAATCTTTATTTTTTCTTCAAGGTGAATGCCGGGTTGGGGAGTGGTAGTGGAATTCTATTGTTAACCGTCAGTTCAGCGTCGATCAGCGGTTATGAAGTGATAAGAAAACAAAAGGAGAGTCGACAGCGAAGAGAGGCGAATAGAAGGGTGTGGCCCGGCGCGGGAGATGGGGAAACGTTTTCTTCGGTTGAAGCTATAGTAGCCGCCTTCAGATTTTTCCCTTAAAAAAATAGCCGAGAAAATTAAATGAAATTCTCGTCAACTTTTGCTTTTCTCTCAAGTCTGAAAAACAATATTGAATTCGTTACGCTTGGTCACCTTGTTTAACATCTTCAGACAAAAATTAATGCGCGAAGTCAACTTATGACCCCAGGAGGATGCACTCTAGATTTCAAGTGACAAGGAGGCGCGAAGGATTTTTGGGATGTTTGAAATTCATGATTTCGAGATCTTTTTTCGATAAGAAAATTTTGGGCAGTTTGTAAGAACGTTAATTGCTGACACGACCATTCAAAAAGCACTGTTAGTCCATGGGCCAAGATGAATTTCGGTACCACCTGAGGTGGCAAAGGCTATTATATATCAAATTAAAGCTTATCACGAGTAGAGTAAAAAAATATATGATAGCCACTCTGTAGTGGTAGCTTAAGGCTGTCACGTGACCTTGAATTGCGCAACAGCTACACCCCCTGAAATAACCCAGGGAAGCCACGGAGGTCCCATTGTAGAGCCAGGTATTCGATATAGGGGTGCTAAATAGGGGTCAATGTTATAACCTAACAAAGAATGATTACAAAGAATTAAAAAAAAGGAAAGAATAAGCTTTTAAGATGTCACTTCAGGTGATTTATGAGAAATACTTGAATAAATTAGGTTTCCCCCACCAAAATCCATTAAGTGTCAATTATTTCAATCATTTCAATGAGTCTTAATGTGCTGGGGAAAATGAAACATGAAAAAATTATTTGTAGTTACTAATCACAATAAATTGAGCTGCCGCTTATGATTTATGGGGCTTAAGTACGCTGTAGTAATGAATCAAGGTGAGAACGTTCAAGACTATTTTAGTCCAAACTCACTGTTGCTGTGATGATACGACGGCAATCACAGGAAAAACAAGAAATCGTACAGCTTTGGAACCAAAGTGGATATTAAAACTGGGACTGTTTCACCTTTTGTACCAATGCCTCAGTTTTCTTTTGTAGATCTAGCTACATGTAGATAAACACACGCGTACTCCAGATAGACACAGGCAAAACACAACGCTCTTGCTTACGAAATCAAGTTGGAACGCAACTGCAAAAAAAAAATTGTTCTATGAGTGATGCTACTTTGGCTATGTATTCACAAGTATCCTCGCGGCTTACCAGATCTTGTCAGTTGGACACAGCGCTCTAATCCAAATCTGGCAATAGGTCAATATCATCATCTTCCTGTGACGGGAAGGACTCCTCATCTGGCTGGTTTGAACAGTCTGCGAGACGACATAGATCACTACACTTCAATCCATTCAGGATGCACTCGCATGTGTTGTCCTCGCAGACCCTCTTGCACGTGCACGCCAGAAGCTCGATGACGGCTTTAGGAGCAGGCATCCCACTCATCCATACTATATCCAGCCGCTGGCCGCTCTCGTCACTTTCTAGAACCCATCCCTTGCCAGCCGGACTTGGAACTTGGTTGTTGGCAAGTGCATTCTTCCATACTGCCGTCTGGTAATTGGCTCTCTTGCAGTGATGGTGCAGGCAGTCTCTATAAGGTGGTAGTTGATGCGATTCGGCCTCACCCTTCTTTGAGCAAAACACCGCATACCGGCACTGATTAATATCCTGGTTGCCTTTCTTCACCCCATACATGGCACACACGAACGACTCCAGCTGGATGCACATTTCCTCTGTAACAGACCACTGTTCCCCGAGATTCTGAAACATGACTTGGAACTCTTTCTTGCTGCGGAGCAATTTAAGTGGCCTAACCTTTCCGATACCCGCGAAAGCGCTCACACTATCACAACCCGTAAAGGCATGAAGTCCCAGAAGTGCCTTGCAAACGTCCTCTCCGAGTGCACTAGCTATCTTGCTGATATCGATATACCTGGCATGGTGCTGCAAAACGCATCGCTGAAAAATGGGAACAGGGATTGCATGCGCAAACGAAATGCATAGCATGCGCACGTCCGTGTCCTCGGATGAAATGATAATTGCTTTCACATGGGGTGTTGCAGCATGCTTCGCGTGCAGCATGAGACGCGTATCAGCTTCCTCTTGCTCGGACGACAGCTCCACTACTTCCTGCACAGAATTTGCCGTTACTTTGTAGCATTTGGCGCCACATGCTATGTAGAGCTCTTTGTCTGCAAGCTTATGTCGACTTGAGGGCTTGCTCCAGTAGTCATTAAAAAACTTGATTAAACTGTTCTTGTTCTGGCCATTTTGCAGAAAGTTATTGAACTGTTTTATTTTTTGTCCGGCCGTGAGATTCTTGTATGTCACCGATTCTCCTTCTCCTCTCTGTTCTCGCTCTGCAGACTTAATAGAAATCTCGTTGTACACGTCAAAAACTACGTCTATTCGTTTACTGTTTCCTCCCTCTTGTAAAACTCGTGACAGTGCAGCGTCTGCGATTTGTCCAAAAGTCATGTGGTCGCTAACCTTTAACTTCTGAACGAGGGCCATGCCATCAATCAGGTAAACAGAGGGGCCTGTTATGTGTGTCGTTGGTTCTATCAGCTTCTCCAGCTCCCTGCCTAGCTGTGCCTTGTTTGTTTTGCGTGGTAAGCCGTTGCTCGTCGCCAACGAAGAAGGTAGCGGGCCAAGAGGATGCTGAAATACCTCTTGCATATGCAAGTGACGACTCTCAGCTATTATAATCATCCTCGCAAATAGATTACGGTCTGCACGAAGGACCGTTTCATCTCCCTTGCTCTTTGTGGCTCTTTTTGCTTTCATAATATTGGCGAAGGTCTTTAACTTCTGCTTCTTGAGGGTGTCGTGGAACTTTACCAATGGCTTGTCAGGTTCAAGGCGATTATTCTTAAAATCTTGAAATGCTGTTTCACCAGCTTGATATGCTCTGGCCAAGTCTTCCGCAATAACAGGAGGAGGAATAGCGCTTGTTGAAATGCTTGCAAGTGGCTGCGAACAATCGGAAAACGGATTAAGCCAGCTGTTCAGTAAAAGGTCGGTCATCTCTTGTACATCTTTCTCATCTTTCTTTATTCTAGATTTCTGAAGATCGGCATGATCATTGTTGCCTTGAGCATAGCCTACCATTTCACGCATCTCCCGAAGAAACAATGTTCTAAACTCTGAAGTCATGTAGTACCGCTGGAGCGCACCGGGGTTTAGGCTGAACCCTCTTGTCCCTCCCGCCGTCTGAGTATCCTTATTAATAGTTTCTTCGATAGTCTGATCGACCGGTATTCGACCAAAGGCATTGTCGGGGCTCATCTGAACAGAAAATCCGCCTGCTTCCATAAACTCATGAACTTGTGGGTGCTCTTGCGGCAGGCTGGTCATGTCACTGTAGTAGACCGACATATACCTAGCGTAATTAGTGTTGTCATATGCAAAACACCATGGTAGCATTTGACGTACACAAGCAAGGTGCAACACCCAGTTGCCTTCCCTAGACGCCCGAATCATGTGTAACATAAGCTCTACCATGTCGATATACGACATCCAAAACGCTGACAACTGTCCGTTCCTTTTACGTAGGTGCTCCATATATTCTTCAGATCGTTCAAATAGAACCCTGAAAACCTGGCTGTGAAGGACGTCATCATGGGTAGATTTCTGCAAGTCTTCAGCAAGACATCCTATGTCTTCTAGTGCTTTGTTGATTTTTGGGGCATCATGAGGATGATGACTCTCAACCCACGGATGAAATCCTGCCCACGCCACGCGCCTGAATGCCTCATAGGAGAGTTTGTGAAAGCGCACCGCCCTGTTGTAGCTACGACCCTCCATTAATGCGGACACCGACCCTTCAGCCACGACTCCTGACTCTATACATAGATCTCTGAGCCCAGCATCTTGAAACCTCTTTCCAATGATTGAAAGGAGTGTACACAATGTGTGGAATGTGCCAAGACGAAGGACGATTGGTTTGTACAGGTTGGGATTTTTTGATTTGATTTCTAGCGCCTTGCAATAAATAGCCTGGTCAAAAACACAAGTTATGCTAGTGAGTTTGAGGCTCTCCATTATGCGAAGAGATTGGTCGAGGACTTCTTTGATTGTCGACATGCTTGTTGCTGGGGCGTTTATCGTAGGTAAATAACCTACATTACTCTTGACAATACATTCACGATCATGAACATGTATATTAAAACCGGTCCAGCTAGCGACCTTTTGCTGGGATTGAGCATAATGCAGCCGTGCCAGCAAAAAGATGAGATTCTTCTTCCTTGCCTCCTTCATCACAAACTCGCTGTCGATCTCTATCATCTTCCTCGGGGGCGGGCCGGTTCGCTGAGTAACATTGTAAATTGGCAAAGGTGTCTCAGGAGGAGCGAACGACCTCTGCTTTGACTTTTCTACCCTGGGTAGAGTAATTGGCTCTGGGTGGAGCCCATAAACTGCATGCTGCACGGCAATCCCATTGACGCGGTGTGAAGTTCCACCCCCTGACAAGGTGTTCTCGAGACGATCGATATTGTCAAATGCCAGGATTGTATCTGTGTGCGGATGGATGTTGCCTGGCAAAGGAAAGCCGGTTTGCTCGGCCATACACAGCTTCTGTAAGCAAAGGGACGAATTCAGCTCTTCAAGCTGTGAATATGCAATGCCATGACCCAAGCGATTCAGTAGCTGGATAAGTTCCACGTTCCCAGTGAGTGATTTCACCGCTGATGGGAGAAGAATGTGCTTTGGTGGCTTGATACGGCCTCTCGTTATTCCGAACACTAAGTCTTGGGCAATGGAGTGCTTGAGCCATGTCATCCTTTCCGTGAGGGGTGAATCGCTGCCACTAAATAGATGATGTAGGAATGTGTCAACAATTGCAGGAACTTCAGTGCCACCTCCCTGAAGACTTAAGACGTTTGGAAGCCATTCCTGCTGATCATTTAAGAGGTCTTTCACTGACTGGCGTACCTGTGTAGCTATGCGAGCAACCTCCATATCGCCTACCTCTCCAGGACGCCGCCTCAACAGAGTAACTTCTTTCTCTAGCTTAAAGCAAATCAGGGCGAGCTCATCTCTTGTAAGATTGTCCGGATAGACAATAACCTTGTTGGATTCTGTTTGAATGATGTGTAATGTGTCTTTAAACTCGTTTTCTAACTTTCGCCTGAGATGCTTGCTCGTAGACGGCTTTGTTTCCTCGATTCTGCTGTCTAACATAAATGCTTTAAGCATCTCGTTAAGCTTTGAAAGTTCTACGATACTCTTATTTACAAACATGTCATTTCTTATATAATCAAACAATTTGGCCAAGGCCACCCCCTCAGCATTAGCATAAGATTCATCAATTGTATTTTCATCTTGTTCAGTGGAAAGTTCACAACTGGCGCTGCTGATATTTGTGTACTGTCGATAACAAGAGCGGTGATAATGAGCCTCAGCCGCTATTAACTCACGGGAAAGAAGAGCTAAAACACGTGAATCCATCTTAAGCTCTGCCACATTTCTTACTGACGTATCTGTTCTTAGCTGTCTAGCTTGCGTTAAGCTCTCTCTCGTCCTTGATCCTTTCTTATATTTGTCTTTCTTTTCGCAAAATATGCATACCTTTTCATAAACCCTTGAAGTACTCGGCGTACCTCTTATAGATGCCCTTCGCTCGCCTTCCCCACCCTCAGCTGATTCTGTATCTTTCCTACTCTCCGTTTTTTCATTAGCGTGAATTCTGTCGAGATCTTTTTTCATAGTGAAAATGCTTCTACATTTTCTATGATAACAGACTTCGGGAATCTCATCTGGCGAATTATCTGCTATTGCAAGAATCTCCTCATGTCGCCTTATTTCTGCAGCCCGTCTTAGTGTTTTCCATGATTCTACAGAATTCGGGCACACTAGCGCTCCGTCATCGTCGCTACAATGAATTAAGCAATATTTTTCCCGTCTAGCACGCTTCTCTGGAATTTCTGAACCCCCAGACATACCTGACATTCCACCAAAGCCGTTTTAACTGAATGTAATAGAATCCACTTCTAATTGAGCTGTCAACACCGAAACAAGATGGCGGCTATACCCTAGTACCCAGTCTACCTTAGTACCCAGTCCTCTCGGGGATGCCACCACAACCATTAAAAACAAACAAAAACCACACTATTATCGTAAGAGGCATGTAAGAGGCATGTTTTGTTTTTCAACATTCTGTTAATCATGCTATGTTACGAGGATGCCCTGTTTACCTTTCTTTATTGCCGAAAATTGGGAGGAAAGTTGAGTAATGAAACACGCTGGATCATTACTATAAGGTACCCAAATTGAATCATTTTCGTTCAAAAATTATTCCAGCCTAAAGATTAGATTAATGAAAGTAAAACGCTGCTTAATGGATAATGCCAATTACTTTTCTCCAGTTTCTACCTCATATGAAACATAGTTTTCTTAGCATCTCCTGAAACAGTTTTAACCCCAGTACCATGTCACCTACGAAACTTAATACTATTTTCGCAAAAGAATAACTCCTGATCTGAAGAAATATAAACTTGTTATATACCTTGGTTTTCAGAACGAGCAAGTCTGTTGTCGCAAAAAAAACACGATTTGGCAGTGAGCAAGAAATAGATCCTTCATGCTCATTATGCAGTTTGTTGCGCAATTCAAGGTCACGTGACAGCCTTAAGCTACCACTACAGAGTGGCTATCATTTATTTTTTAATTCTACTCATGATAAGCTTTAATTTGATGTATGATAGCCTTTGCCACCTCAGGTGGTACCGATCCGCCATTTTTAGCCACTTGGCCCATGGACTATGTCACTCTTCGTTGACATTTGATCCCTTCTGGGTCCTTGAAAGGCTTCAAAATTCAGTATATGGGATTTTTTGGGTTTCATTCTAGTCCAGGTTTTTTTTTTTTTTTTTTTTTGGTTTTCGTTTTTGCTCGAGGGACTTTTGGGGTTTATATGGCCTCATTCACGCCTTCCCGTCACTTGAAATCTAGAGTATCCCCACTGGGATTTTGACGTCCTACAAAAACGGGAACGAGGAGGCAAGGATAGGCCGACAGCATCAATAAGTGGGCGAAATAACTTTGAAACTGGCTACTAAATACAGTTTTAAGGATAATTTTGACCTTCTGTGTCAATTCAGTTTTTTTTTTGTTTCAGTCAGTGCAGTCGTTTAATTTAAGCCACCATAAATCTAGCGTTGTCATATAATCATGGTAAATTTATTTTATAAAAACGATGGCAGTTTGGGACTCCAAAACGTGCTCGTTGGTTGCATTAACGGGGTCATCGCTCAAAAGTTTTGAGCGAGTCCGACCGTTATTTTGACAACATCGCTTTCGCGAGCCTTAAATCGCCAAAACAAACTCAGAAACACAAATCAAAACACCATGACAGCAATTTGATGAGTTTTTATTTCATTTTCCTCAGTTTTAAAACTCCGAAATTTCGGCTTTAGTTTTGCTAATTTGATAAACCGACACAGCCATTATAAATGCACAGCCCACCACACAAACAGAGGATGGTAAGCCTGTGAGGAGATTTTCGTTTTCACATAAGAAACTTAAAGGACTAGCTGCTGAAGCCCTTGTTCGTACCACAAAAAAGTGATAATAATAAAGGAATGGTCGCATTAATCTCTTGTATTAACGTGTTATCCGGCCACTCTGATGTGTTTCAGTCTAGGAAAGAAACAGATAGCATAAGAATGATAACGCGGTCTTTTAGGTTTCCTTTTAAGAGCAGGGGGCAGGTGTAAGGTTAAGGGGAAGCGGGGTTTATGTGTGTTCGTGGGGTTGGGTGGTGGCGAATGGTCAGTATTAGTGGTCAGCGGAATATTTTACAAGAACACATGGGTAGCCAACATGGCGGACGCCTTGGACCTTTCAAGCAAAGTCAAGGAAATTAAAGACAAAACCAAAGCTATTTTAGAAAGCGATGCCAACTCAAACTTCATCGTTGATATACTGGAACTTTCAGAGACTCAGGATGAAGAATTTCTGCTTGCATTCGTAAGATCAGTGCACAAGATCTTTACAACCTTTTGTTCACGTGGAAAATTACATTTTCTTCCTCAGCAAAGAAGAACAGCGAAAGATAGCCAAGATCCTCAAGATGTTTTCAGCTGCTGGCTACACGAGAAGTACTTGCTGACTTTAAAACGGCTTTTGCATTTGTTAAGCGTTGGATCGCAGAACATTAAGGAATTTTCCTTGTGCACTTTGATGAAGTTTGTTGTAGAAGAAGGGAAGCAAAAATCACCCCCTAGTTTCCCAAATGATTTGTTTAGACAAATCTGCGGTGTGCTATTTGATGGAGCAAACAGCATGAAGGATTGCATTGAGCGATTCGTGGAGTATTTAGAATATGATGATGTAAGGTTTTACGTGCTCAAAAATCTGTCAAAATTCCTGGGAAACCTTTCCAATACTAAAGGTGGCTCACAGTTTCTTGTGGAAAATGTCTTTACAATGCTGAACCAGATAAAAATGAAGGAAAAAGCTGAGGATCTTAACAACTTTCTCTTTGAGGTAAAGAAGAATAAAAAAGGAAAAGGCAGTAATAAGAAGTTGGAGCCCAGTTTTACTGTGCTAAAGCAGCAGAAGAAAGTCTTCAGCTTGGCGTGGCTTAGTTTTCTTGCAGTTCCCTTGACATCAGAGATCCACAAGAAAATTCTACTCAACCTTCACACCGATGTGTTACCCCACATGACCGACCCAAAGCTGTTGATGGACTTCCTAACTGATTCCTACAATACTGGTGGGGTAACCAGTCTTCTTGCACTGAACAGCCTTTTTGTTCTCATTCACAAACACAACCTGGACTATCCAGACTTTTTCAAGAAGCTTTATGCTTTGTTCGAGCCAAACATCTTTCATGTGAAGTACCAATCAAGGTTTTTCCACCTCACTGATTTGTTCCTGATGTCGACCCACCTGCCTGCTTATCTGGTCGCAGCCTTTGTCAAGCGGTTGTCGCGGCTTGCTCTAACAGCTCCTCCATCTGGTGCTATGTTGGCCGTCCCTTTTGTCTGCAATCTGATCAAGCGGCATCCAGGTGTACAGGTCCTTATCCAACGAAAACAAGTAAGTTGGCAGAATTATACATTTAAAGTGCACCTAACCTCAAAAATGTTTTTTCGCTTAGGTAAATTTCTGCACCTGTCTCAGATATTTTAGGCCCTTTTTTCGATATATTTCTCAGAAACTCCACTCTTAATGGGCCTATAAAGTTACAAAAACTGGTCATCATTTGATTCGTGACCAAGCAAGTAGGGGCATGGGTCTATTCCTGAAATTACCCCACAAACTGTTTTGCATCGCGGTAGTTCTTTGAAAATAGCGATACAAAGCAGTTTGTGAGGTCATTTCAGGATTGGACCCATGCCCCTCACTAGCTCGGTCGTGGATCAAATATCCACAAGTTTTGGTAACTTTTACAGCCCAATAAAGGTGAAATTTCCAGGAGAAAAAGGCAAAATATTGTTGAGACAGGAGCTGTGATTTATTTTATCCCCCAAAATATTTTGAGGTTAGGTGCACTTTAACCAGGGCTTGACCGGTCATCTGGGACAAGTACGTCTCGACACTGGGCAAATAACTTTTTTTGTCAACTTGCCCGATGGGAAAGGGCCTGAGCAAACCATGCATCAACTTACATTGCAGGTCTGTGTACTATCATTTGTAGTCAGTGTACGTGTACCATAATAATCACAGGTATCATTATATATCAAACATTCAAGAGAGAAACATCACACATCAGCCACCAAGATTAAATATACATTATACAATGTAGATTTCATATCCAGAGACTTCAAATAGTAATCTTCCTCCATTTTATTGGGAACTCCTCGCTTTCTTTGATGAGCTTCATATTAACTATGAAGCCCCATTGAAAAGGGAACTCATTTTGTGGAATAACAAGGACATACATGTACTTATTGATAAGCAACCACTGTTTTGGAAAAGTTGGTACGAGCCAAAGGTCATTTTCATCAATGACTTGTTAAATGACTCAGGAGGCTTTCTTGCCTTTAATCAGTTTAAAGAAAAATATAACATTAAAACCAATTTTTTACAAATCATCAAATTACCTCAGCTATCCTTAGTCGCCTGAAACAAAAGTCTGCTGAGCAGCCTAAAATTCACTATGATTTTATGAACTTATTCTTATAAATTCTTGGAGGAAAACAGTTCCCATTGTGGCCAATAGCTGGGACTCCACCATTGTAAATAGTATCAAATCACATTTGACAATAAATTGCGGCAGTTCTCATTCAAATTGTTCCACCGTCTCCTTGTCACGAAAAAGGAATTAAAACTCTTTGTGATGGCAAGTGATGATAAATGCTCCAGGTGTGCCAAAACTGATTCCATAACTTTTTAAAATGTCGAAATTTCTTAGAACTTTTGGTTGCCTCTTTACAATGGTTTGGCATGCACCATTGCGCAACTCTTTACATCTCCCCATATGAAGCACTGTCTCCTAAATCAAATACCAGCATATCCCTTCTTGACCTCTTATCTTAAGAAAAAATTGCATCTTCTCCTGCTGTGAGTCAAATATTATTTTTATTCCCGCAAAACTTTGGAGTTGCCTGTTAACTACAATGGAATTCTGATTTTTCGAACCTCCAAGGGAAATGGAAATAGGTTCGAAAAATCGGGAGTTCCAAAAATCGAAGGTGGCATCAAATCACACCTGTTTTACCGTGGTATGGTTTTATAAGATCCAATAAGGCAGACAACAACGGTATATCACTCTTGTTAATGTGTGAACCATCTTTATTTACCAATAAAACATGCATTTAAAACAAAACGAAAATTTAAGGATTTAAGCCAATTTTGGCAGAACAAAACCCAGTATTGTACTGATACATGTGTCTGTAATTTTGTGCAGAATCTTGACTGCATTTCCTTCCCCTTTCTGTATCAGAAAAACGTACCCTGTACTCCACGGCTTAAAGGAACAGCAAAATTTATTAATGTGCTACGGCAAGAGCCTTAAAAATGCAACTAAATGAAGGAACTTTGATCATGTACAGTAATTCAAGACCCTCGATAGTGTAACAACGGCGTTGTAGTTTCTTATGACTTCAGTGACAGATTTGTCACTTGCTTTGTAATAAAAATGCATGAAAACACCTCCTCCAGAACTTGTTAATTGCATTCAGGTGTGTATGTGGCTAAAACCGGTTTTTGATGGTTCCTGAGTTTTCGAAGTTCGAGAAATCGAATGTAAACTTTTTAAAGGAAGAAAGAATTAGTTCGAAATATCGGGAGTTTCGAAAAATTGGGGGTAAAAAAATTACAGTGTTTGACTGAAGCAAATCCAAGGGAAACGACTTTTGGTTCGAAGAATCTGGAGTTTCGATTAATCGAGTATTCGAAAAATCGGGATTCCACTGTATAATGAATTCTTTCTTA
The DNA here is from genome assembly GCA_964030785.1 of Siderastrea siderea. Lineage (NCBI taxonomy): Eukaryota > Metazoa > Cnidaria > Anthozoa > Scleractinia > Rhizangiidae > Siderastrea > Siderastrea siderea. The sequence continues at coordinate 9,547,540 of OZ034976.1, forward strand.
AAGTAACTAAACAGTGGAGAGCCAAAAACTCGCTCAAAACTGATTTTTTTTAGTTACGATAGACCTCCCCTTTTACGTGCGTTGATAAGTGCTTGTAGTTGTACATTTCTTATGTTTGTTCCCCTCACTTCTTTTTTTCTCTTGTTTTTCTGTTTTATTTTTTAAGGGGTAAGTGGGGAGGGTTGATTGCTCTCCATTTATTTATTTATTTATTTATTTTATTAGCATTTTATTAGCAAGTAAGTTGAAAGAATTATACATTTAAAGTGCACCTAACCTCAAAAACGTTTTTTGCATCTTGTGCATTACATATTTTGCCACAAATCGACACTCTTTGTAGTTAAGTATAACTTAGTTATTGGTAGTGATAATGACCATGGTAGTGATTGTAAGATTCGTAAGGAGAAAGTTCAATAAAGTTTTGCACAAATTAAAAAAAATATCTAAAGACTAAAGTCATAAATAACTTCCTTTGTATTTTTTGTGAATTTTTATTATGGATTTTTAGAATTGTTTTAAACAGGGGCAAGTGGGAAACTGGCTTGGGCAAGCAGAGTTTCTGAGTTGCATGTTCAAAGGGGAAACAGGAGTTCCAAGGTTTTCTCAAATGCTGTTAAGAACAGGTTTTGGTCTTCGATTTTGATCTCATGGTATCCTTATCTTGCCTTTAAGCCCCCAAAGTACTATATGGCATTTTCTTGCTTGTAATACACATATTTGCTCATTTTTAATGATGATCTCCCCCAAAAAATGTAGTTAGAATAACATGACATTATGTCTCTGATCGTTACATGCAATCAAGACCGAAAGTGAGACATCTTTTAGGAGTGATTATTAAATAATCACCCCACAAAAGATGTCTAATATTCTGTCTTAATTGCATGTTATGGTCAGAGACATAGTGACATGTTATTCTACTTTGCACTCAGTGATAAATGCAAAGTTAACTAGGTTGAGGGTATAGTTGAAGGTAAAGACATTCCTGAACTCTTTTATTGACATTTTAGCTTGCTTTTGTCAAAACCATAAGTTTGTTCAAGTTGTGAATAACCCTCATAAAACTATTTGCATAATTTATCAAACATGGACATTGCGTTTTTATCAGTAACCTTTGAAAAAAGTGCATTTGGCTCACACAGCTGAAGAGCAGCTGAAGTGCATTTTGTTGCTGGTTCAAAAATGGACTTTATTTATTTTGTTTTTTTAGTCAGGAATGCTGTTGCTTGATCGAGATGCAAGTGAAGATACATCAGATTCTTGTGAAGGGGATCCATTTGTTGCTGATGAGCTAGATCCTGCCAAGTGCAATGCACTTAAAAGCTCACTGTGGGAACTGAAAACTTTGCAGAGTCATTACTATCCAGGCTTGTCATCCGTGGTGGAGATGCTGGAGAAGCCGCTCGGCACTGAAGAAACTGACATCTCAGAGTACTTTGATGAGGGGTATGATCAGCTGTTCCAAAGAGAATGCAAAAAAATTACAGCGCAGAATGCTTTTTTGGAATTCCAAGTTCCCAGGGGGATTATGAGTAAAGACATGTCTGAAAACTGGGCACTGGAGTAGTGTATTTTTTCATAAACGGATGTGTGTATATAGTGCTCTGTCGGTGAATCGTGAATATGGGAGTAGAGGGCTACTCCCTCGTAAAGTTAATGTCTAAGGTACGTACGTGGCCCTGAAAAGCACTTTTTGTTACAGCTTTTGTGGACTTCTGAGGTATAGTTTTTGCACACTATTTTGGTGTGAAATTGAGTACAGATTTTGACCGTTTTAGCTATTCGGATTTACCACCTTGAACAAGGCTCTCTTAATCCTTGTCTACCATTGTTTAATAAACTGCCCATTATAGAGCTGGGCCTGGCAGTCCAAAAGCTGGTGATCGCTAAGCCTGCGGGTTTAAAAGCTAACCGAGGTTTTTTGTTTGTCTTGTTCAGAGGTTACAGTTTGAGAGAAGCCAAATTAAAATGCAGGAAAGAAGCATTTTAAAGAAATCCATATCGTCTACTTAGCTAGCGTACTGAATTTAAAATTGATTCTGAGTGAAAATCAAAGGCGTCTGTATAATGGACTTTTCAGCTGATATCGCAGTTCTGTTCTTCGATTTTCTTGGATTTCTTGTACTTTTATCATTTAGAACTAAAAGTATAAAACAAAATCGTCTCAAAATCATTTTACATGTGGTCGCGAATTTTGAAGAAGTCTCTGGCAATAAAATCCTGGCTCAAAAAAAAAATCATTTATTTAGCCAGCTATTAAAATTGCGCCAATGGCGGAACTATAGCATCCTAGCTTTATATAGGTACTCATAATATTAACATATGTCTCATTTGTGCGCTTTCAATGTGTGAATCTGACTTTTGAAAAATATTATAAAGCTGCAAGGCAAAACAAACAAACGTGTTATTTTCTGGCTGTGCGTGTGACGTCATAAAAATTCTGGCATTCTAAACGCGTTATGTCTACTATTTTAGCGAATTCTGTTGCAAACAGAATTTTCTTACAGTGAAGGAAGCCTTGAAAGAGTTGTTAGTTGCTACAAGTAACGAAAGTCTTTCTATCACAGTGGTGTGAGTTATTAAATTAGAGCTTCCAGTTCTCATATTTTGTGGCACAAATGGACGGAAAAATTGATATTTATTACATCTCATTATTATTCAGTACGATGTCCCGGTGTTATGACAATCCCCAATACACGACAATTGCTGTTGAATTAAGTCTTTCTATAGCCTTGTTAGTATCCGAGTTTTCTATTGGTTCGTTTGGACTTCTGCGTTGGCAGGGATAGAGCCCACAAAAATACAATGACACAGATTGTTAAATGAGAACGGAAGAAGCTCGAGAAGAACTTCCAGAATATTTATGCAACGAAAACTCGTGCACTGCTGGGGTTAAAAAAAAATCTGTTGTCCTGCAGGAAATGTTTGGCATTCTTTCGGGACGCCGTAGTTAGTTTCCTTATAGAAGAAATTTTGGCAGAGAAGAAGCTATTTGTAGTCGACGTTGATGATCGACTTTGAAACCATGAACCTACTGGAATTAATGGACACATGACTGATTGATTGTGTATTTTAAAGTTTTCGGTTTCAGACGTGTTCTTGGTTACGTAGTTAGTAAACTGAACAAGTTTTATTTTGGATTCGTCAACGCGAAAGTGTAACAATACTATGGGGACATCTCACAGTTCTGCTTCGTGGAAACTGGATGGACGCTCGAAGATTCGAGAACAAGGACGAACCGAAAGTGACGTGTACCGCAAGATGAAGTCGGTAAAGGCAAGGCCGGCGAAAAAACACAAAAGTGAGAGCAATTTATGGGAGGAAATGCAAAACAGGACGGTACACATCAATCCTCTATATCGACATACAGAAATGTTCGATAACGGTTTATTTTTCGAGGAGATCTTAGCCAAAATTGAAGAAGAAGCGGCGAAGTTGTCAAGCCCGGAGAGACACGGAAGTACTCCGAAAGGGTTTGATTCCTTTATGATGTACTAGTGCTGCAACCTCTGCCGTGGAAGAAATCCCCCTTTAAGGACGGTGAAAAATATTTCCTGCTGGGCCTGTTGGGATATATTCCACCTTGAACAAGAAGTTGTCATTTTATTGAGCTCGGAAAAAACAGCAACAATACGATTGTGTTTTACTCCTTTACGTTCTAATGATTCAACGTTCGCCGCTGTAAGCTGCAAGAATTTCCCCGCAGTTCCAGCAGCGTCTGTTTACCATAGGAAACTTAAGATATTTCGTACTATGTCATATTTTCTTTCAAAGCCGCGAAAGAACAGTAGAAGTCCTTAAGATATAATGTACGAAATGTACTTTTTGCAGCGCAGGGTGACTGTTAATTTGTCCTCAGTTCCATTGGCGTTTGAACTTTGAATGCTTTGCAAATTTTCAGCGGGGAAGCATTCACTGTATCAGTGGTACTTTTATTGAAGACGTGATGTCCTAACGTTTTGTTGGCGAGTATGCTTTTGTGATTTAAAATCAGTTAGGAATATGTGTGCAGACGAAATGTGTGAAAGAGCTAGCCTACATATTATTTTATGGTGTTTGCTGGCTGCCAAAAGACGTGTTTATCAACACTTTTCCGACAAATAAACTTCAGTTTTCGAGTTGCAGAGGATTAAGGACTTGTTCGAATCTAACTTTCGCTGCAATCATCCGTTGTTGAAGAAAAGTAAACTCTGTAGCTTTAAGCGTTAAAAAGTCTATTAAATATGTGATTTATCGCGACAAAGCATCGACGAGAGAGAAAAGCTCGGGGGTTTAGTTTCTGAAAATGCCACCTGCCATAAATTATGCATCTTGTCTTCTTTGCCATATAATTGTTTATAAACCTTCGAATCGCCCAGTACGTTGTTTTAATAATAGATAGAGCTTTTTAACTGTGCCGCCTGTTATTGCCTCTGTTTATGCGCGATTGGCACGAGAATTGTTTTTCATGCAGAACGGGAAACTTTTTCTTTACCACCCCCTTGAACCCTTTTCATTCGCGCCAATGGTCAAACTGTTCAAAACAAAAGAAAAATCAATTTTCACATTGCAAAAAGAACTTTTAAAACAGTCACACATCAAAGTACTAGGCAATAGCTTTCATTTGAGTGCTGTTGTCACACTTAAGGATTTCATCCACAGACTCAAAACCTAGAACCACCTTGTACAGCATAATAAAGGACACCACAGGAAAGTACTGCTCAGGAGCTTTCATTTGAATGGTCACACTTTAGGATTTCATCCACAAACTCAGCAGTTAGAACCACCTTGCACAGCATAATAAACAGTACTACAGGAAAGTAGTGCTCAGTAGCTTTCATTTGAATTGCGACACTTTAGGATTTTATTTACAGACTCGAATATTAGACACATAACTTTGGAAGTTAAAAGGTTAAAAAGACCATTTTTATTTTAGAGTATAGTTACTGTTCTTTTCTTCTGAACAAAACAAAGTAAATTTATTAGAGAAGGTGTGCAAAGACAATTTTTTGTCCCGTTTCCCTTTTTCATTGTATTTTAAAGAGTTTAAGCTTATAAATATGCACAGCTGTCGTGAAAAGGCGTCGTCTAAAATACCCTGTACGACAAATTTACTTTCTTCCTCAGAGACAGTTTGACAGATCACTAATCAACCAACTCGACGTATTTACAGATGTTAAATTTCGATTTGGATAGAAAATGCTTTCTTCAGGACGTAAAGGCATACCCCTGGTTTCTGTAGAACGAAGCAATTAGCAGTAGCGTTACTCTCCCCTAGATGGGATGTTAGTCCATCCAGAGACTGGACTAATGAAAAAGAATGAAAAAATAAAATGGAAATTATACCACGTTGTCATCGAAACGTCTTATTTTCTCGCTTATTTGATTTTTTTTTCTTTTTCCAGTCTAGTTTTGTCCAATTATACAACTTAATTTCTTTTATGGCTATGGCAAGTTATGACAGCGTGCTTTCTTAGCACTTTGTAATTCGATAGACAGTTTTTTAATAAGCGTCACTCAGTCGCGAGCAACGCTCGAGGCTAAAAAAATATATTTTAAGGTGTTTAGTAGATCAAGTTTTAAGTTGTTTCAAGTATAAAAAAGCCAAGCTATACCTGAACACGTAGAGATCAAATTCATTTTAAAATCTCTTCACTTGTGTAAGTTCTCAAGTTTGCTATCAATGGAGAAAACCACTGAGTTTTAGTACAGGGACTTTGAATGCAGTAGTGGATAGGAAAATAACAAACAAACAACAGAAACAACAGCTTGTGGCCTACAAACAATGCACCTGCTTCCAGACATTTTACAGGGTGGGGGTGGTTCAATGCAATTAGATGGGCTTACGAGAACTGCTGGATTCATGACTAACTAAGTCAGTTGCAATTGAGTTGCAGAACGTTTTAAGGAAAGAAGTCTTATTCCCCACATTTGAGATCCGAAAGCAGTCTCATGTGGCCGAATTATTTAGGGGGCATCAAAGAGACACGTTCGTCTATTTTAGTAGCACTTTGAAAAGGCAGCAAAACGCAGCAAAAGAGAGTAAAACGAATTATTGTTTTATCAAATTATCAACTCGGTAATCGTTGTTGATTTTTTTGGGCAAGACTTTTGGACATAAGTTTTGCTTCGCGGGGAAAACTTTTGAACGCCACGGTACTTGGCTTGGCATTCAGTTTCCTTATAAGGCAAAGAGCAGGTTAATTCGCTGATAACCTGTGTGAGATGAACCAATGAAAAACCAGAAATCCAACAACGGAGATTGAAAATTTATTAAATAAAATTGCTTGGCAGTTGTTCTCATGTTAATTGAGGTATTTAGTGACGGAAACGCCTAAAATTAAGATCTTCAGTAGTGTCTAGGAAAAACGCAAATAACGGGAGGTAACAATCAAAACTCCACCCAGAAACATAGTGATAGGCATGTGGAATTTAGTTTTTGAAAACTCCTTCCAGTGGACGTCTCGAAATGTCTTGCGGGGGAGGCTATAGCCGCGCAATAACCTGGCCAAAGTTGTAACCGTGACACTCCATTCTGATCTGGAAGATTGCATGACGCGCCAATAACGTTACCCAACCCTCATTTCGAGCGCACTGTCAAGAGGTCACATCACAAAATGGCGGCTGATAAAACGGTAAAACACTGCCTGTGCTGTCATTGCTGTGGAACTCGTTAAAATCATCATTTGGTAGGTTTAAATGACTTGTCATAATTTCGATAGCATAAACTTTTCTAGTTAGAGTCGAAGAAACATGCAGCTTGGTAAAGCCGAGTCTTAGAAAAATACTTTCTTCGCAAAAACCGGTCTATTATTAGCATACTGTAAGCTTGAATGGAAAGAACTGGTGGACAAGTATCTTTAAACGAAATACTATTTTATTTAGGTATACTTTTTAGCGCCAAGCCAGTTTACAATATGCTCTTGACTACCAAACAATTCAGTGTTTGTTTAAAATACTCCATGTCTGAATATAAACAAAAGTAACAGGTATTTACAACGTTAAAATGCCAAATCACTACCCTGTAATATTATTTCGGGCTTATTTTCAGGAACGCGGGGATAATAAAGGTGAACTAACTTTCACCGGTATCACTAATCTGCCTTTTCCGTCCACTGACCACAGGGTTGGGGGGAGAAGAGTTCACTTTAGAAAAAACTCCAAGATATGTGATTAAGTTAATTCAACTGTCCACCAAGCATATAACTCCTTTTTACTAAGTTGCCAGAACTGACGCCGATTCCTGCCACCGCGTTGTCATGTGAGATTGACTGTGGTCTAATATCCAGTGTCAAGCATTTGGTCCTCTGCTTTTGTAAGCAGAAAAGCAGTAGTGGAAAAGCGGTAGTGAATAAATGTAGAAATAATTAACCAACCAGTGTTATAACTGGGGCGTGTCTCTTGTGTAACTAAACAGTGGCACTGTTCCTGCAAAGACATGTCTATTCGAGTGTACATGTACTTGTTGTTCGTGCGTGAACTACTACTGTTCGGCATTGAGTTTCAGTGAAATCCAGCAGGTATGACAAGCTTTCCAGGAAACGAACGGTCCACCGTTTTAACTGACTCTTGTGTTTGCAGAGACTGCACATTATCGGCTGACAGCCTGGTTGCTGAAGCAGGCAATTCCGATCTGAGCTCTTCATTAGTAATGCTTTGCGCTCTCCATGGTTGGACATTCTGTTTATCGCCCTTAGAGTTTTGTACTTCAACAGAAAAGCTGTGAGAACCATAATCAGGAATGACCAGTTTACCGGGTAAAGAGCCATCCACTTTTTCGACTTCCTGTGTTTCTTGCTTCTGAAGAAAGTGCACTTTGTCTGCTGACAGCTTGTTTGTTGAGGGTAATGGCATTGATCTGAGTTCTTCTCGTGTCATGGAGTGGGTCATCCAATGGTCCGCATTACGTTTCTCCACTTTTGAAGGCGGTGATGCCTCATGAACTTGAACAGATGTGCGGTGCTGACTGAAATCAGGAATAACAAGTTTTCCAGGTGTTGAGTTATGCGACATTCTTTCTTGCTGCGCGTCTTGTGTGTTGACAAAATGTAGTTTTTTTACTGAGAACTTGTTTGTGGAAGAAGTATCATCTCTTCTCAGCTCTTCATGTGCTGCAGTATGTGCTATCCACTGATCTGCACCGCTGTTACGTTTCTTCGCTCCTTGGGGTGCAGACACTTCTTGAACATCAATGGAAAAGCTGTGAGCGCCATAATCAGGAATGACAATTTTTCCAGGTGGTGAACCATGCGATATTCTTGCCGCTTCTTCACCTTGAGCAAACTGCAATTTATCTGCTGAAAGCTTGTTCCTTGCACGAGTGACATCTGTCTTGAGTTCTTCCGTGTGCATGTCTGTTACCCATTTTAGAGAATTGCGTTTCTCCATTTTGGAAGACCGTGGAACTTCGTTTACCTCTACAGACAAGCTTTGTTGATTGGATTTAGGAATCACTAGTCTGCCAGGTGAAGATCCATCTACCCTTTCAACTCCCGGTGTTTCTTGATTTTGAAGAAACTCTACTTTATCTGCTGAGAGCTTGTTTGTTGAAGGTATTGGTAGTGATCGTAGCTCTTCTCGTGTCATGGAGTGGGTTAGCCACTCTTCGGCTTTGAGTTTCCCCACCTTCGGCCGTGGTGATCCTTCGTGTACTTCAATAGAAGAGCTCTGCTTATTGAAATCAGGAATAACAACCCTTCCAGGCATTGCTCCATGCACCCTTGCATGTGGTGCATCTTGGGTGTGAACAAATTGCATTTTCTCTGCTGACAGCTTGTTTTTTGGATGAAGCGGTTCCGGTGTGACCTCTTCGTTCGGTGTAGTAAGCGTTGTCCTATGTTCAGCATTGAGTCTGCCCACGTTTTCAGGCGGTGATACTGTTTTTACGTCTATGGAAAAGGTTTGCTGATTAAAGTCGGGAATGACAAGTTTTCCGGGTGCTGTTCCGTCAGACACTCTAGCTGTCTGCGTCTCTTGGGTATGAGCAAATTGCGGTCTCTCTGCTGACAACTTGTTTGTTGAAGGCGGCTTTTCTGATCTCAGGTCTTCGTTTGCTGTAGCCTGTGTTATCCACTGTTCGGTGTTGCGTGTTTCAACTCTTGGATGCGGGATAAATTTCTGTACATCAAAAGAAAAGCTGTGAGAACCAAAATCTGGAATGACAAGTCTTCCAGGGGAGGGTCCTTCCGACGTTCTTCCTGGTTGTGCTTCTTGGCTGTGAGCAAATTCCATTTTCTCTGCTGACAGTTTGTTTACTGGATGCGGCAATTCAGATTTTGGCTCTTCGTGTGATGTACGTTCCGTTACCCATGCCACGGAATGTTGTTTGTCTGCTTTGGAGGGACGTAGAGTTGCATCCACTTCGATGGAACAGACATCCTGATCAAAATCAGGAACACTAAGTCTTCCAGGCGGTGAAATATTCGACCTTCCCATATGCTTTGTATCTCGGTTTTGAAGAAATTCCATTTTCTCCGCTGACAGCTTGTTTGTTGGAGGAGGAAGTTCTGATCTGAGCTCTTCTTGTTTTATGGTCTGCGTTATCCATTGGTCCGAAATGCGTTTCTCCACTTTTGGGGGAGGCGATACATTTTCAACCTCTATGGTGGACGTGTGCTGCTCGAAGTCGGGAATGATTAGCCTACCAGGTGACGAGACATTGACTTTTTCATCTCTCTGTGTCTCTTGCTTCTGCAAAAATTGTAACCTGTCTGCTGAAAGCCTGCTCGATGAAGGGAGCGGCAATGATCTGAGCTCTTTCTGTGTAAAAGAGTGTGTCATCCACTCTTCAACGTCTCCTTTCCTTATTCTACGCGGCGTGGACGTCTCTTCAACTACTACAGAGAAGCTGTGCTGACTGAAGTCGGGAACGACAATTTTACCTGGCGATGAGACGTGTATCTTTTCATATTGCTTTGTGTCTCCTGTTTGAAGAAATTGTGTTTTATCTGCTGATAGCCTTCTTACTGGAAAAGCCCGTTCTGATCTAAGCTCTTCTTCCTCAATACTTTGTGATATCAACCTTTCCGAGTTGTGCTTCTCCTCTGCTGGGTGCCACGATACTTCTTGAGTTTCTACTGAAGAAGTGTGCTGCGTAAAATCAGGAATAACAAGTCTCCCTGGATACAAGCTGCAAAAACCTCTCTGTTCTTCTTGACTGTGTAGAAATTGCATCTTGTCTGCCGACAGCTTGTTTGGTGGAGGAGGCAGTTCAGATCTGAGCTCTTCTTGTTTTACGGCCTGCGTTATCCATCGTTCCGCATGGCGTTTCTCCACTTTTGGGGGCAGTGATATCTCTTGGACTTCAACGATGGAACTGTGCTCACCAAATTCAGGGATGACCAGCCGACCAGGAGACGAAACATGGACCTTTTCAACTGTCTGATGCTCTTCAGTATGTAGAAATTGCACCTTGTCTGCCGACAGCTTTTTCGGTGGCGGAGGCAGTTCAGATCTGAGCTCGTCTTGTTTTATGGCCTGCGTTATCCATTGTTCTGCATTACGTTTCTCCACTTTTGGGGGCGGCGATACCTCTTGCACTTCTATAGTGGAGCCTTGCTGATTAAATTCCGGAATTACTAGCCGACCCGGTGACGACACATTTACTTTTTCCTCTTTCTGTTTTCCTTGAGTCTGTACAATTTGTATCTTGTCTGTCGAAAGCTTGTTTGGTGGAGGAGGCAGTTCAGATCTGAGTCCTTCTTGTTTTATGGTCTCCGTCATCCATTGTTCTGCATTTCGTTTCTGCACTTTTTGGGGCGGCGACACCTCTTCAACTTCTATGGTGGAGTTGTGCTGAGTAAATTCGGGAATGACCAGACGACCTGGGGACGACACATTCACCTTTTCAACGCTGTGATGTTCTTGATTGTGCAGAAATTGCACCTTGTCACTCCAAAGCTTTTTCGGTGGAGGAGGCAGGTCAGATCTGGGTTCTTCTTGTTTTATGGTTTGTGTTATCCATTGTTCCGCATTGCGTTTCTCCACTTTTAGGGGCGGTGATACCTCTTGGACTTCCATGGTTGAGCTGTGCTGGCTAAATTCTGGAATAACCAACCGACCTGGTGAAGACACATTTACCTTGTCAACGCTCTGTTGTTCTTGACTGTGCAGAAATTGCACCTTGTCTGCCGACAGCTTGTTTGGTGGAGGAGGCAGTTCAGATCGAAGCTCTTCTTGTTTTATGGTCTGTGTAATCCATTGTTCTGTCTTTCGCTTATCCACTTTAGGAGGAGGGTCTACCTCTTGGACTTCGATGGTTGAGCTGGGGTGACCAAATTCAGGGATAACCAGCAGACCAGGTGACGTCACCTTGATGTTTTCAACTTTTTGTTGTTCTTCAGAGCGTAAAAATTGCACCTTGTCTGTCGAAAGCTTTTTCGGAGGAGGAGGCAGTTCAGATCGGAGCTCTTCCTGTTTTATGGTCTGCGTAATCCATTGTTCTGTCTTTCGCTTTTCCACTTTAGTAGGAGGGACATCCTCTTGGACTTCTGTTGTTGAGCTGTGCTGCCTAAATTCGGGAATTACTAGCCGACCCGGTGACGAAACATTTACTCCTTCATCTTTCTGTTTTTCTTGAGTCTGCAGAAAGTGTATCTTGTCTGTCGAAAGCTTGTTCGGTGGAGTTGGCAGTTCTGTATTGAGCTCTTCTTGGTTTGTGGTTTGTATTATCCATTGTTCCGCATTACGTTTCTCCCCTTTTGGGGGCGGCGATACCTCTTGGACTTCTATGGTGGCGCTGTGCTGGCTAAATTCTGGAATGACCAGCCGACCAGGTGATGACACATGTATTTTTTCAACACTCTGTTGCTCTTGAGTGTGCAGAAATTGTACCTTGTCTGCCGACAGCTTGTTTGGTGGAGGAGGCAGTTCAGATCGGAGCTCTTCTTGTTTTATGGTCTGCGTAATCCATTGTTCTGTCTTTCGCTTTTCCGCTTTAGGAGGAGGGACTACTTCTTGGACTTCGATGGTTGAGCTGTGGTGAATAAATTCGGGGATGACTAGCCGACCACGTGAAGTCGCCTTGACGTTTTCAACTTGTTGTTGTTCTTCAGAGTGTAAAAATTGCACCTTGTCAGCCGATAGCTTGTTTGGTGGAGGAGGCAGTTCAGATTGGAGCCCTTCCTTTTTTATGGTCTGTGTAATCCATTGTTCTGTCTTTAGCTTTTCCGCTTTAGGAGGAGGGACTACTTCTTGGACTTCTGTGGTTGAGCTGTGCTGGTTAAATTCGGGAATGACCAACCGACCTGGTGACGACACATTTACTCTTTCCTCTTTCGGTTTTTCTTGAGTCTGCAGAAAGTGTATCGTGTCTTTCGAAAGCTTGTTTGGTGGAGAAGGCAGTTCTGATCTGAGCTCTTCTTGGTTTGTGGTTTGTATTACCCACTGTTCTGCATTTCGTTCCTCCACTTTAGGGGGCGGTGATACCTCTTGAACTCCTATGGTGGAACTGTGCTGAGTAAATTCGGGAATGACTAGACGACCTGGTGATGACACATTCACCTTTTCAACGCTCTGTTGTTCTTGAGTGTTCAGAAATTGCACTTTGTCTGCGGGCAGCTTGTTTGGTGGAGGAGGCAATTGAGATCGGAGCTCTTCTTGTTTTATGGTCTGTGTAATCCATTGTTCTGTCTTTTGCTTGTCCACTTTAGGAGGAGGGACTACCTCTTGCACTTCGATGGTTGAGCTGGGGTGACCAAATTCGGGGATAGCCAGCCGACCAGGTGACGTCAAATTGATGTTTTCAACTTTCTGTTGCTCTTCAGAGCGTAAAAATTGCACCTTGTCTGTCGAAAGCTTTTTCGGTGGAGGAGGCAGTTCAGAACGGAGCTCTTCCTGTTTTATGGTCTGCGTAATCCATTGTTCTGTCTTTCGCTTTTCCACTTTAGGAGGAGGGACTACCTCTTGGACTTCTGTTGTTGAGCTGTGCTGGCTAAATTCGGGAATTACTAGCCGACCCGGTGACGAAACATTTACTCCTTCCTCTTTCTGTTTTTCTTGAGTCTGCAGAAAGTGTATCTTGTCTGCCGAAAGCTTGTTCGGTGGAGTTGGCAGTTCTGTATTGAGCTCTTCTTGGTTTGTGGTTTGTATTATCCATTGTTCTGCATTTCGTTTCTCCACGTTAGGAAGCGGTGATACTTCTTGAACTTCTATGGTGGAGCTGTGCTGAGTAAATTCGGGAATGACCAGACGACCTGGTGACGACACATTCACCTTTTCAACGTTCTGTTGTTCTTGAAGGTGCAGAAATTGCACCTTGTCAGTGGAAAGCTTTTTCGGTGGAGGAGGCTGTTCAGATCTAAGCTCATCTTGTTTTGTGGTTTGTGTAATCCATTGTTCTGTCTTTCGCTTTTCCACTTTAGGAGGAGGGACTACCTCTTGGACTTCTGTTGTTGAGCTGTGCTGGCTAAATTCGGGAATTACTAGCCGACCCGGTGACGAAACATTTACTCCTTCCTCTTTCTGTTTTTCTTGAGTCTGCAGAAAGTGTATCTTGTCTGTCGAAAGCTTGTTTGGTGGAGAAGGCAGTTCCGATCTGAGCTCTTCTTGGTTTGTGGTTTGTATTACCCACTGTTCTGCAGTTCGTTTCTCCACTTTAGGGGGCGGTGATACCTCTTGAACTCCTATGGTGGAACTGTGCTGAGTAAATTCGGGAATGACTCGACGACCTGGTGATGACACATTCACCTTTTCAACGCTCTGTTGTTCTTGAGTGTGCAGAAATTGCACTTTGTCTGCGGGCAGCTTGTTTGGTGGAGGAGGCAATTGAGATCGGAGCTCTTCTTGTTTTATGGTCTGTGTAATCCATTGTTCTGTCTTTCGCTTTTCCACTTTAGGAGGAGGGACTACCTCTTGCACTTCGATGGTTGAGCTTGGGTGACCAAATTCAGGGATAACCAGCCGACCAGGTGACGTCACCTTGATGTTTTCAACTTTTTGTTGCTCTTCAGAGCGTAAAAATTGCACCTTGTCTGTTGAAAGCTTTTTCGGTGGAGGAGGCAGTTCAGATCGGAGCTCTTCCTGTTTTATGGTCTGCGTAATCCATTGTTCTGTCTTTCGCTTTTCCACTTTAGGAGGAGGGACTACCTCTTGGACTTCTGTTGTTGAGCTGTGCTGGCTAAATTCGGGAATTACTAGCCGACCCGGTGACGAAACATTTACTCCTTCCTCTTTCTGTTTTTCTTGAGTCTGCAGAAAGTGTATCTTGTCTGCCGAAAGCTTGTTCGGTGGAGTTGGCAGTTCTGTATTGAGCTCTTCTTGGTTTGTGGTTTGTATTATCGATTGTTCTGCATTTTGTTTCTCCACGTTAGGGGGCCGTGATACCTCTTGAACTTCTATGGCGGAGCTGTGCTGAGTAAATTCGGGAATGACCAGACGACCTGGTGACGACACATTCACCTTTTCAACGTTCTGTTGTTCTTGAAGGTGCAGAAATTGCACCTTGTCAGTCGAAAGCTTTTTCGGTGGAGGAGGCAGTTCAGATCTAAGCTCATCTTGTTTTGTGGTTTGTGTAATCCATTGTTCTGTCTTTCGCTTTTCCACTTTAGGAGGAGGGACTACCTCTTGCGCTTCGATGGTTGAGCTGGGGTGACCAAATTCGGGGATAGCCAGCCGACCAGGTGACGTCACCTTGATGTTTTCAACTTTTTGTTTTTCTTCAGAGTGTAAAAATTGCACCTTGTCTGTCGAAAGCTTTTTCGGTGGAGGAGGCAGTTCAGATCGGAGCTCTTCGTGGTTTGTGGTCTGCGTAATCCATCGTTCTGTGTTTCGCTTTTCCACTTTAGTAGGAGGGACTACCTCTTGGACTTCTGTTGTTGAGCTGTGCTGGCTAAATTCGGGAATTACTAGCCGACCCGGTGAGGACACATTTACTCTTTCCTCTTTCTGTTTTTCTTGAGTCTGCAGAAAGTGTATCTTGTCTGTCGAAAGCTTGTTTGGTGGAGGAGGCAGTTCTGATCTAAGCTCTTCTTGGTTTGTGGTTTGTATTATCCATTGTGCTGTATTTCGTTTCTCCACTTTAGGGGGCGGTGATACCTCTTGAACTTCTATGGTGGAGCTGTGCTGAGTAAATTCAGGAATGACCAGAGGACCTGGTGACGACACATTCACCTTTTCAACGTTCTGTTGTTCTTGAAGGTGCAGAAATTGCACCTTGTCAGTCGAAAGCTTTTTCGGTGGAGGAGGCTGTTCAGATCTGAGCTCGTCTTGTTTTGTGGTTTGTGTTATCCATTGTTCTGCATTGCGTTTCTCCACTTTTGGGGGCGGTGATACCTCTGGGACTTCTATGATGGAGTTATGGTGGCTAAATTCTGGAATGACCAGCCGACCAGGTGATGACACATGTATTTTTTCAACACTCTGTTGCTCTTGAGTGTGCAGAAATTGTACCTTGTCTGCCGACAGCTTGTTTGGTGGAGGAGGCAGTTCAGATCGGAGCTCTTCTTGTTTTATGGTCTGCGTAATCCATTGTTTTGTCTTTCGCTTCTCCACTTTAGGAGGAGGATCTATCTCTTGGACTTCGATGGTTGAGCTGGGGGAACCGAATTCGGGGATAACCAGCCGACCAGGTGACGTCACCTTGATGTTTTCAACTTTTTGTTGTTCTTCAGAGTGTAAAAATTGCACCTTGTCTGTCGAAAGCTTTTCAGGTGGAGGAGGCAGTTCAGATCGGAGCTCTTCCAGTTTTATGGTCTGCGTAATCCATTGTTCTGTCTTTCGCCTTTCCACTTTAGGAGGAGGGACTACCTCTTGGACTTCTGTTGTTGAGCTGTGCTGGCTAAATTCGGGAATTACTAGCCGACCCGGTGACGAAACATTTACTCCTTCCTCTTTCTGTTTTTCTTGAGTCTGCAGAAAGTGTATCTTGTCTGTCGAAAGCTTGTTCGGTGGAGTTGGCAGTTCTGTATTGAGCTCTTCTTGGTTTGTGGTTTGTATTATCCATTGTGCTGCATTTCGTTTCTCCACTTTAGGGGGCGGTGATACCTCTTGAACTTCTATGGTGGAGCTGTGCTGAGTAAATTCGGGAATGACCAGACGACCTGGTGACGACACATTCACCTTTTCAACGTTCTGTTGTTCTTGAGTGTGCAGAAATTGCAGTTTGTCTTCCGACAGCTTGTTTGGTGGAAGAGGCAGTTCAGATCGGAGCTCGTCTTGTGTTATGGTCTGCGTAATCCATTGTTCTGTCTTTTGCTTGTCCACTTTAGGAGGAGGGACTACCTCTTGCACTTCGATGGTTGAGCTGGGGTGACCAAATTCGGGGATAGCCAGCCGACCAGGTGACGTCACCTTGATGTTTTCAACTTTTTGTTTTTCTTCAGAGTGTAAAAATTGCACCTTGTCTGTCGAAAGCTTTTTCGGTGGAGGAGGCAGTTCAGATCGGAGCTCTTCCTGGTTTATGGTCTGCGTAATCCATCGTTCTGTCTTTCGCTTTTCCACTTTAGTAGGAGGGACTACCTCTTGGACTTCTGTTGTTGAGCTGTGCTGGCTAAATTCGGGAATTACTAGCCGACCCGGTGACGACACATTTACTCTTTCCTCTTTCTGTTTTTCTTGAGTCTGCAGAAAGTGTATCTTGTCTGTCGAAAGCTTGTTTGGTGGAGGAGGCAGTTCTGATCTAAGCTCTTCTTGGTTTGTGGTTTGTATTATCCATTGTGCTGCATTTCGTTTCTCCACTTTAGGGGGCGGTGATACCTCTTGCACTTCTGTGGTGGAGCTGTGCTGAGTGAATTCGGGAATGACCAGACGACCTGGTGACGACACATTTACGTTTTCAACGTTCTGTTGTTCTTGAAGGTGCAGAAATTGCACCTTGTCAGTCGAAAGCTTTTTCGGTGGAGGAGGCAGTTTAGATCTGAGCTCATCTTGTTTTGTGGTTTGTGTTATCCATTGTTCTGCATTGCGTTTCTCCACTTTTGGGGGTGGTGATACCTCTGGGACTTCTATGATGGAGTTATGGTGGCTAAATTCTGGAATGACCAGCCGACCAGGTGATGACACATGTATTTTTTCAACACTCTGTTGCTCTTGAGTGTGCAGAAATTGTACCTTGTCTGCCGACAGCTTGTTTGGTGGAGGAGGCAGTTCAGATCGGAGCTCTTCTTGTTTTATGGTCTGCGTAATCCATTGTTTTGTCTTTCGCTTCTCCACTTTAGGAGGAGGATCTATCTCTTGGACTTCGATGGTTGAGCTGGGGGAACCGAATTCGGGGATAACCAGCCGACCAGGTGACGTCACCTTGATGTTTTCAACTTTTTGTTGTTCTTCAGAGTGTAAAAATTGCACCTTGTCTGTCGAAAGCTTTTCAGGTGGAGGAGGCAGTTCAGATCGGAGCTCTTCTTGTTTTATGGTCTGCGTAATCCATTGTTTTGTCTTTCGCTTCTCCACTTTAGGAGGAGGATCTATCTCTTGGACTTCGATGGTTGAGCTGGGGGAACCGAATTCGGGGATAACCAGCCGACCAGGTGACGTCACCTTGATGTTTTCAACTTTTTGTTGTTCTTCAGAGTGTAAAAATTGCACCTTGTCTGTCGAAAGCTTTTCAGGTGGAGGAGGCAGTTCAGATCGGAGCTCTTCCAGTTTTATGGTCTGCGTAATCCATTGTTCTGTCTTTCGCCTTTCCACTTTTCGAGGAGGAACTACCTCTTGGACTTCTGTTGTTGAGCTGTGCTGGCTAAATTCGGGAATTACTAGCCGACCCGGTGACGAAACATTTACTCCTTCCTCTTTCTGTTTTTCTTGAGTCTGCAGAAAGTGTATCTTGTCTGTCGAAAGCTTGTTCGGTGGAGTTGGCAGTTCTGTATTGAGCTCTTCTTGGTTTGTGG
The DNA here is from genome assembly GCA_964030785.1 of Siderastrea siderea. Taxonomy (NCBI): domain Eukaryota; kingdom Metazoa; phylum Cnidaria; class Anthozoa; order Scleractinia; family Rhizangiidae; genus Siderastrea; species Siderastrea siderea. Next base: position 9,565,338 of record OZ034976.1, read on the forward strand.
TTTGTATTATCCATTGTGCTGCATTTCGTTTCTCCACTTTAGGGGGCGGTGATACCTCTTGAACTTCTATGGTGGAGCTGTGCTGAGTAAATTCGGGAATGACCAGACGACCTGGTGACGACACATTCACCTTTTCAACGTTCTGTTGTTCTTGAGTGTGCAGAAATTGCAGTTTGTCTTCCGACAGCTTGTTTGGTGGAAGAGGCAGTTCAGATCGGAGCTCGTCTTGTGTTATGGTCTGCGTAATCCATTGTTCTGTCTTTTGCTTGTCCACTTTAGGAGGAGGGACTACCTCTTGCACTTCGATGGTTGAGCTGGGGTGACCAAATTCGGGGATAGCCAGCCGACCAGGTGACGTCACCTTGATGTTTTCAACTTTTTGTTTTTCTTCAGAGTGTAAAAATTGCACCTTGTCTGTCGAAAGCTTTTTCGGTGGAGGAGGCAGTTCAGATCGGAGCTCTTCCTGGTTTATGGTCTGCGTAATCCATCGTTCTGTCTTTCGCTTTTCCACTTTAGTAGGAGGGACTACCTCTTGGACTTCTGTTGTTGAGCTGTGCTGGCTAAATTCGGGAATTACTAGCCGACCCGGTGACGACACATTTACTCTTTCCTCTTTCTGTTTTTCTTGAGTCTGCAGAAAGTGTATCTTGTCTGTCGAAAGCTTGTTTGGTGGAGGAGGCAGTTCTGATCTAAGCTCTTCTTGGTTTGTGGTTTGTATTATCCATTGTGCTGCATTTCGTTTCTCCACTTTAGGGGGCGGTGATACCTCTTGCACTTCTGTGGTGGAGCTGTGCTGAGTGAATTCGGGAATGACCAGACGACCTGGTGACGACACATTTACGTTTTCAACGTTCTGTTGTTCTTGAAGGTGCAGAAATTGCACCTTGTCAGTCGAAAGCTTTTTCGGTGGAGGAGGCAGTTTAGATCTGAGCTCATCTTGTTTTGTGGTTTGTGCTATCCATTGTTCTGCATTGCGTTTCTCCACTTTTGGGGGCGGTGATACCTCTTGGACTTCTATGGTGGAGTTGTGCTGGCTAAATTCTGGAATGACAAGCCGACCAGGTGATGACACATGTATTTTTTCAACACTCTGTTGCTCTTGAGTGTGCAGAAATTGTACCTTGTCTGCCGACAGCTTGTTTGGTGGAGGAGGCAGTTCAGATCGGAGCTCTTCTTGTTTTATGGTCTGCGTAATCCATTGTTTTGTCTTTCGCTTCTCCACTTTAGGAGGAGGATCTATCTCTTGGACTTCGATGGTTGAGCTGGGGGGACCGAATTCGGGGATAACCAGCCGACCAGGTGACGTCACCTTGATGTTTTCAACTTTTTGTTGTTCTTCAGAGTGTAAAAATTGCACCTTGTCTGTCGAAAGCTTTTTCGGTGGAGGAGGCAGTTCAGATCGGAGCTCTTCCAGTTTTATGGTCTGCGTAATCCATTGTTCTGTCTTTCGCTTTTCCACTTTAGGAGGAGGGACTACCTCTTGAACTTCTATGGTGGAGCTGTGCTGGCTAAATTCTGGAATAACCAACCGACCTGGTGACGACAGATTTACTTTTTCAACACTCTGTTGTTCTTGATTGTGCAGAAATTGCAGTTTGTCTGCCGACAGCTTGTTTGGTGGAGGAGGCAGTTCTGATCTGAGCTCTTCTTGGTTTGTGGTTTGTATTATCCATTGTTCTGCATTTCGTTTCTCCACTTTAGAGGGCAGTGATACCTGTTGAACTTCCATGGTGGAGCTGTGCTGAGTAAATTCAGGGATGACTGGCCAACCACGTGAAGTCACCTTGACGTTTTCAACTTTTTGTTTTTCTTCAGAGTGTAAAAATTGCACCTTGTCAGCCGATAGCTTGTTCGGTGGAGGAGGCAGTTCAGTTTGGAGCTCTTCCTGTTCTGTGGTCTGTGTAATCCATTGTTCTGTCTTTCGCTTTTCCACCTTAGGAGGAGGCACTACCTCTTGGACGTCTGTGGTTGAGCTGTGCTGACTAAATTCTGGAATGACCAACCGACCAGGTGACAACACATTTACTCTTTCCTCTTTCTGTTTTTCTTGAGTCTGTAGAAAGTGTATCTTTTCTGTCGAGAGTTTGTTCGGTGGAGGAGGCTGTTCAGATCTAAGCTCATCTTGTTTTGTGGTTTGTGTAATCCATTGTTCTGTCTTTCGCTTGTCCACTTTAGGAGGAGGGACTACCTCTTGGACTTCTGTTGTTGAGCTGTGCTGGCTATAATCGGGAAGTACTAGCCGACCTGGTGACGAAACATTTACTCCTTCTTCTTTCTGTTTTTCTTGAGTCTGCAGAAAGTGTATCTTGTGTGACGAAAGCTTGTTCGGTGGAGGAGGCAGTTCACATCTGAGCTCTTCTTGGTTTGTGGTTTGTATTATCCATTGTTGTACATTTCGTTTCTCCACTTTAGGGGGCGGTGATACCTCTTGAACTTCTATGGTGGAGCTGTGCTGAGTAAATTCGGGAATGACCAGACGACCTGGTGACGACACATTCACCTTTTCAAAGGTCTGTTGTTCTTGAAGGTGCAGAAATTGCACCTTGTCAGTCGAAAGCTTTTTCGGTGGAGGAGGCTGTTCAGATCTGAGCTCATCTTGTTTTGTGGTTTGTGTTATCCATTGTTCGGCATTGCGTTTCTCCACTTTTGGGGGCGGCGATACCTCTTGGACCTCTGCGGTGGAGCTGTGCTGGCTAAATTCTGGAATGACCAACCGACCAGGTGACGTCATATGTAATTTTTCAACGCTCTGTTGCTGTTGAGTGTGCAGAAATTGCACCTTATCTGCTGACAGGTTTTTCTGTGGAGTAGGCAGTTCAGTTCTGAGCTCTTCTTGTTTTATGGTCTTCGTAATCCATTGTTCTGTCTTTTGCTTATCCACTTTAGGAGGAGGGACTACCTCTTGGACTTCTGTGGTTGAGTTGTGCTGGCTAAGTTTGGGAATGAACAACCGACCAGGTGATGCTACATTACCTTTTTCAAGTTTTTGATGCTGCAGAAATTGCACCTTGTCTGCTGATAGCTTGTTCGGTGAAGGAGGCATTTGTGTTCTCATCTCTTCTTGTTTTGTAGTTTGCATCATCCATTGATTTACATTGCGTTTCTCTACTTTTGTAGTGGGTGATACTTCCCGAACTGTTATTGAAGTGTGCTGTGTGGTGTAGTCGGGTTTTACGAGTTTGGTTGGTGTGGAGTCACGTTTGGGTTTGTCGGGCTCTTTGTCTTGCTTTTGAAGAAATTGGATTTTTGTCGTCTGTAGCTTATTTGTTGGCCTTGCTTGTTCTGATCTGACATTTTCTTCTGCTGGGGTTTGGGCTGTTGCTTGAGTGCGTTTTTGGAAATAAATACCATCTGTTCCCTGTTTTGGGGTTTGATCCCTTACCGTATGTTCGATTCTTGTTGTTTCGTATGGTTTTCTGTTTGTCGGCAGATATTCTTTTTGATGGAGTTCCTTTTGGTCTTCAGATTTCTTTCTGCTTTCTTGTGCTCCTAATATGTTGTTGTTGTTGTTGTTTGTCTTGGCTGGATGTCTTGTGACATTTTCCAGGACGGCGACACCACCCTGAAGTTTGTACGTGTAGCTGGTTTTTGATCCAATTTTTACGGAGGTTTTTGATATTTGTGCAGAGTAAGAACCGTCCTCTTGATCCTGCCCTGAATTTGCTGTTGAATTCTGCACAGCATAATCTATAGGAGAATACCTCACGGACTTCATTTGACTGAAAGTAGGGGCCTGTGTGATATTTGCCCTCTGGTAAACCTTTGAACCTCTTTTTCCAGTGTCAAACGTTCCACTATTTCTTTCTACGTTGTTAGAGTCTTTTTTGCTGTTGTTTCCAGCACAGACGGAAGTTGTTACAACTGGGTTCATTTGAATTGTAACCTCGGTTGGTTCGCCTCCATTTGAATGATGTGTCCCGATAACTTGTGTGGACGTTTTTGTTGCATTAACTGCAAAATCACCAGGGGTTTTGTCGCTGTTAGCTTTGAAGACAATTTCACCGGTTGGGTATTTGTTGCCAGAATGAAGGGCTGGCCATGGTGTGTCGTCTGTTTTATAGGTTTGTGTTGTTAACGTCTCTCCGTTGGTGGTTTTGATGCTTTGATCTGGTACAGAATGCAGTACAACTCTTTGTGTTCCCACTTGAGACATTTTGGTCGTATTCGAAGTGAAGCTTACAACTTCAGCGCCTTCCGATGGGCCTTGTTCCGTAATCACACGATGTTTAGCTGCGGAAAAAGAGAAAATGTATATTATGTAAATGATTGAAGTGAACCGTAGAAGAAGTGATGCTCACAATGATAAACAAAATTAGTGCAATTGCGAATAAACCTTGAAAGAAATTTTAAGGGTTGAAAGGGATGTGACCCCATGATCCCCGTGTACCGGCTTTGCGATGCACCAGTTTAACCCCGAGGCGTGCTGTTGCACAAGAAGGTTGGGCATCGCAACGGCAAGTGAGGTCATGGCTTCAAATCCCTTCGAATTCTGAAAAATTTTTTCGGGTGTGGTTATATTTGGAATTGCTTTAATTGCGTTCATCACTACGAGGAAAATACTATTTATTTTTGTAGGTACGTTTAAGACGCCTAGTTCGCTCTTCATCGTTCAAACGAGGACAATCATGAAATGTAAAGCTCGAAAGTATCAACTAGTTGGTGCTTGGTGAGTCAAGTAAGTCATCTTTTAAAAACATATGAAAAAATAAATTTCACGTTTGCATATTTCAATCAAACTCAATTGCTTTTTCAATCTAAGACAACTATTTATAACTTTCTTATGTTTCTCCTAAGTATTGAATTGGTAATTGATGATCGATATTGATTTTGTTATTTGTAGTGAAGTTAATTTGCGCGGAAAATACTTTTCACTGGGATACTTCTAAAACCCGTAAAAAACGTTTTATCGCAATTGAGAACCGTCCTGGTAAGGATCTTGCAAGTTACAGTTGTAGATGTAGATATAGCCGTGCCCGTTTATATGATGCCTTGTATCAAGACGTTCAGCGTTGACGGTAGTTTTTAGTAGTTTTGTACTCATTTCGGCTGTCTTGTGGAAAACGTGTAATAAATGTACCTCATTGCCAATGAATGTGAACACATTTAGCTTTTTGTCTGCTTCCTGCGATAACTCACTCCAACTTGTATGCCGCTGCGTAACATCGCTATTTTTAAAACGCAAAATGAGAATAAGTTTGATTGAAAAATGGGAATAAAAGGTGTTTTGCAGTAAATGACGCTGAAACCAATTGTAAAACAGGTTTCCTACCGATACCAAGCTACATGCTTTGTTAAATTCCAATACGGTGTTCATGTTTGTAACTTTCGAGTTCGTTTTCACGAAGAACGTTCAGTCGTTCACTGCATGATACGTTGTAAGTATGCCTTTCATTAGTAAATCAAACGGAAAAATTTAAGCCTCAATCTTGACCTTTCTCAGACTTAACGTTTTTATAGAAAAGGTGCTTTTAAAATACATTGAATAAAGAGCGCTCTTGGAAAAGTAAAGTGAAGTATTTTGACTGGGCTAACAAAGTGAATAAGCCTTTGAAAAACGGTACGTTTTAGCCCTCATACACCTGCAGAGTTCAATTTGTTGCTTCAGCACGTAATTATGAGTCTGCCGAATTTAAATTTGGCAACTTTTGCCGTTTTTGTTTCTAAGGACAGTTATGGCCTACGACCCAAGGTTATACTGAATTGACTTGTTAATTCTCTTTTGTTATCGTTCCAGACGCTTTATTGTTTTCGTGGCTTTAATTCATGCTCAATCATAGTATACGTAAAACCACCTACGGCAGAAGCTCATCTGAATATTCTTGACCTCCAAAGAAAGAACGAGATTGTAAACTGAACAAGCTTTTTTCCCACAGTTACTTTCCTAATTGATATTAAATTATTTTCAGTTGCCAGAGGGTTTGGACAAAAATAGATCTGACGGACTATTAATTCACTGGAAGCAAACATAAACAAATTTTTGTTTTACAAATTCCGGCACTAATACTCTCACTTAAATGTGTGATTCTGAGAGATTTCCAAAACTTTTCTGAATGGAAGTTAAGTTTATATAAGTAAAAGTTGGTTTTGTTTTAGTTTGCTATTTTACGCATGATTGGAAGAGCTCTTTAATTTTGATGTTGGTCCCTGGAGGAAATTTTCAGGTTCTCTTCTAGTTCAAATTTGGTAATTTTATCTAAAATTCCAATTTAGGAAAGCTGGGAGAACGAAAAGCTTCACACGTTAAAGTATTGTATCCTCGATAGCTTTCATTGGAATGGTCACACGTTGGAATAGACCCTTCCATGGTTTTCCCGACTTTTCACATGAACCAGTTCGCGAAAATCCATCGACACCACTGGAAAGAGCGCCTGAAAATCAGTAAAATTGCCAAATTTGAGAGTGATAGGATGAAAACTAACAATAATATAGCTCTGCAAAGTCGCAAAATTTTATAGACGTTTTTATGGTGGGGGGCAAGTTGGCGCCTCCACCATACCAACGTCTGTAAAATTTCGCGACTTTGCGGAACTATATCTTCGCCCGTTTCTGACATATCACTCTCAAACTCGGCAGTTGTACTGATTTTAAGGCGATCTTTCTAGCAGTGTCGATAAACGTTTGCTAACTGCTTCTTGTCAAAAGTTGAAAAAACCGTGGAAGTGTCTATTTCGTCCCCCATCTCAGAAGTTAAAAACACCCTGTACTGCATAACAAACAGTACTTGCAACGGAAAGTACTGTTCAGTAGCTTTTATTTAAATGGCCACACTTAGTAGCACTATAGTAACGTATTGCTCATCAGCTTTCATTTCAGTTCAATGTTACCTCTTATATTTTCAGTATTTTAGCCACAGACTCCACATTACAACGTACCATCACGTTAGGAAAAAGAGAACGAAATTGAAAGAAGTATTCCAGTTTACTGTCAAAACTGTCAACTAATTGAACAGCAACTGGCAAAAAAGTTGATTTTCGTGTTTCTTTGTTTTCCCGTTATATGTATATCTATGTTCGATCTAGAATAATTATGATGAAAGCCGATGCATTTATCTTTTCAAGCGTGAAGAATCGAAGGTTTTTTTTAAAATACAGCTTAACACAAGCAAATAAAATACATTCCAAAGGGCTCTTTCTTAATTTTTTAAGAGAGTACGAAAACTGTTAATGTATTTAAGAGACGTGATCATAGTTCGACCATGGTGCTTTATTCTAAGCATTGTGAATGAATGTTGCACCCTGAATGAATATTGAACACTTTAGTCCCAAGAGTGCTGATTTATTCAAGGCTGAAAGGTCCCAAATTTGTTGGTAAATATTGAAAAATAAACAGCACCACTGGAAAGTACTAATGAAGCGTCTTCTTTTGAATGGTCACACTTTAGGATTTCATCTGTAGACTCAAACGTTTGAACCACTAAGATTTTCTAGCGATAGTTTCTGATAGAACTTATGAATTACCTTGTTTTCAGGAGCGAGCTACGTCTTGCAAAGTCCTGCATACCAGAGCGTACTCTCAAATATGAAAAGTAAAACGACACGCAGTGAATCTCGCACTACTGAACTCAGCTATCACCAAGGCAAAGTAGCAGAGTTGGAATTAAATATTCACAACGATTCCAACTGGAGGAAACAACCAAAGGATCAGTCGAGTGTAACTTTTCCAAATATAATTACCACAGCTAGAAGTTTCTACATTCGTCTCAAGTACCGCTTGCTAAAACATTTCCGATTTCTGACTGTCAATATAACGCCACAATCACCTCTCATCTCATTATAACGGTGAAAAATGAATCTTTATCGTTGCAAAACAATGCCAAGAACTCACTGATAAGATGCGGAATGCTTTCAATCTTATTCTTTTTCCTGATCAAAGTCTATATTCTCCTTAACAATTAGACGAAAACGATTGTCAACAAATAAAGACGGAGTTGCTGTCTTTGTTTTAAATTAGCATTACACTGACTAAAGGTAGTTCTTTCAACCGTGACATCTGCTTTTCCCACGCTTTGCTAGGGTTGTAAATGATTGCCGAAACATTTTAAACCTCTTGTTTAAAAGGCGGCAAAAATCACCTGATCGTCTCTTCTATTAGTGGGTCCTTGACAACTGGAAGTCGAACTGTGATATTATTTACTCGTGTTTTCTGTGTATAAATATTACAGAATAGTTTCGACGTTACGTGCAAACTAACTGTTGGCATGGGTTTGATGTTTTTATGCCGCTGTTTAGCTGTAACGAGACCGGCAAGATGTACTTGTAGGCCTGGTTCAGCTGTTTTTTGCTACAAACGCCGGCAAAATTGCTCGTATAGCTCAAACCACACTAGCAGAGCTCTAACAGAACAATTCTATTAGAGTGAAAGAGTTAAATTGATTACTGTCACAAATAAAGGCAAATAAAGGACAGAGTGAACCCAAATAAAGGCATACTTCTCTGTCTAATCTCCCCACCCTCCCCTCTCTTTAAGCAAAGACGCAATATAATATATTGTAATGCAGTGTTTGGAGACGTTTCTAGTATGAAAAAAATATATATATATCTTTGCCTTCAAGCTGAGACTGTTATCTCTTGCTATATTTATTCCTGACGCTACCAAGTCCATCCAAGTTCACAGTGAAAAAAAAAAACAACTCAATTTTCCCAAATTTTATTTTGCACAATGATAACAAATGAACAGCGTTTTCTTGAGCGCTTGCTGAGTAATAACAATAATAAAAAACTCAATGCTTTCTCTACCAAGTCTTAAAAGCCAAATAATGAAATCGTTTTAATGTGCAAGAAGTTGTAACCAAAAGACAGTGTTCTCGACTGTTCGGATACGGTTTACTGCTCATGTGCAGCGAAACGCGAAAAACGCTTTCACTATTAAATGTACTTACGAAGGAATTTAAAAATCGGAAGTTTCAAGAGCTTTCTAATTCCATTAATTTCTTTATAATTGACCTCATAGACCACCTCGAGGCTCTTTAATAACTGGATATTACTGCAAGGACTACACTAATTCTAGTAACGTCCAATTTTAGAACTTTAAAAAGCTCCGCAAAATTTCAATTTGCTAAACACAAACAGTACTACAGCAAAGTACTTTTCAATAGCTTTTGTTTGAATGGTCACACTTCGAAATTTCATCCAAAGACTTGAAAAGTAGAACTACCTTGCACAACAAAAATGTTAAACAGTGCCACGGGGACTGTTTAACACTGTCACCAATTTTTAGGATAACTTTGAAAAGCTAAAGACGTATTCCAATCAAAGGAAACCCAGAAATACTGGTTAAGTTTCCCTTAAAATTACTCTTCCAGTTCTCTGAGACTATAATTAAGTGTGTTTGGCTGAGGATCGTTGGGATGGAAATGGATTGCAACTTGAAAACATTAGCCTAATGTTTTCAAGTTTTTCTTTTGTTTCTTGGAAAAATCGCCAGAAACTATGGTTTAGTTTGTGAAAATCATTTTATTTCCTTTGATGACGTATTAGTAGTATTCCGTTTACGAGAAAAGGTATTTAATTTAAGTTTCAGCACATTTTACCCCAAAACGTAAAAATCCCCGTAACAGAGTCCCTTTAAAAGCTTTCCTTTGAACGGTCATACTTTACCTTTAGGATTTCGTCCACAGACTGAAGTTAGAACCATCTTGTGCACCATAATAAAAGACACTAAAGGAACGAACTGTGCTGACTAAAAGAGTTATTGGTAAACTAAGTAGAATGTATCGACAATTCTACCCTTGGCTAACTTTCATGTACGTTGTTTGTAAACCTGACATTTTAAAGAGCGTGTAATTAGGTTTTACGGCGCGAGCAGTAGGTGGTTGGAAGCGCTTTTACGCTCCAACAACTCGGCGGAAAGATCTGCTGGAGGTGGGTTGTGTACAGATGAACCTAACGTAGTCACGGGCAACGCAATCACAAACGCAAGGGAAAAAAGTTGCTTCATAGCGAAAACAGACTCGACCCAAGCTTGGTTGAAAGGACCACAAATGCTTTCTTTTCTTGTGCTTCCACTTATTCTTACGTTCGTTTTTTAAGAAGCAAACTCTTGTACTTACATATACCCTTTACGTTTACAACGCGCGTAAGCAGCTGGCTATTTGGGATTGCTCCCTTTTAAATTCGCAAGTATTGAACGTGGCCTGTTGGGGCAGGACAAAAACAAATGTTATTTACTACAAAGCCCTGGCCAAACAAAATCCCAAGTTAACAACCGTTACCAGCATGCCTTTGGGAGCAATTGTGTTCACTTTGATTAAGCTCAAATTCGCACGGGGGTTGATGCGAGTTTTTCATAGGTAGGTCACCAAATAAGAAATAGACCCAAGTTGGTCTCGGGCCCGTCCACACTAATGCGTTTTCAAAACGCTGCGTTTTCGTATCACCGACATGCATTAAAAGCTCCACCTTCACACTACCGTTTTCGCAGCCTTTTCCCCGTCCACCCTAAAACGCTCGAATACGCTGTTACAAGACCACTCTTCGCTTTAATAGTCATCTGCGCATGCGCATGGAACAAACATGACGTCAGCGTTTCCAAAAGCCTCCGTTTTCGCTGTCCACACTGAAAGCGCTGCGTACTCGAAACGATGCGATTTCAAATGTCTCCACTTGGAGAGCGTTTGCAAATGTATGCGTTTTCGATGAAAACGATAGTGTTTTCGGATCGTTTTAGTGTGGATGCAAAGCCAAAACGCATCGAAATGTACGCGTTTTCAAACGAAAACGCATTACTGTGGACGGGGCCTCAGTATTGTCACTTCGGTAATGCTGGGAGCGCAAGGTTGCATTCAAAAGGATATTCTGCAACTTCGAGCCCTCAAGGAGAGAAAGGAAAGCGGTTGTTCGGGATACCTATCTAGTAAATTACTTAACTACAGCATCTGAATGAAACGGGTTTTTGCAGGAGAGTGCGAGAGGCTCGAGTTGAAGAAAATGGACTAGTTCAAAAGATTAAAAAACAACTAACCGTACTCTAAGGACACCTGCCTGATTAACACTTAAGTACAACACTGCGCGCAACTGAAAGTCCAGCACGTGTCCACCCGTTATCAATTGTACTTCACAATTCTACTTCGGAATTTATATTGTCACTCGGAAAGTTAACACAACAAATGCACAGGTGGACAAGTTGTGCAATTTAGAAATAGCGCGCAATGTTACACAGTTGAGCACCTTTGTTTAAGACAACTGGCCTTGCGCATTCAGTTTGTGGCGAACTAAGAAAAAAAGATATTCTGGCAGAAAAACGGAGAGGACTAGCGATCGCGTTTCCTTCTTTCCCCATGCATGATCTGAGCACATGAAACAAAGTAAGACAATCAGCCAAAAACTATGATACAAAACAAAGACAACACGAGTCAATTAACGGTTTTATTCAAAATTGCAAATTGACTTACAAATAAGTCCTACAAAATTTTCAACGCTGAGGAAAAGTTTTTTTTATGCCCTGAAAATGTTTAAGACGACCATGAAAATAGGTTGGGTGTTCTTTAACTTACAAATTTGAATGTCCCAATTTGCTTTTAACTCTGCCAAGGCAATTACAAATAAGGAGATTATCATACAATCTTATACTTATTTCATAACCCAACCTTGACTTAAAATTGATAAGAAAACCACAACGGCTACTGCGACATGAAAGTCATTGAACTGAAGTTCTAATAAGCAAAGCACGTTTACTACTACGTGAAACAATCCAATTTTGTTTTGTGGAGAACGCGAATCAGGGAGGTGAATTTTTCATATTTTCTGGTCAAAACATCCACGATGCCTTCGTCGCGGAAGCTTAAGGTTCCTCAAATTTTTATATCAGTATAGATACAAAACAATTGCAATTTTGCCCAAGTTTAATTTCACGTAATCAAGCAAACGCCACGCGTTTCTAGACTGTTGTCACGCACCGTTAATGTAACGCAATGAACCAATGTAACAGCAAATGTAACGCAATGAACCAATCAGAGCGGGAAGCAAAAATACCGACCGCTGCCAAGCGCGGAAAAAGCAACAAGCAACCAATCGGAACTCAGCGCCAAAGAACGCTGCCGATGCCAAGCGCGGGAATCCACGCAACTGGAAGAAAGCCCGGGAAAACATGCAACTTGTGTCAAGCGCGGGAAAACATGCAACCGGTGCCAAGCGCGGGAAAACACGCAATGGGTGGCAAGTTCGGAATATAAGCGTAAGCTGGGTCACGATTTCCGGTAGTTTTGCTACTGATTGGTTGGAAACAAACGAACAAAAATTAGGTTTTCTCTGATTGGTTAGGAGATCTGATTTTACAGTAAAGCATGCTACGCCTTATCTTGAGCTGTTTAGTATCGAAAACAAAATTGGGTTAATTACCCTGTTTGTGTCAGTCCAGTATAATGCTGTGAATGAAAAGTGCATTGAAGAAAGGATTTTAAGAATTACTCGATAATCGATGCCCACCATATTGCCAAATTAACATCGCTGCACAAACAAGCTTAACCAGCTCTACAATGTTTAATATATTTCAGTAAATGACTTCTCAAAAAGCCGGAACGTTTAGCAACTGGAATACAGAGTCTATTAATTTACTATCTCCTACCACTGGGTGCATTTTATTTTCGTGACTCATCTGCAAACCGAAGTGACATGAGGCTGCAGAGGAACATTCACGTGATTGTTTTAAATTTCCAATGAAAACCTCTCTCAGTTTTTGATGAAAACGAAACAATGGCTGCTTCTTTACAAAAAAGTTCAAAAGTACACTATATAATTAACATCTCTGTAGCTACATCACACTTTTTTTTCTTATAAACTATTAAAAAAATTATCAGCAAATCTCCCACTATTACTGTTACAGTCTTAGGTTGGTTTGTTTGTGATTGTGACTAAATCCATGCCTACAGTCCTCTATACATGCATCCATCGGTTTAAATAGCACCAAGTGAAAAGATTTGTTAGACATTGCAATGTGGACAATGTGCAATACCGTAAACTGCCGCTTATAAACCCCCCCCCCCCCCCGGTTATAGGCCTATCTACCTGTAAACAAAAAAATACATCGAGTTATAAGCCCCCCTCTAGTTTGCCTTGTTTCCTTAATTTTAAGCACTCTCACAGAACACTGCGAAGATTAACTCTGAGCTTCTGTTTTGTTACGTTCCGGTTACGTTCGTGTTGTTACAGTTTTGATTTTGTTGTTGAAATTGAAATGAGTTCGATTTATTATGACATTTCGATTTATTATGACATTAAAAACTGGTAAATTAAAAACGTATTTCGATCAACACTGCTGTGGCTCATTTCGAAACGTTTCTTTTTTTAATTCCGCTTATAAGCCCCCCTGGATATAAGCCCCTCCGTTTATAAGCCCTCCTCCCCCCCCCAAAAAAAAAAACCTTACGAAGTTGTAGAAGCCCAGGGTTTATAAGCGGCAGTTTACGGGTAGCCGTTTCACATTTCATCTTTGGCACAACTGTATTTAAGTCTATTGCTACAAAATCCCTGGTCAATTAGGAATAGCTCAAACTTGAACGCACAATAATCGGTACTCACCGAGAACGCGTGAAAGTTGAACAAGTCAAACAAGAACGAGTGTTTCAATTTTCGTCCACTTATCTGTATCTCTCGTTCCTTTTTTGACCCACGTTTTATATCCTAGTTATCCAATCCTTGTGAAGTGCTATAGCCCCCTAAAAAATTCACGGTATGTCACGAAAAAGTATTGCTTAACTATTAGTTTTATCCAATGTCAACATAACTAAATTGTTTATTAACAGTGAACATTGCAAAATTTGAAACAAATTAACTACTTTTAGTTTATTAACGTTTCTACCGAGAAAAATTTTCTTTAAACAAAGGCATTCAATTCGTGGTATTCTACAATTGTTTATAATACTATTTTTTCTTAAGAAAACATACGTATATATCCTAGTATGCGATGCTCTTAGGTCTTGGTTCGCGCCCAGTCTTCTCTTTCTTTGATTTGCCCGAGGAAGACTGACGAAGGTTTGAGTCATCTTGCCACCTCAACAAATCCACGTTTCCGATGCTTTTTGGTCTGTCTCGTTTCTCACTTTTTGCACGGCGTAGCTGGACTTCCGGTTCACGGTCGCTTTTTTCAAACGCAGCAAACATGCTCGAGTTGAGTTTCTTTGGAACTGGCTTTTCCTCAGGAGTGTAAGACTTCAAAAAAATACGAAAACTTGTAAGACGGATACGTCGATTGTCGTTTTCACACAAAAGGTTCAAGCATGAGCAACGAGGAAACAAAGTTGCGGAAACATGAATTTCATTGTTTCTTAGAGAGAATCTCCGTTTGCGCACACTAGCAAATCAATAATTTGTTCCGAACTGAAATATGCTTCTGTAGTTTTTCAGAAGCATAGTGGTCCGGCAAGCAACGCTGCGCAAACGAGGAAATTATGAGCAACAACGTTTCCAACAACAATGTCAGCGCGTTCCCACAGGCTTCAACCTTTTTGCAAATTTCCACATTTCTCCTGATTCCCTTGAATTGGTATTTTTACGGTTCCGATTGCCGTCTTGATTTAAGAGCAAACACGGTGCAGTGTTCTTTTGAACTCTGTAATTACATTGACCCAAATTATTTACCTGTACATCACAAGGTATCCAAAAGCAAGGTATGGAAGTGAAATTTAACTCGCTACACATACCTCGATTGATATGTCCTCGTCTTGTGTTTCTTTACTTGAATCACTCCTAAAATTCAAGACAGATTTTAAGAAGATATAACTTAGTCGTTCAACGTTCATTTAAGCAAGTTGTTTTTAGATAGAGACGATTTGGAAGCGCTGTGCCCTATAAGACACACCGCTGAAGAAATAGTTAACTTGATTTCAAACCTATAAAAACACCCTTCAGCACTGGCAAATGATTCTGTTTTGCAAGTTTGTCCACCTCCTCCCTACTTGAACAAAACGTTTTAAGGGCGCATTTTTTTCCCGAGGTGTACAGTGACCAACAGAAGTCAGCCTATTCCGAGCAAGCCGTGTTCAATCGATTCTGTCCATTCTACTACCAGTACAAAATGAACGGAACATTCTCCCGTTCTTTCGTATTCACACCCGCACCTTTAAGTTAATATTTATAAACTATTCAGCCGCGAGTACCTGTCGACAGATTTCCTCTCCAGTGATTCTCTCTCTCTGGGGCTGACGCCACCATTCAGTTCTCGGTCGTGAGGCATATACGACAGACTGTCACTAGAGGAACTTCGAGAACTCTTGGAATAGGAATCCCCACTTGGCTGCGATCTGGAACCTTTGCTTTTGCTGGACTTTCGACGAGAATCTGAGCCACCTGATTTTCTTCTCTCGCCTTCGAAGGCTGAACGAAGTTCGTCTGGTAGACGGCCAACACTTACCCGGGTTTCGGGTTTCTCTTCTTCAGGCTCTTCCGGTTTTGGTGTTCTTCTTTCAACTGAAATCTTTCGTGACTTTTGTGAATCGACCTCTGTTGTTCGACCACCGGCGCTTTCTTCTACATGCTCCTTATCGTATCCCTGTCGCTTCTTCTTCCGCTTCTTCTCCTCAGCTCTCACCCTGGCCATTTCCTCCTCCTCTTGTCGCTTTCTCTCTTCTGCTAATTTCTTGGCGCGCTCTTCTCTTTCAACAGCTTGTTGGGACATCGTCCCGAAGACCTTATCGACATCAAGTTTCTTTCCCTTGTTGATCCTTTGTTCATACTCTGCGTCTTCTTCAGCCATATTAACTGGAGCGCTTTCCACGTAGTCTTCGCTCTGGGCACTTATGACTTCTTGGACCTTCTGTGGCGCCTGCTTGCGCGTCGTCAAGTTAGATGGAGGAAGTCCTCCTTGAAACATGGAGAACTGTTCTTTGTTTAGCCTTCCAACACTCTTGGGCGTATCGCTGTCCACTTCGTAGGCATCACTTTCCTCTTGAGAAGCCAACCGTCTTCTTTTTTCCTCGCGGCGAAGCAGTTCGGCTTCTTCCCTTTCTCTTTGCAGACGCAGTTTCTGCTGAGCCATCTTGTCGTCGTCCCTGGCAATGATGACGACGTTTTCATCTTCAGAACTCATGGATTTTCTCTTTTCACTTTGACGAGACTCGTCAAAAACCTGAGCGTCATCCTTCTTGTCCGCTTTGCTGGATTTGTCTTTCTTTTTTCGCGATTTCTTAGGTTCTTCTCTTGCATCTTTTTCAAAGCGGCTCAACTTGTCAACACTAAGTTTGCTTCTTCTTTTCTCGGAATCGTTTCCGTCACGCGTTTCAATGCTGGGCACATCTTCTTCCCATTGCTTCGAACTCTCTTCTTTAGCTCTCAACATTTCGTTTTTCTCTTCTCGTAACCTTTGTTCTTCCAATTCTCTTGCTCGTCGGTCGTGTTCTTCCTTATCTCTCTGTTGTTGCTTGATGTACCAGTCCTTGTCAAGCTTACCCACGCTCTTGCGTTTTTCTTCGTACTCCAAGTCTTCGGATTGCCTTCGTTCAAACTCTCCATTGTAGGGACTGGATTCAATCAAATCAGCAGAGGTCATGACCACAGTTTCCACTTTAGGTTCTGGTACTTTGTATTCCTCAATCACCTTTTTCTCCTTCTCTTTTGTCTTTGATTTTAGCTTCGGTTCTTTAGACGGGCTCTGTTGGAATTGCAAGAGCTTGTTCGAGTCGAGTCGGCCGACACTATAGATATCATTCTCTGAGTGTTTAACAGCGTTGTCATCAAATACACCAGACTCAAATTTCTTTTTGGCTACTTGTTTTTGTCGACGCATCTCCTCCAGTCGCATCTGCTCCTCCTCTTCTTCACGTCGTATCCTTTCTTCCTCTTCTTGTTTAAGTCTTTCCGCTTCTTCAATCCTGCGCCTTCTCTCTTCTTCCTTTCGAACTCTTTCCTCTTCTGCCTTCCTTCGCATCTCTTCTTCTCTGCGCATTCTTTCTTCTTCTTTGGCTCGAGCTTCAGCTTCCAGTCGCCTTCTTCGTTCCTCCTCCTTTTTGAGCATCTCACGTTCCTCGCGTTCGACTCTCCGCCTTTCCTCTTCCTGAGCTCTCTTTCGTTCTTCTTCTTCTTGCTGCCTTAGAAACGCAAACGAGTCCTGGCTCAGTTTCTTGACAAGCCTCGTCTTAACCTTCTCCTCGTACTCTTCATCTTCGCGGGATTCACGGAAAACCGAATCGGGTTGGGACTCGACCACTTTGTCATCAACCACCTGGACAAGCACATCTTCTTGGACAACTGGAGTCCGTGAATCCTGTTTGGGTTCTGGACCTCTCTTTTTCGCTTCGGGACGTTTCTCAACCACTTGAGGTTCTGGGGTTGCCTTTTGGGCAAATGGACTGTTATCAAGTACCAACTTTTTGACCTGTCCACTTTTCACTTTAAGATCATATTCATCTTCGTAACCGTCAACATCTTTTCCCTTGACGTCTTCATCATCACTTTCGTCACTCGATGAACTATCTTCCACAGGTTCCCGCTGAATTTCTACTATTTCCTTCTGCGGCCTTTTAGCGCTGGGCGGCTTTTCTTTGTCACCAGATTCACTCATGAACTGAAACAACAAATTAGGATTAATCTTCCGGATCTCTTTCGTTTTAACTTTGGCTTCAAATTCATCATCAACTGAATCGGTGTCTTCGTCTTCCGATCCGCTGGCCTCTCGCTCTCGTCGCTTCTGTTCTTCCAATTTTGCTCGTTCAATTTCTTCCCGCTCTTGTTGTCTTCTCTTCTCCTCCATTTTACGCCACTTTGGGACATCATCGTCTTCAGAACTTTCAGAACTTTCGTCTTCAGAACTTTCCTGTTTGGTTGTATCATCAGTATTGATTTCGGGCTGAAAAAAAATCAATAAAACAATTTATTACTGTTAAGAGCAGGTCCCTTTATACTCCTGAGACTCAGGAGATTTAATTTTTAACAATTCAGGAAAACAAATTGCTCAACTGCAAAGTATTACTCTAGCTGCGTTTTGCTATGGGTAGACGCACAGGCAACGTTAGAGTTACTTCAACCACTTATATTTGACTCTGGGAACAGAAAGGGAAACAGTTGTGCATATTGACAGGTTTTAATGTTGACGACATTTAAAATGTTCACCGCTTAATGGATATTTTTGCACACTGTGTCGCACTTTACGGTTAGTCCAAGGCAAAAATCAAAGTAGTATTTTGTTTGTACTGTTAGCTATACAAAGGCCTCGGTTTGTGTCATCTTCCGTATGCAGCCTTTTCATCTGTTGTCAAGATTAAGTTTCATGAAAGTGGTATGTTCACATGGTACTTAGAGTGTATAATTCTGCACTTTTTAAATGAAGGGGTGACATGTATTGCCCCAACGGCGATGAAACAAGAAGAGGGATAAGATAAAACATGCAGCGTTGCGGAAACTACAATGACTTAATATAAATGTGAATCTAGATGATCACGTACACAAATACGTGCATGTGTTTACGTATGGTCAAGAGTAGTGTGTGGAACGTCACCGACGATAAGCATGCGCATGCGTGCTACGACCAGTGAATACCTCAAAATCTCTCGGTGGTGCTGACTCGACGACATTGCGCTCGACATTCTGTACGTAGCGTTCTTCCTGTACCACAGTTCTGGATCCACGAGGAACATTCCTAGGGACTGCATCTTCTTCCTTCGATTGCAAAAAAGGGCTGACATCAAGCTTCAACTTCCCTACCTGCCTACTCTGGACTTTCTCTTCGTATTCATCTTCTACGTTTCGCTCGCAGGGTTGCTCCTCTTCCTCCTCGCTTTCGGAACTTGAGGTCGATTCGATCTTGTGGCCATGGGACACTTGGACTCTTTGTTCTTTAGGTTTAGACGACAACACAGGCTTTTCTGGCTCTTTGTCCGGCTCCTTCATAAACTGAACCAAAAGATTCGGATTGATCCTCCGAATCTCCTGTGTGCGAACCTTAGCATCAAATTCATCATCGCTTGAAGATGTTTCCCCCTGGTCGTTCTCCTCCATGGCTTCTCGTTCCATTCGGCGTTTTTCTTCCAGTTTCGCTCTTTCGATCTCTTCACGTTCTTGCTGTCGTCTTTGCTCCTCAACTTTTCGCCACCCTGGAATGTCATCATCACTGCTACTTTCGTCTTCGTAGATGTACGTTCCTGGCGTGTATGGCTACAAGTGATGAATATAGTTTAGCTAAAATATGGTTAGCTAACCATGTACATGTATACTTACTTTCTCTCAGTAAAACAAAGTGATGCCAGCTTTTGCCCAAGCCATAAAAAGAATAAAAAGAAAAACAAAGAAACCAAGAAACAGCACAGCGACGAAAAATTTCGATTCATTAAGTAGGAAAGAGCAGAGAGCATGCAAGAGGCAGCAAATGAATTTGCTAGTTGGTACTTTTCACCCCAAGACAAACATGCCCAAGCCATGAATTGACGAACGTAGTTTATCTGAGCTCACCATCTACACGTGCGCTTACTTTGTCTCACTAAATCACCGGAGTGCCAGCTTTAATGCTACAATACGGAAGCCCAGCCAGCACAAAACAGTGCAAGCCGCTGTAAACTGCTCTTGAACAAGGCTACGAGTGTTTAACTAGCCATCTACACGTACCCCTATTTCGTCTGATTCAGTGAAGAACAGCGATACAAGCTATAAAGCCATGAGCCTGACTAAAGCGGTGCAGAACGCACGGTGTCAGTTCATGTATAAAATACTGATGTGCAAAGGTAATGTTGATAAATTTAACAAACAAGGGTTTAGCAAGCCATTTACAACTACGCTTATTTCTGACTCAGCGCAGCACAACGATGTCAGCTTTTGACACGCAAAAACAGGATCACAGCGCAAGCATGCACAACATGTACAAGAGTGCAAGATAATAATAATAATAATAATAATAATAATAATAATAATAATTATTATTATTATTATTATAATGATAATAACAATAATAATTAATAATAATAAGCGAATATTTTAACAGGATAACCCTTCAGTGCAAGAGCACTGTTATTAATGGCGTCCTGTAACATAAACGCCTGATAAAAAAGCCAAATATTTAAAATCTAAAACCTAAAAACTGCTGCTAAACTGATGAGGTAAGGTAGTAGGCAGCTACTATACATGTACGGTACGCTTAACTCATCTTAATGTAGCACGATGCCAGCTTTGAAGAGGTTCTAAGAAGAAGAACAGAGCATGCAAAATGCAGCACAGTAGAAGCCAAAGTAAACCATAGAGGCGTACAGCGACACAACTGAAGAAAAGTTTGCGCATGTAACATAGCAATTGCTTGTGTATAAGGCTACTATTAATGGATATAGTTTAGCTAAAATGTGTTTAGTTTATACAACAGCGAAGACAGGTTTTTGTGCCAAAAAGCAGCAATACAGCGAAAGTAGAAATACAGCACTACAGCAAGAAGCCGGAGAAAGAAGCGACAACGTAAAAGAAAGCTTGTTGGTGTCGACTGGTAAAGTGAGCTTAACATGTTATAGTAGTAACGTTTCTAAAATGGTTTGAACACCTAATGTCATTAGGAATGAACACGTTTGTTTCAGTGATGAATAGTATGAACCCAGGAGTATCAGTAGTTTGTCTTGAGTGATCGTCTGTAAAAGTGAGGTCTTAAGTTTAAAATATGTTTACCTAATTCACGATCTGTCTTGTTTATTAAGTTTGTTGTTAAGGGGATCAGGTAAGCCACGCAAGTCACTCCAGCAAAGCACTGTTCTAGTTGCGTACATTTTGTTCACTCCCCTTGAAAAAACATTCAATGCTCAACAAAAGGGGGCTCCTTTACAACATCCATATTCTCGTCGCACGCGCCGATCCATTTACTTAATACTGTTATTCATCCTGCCCCACAACGACCACGTCTTACTTCTTACTGACGTCATCCATCTTACAGTCAACCTTACATGAAGCACCACATGCAAGTAGAAACGCAATGACAAGGCATTTTTCTTACCTCCGTTTCCGTCTTCACTTCATTAACAGGGCTACAAAGAACACAGAATGCGAAATAAGCATGCTTATTTTTAACCGTTTTCTCTTACTAAACCTATCTAGAGGACTCTTGACCACGCCAAGTGTTGACATGTTACAGAAAAACTCTTCAAAGGACTGTTCAGTTCTTTAATTAATCAGTATCTAGAGCCACTGACAAATGAATAAACAACAACAAAAACATCCCAAAAACGCATGCTTTGGTACTCATTATTATGCTCTACAAATGGTTCAATCTTGAGTTTGAGGGTGAAATCGTTATGTGTAACCATCCAAGTGAAAGCTGTCTAACAGTACTGTTGTGGTACTATTTATTACGCCTTTATACAATGGTGGCTCTAACTTTTGAGTTTGTCGAAGAAATCCTTAGGAGCGACCATTCAAACGAAAGCTACTGAGTAGTATTTCCCTGTGATGCTGTTTATTATGCTGCACAAGCTGATTGTAACGTTTGAGATTTAAGACAAAATCCTTAAGTATTACCATTCAAATGAAAGCTATCGATTAGTATTTTTCTGTGGTGCTGGTAACTACGCTATACAACGTGGCTCTAAGTATTAAGTCTCTGGATAAAAACTTCAAGTATTATTATTAGAATTAAAGCTGTCGAGCTGAAATTACTTTCCACTGGTGCCGTTTGTCTTTCAATTCTCACTTGGAATAGAAAGGCAAAATTAAAGCTTAAGTGAAAGCTACTTCAAAAACATCAGCAAACAATAACGGAAAGAAACTTACCTTATTTCTTCGATTTGAATCTCCTCTTCAAGGCTCGTCTGGGGAGATTTCTTGGGCACGTCGCGAGGGCTTTCATTTTTAGGCGCCGGTTTAACGCCTCCAGAATCGGCTGGTGCTTGTTGAAAGAACATTGGAATGTTTAGCTTTTTGGGTTGGAAATGCCCCGCACTCTCCCACTGCTTTTCTTCCTCGGTGAGTTTGTGATTTTCGTCAGTGTCAATTCGCGGTTTCCTCGCTTCCTCGCTCTCACTCTCGCCTTCACTTGAGCTTTCGCTTTCACTGCTGCTGCTGCTGTGTGTGTCACGGCTGTCGGTCTTAATCTCCATTTGGACTTGCTATTGTAGAAAGCGAAAAAAAAATAATACTCTCATTACAGTCAACTCTCGTTATAACGGACACCATCAGGACCAAGATTTGGTGTCCGTAATTGAGAGAGTCCGCAATAGCGGGAGATATCTTCAGTAACTCGTCTTGACCGGGACCTCAGCTCCTTTCTGTAATAACGGGGTGTCCGAAATTGCGAGGTGTCCGCAACGCGAGAGTTGACTGTACTTCGTTTCTGTAACATGGTTAACTAGGAGTATCACTACCATTCCCTAGAGGGAATGCTAGTCCATTGCAGGGTGAAAGCATCCCTCAGACACCCCCTGACACCTACGGCATTTTGTTAAATTTTCCTCAGTGGTTTGCTAGAACTCATTTTAGCAGGGTTGCTGACCATTCGCAGAATCGACACGATGAAAGAAACCAGGATGGACCCACCGTAAATAAATAAATGAATAACACAAGTTACCTGTGGTGAACTCGCTTTAACTTGACTTTCGCTGCAAAAATGAAAAACACGTAAACCTTGCTTATTTTTGTACTGAACTTACTATAAATGACGACGCTAATTGTGGGAAAAAGTAAGAGATAACAAAAGGTCAATTTCTTCATGACGTGCATTTGTCTTTTCAAGTCCTTCCCACCCAGAACAATAAAAGACAATAGCCCTCACCCCTTTATGCTCCCTCCCCCCCCCCCCCCACACAGTCGTTCGAAAGTCTTTTAGCGTAGTCTCACAGTCTTTTGAAGTCTTATATACTCTCTTGTGGTGCTGTTTATTATGCTGTACAAAGTAGTTCTAACTTTTGAGTCTGTGGATGAAATCCTAAAGTGTGACTATTCAAATGAAAGCTACTGAGCACTACTTTCCTGTGGTGCTGTTTATTATGCTGTACAAGGTGGTTCTAACTTTTGAGTCTGTGGATGAAATCCTAAAGTGTAACCAATCACATGAAGAATATTGATCAGTACTTTCGCGTGGTCCACTTTATTATGCTGTACTGGGGCGGTGGTTCGAAATTTTGAGTCTGTGGATGAAATCCCACCATGTGAAAATTTATACGAAAGCTCTTAAAGCAGTACTTTCCCATAGTGAGGTGGTTCTAAGTTTATAGTCTGTGGAGGAGATCCTCAAGTGTAATCACCTGAGCCATTCAAACAAAAGCTGCAAAGCAGTACGTCCGTGCGGTGCTGTTTATTATGCTGTACAAGGTGGTTCTCAGTTTTGTGTCTGTGGATGAAATCCTCATGTTTGACAGTTCAAATGAAAGCTATTGAACAGTACTATACGTTCGTGCGGTGCTGTTTGTTTTTCAGTTTATGTCAAGTGGAAATTTTCACGAATTGATTCTTTGACATAAAGGGCTAAACCTCACTTAGCCTACAAAATAAGTAGATTTACAACATAACAGCAAAATGCGTGATTGTGGAATGCGTGACGACAAGCGTGACAACTCGTACACCGGATGCTAATTTAAACGATACAGCCATAAACAACAATAAAACCTGCCTGGAATAATTAACGCAAAATACAATACAAACAGTCGCCAATATAGAGTTGTCAATCGTAGTTTTAACGGATCATGTTTCAGAGGGGAAATTTACCACACTCTAAGATTAATGAAGGGATTTTTAGGTTTTGCATTTTAAATTTACCGTCAGTTAATTAACTCCGAAGAGGTCCCGTAGTCCATTAGAAGGTCGTTTATGACGACGGTAATATTGTTCACATTTTGTGATACCGTTAGAGATAACTATGATTGTACTAAAAGCTGAAATGTACAAATTTATTCAATCAAAAACATTTAAACCACTGAAAACAAAGCTGTGACATTCAAAACGACAAATCTACTCAGGAATTCACGCCTAAATCCTTGAACCAACAATTCGTGAACTCGCCGTCATATTTTTTCCTCTTTGCATATTGGCCTCGAAATGAGTTGTACTATACAAAGATGACGCATTCTAGTATTGCAAATCAAAACAAAGCTCTAGAAAGCGACTGTTAATGGTCAGAAACGCCGTTGCACGTTATTATTATTATTTTCGACTTCATTACTGCTTGTCAAGTCAATATGGCGCGATATTCCACGGAGCAAAACAATTAAGCCTTTCTCACCTTGGGCTTAGTGACTTTTCGGTTGGTTGGTTGTCTTGCAGGTCGAGCTTCAGTTTGGTTGGTACCAAAGCTTCTTGGTCTGAAGGGCTCTCGCTTTTCATCCAGTCATAGCGACTGGGTCCTTTTCGCGGTTTAACTTTGGGTTCTTCGGCCGCTGGAGCTGATTCGGACATGCTATGAAACACTGTTTTCTGCAGTCGTCCTGGTTGAAAATTTCCAGCACTCTCCCATCGCTGTTCTTCTTCGCTTAACTTCTCATTCCTCTCTACGACAAGTGGCTGACTTGAGCTAAAATTCTCCTCATCTTCGACTTCCATCCCGTCTTCGTTGTTGTTATCTTCCACGGGATCCAACTATTTAGTGAAAAAAATCACCGCATTTACAATAACGTTCGTAAAATCGTCCGATTCTACACCAAGCGAAAGTTAAGATTATGAATTCCCCAAGGGCATGCGTGATTCTATGTAAATTTCGCTCAAGAGACATAAGAGGCTCTTGAGCCAAAATACGTGAATAGACGAAGTGATAACCGGATATTGTTTCACATTAATTTTGGTGGAACATTAACCAGCATTTGTAGCACATGACACCAATTCTCTTTATTTAGCCATGCAAGTAAATTTTTTGTGCAGTTGACCTCAATTTATATTGCACCTTTTCGATTGATGGCCGTTATCTGAGTAGACAATTAAGTTCTTAAAAGACCTTCAGACCGTGTAAAAATCAATATCACAAGCAAACAAATTAGTCAACTTAAAAATACCTTTGTTTAAAAACTATAGCACAACTTATAACTGAAGCGAACACTCGATCACACTTGGAAGCCGAAAGCATTCATTTGCTGAACCGACAAGAGAAACTTACAAGCATGAGTGCTTTAATGTGCGTTCAAAACATTTCGGCATAAATATGCAGATACATCGTTGTGCACGAGATGTATGAATAATATGCACCTGCCTTCGCGATCACACGGTCAAAACCTATGGTAGATGTAATTTATCGCGGTTCTAACTTATGAGTCTGTGGGGTGGACACGACTTGTGACCATTGAAATGAAGTCTTTCTCTGGTGCAGCAGTTTGCAAAATTTGTTTCACTACGTTTTAATTTCCACTTTTGATTTGCTACTGGCTTCTTTACAACTTTACGAAATGTTAAGCGTTTGCTTCAATTATTTTCTTATCACAGTCTGTTTCAAAAAGAGTCTAAATGACTAACCCCACCTCCCCCATCCAACGTGGACGGGTATTTCTTATTGTAGCTACAAAGGAATGTGCGGCCCTATAGTCCAATTAAGGGCGGTCCCTGCAGAAATAGTGACTAATGAACAATTCCTCTATAACTCTTTAAAACCTAGCCGAAACTCCAGATATTTCAATGATCTTTACGCTCAATTTGGTTGTTTCCTCGGGCGTAATAGCCACTACAAATTAAAATATTTTCAGTGATTAAGGCTTATCCTATCACTGGCTCGATCGCTGGATAATGTACTAGATATGGACGATCAAATATTGTAAATTAGGAATTTTTCATCTTTTAAAAATAATAACCTGTTTCAAGGATTATTCTTTAGAAAAGCCTGTAAAGAATTTAGAAACTCCCTGCCCAAGTTGAGAAATGTGAAGTAACATAAAATGCTGTATTATAAATAGAGAAATGAAGGGCGATTAAAAAAAATTGACTGACATGTACGAGAAGTGCATCTTTGATCCCACGCCGATAAAGAACAAATATTTGTTTTTTTAATGTTGTCAGTTAACTTCTCGCAGGTGCAAATTGTACACTTACAACTCTTAAGAGATAAAGATTTAAACAGGTTGCATAAATTACCGATAATTACTGACTATTTGTGTTGTGGACAGAAGTGACTATAACTTCGGCCTGAATATCAGAAAACTGATAAACTGTAATTCTTTTTGCTAACAGGATTATCATAGCAATGAAGATAAGGTTTTTCGCGTGAACCTTCTCACTTCTAGAACCAAACCTCGATACCTGTAATGTTGCCCTAGCTTTTGAGTCTGTGGATGAAATTCGAAAATGTGAGCATTCAAATGACAGCTATTGAACAGTACTTTCCTGTGGTACTGTTTATTACGCTGTAAAAGTTGGTCCAAACTTTTGAATCTGTTAGTGAAATTCTAAAGTGTAACCATTCAAATGAAAGCTACTGAGCAGTACTTTCCTGTGGTGCTGTTTATTTTGCTGTACAAGGTAGTTGTTCCTTTTGAGCCTGTGGATGAACTTCTTGAGTTTGACCATTCTCAAACGAGAATACTGAGCAGTACTATCCTATGGTGTTGTTTGTTTTTCGCTATTTTGCAAAAAGAAATTTGGGATTTTTTTCTTGAAATTTTGATTTTGGGTCAGCTCTAGACAGTGAATGGTTTAAGCCGAATAATTACGTTTAATATTCATGTTTAGGACAGCAGCGAACATAACCTGACGAAATCACTACCCGCTGATGTATAACACGCAGCTCATTCGTTTTACTCACCGATATGGCCCTGGAATCTCGCGCCAGTACTTTACTGCTTCGCTTTGGAGGTATTTCTTCGTCCTCTTCAAAAGACATGACATTCGTTTGCGGCTCGCTGAAAGATTCCCACATATCCACTAACGACCGTCGCTTTTCTTTCATCGTCATTTCTTGGACCGGTTCATCGCTTCGTTGATTTTCATTAATGTCGTCACCTGATTGCTTCCTTGCCTTGAACTCTTTCGCTGCCCTACGTTGGTTTTCTTCAATCCTACGCTTTCGTTCCTCATGTTCTCTCTCACGGCGCCTCCTGTCTTCATCCGCTGTGTTGCTAGCGCGAGCTTTGTTGTCCCAAGTTGAGATCGACTCAAACACGGGCGAAGACATGCTAGGACTCTGGTAAAGCAATCACATGAAGAAGTTTTAAAACTGATTTCAACAGTTATGCTCGATGCGGTGTACGGTACAGGATAACACGGATTTGATCGTTAATAGCTTCATAAGTATAACCGATTATGCAGATTACATAGTACCAGGAAAGGAATTAACCACGCATCAAATTTAGGAGCTTATTGTTTTAATCTCGCTGTCGTTAACTGAAGTTGAACTGTATTAGACAATAAGGAGCCTCAGAGGAATTAACAAATGACTTGGTTTCGACAATTTCGTCCCGAGACAGGTAGCCCAGAAGTGAAAAGGATCCATTTCAATACCCAGTCCACATCAACGCGTTTTCATTGTAAACGTTTCCGTTTTCAGTTGCCCCCAAAAGCAGCAAAACATTTTCGTCCACACCAGCTTTTTCGTATCGTTTACACCTGTGCACAATAATGCGGTTTGATTTGAAAATGGATATCTTTTTATGCTTTTTATAGTTCCCACGCTCAAACAATAAAAAAAAATCCCATCAGCGTTTTTGAAAGTCTCCACCGGTTTTCACCCGTTTACACACTACAGCCGATTTTCAAAACGATGCAGCACGTCCACACTAAAAACGATGTGTTTTCACTAATCTCCACTTTCTAAACCGTTTTCCAAGTCTCCGTTTTCATCAGCGTTTTCCATCGTTGTAGTGTGAACGACAGGCGAAAACACATCGAAATGTACGCGTTTTCAATCAAAAACGCTGATTAGTGCAGACGGGCCAATACCGACGAGGCCAAAGCCACGTTGAAATATTGTGAGGTTCTTCCCTCTTTTTTTGCGCAAAAGAAAAAAAAAACAGCAAACTAATATTCCCCAATTCGAGCCAAACAATCTTAATAGTGGCTGTTTTAAAACAGGTTGGAGGATAACGACCCAAGCTGAAAGTTGGTCCAAAAAGTAAGCAGTTGGGCTGGAGCAAAGTTTCAAGGGAACTGTGAAATTTTGAGGAAAACCTCTCAACCAAGAGCACTGTCCTCTGATTTGTCAGCAAGCCAAAAGAGGATTACAGTTCAATCCCCTTGATTCGGTCAGGGGGCGATGGTATCAAAACATACAAGGTATTGAACATGGTTTGAGCCCAGGAGTCATATCATTAGTCGGCGAAGTATGATCGTACGGATGAGTCCTAAGAAAGGCAGGACTGTTTGTGGTGCCATTGACTGACGTTTCCACAACCTGAGCGGAAGTCATCATCAGAGTCAAGGTTGTCGAAACGTCAGTCAATGTCACTACAAACAGTCCGGACAGTCCGACCTCCTCAGGACTACCCTCACCCGGACGATCATGTTTTACCGACATACAAGATTTTCTTCTGAGACCCGACATCCGATTTCTTAACCCGGATGTGCTTAACCAATGAGATCGCACGGAAGTTAAAGAGAGGGTTATAATACAACAACTGCATACCTCATCATCAAGGTCCAAAATGTGCCCTGTCGCGGCAGGTTCACTCTGTACTTTTTCCTTCTGAGTAACCGTAATAGGTGCTTCTATCTCCACCAGGTCCACGGGTCGTGGGAACGTCTCTCCTTCAGTGCTGTCAGCCCTTTTTCTGAACACCGCAGGGGGGTCCTTATCCGGTACTGACGGGCCATCTGTGAAGTCGTCATCCCAACTCATCAGGTCTACAGAACCTGCTTCAACCGGTTTTGCCTGAGTCACGAAAACCTCGTCCACTGGTTTCTCGGTTCTGTTTAACTGGATCGTGAAGGTTTCTTTTTGCGTTTCTGTTTCCCTTTCCTTTGCCTTCTGTCTGGGTGTTGGTTTTGGAACCTAATGTGCAAAATTACCACACGTTATCTCAAGAAAAGCACTACATCAACAGCTTGCCTTCGCTGGCTTCTGTTACGAGCTATGTTCGTCAGTTACTTTTGCGATTTGAGAAAGTTTCAGTGGGGTTAATCGTCAAGTATCAAGTGGCAAAGTGGAGAAGTATTTTTATTGTCAAGCGTCAACGAAGAACAAAGTCAGTGTAGTACCTAAGGTTTGTGTCTTGCCTCGTCGTCCGCGCGAAGACTGAAGGGAGATAGCTCGAGAACTTAGTCTCAGAAGTCTTAACAAGCCGGAAACGCACGGGAACCACCTAGACTAATAAGGTCAACTAAGACGGGCCTTTGGGGCACCGTTGTAAGGTGGCTTAGACCCGGTTTTTCACTAACCATACCTACTCTCTTTGAACGCGAAATACAAAGATGTCGCAAACGAAACAGGAAATCGAGTTATACCTATTTGTAGGGTATAGATTGAAGTTTAAAAAAGTGTTTTTTTTCGAGATCGACGTAGCCATAGCAACACGGTGACGTCATTGCTATTTTTACTTTTCCTTAATTTGTAAGAAGTCCAGACATTCGCTTTTAGTGCTATTTATAGGACTTGTAGTTCATATAATTGTCGTCAGTTGTACCGATTTTAAACATTTTTATGAGAGCGTTTTCGAGAATTAATTGATTAAAGTTTTTAGCTCCTGCTAACAAACGAATCATGAACAGTTCTTTTCGCGTTCCTCAAACTGACCTTTATCCTGTCCATGGAAAGAAAACTTTGGCCTCAAATTGTTTCTAGAGATTTCAGTTATCCTGCAGGAATTGATGGATGAAATCGCTTCATCCGATTTCCAATAATGTGAACGCGAAAAGAATTGTTTATGATTCGTTTGTTAGCAGCAGCTAAAATAACTTTAAAATCGGTACAACTGAAGACAATTATATGAACTGCAAGTCCTATAAATAGCTTTAAAATCGAATGTTTCGATTTCTTACAAATTAAGGAAAGGCAAAAATACGTCACCGTGTTGCTATGGCTACGTCGATCTCGAAAACAACCCACTTTTATTCTACACCCACTTTCTATACCCAACAAATAGGTATAACTTGATTTCCTGTTCCGTTTGAGGGCATCTTTGTATTCCTGTTCAAAGAGAGTAGGTATGGTTAGTAAAAAACCGGGTCTAGCCACCTTAAAGCAACTGTACAGAAAGAAAGGAATTTTGTCGAAGTAGGTTGTTCAAGGTCACTGGACGATTAATTGTTTTTACCATGAACCGTGAAAGGCTTGTCCTAATGGATTTGTAACACTGTCAAGCCTGATCCAGTTCATAACTAGCAGCCTCTAACAGCATTAAGATCGTCATACTGCTTTGCAGGTGAAAACAGTAAATTATTTCCAACATTGTTTCACAAAAGACATGGAGCCTGCTTTTGGCTTCCGTTCTAAATAACGTATTGACGACATGAACTTTAACCCATGCACAGATTTTCACTCGTTGTATAATACACCTGTACACATGATCACTAAATTCCATGAACACAGAGAAAATGTTTCTAATACATCTTTGCTTATCTTACCGTAGCAGTGTTTGAGCTCGATCGGCTTCTCTCCGTTAGGTCTTCTTCACTACCTGAAGTCTTTTTGAGACTCAGCTCTTCAGCTGTCAACCGCCGTTTATTTCGTTCACTTCGGCTTCTTTGCTTCTTAGCGGTGTCGTCCCCTGGGCTTCTTGGGCTCTCAGGTCCGTCTCTTGGAGAAACATCCTTCTTCTCTTCGGAAGCTCTTCTTTTCTCGAGCTCCATCGATGGTCCACGAAGTAGCAGTCGCTCTCGTCTTTTCTCCATTTCTCTGATCTTCTCTTCTAAGGCATCATCGGACATTCTTTTGTTCGAGCTCTGCTTGGAAGAATCGCTCCCTTTCCTTTCCAACGGTTCTTGCTCGAATTTCTTTCGACCCTCTTCAAACTTTGCTTTCATGACATGTCCAGCTTTCTGGAGGTCTTCATCATCTCCTTCTTCACTTCTCGATCTCTTTTTGCCATTTATTACAATAGTCTGCTCAGTACTGACTGGATCCATCGATACCTTGATGTCTTCCGACGCTTTGTCCGGTTTTGAGAAGGAATCTTTAGCCTCTGTATCTGTCCCACCCCTCTCATCCGATCGAAGACGAAACCGGTACTCCACTCTCTCTGTCTTAGTCTCAGTGACGGTGTTTTCCATGTCTTCAGTTTCTGATATTTTCCTATAGCACCCTGTTTCTGGGTCAAAAACCATCATTTTACGGTTCTTGGTCCTCGCGCTCAGTTCTTTTTCAGTTACAACACGTGCCATGTCTTCGGTGTCTATATTTTCCTTCAATGGAGGACTTCTCTTCAAAGATTCGTTAGCTGGGATAATAACTTCAGTTCTGTACTTTGTAACGATCTCGAGAGGTTGCGGTACCTGTTTTGTCGCCTCAGGACTTGAAGGTTGGGGTTCCTTTTTTGTCCGCTCGGTTTCCAACAACTTCTCCTCTCGCAGCAGTCTCTCTGCCTCTTGGCGAATGTACTCCCGTTTTTCTTTTTCCTCCTGGACGCGTTCTTCTGTTTGACGTCTTAACTCGTCCCCTCTCTGCTGCTCCTCTTTTAGCTTGGTCGAAGTCTCCTTCCTTAATTCTTCAGCTCTCCTCTGTTCCTCAAGCAGCTTCTTCTCGGCTTCACGTCGGATTTCCCCCTGACGTTGTCGATATTTCTCGAACCTTTGTTCGGCTTCTTGTCGGATTCGTTCCTCACGGTCTTGGATCTCTTTTATCTTATTTTCAGCCTCTTTACGGATCTCGTCTTCCCGACGAGCCTGGTAGTTGTTAATGCGATCGTCTGAAATAAAATAAAAATGTTAGGTCTACATTTGAGAAGACTGAATAAGGGGAAAGAACCCAAAAAAGAGTCAAACGATAGAACCACTTCGTACATTGTCGTAAAGTGTAACAAACAGCACCACGATCAAGATCTGTTCAGGTAGTAGCTCACAGTTTGAATGGTCATATTTAAGGATTTTATTCATAGACACAATAGTTAGAATTACCTTGTACAGAACATTAATCAGGACCACAGGAAAGTACTACTCAGTAGCTTTCATGTGAATGGTCAAACTTTAGGATTTTGTCCACACACACACTAAAAGGTTGGAACCATCTCTTACAGCAAATTAAACAGTACCAAAGGAACGTACTGCTCAGTAGCTTTCAATTGAATAGTCACACTTAAGAATTGCATCCACAAACTCCAAAGTTTGAACCACCTTGTGCAGCATAATAAACAGCACCACAGAAAAGTACTGTTTGACTGGTCACACTATAGGATTTCATCCACAGACCAAAAACTTGGAACCACCTTTTATACCACAATAAATGGTCACACTTGAGTATTTCATCCACAGACTCAAAAGTTGGAACCATCTTGTACAACACAATAAACAGTACCACACAGGAGAGTACTGCTTGGTAGCGGTCATCTATAAGCTAAAGCTTAAAACAACCTTGTACTGCAGAAGATGTCAAATGTACAGTAAAAAGATGTACCACAGCTAAGTATTGCTAAACAGCTGTCATTTGAATGGTCACAATCTAGGATTTCATCCAGAGACTCAAAAGGTAGAACCACCCCGTACATTATAACAAACAGGGTCTGGAAGGGGGGGTCCTAGTCCCGCATTCCCACTCCTTTTTCACGAGAATCCCGCATCCCGCACTTTTTTCATCACTATCCCGAATCAACAAATGCAAGATGTAGATTGGACCTTTCGATTGATATTTTGCACTCGCCTGGTTGATTCCCTTTTGCCGCTAGAACGTTCATTTGGGTCGTGACGATTTCCCGAATTTCCGACAGACAGGCAAAAAAATCCCGCATCCCGTGCGCAAATTTTGGCGAATCTCGCTTCCCGGGTAGCAGTCAAATCCCGAATTCCGTCAAGATGTTTTGCGTTTTCCCGGAATTCCGAACCGTTTTTTGGTCAAATCCCGGATCCCGAGAATACCCTTCCAGACTCTGAACAAAGAGCACTAGGAAAGAGTAAGTGCTGCTAATTCGTTTTGACTTGAGTGGTCATACCAAGTATTTTATCCCCAGACTCAAAAGTTTGAACAAACTTAACTGATGAAGGCTTTGACAAGGCTAATATAACGTTGAATAGTTCATTGACAGCGTTGTATACGCCCAAAGTAAAACGAAATAAATTATACATAACTCAGCGTTCTGTAATACCGAACTAGATTAAACATAAAACTGACATGTTCCAGTGCTTTCTGAAGGCGAAGGGCAATTTGCATGATTTGAGAAACGGCTGTTTGCAAAAATTACCGAGGATCATGCGTTTTAATTTGATGCACGAAAATAACCACTCTACCTAGTTATAAAAAAATTCATCATCTCTCATAAATAACATCCGTACTACAGCCAAAGTTTTGCAATTGTCCCCATCGCAGAAATGAGAAATTTCTCGTGTCATGAGACTAGCGCGTAATTCATTTTCCCGAAAAAAATATTCTTCAAGAACCTAACCAGCTTCCACGACAGTATTTTGATTTACCAAGCTGCCGAAAACATTATATGCGAAGTGACATAACTGCAACGTGCTCCGCTAAAGATTGTCGTGAAGAAAAATACATTAACCATAGTATATTTTGTCAACTGACTAAAGCTTTTGAAAATTAGGATAGTACCACTTACATATGAATTTTTTTCGGAACTTTGGAAAGAACGGAAGACTAAAAAATGTATGAATAATTAAACAGAAGACGAACTTGTCCTCTCTTCTTGACTTAGAACTACGACTCTCAGCTTTTCATGTCAAATCTTAGCGAAAATCTAAAGGTCAAAATTTAATGTATACTCACTCGCTACAGCATAACTTCTGAATTGCGGAAGGCCGTTTGTGCTTCCCGAATCGCAAAAACTGTTCGCAAAGTTGTGCAAAACTATTCGAGATGGCTAACACCTGGAAAGGTTGAAACACCAGCAAAACATTTAGGCAGCTGCAAAGTCGAAACAAAGCAATAACGGACTGAACGAATACCAGGTTACGGCGAACATAAAGCACATCAAAACATCATTGTTTATCACGACACGACAGGGAAATACTGAAGGTCATTTGCATGTCACAAGATGATCTATAGTCCACGTACCTTGAACAAATATTAGACATTTTGACATTGGCGAATGAAAACTATAGTAACGTCGATAATTTCAGTAATTAATAATTCACATTCGCGAAGGTTAGACTTGCAGAAGGGTTATTCTTTGAAACTAAATTTGGCCGAAAAGTGTTTCTATTAAACCTTTGAACAGCGAAACCAAGGAATTGAGCTTTAAAATGACCAAAACAAAGATTCAAAGATGCAAGATAACCAGAAAAGAGTTATTAACCTTGGTGAATGATTAATTGGTTGCAAAAAATGTTTTGAAACAGTTAAGGACAAATGAAAGAGCTATTGCTGCTGTGAAAATGTCAAGAGAGGATAATCTTGCTCTGAGTCAAAAATTAAAATACGAAAAGGCGAAAAATAGTCTTCAACGTTTTACAAAAGTCAAACTTTCAGCTGATCCTTGAATAAAAATAATAATGAATTGTCGCGCGAACAACTTCAACTCCAAATTAGATACTTTGATTAACCAGTCGCAATTTCACAATGTGAAACGTCGACGTAGGAATTCCCTTCAGGTCCACTCTTATGTTGTCTGACTGTGAAAACAAACTCCATAGGCTTCGAGGACAAAAATCGCCCTTGAACGTTTTTTTTTCATAACAACGAATATTAATTGCAACATCGGTGTGGTGCCTTTTGTCACCTTTACTAAGAGTTTAGGATTAAGACTTTACTGCAAACTGTGTACAGTTTGTTTCACCTTAAATTAAAACAAACCCGTTATGGATTATGAAATGCCGCACAAAACCTGCTGGCAAAAAAAATTCTAAACTGCCTCACCGACCACTTCACGCAAAAGTTCGAAAGTCACGGTGGAAATAAACCAGATTGGGTTCCATATTGGAAACATTCAGGAACAAAGTGACGCAATATAGGAAATCACTGGAAAGAGTCACATTTACGCACAAAAACATAGAACCACCGTCTATGGCATAATAAACAGCACCACAGAAAAGTATTCATCCACAAACTCAACTGTTATGCCCGCCACATACTAGCGACTTTTCGTCGGCCGACAAAAATCTTCACTTGTCAGCTAGTTTGCGGCGAATTCAGACAAGTCTATGACAAGATCAGGGCTTGTCGGGCACTATCTTTCAGTGCTAGATCTCAAACCGTCTTGCTAGGCCTTGTCAGTTAGTGTGCGGCGGACCAAGATGATTTGTTGGGGCTCGCGCACAACGCAACCAATGAGAAAGCGACACTGCAGTAAAACGCACAATCTCAGTAATTCCCAACATGCACTTCTCAAAACTCTCCTTTGATGGAGAGAAGTACCACTACATGATCTTAGCAGTTGGATTATCCATCGGTCAAGTTCTTATAACTACAGTGGATTATGTCTGAGCCGGACACCCTCGGGACCAGCTCTAGCCGTCCGCCCTAGAGAGTTTTCCGCCTTATAGAGAGTTTAGTTACAGACAATTAAGAAAATGTAGGGCGAAACTAGCCAGTCATTAATATCCGTCTTAGAGAGGTGTCCGCGTTTTAGGGATGTCCGCTTTGAGAGAGTTGACTGTACAGTGTACAGAAACCCTTGTCGAACCAAAAAATTAATGCCAGTGGCCTCCTTTTGTGTCACTGTGAAGGTCAGTTCCCCGACTGCCGCATTTCCCCGACAATGTAACAAGATAAAAAGGTACTACAGGAACGTACTGTCCAATAGCTTTCGTTTGAATTGCCACCATTTAGGATTTCATCCGCAGACTCAAAATTTAGAACCATCTTGTACAACATAGTAAACAGCATCACAGCATCACAGCAAAGTACTGCTCAGTAGCTTTCATTTGAATGGTCGTGCACACTTTAGGATTTCATCCACAGACTCAAAACTTAGAACCACCTTTCACAGGATAATAAACAGCACCACAGGAAAGTACTACTCAGTAGCTTTCATTTGAATTGTCACACCGTTTAGGATTTTATCCGAGTCAAAAGTTAAAACCACTTTGTACATAGTCGCATCATGTAGTAACACAGGAACATACCGTCCAATAGCTTTCATTTACTGACTTGACATCTTTAGGATTTTATCTACAGCTCAAAAGTTGACACCGCTTTGTACAGCATAGTCACAACATGCAGTAACACAGCAACGTATTGTCCAATAACCTTCACTTGAGTTGCCACACTTTAGGATTTTATCCGGCTCAAAAGTTGTAAAGTTATCCGGCTCAAAAGTTGAACACATAGTGAACAGTACGACAGGAACGTACTGCCCAGTGGCTTTCACTTGAATCGTAAGACAAAAGAAACAAGCCTCCTATACAGTACACCTGGACAACAGGAAAGTTCTGTAATACAGCTTTCATTAGGATTTCATCCACAATTGAACTCAAAGGAAAAAGCATTAAGTGTACCGAAATTCGTTATAAAACAGCTCCAAACTTGATCACAGCAAAAGGAAATTTTCAACGACTAATTTTGAAAGAATTTACGGAAATGTTGCTTTGAGTGAAATCTATGATTTATTCCTTGTGCGGAAAAATTTATAAAATAGCTTACAGAGACGCGCTTTGATTGGTTCCTGTTACACCGAAATCCATATTGCCATACTATGGCAATACTATGACAATACTATATGGCAATACTATATGGCAATACTATATGGCAATACTATTGCCATACTATTGCCATACTATTGCCATACTATGGCAATACATTTTCTAGTATTTTACAGGACATTTCTAATTTTTCTTCTGAGAAAATAACACATAGCATATAGATTTAGTTTCTACGAAGTTACGCCTTTAGCTACGTTATACCAATGATTGGAAAAACCTAAAGGAATAACTTCATAGAAACTAAATCTACATGCTATGTGTTATTTTCTCAGAAGAAAAACATTAGAAATGTCTCGTAAAATACTAGAAAATGTACAAGAAGACAGTTTGCTATTTACTTTATACGATGTCTCGGGGTACTCGTGACTTAGGCAGGAGTACATACATTACTGTACTAGTGGTGCAAACAGGGCTCACATTTCTTTGAATATCTTAAAAACCTTACAAAATCAGTCAAATCAAGCTTCCTGCAAAACACGCGTGCTTTATCGAGTTTTATGAAACTTTGCGAACATACGCGCATTGTGATTTGTTCAGTGTGCAGCCGGAAGAAATAAGAGTCTGTCTTGCGTACATGGACGCCGCATCCGAATTAAAAAATGGGGGACAATGCAGAAATTTGGTAGAACTGAAGCAAAACGATAATGTCCAGTGACCAGCTCCGAGTCCGTTGTTTATGTTAGGACCAGACTGTGATCGACTCATAATTTCTCCTGACCGAAATATTTTTTTCAAGACGGAACTGAAAATCGAACAAAAAAGAGCAATTACCAAGAGGAAATTGCCGTCATTTAAAAAATCGCTTAATAAAATTAATATTTAGAGCCGAGTAGTAGAAAGGATTTGTTTGGTGACAGGCGGGCCTTTTTTCTGGTTTAAAAAAGTCTTAAATTAACTAATGTCCAGACACTATTAAAAGCGGAAAGAGTTTGAGAAAACTTCATGCATAATTGCTAATGGGACGAGTCGTAAAGTAAATAGAGTTTCATCCTTGCGTTAAATTTATGCCTATTCTGAAAAGCACTTTAAGTCTAATTCAGTTGTCAAATTTCCCACAAGAAAATCATGCATATTTAATACACAAACACACATTTTGTCAGCCTCATTGATTTATTGGAGTTTATGAAACCATTTTTTGACCACTGAAATAAATTAACCGTTTGCGCCGTAAGTGAGTCTGAGAAACACTAATATAAGTGTCTTAAAGAGAAAGTAAATAGAAAAATCCCTATAACACTCGTTTTAATTTAATTTCACGTCTCGAATTGTGTTAATGCTAGCAGTGACGTGTTTTAGAATCTTAGTATACCCTCGTAGATATGTGTACAACTGAGAACATATTAAAAGTTATACTATAGCGTCCAACATAGATTGCAACAAACTCGACTTTTTGAGCCGTAATTTTTCCCATGTGAATCGGTGTTACGCTTGATTTCAGACAAATTATTTCTCTCTGTCTAAACACTTATTCGACAGGTATTCATGTATATCGATTCTTTTCAAAATTAAACCATACATCGTTATACCGAAGCAAACAAC
Source organism: Siderastrea siderea (assembly GCA_964030785.1). Classification (NCBI taxonomy): domain Eukaryota; kingdom Metazoa; phylum Cnidaria; class Anthozoa; order Scleractinia; family Rhizangiidae; genus Siderastrea; species Siderastrea siderea. The sequence continues at coordinate 9,603,401 of OZ034976.1, forward strand.
TTTCGATATCTGATCACAATCAGACTTATACACGTCGGTCTGTAAACTCCGTATCGCACGGAATTGTTCACCGCATGAACAATATCCTATTCCAGCCTTCGTCGAACGGACATAAACAATGGTCTCCAGTGGAGATGCAACTAAGGTTATAAGCGCACAAATAGTCGAATGATCTCGCAACAAAATTATTTCAAAACCCCCGACGTTTTCGATCTCGACGGTCGCGATTTGTGCATGAATAATGATTTGAATTCAACTCATACCTGATATGATGTTATACTCTCGTTTCCGCACAGGAATACCTCGTCGCTCAAAGCTGCTCCATTGCCTTAAAAGGTGGTGAAAACAAGCCACACACACAACTGCTCGTCCAAGCAAATCGAGTTTGGTTTTCGAGCCTTGTAATTCGGTCAGTACAGGAAAGAAAGGACCCTTAGGTTGTTCCGTTGCGAATAACTTCTTCTCAAATCCGTTCGTTGAGTTATTACAGAACGTGCAAAGCGTGAACACTGTTTCCCCATTTGTAGGCAATTGTAGCTCCGAATTCGCCATGTTATTCATAAGCCATCTACTTAGATCTTCGTAACATTTCCCGTCTCTAGAATCTTCAAGCAAATAGTTCTTTCTTTACCATACATTTGACGGTTAGTGCACCTTAAACGGATCTCATTTTCACGTAATAATCGCATCAAAACACCACCGGTCATACATTAGTTTGTGCAAACTTCATTGTATGGTTTGTATTTACAATGAAAACCACTGAGAGACCGTGACAGACAGCTAGGGCCCGCAAATCATATGCAAAGTTGTCTAATTTATGCAGCTTAAGAACAGAATCACTTCAATTAGAGTTGGCAGAGTGGCGGGAAAACTAGCCTTATTGGTTGATACGGGATTGTTTGTTTTTCATGCCACGCAGAGACAATGAACTACGAGACTAAAGATTCAAATAAATCACTGTCAGCTCTTTCGATTCTTAAAAAAAGAATTCCATATAAACTAAATTTCGCAAAATAGCGAAAAACAAAGAGCATTACGCGAAAGTACTGCCACGAGAGCTTTCATCTGAATGGTCACACTATACGTTTTCTTTCGAAAAACTTAAAAGAGAAAACAACTTAACATAGCTTTAGGTTAAGTAGGTTTGACCCTAGAAGAGGACGAATGAAGGAGGATTTTAACCTTGTACACGTAACATTTCTTTCAAATGTGTAGAGCATTAAAGAAATATTAAACATCATGTTACGGCAATTGTAGCCTATTTTAGATGATGCCAGGAGCGCGAGCAGTCATATCCATATAATGAACTCGATTTGACCAATTCCTAGCGTGCACATTTCTTTGAACATCAATTGAATTGATTTTGTCATTTTAGTATGTTAAAGTTGCACAGGAGCCCACAATCAGACCAAAAGTAACATTCTGAATCCACGTTTACGTCCCCCACTACGGTATCATATTTGCCACAATATGAAGGTGACTGCATTTTGTATTTTTACTCAAGGCTACTTGAAAAGCAGCCCAGCTGAAGGTAGTTTTTACCGTGATAAAATAAAGGCTTTATTATAATTATAATTATTATTATTATTATTATTATTAGCAACCTCGGACGGTGACTGATGCGTTGTATGCTTATCAATGAGATTGTACGGTTACGTATTCTACTGACGTCATCGTATGTCGTACACTGACGTCATCACATATCTTATAGTGACGTCATCGTAGCTAAGACAACAACCAACGGACGGACCGTCAGTCAGGCCCTCGCCCTACCATACAAGTTTCCTTCTTCCCCCGTAAACAACAACAACAACAACGTTTGGTCGCGGGTTGGAAACATCCGCCAATCACAACCCAGAAAAGTGACCTTTTGAACCCGTCAAACAATCAACTCCTGTTTCCTAAGATGTCCACAAGGATAATTGACGGCAGCGTAAAATGAAAGCCGTTGGTTTGGCTTTCACTGACTTCAGACGTCTTGCGTTATTGAAAGGTACTGAGAGGTTTTCGCGCGCTTATCAAAATTCCCGGAGACTGGAGTTGACATACAGTCTGTGCGTTCACCTGTTGTTATGTTTGTTCTTACGCACTGGGATCGTGTTACTTTAAATGACCAAATGTACTCTTCAAAACTAAATTGGGCTTTGAATACTGATTAAAAGCGTGACAAAGTTATACGACACAGGCATCACGTGTTTTGGGAACAATTTTAACACATTGTCCCTGAGACACCTTTGACGCGCATCTCAGTCACACAATTGAAAACAAGAGTTGTTAGCACCTTTGCCCAGCTAGACTAGTCTACATTGTCTTCCACAGTGTCGCTCTCCACACAGGTGTATAAATGGCTACTGGTGAAAACAAAGATGGGGATAACCCTGCGCTAATCTAGCATCACATCCGGGAGGAACTGGTAACTTTCCTAGTTGCTTCGTGAGTCTGTGCGACTTTACATTTCACTACCCCCCCCCCCCCCCCTAGTGGTAAAACAGTATGTCCAGCTACCTGCTGGAGGCGATTTCACTCTCTAGGAGACAGCGTTTAGCGTTTTGGCCTGAGAAGACTAATGACTGAATGGAAAGTTGTACAATAAGGTATCAAAAATCGTGTATTTTAATCTAAAAAGACAGGATTTCAGTATATAGATTGCTACACACCAACCCTATGCCCCCAGAAAATTTCAAACGGTACCCCTATCCTTCTCCTCTAGCGGTACACAAAATAAGATGAGTGGCTCTATGCCAGAGGCAGTCGCGCTGACTATTTAATTTATTTTCTAACTTGACGTAAAAAAAACAACCTGCCGTTAGTCAGTCCCTTTCAATATCACAAGGAGTCGCTATAGAGTTACATTAACGCGTCAAGCAATTTTTAAAGGACGAAAAATACGAAAATGTGTTAATGAGTAATAAATACCCTAAGCAGGGTTTGATATTTTGTACGCAATGTAGAAGTACTTTAGGCCATGGGGGTAATCTCGAAAATTTCGAAACTTTCTAGCACAATTCTTCTTGACCCTCTGACACACCGAAGCTACTGAAGCTTGACATTTTGAGTCACGTTACTGCTGCCTTCTTACAGATACAAACTCGACAAAAGTACCTCATATTTGATAAACGTTATTATTGGGCAGAATGCGAAAAAAAAAATTAAGAGAAAGATAAGTGGCACCCTGTACATCTACAATAAGCAACTTTATGTTTAGAGTATGTGTGTGTTCATCTGACCGGAAAAAATACTTATGTCAAATCGACCTTGGGTTACGAGGTACATTTCGTTATGAAAGGAATTCATCAAATGAATTGAGGAAATACACCATTCGCACTCAGCTAAAGTACGAGAGTTTTTGTTTGTGTGCAGGTGGCGGCTGTGTGAGATACTAGTCGCATTAATTAGCCATCTTTAAGCAGATGTGATCATATCATCAAGCTATGTGCGAGTTGACAAGATGCTAGAATTTACAAGTTAAACCCAACGCAAACAAACGCAGCCATTAAATTCCTGAGCGAAGGCTCGTTTACCGATCACACAAAGAAGACCAGTGAAAAGCCTTCTACACACACATTAGTTTCTTAAGTAAACCTGCCGTGAATCGACCATAACAGCATTTATCGGATAATAGCAACCCGGTGAATAAGTTGTTAAACGTCGCCCGACCGTGCTGATAAATGCCGTATCAGACTCTTTAAATATATACACGACACGGAAAAATGCATGAAAACTAAACATCTAGAAATCGGAGAAAATTTAACTTACGTATCTCTCGAGGAAGATATGCAGCGAGAGAGGCAGAGAGGTTAATAAGCTCCCGTATTAACGTTGCGTATCTTATCCATCAGTTGTCCGTAAAACGCGCAGCGCGCAGACGCTAGAAGTTGAAATATTTGCAGAGTTCCAGATGTCACGTTTTCGCCAAGTCTGTCTGCGATTCTAAGACCAGCGGCACAAATTCCTGAAAATCATCGTGAAAATAGCATTGAAACTACAGCTAGATTTTCACACCAGACGAATAAAAAGAATTATAGCTGTCATTGTGTGCTGGTTTCCTTTTGATGCACAGTTTTTATTTAATTTAAAAATTTTCTTGACATGAACAGTCTAGAATAGAAGTGGCGTGACCACAAATTTTAAAATTTTAAAATGTTTTAAAATTCCCATTCGGAAGAAAACGTCAGTTGTATTCATTAGAAAAGGTAAAGAATAAATTTTCGTCTTTTGTCTAGCTTGTTGCTTGCAAACTGAGTGAAAGAAAATTAATTTTGCTATGCCTGGAGCATGGAGTCTTGACATGATAAGCTACAGTTCAGTATTCGATCAAAATTTCCTGCTTTTTTGGTTATACACTAAAGGACCCGATGAAACACGAGTATCAATATTCGTTGGCATTAATGTCCATTTGCATGCATTCTCTTCAAGGGAGCATCGGTTTTCGGAAATAGATGATTTCACGCTACAGCATCTCCAATATAGTATTTGTTTTACTTTACTTTTTGCTTGAAGGGAAATTATTGATCTTATCTGCCGTATTTATACCGTAAATCTTGAGTCAACCACATCCTTTTGTGAAGTGTGATCTAGCGATCTCGCTGGGTGCGATTTCGGGCGCTTGATCCCCGTGAAGTCTTCCTCCCACGCAAATCATATCGATCATCTGCCCTGGGTCTCCGAGGATATGCGCTCTCTGACTGACCGGCCGGGAACGTGCATCCCTGTTAACTGCGAGATAAAGAAAAAGGAATACCGTTCCATGACGGGAACGCTTTTCATACTTTTTTTTCACGAAAACTTGATCGAACTTCGGGTTTTACCATGTAGGCTTCTAGACTGACTTTGTTCTCAAGAGGCTGTATTTGGTGATTGAGCACGATAAGAGCTTATTCTCTGCAGAGGTTCTTACACAACACCTGCACTAAAATGTCATGCTTTCCCAACGTTTTAGTCCTTTTTCCTTCTCTCTTTGAGGTTTTATTCAATCCAAAAATGCCATCACAGGTGCAGGTGTATAAATCTCTAAGAATTTTCTGGCAATTTTTAAAAAAGTATGTTGTGAAGATTTTAGGAAAATTGAAAAATATTTTAAATATTTTAGAATTTTTAGAATTTTTAGAATTTTACCCCATGTGCTCTCGCGTGGGGTAGGCTGTCTGGTGGTGTGTACAAAAATTGTATCAATGTTTTACTTCTTTCGTAAATCATATCCTACTTCCTTAAGATAATAAACAATAATCCCCCTTTAATCTGGGGCCATTGGGGTTGCACGTACGCGTACTGGCATCTCTCAAACCTGTTCAGTCATCAGGATTTATTTCGGAACTGGATGACGTCATCCACTCTTTGAACCAATCAGGCCCTTACGTCCGATCGGGCCTTCAGTTGTGTAACGTTTCTATATTACAACTTTGCTTGAACCCGTTTCCCCAACCATGAAAGAGCCGGGGACGACGGCTTTCTATCTTCTCAAACGCTACTGTTTATATAAAATTTCCGTTGTCAGCCTTGCGTTTCAAATTGCTATTAAAATACAAAGCGGGGAAGGCAGCTGCGATATGGATGTACAAGTGTTGTCTGTGACGTAACAGTTTTTCCTCTGTATGCTTAATGGTTCACTACTAGTCCTATATCTAAACGAACATATTGACGTCATTACCTAAGTATTTTGTGATTGCGTGGTTAACCAGAAAATCTGAAACTCGTTGAAATGTTTGACACAGATCGACCCTTTCAATTGAAGCAGTTCATGACTCAACATTTTTCTTTTCTTTTTCTAAAATATTTCGAGTATGTAGCGATGGAGATTTGTATTAGACTTTTTAAAACGATGCCTATGTCAAGTGTTTACAACTAGAAATAAAAAATATATACTGAAACGGCTTTACCCTTTAAGCCCCAATAGTCAGTGATGAGCATCAATTTTCTCCTAATCGTATCTATGCACTATAATACAGACAGGTCGTGAGAATTTAGGAAATGATCACCAGAGATGAATTGTCTTGATGATTAAATAAGTTCTCCCAATTGGTAGTCAGTGAAATGTATGGAGTCCAGTAAGGAGAATTTGTATAATGATACTGGGGCTAAGAACTGCAACTTTTACTGACATGCTGAGTATATCCATTGAAGATATTTTCACGAAATGATCGTATATGTGATCTATGGAAGACTGATTGATTTATAAGCGAAAGCTCGAAGTGATTTGAGTAACTCAAAAAGTAGTTGCAAAAAAAGCTGATAAAAATTTTGGCTTTTACGGGACTTGAAGTGGTGACCTTGTATTCATGATAGTTTGCAATCGTTGCCAATATATTTGTTAATTTCGGAACTCCCAATCGTGCAAGAGCACTGACCAGTTAAAACTCAAAAGAAAATTGAAAAATTGATATTGTAGAGTTCCTGACGCGACAAAAAGCTATTCGAACAACTGATTGAGCACTATTTCTTTTTTATAATGTTTGCCGTAGTTATAAATGGTTTTGTCACTGACAAGATTTTTTAAATTAATGCTTTCGGACAAGGAAATATTAACTGCTTCCGAAGTGTTCTTACGGCACCAGCTGGTTCCTCTTCACTAGCCAAGCAAACTATCACAGAAGTCTTCTACATTTCAGAAAACAACGTACCCGGCAACGTACTTGCAAATGCCCAGAGAAGGGCAATCATACCTTAGTAAAAATAACAGCCTTTTCGCCTCCAAAACTTTAATTAGACAGAACTGAAAGCATATATTTGTCCGGTTTATCTGATATGCTATTAATTAAAGTTCCTTTGGCAGAGATTTTCTCGATCGTTTCAGTCTCTTTCCGAGGTCATAATGCGCCGATCAATTCGAAACTTCAACATCCCCCCCCCGGGCACACCCCGGGCATTTGACTGTGGATCGTGCCCGGGGAGGGGGGGGGAATTTGAACGTTGCGTTGGAAGGGTGGGGAATTTGAACCGGATTTATCTCTTGTTCTGACGTAATACGTCCGTGAGTTTTTTTCGGTTTTTGCAGGGTTTGACGGATTTACAAGATAGAATTTCGCCTTTGTCAGTGAATAACTCTATCAAAAGGGTCTGTAAAAGAAGTTTGAAGGTGTCATTACGGCATATATCTCTCAAAAAGGCGTGTAAAGTGTTTGATTGAGGACGAAATTTGTCTTTGAGGAGAGGTACTTCAGTACTAATTGGTGGGGCATTTGAACGGCTTTTTTGCCCCGAGGGGAGGGAATTTGAACAAGCCAATCTTCAAAAGTTCAAATGCCCGGGGGGGTTGCCCGGGGGGGATGTTGAACTTTCGAATTGATCGGCGCATAAGGCCAAATATTGACTAAATAAATTAATTTGGTTTAAACCCTAAGCTGGCGGATAATACCCTAAAGTATGGCGTTCCGTTACGGCCAAAATCTTCAAGTCACAAAACAAACAAAATGAAACGCGTACAAACATTATTAAACGGTCAAAACTAAAACGAAAGTCGTTCACAATAAGTCAAAACTGCAAAAAGTCAATCGAACCGCGCAAATATAAATCGAAACTCGTGCAAATAAATCCAACTTGCACAAATATAAACCGAACTGCGCAAAAATAAATCGATCCGCCAAAAAGCAAATCAAACGCCTCAAAAATAAATCGAACCAAACGCAAATGATTCTAACTTGCACAAATCGCAATCGAACCAGCGAAACATGGATCGAACTGTGCAAACAGGAACGAAACCGCTCACATAAATGTCGAAACCGCACATATCAATCGAACTGCACAAAAATAAATCGAAAGAAGGTCAGCGGTGAAACATGCTACCGGAAGTGCTTTTAAAAAAGCGAAAGCGAGGGCCCAGTATCCGAGAGTTTCAATACACTGTGCGAGGAAGTTTGGCAAAATCAGTGGCAGAAAGATTCAGTCGTCCTCAAACGTTGTCTTCAGATAACATCGCAGGCATTGGTGCTTTTGGAAATCTTCCATCTAACCCTTCAAATGAAAGTGGGAGCGTTGGTAGCAGGGGATCAGGCGCTGGGCCTTCTTATGTTGACACACAACACGAACTTCATGATAGGTTTCGCATTCCACGCGCTTCAACAGCATCATCATCTGGGCCTGGAAAAGTTCTTCCCAGGGCTAGATCGAGTAGTCGGTTCGTACCTTACACAAGGGGAAAGGCAAATAGTAAATAGCTTTCACCCAACAATCACATTTATGGCTGAAATATCAGAAACAGAGATTACATTCTTGGACACGAACGTGTACAAGGGTGAGAGATTTTTATAAGAAATCTATCCTTGGCATGCAAACACATTACAAACCAAAGGAGACTTTTCAATTCACGAATTTCTGTTCGTGTCACCCACCAGGCCTTACAAAAGGATTTATCAGGAGCGGGGGGGGGGGGGGGGGGGGGGGCTTTAAGGCTCTTTAGAACAAATTCCTCAAAGGAAACATTTGAGGAAAACATCAAAAACTTTGAATCACGCCTTAAGTGTAGAGGATATCCAACAGGTGTAACAAAAAAACACCTTCTCCGAGAGAAAATCTAAACTAGAACAGAAGAACAAGGCTGCACGTAAGAAAATACTAACCTTTGTCACACAATACCACCCAGCATTACCTAGCCTAAAGAAAACTCTGGTGGGAAAATGGCACCTTATACAGAACCAACCACAGCTAAAAAACTCCTTAAGGAGCCTCCCATCATCTCATATACGGAAATCCCTTAAAGACCTACTAGTAAGAGCTAAGCTATGAGGGCTTTAGAATTTCTTCTACGGACGCGGGAGTCGTGCACGCCCGTCAAAATTTTTTAACTTGCAAAATATCTCCAACAATTTCGTCCAGGGAGCCATTCTATGTCAGCAAAGGACGGTGCTGCGCTAGCAAACCCAAGTTCGTACCTCCGCCTCCGCAAAGTTTTTTCAGAGACGTGCGTGAAGATATCTTGCTATCAGCCCAGCGAAAGTCAGCTGTTACATGAAGTGCTTCCAAAAGGTCTTCCGAAATGTCGATTCTTGGGCGACCAACACCTGAACTTACAATCCTGACACCCACTCTTTGACTAGTGGTTGACTGTTGTTCTTCCTCCACGTGCAAAGCAAATGTTCTGAAGCGGCAAGAACATTGCGTGACAAGAACACTGATGTGACTTCCGTTTGTAGTTATGTAATCTATTGATGTAACCTAATATCTTGATTAGATGTGTGTTGCAATGAGAAAACGTGTCGGTGGTTGATTCAAATATTCGTTCTATTTTCGTCGTTTATTTCGGACAGTTCGAAATCGAAAACAACAGCAAAATACGACAAGTTCACACAATACTGCCTTTGTTGACTGACAGTTTGCAAAAGAATGTCGAGGTCAGGAAGCAGTGTTGTCTTTCGGAAGGATGAGACACGTGTACTCTCGACGACAAAACACTCAAAGCTCTCTCGAAACCATCGAGACGTCGGGAAAGGAATTCCGCAGAATCGAAGGATAAGTTGGCACCGAGAGAAAGGGCTAACAAATCTTGCAGTGATCGAAAGAATTCTCGTAATTCATAGTCGCTGAGCTGGTTTCTAACCGACATATTATACACAACAACAACAATGGTGGTGGCGGTTAGAAACGCTATACTGGGTATGAGCTCAAGCTAGTCAAGCACTTCCGGTACAACAATACTTGCGGTTCCGCTGACCTTCTTTTCGATTTATTTTCGTGCAGTTCGATTGATATGTGCGGTTTCGGCATTTATGTGAGCGGTTTCGTTCCTGTTTGCACAGTTCGATCCATTTTTCGCTGGTTCGATTGCGATTTGTGCAAGTTGGAATCATTTGCGTTTGGTTCGATTTATTTTTGAGGGGTTTTGATTTGCTTTTTGGCGGATCGATTTATTTTTGCGCAGGTCGATTTATATTTGTGCAAGTTGGATTTATTTGCACGAGTTTCGATTTATATTTGCGCAGTTCGATTGACTTTTTGCAGTTTTGACTTTATGTAAACGACTTTCGTTTTATTTTTGACCGTTTAATAATGTTTGTACGCGTTTCATTTTGTTTGTTTTGTGACTTGAAGATTTTGACCGTAACGGAACGCCATAGTCAGCCTTGCGTTTCAAATTGCTATTAAAATACAAAGCGGGGAAGGCAGCTGCGATATGGATGTACAAGGGTGCGTTTCTTTGGGAGAATCCGAAAACGGATTTGTGATCCCAGATCATATGGATTCTTCGACACCAAAGAAACGCAAAATCCGAAAAAAGATTATTTTGTCATGACAAGACAGGCTGGAGGCACACAATATATATATCAGAACGATACTTCTCTCGTACTGCGCTAGAATTCAACTAGAATGGAATACAAATTATTTATAAACAGGGACAGTATCTGCAGTAGTTCAAGTGAACTAGCTATTTGCGTTCACAATTAGCAAAATCTGGTCCCTGAATTACAGAAATGGTACACAAATGAAGTTGTCCTGACGTGTCAATGCTTCTGTCTGTACTTTTGAAGGAAACTTTCACAAATATACGGAACGGAATAATCACCTGAGTTTTCTTTTTCATGATCGAATGTTTTGTCACGCAAGAACGAGAGAAAATATGGCGAGACCAGTAAATTTGCATGGAAGACCGCTTGACAGATGTACTATTTTCGGATCCGTCAGCCAAAGAAACGCACGGATCATGAATCCTAAAAATCCGGATTTAGATTTGATCTGATGTATCCACTCGGAGTATGGATTCTTCAGATCACTAATCCCTGATTAATCCATTTTCGGATTTAGGTAAAGAAACGCAAAATCCGTTTTTGGATACAAGAATCCGGATTTGGATTTTCCCAAAGAAACGCACCCCAAGTGTTGTCTGTGACGTAACAGTTTTTCCTATGTATGCTTAATGGTTCACTACTAGTCCTATATCTAAACGAGCATATTGACGTCATTACCTAAGTATTTTGTGATTGCGTGGTTAACCAGAGAATCTGAAACTCTTTGAAATGTTTGACACAGATCGACACTTTCAATTGAAGCAGTTCATGATTCAACATTTTCCTTTTCTATTTCTGAAATATTTCGAGTATGTAGCGATGGAGATTTGTATTAGGCTTTCAAGGATGCCTATGGCAAGTGTTTACAACTAGAAATAAAAAAATATATATAGTGAAACCTTTTTAACCCTTTAAGCCCCAATAGGCAGTGATGAGCATCAATTTTCTCCTAATCATATCTATGCACTATAACGCGTACAGGTCGTGAGAATTTAGGAAATGGTCACCAGAGATGAATTGTCTTGATGTCTTAATAAGTTCTTCCAATTAGTAGCCAACGAAATGTAGGGAGTCCTGTAAGGAGAATTTGTATAATGATGTTGGGGCTTAAAGGTTAAGGAACTGAGAACTGCAACTTTTAGTGACATGCTAAATATATCCATTGAAGATAATTTTACGAAATGATCGTATACTCGTGATCAGTGGAAGACTGATTGATTTCTGAAGTGAAAGCTCGAAGTGATTTGAGTAACTTTAAAAGTAGTTGCAAAAAAAGCTGATAAAAATTTTGGCTTTTACGGGACTTGAACTGATGACCTTGTGTTCATGATAGTTTGCAATATTGTTGCCAATTTATGAATGCTGTTAGTTTGCAATATCGTTGGCAGTATATGAATACTGATAGTTTGCAATCAGTCGTTGCCAATGTATTTGTTAATCTCGGAACTCCCAGACGTGCGAGAGCACCAGTTAAAACTCAAAGAAAATTGTAAAATTGATATTGTAGAGTTCCTGATGCGACAAAAAGCCATTCGTACAACTGATTGAGCACTATTTCTTTTTTATAATGTTTTGCCATAGTTATAAATGGGTTTGTTAATGACAAGATTTTTTAAATTAATGCTTTCGGAACAGTAAATATTAACTGCTTCCGATGTGTTCTTCAGTGTTCTTACAGCACCAGCTGGTTCCTCTTCACTAGCCAAGTAAACTACCACAGAAGTCTTATACATTTCAGAAGACAACCTACTCGCAAATGCCCAGAGAAGGGCAATCATACGTTAGTAAAAATAACAGCCTTTTCGCCTCCAAAACTTAAAATACTGAAAGCATATATTTGTCCGGTTTATCTGATATGCTATTAATTAAAGTTCCTTTTGACAGAGACTTTTGATCCTTTCAGTCTCTTTCCGGGGTCATAAGGCCAAATACTGACTAAATAAATTAATTTGGTTTAAACCCTAAGCTGGTGGATAATACCCTTAAGAGTGGCCATTCAAATGAAAGCTACTGAGCAGTACTTTCCTGTGGTCCTTTTTAAAATATTATTTTGGAAAATTAAAATTGTATTTTTGTTTTCAAAAGAAATATGTTCCGCCGTCACGGCCACGTCACTATTTGAGAGACATGACACCACGATCTGATCCGTTTTGAAATTGACCATCAATTAACCATATCATAATCTCTGACTGTCCAATGAGAGTCACGAGTGAACAAACAGGGGCCAATACAATTAAGCCGTTAATATATTATTTGCATTGCCTTTGCTCCTCTGCGATCAATTTAGTATCTGACAATGTTATAGTTATTTTACCCTTTTCAGTTTTGAGTTTCTCAAAGGAAGACGTGGAAACAGGCATGACACTAGAGCAAAACGTTCTCAAGTTAACGGACAAGCAGATTGCTACATGTAAAAGATTAGCTAAAAATCACGCCTCGGGTCAAAGTGTTGTTAATCTGTAATTCGCCATCATTTTGGTTAGTCAAATGTCAACCACTATGAAGTCTCAACGTTTTTTCTGTGCTCTTTTCGTCTTTGGTATCGGAACATTGGTAGACTTTTCGCTTTCTACCAACATCTATTCAAAAGAGAGGCTCTACAAGCACGGAGACATTGTGTTGGGCGGAATATTTCCCTTTCATCTGGATAAAGAGAATGAGTCATGCTCAGATCTTCGCTCGAATATTCTAATTTATTCAGAAGCTATGATTTATGCTGTGCACGACATCAACAAAAACGGCACAATTTTACCAAACGTAACTTTAGGTTATGATATCCGCGATACGTGTGGCAATGACCAAGAAGGAGTTACAGTCGCGGCGGATTTTGTCTACCAAAACACACTGAAGTTTGACCCTCGATTTATCGTCAGAAATACATGTCTTGCTCAAGTCACACCATCAAGAGAACAAGCGCCAATTTTAGCAGTAATTGGTGGTTATGATTCGCGAGTATCTGTCAACGTGGCAAATGTACTTCAAGTTGTGGATATTCCACAGATAAGTTACGGGGCATCGAGCGCAGAGCTCGCTACCTCCGATTTTACGTCATTCTTTCGCACCGTTCCGGTTGATAGCTTTCAGTCACGAGCAATGGTAGAACTAGTGAATCACGAACAATGGACTTGTGTAGCAGTTATTGGTGTAGACGACTGGTATGGACGAAGCGGAGTAGACTCGTTTGTCAACGCGGCGAATGGATCCGAGATTTGTATTGTGATGCGTCAACTTTTTCCCGTCGTTGACTCCGAAGCTCTGATTCAGCAAATGATCACTCGACTGAAAAACATTAAAAGTGTGCAAATTATAATACTATACAGCCTCGTGCCGCAAGCGGTCAAAGTGTTCGAGGAAGCACTGAAGCAGGAATTGACCGGTATAACCTGGATTGCAAGCGACGGCTGGGCAGAATCTTCGATAATTCAGCAAGCGCGATTCAAGCCGATTATCCAAGGTGCGATCGGGTTTGGATTCCACGCGTTTCCATTTGAAGATTTCAAGCAGCACGTTGTTGAGGCGACTCCTCTTATGCAGAGGGGACCATGGTGGAATGAATTCTGGGAAAAGGAATTCAACTGCTCAGCGGCGAATTTCTCGAGTCCAACGCACGAGTCCTGTTCTGGTCTTGAAAGGATTTCACCGGAGAAGTACGAGCAAGATTATAGCCATGGGGTCTCTCCGTATGTTAGAGACGCGGTGTACTCCGTTGCTTATGGCTTGAGTGATTTACTCAGTTGTGGTGCACAAAGGCCATCTTGTTCACAGAGCATTTCCGCACTTCGTCCCGAAGATCTGCTATCAAGCCTTAAAAGTTTATCATTTAAAGGACTTACAGGGGAAATCAACTTTAAAAAGGGCCAGGTTGAAGCGTCGTACGACATTTTTAATCTTCAGGAAACACCTCAAGGTGGATATAACCTCGTCAAGATAGGATCTTGGAACGCTGGAAAAGCACCGAAATTGCGCATAGAAGATGATAAAGTGCAATGGCACAATTACGTCAAACCTCGTACCACTTGCGCAGAAATATGTAAGCCCGGGACCTATAAAAGCAGTCCTAACCAATGCTTCTGGGAGTGTATTAAATGCGACTTGGACACGGTTACTGAGCAACCGGGAAGCACTGAGTGCACTTCTTGCTCGAAAGGTTTCATATCCAATCACAACAACTCAAAATGCGTGGAAGTGCCGATCACGTACGTCGAATGGGGGGAGCCGTGGGGAATTGGGCTCAGTGTGCTCACAGCTTCTTGCATACTCCTGACATGCGTTGTCTTGGTAATAGTGGTAAAGGAGCGCCAAACGCCGATAATTCACGACACAGGAGGAAGTCTTAATGTTTTATTGCTGGTGCTTGTAATACTGTCCTATGCGTTTAACTTAATTCATCTCAGCAAGCTTTCTGACGGGACGTGCCGTGCTCAGCCGCCTGTTTTCTACTTCATATACACAGGTGGGGCTTTGGTGCAATTTCTGAAAGTATACCGAATTCGTGTGCTAGTCAGACCCCCTACACCACCCACCCCGAAGCATAGAGACAGGACTGTGCTCTTCACTGTAATAGCATTATGGCTTCTGCCATTCTTTGTGTCGCTGATTTGGGTGATTGTCGACCCGCCAGCACTTGAGAAGCACTTTGTGACAAGACTGGAGGTCTACGCCTTTTGCAAACCGTACCAAGCAATTTTAGGCCCTGTTTTCCGCTATTTTTGTGCGGGTTATCTAGGAGTGGTTCTAATAACTGTTGCCATCGTTGCGTACAACACTAAAGAACTGCCTCATAACCATAGGTTTGATGAAGCGAAACATTTAGCCTTCTCTCTGACAGTCTTCGCAGTTACTTTCGCGACATTTTTTCCCGGATGGTCCCTTTTAAAGGGCCCAAGCTTAACGATATTCACATGCCTAACCAACTTAGTCGCCGCTACGGGCACAGTTGTTTGTAATTTTGCGCCGAAGCTGTGGCTCATCTATCGCTTCCCTCATCATAACACACAAAGTCATGTTCGACCGGCGCCAGAAGAAACAAGGAGTGTCAGATCATCGACTTTGCTATCAATAGGAAGAGTTGCTATGGCCCTGGGAACCGGTGAGCGCCATGGCTCTCCCACTGGCTCTCCCAAACGAGGCTCCCCCAGTGGTTCCCCTATTAGCTCTCTCAAACGAGGCCCTTCTAGATGTCCCACTATTAGCACTCCCAAACGAGGCTCTCCTGCGGGAGGTTCTCCTGCTGGGGGCTCTCCTGCGCGAGGATCCCCCGCTCAAGGCTCTCCTGTTTTAAGAGGGACAGCTCGACAACCTCACCAAGCGAAAACTTACGTGTAACAAGCAATACACTTAATTATTATGAAATGATCACAGAGGTAACAGCTGAGGTAACAATATCATGCAACATCTAGCGAATTGTACTTTAGAGCTGTGCCTGAGGGTTCTTACTTTTGAGGCTGTAGGTGAAATCCTAAAGTAGGACCGGTCAAATGATAAAGAGTTTTGAGCAGTGCTTTGCGGTTTTTGATATCTTGAAAATCGAAATTTGAAATAATGAACCTAGGCAGTATTGGAAACACCCTGTGAGCCAGTGGTTTTTTCCCCGCGAGAATGGGTGCCTGAGGCGTTTTGTGCGCCCTTGTTCTCGCGGTAACCGCTCGTTGATCTGCCTCCGACCGATCATGTCCGACTTAAGCCGACGACTTCTCCAGGGTAGCAAGAAAGGGCGAGGTCCAAGATCGAGGCACGAAGCGTTGAGTTCAAAAATTCGTCGGCACTACTACGCAAAGGGCCTTTCGAGCCTGAGTAGTGCAAACGAAAGTTTAAGGAAAGCAATATGGTTTTCGTTTCCTGGACAAGTGGAAAGAATGACCAAGAATACCTTCATTATGTTAGGTGGATAGTCAACATAAGAGAGGTTGGAAAGGTTTATGAACAGCAAAAAGAAAAGTGTTTCTGATTCTGACAAAGTTACTTGTAACATGAAAGGAACCAGAAAGAATGCATCAAGTTATTGGCGTGAGTCTCAAGTTTTAAAGTACAAAAATTACTTGTGGCGCTGGTTTATTAAGGTTGAAAAACTAAGGAAAACGTAATGTTTGGTTATTTCGAATGGGCGACCAATGTTCTCTTTGTTGAATTACAACACAAGCTAGGCAAAAGACACTGTTTACATTAAACTAGCTTTATTTTGTAGTTGCTCCGTTTCTTTTTTACATTGCTTTGTATGTTTTTCTTCATAAGAAGCATCACTATCTCTCGAATGCGAACAGACACTTTTATACGAGTGCGTCACCTCTCCTAAGCGGACCCTTGCGAACACACCGCTAATGTTATTTGGGTTGTCACGCGACGTAACAGCGACCAACGTTGCGTGACGATCCTTTGAACGCATGCCATGCCTAAATATTTGTAAATTCCCAAAGTCAGGAAAGGCATTGCCTGCTTCTGCTGATGGTAAATCCCGCGTCAAATGGCTTTAGACGATCACTTCTCAGTTACATAACAATAACGCCTAGAGGTGTTGGGAAAGCCACGTGTGTAGGTGTTTCCGTAGCGCGGCGCTGATCACTCACGTGTAAAATCATGCGACTTCAATGTTTGTATTTTCTTGTCAAACATGTGCTTTTTAAAATACCCTTTCACTCCCAGAGTAAGTTATGCAGACAATTAAGATGGTTCTAACTTTTGAGTCTGTGGATGAAACCCTAGAGTGTAACCATTCAAATGAAACCTCTTTAGCAGTACTTTCACGTGGTACTATTTATATTACAATCTTTTACAAAATATTGCGATTTGTCTTGAATTTGGATTTTAGGCATTCTTGGGAGAAAAAGGGTTAAGCTAGCAGTTGCCACATGTCCGCATTGATCGGACCTATTTTATGCTTGTTTGAACTTCAGTTAGCTCCCCATAATATTGTATTTACGCGTTAGTGAACACTATTCTAGTGAATAGTGAATAGTTAGTGAACACAGTTCAGATAGTGGAGTGCGAGCGAAAAAGAAAGCACATGTTTGACAAGAAAATACAAACATTAAAGTCGCATGATTTTACACGTGAGTGATCATCGCCGCGCTACGGAAACACCTACACACGTGGCTTTCCCAACACCTCTAGGCGTTAATGTTATGTAACTGAGAAGTGATCGTCTAAAGCCATTTGACGCGGGATTTACGCTTTATTTTTCGCTCGCGCTCCACTATCTGAACGCCTGGAGCAGGCTACATGGATTGATATTTCTGTTTAATGTGGTTTACGCTGAAGGCATCTTATTAGCGGTTGATAAAATAAGGTCATAAAAGAATGTTCAACTCACTGTTGTGACGAAGTGGCAATCAAATTTTAGCACAAAACAAAAAATAGGTCCGCCAATGCGAACTTGTGGCTACTGCAAGGTTAAATCACATGTTTGACAAGCTAAACACAAAAATTAACGTCGCCTGATTGTACGCGTGACTGATCATCTCCGAACTAAGAAAACAGCTTGTCGCCTGACTCCTCCCTCAAAATGTTGATATGCAACGTTTCGTGCTTGTTTACCGAGCCTGATAAGTAGTTTTTAAATTTAAGAAAAATCGAATCTCTGTTGACGAATATTTGTGCACATAATATACCGAGTTTTCGGGAGTGTTTCAAGATGTTATTGTTATTCAGTTATTCTACAAAGAGCTTTCCTCTACTCTTCTGTGCGATATATCGTTTATTGCCTTGCCAGTGTCTGGTACAAGCCTTGCAACTTCTGCTACCTCACCTATTAGAGCGCTTTTCAAATGAGTGTCGTAAAACCAAAACCAAAGTAATTACCCCAGCCAATCACAACAAACACAAATTATCCAATGAACCAATCAGAACTCGAAGCAAATACACGTAACCGGCGCCAAGCGCGGGAAAACGCGTGCGAGCAAGTCGACATTGGTTTGAGTTTTACTCCTGATTGGTCGAGAAAGTGGCGCGAGATTTTTTAACCAATCACAGGGCGAAGTAAAGCAAAACCAAAGCAAAACGCGAATTACTTTCGATACTCAATTGAAAACGGCTCTATTACATTAGTAACCCTTTTCAGTTTTAGCCGAGCACTTTGTTGGATGGTACTTTTTTCCCCTTTTTTTTCACCTCGTTTTTTGCATAATATAACTATTTTTTGCACTTTTTAACTGCTTTCTTTTATCTAGTGTGGCTAAAATAGAACTGAAATGTAAATATAGAAAGCTAGCCTGCTAATACAACCGTCTCTCACAGTTCCCGGCCGTTACCGACAGATGCGGATGTATTCCCACGCTGATAGAATCAGTGAACAAGAAAAAAAGATACCAGCTGGAAAATAGGGTTTTTAGCATGACATCAACAATCGAGATAAATCAGTTCCAAGAAACAGGCATTGAGGAAGGTTCACCAGATTTCGCACTTCAAAAACCGAGAAAAGGACAAAAAAGAAAAATGAATTCTAGTCTGCCAAGTGACGAGACGATCCCCTCTGAATGCGAGATGTACAGTCAACTTGGAGGAAGACTTTTTCAATCTTCTCCCGTGGTTCGGGGTTTATTAATCTTCATAATTATCATTAACATTCTTACCTTTCCTTTCACCGTTGTTTTGAACGCGCTAACTATGGTTGCCGTGAAGGTAAAGCCCCGACTGAGAGCACAAAAGACGAACATTTTACTTGCGCTACTGGCATGGACTGACTTTACTGCTGGGTTCATTGGTCAGCCTGTTTTCACCGCGATGACCATTATCTTCTTACGTAACGAGTCTTCTGGTTGGCCGTGTTCATTGCAAGTCTTCACAAGAGCTGCGGGGAGTTGTCTGGTCGATGCTTCGCTACTCCATCTGGCCTTGATAAGTGCTGAGCGCTATCTAGCCATGAAACACCCTTTCGCTTACATTACCCTCGTCACCAAAGCTCGTTTACTGCTTGCGTCTGTCTTGGCGTGGGTCCTCTCCCTAACTCTGCGTATTCCACTCGTCGTTGACAGTACTGCATTTCTTACCATTGATAGTACATTCAATGGTCTATCTATTGCCTTCATCGTTTTCTGCCATGTTACCGTCTACCGTGAAAGCCACCGACATGAACAGCAAATTGCAGCTCAGCAAGTTACACAAGAGGCAAGGAAACAATTTGAACATAGCAAAAAGGCGCTCAAACGAACAAGTATCATTTTAGCGGCGATAATGTTCTGTTATATACCTAGTGTCATTTATAGAATTACTTTGATAAGGTATCGGAGTGTAATGTCTATTGAAACGGTATATATACTTTCCTTTGTAACCATTTCAATGGTGTTGTTAAACTCGTTATTCAATCCAATTATTTATATAGTAAGATTGAGACAGTTTCGTGTCGCGTTTATTGAGTTAACATGTAGAACTGTAAACATTACCGAGACTGGGGAAATTGGGATAAGTATTTGGAGCGTCAAACCCTGTGGCCAGACTTCAAAATGGACTAGAACACGAAGGACAAAATCAACAAAGTGTAGAACAAGCAAATTTGAACAACAGTGACAATCGTGAAAATGATGTGCTGGCACAGCAAAGAAATTCTGTTGTGGAACGGCCGAACGACGATGTCTAGCGCGGAGAAACTGCACCAGTTTTTTTGTTGGGGGGGGGGGGGGGGGGGCGCAGATAAACGGTGCCGATTATTTTTTCTTTTAAATTGTGTTAAATAAAATTGACTGGTCTTAAATGTGACACTACTTAGTCAATTCTGTTTGTGAAATTTTTTAAACCATACCTACTGCGGCTCGTAGCGTGACTGATGTTCTTACGACGTTTTGACGTGCTGTGTGCGTTATCAAAGTACACACGCACGGCCAGATGAAATCTATTTGTTTTATGCGGGTTTTATACATTGTTTTGACATCGGTTATCGTGCAAAAAGATTAGAAATCTTTTTAAAAATCTTTCGTATTGACGATTTGCGCGCGCAGAACTTTGCGGCTCGTTACGTCATTAAGGTGACTCCCTAGAGTTTCTACAAAAGTGACTATACGAACTGGCAAGACTTACAAAAGAAATCCTAGTTCTGTTGTCTTCCAATGTTTGTTCCTGAATTTCACCTTAGTTGGCTCCCCATAGTTGGCTCCCTATAGTTTTATGACCGCGCGCGCGCTGATGATGCGAGCTGTAGTAATCTGCGCGCGCTCACATAAAATCGTAGGTGTTTCCTGATTTTTATGACGTCAGCACAGCCAAAAAAAGCAAAGTTAACAGTAAATTTTCTCGCGTTTCCTTCGGTGAATTTTTTTTTTTAATTTTGCACATTTTGAGATACTAACGCTACCTTTCATATATTATTTTATGGAAAAATTCTGTCAGAGCAATCCAGTTTAATGGTTTAAATAAGAAATCACGTGATATCGGTGAATCCGTCTGAACGACCCCACATTTTTTCCCCTGTAAAATGTTAGTCAAAATCATTTTCACAAAATAGGAAAGTTTAAAAAAATTTTACCGAGGAAATATCAAAATATTTAAGAAAAAAGACGAATTAATGGCAAATATCTGTCATCTTTTAGCTGCTTTGTTGCCATGACAACGGCCTATGCCTAAGAAGCAAAACCTGAAAAATAAGGATAATAATGTTGGTAACCTTACTGGTAAAATTCAGGAATAAAGATTGCAAGACAACAGAACTAGGGATTCTTTTGTAAGTCTTGCCAGTTCGTATAGTCACTTTTCTAGAAACTCTAGGGAGCCATCTTAATAGCGCCTTTTTACTGTTAATTTTTCGCTATTTCCCCAACGAATTGTACCCGGCGAAATTATGAAAATAACCGGCGATATCGCCGTTTGACAACCCTGGGTGCAATATTATCAGTCCAGTGTAAGGACGCCCTGGTCCCTTTGTTGTTGCCAGGGTCCTGTTGTTAAGGTCCTGTCCCACTGTTGGGCCTGTTTGCAGTGGCGTAAGGATGGACATTCGCGGCCGCTTTGGTATCGACTTTCACGGAGCTTGGTGCCTTGCTCGTTGATTTGTCGTTTGGCCAGACACTTTGCCCTAAAACAGCGAAAAAGACATTATTCCAGAAAATGTCCGATAAGGCACATGACGGCCATTCACGACAGAACTCAATGTAATGTGTGGATATTCTTTTTGTTTGTGGTTCAAATCCTGACCATTTAAATACGAGCTTTTTAGCAACACTTTCCTGTAAAGTTCTTTATTATGCTGCAAAAGGGGCTTCAAACTTTTTGAGTGTGTGGAGGAAATTCTAAAGTGTGACCATTCAAAAGAAAGCTTTTTAGCCATACTGTTCTGTTAAGCTCTTTATTATGTTGTACAAGGTGCTACTAAGATCTGAGTCCGTGGATGAAATCGTAGTGTTACCATTCAAATGAAAGTTGCTGAGTAGAGCAAAACAGCAATAACAACAAAATGAGTGGTTTACCTTTGTCTGATTTGGAACCTCTTCCTTTTGTGACTTTAGCAGGTTTGAGTCCTACAAAGCAGGAAACGAAGAATATCAGACGTCATATAAACAAACTCAAAACCAATCATTCCTGTCCCCGCCTGCTCTCGGGGATTGTTCTTGAGAAGAGCTGGCTGCTGCACACAGGCTATTCACAGCGGTCAAACACACGACGCGTGCGCAGTTCACGCCATAATTCTACAAAGGAAAATACAGACAACTGTCGAAAGTTTCACCTTAACCGCAAAACTTAACGACGTTTCTGAAAACGTAAGCTTTTTACTTTGAGCATGTGTTCAGAATGAAGTAACTGGCATCCACAAGTTTTATCGGCGCGAAATTTGGTTTGTCGAGACATTTCATGCATCGTTTTCATACGAACTTTGCGCTCGTAAAGTCTGAACTTATTCAAATTTGAAGGCTCTGAAAAACCGGAAAAGACCTTGTTTTTTGCGTTTGACCGCTGTGAAAGTCGTTCTGAGTTTGGCACTGGTTGTGTTTCACAGCGGTCAAACGCATGACGCATGCGCAGTTCCCACTGTAACTTTACAAAGGAAAATAGGCAGGGAAAAACAGACAAATGACGAAAGTTTATCTTTAACCGCAAAACAGAACGCCGTTTCTGAAAACTTAAGCTTTTTACGTTGAGTATGTGTTCAAGATGAAGTAACTGTCATGTACAAGTTTTGTCGGCGCGAAATTCGGTTTGTCAGGACATTTTCTGTATCGTTTTCATATCTTCGCGCTCGTAAACATTTGAACTGATTCAAATTTCAAGGCCCCGAAAGACCGGAAGTGACGTAACTTTTTGCATTTGACCGCTGTGAACTGATTGTGGGCTTTTGTTTCGAGCTCTGACTGGACCATAAACACTTTCCTTTATCTTGGAGATTGCTCAAGTATCAGGATCACCAGAGAAAATCAGCTTTCAGCAGTCAACTTTCAAACTTACCTTTTCCGAATGTGACAGCAGCCACTAAAGAATTGAGATCAGGATTAACTGCGGATGAACTTCTGGAGGCTGAAAGAGAAAATGTTAGATCAAATCGAGGTAATCAAAAGGAATAAAAGGGTATAAATGTCTTACAGGAGAAGAAAACGTTTCTCAGTCCATACACAAAGCGTGCTGCACTCATTACAAGAAATCTCCCATCCGGAAATACTTTCTAGCTGATAAGTACCCAATTACTTCGAGGCTCTCTCCGATTACACACAATTTGGTAAATCATAGCATTGCCAACTTTTGTGACACAGCAGTCACGCAATACCTGCACTCTGCTCTCCTTCCCAGTCCTCTCTCGCATTTGTTATGAGTTCAATCAGATTGGAGGCAAGCTCATTTAACGTGGCAATCTGTTTCTGAAATTGAACGCAAACAGGGAAACTGAACAAATTAGACTGGCTTTTTTGAAAGAGACGTCATCGGGAATTCAATTTTACGGGCTCCCACTATAGCAGGCCACCCTTAACTCCTTTCATTCTCTCCCTCCTCCCCTAAGAAAGGTCTTCTACCAACCTACCCTAAGCCAAGTTAGGTCACCTTAAGCATGCCCCTTGAAAGAAATATTCCTACTCCTCTCTAGACGGGACGCTAGTCCGTCGTAGCGTTAATCCTAGCATATTTCCCAGTGCCCAGTTATACACCAGGGTAGAGCAAGACAATGTGCAGTAAAGCTTCTTGTCTACGGAAACAACACAACACGATGCAGAGACTAGACTCGAACCACCTAGCCTACGAGCAGGCTCACTTAGTATGTTATTCGCGCAAGTATCTTGGCGGTGGAGCCGCGACTTGCGAGACGGCGAGCGAAGCGAGCCGGCGAGAAGAATAATGCACAAAGTCAGCCTGCTCGCAGTCCGACTCTTCCTCAGCGCAAAGATCAACACGATCAAACTGATTTTGTTCTGCTGCGGCGGTATCAATTAGACGATCGAGTAGAATTTCTGACAAACGTAGCTGAATTGTATTAGACTTTTTCCCTTACCTGAGCCTGATCCGGAGGAATATTCGTTGCTATGGTTTCCAGCTTTTGTTCTGACTCCTCTATCTCAGGATCATACTTTGTTCGCAAGTAGTCTGGGACTAAATAAATAAATAATTAAATAAATAAATAAATAAATAAATAAATAAACAAATAAATAAATAAATAAATAAATCATTAGCCCTCAGAAGAAAAGGTACAAAATTAAAACTCTCAATCCAAAACATGGAAGATACAGGAAACCAGAAATAGAAATTAAAACACAGACACAAGGCTAGATGTTGTAAATTCCGAATTCTTTCCTATTTCTAACATCGAAGTGTATTGTTGCATTCTCCCACACAAACTCTTTGATTTCGCGGCGATGTGCAACACGCTAATATATGTGCAAAATGCGTGGCCAAGCCCAGGCTCTCATAGTGCGCTTGGGCTCCCTGTGGTTCTCACTAAGAGTCCAAAGAAAGGGAAAATTTTTATCCTTGGGATTGTGCTTCTGCTTATAATTGCGTCGAGCTCGTGTTCACGGTAAGATAAGTGCTCTTATGCCTGAACTTTTGCTTGTGTCGAGAGCGAATTCAGTCCTTACAGTCAATCTCGGTTAGAACAATTTAAATCTTCTTAGAAAGGAATCGCGTTCCAGGTTTCTACAAAATATGACAAATTGCAAAATATATACAGCTTTTGCCCAGATTGCCCATTTAACTTTTCCATGACAAGAGTCCAAATTTGAGTTATGTAAAGTGATTCTAACTTTTAAGCCGTGGATAAAATCCTAAAGTGTGACTATTGATTTAAGTGGAAGCTACCAGAGCAGTACTCTCATGTTTCTTATGCTGTACAAGGTGGTTCTAACTTTTGAGTCTGCCGATGAAATCCTAAAGTGTGACCATTCAAATGAAAGCTACTGAGCAGTGCTTTCCTGTGGTGCTGTTTATTATGCTGTACAAGGTGGTTTTAACTTTTGAGTCTGTGGATGAAATCCTAAAGTGTGACCATTCAAATGAAAGCTATTGAGCAGTACTTTCTTGTGGTGCTGTTTATTATGCTGTACAAGATGGTTCTAACTTTTGAGTCTGTAGATGAAATCCTTAAGTGTTACCATTCAAATGAAAGCTACTGGGCGGTACTTTCTTGTGGTGCTGTTTATTATGCTGTACGTGGTGGTTCTAATTTATGATTCTGTGGATGAAATCCTCGAGTGTGACTTTTTATTTGACAGCTATGGAGAAGTACTTTCCTACGTTGAGTTTAACCTCTTATCGTATTGATAGCTTTCAAAACTGACATATCCAAGTCAAATAAAAGTGTTAGTGTTTATTTATTGGCACAGCAGTAAGTTGTAGAAAGTTGTTATAACTATTGAATCTGTAAGTCTGCAGAGAATTTCTAGGTGCTTGTTTAACAAGCCTTCCAATGGAGCAACAGGGTGCATCCTGCTTAATTAACTCGGCTCTTAAGATCACTGGGAGGCGTGACTACCGCACGTGACCCGGTACATGTAAAAAAGTCTCCAATGTCAGTTCTCTCCCGCCCTCTGTGGGTTACGGGAGGAGAGAGCTGACATTTCAAACTATACGCAAAAATACCCTTTATTAGAAAAGGAGAATTTGATCAGCTCAAGTTCCAAATTTTTAAAACAAATCAATTTTCATTTTTCAAAAATGGTGAAAAAGTTGACACAACAATTCAGTAAAGAACCGTTTATCAGCTTTCATTCGAGTGGTTTCAGTTGAAGGTATTGTTCACAGACCCGTAAATCACAACATGTGATTCAAAAGTCAAGACTATCCTAGTGGTTTCAGTTGAAGGTATTGTTCACAGACCCGTAAATCACAACATGTGATTCAAATGTCAAGACTATCCTAGTACTCTAAGTGAACGCAGACTGCTAGCAGTCTCTTTCTGAATAGTCGAGAGGGCGCACGAAATAGCTGAGAGCGCTAGCTATCAACAGCGCGGCGAGATTAGGGCGAGGAGAAAAACGCGAGAAGAGACTGTGGGGACCCTTTCTTTTCCTTTCCCGCCGGCCCCCCTTCGCACGTTCGCTCCAGGTTTCGGCTTTTTCGCACGGCTATTTCGCGCGCCCTCTCGACTATCCAGAAAGGGCCTGCTAGCAGTCAAAAGTGAACGGGTTACTTAGTTCTTGCGCGATTGAAAACATCCTGCAGTATAAGAAGTATATTGTTTCAGGAGCCCATTATGGGCTTCTGATTGTTTTCATATAAATAAATGTTTCTACGCGACATTAAAAGTCAATATATCATCAATGTTCTTCTAACAGTTGCGCTGATCAAATGACCACGGCACCATAGGAAGGGTAGTGAGCACGTACACCTTGTGATGTTCCCCTTGGAGCTGCACTGTAAGGGGGGGGAGTTTCATTTGCTCTTGTTGTTTCAGGCTGGTATGGTGGGGGAGCGATTGTCTCCTGCTGTTCATACTGAGGTGGAGGACACTCTGGGTAAGATTGTTTGTTGGAAGATGGATCCTTTCCCGGGTAGGGCGGTGGGTTTGTCTTTGATGTGTCACGAGTGTTGGAAACGGAATTGTTATAGTAACGAGGCCACATGAAATGACGGAAAACGCAGTCAAAGCACTTGCCAATAAAGCAAAGGAAGACAATAACGCCGACCGCGCCAAATAAAATAGCGGCTGTATTAACGCATTCATCGTCGTCTTCGTCGTGGCATTTTCCATTGCAACAACGTCTACTTGTACTTCCGCAATCGGAGTCGCTTTCACACGACCAACAAGGACTTTTCGAGCATTTATTACTACAACAATGTTCATTCCGTCCACAGTCGGAGCCGCTTAAGCATTTATCACCGGTGCAGTTTTTGCGGCATTTTCTGTCTTTCAGTAGAATGCTAACACGGCAACAACTGCCTAAACGTCCACAATCAGCGTTAGTCTTACATAAATCTCCCACGCAGTGTTGATCGTCTGCACAAGAGTTACCGCAGCAACTTTCCCTGTTGGAACAATTGGAATTGGAGGTACAATTGCGACCGAAGAGGCAGCTCGATCCGAGTACACACTCGTCATTGCAGCAGACGTGATCCATATAATCACAATCATAGCACGAAGTATAAACGCCGGCAGTGACAGAATGAAACAAGGAAACGATCAGCATAAATATCAAAACACATCTTCTTAATGCAAGCGTACAAATCACAGCCATGACCTCTCGATACCTTTGTAGTTTCGGTTCGGTTTAGAATACCACCTTCATACATGCAGACAGTGGCTTTAAAACAATTGACTGAAAAGAAGATGATGTCACTGATTTATTATTTTTACGTGTGTTGTCTTGTACTAATCTTGTGACAGAACGAAGGTCGTGTAGTAGTCCATGGTGACTCTCACATGCTTGTCTGGGGGTGCGTTTTATTGACATTAAGACGAAACGAAATGAGCTTGAGATATCTGGATTTAGTTTTTGGAATTTTCAGTGAGATTTATATTTTTGGAATTTAGTTTAGTTGTGATCATCGAGCTGTGATTTGCGTTCGACCATTAAGAGGCGCTTATGACTTTGTGGTGTGAAATCACCCAAAAAACGCCCTTCATTTGAAAAGACAAACTTGACCTTTCGCTACTAAGGCCATTCAACGTCAAAAAAATCCATCGCCATCTACATGTTTAGAAAATTTTGATTTAAGGACAAAAACAAAAAACAGCTTTCCTGCCTTCATTTAAATGGTTTCACTCGAGGGTTTGTCCGTAGACCCCAAAAATCGCGTTGCAAGATTAAAAAATGAACGTGTTATTAACTTAAATAGTGTTAGCACAAAATGAAAGAAGCACGCAAACAGAACAGACATCAAGTCCCATACACTTTGTTTGTTTTAAAAGAGCTTAAATATTTGTAGTTTACGCCCAGCCGGATCTCAACGTTTTTTATTTTTTATTTTTTGCCCACTTGAGCACGAACCTGGAAATGTTCTTAACTGTGTGAAACTTTGTATTGATATTGATCGGTTGCCATTTTTATTCAAGAGAAGAAAGTTCGATAAAGTAAAGCCATATGGTGCAGTTTCTGTTAGCCTCCTACGTACATCTTCTTTTGGCTGGTCACGCAATCCTCCCTTCTTTTAAGTAATTGATTAGAAGCTAAAGTCATTGATTTGTTAATTCTAACGCTGTATGTGTATTGCCTTGTACTGATCTTGTGACTGTAGGCCGTGAAATAAGTCACTGCGAAAGACACCCGATATACCATTTTCCGGAATAAGACTGAACAAAATACCTCGTGGAGTGAAAATTTGATATGTCTAGGACTATTTCTGAAACTATTTAAAAAAATAAAACGTCACGAGGGTCATGCTACCCGTAAAGAGGTGCAGATGACGTCAATGGGTGATTAAGCGGGACCTGGGTACAGAGTCCATGGTTGTTTGTCTGAAGAATGTTGAAATGTCAAAAATTCTCCTGAACCCCGCCAAAAAATCGCTCTCATAAGTGGTAAAATTGACCTTTTCAAGAGTGCCCGCGTTCAGAATTGTCGAAAATCTCGGATCTCAGTTTGGAAATTGTTCAAAAACAAAGAACACCATAATGAGAAGGTACAGCTTATCAAGTCTTATTTGAATGCTCACACTTTGTCCACAAACTTAAAATTAAGAATGACAGTACATTGAGAAGATCACGGTTTCACGGAAATGTCCTAGCTACAATGTAAAACCTTGAAGTCATCTTTGGCATCGCTTTAGATATATATGAACAGTACATTCATTCAAAGGTTGTTTTAAATCGATTTCTTTTCCCTTCACAACATTCATTGTGAAACTCCTTTTGAAACTTTTGAAATTCCTTGTGAAACTCATTGTGAAACTCCTTTTTTATCTCATTTTAAAGCTAAGCTTAAACTTAAATTTTAAATTGTTTTTATAATTTTTATAATTGGTGTTGTTTTTATTTTTAAACTAGCTTTCGCTTCTTAATCACTGTTCACCAGTATTCCACTTCAACTGGCCCTAGACTGCACTGAGACCGCCATCAACAACTCTACTATTGAACTACCGCTACCTACAGACGACTTAATGGACTTACTGAACCTTTGTCTTACTTCTACGTATTTTCGGTGCAACAGCAAGCACTACAAACAGTTGCACGGAACAGCTTTGGGCTCACCAGTTTCCATTGCTGTTGCAGAAATCGTTATGCAAAATATCGAGGAACGAGCCCTCGCAACTTACAAACGAACACTACCACTCTGGCTACGTTACGTTGACGATACCTTTACAGCCGTACACAAAAACGAAATCGACGATTTTCACGAACACCTCAACGGACAAAACGTCGGCATACAGTTTACTAAGGAGATCGAGGAAAATGGTAAAATACCTTTTCTAGACTGCTTAGTTACCCGCGACAATAACGAACTACGGACGACAATTTACAGAAAACCGACACCGACAGACTACTCGACCAGTCATCTTACAACCCAACTTCTCACAAAGCTACGACTATACGGACCCTGACAAGACGCGCGCAACTAGTTTGTGACTCACCTGGCAGCTTAACGGACGAAAACAAGTACTTAGACAACGTTTTCAACAAGAACAATTACAACCGGGACTTTATTAGACACAACACTTACAGAAACTCCGAACGAAACGCTACGACCACTAACGCGACACCTGTCACTACTGCAACCATACCTTACATCAAAGGGACTTCTGAAACTATCGCACGAATCCTACAACCTTACAACATCCGCGTTGCTCACAAACCTATCACTACTTTACGACAGCTACTGACGAACGTTAAAGACAAAGACGAACCGAGCGACAGACGGGGAGCAGTTTATAAAATCAAATGCTGCGACTGCCAGGCCACTTATATTGGTGAGACCGGCAGAAATCTGAACGTCCGACTGACTGAACACAAACGAGCGACTAGAAATGGTGATATCAACAATCACATTGCTGAGCACCATTTAAAAAGAAACCACAGAATCGACTGGGACTCTGCTGAATGCGTTACCTACAGTACGGACTACTATCAACGAATCACTCTGGAAAGCTGGTTTACTGACTTAGAACAAACACCACTGAACCGTTGCCAACAGCTACCTGCACCTTACAAACGACTGATTGCCGACAATAACAAGACAGACAAACAATAGACAAACCGACTTATTTGACTAACAATAGACCAACGGACATTTGACTAACAAAAGACGGATCGAAACGCACCAATCACGTTTAACAGTCTTCACAGCCAATAACATCACGGCTTAACTGACAGACGACCAATAACATCACGAGATCGTCGACCAATCAGGACAACGACCAGAGCCTTATAACATCTACTGACGATTCACAGTTCACTTGACTCTGATGATGACTTCCGCTCAGGTTGTCGAAACGTCAGTCAATGTCACCTCAAACAGTACTTCTCAGGACTACACTCACCCGGACGATCACAATTTACCGAATTATGATATGACTCCTGGGTTCAAACCATTTACAGCTTTTCATTTGTAATTAGTTTTTAATCTTTTGTAGTTAGTTTTTTAATTATTTTCTCTAGATATGTGCAGAGCCCCACCGAAGAGCACCTTTTGGTGAAGTGGGCTCCCTGCTAAAATATTAATTATTATTATTATTATTGTTATTATTATTATTGTTATTATGATTATTATTATTATTATTATTATTATTATTATGATTATTATTATTATTATTATATACAGTTTAATGTTCGCGTGAGTGACAGCGAGCAACTTTTCACGTCATATCGGATTTTGTTCGCAAACGTAGGCACGTAATGTGTACAGAAGTGATTTCAGTTCTTTCTGATTCTTTTACCCGAAGAAGCACAAAACCGAGTTGCAAAAAACTGGAAGCATGCCAAATAATAAATAACAATGAATGGCACTCAAAGTAAACACTGAGAAATCTCAGAAGATAACTGTATACTAAAACAAAGTTCACGGGACTTCATTCTCTAATCTCATTGCATTATTTGTGTTTCTGGGGTCTGATTCATGTGGGGTGCAATGAACTAGTGTGTTGACAACATTTACCACTTGGACACCTGAAGTTTTAATATAAGGTTAGTATTACATGTAAATATATTCTGATCTCAGTGCTTCTACGTACCAACTTCGTGGTTAAAAGCTTGTACCCTTCCCTCAGTGGCTTTCTATAAGGAAAAGAAAGGATCAGGCTGACAAAATGGGAATCTTTGGGTATTAGCAGGGGACAGAAGCTAGGAATTTGCCACAGCTACCAATACAAACCCCATACATTTTCAAAGGGAAAATTACAAGTAAATAGAACAAGTTTTTTCCTGGCTATCTTTTCCTTTCCTCAACTACTTCAAAATTTGGTGACGTCCCTGGTATCTTTGGGGTAGACTGGAAGGTGAATTAACTTTTAAGGATCCAAGTTACCCACCCAGTATAAATGAATATTGTGCAAGTTTTGAAAATGTTTGCCTCCTCAAGATCTCTACTAGACTGAAGCAAAGTTTCGAGTGACTTGTTTTCAGAGGTTCTTAAAATGACTGAATATTGGTCAAAGATTTCTGGTTATTAGTTTTTGTTTAAGTGTTCAAAAATTAGATTCCTAAAAATGCCAGGTGTCAAAAAGCTCTTTGGAACCTGTAATTTTAACCCTTTAAGCCCCAGTAGTGACAAGCATCTAATTTCTCCTTACAGTAACATTACTTGATCAAACATACAGGTCATGAGAATTAAGAAAATGATTACTAAAGATAAGATGTCTTGATGTGTAGGCAAATTCTCCCAACTGGTACCATAAGAAATATATGGAGAATAGTGAGGAGAACATGTATGTTGATATTGGGGCTTAAAGGGCTAGCCTGGTTATAATGCACATGTAGCTCTATTGTTTTCAGGGCTAGTATCGCTGATTTGTCGCTTGTTTAATTTATGAAATATATTGTTTTCTCAGCCAATCCTGGGAGGCATTCTAGAGAGCTATGTGGCTATGTAGCTGTGTGTGCCCTGAAAATGTTTAATGTGACAAAAAGGAGATTGTCACTGTCACAAAAAGAAGGCTATACTCTGGTTTCCGCAGCAGAAAGAACCAGTAACTACACGTACTTTCAACAGGTCTGTTCACATGCATGTGCTTACCTGAATATCTGGGTCCGCTTCTTGTTGCACCAACAGAGGCAACAAAACCAAGTTTCTGAAGAAAGGTGTTTTCTCATTCTTGAGTAGTTTGGTCAGTGTGTTGACCTGGCCTGTGAAAAAAAATTTAATGTAATTTGAATCCCAGTAACTTAAATCACCACGTGGGGAATAGACTTGTTCACATAATAAGCCGGCAGAATTTTGGCCAAAATGGGGCGTTTCACTTTTAGATTTTTTAATCTAATCTTGTAGAGGAAACACTGAAAATTTTTAAGTTAAAGATAAAAAAAAAATGTGAATGCTGCAGGAAAAGAGATAAAGTAATAAGTTGAAGAAGCATTTTAAGTATGATAGTATGTGGGAACAGCTTCATTTGATTGGCTGGCTGTTGTTAGTGTAATTATCGTGGGTTCTAGTTCTACTACTTTGTGTTGTGATGTATTGGACACTTATCTGAACAAGTGTACCTGTTGTTATTGTTTGACCGAGGATTGCGTATGGTTGGAAATGTTCTTTTTTAGCAGAATCCAGCAGGATAATTCTTTTCTTAACAAACTTTTTGCATGTAGATTTGTCAGGCAGAATAGCCAATTTTTTCTAACAGAATGTAAGTCAGTCTAGCAGAGAGACAAACTGAGTTTAAACAAACATTTTAAAAATAATGGTATTAAAATGCTCTAATGTACAATTTACCAGATAGAAGAGCATAGTTGTCTAAGACTGAGGGCCTAAACATAAAAAAAAAGAATACATCAGATATTAGTCTGAGAAAACAGATCTGCATTCCTTAAAAATATTTTCATGTCTTGGCATAATGCATCAGTCAATTCCAGCAGTGCCCATGTGACCCCCAGGCCAACCCCTTGACATTAGCATTTTCAACAAGCATTTTTCAACAAAAATGGCAAATTTCCAGGGTGAGGACAAATAAGTCTGTCAAATTCCCTGGGCTGGGAGCAAAAAAGAAGGCAAATGCCCCACCCCCAGGATCATCTAGAAAGCAACACTGCTCAAGATTTAATAACATTTAACGAGAAAGTGTCACTCATCATTATTTTGGATGCTGTTTGATAGTTTACTTGTGCATCTATCCTCCCATTGTTCGTTTCCTTTGATGCCACTTATCAGCAACATGCCAAATACCTTATTATAGGAAATTAACGCTTGTGTTAATTAAGGTATTTAAAATTAACATGACTTAAATTAATGCGAATTGAAGGGAAAATTACTCCCCAATAAAGGAAATTAACGCAAAAGAGGGGGTAAAATTTCAAAATGGGGGAAATTAACACGATTAGCACAAAAAAACACCTTGTGGTCTCAACTGGAACAAATTTATTTCTAACTGAATATAAAGATCACAAACAAAACAGGTCTACAGGTGTGCAAGGCAAATTCTTTACAGACAGTGTGCGTTAAATTCTGCCTAAATGTATCAAAGCAGTGGGTGTCAAGAATGTCTGGACTGTATCCAGAATATGGGATTAAAATGATGGAAATTAAGGTCGTGGAAATTAACGCTCCACTTAATTATGAACGCAGAAATTTATGCTCACAGAAATTAACGCGACTTATTTCATGGAGCGTTAATTTCCTATAATAAGGTATGTACTTGACATGTGCTTTTGGTATACTATTTGGTTCAATTATTCATTTATTTATTTGATTTTGATACGCACAATTCATAAGCTGTTTATTTAATAATAAGCTAAGAAATACTTTTAAATATATTAAGTTATTGAAGAACTGAAAATGCATGATCTGTATTTAACAAAATGCCAAAAATGTAAAAGATTTTTACAAAAGTGATCATCTTGGATTGCTTTACAAAATCCATAATTTCAATATTACGTGCAGGACCAAAACCTGACAAGGGTGTTAAATGCCCCAGGGTCGTCCAGGGGGTAGGCAAATGCCTTACCCCTAGGCAGTGATAAAATTTCAAATGCCCCATCCCCAGGATTAAATGCAAATGCCCAACTAATGCCTAGGGGGATAGGCACCACTGGAATTGACTGATACATAATTATACTACCCTGTTGCTAACTATTAGATTGATAAAAAACAAATCATCTAAATCCAATTCATTCATCTGATTTGTCTTGCAGTGCTCTTGCCACCACTGCATCGCAAGTTACACAAAAAAATTGCCCAGTGTAACAGCACCTTTAGGGTTCAACATGTACGATGAAAAAAAAAAAAAGAGAGACATGACAGGGACTACTTGTTTGAACAAATTGATGTTGAACCAGGCCCACAAAATCGGACTCTAGTGCAACTTACCACACTCCTTTCAAATTTTAGATGTTGCCTTTTTCATTTTATGTGAGAGTATCCCGCTCCCCTAAACCAAATTTTTCAGTTTCATGACTATCAAAATTGACAATTAACATGAAAACAATATTAATCAACTTGAAATCATATCAACATTAGTCAGATTTTCCACTAGCGTCCAGTATCAA
The DNA here is from genome assembly GCA_964030785.1 of Siderastrea siderea. Lineage (NCBI taxonomy): Eukaryota > Metazoa > Cnidaria > Anthozoa > Scleractinia > Rhizangiidae > Siderastrea > Siderastrea siderea. The sequence goes on from OZ034976.1 coordinate 9,637,577, forward strand.
TGGATTAAGTGATATCGATTGATATTGATTCTCACGAATCATCGATTTTTTTGGTCACACAATGAGCTTTCAGCTTTTATTAAAAAACCAAAAGTTTAATACAAATTACCAGTTCATTTGCTCATGCTCAAGCTTGACCAGAAAAGCCTGGATTGACTCTTTTAGCTCCTGAACTCGGCTGGCGACCGCCTCCAAAGACACCTCTAACAACTTCTCGTCCTATAGATCACAGTGGAATCATTCTAGTTTATTACAACTTAACCAAGGTGACATTTGAAAGATTAATTTAGGATCTGAGATATTCACATCAAATTGTTAGGGTTCCTTTTAAATGTTGGCCAGAATAAATAATAATAATAACTGATTAGTTTTACCCTAAAATTAACGTTAAGTTACGAGATCTCAAACCTGCATATTGAACCGCCTGACGTTGTGTCTTTGGTCGTCTTTGCGATCCTTTGCGATTTACTTGTCGTCCGCCATGTCTGCGCCCGCGATTGTAGCAAATACAGAAATGTTTACATGCGCACGCAATGGAATTTAACAAATATGGCGGACGAGTTCGTCAAATGCCCAAGAGTTTGAAATGTAAGGTAATAGCCCTTTCAGTGGCCTGCATTTACTCGGTTTTTACAATCTATGCCCTTCATGTTCTCCTCTCGAGTGAGGATGAGCCTAAACACCCAAAACGATTCTCGATTGCGTCTAAATCGCCCGTAAAAGCCCATAATGTTTACAAGTCAATATCTAGTACCTCACGTTCTCAAAATGCACGATTGGACGTCGAAATTTGGGGAAAAGCGGCGATCGGATTATATCTTTGGGAACATATCCTCGAGGGTCCTTTAGAAGAGAGGCTGGGAGGAGTGTGGAGTTATGGACAGAAGCAAGTTGGTAATGTCAAGTTTACATTTCGGACTGGTCCAGGAGTTGTACCTGATAAGGTTCCAAAGCAAACAGGAAATCTTGTGCTCGTGATTAACGGTAGAGAACCGAAAAAGGTGGAATTTGCGAAGGCCTGGCTTGATTCTCTTGCAAATTTCCCAAATCTTCGACATGTAGCAGTGGTAATGTTAGGAAACGAACGCTGCGAAAATGAATGGTTGTTTTCATATATGCAAAACAATGGCGGACTTGTTCAAGTTGCCTTCATCGTTTATGACATTCCCTACGCGGATTCTTTAACATTTCACCAGTGGCCGTTAGGAGTTGCCACCTACAGGAATTTCCCCAATGTACATTTTCTCTCTGCTGATGCCCACAAACATCGAAAATTTAGATGCAATTTTTTGGGAACTGTTTACCCAAAATCCTCTCGTGTAGTACTTCAAAGTGTTATAAAACAGTTTAAACTAGATGATGTCTGTTTTGTAAAAACAAGAGATAGCTGGGTGCCCGAAGAAAGTTCTGAATCAGCTAATGACTTTCGTTACGCACTTGCTAACAGTGATCTAACCCTGAATCCAGTAGGAGTGAATACAGAATGTTATCGCATATATGAAGCATGCTCTTATGGATCAGTACCTGTGATTGAAGATGTCAGTACACCTGGACAATGTAGAAGTGATCACAAAATGTCTCCCTTGCACCTGCTCAAAACATTCAAGGCTCCATTTATATACATAAAAGATTGGCGAGAACTGCCAAGAATCATAGAAAATGAGATGCGCTTAACGCATGAGGAGATTGTTGAAAGACGGCAAAAGTTATTGTCTTGGTACAAAAGTTTTAAGGAAGCTTTAAGGGACAAGTTTGTTGATGTAATACAAAATAAATTTTCAACATAAAATTTGAATTTCTATTGTAATTTATTTGAACTTTCAGTTTTGTAGTTCAAGAGGTTATCTATAATGACTAAAAATTGCATAGGCAGTGGCAGGAAGGCCATGGGGTGCAAACTTCCCACTTTGTATGCCCTTTTAATCCTAGTTCCTGCCCCTGATTTGTTGTGTCCTGCCTCTTCATGAGGAACTTAGGCCATGAAAAAAATTCGCAGCATGTATTCATTAAAAGCGATATTTGACGCGAATCATTTCTGTCAGCAATGTAAAGCGTTATATCAACACGTGCGGTCGGCATGTGTCCGTGCGGTTATTTAACAGCGTGACATACATTAAGATTATGAGAAAAGCGATCACGTCGTAAAGCAAAAATTATTACAGGAAAGAACGAGCGCAGTCAGCGCAAGTGCGGGAATTTTAAGGTTAGTAAGTCTGATTTTCGGTTAACCTTCTTCTGGCTCTGTCGAATGCCAACAACAGAAAGGGTTTAAGTTGCACGATTTGTCACCATACGCCAGGAAACGAGACCCAAAACAGAACCAGAGAATTATTCAGTCTTGTCACGCCGTTTGTAATGATGTTCGTCGTTTCAGTTTTATGATATATTTTCTTTGCTGGACTGCCACCACAGTCCTTTGTGGCAATCAAAACCGGGTGATTTTAGTAGATTTTCCTGGGCAGGCTGTCAAAACAGAATCATAATTTTGTGTGAGAATTATCTGGCGGGAATTTATTATTTATTTACGTAAGCCTGCAAATTCTCCTCGATGCCTCTTAGAAAGATATTAATTTGCTTTACTAAGGTGCGTTGATTTGTATGTAGGTCGAGCAAAGAACGCAACATCGATCAGTTTTTTGACTAAGGCTATTGATTTTTATGTGAAGAAATGTATGTTAGAGGACGCATGGGACGTGGCGCTTTCATGACTCCGATTATAATTTATTCGAGCTACACTGGTATCATGTATTAACATTCCCCAGCTTTATTGAGTTTTCCTTTTGATATTTTACTTCCTGTATTTCAAGTATAGAAGGTTTTCAACCTAATTATTGTAGCGACATCTTGGGTAATACCAGGTTTTCTTCAAAACATGATATTGCATTTGTGTTTTGCGTGTAACACAATGCTGGCGGGAAATATGAGGTTTTGAAAATCGTTGCGTCTTAACGACGTGTCCGATCTACGATGCTATGGAATCGAGTCAAAAAGAGACAAGAGGCCTTTGGTAAGTGGCAATCATAATTACGATTTTGTACATACCTTGAGACGAAATATTAGCATCGCGTTCTTTATTCTGATTTCCTTAGATAATATGCTGTACCTGGAAACTCGATCGCTATCATTGCGCTTTAGCTTATTCAGTTTTCCTTGGCTAGAATATACCTGGAAGCGATAAGTTTAACATCGTGCTTAATCTTATTCTGTCTTCCTTGGGTAGCATATACCTGGAAGAGGAATGTCTAACATCGCGCTTTAGCTTATTCTGTCTTCCTTGGGTAGCAGATACCTGGAAGCGGAATGCTTAACATCGCGCTTAAGCTTTATTCTGTCTTCCTTGGGTAGCAGATACCTGGAAGCGGAATGTCTAAAATTGCGCTTTAGCTTATTCTGTCTTCCTTGGGTAGCAGATACCTGGAAGCGGAATGTCTAACATTGCGCTTTAACTTATTCTGTCTTCCCTGGGTAGCAGATACCTGGAAGTGGAATGTCTAACATCGCGCTTTAGCTTTATTCTGTCTTCCTTGGGTAGCAGATACCTGGAAGCGGAATGTCTAACATTGCGCTTTAGCTTATTCTGTCTTCCTTGGGTAGCAGATACCTGGAAGCGGAATGTTGTCTAACGTTTTAGCTTATTCTGTCTTCCTTGGGTAGCAGATACCTGGAAGCGGAATGTCTAACATTGCGCTTTAACTTATTCTGTCTTCCCTGGGTAGCAGATACCTGGAAGCGGAATGTGTAACATCGCACTTTGGCTTATTCTGTCGTTGCAGCAATCAAAAGCGATCGAGCGATAATAACTGGCCTAAATAGGCGATGTATTGTGTCATCTCGCCTAAGCCTTAGCTTGTAGTGTTTGGTGCTGGAGCAAGGCAAATAATACCCCGAAAAATTAAAATAAAAGTTTTTCGACATCATGGCTCTGTCGTAATCATTATTACCAGCTTAGCCTATTAAATTAGTAAGCGTAGGATGCGATATTGTTCGCGCTCGTTTTTGCCTTCGCGAGGAAAAATACCACCATTTACGCAGGATACTAAACAAAGTGACTGAGAAGCCAAATTATTTTTATCCGCAATGAATTGTAATAAACATCACTCAGCATTGTCATCTTTTACAGCACACAACTAATTGAAATAACACCTCATCCCATCTTCATGAAGCTACAAGGTGTCAAACCATGGCATTAAGTTACTTATGCAAATTAGCTGAGGGCACATTCAATGTGCCCTCAGCTAATTTGCATAATAGGTTTTGGGCGGCTGGAAGCTCGTCATGCCTTTTTTGACTGCAAAATAATGTGCAACTTTGTGTAATTTCTTTTCCTGCAGTTGTTATTTCTTCCACCTCCTGCCACCTTGAGAATCCTGCTTCCCTCCCCCTCTTTTTCTGCCCCCTGTACAATTCCTGTAAGTGGGGGTGGGGTGGTGCAGTGGTTAGCACACTGGACTGCAGATCTGAAGGTTGCTGGTTGAAAGGCCCAATCCATGCCATCATGTTGTTTCCCTACACAAGAAACTTTGCCCCACATTGTCTCTCTCCATTCAGGTGTATAAATGGGTACCGGTGACATACTGCTGGGGGTAACACTGTGATGAACAAGCATCCCTTCCAGAGGGGGGTAGTAATACTCCTAGTCACTTCATACTGGGTATCCTGTGATGGACAAGCATCCCATCCAGGGGGGAGTAGCGATCAGTACTCTCGGTTGCTCTCTTCGTGCCACAGAAACTGCAATAAGCCCCAGCCATGTGGGCCTCCTTGGCTCGTGTGTGACTTAACCTTTTTTTCTTTTACACTTCCTGCCTCCTGAGTTCCTTTCCCCCTGTCCCCCTCTACTCATCATGAAAAAGCTTGACCTAATGTGGTTTCAAACAGTACACGTGCCAAGGGAACTTTTGCACCCATATCTGTTGACCAGAAAGGAGTTTGGCTTACAGAAATGTTCAATTGATCATTTTTTTCTCTAGTTGCCATATGCTAGAATAATTCGTTTTAATTTGAAACCATTCCGGAAAAGTTCTGTTTTTTGAACCACATTTTCCGTCTCTCGTGTCTCCATAGGAAACCCAAGCATAATATTTGAATATCATTAAAAATGGCGTTTCAAAATATAAGACTTTGTATGGGATTTCGAAGCGAACATTTTGAGCAATACATAACAACGAACTATCTGAATCAAGTTTATGAAACATTACATGGTGTTGTTTGTTATCCTTACAAAGCATTTTGAGCAATTTTAGGTCCATTTACTTAACTGTGTTAGTACGTGTATAATACATTGACAAGCTTGTCAATGTATTATACACGTACTAACACAGTAAAGTAAATGGACCTAAAATTGCTCAAAATGCGTTGTAAGGATAGCAAACAACACCATGTAATGTTTCATGAACTTTATTCAGTTAGTTTGCTGTTTTGTATTGCTCAAAATGTTCGCTTCGAAATCCCATACAAAGTCTTATATTTTGAAACGCCGCTTTTAATAATATTCAAATATTATGCTTGGGTGTCCTGTGGTGTCTCCATGTAAAATTTGTTCCAAGTTTCTTGACGAGGTTCTCGGAGGTCCTGGGAACTAAATAAAAGACGATTCGTTTCTGGCCAGCGGCTTTGCGCGTGAAAGAAAAAGAAATCGTAGAAACTCGTAAACATGGCGGACGATTTTGGCTGAAACTTCTTAGAACTTGAGTCGTTTCGGGCCTTCTTCTACCCAATGGAAACTTCACTTAACGTTTTTGGTGGTGTATCAATTTGGAACATGTTGCGTTTGGCATAGAAACAGAATGATTGTTGGCGAAGAACCTGATAGAGAGGTTAGTTCCCGGCCCCGTGTTTATGGAAATGCGTTCTTCCTGTTTCGGTTTGTCTTGATGATATAATGTAATATTAGCCATTGTGATCAACAATATTCCTTCCGGGATTGAAATATTTAAAGTTTTGATTGTTCAAATTCCCATCCTCAACCCATTCCCAGGGGTCATTAAATGTCCCTGTCGGGTACCCCTCAGGGGCATGGGCATGCCATGATGAAATCACATCTGACACACATTTTGATTTTATCGGTTGTAGCCTCTTCAATACTCTAAATTATTAAGTTGATGTCTGTGTCATTTTCTCTTGGACTGAAGACAAAGCTCTGTTTTTTTTCCTGCTAACCATTCATCTCTGTAGGGGGGCAGTCCTGCATTGACACAGCAAGCCACTTGAAATCTTCAGCAACTCCCATGTCATAGTCAAATTCACCTTCCCCTAAATGGTCCTGGAATGTCTGAAGGCCAAATTCCCTACTATTTTTAAATTTTCGGTCAAATCGCCCCAAGGGCTATAACTTAAAAAACTAGGGATGTGGCTGAATATGCATTATGGGACCTTGATATTATGGGTGATGTTGACTGAACATTGTAGGTTCAATTAATAACTTTAATAAAGATTTAAAGGGGTCCATGCAATATTGCATGCAGTTGCTAAAAGAACACAGTCTGTGTCCATCCCTAAAATTGTTGTGTGTGTCCTGGTTGTAGAAGTAGAATGCCTTTTGTACAGGGTCTGGAAGGGTATTCTCAGGATCCGGGATTTGACCAAAATACGGTGCGGGATTCGGGAAAACGAAAAATATCTTGACGGGATTCGGGATTTGACTGCTACCAAGGAAATGGGATTCACCAAAATTTGGGTACAGAATGCGGGATTTTGTTGCCTGTCTGTTGGGAATTCAGGAAATCGTCACGACCCAAAAAAACCTTTATAGCGGCAAAAGCGAATCAACCAGGCGAGCACAAAATATCAATCGAAAGGGCCAATCTACATCTTAAATTTATTAGCTTTTGCAGAAATGAGTCTTTTTAATGTATTTTTGGGAAAGAAGAAACGAAATTTGGGACAGCCATGAAAAAAGTGCGGGATGCAGGATTCTCGTGAAAAAGGAGCAGGAATGCGGGATCAGGACCCCCCCTTCCAGACCCTGTTTGTACAAAGAGGTAGATGCATGGTTTAATTCCATAGTGCACAATTGTGCGATTGTCACATCATGTGTAAACTTGACCGAAGTTTGGGACATTGCATATGGCCTTGAATGTGGTTTATGTTACGTACAGTAAGTACTGATATTGATTTTATTAGGAGGATGCTCTCCATGTGTTTCTTCTCATGGGAAAGGAGTATAGAATTTCTAGAAGTATCCGAGCTCAGTGGTTCTTTCAGCAGTTGAGTGACAACTCCACGCTCCCTTATCCCAAGCCACATGATGAATTGGTAAGTTTTAAGAGGACGCTGAACAGGCATGTAATGTTCCTTACTGAGTTCATGTGCCTCAGATAATATGTTATATGGAACAAAAACTAATTCATTTATGAGATGCATCCAAACTTTTAGTTTTCATGTAGTTTACCTCAGCTGATATTCTTAAACAATATAATAATAATTATAAAAATAATTAAAAGGTTTTCTTGTAAAAGGTTCTCACACACTAAATGGGGACTGAGACTGCACCAGTAATAGTATAATTATCGAGTTTCACTTTACATGATTATGTGTATGTATGGTCCAGTTTCTGTTTTCATGCCACATTGGCAACCCCGTTGCCATCCACCCACCCCAGCCCACTGCCCAGGTCTATGAGAACAGTGGAAAATCCAAAATAATGCACCATAACTATTCGCTAGATAAACAAACTTCAGAACAGGTGAACTCAGTTGCCTACCGACTGTGAATAATATTGTTGTTTGTTATGTAGATTGAGTCAAATGAAGAACTGGAAGTCTTATCAGTAATTCCAAAGAATCGTGAAAATCCTGGACCATATAGGCTTGTACCTTCAACCCACATTACCTTTATTGGCAGACGATACAGATTTGTGTTTTGCCTTGATATCAGCCCGTCCCTAGCCACAGTGGTAAGATTAATATTTATTAAGTTGTCCATGATAACTTTTATTTGGTTATGTTTGAATTTTTTTCTTTTTTTGTTTGTTGTCTATTTTTCTTTGTCTTGTACAAATGTACTTGACAAGGTAAAATCAAGCTAAAACAACATCAATCAACAACATAAAATAATACATGTACATGTGGGATAATTGTAAAATACTAGGAGACACTTAATATGCAATAGCAGATAGACCTTGGATAATTAGGCCATAGTCCCGAGTCCAAAAAAACACAATCAAGTTTGGAAAGTAATGACCAGCCTTCTTCTATGTGATTCAATCATGTTTCTCTACTTTTGGAGGATGCTATCTTCAAGGTTTTGCCACCTTTGGCTCACAAAAACTACATGTAACATCACACATATAATTACATGTATATTGGCCAGTTCATCTGAGGGTAAAATGATGTCAAAATTAAATATACTGTAAGCACAATTTTTTCAAAGGTTTATTAACCTGATATCAATATGCATATTCTCCTCACTTACAAGTTGGTACAAGTTGGAAGAATTTGATTCAAAATTAAGAAATTTTGTCTGTGATGATAGTTTTCTTTCATTCTCATAGCTTTTTTTGTTTGATCGTGTAGTGATATTGTTAGTAGAAGTTAGATGCATGTCACTCAGTACTCATGGCTAAAACTATTGACCCATTATGCCTTTCCCACAGTTCAATGTCACTGATTATTATCAACGAGAATAGTAGATTTATTTATAAATTTCAGTCTGTGTACTATATATTTTCTGTTTCTTTTTCTTAAAGGATATTCAGTCAGGGACAGTCATTACTGATGAAGCATTTGAAAAGTTAAAGAATTGCCTTTGTGGCCTTGTTGCTCCAGTAAGTGAATGGCAACAAATTTTACAGTATAGAGTTGCATGCAAGACTCATTTTATTATATTGTTATTCAGTAATGTTTGTTATTCAGTAATGTTTCTATCTGACTAGTGGACTCAGTTACCAGGTTTGTAGAAATTTTGCCTGGAGCACAACAGGGTCCTCTGTGTAGTGTGATTGTCCAGGGAGTAGTCCTGAGATGGACCATCACTGGTGACATTAAGGACAGTGCCTCCTTTTGTTACTGCGCATAATTATTTTCTGCACATCTCAGGATAAGTGGGTTTCTTATTAAGGAATTTGCCCACTAATACAACAATATTTTTGCGCAGTTTAAGATTATGTAGAAGAAGCAGATCTTAGCAAGGGCAATCAGAATCCAAAACTAAAATTGGGGGTAACCTTGCATTTTTCAGAGATAATTGAGCTTAAATTTGGAAGGAAGTTGCCATACATTATTTGTATTTCGATGCTTTTTTTAGAATTATGGTTGCTTAATTATCTCTGAAAAATGCATAGTTACCGACGTTTTTCTTTTTGGATTCCAATAACCCTTGCTAAGATCTACTTTTGCCCCCCCCCCCGCCCCCCCAAAAAAACAGCCCTTGCAAAATACATCTGTATTAGGAGGCAGCGTCCTTAACTGATGTTTCAACAACCTTAGTGGAAAACAAGCAAGTAGAAATAGTGATGTCAACAGCCTTTAATAACTTGTTGCTGCTCAAGCACCATTTATGTGAACAAATGAGCCACAGAACTGACTGGGAGTCTGCTGAGTGCATCACCTACATGCACAGTACAGACTACACTGTACTACTGATAATTCCCTCACGGAAGGTGGTTTTGCCATCAGCAGCACAGAAAAATACGATGATGATGATGATGATGATGATGATGATGATGATGATGACGATGATGATGATGACGATGATTAAATTATTAGAAAACAATAGATTGAACTGAAAGTTAGGGTCTGATCCTGGTCTTCCTCCCAGAAAAGAGGATCGAGAGGAGGAGTGCAGGCTTATTTCCCTGGACGGCAGTTGGTGATTGAGCCTAACTGACAGTTAATTTTGACTGGCTATAGACCAACGATGGACTGAAATTCAGCGATCACTTTTTCTAGTTTTTACAGCCAATAATATCACGGCTTAATTGACCAAAATCAAAAACTGGCGACATAAAATATTAAAAAAATTAGCTGATGGAAATTGAATTGAACTATACAGTAAACAAGACTCATATTAAATTAAACAATTATTTTATTTAAAAGAAGAACAATTGCTTAGATTACAGTGAAGAGAGTACTTAACAGGTGACATTGCTCAACATCACTGCAAGAAGTTTGTTGTAGCATAAACGGCAACAGTAACGTGTATTATTGTTTATGAGGATGGAAATCTTACATTTGTTAAAATGTGTGGTTCCAGAAAATATCCATATCCCCACCACGGAGGGAATTGGAAATTCCGGAGGGGTGGGGGGGGGGGGGTCAAAAGCCCAGGAAAATCCAGAGGAGAGGGGGGTTGAACGGATAAATTACTTTCCAGAGGGTCAACTTCGATTGATTCCGATGTGAGCTGCAGGTAAAGTTCGAAAATTACTACTTACCGAATTTGTAGATCTTTATTGTGGAATTAAATTAGTTTAACTGCTAAGTAAACACTGTGTTAAACGTAAAACAGGTATTCTTTCTCCCAAAGGCGCTTTGGAAGCGATGTTGGGGCGGAAACGAAATAAACATCGTCGTTGCGTAGAACGCCATTACTCGTAACTGCCATTGCTCGTTACCAGTCTTCGAGAAGAAAGCAACGCGTACCAGGAGTGGTTACATTTACTTATCAAGACTTCAACGAAATGTCTGCGTCGTGTAAACAACCTAAATTTTAAGCTTACCTTCACGATTGACATTAATTATAAGCGTCTTTTACGAACAATCAGTCCGTCCTTTTTAACTATGTGGCAACTGGCAAGCGAAGCGCGATCTCATTGACTCGTAGAAGTTGTGTTTTGCTAAGCTCAGCAACGAGAATTTTTATTGCGAAGTACAAGTGTCGCCAAATACGTTTACAGTAACCTGCGATCAGGCCGAATTTTAGCATCGCTGTCATATTCTCTTATGTTGGTCGCTCGCTAAAATAGGGCCTGATACAATCTCTCACAAGAGTTCGTGTCGGCGGCCAAATTTTGGCCGCGGGAATCTCGCAATCTGATTGGCCCTTTAACAATAGAGCTGTCAACGGAAGTAAATTGTCAACGAGACTCGCTCACAGCCGCCAAGTCTGCCGAAGTAAAATTTGTTGCTCTAATAAATTCTCGTCGTTCTAGGAGAATTGTCACCATTTCTTTCTCTCCTGAGAATGGCGTTCGGTTTGACGCAAGCTGTCTCTCACCTGGAGCAGAGAAGTACAGCAACAGTGAAGTATGTATTCCGTTTTATCGCATCATGTCGCGAAATTTTCATTTGACGGCTTTCAACTAGTATTGACATTAAAAACATGAACAAAGTAGTGGCTGTTTCCCGCATTTTACGAAACAAAACGAACAGCAGACGAGCAAGTGTCTTTCGCCAAGAATGATCAACAAGTCAACCGATAATTCGGTAAACTTAACGGTAAACTGATGTTTGGCGAGAACCGCAATCAAGTCGCAATAACGATTTTCAGTTTATTCATTCATGTCGTTTTATTGATCTCTGACATTGACATCAAAGGATCTGACTAGTTTTATAATAAATGTTCTTCGTTTTAAAATTCGCTGCTGCTTGCGCTCAGAGATAAAATTCGCTGCTAATTTCAAATATTTATCACTTCTCGAATTAAATTACAAAATACTCCTTTGTTTATAAATGGTTTTATTTATATCTTTATTCTAAAGAATGAAACTGAAGGTATTTCTCTTAATTGCCCAAGGTTTTTTACGCAGAAAATCGGTGACAAATGGGAAGAGAATATTTACGGATACCAACTGAAATGGGAAATGATTCAAGCATGCAAGCATATTTTGGTACATGACAACCTCGTCGTGTTTTGAATTTTCATTCAGTTTCAGCTCAGACAGAGCAACCATGTACAGTACCGGAACCTTCAAGTTAGCAATCGTGTAAATTTGAGTACTTGTGTCTAGAAGATATATCGTAGCCTATGATTTTCTTATTTTGCCGACATTTACGTGACTTTCTGCAAATTGCCGTTATGGGAAATTTGCATACCGAGGATCGTGCAAGCAGAAGAAATTTTGATTGGCTGTGTTGTTGAATGTCAATCAATCAAAAAAAGTGGTGGCAGACGTTCCGTAGAAGAATTGTATCAGGCTCTATTTTTCGTTTCGCCCGTCCCGCCTGAATGTTTCACCGAGCGAAACGAAAATAGAGCCTGATCGCAGGTAATACGTTTACAGGCTTTCTACCTACTCTTGCACCTTCAAGTAACGGGCTCTTAACTGAGGGCTGGTATGCACTGTAACGACTTTAGAGAACTCAATATTCGTTATTCTTTTTGTTTTGATCATTTCCCCTTAATTTTGTTGGTGCGTTTTCTTTGTTCATGATCGTGTTCATGTTGAAGTAACGTTTATCAGGAACACTGCGACTTTTCAAGCGAATTCTTCAATTAAAACGAATGTTTTACATACTTTTGTCAAGGTAATTTTACAGATACCTAGTATATTTGTTTGACGTAGAGAAGAACAGTTGGTATTGGTAGGATCAGTAATATGTTATGAATAAGTTATGACTGTGTACGTTATTATTTTAAACGCTAATAAAATGCGTCCTACGATAATCGGAACGGCTTAGCTTCATTTAAATTTGGATCAGTTGCTTCATTTTTAACACTCTCCCTTCTTGAACGAAATTTTCCAGAGGGGTTGGGGGGTCGTTTGACAAACTGTGGAAAATCCGGAGGGATGGGGGGGGGGGGGTTATAGCTTACTTCAAAAAACGGAAAATCCGGGGAGGAGGGGGGGTCCTAAGTGAAATTCCCTCCGTGGTAGGGGTATGGATATTTTCTGGAACCACACAATAGCATTTGCTATTAGCTATTATTAACCGACGAAGTCGAGTTAGAGCAGTCGTGTCAAGAGGGTCGACTGGTTTGGTCGGTCAAAATACGTCGTGTAAGGCTCACAAGGTGTGTATTTCGCTATGGCCCACGGGATGGGATGACGTATTCTGCAGTTAAGCCCATCGATTAGTACACACACGCACGCACGATAGGACAAGGGTACACATAAAAAGTATCGTAGGTATAGAAGGACACTTCCGCTGAGCAGTGTTGGTTTTGACCGGGCTGAAATATCTGTGCAATACTAGTGAAAGAAAGCAAGGAGGACTGATAATAACAGGAGGTGAAGTCCAGTGGCACTGTTGATGCTGGTGGGACCAAAGTGTTGCTGAGACATCGTAAGGATAGAATCGTTCTCAGTAAAGGTTATGAAAGGAAAATTCTGGTGTATGTTGTTGTGGTTATGTTTATTACTTGAAAATGTCTAGCTGCCAACGTTAAGAAAGGTTATTGGCAGGTGGGAAATGAATTACGACACAAAGCTGGATCTTCTTGGATAGTATACTATAAGCGGCACAGAAGGATATACCAGTTAGTCTTTTTAATTTTTCTGCTTTTCTTTTGATTTTGAACCGATTTGTTCGATTTTAGAGTTCGAGACACTGACTTGCTGACTGCGGAAGAGGAAACCAGATTTAACGATTACGTCATAAGACATGCTTTAACGTGTTTGAGATAAAGCGACGACTTCACTTTTTACTAATTTCTCCAGATCGATAATCATGTTTGTATAGTGCCATATTCACAACAGTATATAAATGCTTCGCTTACAACTCTTGATAACGGCATGTTCAGTTGTGGACAAAATTTATCTTTAAATTTTAATTTTAATTCAACAAAATATTCAAAGTGATAAGACAGATGAGCTGAGTCATCCGATTTTAAACATTACGTCATTCGGTAACGCAAAAGACAAAATACTGTCACAATTTTCGTCACGCCAATTAGCACGTTGAGATTCTGACGATGTGTTAGTCTTTATCGATAATCATGTTTTTATAGTGCCCTATTCACAACAGTATATAAATACATTGCTCACAACTCTTGGTAAAAGCATGTTCAGTTGTTGACAAATGTATATCAACATTTAATTTTTTAGTTTAATTCAACAAAATTAAATATTCAAAGCGATAAGACAGATGAGCTGAGTCATCAGATTTTAAACATAACGTCATTCGGTAACGCAAAGGGCAAAATACTGTCACAATTTTTGTTACGCCAGTTAGCATGTTGAACAAAGTAAAAACATTTGTCGAGGGTGGAGTGGGTCAAAACGACTGGTAAATGCCTACAGTGCGCTTTCTTGTAACCTGTACGATAGAGCATAGCAATGATTTATTTCGTATTTGCATTCACAATTTGGCTTAAGGAGCCCTTGACATGATTAAAGGCAACTGTGCACAAAGCGTGGTTCCCAGGTATGGGGAAAAGTTCAATTCTTTTGGGCTGTTACGGTGCCCATACTGATCAATCGTGAAGATGTGGTTACTTTTATATTGGGAAATTTGTCGCCCATTTTTTGAAATGCGTCTGTTTTGAGAATTTTTGTTCCGGGTTTTGAGGAAGACCGACCAAAAGACAGCGCAAAATGATCTTGAGTGAAGAATGCATAGTCTGTGGAGCTATGTTTGGTGAGGAGAGGGTGAATAATTCAGTTGACCTCCTTTCCAGGGTATTGGTCGCCTTTTCAGTTGGTCAAATTTAAGCGTTAGTTACAGTTACACACTTTTACTGCAACTTGCTGTTACAGATGCTTGAATGTTATTGAAGCTGCAGTCACGCACGGTTCGCTTGCTTTCTTTTCGAGATGAACCAACACTTCGTCAGTTCTGCACGCATTGCGGGCCTATGTTTGCTCTAGCCTGCGTGCAGACGTCTCCTATTTCCTTCCACCCGCTGAAAAGGGACGTCTGCGAAACGGCGTCGCTAATCGTGTTCCAGTATCCTGCTGTTCGGTTTTTAAATTTCGCATAAATTATGATAACACAGTTTTGTTTTCTGTGCCAGAATCGTTTCCCACTGATCGCTCCATGATCGGAGGTCGAACAGGACTAAGAGGAGGAATCTGAATTTTTCTCACAGAAGCATTGCGAACGGCTTTCACAGGAGTTGACGTAACCAGCAAACTGAGATCGTTCGACGAACGATCTACCGACTCCTCCAAAAGAATTCGCTTCTCGGGAGAAGCCGAAGTCCCTACGCTGTCCTTTCCTTGTGTCTCGATCTTTTTTTTTTACTGTAAGTCCTGCCTTGAAAGCTTTGGAACTGTAATCGCTAAAAAGTTCGTCCTCGATTTTTCTCACGTTGGCGTAAACACCTCAGTCTCCGCTTTCGCAACTTTCCCACGCACAATCTACAAATATATGGCGATGTTTCGTGTACGATGAACTGAAGAGAAAGGATTTCTTCCTGAACTTTAAATTCACTGCGATTTTTCACGAGGTTTCTGTCGTTGTTTTTCAGAATAGTCGAGAAACACAACACACAATCGGACATGTTTTTATCAATGGAAAACCCTGCTAAATGTAGATCGCATACATTATCTCGAGCATTTCCCGATGATAGCCAATCAGAGTTGTTTCTAACAGTGGCTATTGTCAAGCAACCAATAAAAGCACTTTCCACGAATTCCTGAAAAACAGCAGGATATTGGAACATGATTAACGACGCCGTTTCGCAGACGTCCCTTTTCCGCGGGTGGAAGGAAATAGGAGACGTCTGCACACAGGCTATTATTGCTCTAGATCTGTGTCAGTTCAGATGATCAGCTCCATGGGCAGTGACACTGAGTGTCTATATTTCAGCTTATATTATGCATAGATCTATTGCTTTTAAATTAATATTAATAGGAATTGTACAGAACTTTGTTCTTGGTGCAAATTAATGGAGTTGTTGTGATTAATCTAAACAGTTCTCAGTTCCTGGTAACAGTATTGTGCTCTCTCCTGAGCTGTACATCACTGTCCTGGCATACACCTCCATCTTAAATCCTGAAGCTCCTCAGGTACGTAAGTATGCAACAGTAGGCCTGTTTTCCGCTGTTCAGTTCCCGAAAAGTGGGTGGTAATCGGTGAGTGCAGGCTCATTTCCTGAAAGAGGCTGGTAATCAAGTCTAATGCAAGAGCACAACTGAATTGAAAACAATACATGTGTATACAGTGTAGTCATAATTAAGAGATTGTGCAACCAAGTTTCTGAAATACCCAACTACCGGTCATGTTAAAACGCAGACTGCAGACTGCAGACTGCAGACTGTGCAGACTGCAGACCATGCAGACTGTGCAGACTGCAGACCATGCAGACTGTGCAGACTGCAGACCATGCAGACTGTGCAGACTGCAGACCATGCAGACTGCAGACTGGGATTTTTTTTTAATTACCTTACTATTTTTCAGTTTCTTTTACCTTGGTTTTCTGAAGGTGTGTTTAGAAAATTTTATACTTTTTACTTTTTGCTATGCCTATAGATTCCTGGAAGCCAGGTATGGTTCTGGAAAAATATATAATCAATGTCCTAGCGGTCAGAAATTCTAGAAGAATTTCTAGGCTCTGCTAGCTTGGAGAATTCAAAACAACATGACAAAGATGCACAATTTCTTGCAACGGTTTCCTCAAATTTACATGTAGATGTACATTTCCACTGTTCTAGCCGTAGCTTTTCCTCCATTCTCACTGACTGATTAAGTGATATGGATTAATTTAATTTGTAATTTTGTACGCAAAAGAACGCTAACTCTGGTTTGTTTTGCTGTACGGTGTCGCCACCACAAAACAGTCAAAAATAATCAAGTTGATGTCAACATTGTGTAAACATTTCACTTGCATCAGTCTAAATTCATTTGGGATTGCTCAGTCACTATCTCCCATGTAAAGCTTGCATTCGAATTAGTGAGAAAAGATTTCAGCAAATGTGAATTGATTTTTATTAGCGAATGTAGAGCGAATAGATTTTTCCTGATACATGTATAAGTGCCCAGGAGCCACAATGGCGAAATAGTGAATGGATTTATTGGGGAATGCGAGTTTCGTGGCAGCATCCAATACTGGAAATTAAAAATTTCATAACGTTCAGCAAGGCAGTGAATGGTTCATCTTCCTTTTCAAGGCTCCTTTTATCTTCTCTAACGCCAAAAAATAAGAAAAGTAGTGATCTGTAAAGTTTGCGGCTCCACTAAAGTCTGAAAATGTAACTGTAGGGTTTGCGTGACGAGGAAACCTTTGCAAGGAGCCGTCGCTTAATATTTGCACTCCCTGATTGGCAAATTGACGAGCCGCAAAGCAGCAATATAGCGAGTTCATGGTATGCTCAAGCTCGGAAACTTCGTAAACTGCAAAGCCAAAATGTACTATTGAATGCTCCCAGAAAGTACGAATCTTTCCGTCAAAATTGTCCGACAATTTCTTACAGTGGGGCATTTTTTTGAGAACTCGGTGCCAAGCTGCCAGCCATGTCATCTTTTAACACGACAAAAAGTGAAAAGTCCTAAAAAGTACAACAAATCAAAGTTTACTTTAAAAAAAACTACCAGTCAGCGTAGTCTGCACAGTCTGCGTAGTCTGCACAGTCTGCATGGTCTGCAGTCTGCACGGTCTGCAGTCTGCAGTCTGCGTTTTAATATGACTGCCCAACTACACTCTGTCAGAATGCTACTACCCCTTTCAATACTGTCTATTGCAGACGTCCATTGAGAAGGTTTTTTTAAGCCTGCTTACACTATTGGGACTTAAAGGTTAATTTGCTTCCACATGTCTTGTAACAGTAAAACATTTTAAAATACAATAATTGTAAGAAGTTGTAAAATTCATGACAGATTTCTCAATGTACATGTACATGTAGTTGAACCTGTGTAAACTTGAGTTTTGTGGTCAACAAATAAATTATTTTTAAATTAGAATCTTGCCGTTGTCGGGTAAGAACACATTCCCAATGTTTTACAGTCTTTTTCTTCCTTTTCAAGGTTCTTGTTCAAGGTTGCCTTGTGACAGAGCAAAATGTGAACACTGTATTGGAGCTAGTACATGATCAGTTGAAAGGCTTGGAGGACTTCCTTGCTAAAACTACTGCTACACTGCAGTGCTTTGATACAAGCAGTGAGGTACAGTAAAGGTTTTCAACTTTTTAGTGAAAAAGTTGTGATATACACCTCTTTTGCATAAAGTTCTTCATTTTATATTGATCTTCAACTTTGTTACTTGTTGACATCACTCCCCTTTTAGACCAACAAGGCTGAAAGTGAGCAGGGAGGGGTGCGAGGGGATTCAGTGAAACTCATGTCTCCTGAGGCAGGACCCATCTCAATTTTGAGGAACACTCTTCTGGCCCTTCAGCTGCTTCCATGCAATGCAAGCGCAGGTAAGTGCAAAATTTATTTAATGACCCTTTCAAATCCCTGATATAAAAATGCGTATTCTCCTTACTGTTCTCCATACACTTCTTATGGAACTAGTAAGGAGAATTTGTCTAATTATCAAGATATTTTGTCATTGGTGATCACTTTCTTTATTCTCATCACTTGAATGTTTGAACAGGTAGTGATAATGTAAAGAGAAATTTCATTTTGGTCACTGTTAGGGCTTGAAGGGTTAAGGGGGTCCAATGTTACGTTGCCATTATTATCTGAACCTTCTTCCCAATGGGGAAATGGGACAGCAGGACTTTTCTGTGCACAACAAAATTTGACAGCTTCTGGTTCATTTGGAGTGGACTGCATGCCTTCTTACTAGTCAGTCATTGTGTTGATATTTGGGTTTAAAAAATATCTTTCATCTTGTTGATAATCAGGAGCTGTTGTGATCACTGATGGAGTGTTTGCACTTCCCGATGCATCAGCAGTTGACTCAATTTTGGCACAGCTGAGAGCAAGCACAGTGTGTTGCTCCTTCATAAAAGTTGGAAGTGGTTTTCATGCTCATTGCAGGTATGGTACCTTGTTCATCACAACTGCCAATGAACAAGAATGTTTCAGTTGAAAATCCTTTCAGTAGTTGAATAATCTTTTGTGGTTCCAGAAATTATCTATACCCCCCCCCCCCCACCCCCAACAAAGGTTTTTTTTATTTGCACCCCTCCCCAACTCCTTTGGAAATCCCCAATTTGTACTTAGCTTCATGCTTTCCTTTCAAAACTTTTATTGGCTTTTGGGACCCCACCCCGCTGGAGTTTCCAATGATCACTCATGAATGGGGTAGGTATGGATACTTTCTGGAACTGCACATAATTTAATTAGTAATTATAATTATTATTAATCAGTAAATAATTTTGTCTCCCCTCTCTATATTTTAGCCTTGGTTATGTGCCTCATTGTGACATGATGCAGTTCATTGCCATGGCAAGCTCAGGAGCATACCTTGCTAAGGCACCCCCTGTAAGTATGGATTTTTGCTTAATACATTTAAGTAGTACATGTACTCGTACCCAATAAGGTACTACATGTTAGTAGCACAGACTGATTATGAGGACCTACTGTATGCTGGTTAAAATAATAATGTAAAAGGTAGCTTAAGTCACACATGAGCCAAGGAGGCCCACAGCAACTGAGAGTATTGCTACTACCTGCTGGATGGGATGCTAGTCCATCACAGGGTTACCCCCAGCAGTATTTTGCCAGTACCCATTTTATACACCTGGGTGGAGAGAGACAATGTGGGGTAAAGTTTCTTGTCCAAGGAAACAACACAATGGCAGAGGCCAGGCCTCGAACCACTGACCTTCAGATCTGAAGTCTGATGCGCTAACCACTGCACCACCGTACCGCACCCTGACATGGTTAAATAGGTTGTTTAAATTTGTCTGTGAATTTATGATGCACTGTAGTTGTGCTGTGTGTGCCATGCATTTGCATGCCACTGTTGTCCATCTGAAGAGGATGCTCACTCCATAATATTATTTTATTTTATTTTTTCAGGTATTAAGAGAGGCTACAGGAGTAGATGGAGGTAATTTTTGTTTGCCACATGTCACATGTAGTTTAATAAAACATTTTCTTTACCTGAATGATTCATGCCCAAAAACTGATCTATGAATTAATGATGGTGTCTCCCCCCCCCCCCCAAAAAAAAAAATTATATATATATATATTGACCTGGTCGTAGGCCCTACAGCTGCTTATGGAGATGTCGAGTACTTTTCTAATGGTTAGACAGTGTCACTTTAAATTTGATATCCACTTTTTCTTTGCAGATGATTTTACCATGAACGTTTATCACAAGGCTTTGCTTTGCTGGAACTTTCAGAGGGATTTTGATCTCAGCAAGATTGATTCTTGGATAGGTAGACACAGTATTATTATTATTATTATTATTATTATTATTAACTAGTACACATGTTACCATCAGTGCTGAGATAAAAGTGGCAATGTACAACCAATTTTTGTTTAAATGTCTGACTATTTTTAAGTGTGTTGGAATATTGTACCCTTGCCAGAAAAGACTCAGATGTTTTGTTTGAGATACGGCTGAGCGATCACGTTTGCTACTGAAAGCACTGAAAATTACAAGTTGTATCTCTTGTTTTGATGTAAAGTGCTGCCAACTTGTGTAAAATGGAAAACTACGGTTATCCTGGCATCACTGATCCTTTGAACTTCTATTTAAAAGTGAGTTGAAACTTCAACACACCTGCAACCACTACATTACCATAATCTCCATTAACCTAGGCTACCCTTAATGACATCCCCATCAAATGAAAAAAGAAGTGTTTTTATCCATTTCTTTACCACAGGGGATTGTTTGGAGCTGAGTGAGGAAGACTTGGCCTGGGCATTGAAAGGCAAAAGGTACAAAAATTAGATAAAGTATTGTCTTGTTAGTAAAAACATCTACATACCTTGTAGGATAGTCGGACATCTGACAACTCCAGGTACAAAACATTGAATTGGCAAAAGAGGTAAGATAAACAAAATCATATATGCCTTCCGTTCCTTTGTCTCCTTTAGTTATTTTCAGCTGACAAGGCAGTCACATGTACAGTAGTGCGTAGAGCCCCCAATAAACTCAGTATAAAAGTTGCTACAAAAGTCACTACAAAAGTCGCTAAAAACGTCTTGCCAAAAATCGTTAAAATTCACATAAAAAAGTCGTTACAAGGAAAAAAGTGTCAGGCTCTCTCCATGTGACTTCAGAGCCACCATATTTTTGCGTTACATACCTCAATGGATTAATTTTTTTTTCAGATCAATCTCCTATGCACTGAGTGAGTGGGAACAGAATGCAATGCAACCATCAATGCGTAAAAGACATCTGGAGACGAAACTGCACACAAGCATCACAAGGTACCTTTACATTCAGTGATACTGGACAGACGGAATCTACAAAATTTTAACAATAAATGAGCATAATAACTGTTTGATTCTTTGATTTATACACAGTGTTCTCAGTGTGCGCCTCAGGGAAGGATATTCAATTCAAGATGTTTCTATAACTAAAGGTCAGTAGTGTTCTACACTGTATGTGATAAAATGTTGCATGTAAGTATAAGGGGTTGATCATTTCAAGCCCTGGATGCAAAAGAGTTTGTGTAGAAGAGTACAACGGAAGATCATAAACAGAGACAAATGAATAAAAGCTGCCCTGGCATAAATAATTGTAATAACTCAGCCATTGCTCATTTGAGGGGCACTGGTGCAGACAACATCACATCTGTTGGCCTCAGTATTGGTCTCCATGCTAGTATGAACTAAATTTGGTTCTGAATGGCACCTGTGAAACTGGTTGAACACCAGTTACAGAATTTGACAACTGTGGCTGTAAAATTTCATGTCCCACTCTTGCAAGACAGCTTTCCCTTTGCACTTTTGCTGCTGCAAACATATTGCTTATATTTATGATTATAGTTTTTTCTCCTGGTTGCCATTCCTTTTTCTCTTTTGCCCTGTGGTCCATTTCTTAAATCCTCTGAAGATGCTTCAAGCCTGAAGTCTTTTGCACATCTTCAGAGCAGTTTTTGCAGTCCAAGATGGTTTCGTAAGGTTTTGAGAGAAACACATGCCTGAACCCAGTGTAAGGTAGTCTCCTACACAGCCATTCTTAGGGTCGGCACACAACGCTCCTCCCCACTGTGGGAAAGGAGCGTTGCGTGACGATTCTAAGAGCGGCTGCCTAGGAGACTAAGTGTAAGGTAATTTCATTTAGTTGCACCTTCAAAATAAAATGAGCAATTAATAAACATTTATTATATAGACAAGGGTGTTTTAGTGGAAAATAAACCACTCGTAAAGTTCATACGAAACTACATCTGGGACTCGAGTGGCGTATTTTCCATATCCTCACTAGTGAGGATATCGATGATGTCATTTCCCGCTTTTACACTGTTGTTTGGGCAAAAATACTATTGTCTATATAATAAAAAGAAAATTATACGGTGCCTTGAAGATATGAATTTTATTTTCTCGTGGTAAAAAACAATATTTTACTCACTCTCTGCGCTCGTTCGTAAAATATTGTTTTTACAACTTGAAAATAAAATTCATATCTTCGCGCCGCCGTGTAATATCCTCTATATGTTATCAATTTAATAAATATGTTTTTGTATTTTTATAAAGGTGGAAAGCAGCTACAAGTGAGGTTGACAATTCCATGGAAGCACAATGTTCAGATAGAGTATTTGGCTCTTTCTGTAAGTCTTCATCACAGTCCACACATTTTTGTATTTTTGTCATCTATGCTATTTTTCGTACCACATCTTTGGATAGTGCACCTTTGTGGGACTTTTGAAAACAGTAAACTTCTGTTACTGACCATAGTACACAGGATCTGTTGGAGTAAATGCTCAATTTTACCTCTGTTGGTTTATTTTGCAGGCTTGGCCACTTTCGCCAACTTCCCCAACCAAGTAAGTGTTTTTTCCTGTGACTGTGCAGTCTGTCATTTGCATTGTGCCTCGTACTGTAGTGGTTCACAAAATACAACTGCTGTCGTTAAACCTCATTTCCCTATCATGAAGCAACTAGCAAGGTTGGGACGGGGGGTGGGGGGGGGGGGCGTACTTATCCCATTGCAAAGTTATTCTCAGCATTTTGCGTGGATCACAAAGCTCCAGCCAGTATTTTTGTCTGGTAATAATTATACTCCGGGGTAGATGAAGACATTGTGGTGTGAAGTTTCTTGTCTTAGAAAACAGTTCAACAAGTTTTATAACATACAACTGTAGCTGGTAAATTCGTGTATGATAACGTCAGCAAACAAATGCCTTGAGAAAAAAATTTTCTCCGCGAGTGAGCATTTTGCATTCAAATACGGGGCAATCTTCATTTACACACATGAATTCATCTGTCAGTTTTTTGACCAATCTAAGACAAGGTCGTTGAAGCGTAGAGGAAATTTTTTTTTTCTGAGACGAAATAAACAACGCGTTGAAGTGCAACAGAGGAAATTTCTCAAGAAGCTAGAGTTGCTCTCGGCTACGCCTCGAGCAACTCTTACCCATCTTTTGTGCTCTCCAAACCTCCTGCGTGCTTCATATCTCGATGAAGCACGCTGACGTATGAACCAATTGTTAAGCATAGTCCACAGACTGCTAGCAGTCCCTTTCTGGGTAGTTGAGAGGGCGCGCAAAAGCCGAGAGTGCGCAGCGAGACTGGAGCGAGGAGAATTTCGGCTTTTTTGCTCGGCTATTTCGTGCGTCATCTCGACTAACGAGGAAAGGACTGCTAGCTGTCTACATAGAGCAGCCTTGAAGCACAGACCATCCAATCCTAGGGCAAAAAGTATTGTTGTTAGTCGAGTAAGTTTGGTCTTTAGACCTTACATTTTGGTTTTTGTCATTTAGCTGCTTGACTCACGTGGAAGTGACAATAGAGGCACCTTACGAGTTTCTTCATGATGTCACTTATCCCACTAAACAGCCCTTCACTAGTGGCTACAGGTAACGTTATGAGAGCTTAGGCTACCTTTACTTTCTTTGAGTACCCGTTTTGGATCTGTGGCGAACTATGTGTGGATATAGCTTTGGTTGTTTAACTCTTAGATTTGGACGAATTTCATATCGTTAAAAGGTTACACCTGTTGGCCCATACCCGTACACCTTGCTAGAATCTGGCGTGAATGTACACCCTAACTGAATGTACATTTAACCCTTTTAGCTGTAACAGTGACCAAAATGAAATTTCTCTTTGCATCATCTCTACTTGTTCAAACGATCAAGTGATGAGAATAAAGAAAGTGACCACCAAGGATTGAATGTTTTGACTTTTAGACAAATTCTTCGTACTAGTTCCATAAGAAATGTATGGAGAACGGTAAGGAGAATATGGATTTTTATATCAGGGCTTAAAGGGTTAATTTGTGTGTGCTGCAAACAACATGTGTATACCAGAGATCGCCTATTATATGGAGTTGTTTAACTTTTGAACTATACTGTACTCGCACTGTACCAGTACTGTACTGGCCATAATGGCACTAAAGGGTAGTTAATGCACTGCGCGAGTTTTTGGACCTCCTCTTGCCGTCTTAAGCACCATAGATGAGAACTGTACTGTTAAATAAATTCATCTTTCTTCTTCCGCAGGACACTGGTGGTCAGACGATTTAGACAAACAATCAAAAGGTATTCAGCTTGTTTCAATTTTCAGCGTAGACACTGTACTTCAGTGACTGTAGCCCTCTGCAGTCAGTTTGACATTAGCGACCTTCAGATCGGACTACGAGTACGAGATTGAGTACGAGTACAACTTTTCAATTCCTGGTCGCTGGTATAAGATTGTGATCTGTCCCACCAATATCGTTCCCATATTATCATTTTCCACTGGTCATCAACAGGGAGGAACGAGAGCTCTGAGAACGTAGCTGTTTTGAAATTCGAAAGTCGTACTTGTACTCAATCTCGTACTCGTAGTCCGATCTGAAGGTCGCTATTTCATCAATCAGGGGAACGCCTTGCAAGTACCGAGCTGCCGCACTTTTTACCTGACCGCCATTTTCTTTGCCCTCGTTTGCCCGTTTGTTAACCCTTTTCCCTAAGATTGTCAACAGAATGACAGTTCATCGGATCCTTTAGTCTTAGTACAGGGCGTAAACAGTCGTTATCTGAGAAGAATGTAGTTAACCAATATGTGTCGTTTTCTGCCTGTGAACAAACTACGTTTGGGACGTTAGCAACTCCTTGCGTTAACTTTGGTGTAACCATACGGAAGGTCAGCCACAGCTGAAATTTGTTCCCTCTAAGACTGAGACCTCTCCGACATAGACAAGATAATATGCTCCCAACTACATGATTGCATGTCTGCTTTAGAGATGGTTGACTTGCAACATTTGACCAAAGTGGTATTTGATTTTCTCAGTTTGCAGAGCACGGACGAGATGTTGGTTCATCTCCAGTCCTTCTCGTCCAATTCCAGCTATTACACCATACCAGAAAGCGCTAAAAATGGAGTTCCGTTATTCTACCTTCCACCCAACTCTAACAATCCTGTAAGTCTATATACATGTAACAAGGGCAAGACATGAGCCATTCTAAAGGCAAAGAGGCGTTATCCCTCTGGTGTGAGTTTGGGCAAACAACTGTTTTTATTTTTTTTTTTCCCAAACGAATAATATGTCTCAAACACTGACAATAGCAGACATTTCCCAAATGGAAACCTTGTTTTGTAAGTAGACAGGACTATCATTTCAAACATCGGTCTTTGGCTGGTATCAGATTTTTGATTTTTTCCCTATAGCTGAAGTACGGTAACGAGGTTAGTTAGCCACTATCATCTAATTGTCAATTTTTTCCACAGGTTTTATCTCTGCAGCATGCAAGGTAATATAGCACACATGTCAAATATCAATGAAATGGCAGAAATATCAAGAAGACAAGTCTTTACTTAACAGCCAATAACTTTGGCTGTGTAACAGAAACATAAAAAAATGGCCAAACGAGAAACAGAGTTTGAACTTTCCTCTATTCCATTGAAACTTTCAGCAGATTCATACTGTTTAAGAGCGCGTGTGAGTCGCTGAGAGCATGTGAGACGTTCAGGCCAAACGAGAGGGAGAACATGAACTTTCATCAATTCTAGTTAAAACTGGAACAGTTTCAAGTTCCTTGAATTGCGCATCGCCAAGATAGCGTACGAGAGGTGTAGTCCAAAAGAGAGCGACAGTTTTTAGTTGACTCTGAAGATCGTGCTCACTGAGTTGCCATTAAGTCTCGCCAACCTGTAGTATCACACTCTAGAGACACTGCTTCGCAGACATTAACCTAAGTAGAAACTCTTTCTAGTTTGTTGAATGCTTTATCTCATCAAATATGTTGTATACGTTTTCGAGTAAGGGGCATTTCAGTCAACTTCATGCATTGACTAAGGTTTTGATTAATTCAAATCGAAATATATGGCACTGAAATAAGGCACACTAACATCAGGGTTTGATTGTAGGAAGAGCTCAAAATCTCAAGAGTCACAATTCGCGGTATTTTGGAAGCCAGTGTTATCTCTTGATACTTCAGTGTGGTAAGTCGTGAACCTTTTCCTTAACTGCACCAACTGTTTTTAATCGCTGTGCCACGATCAACACGGTGTATGCACATTAGAGTGGTTGTCAATGTAGTTATGAATACTAATTTGCGTTTGGTTTGGTTTGCGCGACTATCTTCCATGATTAATGTACATAACTCATGCCACTTTTCAACCAGTCGGAAGTAAGACCAAAATTAATCATGATTTGTTCGCATACGTGTTCCTGCGCCAGGCTTTAGTGACGTATTTGTCTCGAGTTCCGATTGGTTCATTGTGTTGTTGGTATCTGTTGTTATTGGTCTGAGTAATTACTTTTCGTATTTACCAAGCAAGTGGATAGTGTTTTTCGCGCGCTCTGATTGGCTACTCAAACTCTGGATAGTATGTGCTATTCACCTCCCGGCAACCTTCCGGCATTTTTCTAAATTTCGCGCCCAAGTTTTCTCTCTTTTCTCTGAAAAAAGGAACTATTTGATGCTGGCTATCCACTGGTTTGGTATACACTAAAACAATAATTCACCTCAGTGTCAGTGAAGAGTGTTGGATATTTAAATGTCCACCAATATTTACCTCCACGTCGGCGAAAAATTTTAAAGTATAATTGGCAGTTTTAAAACTCTCAGTTGGAAACTGTTCAGTCTATACCTCTTTTTTCTGGTTTTGATGCCAATTTTGGTCTCAACTGGCTCAAGTGCTTTTCTTTTTCTTTTCTTTTCTTTTTTTTTTTTAGGCAAAGATGGATGCATTGTCACAGAATTGGACTTGTCCTGGAGCATGATGTGTGAGTGTCTGGGATCATGTAAACAAGGAAATTGTAAAGCAATTTAATTAAAATGCAGTAATTGCCTAAACACAATGAAGAAGTACAAGCTGTAGATTTTGAGGTCGAGGGCCTGGAGGGGAAATTGTAGTACAGGACAAATGGGTTGTAGCCACCTTAGGGTGGAGAGGGAGGGGGTCTTCACAATCCACTTTCCGTGACCGTAACTACTGGTTTTTACCCGCATTCCCCGGTGTCTTTTACCTCTGTGCTTCTCCCGTGTTAAGTACTGCTTATGAGCCCACTCGTTTATACACCCACAACTTGAGAATAACATGCCATACAATGTGTCCTGAAAGGCAATATTTGTAAAAGAGAAAAGAAAAAAGGGAAAAGAGGGCAGCCACACAGCCTACACAGTTAATAACATCACGGCTTAAATGACAGACGACCAATAACATCACGAGATCGTCGACCAGTCAGAACAACGACCAGAGGCTTATAACATCTACTGACGATTCACAGTTCACTTGACTCTGATGGTGACTTGCGCTCAGGTTGTCGAAACGTCAGTCAATGTCATCACAAACAGTCCTTCTCAGGACTACACTCACCCGAACGATCATGATTTACCGACTTATGATATGACTCCTGGGTTCGAACCATTTACAAATTTGTAATAGAGTTGCACTTAAGTTACACAAAGTTGTACAATTCCAGGGTAATTACAACCGGGATGTCGTAAATTTTTTCCCATTTCTGCCACTTCCCACTACCTTAAATATACCGCTTCTTACTCCCTCCTCTGCAGACTGCCTTCTTTTCCCCTGTTTTCCTGCCTACCCTGTAGCCCCCCCGTTGCCCCCTCCCCCCCGTGGCCCCCTCCCCCCGTGCCCCCCCTGTGGCCTCCCCCCCCCGTGCCCCCCCGTGCCCCCTCCCCCCCCCGTGGCCCCCTCCCCCCCGTGGCCCTCTTCCCCACCTTTGTTTTACATTTAGCTTATTGTTTTCATTTTAAGATTTAGCATGTATTTTGTTGGATGTTTGTTTACTTATGCAAACAGATTCTTTGTAGATGGAAAGGTTGATGTCTAGTTCTGTCTACAAAAGTGATGTAATTTATTACACTAAATTTTAGCGGAATCTTATTTTCGCAACGCAGAATTTGTCTAAATTTTCTTCAGTCTATTTCTTTCTTCTAATAAAGCCCATTAAATAAGCAACTATCTTTTCGCACGACGTCAAATTTGCGAATTTTATAAGGCGACAAAAACATGAAAATTGGATGTCGTGAAAACATCCTGTAACAATGTACATGCAACTGCAGCTGTTTTACGGTTTTCAAAGCTATTAATATAACATAACATAACATAACATAACATAACATAACATAACATAACATAACATAACATAACATAACATAACATAACATAACATAACAACATAACATAACACTTTATTTAACGTGGGAACATACGCTTAGCTATATGGTTTAGTTTAAAACTGCAACAGCTACTTTATAGGTACTCCACGATAAAAACAAATACATAAAAATAATGAGAGATAAAATATTGATCATACAAAAAGAGTCAGTTTAAAAATCTATATATAAAACTATTTACAATTAAAAATAAACCCACCACAGAATGAAAACTATTTACAAGGTGAGAGAGCAATTCATGGATACTACGCTGTCTAAGGTATTGTTTCATTTTCTAAAAGATTTCTAAAAGTTTTAGATACGGATGATGCTCTGAGGACATTGGGTAAGCAATTCAAACTGTTTTACGTTTTCAGCCCTTTGCCAAAGAATCTCCACCTGCCCATGGAGAATGACCGGTCCAGTGCTATCCAGTGTCGAGTGGCGCTAAGCTCGCTTAACTCTTTGTGTAGAAACTGGAGTTCGTTTGTGCTTTTGGAGAACCACTCCTACATCAAGTTCATTTCCAGGTAAATTATCTAGTAATGCATACATTTAAAAGAGTGACCTGCTTTCTTTGAAATCAGGACAAGAAACAAGAGTATAAAAAAAAGATGTATTGGAGGCAAATTGGTGAAAGGTCATCTAAATTTGCTTTCTTACATTAAACCTGCTTACATTAAGTAAACCTGCCGTTTTTGCAGTGCGTTTATCTCGAAGATTTTTACAGTTTCAGATGCATCCCTTCAAGGGCTAATTAAAAATAATGTCTTTTACGGACATGAGAAAACTGCTGTAGTCAGTTAGATAAATAACCCAAAATGTTTGTGAGCTCATGCATACCGTTGTGGGATCTGAAGGGAAATTAAAAGTTCCAGGTTTAGGCTTGCTGTCGTTACATAGACTATCAGTGTGGCAAGATGGCATTATTGTTTAATATTCAAGGGCAGTCTCCAAAACATCTTATTAATGGCTAACACTCTCTTTCAAGCATCAAGAATCCTGAAGATGCCCCCTCCTCAGGCAACAAGAATCTTGAAGATGCCCCCTCCTCGTTCTGTATCACACGGATCACAGTAAGGGGACCTTGTATTGTAATCAGAGTTGCTTTCCTTGGGGGAACTCCTGGATACATTCGACATGAGGTCAGTTAATATGCATTGTGTTTAGTGGATATTCACTCTCTGTGTTCTATTGTGTGAACTTGATTGGCTCAGCCGTCATTGTCTTTTCGCTGATAGGCAACAACCCTTCTTTCTCCCTCCCCCTCCCTCGCCCTCCCTCCCTCCCCCTCCCTCCCTCCCTCCCTCCCTTCCTTCCTTCCTTCCTTCCTTCCTTCCTTCCTTCCTTCCTTCCTTCCTTCCTTTCTTCCTTCCGTCCTTCCTTCCTTCCTTCCTTCCTTCCTTCCTCCCTCCCTCCCTCCCGCCCTCCCTTCCTTCGTCCCTCCCTTCCTTGCTTGCTTGCCTCCTTTCTTCCTTCCTTGTTAATACTACCTAAATATCATTGTATTAGTCCTTTTGCAGTCCTTTAGTCGTCTTACGAAACAATTTGACCTCTCGTTCAACGAAATCTTGAAAATGAATCTTCCTGTAATATGCAGTGCATGTTTGAGCTACAGCAGACTCCGGCCATATCGAAAGTATCTAAACGTCTTATACAAATGTCCTTTGATTAACAGGCTAACCTGTTTTTATTTTTCTTTTCGTTTCATTAGATTGTATCAGACCTTAAGTCCAAGCTGTCAGAAGTCAAGGCACCACTGGCTGCAAATGTAAAACCGTCGAAAGCACAGGTCAAAGGCAAGAATCTACAGCGCGTGGCTCAGATGTCAACTCAGAGAGCAGTGATAGAGAAGCCCTGCACGATCATGTATGATAAACCTCTGGAAAAAATCCTTGTTCGATACGAAAGAATTCCCGAGCACCTGTTTACGCCATTCCCGGAGCAGCCTCATTACTCCGTATATCCCAGTTTGACGGGCATGTATGCACATCGGACGCACGAGAATCACATGAAAGTGCTGTGTCAGTATCTTCACCATCATCGTTGGATTTGGACCATGCAAGATGAAGGATCGCCTGCTATGACTGCAGAAGATGTTGGTCGAGTGCTTTCAACGCTTACAAAGTAAGGGCAAATTCTTTAGATGCTATTTTAGAAATAAAAATATGTGGAATGGATGGTGTTCTTGTTTTTTGGAACCTATCTTGCTTTGTAAATGAAGGGAGCAGGTTTGAAATTCAAAGCAGTATAAAATTAATTCAGCATAAGCGCAATCTTTGAATTCAGCTTTACAGACGTTTGGGGTGTATTTCAATCAGTGGCTATTGTCGTACAGTTCAATTTGTGTTACTTTAAACTGTAACTTAAACTAAAATGCCTTTTTAGTTTTGAGAACGAAAGAAAAAACCTATGTTACAGGAACACTCCCCCCCCCAAAAAAAAATTCATCGTCCAGTTCTGTTAATTTATAATTATTTACCGTAAGTGGAGGTAAATTCATGTATCTACCACTCTTCCCCGACACTGAGGTGAATCATTGTTTTAGTGTATACTAAACCATTGGATAGCCAGCACCAAATCTTCCCTTTTTTTCCAGCTGAGAAATGCTGGGAGGGGAATAGTAGAATTACTATCCCGAGTGTGAGTAGCCAATCAGAGCGCGCAAAAAAACACTATCCGCTGGTTTGGTACACACTAAATTTAAGTGGTTATCTTGAGTACAAAAGTCATTAGTGTCTTCAGTTGTGGATGGCCAGATCGGAAATGGGTTCCAACTTGAAAAAGACGGGCCGGCGTTTTCACGTTCCTCTCTGTGTCTGCTATGATATCGGTAAAAAATAAGTGTGGTTCATTTTTCATGTAAAACCAAGTTGATATCATCCCTCTGATGGTCAAAAAACAATTCATTCACGTCCAAGGTACTCACAGATGAATTTAACATATTATTGACCGAAAAACCAAAAACAAATTTATGACATTGTGCATCAGCTTTTAAGGAACAAATCTTATTCCAAGTACCTGCAGTAAGCACAAAAATACGCAAGCACGCACTTCAATACTTCAGCGATAGGGGCCTCGCACTGCGTCATGAAAATGGGAGGGGTATATGGGTGAGGAAACTTCCGAGCGTTTCGGCAACTTGACGTATTTCAACTTTGAAAACTCAGGCTGCGGTTGCAGGAGGGATACAACTTTGTGAACAACAGTGCAGGAATAATCACCATGGCAAAAGAATTAACCATGAAGGTAACGTAGAATGTACATTAAAACATAACGCATTTTCAATCATTGTAGTCTGGGCAACAGGAAAAAGCGTACAAATGTGTTAAAAAAAGTGTGAGTGAAAACTACACTGCAACGCTCGTGTGGACAAAACTATTTTCCCACTTTAATTTTTCGGACAAATGAAACTGGATAATTTTCAAACGAGCTAAATCTTACACGCTTGGGATATAGAATGGTTTTCCAGGACTTGCACTGGAATGCCGTCTTATGAAGTGTTTCAAAATGGCTTTTCTCCGCCTCTTACTCAGACAAAACTAATCGTGGTACACCAGGTTAAACCATTTATTAATAGGGAAGATAGCTGTTTATAAATATTCTTTTTGTTTATATTTAAATGTGCCAACCACTAAAACAAAAACCTCTTTGTCTCTTCTGCCAATAGATCTTTGTTTGGCACATTAATATCGACAGGGGATGTCGCCGTTGTCTTTGCTATAACATTGTGAAAACCATTTGTTTCCTTGGTAGGACCACACCAAAGATCACGACCAGTTTTATTCCTGCATCATTCAGTATGTGCTTTTTCCGCCGTACCATCAGCCAACTGAAGAGGAAGAATCTATTGCTGACTGGGCAATAGAAGGAAAGCCGACACTGGGGCGGACCAGGCGAAAGTTTAACATGGTGACTGAAGTCTGGGCTGAGCCTCAGTTTGGGACCCTCACGAATTTGAATTCCGAGCTTAAATATCTGGAAGGTCTGCAGTACAATGAAGTGCCACGAGCGGTTTGTAAAGCGATTTCCTGAATAATTAAGATGATTCTTCGCATGCAAGTATATCAAGCTGGATGTCCGTTACTTAATTAACAATCTGTTAGAATGACTAAAGTGGGAGGCCTTCTCAGTAGCTGTTATCGCAATGGACAGACTTAGTTGTCGAATCCACAAACCCAAAGGTAGAGCCACTTTACAGCGTGACAAACAGCACCAGAGGAAAGATCTGCACAGTAACTGATATTTGAATGGTCACTCTCCAAGGTTTTATCCACATACTTAAAAGTTAGAAGCACCTTGTACAGCATGATAAACACTATCACAGTCCTGAGAGTACTGCTCAGTAGCTTTCATTGAAATGGTCACAATTAATGTTTTTATCCACAGACTCAAAAGTTAGAACCACCTTGTACAGCATAATAAACAGCACCACAGGAAAGTAGTGCTCAGTAGCTTTCATTTGAATGATCACACTTCAGGATTTTGTTCACAGACTTGAAACCACCTTGAAACAACTTAGTGAACAGCGGCAAAGGTAAGAGCTGTCCAGTAGCTCTCGCTTTGGAATTCATCCACAAACTCAAAAGTTAGAACTAAGATACACGACGTCAGTAATGAGTGATATAATTGTTTATTCTTCCGTTCTCTTGTAAGCAGATCTTTCAAGTTGACGTGAAGCACGTGTCAGCACTGCTAACCTATGATCATCTGAAAGCTATGAGCAATGACCAGACTATGACCACCCCCCAGAGAATTGTCAAGGCACCCAAAGTAGAGTCTGATTTGATTCACAGTAACTGGGTCGTGGAGCAAGTTCCATTCCCCTTTGATGTCATTGGTCTGCTACCTAAAACACGCCAAGTGGAAATGGTGTTTTCATCACTGATTGAGCCATTACCACAAGGTACCCCTTCAGTTACAAAGGCTCTCTCTTCTATTTTTTGTTGCTAGTTCAGTGGTAGGCTCAGTCTCCAGCCGTGAGTGTCTCGATGTGCCCGCGATTCTCGCCACCTTCACGGCTGGGTGCACGGGTTTGGTTGCATGTCCGTGACGTCAATACAATTATTATCTGTTTTTTTTTATCGTCTTGAAAAAAAGCGAAATGCGAAAAGTATGCCTGAAACGTCCTCCTAGAAGTGTGAAATTTCAAGAGAAAGACGAAATCCCGCTAAATTATGTCGCGCATTCTGCCCCGCAAATTTCAGGGGGCTTGTCTCTGATTGGTCAGTCTAAACGATAACCAAACCCGTGCGCCCAGCCGTGAAGGTGGCGAGAATCGCAGGCGCATCGAGACACTCACGGCTGGAGACTGAGCCTAGTTCAGTGGCGGATCCTGGGGAGAGGCGGGAAGCCCCAGGGTAACCAACTTATTTTCACTCCCAGCTCAGTAGATTTTGACTCTGCCCTCCGTCCTTTTACACGAACTAACTGTACATAGAGTACCTTATGTGTGTCTTTATTTTTTTCATTACACTTTCTTTTACACAATGTAGTTACACTATCTGCAGACTGTCTAAAATATCTACTACTGCCCATTGGGAGAATGGCAACACCGGAACTGGGCAATCAATCAATCAATCAATCAATCAATCAATCAATCAATCAATCAATCAATCAATCAATCAATCAATCAATCAATCAATCAATCAATCAATCAATCAATCAAACAATCAATCAATCAATCAATCAATCAATCAACCACAAATGACGTAATGTCTAAGGAAGGAACTGAACGCTCTCGTTGTGTTAGACAATTGTGTGATTAAAATTAAATTTTTAAGTTAACGATTAGTCGATGAACACCAATTGAAAACATTTTGCTATAAACTCGAACTTCTCTTGCCTGGTTAGCGGTGTAACAAGGCGTGTGAAAAATATCTTCATCCGAAATCATATCCCATCTCAAGGCCAAAATCTCAGACATAATTAGTTGGAAAACTTGTAAGTCTCATCCCCTGTCCACCTCTACAATGTTAGAAACTATTGATGTTTTTGCAAACGCCCGACATTTTTCCGCGTTTTTTAAGAGTATAGAATTAGGCTTTGCAAATCTGTATTCAAAAGTGTCCCAACAATTAATTTTTTTGTCTGAGTTTCCAGACTTTAGTGGGTTTAAGAAAATGATGGTTAAATGTTAAATTTTGCGCACAGTCGATTCTCTGTATTGTAAAATTTTACAAGAAGTGTCTGACAGTCAGTGACCAACTAGGGTTTCGATTTTCTTTTTTCCCTAGCTGTAGTTGACAACAGTGACTTACCAAATGAAAATCTTTTCAAACTTCTACTGGAAAACATGGAACGCTTGAATGATCGTGAAGTCACCCTGACAGAAATAGACTGGCAACGATTCACGCAGCATGTCCAAAGTCGGAAAAGAAACGGCATTCCTCTGCCATTCCCTGAGGAGTCGTACCCAGTTGAACAAGGTGGCAAATCCATAGTGCAAAACAGCAAGGACAAAAAGCCGAGAAACAAGAACGCCTCTTCGATCAAGTGGAGGTGTTTCATGCGCCATGTAACTGCTCTCGGTTGTGGGCGAATCATTCTAACATTTCTCCCGGCAAACTTTAAATACGCGAGGCTCATGGGGAAGCAGGGGCGCAGTAGGAGTTCCAGCACAGGGAGCAGTCCGAAGAGCCCGCATCATGCGGCGGAAAAGGAGCCTGAAGGAACCAAACACGAAAGTAGCTCTCCCGGCGACAAGGAAACTGGAGTGCAGAGGCAGAGTTCCTTGCTGACTCAGGGCTCTGTGGAAGGTTTGTTTTAAGGCCCTGGCAATTTAAGATGATTTCCGCTCAACGTTCGAGCAATAAGTGCAAAAATTAAGTTACCAAAAAAATACATTTACTTGCAGCACGGTCAAATTTTGAGAACGGATGAGAAGAACTTGTCGATAATTTTGCTCCCAGGCTGACCCCGTGAGAGAAAATTGGATTAGAAGTTATCTGTAATTCAATTAAAAAGACGCTTCAGGTCAGTTCAAAACAAAATGGCGCCCGTTTTAGCATATTTTTACGAGATTTGACATTAATTTTCTCTACAATTCTTGAGAATTTCACTTAGAGAAGTGACTTAAAGTGAGATGTTTCAAATAACACTGAAAGTGTTATCGTGTTCTGAGTAGTTTTTTTAGTAAATATTTTTTGCACTCATTGCTCGAACGCTGAGCGGAATCCGTCTTAGTATCCGTTCAAAAGTTGTTGCCAAAGCATTGCTGTTTCAGTTGTTTTTTTCATCGCTCTTAAGGCTGGTTTCCATAAGATCGCTACGATCGCTACCAAAGTTGAGCGGTCGTTGCCACTTTGATCGCTTGGCAGTTTCTATATAGGCTGGTTTTCATATGATTGCTGTGTTCGCTACGATCGCTAAAAAGTGGTTTCCACGTGATAGCAACGATTGCTGAATGTTTTTCCAGCGATCGCGGCGATCGTAAAGATCATGTGGAAACCAGCCTTTACATTATTGAACAATCAAGAAATCCTGGGGACTTGAAACTGTAAGCTTGGTTCCCCGTACCCACTCTGACTCACCCCTCCCCTGCTAGTCTTCTAATAATCCAAGTAATCCACTAAACTGTTTCGTGACTCACAGTTTGAAAGTGTCTGACAAAGTGTGCCAGCACAATATCTTGTCGGTAGCGTGAGTCGATGGCGAAATGTTTAAATTGTGATCATCACTCAGCTTGATTTTGTTTTGCTATGAATTTCGTTGCGTTGCCTGCACCCAGCTTGTGACAAACGTCCTGCATACTGCTAGGACTGAAATGTCGACAGGTGGCATATTCGCAATGATATAAATGTGATGGTGAATTTTAAGTTCATCAACAGATTAAACGTCGTAGTACTGAGAAATAGCCTTTAAGGACTGAGAAAGGCGGCTGTTTAGTATTACTGCGCATTTTACCCGTATTGCCCAGGGCGCGGTTGTTCAAAGTAATATTAAGCTAACCCAGGATTAGTGACAACTTTTAATTCTCTCTTATAACCAAGAGATGAGGTTCCCTGTAAATAATTTTTGCCGTACATTTTGTACTTAGGTCTCTTTCAAACGCCACTTGAAATTGGCTGTGAAAACGCTTTTCAACAAGAGAAACAGGAACGTTGGTTAAATTGTAACCCAGGGTTAGTGTTAACCGGCTTTCGAACAACCAGGCCCAGGGCTTATGCGGAATTCCTGTATACTATAGCTGGTTTGTCTCTCTGACTCGATGATGAGCTCAAGTTCAAATTAGCAAAAAATACTGCCAATAACCTGGAAAAAAGAAACAAAACAAAACAAAACAACACCACAGGAAAGTACCGCTCAGAAGCTTTCGTTTGAACGGTTGCACTTTAGGATTTCGTCCAGAGACTCACTGCATAATAAACGGTACCACAGGAAAGTAATGCTCAGTAGTGTTCGTCTGCATGGTCACACTTAATTATGTACAGCATTGGAAGGTACCATCATGTAACTGTCGCATAGTGTGACTAGAGGGAAGAGGACTAAATTGCTATTTGGGCATGCAAGTGTACTGAACGATGTAAATTCACCTGCCTTTTCCTCTGTAGATAGCAGCTCAACCCCAACACCCACTGTAGAAAGAGATGAAAGTACGTTTGCTTTTCCTGGACAAACTGAGAATTTGCCATTACTAAATCGTCAAACTGGCACAGAGTCTTCTGAGGTAAAAGCAAAGCTTTCAGTGGGAATTGACGATGAAAAGAGGAGTGTTACTTTTCAAGAGAATGCCACACCCATCAAAGAGGAACCAGTGTTTCACGATCGATGTCCTAGTGAAGACAGTGACTCACTCAGTTTCAATATTCCCATTTATTGTTACGACTGCCCCATATCAGCCCTGATATCAATACCGGACAACAAGACTGATACGGATATGGCGTCAGAAGAGGCAAAGAAACGGGAAGACATCTTTCAAGATTTCACTGAATATGCAGGTAGCATTATCACTGATCCATTCAGCTTGGATGAGGTTCCAAGATCTCTAGAGGGGCGAACTAAAGGACGATTTGGCCCCTCTAAAGATCTTCTCCTCCACTCCAATGCAGTACATGATTTGTTCTTTAGAAGCTTTGTTTCATCGACCTTTGCAAGTTTACAACATGGACAGCAAGTGAGCATGCGAAATGTTCATGCAGCGGTTGATGCATGTGAGGAAAACTTTCTTGAAGTCGACATCACGGAGTTTATCCGCACTCTCTGTGGGCATTATGTGAAGAGCAATGCACGTAAAGAAGCTCTCAGAGAGGCGCAAATCAGCGAGGGGTTCCAAGCAGTTCCAATTTGCTTGCCTTCAGTAGTCAGTACAAAAGAGCGCGTTAAAGATCTGAAGAACATCTTGTCTGGTAACTGTGAGTCTGTACCTGGTCTTCACGAGTCCATTAGAGCCAAATTTATGGCAATACTTGGTAGATACTTCAAAGCTGTAACTCCCAGCAGCGAGTATTTCTTCTACTGCCCACAGTTGTCTGATGGTCCTAGAAAGGTAATAACTATTAAAATGTCAATATGCATGTTCTCCTTAGTGTTTCCCATGTGTTTCTTGTGGTACTAGTTGGGAGAATTTGCACAAACATCAACACATTTTATGTTGGGTGATCATTTCCTTTATTCTTGTGACCTGTATGTTTGATCAAGTACGGATATTGTAAGGAGAAATTAGATAGTTGTCACTATTGGGGCTTAAGTTAATCTTGGTTATTGAATTTCTACCTTTCTCGTTGGTTCACCACACACAGGTTATCGGGGAATAACCCTGTACTTTTATCGTATAAGGAAATTGGATGCCATGACAAATGCCACGGCCCTTAAACTTCTTGCTGCAAAGCAAAGGTTTTGCCCAAACATGCGGCAAAAAATTCAGCTACGGTTACTGAAAGTGCTATCAGTAATTAAATGTTAATGTATTAATCATGCATGTACAGCTGTATAGCCAAGAAAGTTACGTCTGTAAAAATTACGCGCCGATGAAAATTAGTAAGTTATAACCGTTACGTTAATACTGGTTATTTTTTAATATAACCAATATTAAAATATCCTACCACACGTTCTTCATATAAATGGGTTTTAAAGTATTTTTAAGCGCTAGAATGTCATAGTAACTGAGACGTTTCGGGACTGCCATCCCTTTACAATTATCACTGTACTTTAGCCAGCTTGCCAGTGGGAAATGATGTGGGCATCCAATTAAAGCTGTCCCCAGTTTGCACTCTGCTCGCAGCGCCTGTTCCTCAGTGAGGGGTTTTTTCACAGGTTAATACTCACCTATTTCGTGTTTTACCTGTGTATTCCTGTTTTACCTGTCTTACCAGTCTGTCCCGGAGTCTTTCTCTGAGTCAGAAACCAATGATGCAGACCAAGTCGCTGAGGATGAATCTCAGGATCTGGATAAAGACAGTGATATTGCCTCAGATACCTTTGATGATGTGGACACAGGGATCCTGATAGAAGATGATGGATCCGTGCCTCAGTTTAATGACATGGACGATGATTTGTCGGATTTTGAAAGCGAAGGAAGCAGCAGTGAGTTTGAAGGTAATAACGTAATACTAAAACTTGTTTTGCTTTTTTCATAAAAGTGTCAGAGGCTTGAGTGAATCATCGCATTCTACGACGAACGTAAACCTCCCTTTTGCCGTGTGTTGTGCATTACGTAAAGTTCTTTTTTGTTTTTTTGCGCAAACCTTACTTAAACTGGAATGTAAAGGAAAACAAATTTCTAAGTTTTACAATTTAAGTAACAGTTACTTAGAAAATTGCAGTTGAATGTTTTTTGGTTTTTTTTGATATGTTTTGCATTTCTTCTATAATTTGGGCGCCTTGTAAAAGAAGATGGCAGCCTTTGTGAAAGTGACAACCAAACAACTGTTTCCTTATTCAGGGTTTATTCTAGAGCGCGGCTTTGGGGGATTTCCGCAATTCGAAAAAAAAAAATGCCGCGTAAAATTTACGTTGGTGCGTCAAATGGGGCACACAAAATTGTGCCCAAGGATAAGTACTAATTTTCTGAAATAAAGTATTCGAAAACATCACTGACGATTAGATTGATGTGACCGCTGCTCTATAGTTCGAAATTTATAGCCTCTTACTGTCTCAATTGCCTTTGTCTTCTTCGCTTGTTAACCGGCCGTCGCCATATGGCGACCGCCGGTTTATAAAATGGACTCGGTGTTTTTTGTTTTGTTTTTTTACTTTGTTTGGCGTCAGTTGGCTTAACATTCGAACAAAGTGCTGTAAAGCTTGTGGTACGGGTACTCAAGAGGGGTACTGTCTTATATAAGACGCATGCGCATATTAGTCTGCTGTATGTTACCTTCGTGTGTTCTTGCCTTTTAATTTACAGTATTTAAGATATGAACGGCGAAGGGTTGTTAAGTATGGGGTTTCAGTATTTGTCTTGTACAACGCATGCGCAACTGAGTAAAGCACCTAATAGAATTGAATGCGAAATTGGTTGTGTTGTCTGATCTAGTTAGTGGTTGTGGTGAAAATGCTTTTAGCGCAGGAGTTTTGTTATGGGGATTGACATTTTGAGGAATGTAAAAATGTGGGAGTGGAAGGATTTGTGAATGTGAGAAGCATATCACGCTTATGTGAATGTGATTTGTTTTGAAAGTTGCGTTTGGTATAGCAGCGGTGTAATATTGTGCTGCGTGAGAGGCAGTTTCCCTTGGCGTTTTATGGGGGGACGGTTTCCGAACGGGATGTATATTTCCTCATTGGGTAACCTGTATTTCGCAGAGGAGAGAAACGACAGCTGTGTACGGTGGCTTAGGAAGAGAAGGGGTTGGCACTAGTATGATGATGCAATTAGTGGATTGCACCATCGATACATCATAGTTCTTGAGAAGGGAGAGAGATGAGTGTTAATTTGACGCAAGAAGTTGATTTTAATTGCATAAAGACGAAGGAATCGGTCATTAATAAGGAGATCAGTTAATAAGGTAGCTGTTACGAGTCTTTAAGTTAGAAAATAACTGAATATTATCAAGCGATGCGTGTGGTTTGCGTGTGGTGTTGGTTGGGTTTGAGGTAATTTAGTCTGGTACGTAGCCGTTCCGAGTCAACTTGTTTACTTTGCATGGGGATTCTCGGATTAGCAAACCGGATTTAAACATCACGTCATGAGATATGCCTTAACGTGCCCCAGACTCTGACGATCTGCTCGAGTTCGTGTTTATCAAGCGTTATATTTTGATTCTACTGCTGTGTATTCACGGTCTAGGCACAACAGTTTTTCAGCAGAAATAAAAGCGATAAGAAAGATAAGCTGAGACATCAGAGTTTAAAGATTACGTCATCCAATAACGCTATAGTCAAAATATTGTGTCATACAATCACACTTTTCGTCACGCCGGTTCGTATAAATACAGGATCGCGCTAACATTTGTGAAACCTAGGGGTGGGGAGGGTCAGAACGGCCGGTTAAAATGTCCATGGGGCTTTCTTGTTTCAATCTGTGTTTGTATTCTGCACTTTCTTAGTTATTCTTTCTTCCATGCATATATAACGATAATAATACAAAACAATAGGGAGAGTCACCGTTTACAAGGGACAAGAGCCATTATTTTATGAGACAAACATCCGGGATTCTGCAGTTGCTCGAGTCCAGGCCTTCTCAGTCACTCCTTTCTTGGGCCCCTTAACATTACAGAAGGGGGCCCAATGGGCCCTCATTGGCCAATTTCTAGAATAAACCCTACTTATTTGTACTTATGTCCAACCATCTGTGTATAAGCTGCCAGTCAACCAATTGTTCTACGTGTTATATGAAACACTGAAATGATACTGGGATTATACATTGCCGGGTGAAGCCATTCCAATACTTCAAATACATAGCCATGTTGTTTTTGAATGCCAAAACAGTCCTTTTCGCTTGAAACGTAACGAAAGTAGGAATGGTGGTATGTACTAAAACCAGGAACACCGAAACACCTGGGAACCCAATAAAAATATATATATAAATTAAATTAAAAATTAAATTTAGAAATAAGTCAAAAATAAATATAAATAAATCAACAAGTAAATAAAAAAAAATAAAAATAAGAAATGAAATAATATGATCAAGAAATAATAATAATCAATAAATCAATAAATGAAATGAATATAACAAGCGGAGAAGCATTTTTTAAGCTTTAATGAATGAAGTAAAACCAGGTCATATTTTGCCCCCAAATGAGAACAATACTGCGTGGAGGTGTTTTGTACCCAGATCTCCCTCGGTCACATTTCAACCTTCAGACACCAGTGAGATCTTGGTACGAGATTAGCGTGTTGTTTGCGCCGTTCGCGAACTATACCCCACGTTCCAGTTTTCCGGTGTTTCTGGTTTTAGTACATGCCGGAAATGGTGGGAATTTCACGATCACATGATTATTCCCGTCATGTTAGATGACATGTTCCTTGCTTTGTTCATAGGAGATGTTAATGATGGCGATCAGCATTCCAAGTCACCACTCTTCCTTCAGCTCACGTGTTCACTGAGAGGCAGGAGTAGCCATTGGCAACCGATGACGCCTGTCTCCATCAACACACTACCTGTCTGCTTAGGTGAGGATTAACTCTTTTATACAGCTTATTCCAAAATGGCGGAAAATACATCATTCTTTTATCTCCATGTTAATTGACCCTTGTTGCCTCGTTTTAACCCAAATATTCCTTTGAATTCTGCAGGTGGGATCGAGGCAACAAGGGCCAATTTACAATGAGACAAAAGAGTAGTTATAATGTATTTTCCGCCATTAGATTTTTATCCAGAGACTCAATAGTTACAAAGCACCGCAGGAGAATATAGAATACTGCTCCTGAATTGCTTTCTTTTATTTGGTAGGACGTGAAGGGTGTCGTCCGCAGACACAAATTTTAGAAACGTACCAAATCTGGAGGTGAAAGGCGTTTAAATTCGGAATTTAAAGGCTGGTAAGGTTGGGGGTGTTGGGTTACAGGTGACGATTTTGACCAAACACCATTGCCACTTTTGTTAAGAGGCAACTTTCTTTTGTATGCAACAGTATGGGCAACCGTAGGACGTCATAAAAATTCAAAATGGCAGCGTGCGACAAATTCAAAAGCGAAAATACTTGGCATTCATGTCCAATTTTTTGGTACACTAAAACTTTTGTTTTTCCACTTGCTAACTAAAGAATTGAAATTTGGGCTTTATCTCCAAAATTTAACGTCAGTTTGAGATAACAGTGGACGTTCCCTTAACTGACCATCTGCTTGAAATGTCGTTTGTTGTAGTTCTGAATAAAAAACTACATTTCGATTCTTTGGGAAGTGATTATTCGCCGTTAACGAATTTAAGCAACAAAATGAGAAGTACTTGCCCTGGGTGCATGTTGTTAAAGTGTTAGTCGCATTTCTCATGGTTTTGACGAATAAGTGGACAAGTTCAAGCATAAGCACAAAACACGCACATTTAAGTTAGAGCGACCCAAAGATAAGCGGAAAACATACGTGTAAATCAGGGCAATGCAAGCATAAGCGGGAACCTCACGTGTACACAGCAATTTCCAGAGAGTTAAATAACTCTTGAAGTACAGTTAACTCCTGGAGGTGGAGTTACTTTATTTGGGAGTTATTTAAACTTCAAAAAGAAGTTAACTCCGTAAAGAGTAATACAAACAACTCCATTTTATTATTAGAGTCGTTTTAATCCCTAATTTGGAGTTAAATTGAGGGGTTAGAAAAATATCCCACCAAAAGATTATTTTGAATCTAAAATTTTAACTCCAGTTTCGGAGTTAAAATAACTCTGAAGGTCACTGTGTAAATCAGGGCGTCGTAAAGGTACGTACAAAACGGACGCACGTGTAAACGGGAAGGATGCGCGCATAATTACATATCCAACTGTATTTTGTGCTTGAGAGTTGTGCCACTAACTTATATTTACTTTTTCACCTTTGTACGGTCATTATATACTTGTTAATAGAGCTAGCAACATCGAAATGTCGTTGCATTTTTGTTCTGTTCATGTAGGAGAAATAATTAACAAGCTTGAAGACGTCGAAGAATTTCTGGATCCCTTCAGTCCGTCAGTTCGTATCACCCTCGATCTCATCTGCCTGACGTTGCCGCCGGAGCCTGATTATTCAGTCCTGAAGTCGTCTGCCCGCAGTGCTCCATCACGCTCCAAT
This sequence comes from Siderastrea siderea, assembly GCA_964030785.1. Classification (NCBI taxonomy): domain Eukaryota; kingdom Metazoa; phylum Cnidaria; class Anthozoa; order Scleractinia; family Rhizangiidae; genus Siderastrea; species Siderastrea siderea. The sequence continues at coordinate 9,681,152 of OZ034976.1, forward strand.
TCCTACTCCAGCACCAGTTCCCCCGTGTCCCTCTCCCCTCAGGACAGACGATCTGGTTTGTTTGAATTTAGACGGCAAGATTCGAAAGCTACGTCTCATGACATTGATGGGTAAGGATAGAACGAAGATAGTTTATTGATATACTCGGTAGCTGATTTACTTAAACTTGTAATAACAATGATCAATGCTATTCGACGTTTCAAGATGGTCGACTCCATTATCTGTATCAAGATATTTGTTACCGATCTGTATTAGCAGTACGTGCAGGGATCCAATGGAAATTTGTAGTCATACTTTCACTGAGGTAATGTTTTCCTTTCCTGTTATTAACTTAAAAGCTGCCAATGACTCGAGGAGACAGTTGCAACGTCTTAGCAGCAAAACTGGGGTTTCTTGAAGCTTGTTTTCACAAGCAAGAGAATTGGGAACATCCTCAAACGTAGAGAGCTGAAACTGAGGACCGTAAAACAAACAATGCGTTGTTTACTATTTCAAATGTGGTCTACGCAATTTGGAATACGTTGTTTACACTTATCGGCATCTTCAACAACCTATTTTCGAACGTTGCAGCTTGAAATCCTCAATCGGCTAACACAGGCACCACGGCGGAGTTAAAAACCCTGTTTTTTTTTGTTTTTTTTTCAGTACTCCAAAAGTTCCCTTACAAACTTTGTAAGCCGAACTTAATAAGACGATTAAATTGAATTTGATCGTCTTATTAAAAAGTGCGAGATGCTAATTTATATCAAAGAACTAAAGCCATCAGTGAATGTGAAATCGGACTCAAATCTTATGAAAAATTTCAAGGAATCGTTACTGATAATGAAGTAATATATAAAACACGAGAAACAGTGTTTCATCAGGATATCCAAACACCGAGAAGTGGGTTGAAAAAACGAGGGGCAGCGAGTTTTTTAACCGACTTCGAGGTGTTTGGATACCTGATGAAACACTCTTTCGAGTTTTTGAAATGGTTTCTCACGGTAGTGATTTCCCTTGTTTTCTCTTTATGAATTATTAATCAGTTTGAGACCTCTATTTCAAACCCTGACCCAGCAACAACAACAACACCGTATTTAAGTTTTCTATTACCTTAGTAACCCGCAAGTAGCAAAGGCTAATGGAGGCTTGTCACTACTAATTCGAGCAGATCGATTAATGAAGCTCACAACAATTAGGATAAAATGATAGAAATAAAGTTTCAATTATAAGTTGTTTTTACTAGTAAGGTACCCCGGGAGGAGTACTCCCTTATATTAGCTTTATGGGTATGTGCAGCGCCAAAGGGTGTGGTTTTTGAGCCTTTTTTGGTCTGAAATAGGATATAAATTTTGACCATTTTGGTCTGAAAAAGGGTAAGGTTTGTGCACTCTGATAAGGAATCTGGTATGGTTCTAACAAGAAGCTCTCTTTTTATTAATTTTCTGCGCCTAAGAACTGAGGTTTGGGAATTTGAAGCCCTTCTCAAATGTTTACGCAAACGAAATAGGGTTAGCGTCTCGTCTGAAATAGGGAATCAAATTTTGGATCAGGTCTGAAATAGGGTAGGGAAAATCACATATTTTTTGGTCTGAAATAGGGTAAGTAGTAATGTGGGTCACTTTGGGATAATGAATCAAAAAGACCCACCCCCCTCACTTTTTAAACCAATCAGGGACTAGTGCCATTCCTTTTTATCATGTGATCACGGTCATAAGAATGGACCAATGAGAGAAGAGGTCAAAGGTCACTCCGGAAGAGGGGGTCAAAGGTCATTTCAAACCGGAAGTGATTTGGGGGTAACCGCTGACTAGTTGTAGCCGATGGCGGGCTCAGACAAATAACAAGACACAGAGTTAAGTTTTGAACAAGTTTAATGGTCAATAACAACAAGTCTTTTTAAGTGTTTGTGGTGAACGGACATTGACCGCAACAAGTTTCGCCAGGTGAGATGCTGCACCCGGCTTCCAGACAACTGGCGAGCCGTTACAGTCAGCACATCGTTGGACTGTGGAAAAAAGAAATACAGAGAGTGAGTAAAAATAAATCAAATAGTCTTTCGGGTAGAAAATGATTTTTTCACAACAACGCGGGGAATGGGAAAACATTGGCGGCCAGAGCGAAGACACCATGGTAGAGGTCAAAGGTCAAGTTGGGTTAGGGTTAAGGGTTTGAGGATGCAACCGGTGCGTTAAGCTTTTCGCTGTTTTCAAAAAAAAAAAGCCGCTCGCTTTCTTCCCGGAGAAAATGCGAGTTGTCATCTCGCTTGTCTCACCGCGTTACAGTCAGCACATCGTTGGACTGTGGAAAAAAGAAATACAGAGAGTGAGTAAAAATAAATCAAATAGTCTTTCGGGTAGAAAATGATTTTTTCACAACAACGCGGGGAATGGGAAAACATTGGCGGCCAGAGCGAAGACACCATGGTAGAGGTCAAAGGTCAAGTTGGGTTAGGGTTAAGGGTTTGAGGATGCAACCGGTGCGTTAAGCTTTTCGCTGTTTTCAAAAAAAAAAAGCCGCTCGCTTTCTTCCCGGAGAAAATGCGAGTTGTCATCTCGCTTGTCTCACCGCGTTACAGTCAGCACATCCTTGGATTGTGGAACAAGAAATACAGAGAGTGAGTAAAAATAAATCAAATATTCTTTCGGGTAGAAAAGGATTTTTTTCACAACAACGCGGGGAATGGAAAAACATTGCGAGCTAAACAGAACCGCGATGGTTCGCTTAAAAAATATTTTTAGCCGGCAGCAAAAAAAAACAACACTTACCTCGTGTTAAGCTTTCGCTGTTTTCAAAAAGCCGCTCGCTTTCTTCTCGGAGAAAATGCGAGTTGTCATCTCGTTTGTCTCACCGCTTTACAGGCAGCACATCGTTGGACTGTAGAAAAAAGAAATACAGAAATTGAGTAAACATAAATCAAATAGTCTTTCGGGTAGAAAAGGATTTTTTCACAACAACGCGGGGAATGGGAAAACATTGCGAGCTAAACAGAACCGCGATGGTTCGCTTAAAAAATATTTTTAGCCGGCAGCAAAAAAAAACAACACTTACCTCGTGTTAAGCTTTCGCTGTTTTCAAAAAGCCGCTCGCTTTCTTCTCGGAGAAAATGCGAGTTGTCATCTCGTTTGTCTCACCGCGTTACAGTCAGCACATCGTTGGACTGTGGAAAAAAGAAATACAGAAAGTGAGTAAAAATAAATCAAATAGTCTTTCAGGTAGAAAATGATTTTAGCCGGCAGCGAAACACAACACTTACCTCGTGTTAAGCTTTCGCTGTTTTCAAAACATCCATTCGGCGGCTTTTACAGATAAAAATCTCCCACTTTTTTCGCTGACATCTTAGCTGTCATGGTTTTGTTTGTAAAGCCGAGGGTTGCTGGGGTAAAGCGATGAATAAATCTGTGAAAAACTGTCGTAAATCTCCCTGACCTTCCTCCATCTTGAAAAAAGTAAGAATTTGGGCGTACGTTTGCTGCTGCTTATATAGCAAACAGTATGACCTTATTTGGTTAGGATTGGTTGTGATTGGTCAGTCCCATTCAGGCCATGGTCAAGGTCCAAGGCCATGGTCAAGGTCCAAGGCCATGGTCAAATTCCAATCAGAAGCAGAGCGCATGTCTACGCGGGCGGGCAGCGGCGGCGAGCGCGGGCGGCGGCGGCGGGCGCGCGCGGGGAATCGGCGGCGGCGGCGCGCGCTTGGCGCGCGCTGTGGGGGAAACCAAGATTTTTTTAGTGTGAGTTCGAATCCCGGTCGGGGGTGGAAAAAAATTTTTTTTTGAAAAAAGCATGGAAATTTTTTTTTCGGGTCGAAGCGAGTAGGAGACAATGGAATGAAGAGTGTTTCTTGGGGATTTGGCTGGCAGGTTTTTTTGGGTTAGAAGCGATCGATCGATCGATCGAGTTCGGCTCGGTTTGAAAAACAAAAATCCTTTTTTTAAAAAACAGATAGTTTATTGGTTTTACTTGGATGACATAGGTTTTGTATTCATGTCAAGGGAAAAAGAGAGGTACAATGACATAGGGAATACATAGGGAATACATAGGTAGTACATAGGGACTACATAAGGAAAAAGGGATCGCGGGGCTCAGATCAGAAAAGAGAGGACATTTCGTGACGCTTACATGACGTAGGTAAATAGCCCTCTGGCTAGGGTGGGAAACCGCTGACCAGTGATGAAAAAGGGATCGCGGGCTCAGATCAGAAAAAGAGAGGTACAATTACATAGGGAATACACACGCTTGTTAAAGACGAGCTTGTGTTGTGTGTTTTTCATGATGGCGGCTGCTTCTTCTTGGATTTTTTCTTTGTAATGTTCGGCAATGTCTTCCAGATCATAACCTGCTTGCAGACCTTGTCGCAGCAGTTCTAGTGCTGATAAAGATGGTTTCAAGCTTGAGACTGGATCCATTGGTAAAACAAATAGGTTTCTTGTTTGGGACAATGGTGGGTGGGTTTCGCGTGACGACCGCAGGTTAATCCTACATCAAACCCCATGGCGATGAGTTTCTCGACTTTAGGACATCCAAAGGATCAGGCAAGGATTTACCACCAGGCTGCCAAGAGATGCTCTTGTCCAGACGAATTATTGGAAGAATTTGAGGCATTCCTTTCGACTGGAAAGAACGTTGGATCAAGTGAAGTGGACGAAGCTTAAAACCAAAAAGTTATGGCAAAAGTCACATCCTCGCATAAAGAAGAGGAGGAGATGGTGGATTGCTGGCTGGTGAACAACGAAATGATGGAGATCTATTATGGCTCGTACCGCGTTTGGAATGCCAAGTTGTCCTGCTTTATTTGAATTGGCTGGTAAAGGCTTCTTCTTCTTTTTTGTCGTGGTCCAGAATGGTTTTGACATGTTCGGTAATGTCATCCAAGTTATGTCCTAGAACACTTTCACGCAACTTGTTGACTTTGTGTCGTCGTTCCAGTCTCTTTTGTAAAATTTCTTCAAAATACTGATCTCGTTCCGAAGACTTGTAGGTGCGTCCTGCTAGTTCCAAAGGAAAGACAATGGTATTGTTTCTATCAATGACAGCTAGATTGTCCAAATCTTTTTGGATTTGTTTTTGGAGTTCGTTGCGTTCGGTACTTTTCATAATGGCGGTGGCTTCAGTTTGAATCAATTCTTTGTAGTGCTCGGTGACGTCTTCGAGATCATAACCAGCTTGTAGACCTCGTCGAACCAGTTCTAAGATGTAATCATGCGTGTTGTTGAAGGTTTTGGGATCCAAATTCTTGGCATAGTCCATGTTGCCGTCGTCGTCTGCGTTGAAGATGGGTGGAATGAAGTTTGGCTTTAAGGACTTGTCTTTTTATACTGAAAGGCGTGACGTGATGAGATCGATCATCGATGAGGGGTGACGTTTGTACTAGGGGGGCGGATGGATCGTATTGGTAAGTGTAACGGACCACGTGTTCTTGGAAATGCACCGTTTTTATCGTTTCCATTGTAACTGGGGTTTCCATGTGAGGTGAGGTTTCCATATGTCTTTGAGTTGAGTGCGGAGATATTGTAGTTCGTGTTCCATGTCTTGATGAAGGCGGGTTTGAAAGTCGCGACTGATGCGTTCCATTTCTTTTTTAAAGCAGTGACCAATGCGTTTCATTTTTTGTTCGAATGACAGATCTTCGTTTTGAGTGATGTCATCCATCATTTGTTCGAAAGTGGTGTTGTGGTCTTCAGTCGCCATGTTCTTGAATGTGACTGTAAAGATCACTGTTTTTATCAACAATGTTTTCTAAAGAACTGGTGGTTTGAAAGAGCCTTTTGACTTCGGCCAAAGTGTCTGGTGGGGGGTGTCTTGTTCCTACTACGGCGCTGTGTTTATGAAGCGTGGGTGATCCTTGCATTGGAATAAAGCCACTGTGAGGTGTCCATTGATTTTCGTTCCAATAATAATGATCTTGATGGTTTTCGTACCATCGTTTTTCTGGTATGTTGTAAAAATAAATTTGTTTGTGCTGATCGACAGCCAATTGCACCGTCCATCCCGTTCCTCCTTGAATGCTTTGCCTTTTCAAGGTGGTGTCATGGTAAATGTCACGTGCTGCTGTGTAGTTAATGTCATTTGTGTGTTGGAAATAACCAAAAGCGTACACGATGGTGGCAGGTTTGACGATGTGAAAATTGCGTAGTTGAAGATGGCGTGAAAAGGTATTTGGAGTAAACAAGTGTTTGCCACTTCTTTCTCCGGCTCGTTTTAAGTGCGGCTCGGCTTCGTTGAGATCTTGTTGACGGAGTGGTGTGATAAATTTGCTTCGACTGTGTTGGGGTGGTATGATAATATGCATCTGCATGCCATATTCTTTAGCGCATTGTTCTGCATATTCGTCGATGCCAATGGCTCCTCCGCTGTAGATGTGGTAGTGACTCGTCGGCATGGTTAAATAATTAAGGTGTGTTCAACGTGGGGTTCTTTTTGTATTCGACGTGAACAGCTCGAACAAAGTTCTATATCCTCTTCCGTCTCGAAACGAGCTCTACAGGTGTTACACCATCTGGCATGGTGATGTGCGTCACATCCAACTGCAAACTGTCGTCGACTTCAAAGTTCTCATTTGAGTTCAACATTTTACTAATCTGATCCAATATGCGTCGTGCACCTGACAAAGTATCGCGCCAATCGCCGACAGTTACATTGGCTGAGGTGTGGGCCGATTGAAGTCGGTTTGAAGATAAATAAATTTGAATTCTGTCATGGTCCGGCATATTACGCGTGAGATCTTCTATAACGTCAGCCAATCCTTCTTCAAACGCGCGCACAATATTGCCATGTCCTTCTGGAAAACCCTCTGGCGGGTTTTCCACTCGTAGATGATACGATGTTCTGGTAATACCATAACTACGGGCATTCCTTTGTCTGAAGGGTTCTAAACGAAAAACAAAATGTCCTCGTCGACCCAGGGCGCCGCCTTGTTGTTCCCATTGCTGCATATACTCATTAAGATCATCGTCTGACTCGGTGTTACTTGCCATGCTAACAAGAAATGATGCGTTGAAAAGATAGAGAGGTGATATATAGACTGTTTGATTGACAGCTTCTTTTTTCTTATATATATACAGGCACCACTCATCCTTTTTCATCACTTTTTATTTGTTCAATGTATGGAGAGACGATTGCGTGCATCGACTCGTGTTTTTGGTAAAAGCAAAGACAAACAAGTCCCTAAAATGGAATCTCCTTTTACTGCCAGTGGCAATATTGATTATTGTTCCCGTTTTTATCAAGACGTGATAGAATGTCTATGGAAACGATGTTGGATCGTAGCCATTCTCCAATATATTCATCAACACGTCCAGGATCTAGAACCCCCCGTTCAACCCATGTACAGCGAAGAAGCGCTTCTTCATGGACGACGTGTCCATGACTCGATCAAAACAGGAATACGTCAACTCTCGCTAGAGACCATCCATCGATCCTGGCAGCGTTTACTATTACACTATCATTTGGAAATCCCGAGCTGGCAACCCAACGACATTGAATTCGTGGTACAGATGACGAGTCCCGATCTCGTGACAGAACAAATTTTGGAGGAGATTGTATCGTTTCGACGCCAATTTAGTTCTTTCACCTATGAACTCTTGGGTTTCACTCATGAAGATGTGGATCATATTTTTGGCTGGGCGCGTGACACGTTACGAGAACGTGAATGGGCGGGCATCGACATACCCGATGGACCTGAACGTTGACCCCTATTTTTTGTCTCCACCAATCCTAGCTAAGATCACGTCATCATCGCCTATAAAATAGCGTGTTCTTTTTTCATTCTTTCTCTCTTCAATTCACCATGGCCACCAAGAGACCTTTGCAACAACTCGAAGAGATGGTCACTGCTTTACCCCCTGCACCGACGGAGAAAAAGTCCAAAAAAGACAAAAAAATCAAAATCAAAAAGCCACCCCAAGTGGATCCTTCTTCACCACCACCAGTACCGTCAACACCTACAACAACCACATTGTCACCACCACCACCAGTACCGCCGCCGCCACCACCACCACTCATCAATATGGATGACTTATTCAATGGTGACAATATTCTCAATTTGTTAAATCCGCCTGCTGCTAGTTATGAAGTACAACTACCGCCTATGGAACAAGCTTGTCAATCCGTTGTCTGTCCTATGCATCAAACAGACCTAATTTGCTTTCAAGCCCAAACCACAGGAGACACTTACATGAAATGCCAAGAAAAGAAATGTGGCCTCTTTTGTCATCAAGATCAAATCGCCACTTATCTCAAGATCATTAATGAAAAACTCCATCCTGATTATCTCAAAAGAACCCTGGTGTGTGACTGTGAAGAACCCGTGCTCCTACGAATCAGCCGATCCCAAGCCAATCCCAACCGCCCTTATTTCACATGCAAAGAAACACCCGAGGATCGATGTCCTTTCTTTCAATGGGCCGACAAACCCTTGAAACCCAAGAACCGAAAAAAACAAAGACAAGACACGACCAAGTAAAGACACACGAACTGTTTTTAATGAACAATGATTATGATACATGATAAAAACAAATGAAAAAGCAGGTCCGGAAAAAAAGAGCATGATCGACCGGGGCGCCGGTAAAATGAAATACACGCGCTCTTTTGAGTTTTTTGACTTGTGAAATCTATAAAAGGCTGATGTTGTAAGAATAAAATTTTTATTAGTGTAACCATGGAGTCTGTGTGGTTGTGTTATGCGTGGGAGGGTTTGTTGTCCCTGGTGCAATGGCAATGCCATCAAGCCCTTTGCCAAGTGTTATATGACTACCAACCAGGTGAAAAAGTACCCATTCCCCCATGTCCCGAGGACACGCCTCCTCTTCAAGTCTTTGAAGAAACCCATGTGGACCTCAACTTGTATCGATGGGTAGTGTTTGTGTTATGGTTAAAAGCCCACCCCAAAGCGTGGCAATGGTATCGAATCATTCAAAAGGCGCATCCCAACACCATCCCTCCCATACCGACCTTGTTGGATGAGTGTCAGAAAGTATGGCGCCTCGAAAGACCAAACGAACCAAACTCGATGTCTCGCAATCATGGTTGACCCGTTACCACGATCCTAGAGCCCCCGGCAGTTTAGGAGGCGTGCAACGGTTTGCCAAGGCCCATCACCTCCCCTTGAAAAAAGCCCAACGCGTCTTGGAACGGGATTTGGCCTACACGTTGCATAAACCTCGACGTCGTCGTTTTGCAACCTTGCCGACCGTGGCCCTAAGTATCGACCATCAATGGGTTGCAGATTTGGTGGAAGTGCAACCCTTGGCCAAGTATAATCGGGGTATACGATACTTGTTGACCGTCGTGGATGTGTTGTCCAAGTATGCGTGGGTACAACCGTTGAAAGACAAAACCGGGGTGGCGTTGGTTCATGCCTTTGACAAGATATTGCGTACGAAGAGGAAACCCGTCCAATTGCAAACGGATCGAGGGAAGGAATTTTACAATCGCACGTTTCAACGTTGGCTCGAGGAGCAAGGAATCCATCATTTTTCTACCCAAGGGGATGCGAAAGCCAGTATAGTGGAACGATTTAACCGCACCTTGAAAGAACGTTTGTACCGCTATTTCACCGCCGCCAACACGTTGAAATTTGACAATGTGTTACCCGAGTTGGTCCAAGGCTACAATGCCACACGTCATCGAAGTATTGGCATGGCCCCTCAAGACGTGACGTGGGACAACGATGAAGCCGTGTGGAAACGCCTGTACGAGAAACGATTGAAAGGTCAGAAAAAACCTAAATTCAAAGTAGGGGATCGTGTACGTCTCAATAAGATTCATCGTACGTTTGAAAAAGGGTATTTACCCGGTTGGACCGAAGAAGTGTTTGTCGTGCATCGTGTGGTCCCTGGCCCTGTGCCCACGTATAAGATTCACGAATGGGATGATACCCCCGTCCAAGGTACGTTTTATGAAGAGGATTTACAAAAAGTGCACGTGTCCGATGTGTTTCGGATCGAAAAGGTACTTAAGCGACAAAAAGATCGTTGGTTGGTCAAGTGGAAAGGGTGGCCGGACAAGTACAATAGTTGGATAGCAAGCCAAGACGTGACGTCTCTCCAACCACCCAAGAGGAAAAGCCCACCCAAAGAGACAAGTCCACCCAAAAGACGACGACGACGTGACTAAACAATGACGTTCGTCCCCAACTCTTCGTTTTACGTGACGTTGATGAGTCATGCGAGTACCAAAGAGTTTCCTGGGAACAAGAGTTATCATTTTCGAAACCGGTTGCCTAAACCCATCCGATTTGTGGGACGAGGATGGATGGTGGGTATGGTGAGTTTATCCTTACCCATCATTCCAGTGATAGCGGAAGAAGGAGGCGTGGGCGATTCCCATCCTCTGTTGTATGTACGATGGCACGAACGGGTGTATACCAAAGACGATCAAGGGAACGATCGGTGGTACCATGAACGTCGCGAACTCACCGTCTACGGTCGAGATATGAGAAAGGAGATGGCCTCGTCGACGGGATCGCACTTTTTTCATCAACTGGTGTACCGTTACGAGCAAAGCCGTGCGAAACAAACCGCCCCCAAAAATAAATGGGCGGAGGACAATGGCATCAAATTGTATCCGACCTTTGAATGGACCTCCGAAGGGGATTTGTTGTTGAATACCACCAATGTGGATTACAAACGACAAGTAGCGCACGTGTCATGGGGCAGAACCTTGGCCCTGAGAATGGGATGGATTGAACAAGTGTCCCCCGGCCAGTATCGATTGGGCCCGAATCTCTTGCAAGAATTTCAAGGCATTTCCACCATTCCTACCCCGACGGATGTCCGCGATGCTGCCAACAAGCCCCTCTTTTGGAAAGTGGAGGGGGATTATCTGAAATTGAGTCTATCGTGCCCTTGGCGGTTTGTGAATTTGAACAAGACCTTTCGTCCTTCGTTGGAATTTCCCTCCACGCGTCCTTTGCACGTGTATTGTGATGTAGGGACCAGCAGCATGGTAGGGGGTCGCATCACGGATCTCTTACGAGAAATCAAGTACCAGCCTCAAAACACCACCCACTTTGAACCTCGACATATTCAATATGTCCCAGTACGCAACGAAGTGGTGGAAATCGTAGAAACCCAGATGGCCGAAACCAATGGGGATCTGGTGAAATTTGGTGAAGGGCATGCCCTCCTCACCCTCCACTTTAAAAGGGAAGTCGTGGTGTGAAGAACAAAGACAAAATGTCGTTCTACGTGACTTTACCTAGTCATGCCAACCGACGTGAATTTCCCAACAACCAAGCCAATTCCTTCAAGATTCGTTTACCTCAACCGTTACAGCTCACAGGAGGTGGATGGCAAGTGGGGTTAAGTGCAATATCCTTACCGGATGCTCGCGTCAATTTGTATGAGTTGGTGAAGAAAAATGGGTACGTCATGGGGGTGTCCTGGGGCCAAACCTATCCCAAACCGAATGGAAAAGACGGGGAAATGACCTCGCGAGTAGACACCGCGCAAAGCATCATCAATGACGTGAAAGATTTGGATTGGGTGGTGGATGGCGTGAGTTTCATGAAAGCCACCATTGCTCACTTGGAACAACAACGTATGCAAATGGCCGTTCAAGGTGGTCGGTTTACCAATGATCAAGGCAAACACACCTACGTTAAGTTTCGTTGGGAAGGCGAGGATCTGCTCATCGACAACACGAATATCTGCCATTGCGGCACCGACACGCCAGCCCTGACCATCTACACCAAGTTAGCGCTCAAGATGGGATGGTTACGTAAAATTGACAGTGGGTTGATTTTGGGACCCAACTTACAACAAGAATTCATGGGGGATCAAATCCCCAACATGACAAAACCCGCTGACAATGATTGGAACGATGTCACCGACGGTCAGGGGAACGCCGTCTTTTGGACGGTGCGTTCTATTTTACCGGATTATTTACAATTGAGTATGAGTTGTGGGTGGCGTTTCACCAACTTGAATGTAGCATTTCGGGCGGTGGTGGGTGAACCCACACGATCGTTGCACGTGTACTCCGACGTGGCAGGCAGCACTGTGGTGGGCAATCGCGTGACTGATTTGTTGCGTGAAATCCAGTACAAGCGACAAGGACGTGGCACCCTGTACTTTGAACCGTTGCACATTCAATACATGTCTCTTCGTAACGAGGTGGTGGAAATGATTCACGTTCAAGTGGCTGAAACGATTGGTAGAGGAGGAGACTTGGTCAAGTTTGGTGAAGGTCATACCATTGTCACGTTACACTTCAAAAAGACATAAAAAGGGGGTGGCCAACGGAGTGTCCCAATCACAAGATGCCCAAGACAAGAGTGCGTCGAACGAGACGAAGGAGAAGAAGGCAACGAGGGGGTTTATTCCCACTGGCCGCCCTTATTCCAGCCTTGATCGCTGGAGGGAAAGCCGTGGCGTTGGGTGCCGCGGGTGGTGCCGCGAGTTACGGGGCTAAAAAAGGGTTGGAAGCCGCTTTTCGGAAAAGAAGACGATGATGACGGTATAAAAAGGGGGTCACGTGAAGCACAGACAAAACGTTTATCCCTGGTGAAGAAGACACCATGCGTGGGGGAAGTTTGACACGATTTCGAACCGATGAGTGGTATGATCAACAAGGCAAAGGATTGATGACGGATCTGATGCGTGGGGGGTTGCAAGGTCTTATAAGGACGCGAAATCCTTTAAAACTGCCTAGTAATATCAAGAGAGGATTGGAAACGGGTTTGACACGAGGTATCAAACGCAAAGCCGAAGACGTCCTTAAAAAAGAAATCACCAAACAAGCCAAGAAAGCCTTGAGTCATAAGAGCGTGAAAGACGCCGTGCGTGTGGCCAGTGCTTTGTTTCCCAAACAAACCAAACGTGCACGTGATATTTTTGGAGTGTGAACATGGATCCCGTGCCTTCACGACCTCGACGGATTCGTAGTGATCGAGGGTTGTCTCAATGGGGTGGACTGTATCCATTTTGGAAACTCATGCGACGACAACGTGGTGGATGGTTAAGTCCCGAGGTGATGAGAGTCCCCGGGTTTGATTTGAGACAACGTTTAGCACGACGACGACACTATAAAAACCCCTCACGACGACGACGGGGTACCACTCGACGCCGACGACGTTAAACATGCCTGACGTGAGTACGCAAACCGCCCCGGCTCACGAGCGTTCCGAAGGGACTGTCAACCCTGCATTACGGATTTTCAAGGTGCCACCGACCGACATTAGCATCAATGCCTATCGCATGGTCACCATCCAACCCACCACCACGGGTATCAATCCCATGGAATTCATCATTCCGGGGTTGGACGATTTTGTGGATTTGGGACGCAGTTACTTTACCATGGAATTGAGATTGCAAAAGAGTACGAACGATGACTTGGACGCCGCTCAAAAATTGTGGCCCGTCAACAATTTGGCCCATTCCATCATCAAACAAATTGACTTGAATTTGAATGGCACGTTGATCAGTCCACAATCCGACACTTATCATTACAAAGCCTACCTGGAAACCTTGCTGAATTATGATCGAGAAGATGGCAAGACTGTGTTGGGACCCCAAGGCTGGTACAATCAAGTGGATTTCCCACCCCAATGGACTGCCACCAACACAGACAAAGCAGGAAACCATCAACATTGGCAAGATCTGAGTGCTAATCATAAAGCAGCCTTCAATACCTCTGTGGACGAAGTGAAGAAGTATGCTGGAGGTCTTACCCACAGTCTGGTGTTTACCCCGCACTTGGAAGTGTTTCACACTGGCAAACTGTTGGTGCCTGGCATCGAAATCAAGATGAAATTTCATTTCAATGGCCCCAGCCTGTTTTTCAATGGAGTGGGTCTAGCTGGCCGATTGATGGAAGGGGATGTCAAACTACGGTTTCATCTCTGCCAACTGCGTTTGAATGACGCCATCTACCAGAGTTTATCTGAAAAAAGACACAATGAAGGAGAAGTGGCGGCTTACCCGACCGTCCGCAGTGAAATCCGGACCTTCAGCATGCAAGGCAACCTGGTCCGCTTTGATATCCCGAACCTGTTTCAAAACAGAATACCTGACCGATTGATTGTGGGGTTACTGGACAGCCGTGCCTTCAATGGAGATGTGACCCGAGATCCTTTCTGTTTCCAGAAATTTGGTCTGACGTCCATTAAACAGATTGTCAAAGGAGAAGAATACCCTTATGAAACCCTCCAGTTAGTGCACAACAATGGCACCCGAGATAATCTAGGCTACTTCCGTTTTCTGCAAGCCAGTGGTGCTTGGTGTAAAAAGAAAGGCAACATGGTAGAACTGCTGGATTGGGGCCATCAGAAAAATTGTACCTTGTACATGTTTGACAATGTGGCCAATGGATGTGCTGACAGTCAAACCCTCAACCCCAAGCAAACAGGCGATTTACAACTGGTCTTGGAATTTGGAGCCGCCCCCGGTGTCAATATAACCGTGCTCGTGTATGGAGAATTTGAGAACTTGCTGGAGATTGACAGGAACGGAGCCGTGTTGTATAACATTTACCAACACTAAAGATGGAACATGTGGCCTTGAATAATGTGCAATTGGATTATTTAGCCCGAGACGACCCGCAATTGAAACCGGTCTTTTACGGGACAGTGGCCTGTGATCGTTTACCCAAGACTCCTGTCAAGACTGCCCCTCAAGGGTACATTGTGAATACCGACCCACACGATCAACCGGGACAACATTGGTTAGCGGTGTGGACGGATGGAAAGGTGTGTGAAGTCCTGGACAGTTATGCTTTGCCCATGGACACGTACGTGCAAGCTACCCCGTTACGAGATTGGATTGTCAACCATTGGAAGTATGTGGTGACCAATGGCAAGTCCCTCCAAGCCATTTCAAGCAAGAGTTGTGGTGATTACGCCTTGTTGTACTTGAAAGCCAAAGCCCGTGGACGGACCTTGCAAGACTTTTTAAATGAGTTTTCGGATTATGATTATGTCAGGAATGACCATCAAGCGGGTCAACGCCTTCAACAATTGATTGTAGGTCAAGAAGCCAGATGGTATCAACTTTGTTGTCATCCGTATCATCAATGTAATGCTTAAATAAAAAAGTTCGTTGGAAAAAACGGTGTCGGAGTCGTCGCTCAGTGGGTAGAGCCTTTGGACTTGATCCAAGATAGCGATTGGGTCGTGGGTTCGAGTCCCACCGATTCCAATAAAAAGGTGCCTTTTTTTTTAACTGGGTAGTATCATCATGCAAACGGGGAAACCGTTTCGTTTTCATACCCCCTCCTCTATCTTGGTGGTGGGACCTTCGGGATGTGGTAAAACCGTCTTTACGGAAAAACTCTTGGTAGACAACCCAGAGTTGTTTGACACCCCACCGACCGAACGACATTATTGTTATGGGGCCTGGCAAGATCGATTTCGAAGCATGCAAAATCAAGGGATCGTGTTTCACGAAGGCATTCCCGATCATGAGGCGTTGGTCCAATGGTTTCCTGAAGGACAGGGGGTCCTGGTCTTGGATGATTTAATGGATGAAGGATCGGGTGACAAACGCGTGCTGGATTTATTCACCAAACATTCGCATCATCAAGGGGTGACCGTCCTATACTTGTGCCAAGACATGTTTCCCGTGGGTCGCTATGCGAAAAGTATTTCCCGCAATGCCCATTACATTGTAGCGTTCAAGAACCCCCGAGATCAATTAGGGGTACGCAATGTCATGCTTCAATCGTTTCCTACCACTTGGAAAGACACGTTGGAGACATTTCATCAGGCCACCACACGACCGTATGGGTATTTGGTCTTGGATTTACACCCCGCCTCCTCCGATCAACAACGTGTGTTGAGTCACCTGTTAAAAGACGAAGGATGGACTCGCACCTATCAAAAACGACTATAAAGGCACCATTTGAACAGGAAAAAAGAGAGCGACCATGGCCGATGATGACCGTCAACCTCCGCAATCGTACGATACCGTGGCCCCTGCGGGGGTTGGGGCGTCCACCAGCAATCAAATGTCCATAAGCGCCTTCCAAGATTGGTATTTGTCGGGAGACCAAGGTCTTCTCGACGTCCTGCCTCCAATCCAGCCACCCCTCGAGGATCTTGGAGTCCTGGCAGACAGCCTCGCACCTTGCGTCAAGCAGATTTACAACGACGTTTACGGATGCTGTTACAAGAACAATTAGCCCAAGGACGTGAAATGTCACCATGACCAATAGCATTGCGACCAGTTATAAACAGGGAGGAGCACCCAGCGTACAAACGTCTTCGTCCCGTGTTTCGCCGTGAGGATGAAAACCGTTGTGTCGTTATTGAATGGATCGAAACAGCATGGCCTTCAATTCCCCCCGGAATTATTACAACGCATGGATTCCTTGTATGGATTTTATCATCAACAATGGTGGTGTTATCGAAAAATGTTGAATCATTACAAGTGTATCAATGCCTTGTTCAATGGCATGGCCTTACTCCTGATGGCTGCAGGCATGATTGCTGGGCCCCTTTTGGAAAACAGTACGTTGGTAGCGTGTTTGGCGGCCGTGGGGACCGTGGTCAAAGGATGGAATGATTTTAAACAATACCGATTTAAAGTGACAATGAGTCGATTTGCGTTTACCACGTATGCCAAAGCCTTGACCGAATTGAAAACCCATGTGCGGGGTGTTCCCTTGGAGGATCTGGAACGATTTTTAATCAAGATGCAAACCTTAGATGATACCATTGTGGATTTCACCCCTCCGTTACCCAAACGATGTGTGCAAGATTACCATCGTCGTTTTGTGTACCAACCCGTGGAAGCGCCATGTTACGTGGATGGATGTGCTCGTCCCTTCATGTCGAAAAGCTATTGGACGGAAAAGGATAAAAAGCCGCCCCCCTCCAGTCCCACACTCCTACAACCATGGCCGTCCAACGAAGACGACGCAGAAAAAGGAAACAACGAGGAGGGGCATTAATGCGTCGCAAACCCCGTTTGGTGGATAAAATAGCCCATGGCCTGGGTATGGTTCTATCGGATCCAGCGCCTGGGTTTGGCCTCGCTTTAGGCAAATTAGGCGGTAAAGCCTTGAAAGGCATTACCGATAATGTACAGTATTACAGACAACGACCTCAAAAAGGAAGTGGGTGGTGGCAAGATTTCAAACGCAACACCCGTCAAGGCTATAAAGAGACGCGAGATCTCATCAAACGAGACAAAGCCCTGCAACGTCTATTGACGGGTCGACCATGGTATCCTTGAGGAGAAGAAGACGACGACGTCATCGTCAACGAGGCGGGTTTTTAAATCTATTGGTCCCCGCCATGGCAGGATTAGGGAAAGCCGTGGCCTTGGAAACGGATAAACGTATAAAACGCACGATTCAAAAAGCCAAACAACGGTATCGTCACCGATAAAGGATGCAACGACTCCGACGTCAATTACCGTTTTTACGGTCGGTGTTACAAGAAGCCAATGGTTCCAAACGTCAAGAGTTGTTACAACATGCCAATGCCGATCAAATCAATGCTGTGAGTGAATTGGTCTTGAACTTCTTAAAAAACAAGATTCCCGTCACCCCACCCATCCTAGCTAAACTTCAACCCTATAAAAAGGTGCTACGTGATTTGGGACGTCGTCAACATTCGGTCAAAAAACGTCGTCAGTGGTTGGTCCAACAAAAAGGACGTGGATTGTTTCAAGGACTTCACGAGGTGTTATGTCAATGTGCTCGACCGACCCGTTAACCCTGGCCACGTGGATCACTCTATTACAAGAGGCCAATCGGGCCACCGACAAGTGGAAAGACGAGTGTTCTTATTGGAAGCATAAATATCACCTGTTGTATCGAGAGTACCTGCACATCTTAAAGGCCCGTCTTTGTGAGCGTTGTCGTGACCAAGAAGACGGGGAACTTTGCCCAACGTGTAACCTAGGATGGACGAAGTGTACATGATTCCCCAAAAGGATTTGGAACAACTCATTGAATATTACAAAGGAGAAATCACCGAAAATGCTTTGTTGAACAAAGCCGCGACGCTTGCTGCCAAAAAACATGTGTTGTTAGCCAACCCACAACTCCCCCCGGCCCTCGTCAATGCCCAAACTAAACCGTTGAGTCAAGAATTAACCAAGTTAACCAAACGGATTCGTCAATTTCCCGGAGGCGTGGGTGTAGGGGCGCCGGGTGGCCCACCAGGCGAAGAAGGTGAGGAAGAAGCCGGGGATTTGGTGACGGGACCCGTGGAACAATGGTTGAAGCGCATGATAAAAGGCAGCCCGTCGACCCCCAAACCACCCATTACCCCTGCAACCAAGAAAGGCAAAGGAGCAGCCACCACCAGTAAAATTCCCATTGTCAAGAAAGGGAGCCCATCCACCAGTCGAGGAGACGATCTCAGTCGTCGTTTAGAAGCCATTCGAGAACAGCGCAAGACCTTGGAAAAACAAATAGCCGAGAGCCGCAAAGGCAAAGGCAAAGCACCTGCCCGAGAAGTGGAACGATTGAAACCCTTACCTGGTTGGGAAGATTGGGCCCAAGGTAAAAAGTTACGACGTCGATTGGATTACGACGACAGTGACTAAACATGCCCACCAAGAGGAGAAGGAGTGTCAAACGGAAACGCCGCCAATCCGGTGGGGCAGTGGATGTACAAAAATGGATCGCTAAAACCGGCAAAGAATTTCATTGGCCTGGCTATCAGTACATGGGACCCGGGACACATTTAGCCAAACGTCTGAAACGTGGGGATCCCGGGATCAATCGCTTGGACCAGATCGCCAAACAACACGACATTGATTACAGCCGTGCCAAGAATTTGCAAGATAAATGGAAAGCGGATACCAAGATGATCCAAGCCATTGATCGGTTACCCGGCAAGAAAACCAAGACGGAACGCGTGGTCAAAAAAATCATGCAAGCCAAGAAACGTTTAAAATTGTAATTGTTTTAATCACCTCGTGTTACAGCCCATGTTGTGTTCTTTTGGGAGAAAATAAAACAAAATGAAAATGTTTGCACCTGTCTTTTTTTTTCAAGAAACAAAATCATCCAAATCAAACGGATCGTCCACATCTCAATTGTTCCCATTCGTCAGGGGACATGTGCTTTAAAAAGTCACACACCTCCCCTCTGCTCTCTCTTCTCTAATTGTTCAGCAAGACTCTTGTCTTGGACACGTTCTGCCTTCACCTTCTTCAAAATTTGCTCCACCTTTAAATCGTCTTCGAATGTTTCAAACTCTTCCAATAATTTTCTCGTGGTCATGATAAGCTGCTCCAGCCAGGCGCACCCTCTGTTTTTATGTCCGTTGACTTTTTCTGGAGAGTTCAAGGGTGATGATGGTGCTGCCTTGTTTGAAAGGAGCCGGCTGTCCATTGGCTGTTTGAATGTCCATGGCAATGCTGTCAAAGATGGTTTTACCAAGAGGAAAAAACATCCGTTGAGTGGTATGAAATTGATGATCGGTATTGCCGGCATCCAAGGTACGTAAAAAACCTTTTTGTTGATTTCCGACAATGCTCTGTGCGACGAGATCCGTATAGATCATGAGTTGTTGTTGTCCTTGTTGTGGTTTGACAGTTTGCGTGGTGGGAAATGGCTGCCGACTGAGATTCGGACCCAAGAAGAAGTAATAATCGAAATCGGGGTGAGTAAAGCTGACGGAGACGATGCCATGGGGTGGATATTTGTTGACAGGACCGACGGTTGGTGTCCATTTGTGTCGATCGTCGTAATCGACGATATGTTTCACCAGATAATTTTTTTCTTGGACGATGCGTTCACTTGGCGTTCCATCTTTCACAAGTCCCATCAGTTGAGCGAATTTCCATTCCATTTCAAATTGCATGTTGGCTGGAATGAGTACATACAACGAATCTAATTCGGAGGCGGTGCCTGTATTGGTGATTTTCACGTAGGGTTGAGCCAGGTTGAGAGCGGCTAGTTGTTGTCGTTTAGCCTGATCGTCCACGTCCATTTTGGCTATATCCATCATGACTTCCATGTGTTGTTTTTCCATTTCGTACGCGATGGCGATCCATGCTTCTTTCAAATTGTGGTAATACCCTGGGGGTAAATGGATTTGTTTGGTGACTTGAATGGGAGCCGTTCCCTCAGCACGTTTTGGCACGTATCTGATATCTGTTTTCATCCAGTGTTTTTGACTATCTTCTTGCGTCCAATTCTGCTTGGTTTGATCTTCCAATTGTTGATTAAAACCAGGGTGTGAGATATGAACCAGGGCCGCTTCCCAATCATCTTCTACCAAATAGTGTGAATGAGGAAGTCTGGCAGTAAATTTTTGCCCCGTGCCTTGCGCTTGATCACTGAGGAGGGTGATGTAGAAACTCATGGTGACAACAAAATAGCCCATGGTTGCCTTTTTTATACCTATGAAAGGACCTTGACCTCCCAAGGCTCCTTAAAAACAAGGAAACGCGCTCGGACAGGTTTCCAACCAGACCATAAACACGACCCAACGCCCGATATTCCCTTGACAGAGTTCAATCGCCTGTAAAGGATCGTCTGTCGGTTCCGGTAAGTCAGTAGGTTCATACAACTGCTTACACAGGTACAAGTGTGTCTTGTAAAGAAACCAATCCTTAAAACTTGACGAGATATAGAGAAAACAACCGAGCATCTTTGATCTTTCCCTTTAGAAAAAGCGCGCAATAAAATTTCTATATACAAAACAAGGTGGGTGTGGATTGTGATGTCAACGGGTATGTTTCGACAAGCAATCTACCGACAAAGACGGTTATGACGTCATGGGGCAAGTCTGTACCTATTTAAGGTGTGACAGTTAAACCAAATCAATTCTGTTTTTTAGACAGAAGACAACATGGAACAAATCTGTATGATTGTGGATTTGGATGGCTATAAAGTCAAACATCATCCGTATATTGTCAGAGAACTAGGTCTTTACAGTGTATCGCACGGGAGTTTTAGCTGGTTTTTGGAAAACACGCTGCCTTACGTCTCGCTGGAAAAGCGAGATCGTAAAACGGTCAACTATGTCTACTATCATATTCACGGCTTACGCTTTGAATCGACCCCGCAAGAAAAGGCTTTACCTCAACATAAGATCAAACCCTTGATCGACGTCGCCTATCAACGTTCCAGAACACAGCAGCGAACCATGGTCGCTTACAAGGGAGGCCATTTAGAAAAGGACCTTCTCGACGAGCTCCAAATTCCTTGTGTCAACTTGGAAGACTTTGGATGTCCTAAAGTCGAGAAACTCATCGCCATGGGGTTTGATGTAGGATTAACCTGCGGTCGTCACGCGAAACCCACCCACCATTGTCCCAAACAAGAAACCTATTTGTTTTACCAATGGATCCAGTCTCAAGCTTGAAACCATCTTTATCAGCACTAGAACTGCTGCGACAAGGTCTGCAAGCAGGTTATGATCTGGAAGACATTGCCGAACATTACAAAGAAAAAATCCAAGAAGAAGCAGCCGCCATCATGAAAAACACACAACACAAGCTCGTCTTTAACAAGCGTGTGTATTCCCTATGTAATTGTACCTCTCTTTTTCTGATCTGAGCCCGCGATCCCTTTTTCATCACTGGTCAGCGGTTTCCCACCCTAGCCAGAGGGCTATTTACCTACGTCATGTAAGCGTCACGAAATGTCCTCTCTTTTCTGATCTGAGCCCCGCGATCCCTTTTTCCTTATGTAGTCCCTATGTACTACCTATGTATTCCCTATGTATTCCCTATGTCATTGTACCTCTCTTTTTCCCTTGACATGAATACAAAACCTATGTCATCCAAGTAAAACCAATAAACTATCTGTTTTTTAAAAAAAGGATTTTTGTTTTTCAAACCGAGCCGAACTCGATCGATCGATCGATCGCTTCTAACCCAAAAAAACCTGCCAGCCAAATCCCCAAGAAACACTCTTCATTCCATTGTCTCCTACTCGCTTCGACCCGAAAAAAAAATTTCCATGCTTTTTTCAAAAAAAAATTTTTTTCCACCCCCGACCGGGATTCGAACTCACACTAAAAAAATCTTGGTTTCCCCCACAGCGCGCGCCAAGCGCGCGCCGCCGCCGCCGATTCCCCGCGCGCGCCCGCCGCCGCCGCCCGCGCTCGCCGCCGCTGCCCGCCCGCGTAGACATGCGCTCTGCTTCTGATTGGAATTTGACCATGGCCTTGGACCTTGACCATGGCCTTGGACCTTGACCATGGCCTGAATGGGACTGACCAATCACAACCAATCCTAACCAAATAAGGTCATACTGTTTGCTATATAAGCAGCAGCAAACGTACGCCCAAATTCTTACTTTTTTCAAGATGGAGGAAGGTCAGGGAGATTTACGACAGTTTTTCACAGATTTATTCATCGCTTTACCCCAGCAACCCTCGGCTTTACAAACAAAACCATGACAGCTAAGATGTCAGCGAAAAAAGTGGGAGATTTTTATCTGTAAAAGCCGCCGAATGGATGTTTTGAAAACAGCGAAAGCTTAACACGAGGTAAGTGTTGTGTTTCGCTGCCGGCTAAAATCATTTTCTACCTGAAAGACTATTTGATTTATTTTTACTCACTTTCTGTATTTCTTTTTTCCACAGTCCAACGATGTGCTGACTGTAACGCGGTGAGACAAACGAGATGACAACTCGCATTTTCTCCGAGAAGAAAGCGAGCGGCTTTTTGAAAACAGCGAAAGCTTAACACGAGGTAAGTGTTGTTTTTTTTTGCTGCCGGCTAAAAATATTTTTTAAGCGAACCATCGCGGTTCTGTTTAGCTCGCAATGTTTTCCCATTCCCCGCGTTGTTGTGAAAAAATCCTTTTCTACCCGAAAGACTATTTGATTTATGTTTACTCAATTTCTGTATTTCTTTTTTCTACAGTCCAACGATGTGCTGCCTGTAAAGCGGTGAGACAAACGAGATGACAACTCGCATTTTCTCCGAGAAGAAAGCGAGCGGCTTTTTGAAAACAGCGAAAGCTTAACACGAGGTAAGTGTTGTTTTTTTTTGCTGCCGGCTAAAAATATTTTTTAAGCGAACCATCGCGGTTCTGTTTAGCTCGCAATGTTTTTCCATTCCCCGCGTTGTTGTGAAAAAAATCCTTTTCTACCCGAAAGAATATTTGATTTATTTTTACTCACTCTCTGTATTTCTTGTTCCACAATCCAAGGATGTGCTGACTGTAACGCGGTGAGACAAGCGAGATGACAACTCGCATTTTCTCCGGGAAGAAAGCGAGCGGCTTTTTTTTTTTGAAAACAGCGAAAAGCTTAACGCACCGGTTGCATCCTCAAACCCTTAACCCTAACCCAACTTGACCTTTGACCTCTACCATGGTGTCTTCGCTCTGGCCGCCAATGTTTTCCCATTCCCCGCGTTGTTGTGAAAAAATCATTTTCTACCCGAAAGACTATTTGATTTATTTTTACTCACTCTCTGTATTTCTTTTTTCCACAGTCCAACGATGTGCTGACTGTAACGCGGTGAGACAAGCGAGATGACAACTCGCATTTTCTCCGGGAAGAAAGCGAGCGGCTTTTTTTTTTTGAAAACAGCGAAAAGCTTAACGCACCGGTTGCATCCTCAAACCCTTAACCCTAACCCAACTTGACCTTTGACCTCTACCATGGTGTCTTCGCTCTGGCCGCCAATGTTTTCCCATTCCCCGCGTTGTTGTGAAAAAATCATTTTCTACCCGAAAGACTATTTGATTTATTTTTACTCACTCTCTGTATTTCTTTTTTCCACAGTCCAACGATGTGCTGACTGTAACGGCTCGCCAGTTGTCTGGAAGCCGGGTGCAGCATCTCACCTGGCGAAACTTGTTGCGGTCAATGTCCGTTCACCACAAACACTTAAAAAGACTTGTTGTTATTGACCATTAAACTTGTTCAAAACTTAACTCTGTGTCTTGTTATTTGTCTGAGCCCGCCATCGGCTACAACTAGTCAGCGGTTACCCCCAAATCACTTCCGGTTTGAAATGACCTTTGACCCCCTCTTCCGGAGTGACCTTTGACCTCTTCTCTCATTGGTCCATTCTTATGACCGTGATCACATGATAAAAAGGAATGGCACTAGTCCCTGATTGGTTTAAAAAGTGAGGGGGGTGGGTCTTTTTGATTCATTATCCCAAAGTGACCCACATTACTACTAGGGTAAGGGTTTGAAGGAGTGTGCCGCACGCCCCCACCCAAATTTTCTGAGAGTACCCCCCGGGGTAAAAACATCCCAGGAACTCAACATTGCCAGGCAAGAGCGTATCGTGCCATGTTGAATGTCTGACAAAAATGATTCAAGACATTGAACAGTATTTAAAGGAATAAAGTGGGGATCTTTCCCGTAAAACAAAGGATTCAAATTAAAATATGAATCTAATCGATCATTTGCTGTCCAAGAAGAGTTATACGACAGATTTTCCTGCCGGTTTGACGAGAAAATGAACGGTTAAATTTGAGACGGGGCATTTTTTGTTCACCGGATTGATATTAGAAAATGGCTCACATTAGACGAGTTAACCGTCTAAGACGGATGTTAAATGACAAAAGGAGATGTTAAGGCGTTTGTAATACTGATTTCTCATCCAATAAGACATAAGATCGTTCATAAGTTCTTGAGCAACAAGATATTCACGTTTTGAACCGAGTACAAAAATTTAATCCGTCTTTTATTTATTTCTTAAATCTTATCCTGTTTACTAAAAATTCACGTAGATTGCACCCTTAACATCGAAACATTGAATAGCGTTCATCCTTGTATTGTTACCTTCTAGTTGATCTATCATTTAAAGAGTTCGCTGTATGGTTGCACCTGAACTTCCTAAGGCACCTGATTCGTGCACTAAAAACGTGAAATTTTAATTGTTTCATTTATTTCCAGAATTGATAGCCTAGATCCTCTTCACGGTCTTGTCCATTCCCAACGCCAAGCCATGAACAGCACTTGTGACGCCATTCGCTGGCTTTTACAAGACGAAATAGTCTCTGAACTCTGTCATATAAGCCCAGTCACTTGGTCAATGCTTGAGAAGGTCGAAAACCACGTCAAGCAATCAGAAGACCATCCTTCGTGCTTTTCTCGTCATGTCCGTTTACAGTTTGTTTATGGTGCTGAGCAAAGCTTAGAACTGTTTGTTAAGGAATTCGAAAGGATCAACTTACCTGAATACCTGCTTAACAACGTGGAGACGTACTACTACTTGACCAGGTATTTTGCCAAGTTACATTTTTTCCGTTGTGAAACTAATGTTAGTGTGTTGATTTAGTCGTTTTTGGGCTTGAAATGGTTTGTGTTAGAGTTACAGTGTACTTGTGATCAGAGTTTAATCTCCAGCAATATTGATTGATCTCCTCTCCTCGCTAACTATCAATATTAAGTTAAATTAAGAGTTGGTCTCTAGGGCAAGACACGTTTAGACAATGAACAAGAAAATTTCAGTTGAGACTATGTATAAGAAAGGCATGGACTAAACCAATTTTTGGCAAGATTAGCGCGATTAACCATATTGCGTAGGCGTGATCTCAATAGAGCTTGAAGATGATCCAAGTTCTCGTAGTTCTATTTGAGCCGTTTAGACTTGTTTTATAGAGTGCCTTGCACTTAAGAGCAAATGTTGCCAAAAATCGAACATTTTCAAAATATTGTGGCAACAGTTCAAAAATCAATTCCGCTCATATTCTTGTGTTAGGTAGACCTTAATGTGAAACAAATCACTGCATAGTTCGTTTGGCTGAATATCGATTTATTTTCAAGAAAATCGATATTAACGGAATTCGCTCAAAAGACCGCTTTTGAAGCTCAAAATTTAAGGCAAATCTCGAAGCTTCGCGTGACAAAATGAAGCATTCCAGAGCAATAAAAATTGACCAAACTTGTAGAACGATGTTTAAATGTATGTCAAAAGCAATTTCAGCAATTTCTGCTCATTTATTTACGAGCTCTAATTAAATTTATCCGACATACTTTTGACTAGATAAAAAGTATATCAAGTTTGACCTCTAAAAAAATATGTGGTACCGAATATTATTCGTCTAGAATCTGGATTTCAAGAGGAGAAGGGATGTTCTTTTCCCTCCTAAAAGGATTTTTTGGGGAAATTTATTGACGCGATGTTATAGAATTTTAAAGTTGGACAAAATGCGTTGATTCAAGCGATCAGAAAAGTCAGCCTAATTAACTCAGTGTACACATACACAAACAACTTCACGTTTACCGCAGGTTCAGATCATCCAACAACCGATTTTAACACAAAATCCTCTAACCTTCATGTTGCTGTATCACAGATGAGAGCTGTGGTCCGTATTCATGATAAAATTCAAGCAAACTGCAAGGAAGCTTGACAGGATATCGCAACTTGCCATGCCGTTTCACCGAACATCCGCCGTTTTTGATGTGAGGATTCTCTTTCTATTTTCGTTAGGCTTAAGGTGTTGTACAAAAGATGCCTTTCCTTTGAAACTAGATCTGAACTGAACAGCGGCACAAGAAGTCGTTAATACAAAAACATCTGTTACGTGCTTTGGGTGATGCCGCTAATTAATTCAGTCAGAACGAGTTTTAGTGAAATCGACAACTGCATTCATGTACCGCGGTAACGAAATTTTGGGTGCATCGGGTGACTTTGGGGAATAAGGTTAAATTGTTTTTTTTTTCAAATATGCTATTATTTTCATCCTACGTGTATTAATTTAAGGACTGAGCAAAGATTCTCAGTAGATTGGTTTCAGATGAGCACTTAAAAATGCGTGAAACTGAAAAAAACGTACGTTGGTTGCGTGACATTAACCCTAGAGATTTTTCCTGGTGGGCAGGGCGAAGGGATTTAAAAAATATATTCTCTGTTGGTTTTCCAAGAGGTAGCACAGTTAATGAAGCATGGCTGGATTAAAATACAAAGTTGGACATGAAAATCTCCTTTTCGGTCTGAGAATGTTTTCTTTCTTTTTGTTTAGGGTGGGGCGGGGCGGGGTTTGGGCTAAAGGTGTTTGAAAAGGCGTTTAAGAGAATACTAAATCGGCTGATTGTAAGTGCCCGGGTGAAAGTGATAGTATAAGAAAACGATTCTTGGCATTAAAGGATTTTCAAATAAAGCGGAGCTTTTCCATTTCTTGTTTCAGAACTCACCTAATCCCACCTTTAATGCATCAATTATGTAGAAGTGAAACCTTTTGCTTTACAACATCACACAACATTCAAGCCAGCCACCTGCATGTGATAAAGCTTTTGTTCTTAACCGATCAACCGACCGACCGACTCACTTTCGCGAGGATGAGGGCGATGGGTGGGGAGAGGGGGGGGGGGGGGTGGTTGGAAACCTACTTAAGGGGAAACCTTTTCATGTTGGGGGATTAAGGGTTCAAACTTCCCCCTTCTCTTAGCCTTCAACAACGGCTGCGCCCTCATTTTGTTGGCTCACGCTCTTTGCGTTTTTCGTTTGCAAACTTTATGACTCGGCCAAACTCATTCAACATTAAATTATGAATATATGAAATTCATATATTTGAACTGCGGAATGAAGAAATAAATGTAAAGAAGATCCTCGCAGTTATTAACGCAACTTATGCAGTTGCGAAAAGAAAGTCTGAAAAATCAGGCTTGCCGGGATTCGAACCCTGACCTCTGCGTTACCGGTGCAGCGCTCTAACCAATTGAGCTATCAAGCCAACTGGGAGCTGGTCATTAAATTGGTTCGTAATATACCCGGGAAAGATGAAGATGAAATTATGAATGTATGAAATTCATATATTTGAACTGCGGAATGGAGAAATAAATGTAAAGAAGATCCTTGCAGTTATTAACGCAACTTATGCAGCTGCGAAAAGAAAGCAGAGGTCAGGGTTCGAATCCCGGCAAGCCTGATTTTTTCAGGCTTTCTTTTCGCAACTGCATAAGTTGCGTTAATAACTGCGAGGATCTTCTTTACATTTATTTCATTCAACATTATTCAACAATCTTGAACGCAACTTTGTTGTGCAATGTTGAATAAGGTGGGCAAACGAATTCATTACTTTTTGATCACACCTGAGAACATAGAAAAAGTTGAATCAATATTACATAACATCATTGCACAGGGTGGCACACCAGAGAACAAAAGAAAAGTCGGCAAAATTGTGAAACATCATTAAGCTGGAAGGCCAAACTTGTTTTAAAAATTCAACAGCGTTGTTCGGTGTTGAATAGAACGTTGAACCCCCCAGTTAACCGTTTTGTAGTTTTCTCCACTGTTGGAAGCTTTCAAAGAAGACTGCACGCACTACAGTGTCAGTCGAGTAGAGTCGTTTTTCGTTGGTGCCTGTTGAGCATCGAAAGCGGAAAACCCAAGACTCATAAAAAGTCATCCAAGTTAAGCCCGTAGTGGGTTGTATTTTCTGCCACAGGACGAAGCTCTTAACAATCTTGCAGATCGTTAAATTTATTCCCTGAGAACCAGTACGAGTTTTGATTTCTTATTAATCGGTCTATTCTCCGTAAATAAGTGTTTGAGCGTTAAATACTAGTGCTAATTACAGTAGCACGTAAATACGAACAAGAACCAGATATAAATAAACAGGAGGTTTAAGGTATCACCACTGCCTTATTTGAAAGTCTTTGAATGCCAGGAATCGATACAATCAGTCGATTCAGTGTTCTCTAAAACTTCTTTCCTCGAAACCTATATCCCCAGCCCCTCCCCACCCTCACCCCAACAAAACGAAAAAAGAATTTTAACACCGAACAGGAAATTTTCATGCCTGACTTTGTGTTTTAATCTAGCCATACTATGTAATATAGCGTTCATTAACTGTCGGACTTCTTGGAAAACCAACAGAGAATATATTTTTAAGACCCCTTCGCCCTGCCCATCAGGTAAAAGCTCAGTCTCAGGTATGTCACGCAACCAACGCGCGCTTTCTTCAGTTGCACAGATTTCAAACTCATCGAACCCAATCTACTGAGAATCTTCGCTCAGTCCTTAAATTAGTAAACGTAGGAAGACAGAAATAGCTTAATTGAAAAAAAAAATTAAACCTAATTCCCCAAAGTCACCCGATGCACCCAAAATTTCGTTACCGCGGTACATGCATGCAGTAGTCGATTTCACTAAAACTCGATCTAAATTAATTAGCGGCATCACCCAAAGCACGTAACAGATGTTTTTGTATTAACGACTTCTTGTTTCGCTGTTCAGTTCAGAGCTAGTTTGAAAGGAAAGGCATCTTATGTACAACACCTTAAGCCTGCTTTCCAACGAAAATAGGAAAAGAGAATCCTCACATCAAAAACGGCGGATGTTCGGTGAAATGGGATGGCAAGTTGCGATATCCTGTCAAGCTTCCTTGCAATTTGCTTGAATTTTACCATGAACAAGGACCACAGCTCTTATATGTGATACAGCAACATGAAGGTTAGAGGATTTTGTGTTAAAATCGGTTGTTGGATGATCTGAACCTGCGGTAAACGTGAAGTTGTTTGTGTATGTGTACACTGAGTTAATTAGGCTGACTTTTCTGATCGCTTGAATCAACGCATTTTGTCCAACTTTAAAATTCTATAACATCGCGTCAATAAATTTCCCCAAAAAATCCTTTTAGGAGGGAAAAGGACATCCCTTCTCCTCTTGAAATCCAGATTCTTGGCGAATAATATTCGGTACCACATACTTTTTTTAGGGGTCAAACTTGATATACTTTTTATCTAGTCAAAAGTATGTCGGATAAATTTAATTAGAGCTCGTAAATAAATGAGCAGAAATTGCTAAAAGTGCTTTTGACATATATTTAAACATCGTTCTACAAGTTTGGTCAATTTTTATTGCTCTGGAATGCTTCATTTTGTCACGCGAAGCTTCGAGATTTGCCTTAAATTTGAGCGTCAAAAGCGGTCTTTTGAGCGAATTCCGTTAATATCGATTTTCTTGAAAATAAATCGATATTCAGCCAAACGAACTATGCAGTGATTTGTTTCACATTAAGGTCTACCTAACATAAGAATATGAGCGGAATTGATTTTTGACCTGTTGACCTGTTGCCTGTTGTACCGTTGGTAACATTCGCTCTTAAGCCTCGATATTAACCTCTATTTACCGTTACACCAGGTCCAAAATAGACCTTGTTTAAATGGTACGTCAGCCCTTACGTCTTAAGATGTATATGGATTCAAGGTTATTCAAATGTTTTAATTTCTTATTATTTATATAGTTTCATTGAGAAGCAGATTGCTTATACCTCGCCGATGACTGTTGAAGTGGTCTCAAGTGGTCCAACGAAAGAAGATCAGAAATCTTTCGATGTAGAAGATGATGAATGCAGTTCAATTACTCAAATTTCTGGTCCTACCAGCCTCGAGGAAAGTAGACCAGTGGAGCAAGAAGCAGTTGTGAATGGTGAGACTGGTGAGGAGGAGAGTCAAGAACTTGAACCCCGCGCGTCAAACGATGGCCTTTTAGCTGTATTCTCAGACAAACAATCCGCAACCGTACGAGAAGAAGAAAGCGATGTCTCCGACACTTCCATGGGGCCACCGGTAGTTACTGTATCTGTAGAAGAGTACCCCACGGAGATACAAGAAGGGGAATTCACCCCGACCTCTAAACATCCGCACCTCGGCGATGTCGGCAAGCAAGAGCCCCTTCAAGAGGAACCAGACACCCCAGTTAAAGACACCTCTTTTACGTCTTCAGCGTCTAGCACCCCTGTCGGCAAGCTCATTATACCTACAGCAGATAGTAGCACGGCTGAGTCCAGTAGCGCAGGGATGGAGGATGTTGATGAGGAGACAAGCACACCTGGTCCTTGCACCCCACGGCAGGAAGAGCAGAGTCCCAGGATGGCTGACGAATACCTGCAGTTTTGGCTTGTGATGAGAATATTTGACAATGAAGTGACTATCTTCTTCCATGGAAGGTAATTTACCAAAACAGTATAATGATTCATTCGTTTTTTCGTTCGTTCGTTCATCTGTTGGTTGCGCTGTAGGATTTTATGCACAGACTCAACGTTAGAACCACCTTGTACAGCATAATATACAACACCAGAGGAAAGTGCTGCTCAATAGCTTTAGCTTAAATGGTCGCACTTTAGGATTTCATTCACAGACTCAAAAGTTAGAACCACCTTGTACAGCATAACAAACAGCACCACAGGAAAGTACTGCTCAGTAGCTTTCATTTGAATGGTCAAACTTTAGGATTTAATCCACAGAATCAAAGGTTAGAACCATCTTGTACAGCATAATAAACAGCACCACAGGAAAGTACTGCTCAGCAGCTTTCATTTGAATGGTCACACTTTAGGATTTCATCCACAGACTCAAAAGTTGAAACCATCTTGTACAGCATAACAAACAGCACCACAGGAAAGTACTGCTCAATAGCTTTCATTTGAATGGTCACACTTAAAGATTTCATCCACAGACTCAAAAGTTAGAACGACGTTGTACAACATTATAAACAGCACCCCAGGAAAGTACTGCTCAGCAGCTTTCGTTTGAATGGTCACACTTAAGGATTTCATCCGCAGTCTCAAACGTTAGAACCACCTTATACAGCATACCAAACAGCACCCTAGTAAAGTAGTGCTCCGTAGCTTTCATTTGAGTGATCACCCACTAGGAAGTCTTGCAACGACAGAACTTAAAGTTAGAACATTAATTCACTATTATCCTGGCCAAACAAGCAAATCGCAGAGTTGTCTTCTATGAAACGTTTGCAACACCATAGTTGTTATTGTTAATTCGCAGAGAATCAGATGATCCTAAAGCATTCTGTGCTGCTAGAGCTACTGGGTTGGTCGAGTTGGTCACCAATGCCATTCATGAAAAATGCCGCATTGTCAACCAGGTATGTTGGAGGCTTTTACTTCTTTGGTGTCTTACACGGATATTCCAAACTTTGCTTTTCGTTCAAATGTTATGAATTATGCAGGTTTTTCGTTGTTCATTTGGTAACAACGATTCTTCCTTCACAAAACGCACAGAAAATATATTTTTAAAAAACTTGCCTTGGTGGGAATTTGAATATAGATTTATTGGTTGCGCGTGGACGGCGAAATTTAACACTGAAAACAGATTTTTATACGCCTTGGCTTTCCTTCTACACGTAAAAGACCAAAAACTGACATAAATGAGGTTTTGTGAAAAATGACGATGTCACACAACTGGAATCACAAAATTGGGTTTGCGGTTGTTTTCAATCGTTTACCCGAATTACGTATAGACACTGGAAGAGAATATTAGATGTGAATAAAACAGGATTTGAGAACGCATTTTGAAAAACGTTTTCGTCCACGTTTTAATCCAGCAAAATTTATTCCCAACTTATTGGTGGCATCTGGTTTTGTTCAAACGTAGCGCATGCTGTTGCACGACCTGTATGAGACGAAAGTGTGCAATACAATGTTGTACCCCGAGTCAGACGAGGACATCTGGAAACACGAAGAACTTACCATGTCGGTGTCACCTTTGGGAGTTCATATTACCAAAGGGGATCGAAAAGGTAGATAGATACCCGTAGATAGTTTATTGAGGCTTTAAAATTACAGCTCTAGAGGTCTTTACAAATGAATTCAAATAATAAAACTATGCTAAAACGTAAACATGAAAATCACCTGATAAAATAGTCTATATACAATTACTGTAGAAAAAAAAGCTATTCTTCAGTCTGTTCGTTTTGCAAATAGGAACGTGATTACTACATGTGTTTGGCTCTGGTAAAAATCTGTATAATTTGTGATCAGGATTGTTACTGAAACTTGAAACATTTTGACCGTTTGAGCCTGTCTCCGATCAAAAAGTGTCTTTAAACTAGCGAGTCATAGTGTCTCACGATGGGTGAAATGCGGGAAGGCATTGGTTGCAATGGTTGCCTTCAAAGTACAGCTTGGGGCTAGTGGCTAGTACGATGAATCCTTGGCTATACAGACATTTATTCATGAATGTTATCGTCCTTGAATCACGACAATCTTCTCCCTTTCTCTTGACCACTAAAAAGGGCATTTTAGCTAACATATAAGCCAGGGTGTTAGTTTCGAAATTTCCAGTATTTTTCTTTTTGGCCGCGTCAAGTGCAATTTCTCTTGTAACCCGGTCACTTTAGTTGCCTTGTGCTTCCAAACTTCTCCTCCTTTCCCTCCATCACTGTTCAATAAATTCTTTTGAGCTAACAAAAGCCCAGGTCTTTATAATTTCATATTTACGCTATTTTTATGTAGTGTCACCAGCATGTTGTTTCAAGTCCAATTCATCTTCCAAAAAGTGTGCGTTGATTGTCATCTGCTTCCTTCTTTCAATAGAAAGTCTATTGAGATGACAAAGCTCAGAGCACAATTTCATTTTTTTGTGAAAGTTTTGTGGATCGTGTCACCAGCAAGGCTTTTCAAGTTCAATTTCTGTTCCAACCCTTGCTCTTAAAGGAACAATGTCACGGCGTCTTCATTCATTTTTCTGATCTGGCAAAATTATTCTCTCATTGAAGGAAACCTCAAAATAATAGTTTCCTAAGGTAGAAAAACACCAGAGAAGTAATAATAAACCAAAATTGAACAAGAATGGTTACGACTGAGGGAGATTATGATGGATTATGAATGACAAAGTTGAAAAAACTTGCCAATTTTTTCAAGATGCGTTGTCGGTGACGTAGCTCCTTTAAGCTGGTTTGTGCTTCCCTGGCCCCGCCGAAAAAGCCAATTCCTCCTCGCTCCCTTCATGAAGTCTTTTGAGCTATCATACCCGCGGTGCATTATTTCATGTTTAGCGGTATATTTTTAGGTCGTGTTACCAGCACGTTCAATTTTTAGCCAATGACGTCACGTTAGTGACGTCATATGGCTACTGTCAGAGCCTAAAAATCAACGATATACGCATATATATGATACGTGAGACGTCTGTCTTACGATTTGTGAGGCTGGGGGGATATTCTGTGAGACGATGGGTGGGGGTGTGCACCAGGAGACTGAAACTCTTACCTTATCAGCGGCACAAACCCATACAGCTTATACTATAGGAGTACGTCCCCCGGGCTTTGAAGTGTTTTGCATTCGCAAGTGTGGATCTACTTCGAATGTCTGTTTTGTGTACGTGAGGTCTGGCAGGATTTTATTCGCGTTGTAGTCCTGTGTTTACTTAACTGAAGTACAAATTTCCACAGCAGCAAATACAAGACGGACTTGCCAATTTGAGATGTTGTATGAACAGAACGTGGAAATTAACGTTACTTCGATCCCTAATTAACAGTGAAAGAGACAGTATTTAAAGCCAAAGTTAAAAAGACTAGAGTAAAACAGCATAAAATTTTTCGGGATTATCTCTCGGTAACAGCGAATCTAAAATTTGCAGTGTCATTTTTGAGTGCGTGTTATAAAACATGAACCCATTTAAAACTAAATCGGAAATTGCGCGGCTTGTTGCTAGCTATTCGTAAAACTGAAAAACATGAATGAAACTAGTATTAAAATCCAAGTCACAGTGGTGATCAAGGAATTAGAGGATGGATGTACTAAAATCTTTACAAGATACTAAACGTTATTTCGGGGTTATTCATAGCTCAAAGTGTAAAGCGTATGTTGAGCAAATTTGCATAGTTGACAGCTGTAATTTCAGTCGTAGGAATGTAACGCAACACTTAAAACATCTCGAACCGACCGAAACAGTACCGAAAGATTAACAACAACAGATATGCGACAAAGCATTCTAATAGAGACCTGTTGGATCTACTGGAAAGCGAGCTGAATTTGAACATTTTCGTACTGTTCAAACGAAATTTATTCGGCCGTAGGTTGAGACTCAAAATAAACACGTGCGCTAAAAATAACTTTGTACCGTGGGAAAGTTACAAATGTAAACATACTTTGGTCGATTTGTGAAGCAAAAAGACGAAAATTATTATAGCCGACTTGATTACAAAGCAAGCAACTTCAATCAACAGGGGAAATAAATATAGTTGCAAAACTATTTCAGTCGTGTTTATAAACGCTAGTTCAAACCGATTTCGAACGAAAATATTGTGGATACAAGAAACGCCGTTTGATGGCAGACTCCTGTTTTGACAATACAATGTACTAAGATCGTAAGTGGTTGACTGAAACGTCTGAAACCTTACAAATTAAACAAAGTAAAGCGAGTCGCGTGTCACGCAAATTTCGCAGAGCGTCAAAACGGCACCCTTTAGAAAGTTGACCGTTTATGAGCACTGAAAAGTATTGGATATTCGCCGGTAGAAGTAAGAAATTAAAAGGTTCAACTGCAACTTGCATTTACTTCTGAAGTAGAATTGTTAACTTTCCACTGATCTTTGCCTAAATTATGTATGCAATATTTTTCGACGGCGAGTTTAAGTTTAAGTTTACTTGTTTTTGTCTCTGTTCTTTGAAGAACGGTGAAATAAAGAGCTTTCTTCGGTTTCTTTACTCCGCGTAGTCACGCTGCTCAATCATTACCAGGTTTTATAGTGGATAACCACAAGATCTTTTTGGTGGTGGTGGTGGTGGGGGGGTTGGGGCTGAGGGGTTAGGGGGGCCTTACCGGAGATGTAAAGTCCCATAGGTTGTCAGGATAAATTTCACCATATTGTGAAAAAAAACGTCATTGGCTCTGCGCGCATTGCGTGCCTATGTTTGATCAAACCCGGGCACTTCATCTACAATTTGCTTCTCTTACCCTGCCCAAAAAGACACGTCGTCCCTACCCCCCATCCCTTTAAGGTTCTTTTGAGCTACATAGCCGGGGCTTCATTTCAAGCTTAATGGTATTTTTGTAGGTCGTGTTACCAGCAAGTTTGTTCAAGTGGAGTTTCTCTTCCAACCTGGGCACTTTGGCTGCAACAGTGTGTGGCACACGCACTTACCAGTTCCCCAAAGGCTCATGGATACCTCGGGACGGACCGGGATATCCCGAGGGTTCAAGGCTATTAAGAGCGTTTTGGACAGGTTTGGAGTGAGCAACAGGAGAGACATGTTTGTGTACAAAGACAGTACTGGTGCTGTATTCTACTTCAGGTGAGTGTAGCACCTTTGGCAACACAAACAGGGATCTGTTTGTGTGGCCTTGTTCGCACTTGAACACGAGGTGCGATAATGAGAGAGCCCATCCCACATACGTGCCCTCAATCAAGGGCAATTTCTCTTTAGTTACTTTTAGATCGAGTCCTTGGGTGAAACCCTAAGTGGTGATCACCCAGAGGAAAACGGCCGAGCATTACTTTCTCGTTGTGATGTTTACTTTACTGTATGGTGGCTCTAACCTTTGACTCTGTGATTGAAATCCTAAAGTGTGATCATTCAAATGAAAGCTACTGAGCAGTACTTTCCTGTGGTACTGTTTATTATGCTGTACAAGGTGATTCTAACTTTTGAGTCTGTGGATGAAATCCTGAAGTGTGACCATTCAAATGAAAGCTGCTTAGCAGTACTTTCCTGTGGTGCTGTTTATTATGCTATGCAAGGTGGTTGTACCTTTCAGTCTGCGGATGAAACCGTATAAAGTATGATCATTCAAATGAAAACTTAGAGGTGGTGGCTGTTCATGGCTGTATTGTTTTTCAGGTTGTTCGAGTCTTTGTGCTCCAGTGACTCGTCAAACCAGTCTCAATTTGAGCTGCGCGCGCCTGATGACGAGGATGATGAGTGCAGGTCAGGTCTGTCGTCAGTCGCCTCGTTAGCTGGTTCCCCATCATCTTCACAGTGGTCTTTGGTGAAAGCAGGCACAGGAGAATTCGATGAAGATGATATCGTAAGTGTCTCTTATAGTAGACAAAACTCCGTCTTTCTAGTCTAACTGCGACTTTTTCACGTAGCATTCTCAAACATCGTGGCGATGCGCGGGGACTTTGAGCACGAAAACTGTTGACCCATATTATTGCTTGGTTCACGCTTGCGACATTAGGTTTCCTTCAGTAAATGTACCTTAAAGTGGAGTAAACCTAGCATTTTAAGAGACGCTTTTGGAACTCTAGTTAACTTGCCTTGCAGAAGACTGTTCAGTGCATTAGTTCGAGACGTCTCGTAACCGACTACCCTTGCCAGTCGTTTTAGGTGACCCTTAAGAGAGATTTCATTATAGTTGTAAACGATAGAATGATATTTCAACAGGAAGCAAAATTAAAGAAGCAAATTTCAGCACTTGATCGCGACCGATCCGATACCATCAGTGAGGGCGGGCGCAGCTTGCATTCGGTTCAACCTGTGGTGGACAAGAGCATTGCACTCCATGTATACGGCGTGGATGATCCCGGGCCTGAGATAACTGTGGAGCTGGTGGAGGTTCTACAGAACAGACTCAATGAAGCGATGTTGGAAGTGTTGTCAGTTCTCCTCTCTAGGAATCCAAACTGCAAACTGACTTACGCTGATGTCCGGGTAAGTCTTAAGGTGGCTAGAAAGGGTTTTTTAATTGTTATAATCCTTCTGAAACGAGGAAAGATTACAACAAAAAAAAAAAAATTCCTGCCATGTGGGTAAACTATGAACATCTTGACAACTCTTTTGTCGGACAACACTTTAAGGCTGGTTGTGACGTCATAGCCGTTACCATGGCAACATTAAAGGTCCACAAAAAGATCCTCCAAATGTCAGTTTTTGCCAATTATCTGAAAAACTACGTCGGTGACCTACCCTTTTTATTGCATTTTTGGAAAGCTCCCTAAGTTCTTCAACTTCTCTGACGGTATGGCAAAAAGTTATTCAGTAGAACTTAAATTATATCAAAAAAGTGATTTTTTTAATTACCAAAAATTCCACTGAACAACTTTCCTCCAAACGCTTCTATTTGAATTGGCATACTTAATGTTACCTGCATGCAAAAAATCAGGATGGGTCACCGAGCAAATTTTCGAGGTAAAAACAAATGTTTTGTGCACGTTTTATTTCCGGTTTGCGCGATTTTATGCGGCGTTCTAACTTCCGGTATTTTGCGCGCGCGACTTATAATAAAAATTAAGATTCACTCAGCTGACGCGTGCATTCTAGCTATGTCGTGTGTAGGCTACGCGCGCGCGCGGCTAAAAACCTTCTCGAGCCTCCTTAAACTATTCTACAGTTTCCTTCAACCCTCTGTAATTATGGGAGAACCATGACAGACGAACAATAGCTGGCGAATCGTGTTTGAAACCCGGGTCTGTACTTTATTGACTTAGTACTGAAATCGGCTGTAAAGTAGATGCACATTATCGAAAGTCCATGCACAACCTCTTTCCCAGTGTCTCTCGTTTTCAGAGGACGGGAAGAGAAGAGACCCTGGGATCACGGTTGGCCCATGCCAAACGGACCTGAAAGTCTTTGCAAGTTTTGACCAGAGCTTAAAGGGACACTTTGGGAGGCGGCGTGGCCGAGTGTTTAGGGCGCTGGACTTGTAATCCGGAGGTCCCGGGTTCAAGTCTTCCTCTCTGACCGCTTGGATTTGTTTCACGGCAGTCCCGTGTTCAAATCCTCAGCCAGGCTTGTAAATAGCCAACTGGTAAGCCTCCCACCAGATGGAGTATTTAAAATGTTTCTGTTCCATTCGCAATGTTACTTTCTCTCATTTACAGTGTCCCCAGTTAGCACTGCCGTGCTAAATATTTCCACACTTCAAAAAGTTGTTGTTGTTGTTGTTGTTGTTGTTCTTCTTCTTCTTCTTCTTCTTCTTCTTATTATTATTATTATTATTATTATTATTACTATTTTGAAAACAATTTTATTTATAACTCAGTGAATATTTACATAATGTGTTGGCATTAAATTAAAATTCAAAAAAGACGTATGTTGAAAAAGAGATGATAAAAATCTGTCGAGAAAAATTTTTTACATGTAAGAAGCACATTGCAAGTCCACGCTCTACTCCGAGTCTTGTTAGTTCATGAATCGTACAATATTGGCAAAGAAAAAGAAACGCTCTCATTTAGTTTATCTCTGCAAGTCCGTTCTCTACTTCAAAGTCATACATACTCATGACCTCTGCGATACCAGTACAGTCATTTCTTATTTCATCCGCAGTTCACATATATGATTATTCCATATATTCACTCTCAGATATTTTCTGTATTTCTTGTGTTCACAGTTTATCCAGCCGCAAGGTCAAGCACCCAAAACAACACTGAGACTAACCATCCCCCCTATGGACGTGAACTTCCTTTGTCCTCTGGCGTTTTATCTGCGGCAAAACCTTCTTCAGCTCCTGCACTCTCCAAGGTACATGGACTCCAACCCTAGCCATCACTTTAAAGCCGTGAGCGGCAGCAAGACAGAGGCTACTGGGAATAACAGCGGAGACAGCTGTAGATTGGAGCCAGAGATTTACTTGTATAACAGACCAGCCTCGTCCGGAGGAAGAGGTTGGCTTGAAATCAGTATTTGTTACCTTATTCACACTAAATTTCGCGAGTATTAAATTTCGCGAAAAATCAAGAGCAATATTTCGCGAGTATAAAACTTCGCGATTTTGGGAGGGAATTAGGATTGGAGTGTATTAAATTTCGCGATTTTTTCTATTCTTCAATATGTAGCTTTGACCTCAGAACTGTAGCAACATAATTAATATGATCGTCATCGTAAACAATAGCAAACAAAACAAGCTAAACATAACAAAGCCGATAAGGTATCCCACAGTCAGTCTAAATACCCGATAGGTACATCAATATTTACACTCTTATAAACTTCGTTCCTTATCATGTTCTGTCAGACATGGTATGGAGGTCCATATTATAGTTCTAAGTCGCTGAGACATGTTGGAATAACAGTAATAAAGCAACAGGTTGAATTCATTATTTTATTGATATTATATAGTATTAAATTTTGCGATTTTAATCATCGCGTGTCCTATATTTCGCGAGAATTAAATTTCGCTATTTTTTCAAAATCGCGAAAATCGCGAAATTTAGTACTCGCGAAATTAAGTGAGAATATGGTACTGGGTAGAAGTCATTGTATCTACAACTCTGAGATGGAGTGAGGGGAGCACCTTCCGGCGGAAGTTGTAGAAGGGTGGTGTCGTCCTGATCAAGACTTTCCTATATTATTTAAAACGCAATGCCTCATTTTGTGAGGTACAAAATGACTGACAAGATAGCGTTGCCGTTGCAATTTATAATCCATCGGCAACGTTTCTACGTGAGTTTACCTTGTGCCGTTTCCTTGTGGTAAAAACCGGCGTTCGCATTTGTACCTTCGTCGATAATTTGACACCTAAAATTGCCGTTATTCTTAAGTGTAAATTATAATTTTTGTTTAAAATACGTATACAGCACTGCAGATTATCTAATAAAAAACGACATCCTTTTCTCGTTCCCTAAAACTTCCTCGTTACCGTTTTACCGGAAATTTTCCCGACGTCTTGATTTCGCCTGGACTGCGCTTAATTCTTCCGAATTTAGGAATTTAATCGAAGCAGCCTATAAATAAGCAACTTTCTTTATTTGCGACGTCTAATCTCTGCTTTTAACTCCCCCCCCCCCCACCCTAGAAAAACGCGAAAATTTGATCTCATCAAAATTTCCTGTAGCAAGGAAGTAATCACCGTATTGTTGTTTTGAAGGTTTGGCCTGTATTTCGATGTCTGTCCTGAACTCTCGAGGTGGATATATCTACATTCCATGTGGCAAGACAACCTGTAATGATTATGTTGGTGAACTGGACAACTTTGAGCAGTTCACTGAAGTGTTTTTGTGCGAAGATGGGTATCAACTAGGTAAGGATTTTCGTCTTAGTTAAGCCTAAGTTTCCGGCTTCCCTCTGTTGAGAGGCACGTCTTGCGTTCAAAAATCCCTTCTTTTCCGAGTATATTTTCACATGTGAAGCCTAGCCCTTTCTAACGGGTTCAGTAAAACCTCAAGCAACATATGTCTCCCATGGGCAGGCCAATCAACGAAGCTAATTGTTGTTGTTGTTGTTGTTGCATGTTGTTGTTTCGATTTTAGTCTGAGTTAAACCCCTTGTAAACGGTGTTAATGGTAAATAATGCAAAAGTATTCGCGTATAAACTCGGTTTTAGACCAAAGCTTTTTTAAATCCTTACGTTAGTTTCGTGGAGAGTTTGTATTTTTTATTACTAGGTATTCCTTGCCAAATATAGAAAGCTGGTTTTATTACCTAAGAAGTAATTTGCACCATAGAAACGACTCGTCAACGACATCCCTTGACAACATGTAACAATTTGCCTAAAAATTGACCAACGAGAATTAGATTGAAAATAGGCTATTTGAGACGCACTAATCAGTGTATCAAGTCTTAACGGCTAATAAAATTGCGGTGTACAATAGTTTACCAGTCATTCCAATAACCAGAGACTAACCAGAGACTGTTCAACTAAGTTGTATTTCGTTTGGTTTTGCTTTTCTTCGCTCTGCGATTGGTTAAAAAATCTCGCGCCACTTTCCCAGCCAATCAGAAGTAAAACCAAACCCAGTTGCGACTTGCTCGCGATATCTTCGCGCGCTTGGCCCCAGCTACACGTATTTGCTTCGAGTTCTGATTGGTTGAGTCGTTTGAGTCTGTAGCGATTGGTCAGTCAAATTACTTTGGTTTTGGTTGAAAACCGCTGTAAGGGTGCATTCCGGTTTAGGAATAACAGAATACACGGAATTTCAATTTTGCAAAGAACGCTCCTTCTGAAAAAGGAATGCCCTTGGCGACGGTGACCTGAGAACTACTAATATGTCTGCGGCTGTGTTGGATTTCACTCCAAAAATGTTCCAGTGGAACACGTATGCTGTCTATTCCGAGTAAACTGCATTCTTTTCATTCTGTTCATTCTGCTATCGGGAGTAGAATAAGGGGAATGATATTCCGTTCATTCGGAAAATGGAATAGCTCCCAAAAGAACACAAATACCGTCTATTTCGAGAATTCCTATTCCGGAATAGTCCCGAAAGAACGCGCCCTTTATAACATCAACTGACGATGCACTATTAATTACTTGACTGTAGAAATGACTTCTGTTCGCTGTTACCTACAACAGTCGTTTTTAAGGACAACTCACGCGGACGATCACTCTAATACTACTGATACTCCTGAGATCAAACCATTTAGTTTTTTTGTTTGTTTGTTTTTTTTTAACAACAGTATTTTAAAGTCTTTTTTCCGGTGCTACTCTAACGCGAACGATCACAGTTGACAGGCCACTGAGACGTCTGGGTCCAAACCATTTAGTAAACAACAACTGGTATTTATAAGTCTTTTGAAGGACTACTCTAACCTGGACGTTCACATTAGCACGTCTGAGCTCAAACCCTTAACTAAACAACAGTCTTCTTATGGACTACTTTAACCTGGACGATCACAGTAGACAGGCTACTGAGACGTCTGGGCTCAAACCCTTTACTAAACAACGGTATTCCTATGGACTACTCTCACCCGGACGATCACAGCAGACAGACTACTGAGACTCACGAGTTCAAAGCATTTACTAGTATTTACTCCTTGTTATGTTTCAGCGGAGGATGATATAATGGTGCAGTTTGCGATCTGGCAGCGCGGTGATATAGCCCTGGATCAACTCGCTAGTCATCTGAAACTCGCCTTAAGGCATGCGCTTTGTGATCTCCTAGCTGAGTACTACCTCTTAACTGCGCCATTATCAAAAGTCCCGCTGGTATACCGAAAAGCCCTGATGACACGCCCGAGGTCTTGTTCTGAACCCTCATCGCCCAATAGCCTCACCCCAAAGGGTCCCACTCTTGGATCCTACCCTCAAGCATCGGAAAGATCCTCCAGGCGGCAGCTGGATTTTGGCAGTCAGTCCGAATTTCGTAGCAGGACTGCCTCGCTTGGAGGGCAGCGACGAAAAGTATCGACAGGGAGCACCATTTCGTGTGGTAGGCTTCTGTCAACGACACTCGATTTTCCTTGCTTCTTTCCTTTTTTTTTTGTTTTATTCTTAAAGGGACCTTCACACGAGAAAGTAAAATTTGTACTCTCCAACTCATGTTAGGAAACTTCAAAAAAACTGGCAAATTTGTGATTTTACACGGCAAATGTCTTCAAACGTAAAATTGTTCTTTTACCTTACACGCCCGGCGAATAGCGATCAGCATCAAATTTCTCCTTATCACATCAGCGCATTATAACACCTACAGGTCATGAGAATTGGAAATGATCACCAAAGATAAATTGTCTTGACACAGAAGCAAGTTCTCCCAACTAGCACTCAACAAAATATATGGAGACCAGTGAGAAGAATTTTTTTAAAGGGTTAAATCTCAGCTTGGTGGTACTTAAGATAATCTTCTTCAACGAATTTAGCAGCGTAATCGTTCGGCAATTCTCTTTCCACAGCGTTACCAGGAAGGGTCCATCAGAATCCGTTCCTCTCTCAGGGACAGAGTGTTTCGTCTACTCATCCGGTTTCAAGGCAAAGCACTTTGGAGGATGAGGTGTTTAAAACAGAAGATGTTCTTGCAGAAGATGAAGATGAGGATCTAAAAGCAGAAGGTGAGGAACAGTGTATTTGCTAAGTGAGAAAATAGAAAAGAAAGAGAATATCATACAGAGGCTTAAACTGCCAACTGCGAGGCATCTCCCTCACCAGCCGATGACCAGGAACCATTGTAGTTGCGACGGCTATCAACGGGACTACAGTTCCTGGCGCTGTCAGCGGCAGATGCCACTGGGTGATGCCTGGTCAGGCGTCGTAGCAGCAAGCGCATGGTAAACAAAGCGCGTCCCAACCAGCAGACCTCAAAGGTCTATGCTGTATATTAAGAGTGTCCCAGCCAGATGCAGTTTCAGCGGGATAGCAGAGAAACAGCATCTTTGGTCAATGCAAGCTTAGTTGCGTGAAGCACTGCGATTTTTGTTACCCACAATTTTTTATTTTTTAGTTAATTTTAGTTTGCAAAATACACGTGAAACGGAAGAAAAATAGTCACTTAAGACTGGTTTACAGGCATGTCATCACAAGATTGATACACGTATGCGCATTCCCCTTACACTCTGATCACCGATGCGTGACGAGAATCCAATACGACGGGATCTATTTTACTCTGCCTGTGCTTTCGCTTATAGCTGCTTTACATTTACTTTTTTTGACTTTTTCCATTTACTTTACACAAGAATAAAAGAAAAATTTCCCTTTGTTATGCTCGCGTTTAAATTTTGAATTTTTTGAGGCTTTTAGCAGGTTATCTTTCTGAAAAGAAACCGGTCGTTTTCGGTTTCATTCGCAGGCACATTTTTCTGTTTTTTTTTTCCCTTACATTTTGAACGTGGAGGAGTTGTAAATACTAGGGCAGTTTCCCTTTTTCACTGATTTGGATATTAGTTTCGAGTTGAGTACTTCAAAAGACCTTTTTCATCGTAATAGCTGAGAAAATTATCTTCTGCTGCACGAGTTCTTCCTATGCCCTCTTGGGAGCGGAATGACATGCTATGATCTTTATCAGGGTGTAAAGA
Organism: Siderastrea siderea; assembly: GCA_964030785.1. Classification (NCBI taxonomy): domain Eukaryota; kingdom Metazoa; phylum Cnidaria; class Anthozoa; order Scleractinia; family Rhizangiidae; genus Siderastrea; species Siderastrea siderea. The sequence goes on from OZ034976.1 coordinate 9,725,360, forward strand.
CATAGAAAATGAAGTTTTGTTATCTTGATGTGTCATTTAAAATGCGCAGTTAATTCTCTAGGGTGTGTTGCTTATCGTGTTAGTCGACTTCCTTTTGCTTTAAAGGCGATGAGACGCCGTCCAAGAGAAAACTTAAAACTGCACCCGAACTGATAAAGACTGGGGACAAGTCTGAACCGTCTTCAGATGTGGAACAAACATTTGAGAGTTTTACAGCAGCTGAAATCCAGGAATCCCAAGAATTTATCTCACAGCCTGGTACGCCTGTGTCGGAAAACATGGTTTTTACTCCAAAGCGAGAAGGGCTTCCTTCAGAACGCGAGAAGCCTTCTCGAAAATTGTCTTCTGTGAGTACTGTAAGCGGCTCAAAGGATGCATCTAGTGTTGGACAGCCATCTGATGAAAAGGCCACATGGCAGGATATTGAGGCAAGGCGGAGGAAAGAGCAGGAGAGAAGAACAAAACGAATTCAGTATGAGAACGGAGAAAAGGGAGAACTTCATCCAAGGTACGAGTTTATTTCACGTTGTTTACCATTTACAGAGGGAAACCGGTTGGTCTGCGGTTTGTGCAAATGGTAAGCAAAACCTTCCGAATGAGAAATTCCGTTCGAGATTAGCATGTACCAATTGTGCAATTCACTCTAATTTACAGACAGCCTGGAACTAGTTTGACTCAGTATTGGCGTAGGACCTGAAACTGTTAAAAAAAAGTAAATGGAACACAATTTTCCGTTTGGATATTCCGGTTGGGAATTTTGTACTACCTCTCGAGACGTTCAGTTTATTCTGGAAATTTTCCGGTCAGGCAAACCAATATAGCCTTACCATTTACAGACCAACCAAAATTTCTGGAGTTTGTAAGTGGTAAACACTCTCGCTCACTCAGAAATTCAAAATGAGTGTGAATGTAACTAGGACCGGCTATAAGGAGTAGCGGCGGTCTCCAGCATTTATGGTGGTTGAGTTCTGCAAAAGCACCATTTCCGTTGTTTAGTTATCAAATTTTCGTCTCAGACTTACTATTGTAGTAGGCTTCTGAGTGAAGTCACACATTTTTCGCGCATTAATGATTCACGCCTTGTTTTATTCAGTCTTCAGGGTTTAGGCCAAGATATGTTTGCCTTCTTCTTTGATCTTGGTGTACCATCAACGTTCCGCATTGACGGAAAACTGATCAACAATTTTGGATCAGATGCTTTCCTCGCTGAGCTTGTAAACCTCATCTCATCTGTGTGCCCGGACCTAAAGCCTAAAATTTACCGGGAAGCGCCTTTGTGAGTATACTAATACGTGTTTTTGCATTTAATTAACTAGTAATAGAGTTTCTTTAAACATTTGTTTGGTACAGGCGTGCGTAAGTGGTACATCTGTACGAATCACGTGCCTATGTTTAACGAGAACGTAATGAACTTATTTTACTGATTGAATATTTCTCTTTGCAACAGCAACTCAACTGAGGACGAGGATAATGTTGATCCAGAGGAAATAAAATGTCTGCACTACTACCCAGCTCGACAACCTTTAAAGGTTAATATAAATAGTCGCTTACCGGTATTTAGTTTCCTTACCGTATTTAGTTTCCTAACTCTTCGCTCGAGTATAAAGTTAATGAAGTCAATCAATCGATTGTTCGATCATTCAATCACTTTAATTTCTACACGATGCAATTTAAACGCGTAACGTTTGCGGCGTCGTGTTACAACACAAAACGTTAAAGGGGCAGTATCACGGGGATTTTGCTCGCGTTTGTAACACTTTGAAAAGGCAATAGTCACATTTACATAAATGAAAACCTAAAATTAATGGTCCAATCCTTGTTCAGACGCCATAGTAATTCAGTGAAATTAGTAGTAAGTGTCTTTGGCCACAGATGGCCAGGATGGAAGTCTATTACACTCTTTTTTTTGTAAGAACCTTTTTTATAAGAACGTCGAGGCTTGGATTGACCAAAATTTTAAGAACATGTTAAGAACACACCCAGGCTGAGATTTTGTTGACGTCTTTATCTTGTTTTCATATTTGTAGAACAAGCTATGTGAAAATAAAATTAAGTGTATTAATTTGGTCAGAGTAATTTACATCCTATTTGAATCCCAAATGCTAGAACTTTTGTGATTTCGCAAGTCATCTTCCATTTCTAAAACAAGAAAACACGTATAACTTTTAGGAAATTGGTAGAACTTGACCCGGCCTATTTGTTCTTTCTTTCATTCAGAACTATGATGTACTGAAATGCAATTCAATCAGTCTTAGAACATTCAGTAAGAACGTCTCAGGTTTAAATCGCCAAAAAAATCAGAACATTCAGTTCTGGTTCAGTCTCAGCTAAAAAAATTTGACGTTCTTATAAAAGAGTGTACAACTTGAAAACGTCCGGCGAATGTTTTCAAGTTCTGTGCGTCTATCTTACAAAAATCATTGAAAACTTATTATGGTTTACACTCTTTGCGAAATTCACTTTATATCTTCCTCTTGGTATTTCAGAAGCATTTTGTGTGTAAGCGAAGGTATTTGATGATAATTTTTAGCAAAGTTTTAACGAAATGCGAGCAAAATTCCCGTGATACAGCCACTTTAAAAGCTTATGATGCTAAATTCAGTCAGTCAGTCAGTCAGTCAGTCAGTCAGTCAACCAACCAACCAACCAACCAACCAACCAATCAACCAATCAATCAATCAATCAATCAATCAATCAATCAATCAATCAATCAATCAATCAATCAATCAATCAATCAATCAATCAATCACTTCTATTTATACACGATAAAATTTAAAGCGTAGTTCTGAATTATCCCACATTTACTTTCTATGTTCGATAGCTTTCATTTGAATAATCACCCTCAACGAATCAACTGAACTATGAGAGATTTCTTTGAGTGCTGCATGCCGTAGTTTACGTACATGTTTTGTTCTGTAGGTGCAAGTCATGGATGAATCAAGTGCAGACAAATCCGGTAAAACGTTTGTGCCTCTTCCTGACTCGTCTCATTTCTTTGTCGTGGTTGGTCGAAATGTAGACCAGTGGCGCGCAAGCCTGGGTCGAGAAGAAGGTATGAGCATGGCAGAGTGGTGACAACACTTTTTCTTACGACTGAATTCAATTTCGTTTTGTATCGCGCCGATTCTCGTCGTCCTCAAGCTGTTATTTTTAACTGAACACTGTAAAATTTTATCCCCTGGTCCCTCGAGGCATTTGAGGAGAGATCGCCAAAACTATCAAGTCTCAAAAATATTGCCAGTGTTTCCTAATGTTTGGTCTGTTTTTTGTGCCTGCAGATTTGTCCCAGGAAGACCCCTTCGGTCGTCCACGAAGTACGTAATTTTCGTAGCCTTGTTTGGAAAATCCACCTCTAACGTTCTCGTCTCCACTTCGATATTATGGTCCCTCAGTTGTTGTTTGTGTAGCTTCTGGTTGACGTTTATTTGGTTATTTAATTTTCTGTAAACTAAAATAGAAACTGGTCTGTATGACACAAATCTAATGAAAACCTACAACAACGTTTGTCTGTTATTTTAGTAGTATTCCCATTGGTGTGCTTGGTGCTAACATCCTTTGCCTTCATCTCAGTTCGCCCAGGTCTTCAGCGCTTTAAGCCACTGGACCCAAATGCGCCCGTTCCTGGAAGAATCATCTCAGACAACACGTCTACGTCGAGTCTTTCTGTGGGTGGGGTACCCAGACAGAAATTTCTACTGGTCACCGCATTGGATAAAGACGTAAGTTCGATAAAATATTGTTCACGTTTGTTTTGAGTTAGAGCAAAAATCTTGATGCCACAGTGCTTTTCCATTGACATACGTACGTTTTCCCGTGCCTGCCATTGTTAGTTTGTTTTCGTTCACATATTTTCGGAGATTGCCGTTGGTTGGACCTTTTCTCGCGCTTGGCAACGTTTACACTTGTATTTTCCTACGCGTGACATCGTTACATGTTTTACCGCGTTTGCGCGTTTAGCACCAGATTCATGTTTTCCCTCACTTCCCTCAATTTTTTTTTTTTGGCGCTAGCTTGCCATTGATTGCTTTTTCCCCTGCCTAGTATCCGTTGGATGTCTTTCTAAGCCTGAAAGTGGTTCTATGTTCTTATTTTTTGTTTGGTTGTGTTTTCGTTGCGTTATTTACTTTTCTTTGACCGTATATGCTAATTTCAATAGTTGGAAAAACACCTTTAATAGTACTATATTTGACCACATCTTGAAGTGCAGTTCTGGTTTAGGTTAGGTGGCTTGTTGTCTTCATGGTAAAAATTGTCGATTGTGTTATTTTTCCTCCCAGGTGATAGTGTTCACCTACAACTGGGCTGCTGATTTAAATATCAGTTTCGACAAACAACTGCACCGCTTGCTGAACTGGAGTAACGCTCGCTGCCATCTGACCTCTTGCCTCTTGAGCCAGAAAATGGGGCTTTTCCACCATACACTGTTTGTGGACATCAACAAAGGGAAAGAGGGAAAGGTAAATATCTTAGTCTAGCGAGTGCCTCATCAGTTTGGTGTTTAACTCCCATGTCTGCTGAGGCGTACCGGGGGGAGAGGGATGGGTCCCAGCGAACTGTTAGGAAAACCTAAGGGCCGATTTAGACAGTACGACTTTTGCTTACAACTGTACAACTGTTGTATGCGACTTGCTCACGTCATTTCTGCAACACGAATCGTGTCGTCTAAATCAGACGTACAACATGTGCACGACAGTTACAACACGAAAAAAATCGTAGGATTTTGAAACATGTTCTAAAACCCTACGACAGTCATAGCCATAATCGAAATGTTAGAATGACGTTTTCTTTACAACTTTTTCTTGACGCGAGTAGCGTGCACTACAAAAGTCGCATACGACAGTCGTATGCAAAAATCGTACCGTCTAAATCGGCCCTAACAAACCCCAGTGATGGACTAATATCCTGTCCAGGGAGAGTAACAATGTTTCGCTTCATGTTATGGACTCTGGGTGAATCTCCAGCAGTTGTGAGCCACTAGGCACTACCTTGTTTACTTTTTTGACCTCCATGGCAACAAGCTTTAACCCTTTCACTCCCAAGAGTGCCTAAAATCAAAATTTAAGACGAAACTCAAATTTCTTTTTGTAAAATACTTAAATGTAAATAGTACCATGTGAAAGCACTGCTGAAGAGGTTTCATTTGAATGGTCACACTGACTCAAAACAGACTCAAAAAGTTAGAATCACCTTACATGTCTACATATCTGACTCTGTAATTAAGTATTTAACTGCATAATGAACGACTGAGATATCTAATTAAACACTTGATGAGAAATTCTACATCTTCAAGCAGCCATGTAATATGTTGTTTATCACGTGATTTATCGCAAAATATCGCATCATTCACCACCTACAGCCCACCCCTCAAGTTTGATGGTATGGCAAGGTCAGCTAGGATTCATAGTCGTACATGTAATTACACTATATGAAGTATGTAGTACAAACAAAGTAATCAAAACGAATGATGCTGTATAACATGCGTATGGTAAAACAGCAGCCATTGTATGAGGTTTCTAATGAACAGTTATCAAAAGAGTGAGGTATATTCCTTAAGCAGGGAAAAGCAACAAAGTGGTGATGAGATTATTGCACTGAGATCTGTCTTTGAGAAGGAAAGCCAATGGCAGACGGTTGATGGAGAAATAGAAAGAATTTTAGATTTGTACCAGAACCTTTTATTTTATTCGTAATATTCATTCGTTAGCATCGACATTGTCACACACCACGGGGGTTTATGATAAAATGCGTTTTATATGATTCTGTTTTCCAGGAAATGAATCCATTTTGTTTGTCTACAAATGATATGGACATGACACTACTTATAAGTCGTCCCGGGCCACCTCCTCTTGACGTAAGTTGTACAGTGCCTGCTCGTGCTATGCCTGGAACTTCCCCAAAGCGCTTGTGAACTCATTTTTAAGGGTGGCCGTTTTAAGGCGTTTTCACCGTAGCTGGTTTGTAGATAACGTCATCGGAATTCTAAAATCTAAACTACTGATCCTGCGAAGTTGTTCTCGTCACACAATTCTCTATGTTACTGAAATATTTTTTGAAAGAAAACTGTTACTGTACTTTGTTATGGTAATAGAGCTCTTGAAGATATGTAACTGCCGAAATCATTGAGTTCTTCAATTGTCACAGTTCGTTTTTGAACTCATATTCAATTTTGTTACGTTTTGTTTGAAGTGTTATTAGTTGTTTCTTTTTTTATTTTATCTATATAAATGTTGTAGGGTACAAATATACTACTACAATGGATACACACAATATATATAAGAAATTAAGATAGGACTCAATAAATTGACTCAGTGTAAGAAAAATATGTGTATCGAAATACAGCAAACAAAGATGCAGTGAAAAAGGAAAACAGTGTGAAATGTGAAAAAAATTCTTTGGAAATTTTCAAGTTGTTTGTTTTTTAAAGCAATTTGTTGAAGGGTCTCGATCCAATTTTGTTACGTTGATGCACAAAAATGAGATCATCAATAGTCATAGTTAACTGGGAGAGGTCCCGTTGGCCGGTGGGTGATCGCTTTGCGTATGCGCATTTTGAGTCAGTGGCGAATAGATTTGCCTTCGTAGTTTGCTTTGAGTAGCTTTGCCGCGTTTTGCCTTGTGTGTCCTTACCCGCCATTAAATTATTGCCCATCGACAAGTTAATCAATCGCTCAAATATTTATTTCGCAGCGTGAGCGTGCTTTACCAAGACAAATGCCACCATCTCCTAACATCTTGGTCTTTGACGAAGTGCTTCGTGACGTCACACCTCCTAGGCCTCTTTATCGTGCCCAGTATTCTCACAATCGAGACCTGGTCAAGAGGCATGGGTACCAGTTTCAGGTGATTTTCTTTTCCGTTGTGTCTTGTTGTTTGTGGTTGTTTTCTTCGCTAAAGCTGTTCACACTCGGCTAACAAAGTACACTCGATCCACGATCCTCCGGACTTTTCCCTGTGATCCCATTTTTCTCTTTCTTTTTTTTTGTAACAAACGTTTACAGGTCACGGTTGTTACAAGTTTAAGCAGAAAAAGTGTGTGATGCCGTAAATGAGGCTCCGTTTTGTTGTCGTTCGTTAGAGGCTTAGTGAAAATTGATTGGAAACACTATCAGAAAACATGAAGTCAAGCATGTTGCTATTTTTAGCCGTCTTTGAATACAGTTTCCTTACACAACTACTTTAATTGCTCACCTAAATCTTGTCTGATGGTGTATTCAGAAAATATTGATTCTTCTCGATTATCCAGACTCTCTTCTCATCCGGACTGTATTTGATGATCGCACCAAATGCGGATGATCCTGGGCTGACTGTGCACGTAGTTGTGTGCTTGCTTTGGACTAACGTTCGCTGAGGCTGAAAAATCTTTTCTTTTTTTTTTCAAAATCAACTGAGTGCTTCAGTTATTCTGGCCTTGCTAGTCGGATGAAGATTTCACTCACCTTCAGAATCTCACTGTTTTTTTGTATTTCATTTATTTTACAGGAGATTCGCTCTGTGCAGATAAAACGTAAGTTATTAATTACTATTAATTACCGAAGAGGCGATTGCCCAAGGGAATTACGAAAATTTTAATGCCGCAGGCTCCAGTAAAAACAATGCCACTACGCTAATGATACTTAAAATACTTTGTTGCTGTCATTTTCAGAAGCGATATTAGAACAGAGCTTAGACGAGCTTTACGTCATGTGGCAGCGCCGACCTCCGCATGCGCAGATCAGTGTAAGTAACTCCTTTCCCCAGAGCTGCGATCCTTTTGGCCAGCGCCACGGATCAGGGCGTGGCGCTGGCCAAAAGGATCGCAGCTCTGGGGACGGGAATGCTTTCCTTTTCGTTTATCTTGTAGCGGATAAACATAATGATGAACTCTGAAGTATTTTTTTCACGCCACAACACCCAAGAATTTTATCGCGACTCACTTAAAGCAAGTTGTGATTTGTGCAACTCATTTATATATATATATATATTACTCAAGAGCGATTTCTTAAAACTTCAAATTTTCAACAACTTACAATTGCAAAATTTCGAAGAAGCAGCAAGCGAGATACTGTACAGTTTCCAAAATAACTCCTCCCACTCCCCGAAAGTAGCAACCATCCGAAAGTTACAGTAAAATTTGCTGGTTCGTAGTAAATCACTTACTGACTAGGAGACTCTCCTGAAGGAACCACCCTCCGAAAGCAATGATCCGAAACGCAACTTGATCTCTGCCAAGTCTACGGTTGAAGAGTGAAACGTGCCTGCAATCTGCAAAGAAACCGTTTGGTTAACCCTTTCATCCCCAATATTAACATCCATATTCTCCTTACTATTCTCCTTATATTTCTTATGTTACTAGTTGGGAGAATTTGATTAAAAATCGTGACATTTGATCATTGGTGACCATTTCCTTTCTTCTCATGATCTGTATGTTTGATTAAGTAGTAACACTGTAAGGAGAAATTAGATGCTTATCACTATTGGGGCTTAAAGGGTTAAAGACTGTTCTCTGAATCCCTTTATAGCCAAAACATTAACAGTTTTTTTTTCGTAACGATTTTTCGGATTGATCGGCGAATTAAAGTTACACATTTTGGCCTCCCAGAGGTAGCGAGTGCCCTAAAATATTCGTCCTCCGAAAGTAGTGTAGTAAATGGCCGCTAAAACCCGAAGTGATCTGGGTCGTAAATTCCGCCGGAACTAAACGGCACTTGCTCAAGAAAAAATAACGTCACTTTTTTGCTTACTTTTTTGCTCACTTTCGCCTGATATTCAAAGGTTGCCTTCGGTCGTACCTATTCCGATATAACAGCAAATGTCCAAACTGTTCAAATGTGCAGTATATGTCCAGCTGACTTTACAACATTTCTTCATTTAATTCATGTCAGCCAGTTGTTACTCCAGTTATGCATATAATAGTTACATTTGTCGCATTTGACACTATTCAGCCTTGCGGTATCGTAGGCCTGTGTTTGAAACTAGTTATATGGCCTTGCTCATGGCGAGTCTCCCATAGCTCAGCCGTAGAAGCACTGGCCAACCGGCACCTGGAAGGTCAGGGTTCGAATCCCGTTGGGAGGACTCAGAAATTTTTTTCTGATTAAATCGACTTGAGAACTCTTTTTCGTCTAATGTCCAACTGTTGTTTGATGTTGCTATTCCACAGGAAGATAAAATCGAGACACTCAAGCGATCATCAAGACTGATCCATTACTGCGCAGCACCGCTGCTGTTTCATCCTAATTGGAGACAGAAGCGTTCTGCTTCAGCTCTTGAGAGCGCCGCTGCTTCTCCACACGAACCCTGCACTGAACAGAAAGAAGAAGAAACTAAAGGAAAGGACAGTAAAGGCCAAAAAAAGAGCGAGGGCGAGTCGAGAAAGGGTATCGTGTTTAGTATAATGAATAGAAATAACACAAACAGTACCACAAAAGGCAGTGATGAATAGCTTTCATTTGAATGGTCAAACTTTAGGATTTCTTTCACCTCAAAACTTGGAACCACCTTGTACAGCATAATAAACAGTACCACAGGAAAGCACTGCTTAGTAGCTTTCATTTGAATGGTCACACTTTAGGATTTCATCCACAGGATCAAAAGTTAGAACTATCTTGTACAGCATAACAAACAGTACCACAGGAAAGTACTGCTTAGTAGCTTTCATTTGAATGGTCACACTTTAGGATTTCATCCACAGACTCAAAAGTTAGAACCACCTTGTACAGCATAATAAACAGTACCACAGGAAAGTACTGCTTAGTAGCTTTCATTTGAATGGTCACACTTTAGGATTTCATCCACAGACTCAAAAGTTAGAACCACCTTGTACAGCATAATAAACAGTACCACAGGAAAGTACTGCTTAGTAGCTTTCATTTGAATGGTCACACTTTAGGATTTCATGCACAGGCTCAAAAGTTAGAACTATCTTGTACAGCATAACAAACAGTACCACAGGAAAGTACTGCTCAGTAGCTTTCATTTGAATGGTCACACTAGGATTTCTTCCACAGACTCAAAAGTTAGAACCACCTTGTACAGCATAACAAACAGTACCACAGGAAAGTATTGCTCAATAGCTTTCATTTGAATGGTCACACGTTTGGATTTCATCCACAGACTCAATAGTTAAACGGTGTAATAAACAGCCCCTTAGGAAAATACTGCTCAGTAGCCTTCATTTGAATCGTCACACTTAAAGAATTCGTCCACAGATTTGAAAGTTAGAGCAGGCTTGCACGGCGAAATAAACAATACAACAGGAAATTACTGTTAAATAGATTTCATTTTAATAGATTTCACTTCATTATTTTTTATTTTTTGTCCACTGCCTTAAAAGGCACGATTTTGGAGAAAAAGGTTTTATTTTTTAAATTCTTTTTAGGAACAAGGGAAGAAGAAGCAGTTCAACAGGAAGGGAAGTCGTCTTCTCAAGAAGAGGCGTGGCATCAAGAGTTAAGATCAGCGTATTTGCAGCAATATGTGCAGTATATGCAGTCTCTGCAGTTCATTGTCATACAGTCCCGGCCACAATCACCGAAGCCATCCAGAAGGTAAAACAAAAACCACTAATGGAATAACCTTTCCACGTGAAAACAAATGGATTTCTCGTTAAGACACCATCCCTGGCATCTGGAAAGAAGTTCATTTACCAGGGATTCTAGACTAAGAACTGAGTTAAACCAGATTTCATAAGGACGACCCCTTGCAAGAGATTCAGTGTTTGTATGTTTAGTTTAGGTGACTTGATTGGTGCATCTTGGGCTCCCGCCTTATATTAACTGCTGTGTCAACTGTTCGCCTGCCCATTTTATCTTGCTGTCGGATTAGCTTCTTGTCTGCCTACCTTGCGGACTGACAAGTGGTCTGTCTGTCTGTCTGTCTGTCTGTCTGTCTGACTGTTTCATTGCCTCTCTGACGAGCGGACTGACTGACTAACTCCCTTTTTCACTGTCTGGCTTACTGTCTGACGTTCTGCGTCTGTCCGTATTCAGTAGAGGAAATTAACACCTGTGATTATTAAGGTATTTGAAATAAACGCTACTTACAATTAACGCGAATTGAAGGGGGGAAAGTTTAGAATAAAGAAACTTAACGCGAAAGAGAAGGCAAAATTTCCAGTTTTGTTTTTCGGCCACACCACAGACAACAATATAAAGATAATGAATAAAGATAAAGAGAGAAGAAAGAATGATGGTAACAGTGGCGAGGAGACCTAAGGGAAACTATCAAGCTTATTTTGAAGAAAATTAGTGCGAATGTGAGATCTTTTTCCCGAAATGTGTTGATCATTCCAACAAGCATTTTAACAAAAGTACACTGAACTGTATTTTGAGAGACAATTCTGAGGGCGGGAATGAAGTTGAATTGGTTAGAATATGCTAAGCAAAGAAAGATTTTTATCCAATAGGCTATTGCTAAGGACATGGTTCAGAACTTGGTATCAAAATAATAGAAGTTAACATTGCATATAACATAGAGAGCGAAATTACTGATTGCTGATTGATTTAGGCAGAGGGCATTTTTTCTTAATTTTCTTTCTAACTAGGGCAAAATTACGGACTCCTGATTGGCCAAGCGCCAAAAATACTCGCATTTCATTGGCTGAGCGCGAGAGCGCGCCATTTCTATTTTGTAAGCGTATTGAAACGAAAAGCAGATTTTGAATTGGATTTTGATTTGTTCAACGGAAGAATATCGCTTCAGAGTTAAAATTTAACCGAGTTGGTGGGCAAAAAATGATATGGAAATGGGGTGACAGCTCGACGGAGAAATTCCAGAAGGCCTGTGAACCTGAATGTTTTACGGGAAACAGCAAATGGTTATTTCTTTTAAAACTACCGAAATCCTTGGTTAATTCAGCGAGCGAGAGGAAGCTTCGCAACCAAGGTAAATCTTAATTTAGGACTTACTTAGTTTGAGTTTTATGTGTCTTTTGTCAATGAATTAGAATTGAAATTATCTCATGAGATGAACATATGCATAATAATAGATAGTTTTTTTTTTGGTTCTGTACGCTGAGCAGCAGTTTAATAAACTGCTTGTAGGGAGAATTGTTAATTCTGATGGCCGGCTGATTGTGTTTCGACGTGCATGAAAAGTTTTCAGAACATTTTACCCTCCGTGTTATAAACAAGTAATCGCATTGAGTCCTCGTACAATTAAGGATAAACTTTCACTTGTATTTTCAAAGTTTTCGCAAATTGCCCTCGTCGCGCGTGAAAACTTTGAAAATACACGTGAAAATTATCCTTAATTCTACTCTGCCTCATGCGATTACCTATACAAAAAAATTAACGATCCACTTTCTTAACTCCGAGCTATAAATTAACCCGACTTAAATTTCATGGAGCGTTAATTTACTATAATTGAATAATAATAATAATAATAATAATAATAATAATAATAATAATAATAATAATGATAATAATAATTTAATTCTTAAAAAAAGCGCATTACATCCAAAATCTCAATTGCTCTACACAAAACAATATAGAATAATATAATGTGTATAATTATATACAACTTAAACCTAAATGTAGTATATTCCTGCCGATGATGATCATCGAAGAGAATTTACCTACATTGCTTCTCTGCCCTCATCGTTGTTTCCTCTCCAGGCATCCTGGCCGTTCAGTCGTGAACTCCAAACCAAAGAAAGAGTCCAGTGCGGGTGATGTAAAGAAACAAAATTCCTCCAAAGAGAGAAAGGAGAGTCCGTCACAGACTCTTCAGTGCTTTTTACAGAGATCGTCACCAGGCGGAATTATGTTGATGGAGCTTGTGTTTCAGGTGAGGTGAGACGTGCATGTTGACGCTGGTGTTTGCAAGGATCCACAAGGACTCAAAGAAAACGTCTACGTGGTAGTAAAAAAAGACGGAAAACTGCCTAAAACGACTTGGAGGAGCTATGTCACCAATTTTAAGCTTTACTTGCTTTTAAGTAAGCTTTACTCGCTTTTATGTAAGCTTTACTTGCTTTTAAGAAAGCTTTACTTGCTTTTAAAAAACATAAAGACATAATGGAATCAAAGAAAACCCCAAAACAATGGTTCAGTTTTGTTTAAGATTACTCTGCTATTTTTCTAAAACTGTAAATAAGGCTCTTTTGATCTGTATGGAAATGCATGGATTGCATATTTTTTTCCAAGATCTTCCCTTGCCTCTTGGGAAAATCGCGTTGCCTTTAAGCCTTGATGTTACAATGCATATTCTCCTTGCTGTTCTCCTTAGATTTCTTATGGAACTACAGTCATGGCCAGAACGTTTGGGACACTTAGCCAAATTTTTAGTAACACGTCAATAATATCTCTCCCCCCCCCCCCCCAGACAATGTTGACTGTCAAGAGCCCAACACATTTCGGATATCTTGTACACTTAGCGTTGAAAAAGGGTTCCGTGTAGAGAACAGTTGCGGCATCACTGTCATAATTTTTTTAACGCACCATTTTTTGTCGTTGCAAGACAAGTTGCATTTAACATTGCCTAGCATTATGCTACTTTGTTTCACGCGAACAGTTCCTCTGTATGGAGTAGGAAGTTTTATAGTTCGAATTAAAGCTCGGCGTGATCAGCTTGGCGTGCGACGCGTTTTACAGAGCAAAATGCAGCAAGTGTTTGTCTTATAAAAATTGTTTTTGTTTTTAGGGATGCTTCTTCATCGTACGTCTGTATGCTCTTGGATGTTCGCAGATTCCTTCAGGAAAGACAGTCAGCGTGCAGGTTGGTATATAGGGTTTGGGAGAAGAAATTCAAAACACCTTTGCCGATATTATTGCTGTGTATGTAATTCAGGGTGATGACTAATTGCCTTAAAATGGCTGTTGTGGGTTGGCACCAGTCAATTACTTTCATGTGACGTCTATAAAGGAGAAAGCAACGTTGCAAAGACGAGTCCGTGATCACATGACTCGGTGCTCTAAAATGGCTGTTTCAGGGTGGAAAGGCAATTATCATTCATAGGACATCCGTGGAGTAGGAGAAAACAACGCGCTGCTTTCTGTCATTGCAAAATGAACCATTACATTACTGTTGAATCGTGACCGCAAATCTTGGCCGTCTAAATGGTGTTTAGAATTATGCGGTCTTACAGGGTGGACGAAAGCAGTCGAGAGTTTAAGACGATTTCCGCTCAACGTTCGAGCAGTAAGTGCAAAAATTAAGTTACCAAAAAAATACTTGCAGCACTGATAAGAAGAACAGATAAGAAGAACTTATCGTTACTTTTGCTCCCAAGCTGACCCCGCGAGAGAAAATTGGATTTGAAGTTATCCATATTTCAATTAAAAAGGCGCTTCATGTCAGTTCAAAACAAAATGGCGCCTGTTTTTAGCACATGTTTACGAGATTTGACATTAATTTTCTCGAGAATGCTTGAGAATTATTCGCGGGGTCACTTTGAGAAGTGAATTAAAGTGAGATGTTTCAAATAGCATTGAAAATGTTGCCGTGCTATGAGTGTTTTTTTAGTAAATATTTTTTGCACTTATTGCTCGAACGTTGAGCGGAATCCGTCTTAAACTCGTTGGGTTCGCATTAGAGTTAGAGGCCAAGAGGGAACGGAAGTTTAAACTTCCACCAACACCAAAGAAAGGCAGGTAGATTCATAATTCTTCAAGAGCACAGGAGAGTGCTTGAGCCGATTCACACTGTCCAGGAGCGCTTGAGAGTTGCTGCGAGTCTGTTCAAGAGCTTGAGTTTAAAATGCGAATTCTCCTTACTGTTCTTCATACATTTCTTATGGCACTAGTGAGGAGAATTTGTCTGAATATCAAGACAGCTCATCCTTGGTGATCACTTTCTTTACTCTCATCACTTTATTGTTTGAACAAGTAGGGCTTAAAGGTTTAAACTCTTTAGGCTAGTTGTCATTATCGATATGTGCATAAGCGTAACCACAAGCCGGAGCATACGCATAAGCACAACGATATAAGCACAAGCATGCACTCAAGTGTGCAATGCGCATAAGCTTGTGAACACACATTCGCATCCCCAGAGCTGCGCTCCCTTTGGCCAGCGCCACGGATCGAGAGCTCTGGCAGGGGCCCGGATAACGCGCAAGCGCAATAGCTGCCCATTTTTGTAACCGATGGTAACCGTTATTATTTCAAATATCTAAGGCTGCGCGCAGAAAGCCGGAAGTCCGTGATTCGTGGACGTCATACTTCGGACCCTGCCAGAGCTCTCGATCCCTGGCGCTAGTCAAAAGGATCACAGCTCTGGGGACGAGAATGGTGAACACAGCAACGGCATAAACACAAGCATGCGCATAAGCTTGTGAACACAACAACGACATAAGCACAAGCATGCGCATAAGCTTGTGAACACAACAACGACATAAGCACAAGCATGCGCATAAGTTGTGAACACAACAACCACATAAGCAAAAGCATGCGCATAAGCTTGTGAACACAGCAACGACAAGCACAAGAATGCGCATAAGCTTATGAAGACAGCAACGACATAAGCACAAGCATGCGCATAAGCTTGTGAACACAGCGAGGACATAAGCACAAGCATGCGCATAAACTTGTCAAGACAGCAACGACATAAACACAAGTAAAATACAAACACTAGAATAACCACAAGCATGCACGTAAGCTAGTGTGGACAGCAACGGCATACGCATAAGCACAAACGGTTTTTTTTTTTTAGCGAACACTCTTTCTTCATATGTTGTCCTCACAAGGAATAAACGCAGGATAATCATAAGCATAACTTAGCAGTTTGCTTTCCTTGTGCTTGTGCTCAAGCTATGTAAATTCCTAGTGACGACAACATAAGAAATACCAGTTCGTTTTCCTTGAGCCTTCGCTTACATCGCTATTGACGAAAACCAGCCTTCAGTCAACTCTCGATATCGTTTGGCGCCGCGTAAAGTTGGATTTCTTATCATATGGAAACAACATTTGGTCCATAAAAAACGTACAAGGTGTTCTAGTCAGGGCTCGACAAAAACTTGAATTCCAGCTTGCCCTTCGGGCAAGCAAGTACAGAATTTGCTTGCCCGAGCCAATTTCACACTTGCCCGTGTTAAAAAAACAGATTTCTCATGCTCATTAATAATTCATGAGGCATGGACAAAGATCTCACAAACGGTGTTTAATGAGTGATCGCTCTCCTTCTGTTCAACGTTTTGGGAGATTGTTCACATTTACTATCCTCCTGTCGATTTCATGATACTGTTCTGGTACGTAACATCTATGTTTACTGACTGGATGCACTAAGTTAGCGTGGATCAGAGTTTAAAGAGTTTTACTTGTAACGCACGTGTAATAAGTACGTATTAATTTAGGATTAAGCGAATTAGAAAAACCCTTGAGGAAATTTGAAAGACGTTGACGGTTAAATAAAACGTTGGTCTAAATGTGTAACAGACCACGTTCAAAATGCACATTTGTCACAGTCATTTGTTGTGAAAAGAAATTTGATCCAGGCAGATATTGATCGCGTGCTAACCAACCAGTGTAGTTCTCAGATCGTCATCTTTCCAGACCTCAGAGCATGAAAAACCTGAAAATATGCTTGCGTTTATAACCCTGAATTGGCCTTCGATTGTTTGATGTGTACTTACAATTACCACAGATTGAGAAGCAATTTAACACACATTCAAGGTTTTACATAAAAGCTTATATGTTTGCTCCACTTTCTCGCGTCAATTCTGTCTGCATATGGTGTATCAGTGGCACGCAGCGCCAAAAAATATACTAGTAATATGAGGAAAAGAAACCTTTGTAAGACTGATGCATAAAGGATCTGCTAACAGGTGGTAGATTTTTGACTAAAAATTGAAAAAAGGCTTTCCAGTTTAGGCACAAAACTAAGGCCGTTTTAGCTACAGCAGTGTTTTCATCGCATGTTCTCTGAACTTTGTTTACCAATTCACAGGTCAGGGAGGGATTTCACCAATTGATTGATTACTGCTACCAAAACCAATTAACGTTTTAGAAAAAGACATTTTAAAGACCCAGTAACGTCCATTAGGCTTTGCGCGCCTCTGTTATTGTTTTGGTTTTCGCGAGAACGAGGCTTCTATTGTTCTCGAGGTTTCGCTTTTTACGCGGCAAACTTTCGATAGCGTGGTGTACGTCGGCTGGTTTGATTCACGGTATTTCTTGTTGTTGTCGTTTTTGACTGTATTAGAGAATGGACAACTCGGCCTCGGATTCTTTAGGGTCTCTAATAGGAAACGAGGATGTGAATGCGTATGGTTCACTTGTGCAAGGCGATGAAGCTATCGAGAATAGCGGAACGGAGGTTTGTAAACGATCGATGTAATATTCTCACCTCGTTGTTGATGTGGCGAGGCTTGCCGTTTTGCGAGTTATCTTTCGGTTAGCGAAAAAATATTAATCTTCATTTACGGTTGAAACACTAGGAAAGAATTAGATGTGACAAATCAAATTATAACAACGTCAGACCAGATTCAAGGCTCGAGACTAACTTTTCAGCTTAGTAGCCAAGTGGCCAGTGAGAGGTTTGATTTCACTAGCCAAAATAAATTTTCACCAGCCAGACTTTTTTTGCATCACCTCATACCGTGTTCAATATGTCTGATTTTTAGTCGAGTTAATTACTGTAAACATGCCTCTCTGTAATCTCAAGAGTGAAGAACTTGAATCTTGGCTATTCTTTCCAACGGTTAAAGATCCGCACATGCGGAATACAAAGTACTATGTGGCTTCAGGGCAAATTCCCAGGCACGGTGTAGTTCACGCCTTTCTTTTCTGTTTCGGTCAGATCATGACGAATAACTCGAATAGTTAACCTTATATGAGCATGTCATCGTACGGAGAAACGTTGGGAAGACAAGACTAACATTGTACGAACGTTGTAAGGTACTGAGAAACGTCAAAAAGACAAGACTGATACAGTACTCAAACTCACGTACGGAAAAACGTCCACAAGAGAAGACTAGTAAATTACAAGCGTATTTAAGTGCGGAGAAACATTGAGCAGAAAAAACTAATAAGGGTCGAAGTTACTAAGGTACGCAGAAACGTTGAGAAGTCACGTTGGTTGCAAATGCACTACAGTAGGGAGAAACGCCGCCAACATACCAAGATACAGATCGAGACTAATAAAATACGCAACTACTAACTTGCCGAGAAAGGTTGTTAGACAAATTAAACTAATTCCGTAAGAGCGTGTGTGAGGTACGGACAAACTGAACTTTTACAGTGGGACAATAAATTACGGAGAAACGTAAATGAGACGACTAAAATCGCACTAACGTACGGATGAACGTTGAGAAGACAAGACTAATACCGTATGAACATACTAACTTACAGAGAAACGCTAAGCAGTGTCGACTTATCGTACGAATGTATTGAGGCACAAGGAAGAGCAGAACAATGTCGTGCGAACGTGCTAACGTACAAAGAAACGTTGAGAAGGCTAGACTAATAAATCGACGAACTCAGTTACGTACGGAGAAACGTTGTGAAGGCGTTACGTAGAGAGGAACGCTGGGAAGAGAAATTATTGTACGAACGGAGCAATTAATGGAAAAAAAGTCGATAACAGAAGACCAAAGAATTGTGTGAACCTACTAACGTGTAGACAAATATCATATGAACGGACTAATGGACCTTTCAAGGAAACAAATGGTGAAACGTTCTGAAGACGGCTAATTTCGTTCGAACGTAGAAATGACGGAGAAAACGTTGCCATCTGAGACAAGAATTAGTAGCCGGGGAAAAAGGTTGAGAAGACAAAACAAGTATCATACGAACATTATGATATCCTACGGATAAGTTTTAGTTTCTGCTCACTCAATTTGCTTTTGGGATCCGATCATCAGAAGCAATATCTACCCCAATAGTTTGGTTTCCATTCGGTGCTTATAGTGCTTTAAAATTTGCACTAGCCAAAACGGAATTTCTACTAGTCTGTGAGTAGTTGGCTGCCATTAGTCTCGAGCCCTGACTGATTGATATTTAACTTAGCAAATTTCGCAGCTTTGCTAAACGGTTGTGTACGCTGTTGGTGCTTAATTATTTGTCACTTATTTGACAGACTTAAAATGTAATTTGATGGAGAGTTTGCCCGGGCGCTTGCCCGTCGGGCAAGTGACCCTGAAAAGTTACTTGCCCGGCCTCAAAATCTACTTGTTCCGGACGACCGGACGGGCCTTTTGTCGAGCCCTGCAGTAGTGTCTATTGACGCAAATCTATACTTTGCTCCTGAGTCTGAAAGAGTTAATATTGTCTTGTTTTTGTCTCACAGATGAGTCGCATGTTTGTTGAAGACTGTACTCGCTACAGAGAGTACATTCACCTGCTGTCGTTCAACTATGACTTCCACCTGTGGAAAGCGCAGCTGTACTTGAATGGCAGCCAGCGAATCTTCAACAAGGGTTACAGGGTTACGGACATGCTCAAAGGTCTCTTACTTGAGTATCCCCAGTACCCATTGTTTGCCAGAAACCGCCTTTGCGAAGGTAAGGCTTTTATTTCAATTATTTTCCTTATAGTGCACTTTTTTCTGGAGAGTAAAAACCTGAGTCAAACAATGTGGTTTTATAGATTAATTCTTGAAGGTATGCCATGTAGAATCTACATGTCCCTAACAGCCGGCAGCCGGCAGCCGGCAGAATTAACCGGCTACTTGGGTCGTTTGTGCCGGCTACTTTTGTGATAGATATATTTTTTTCAAGACAAATTATTTGTTCTTTTATAGGCGCAGATATATGAAAATGAAACTTATTTCCCATTGCAGTTTATTGACTTAAATTCAGATAGTTTAGTTAGTCAGTTAGTTAGTTACTTAGTTAATTAGTTAAGTTAGTTAATTAGTTAGTTTCATTTAAAGGTTTTAATGATTCTTAGTTTTTTTTTCATTTTTACAGTTTAGTTATTTTATTAGTTAGTTTATTTTTCTCATGTTTCAGATATTTTTATGTTTTAATCAATTTTATTGGTGACATTTTTAAAATTATTGTAAAGCGCTATTGGATAGCACTAGAAATAGCGCTCTATAAATTCATCATTATTATTATTATTATTAAAGATAATCTGGTTGGCAGAGAGATACACGGTTATTTGTTCATTACGTTGAGTTCTGGGAATTAGATGTCGAAAACCACTGAAGGCATGAGTTTATACAAATAAAATTGAAAAGTTACGATTACTTTTGGAACTGACATTATTGGAAATTTGTCCTCAGAATCCAGGAAATTCTGTTTCTGGGGACTTCAAATGTAAAAATTTCCTGGGGGCATGCCCCCAGACCCCCCTAGAATTGATCACCTTCGGCGCTCGATAATCACTATCCGGCTACTTAGAAATTTTTGCCAGCTACTTGAAAAGTTGTGGACAACCCTGGCACTAGATGAAAGCTGTTGAGAAGTACTTTCTGTGCTACTGTTTATTATGCTGTAAAACTTGGTTCTATTTTTTTATTTTTAATGGTCACACTTGACTTTGCCGACTGACTTGTCTACGAAATCTTAAGTGAGAACCAGTTGACTGATGTTCACACTTGGCTAATTGTCACATCTATCTTAGCCGTCGTTTTTATCCAAGGACTCCAACGTTACAACCAGCTGAGTGATTTCAGATGTGACTCTGAGTATGAAAGGGTAACTCAAGTTCAGCTCGATCTCGATTCGATCTTAATTCGATCTCGATTCGATCTTTATTCGATTTCTCGAGCTCGTAAGGACCATTCCCTATCTTTTCTTTTCAGGGGATATTGCTGTACCATGTCATCCGGGAATTTCACCCGAAGCTGTGTTTAACTACCTGGTGAAAAACGCCGCCAAGTACGACTTCTCCACCCTTCCCGTAGAAACGGCGTCCTCTAAAAAGGCCCATCACGTGTTGCTAGCCACCGAGCGTGTCCTTACACAGGAGCGGACCTCCGAAACGAAGGCATACGACATTCTCCGAGACAATAACGAATATGACATCACGTTTGTGGTTTCGCTCAAGGATTCTTCCGAGGAAGGCATAGTGAATATGGAGTATGTCGTCTTGATGACAAGTCGGAGAGACTTGTTTCCTAAACTGACGTTAGATTTGAGGATGAGGAAGAAGTCGCCATCCTCAAGTTCGTTATCGAGTATGGGCGTACCCAGAAAAGGATCTTTCCTAGATAATGGAGAAGTGGAACAAGATAAAGGTCAGTAAAAACTGAGCGGTGTTATCGTCAGGGTGTATATTTACAATTAGTGTATACCAAACCATTGGATCGTGTTTTTCGCACGCTCTTATTGGCTGCTCAAACTCGGGATAGTATTTGCTATTCACCCCTTGGCATTTTTCGAGATTTCGCGTGCGAGTTTTCCCTCATTTCTCGGAAAGAAAGGAACTTTTTGGTGCTAGCTATCCACTGGTTTGATATTTACTAATAAAAACATTATTCAGTGAAGAGTGATCAGATATTTACCTCGCCGCTTCCCGGCACGGGAAATATCCACCACTATTTACCTCCACTTCGGTGAATAATTGCTAAATATCCAACGAGCGCGAGTGGAATAATTATTTTATTTATTTTATAGTGTGTGTATTACATATGGCGCATTCCAAGCAATTATGACAAATAGATCGCACGCAATCTCTTTACAAGAGATTGCGTAGTCCGTAAAGAGATTGCGTGATCAATGGGACTTAGTTATGATCAACATTCGATAGTTCAGTCTAACTAGCTTTTATCCTGTTTAACCTGCAGGGTCGCGTGTCCGCTTCACTCTTCCCAGCAGCAGCTCCAGCGGTTCTCTGGCAGGATTGTTTAACCCTCCCTCCCCCGGTGAGTTCCACCGCTCGGCCTCCTCACCCCACTCCCTCTTCACCTTGGGTAACGACAGTGGTTTCCATTTCCCCAACGTTATTCAGTCCCGTTCAGACGAGAACATCGCGGAACAAAGAAGTGGTTCAAATGTATCGTTCACTCAAGCTTTGGCTACATATGAAGGCGCTTCACCCGAAAACGTTTCTCAGCGAGAGTCAAGAATGATGAGTGAAGCTTTCCAGCGAGCACGTGGTCATTTAGTGCACGTGGTCTGTCGGGCCCAGACTCACTGCAACCGGGACCTGCTGTGGCATCGTTTGCTTGCTGGAGGGACTGGGGAAGAAGAGAAAGATGGAGGCAAAAAAGGACGGCGACGAAGCGAAGTGCGAAGATCTGGTTCTGACTATAGTTTAAAATTGACCGGGATGAAAGGCTTGGATACGCTGTACCCCGGGGCTGATCAGGTAACTTCAACTTCAACTTTTCATCTTAAATTAGGACTCCGTACTTTCTACTTCTTCTTACTAAATTTTGGGCAAATTTGCGCGATAACAGTTTCAACAGTGTCACTTGACCTTTGGCCCTGACGTGGAGCCGTGTTGGTCACATGGCCAGCTTGTCGAACGTTCCATCTGTATTGCGAGCGCGTTTTTTGCCGCCGTGTTGTTACCTAAGACAGGAAATTATACTCCACGTAAGTGAGTACCAGTAAAACGTTAGCCCTTTAAGCCCTGATATAAAAATGCACATTCTCCTTACTGTTCTTTGTACAATTCTTATGGAACTAGTAAGGAGAATTTGTCTAAATATCAAGACATCTAAGCTTATCCTTGGTGATCACTTTCTTTGTTCTCATCACTTGAATGTTTGAATAGGTAGTGATGATGGGAGGAGAGAGAGTCATTTTCGTCACTGTTAGGGGTTAAAGGGTTAAAAAGACATAAGGTTCTGGTCAAGCGTAATCGCAATTAGACGTAAATTGCCTTGACTTTTGACTCTGTTAGACCAGGGCTTTGCTTGCACTTACGATAAAGGTAAGATCGTTTATTAAAACTACTTTGCAACCGTTATTGGCGAAAATGTGAAAGTAATGCTTTTAAAAGTACTGACATTATATGACTAAAAATCTTGAACTTGCGATGACTTGCGTCCACTCTGATCAAGAACAAATTCGCATGAAAGGTGGCGAAAGGTGTTTTCTCGTTTTGCCAACGCAACGCAAATGGACACAAGATGTCCCCATTATTCTTCTTTGGTTTGGCTGCCAAAACTGCATTGAAATCACTTCTGCAAATTCTGCGTCTAACGTGGGTCTAACCTGCATCTCGACTCGTGGACTCGTGGTCCTCGTGCCGCGTTTCGAGTAAGGGTGTCCTGTTTTTCATTCTCTTTTTTGTTTTGTTTTGTTTTTGTTTTTTTCAGTCGCCTTCACCTCGTCTGAGTTTTGACGAGTTCAAGCAGTTGTTGTCTGTTGTTGAAAGCAAATCTTTAAAGAACGAAGATTCGCAGTTAATTCCTTTGCTGTCCATGAGAGCGTCGTGGTATCTTGATCTTTTCCGGTAAGTATTTCGTTGGCGTGTCTTGCTAATGTTGTTAAAGTTGTTGTTGGTAGTGATTGTTTTTGTTATTGTTGTTACAGTTGTTTGTTTTGTTGTTGTTGTTGTTGTTGTTGTTGTTGTTGTTGTTGTTGAAGCCGTTGTTGTTGTTCATGTTGTTGTTCTCTGACAGAACTCCTAGATATATTCCCGTTTTCCTTGTCTCGAATGCCAAAACGGCTAGTTTTTCATTGCCTTCACCTGGTTCTTTAGACCATAACTATGCTCCACATTTTCTTTGCTGGCCCAGTGTGTAAATGGGTACCAACGAACCGTTAGTTTATGGTACTCTCGCAATACTCTGAGTTGCTTCATTCATGCTACAAAAGCTCTTTTGCTCTGGGCGTCTGCGCCACTTGTGGCGTAACGTGTTTTATTATATAGACAAGAGTGTTTTATTGGAAAATAGACCACTTGTAAAGTTCATACGAAACTAGATCCGGGACTCGAGTGGCGTATTTTCCAGATCCTCACTGGTGATGATATTGATGACTTCATTTCCCACTTTTACACTGTTGTTTTTGCAAAAATACTCTTGTCTATGTAATAAAAAGAAAATGACATGGTGGCTTGAAGATGTGATTTTTTCTCTCGTGGTAAAAAACAATCCGCCGTGTGATATCCTCTATATACATGTATTTTCCAGCGTCATCGCCGCCAAGTTCCCTGATGTGCATCGTGTTTTCAGTAGTGAAGCCGATACAGTCCATTACTTGGCAGTCTTGAATGCTGGCAATCCAGACATGTTTGTTCTGCTTCATATCGATGAACACAACGACACCGCTGTAAGTATATTCATAGCCTTTGAGATGGAGCTACTGGATGGGATGGCAAATTTTGAGGGCAAATCGCCATAAATTCGATCAACTGCTCCTGGGAACAAAATTCTTTTACAATTAATGCAAAGTCTTGTGCTTGTGCATCTACTTTCGTTCTCTCGCTTGTGTTTGCGCTTATTTTTTGTGGTTCGTTTAATTTAACTTTATGCAAACTCGACTGTTTGACTTTAACTATGTTTGCAAGCAGAAGCGAAAGTATAAGTCCACGTAGAAGGGTCCCTACAATCCCTTTGAAACGCAAGGGCAATCGTAATGAAAACATTTTGAACCTTGTAGTTTTGCTTGCGTTTCTTTTGCGCTTACCCTTATCCTATTCCTTGAGAAAACAGCACATAACAAAAACATTGCCTTATTGAATTTTTCTTGCAGGATATTTTGGTTGTTTTCCGTGAGGAGCCTATCCCTGATGAAGGCGGGACATCCCGCGAGTCCCGCTTACTAAGCAAGAAAATCAGGAGTCACGTGTACAGTGTCGTCAATGCCATGTGCTTCCACTTGTGGACAAGTTTACTTCCGGCTTAAGTAGCAATGGGGTCGAGTGACTGCCATGTGAACGGAAGTAAGATCAACCAAAAGTGAGACATAATTATGCTGTGTGTCTCCCTCGTACAATGTTAAGACAACTAGCAATAAAGTTAGGATCAGATCTATGATACGTCTCTTATATCGTAGAACTAAAATCAAAACGAATGTATTGTAGTTCGTTTGAATTTTGAAAAAAATGTTGTAGTCTCTTAGAAAATGCTGTAGGGTCCTCTTTGTTAAGTTAGGGATCTAGTTTCTTAACTCAGAGTTTGACTCAGAAAGGTTTTGTCGCTTATAGAATAAACTGTAATTATAGCTTTCCAGTTCGGTTTACCGCGTGAGGTTTTATAGCATGGGTCTGTTCATCAGCTATTAGTATGGAAACCAACAAGCTTCAGAGCTAATCAGTTGAACATTAATACTGTCTCATACAAAGCAATAACAGTTGGTCCTTAACTTGAGGGTCTAACTCTCAGCGTAACTAATGACGTGTATCGAGAAAAAGACGAGAAAGGTTTGTAGCATTTAGAGGTTTCCGTTCTTTAATCAGGTTAAAATCTATTTAACTGAAAAGTATGAGGTGCCAGTAAATACTAATTTATCACCGCACCTCCTGAGAATCAATGCAGCAAGATGGCGTTGTGAATAAACTAATTTTGTAAATTTCTCAACAATGAATTTTGTAAAAAAAATGTACAAAAATGTAGAAGGGGTAATGCGATACTTTGAAATAAAATTTACCATTAATGTCCTGCATCGTTGGTTCACTTTATTTATTGAATTTACAACAATAATCTTGTTGAAAACAAGTGTTAAGTCGTGTTCAAATCGTGTTACCCATTTCTGTTTTAACATTCATGTTTGTAACAAAAAGGATTTCGTTGGAAATTTTATACATTTTGGAAAGTGGGCATGCAAGTAAATATCTTACACAAATGACAGCGGGAGAACTCTTTAATATTGAGACAATAGAAATTTGTTAGTGAGCATAACAGCCCGATTACCAAAGAAAAAGAAAATAGAGGAGCTCCCCTTAAAACTCTTTAACAGTTTTCTATTGTTTTAACCCACGGAGGTGCAAGCAAAGTCACACCCCCATCTGGTACAAGGCGGGTTGATGGAATCCTCCCCTCCCCCCCCCCCCCCCCCACCTTGCGTTTTTCCTGTGTTAAAGTATTTAAAACGATTTTCCCTTCAGTAGAAAGCCTGCGTAAGTGCTCCCCCACCCCACCCCTCGTACGTCCGAGGGTTAAACGCTTTTGAATTGTAAATTGTACTAAGCGTACATCCAACGGACAAATTGAGCCAAGCTTAAACTGCAACAACTTAAGAGGGCAAAGCATTTCATAAAAAAAAAAAGACCTCAGTTCAGCTGATAGCTTGTTAGTTCAGAGCAAATCAGAGTGCACGCTTGCTCATACCCGAGGGATTGCCTCATATGATAATGTCCTATACATAAGCATATGCAGGGTATACCTGCAAGTTTAGACTGCTTCTAAATTTGGTTTTAAAAACATTTCTTAGACTACACCTGCACCTACAAAACCTTTTTTTAACACTCGTTTGTATATTGTCTTTTCGTATTGCGAATACGCGAATCTGATTGGCTGAAAAGTCGTTTCCTGTTTAAATAACTCAAAGAAAACGGTCGCTAGTGCGTTTTTCCATGTACAGTTCTCCTGATTTTGTTTGTAAATACGACCTAACTGATGTCGCCGATTTAGCGTAAAACCATTTGCATGTCTTTTAAAACAGATAGATTGCTCGTCCGCGTTTCTGTGAGCCGGCAATAGACAACTCAGTTGCGCATGGCAGCGTTAAATGGATCATACCGTGCTGAAGCTACGTTGCTAAATTAAACATTTATTATTCTTAGGTGACATATTGTCCTATATATAAACAGCGTACCTGTGACTTCTACCAGGCTAAAACTACTTCTAAACTCTAGGGTTATCTAACGTTCTAGCTCAGGGGCTGATCCAGAAATTTTCGTAGAGACCGGGAACTTGTACCAGGTGCAGTAATCGACTTAATTGGGGACGGAGACCGTATAAAGGTAACCATTCTGGTATCAGTGTACTTTAAAAAAGGAAGAAACTGCACCACATTAGCCGTCATAAGGTCACCACACTCTAGCGTACTACTTTACATCCTTGTGTTGCAGGGACAAGTGCTTTGCGTGTACACATGAGGGTACGTGTTTCATGGGCAATCCGATTTAGTTCTTCATTGGTGTACACGTGCGAGGGCAGAAGCACAATGAGTACGTAGCTTTTTGCTTTTTTAAAAAATAAGCTTAATTTAAACAAATTAATGTACAGTGAACCGAAGAAAATGGAATAACTAACAAAATAAACAAAACTTACTGCAGATTACGATAATGAAATAAAAAACAACTACATAGTGATTAAGTGAAACAAAAGTAGAGGAAACTACAAGAATTAAAAGCAAAATATACTTTTGTTAGAAAAAAAGCTGCGAGGTTATAACATTGGATGGGCGCAACAGGTGGGGGAATAGTGGGCAAATCAAATGGATGGAAAAAGATTTATAAGAATAAAAGGGTTCCATTTGTCGTTAAAGGGTTTGTCAGATTTGTTTTTGATTGCGATGTATCGTTCAATCATTACATTTTCTCGGAACTGCAAGTTGAACAGAGAAAAAAGAAAGGGTTCTTCAACTAAATTACATTTGTAGATGAAAAAGTTCCAATTAGACGCGCTAAGCTTGGCACCTGTTGATACTTGCAAGGTTGAATAAGTCCATAAAACAGTGTAGAGTCGGACAAGTTAATATGTCCGAGACTGGCTCTCGATGGAAATGTTTCTTGAACTAAATCTCATTTGAATTGCAGATAAACATTCATGAATACGTTATTCAATTTTATTTCTCACATTTACCACGAGTGGAAAGCGAAAGACACGCCAAGAGTTATATGTGCCTCGAATGTTTTCCAATCGGCTTAGAAACCTTGATAGCATTTTTAAACAGGGGTCATTTTATGGAAGCGAAGACTGAACTGCAATCTTCTGTCTCGGTTTCCAAGCCAAGACGTTTCCTTCTGAGCGATAATTTGCAAACACGTGGCGATGACGACCAACGCTCAACAGTACAACCGTCCTCCAAAATGTTCAGGTAATGTAACTTTTTCTTCTTATAGATACATGGTTTTATTGCTTATTTCTGGGTTATTTGTAGCATTTGTCTAATACAATGTACCCTTCTATCTTCCTTGTATCTCGATCCCTCGCCATCTCAGTCGAACTAAAACTCGATTCCCTCGGTCGATCAGGTATTTACTATTGGCTATTTCGAACTCCTATTCCCATCTCGAACAAGTTTTGGTTTCTTTTGTATGTTCTAGATAGCGAGAGACTACTGTAGTCTTAGGTACCGTTTACATGAGTTATTTCATCCCGGGATGAGATTCACCCCGGGATGACCTTCATCCGCTCATCCCGGGATGACTTTCATCTCAGTGTCTGGTCATTTACCTGTAAGCGTTTACATGATTTGGAGCAAAAATGAGTTCACCCCGGGATGATTTCATCCCGGCGCTGAAGACCGGGATGAAATCATCCCGGGGAGAACACATTTTTGCTCCAAATCATGTAAACACTCGAAGGTAAATGACCAGACACCGAGATGAAAGTCATCCCGGGATGACATGAAGGTCATCCCGGGGTAAAACTAATCCCGGGATGAAATAACTCATGTAATGCCGTTTTAACGGCCTAACAGTTGATACGGATGTTAACTACTGACGATAACAACCAGATAATGTAGTATTAAAGAAGTACGGTTAAATTGGTCAGATCGCCTGACGCCTGGAAGTAAAATCTACCCTCCGTTGTATAAATTTATGCTTAGTTGTCGTCTTATTTAAAGCTATGTGAAATTCGGGCTACTTTTATCCGTCGCTTTCTCTAAAGACAGCAATTTCATTTTCAATTTCATCAATTTTTCAAGTGGGGCTGCAAATTTTTGAGCCTTTTTCCTGGATATATGTCAGAAAATTATAAGCTTTTAGTGCAGGTTATTGCACTAATAGCATAAGTCAACTCTTGTTATTTCATGGGTAATAAACCTTTCTTTATTTTGGTGCAAAATGAAGGAAGTCGAATAGACAAAACGGGAGAGATCGATCATAAGAATACTGAGTGACTTTTGTCATACTAAAGCAAAGTGTTGTATCAAATTTTGTCTCTGAAAATGATATATTAAATAGTTTGTTGTGACTCCATTTTATTGATGATTGTTTTACTTGCACAGGACACGTTGAGGAAGCTTAAGATGTCAGAATCAATTCGAGCAAGAAAGAATTGAATCAAAAGTACACAAGAACTAAAGGTAGAGAATAATTAACTTAAAGTGCACCTAACCCCAAAATATTTTTTTCGCTAAAATAACTCTTTGCACCTGTTCGAAAAGCATTACGCCTTTTTTTTTATGAAATCCCCCTCAGTCTTGACTTTTTATAGGCTGTAAAAATTACGAAATCTGGCCATCATCTGGTACACGACCGAGCTAGTGAGGGCATGGGTCTATTCTGGATTTGACATCACAAACTGATTTGCATCTTCTTAAGTCTTTGTAAACATGCATGCAAAGCAGTTTGTGACGTCAAATCCAAGATAGACCCATGGTGCAAAGAGTTATTTTAGCGTAAAAAATATTTTGGGGTTAGGTGCACTTTAACGAGGAGCAGCAAAGAGGCTACCGTAAATGCCTGTAGGACGGCTGCACTTTTTTTATGGAAAAGCTTTAGACGCATCCATACATGTGTACCTACAGCACAAGCATCTGTTAACTGCTAAAAAGTTTTTTGTAGCAGGCACAAATCGACAAAAACCGCTACACTTTTTTGAAGTTAGTGACTAAGGCATTTAAGTTAGGGGACGAAACAGTCGTAAAGCGTACAGGTTGCAATTTATTTTCGCATGCAGCCGATGTGCACACATTGATAGCAATTTTCCTTTATTTATCCACTAGGCTAGCAGATTTATTTTAACACGTACAGTGCAACGTCAGATATAACGAACTTCATGATTTTAAAAAACCATCTAACGTGAAAGATTTTCGGGGGCAGAGCATGTGTAGGCTTTCGTAAGGAAACAGCTTTAAAGAAACGATTTGTTCAACGTTTTTGTAGGTACTCATCGTGGATATTGAGGCTACGAAACAATTTGTCGGTAAAAAATTAAGCTATTTACTTGATTGCGTTTTCCGAAACGATACGGAGCGGAAGACACGACCGTCCACTAAAATATGAAGCTATTTGAGCAGTTGTCAGTACAAATTTTGTCAAAGTGCGAATCAGAGTTACATTTAGGATAACGAAACGGATAACACTTGACTGTTGAAATGTAGTTTGATTTTGAGTTTTCAGTTAGCACATTGAAGAAAAGAGACAGTACAGTAGTCGGTAAAAGTATGTTTTCCTATTGAGGGTGACAATTACAATCGGTAAGTCGATACAAGTTTTTTTAAGGACGAAAATAACCTATTTAAACTATTCTTGCCTGCATCGAGAAACACATTGAAATTCTAGTTTGAAGCTTTCACTAGGTACTGAAGAGATTTCTATTCATTTAGATTGAAGATAACTAAAAATTCGGATAAGATGCTGAAATTCGCGATGTTTTTGTTATCTCATCTACCGGCAGTCTGTTATATTAAAGTACATTGTCGCGGTTTCTTTGAGCCAATCATGTTGCTTGACAGTTGCATCTTTACTGCAGCTACCCAGAAATCTTTGCGCTTGTGACGTCATAATCAAAATGGTCCACTGATGAAACGAGACATTCGTAATAGCCAGCAAAGATATTTGGCAGTGTAATTAATTTGTCCGTTTAAGCCCTCAGGTATTTCGAGTTTTCAGTAAATAAAGCCGCGGCTACAGGAGCGATTTTTTGCTTGCGATGGTGACGCGATTTTTTTGAAATTGTCGCGTCGCCAGCGCGCGGCGAAAATCGCAAGTGTAGCCACCTCTGACAAAGACCGTGATTTTGTCGCCAAAAATTCAACTCATTGAATTTTTCGCGATTTTTTTCTGCGATTTTTTCATCTGTCGTGCGCATTACCTGTGCGAGGGTGGCTACACATGCGATTTTCTCCGCGTGCTGACGACGCGACAATTTTCCAAAAAATCGCATCACCATCGCAAGCAGAAAATCGTTCGTGTAGCCGGCGGCTTAAGAGCGGTTTGCTGTAAGAATTGACTAAGGGTATGCAAGATAGAAAAATCTGATTTTCTCAAAATCTGCCAGAATAAAGGCTTTGGTGAACTAGTTCTAAAAATATAAGTTTCGGGTCGTTTAGATTTTTATTTATTTTTTAGTGAATATTTTCGTATTTCGCCCTTCCCGGCAGTTAAAATCAACGCCAAAATCGGGACTTTTCCGGAAGCTGCTGTTCAAATATTGAAAGCGTCCTAAAAAAGATTACCTCGGGGAGTTAAAAGATCTTATTTCCTCTGTTTATTAGCAGTGTCAAAGTTTCATGAAAAGGGAACTTGAATTTTTTATGAAATTTTAAAATTTATACCCAACAACGGTCGTTATCGACAACCCAATTTAGGCTAAATTCAAGGCTCAAAAAGCACTCTGGTACATGGCTTTACACAACGAGACTATACTCCGGGAAAGAACAATCATTTCAACTAAACATCGGTCGAAAAACATTTTGGGACAAATGAAACGGCGAATTTTGAGAGCGCTTTGAAAACAGGCTACTTCAGTGATATGAGCGACCCTTTGATCTTTCATGTCAACGGAAACCAACACACAGCAGCTCTTAAAATGTGACTTTTATTCGCCAAAATACGAGTTTGCTTGTTTTTCTAGAATGTTTCCAAATAGGGGAAACTAGGATTTTGAATTTGGAGGCCTTTCTTCCCAATATTGAGTGATGTTGGGCAATTTAGAGAAGTATGTTATGAAATTGACCTACTCTGTTTATCACCGAATTATACATTCAAAGTCTGCTTACAACGTGAATGCAGAATCAATAACGAAGTAAAAAACCGATTCATGAAATGTTTAGGAAATAACTCTTACCTAAGTGAGCTTTTCCTGGCTGGAAACTGCAACTTTCATTGCAAAACACATAGCGATGTTGCACGTGAGTTGTCAAATGTTTCTACAGTGCGGCCGAGGTTCCTTACGTTAACGATTAACCAGATTTTAGGCCCGCATAGCGTGCAGTCGGAAAGAACACACTATATATATGGCGACGAACGCTTGTGCTTGATAGGAAAAAAAAGTAGGGGAAAAAAGGAAAAAGAGAGCTTTTATTACATTTATACTTATTATTATATATCTACATATTTTTTTACGTCCAAACCGTTGACACGTACTACTAAGCAAGTTCTCCCAAAGTTGGTGGCCTATTTAAACAACAGGGTTCTTTTCGGCCCATGTAAGGTAATCCAAGAGAGCTTTGGATTCTGGATTCCACGCTGTGGATTCCGGATTCCATGTCCATGGGTTCCGGATTCCACAGCCCAAAAGTGGCTGGATTCCAGATTCTGGTTTCCAACGTTTTCTTTGTACTTTGTTTTGCAAACGAAATGACTTTAATAACAGGTTTGTTATTGAAAGGTAAAAATGAAAGATCGCTTTCCTTTTTTTACCAGAAAAGCAGCTTGGTGTCTATGAAATATTATAAGTATACTCTATACAGCATCAAGAGTGAAAAAATACACTTCTTTGCCTTACCTGTGAAAACTATGAATACGAGTGTTCTCTGAAGTCCATTGATTCCACATCTTTGAACAAATATTGACGAGGTAGGACTACTCTCATTCTAATAGCGTCAACAATAATAAAAGAGCTGCAAATTCCTAATATCAGTGCTTTTAAGGTTCAAACAATTGTTAAATTGCCGCACGGAAATGTAAAAATTCAGTTACAAATTCACAATAAATAGCGGGAAAATAGGATATTTATCTCTTTCTAAATTAATCATAGGTCCGTAATATTTCGAAATATTTAAAACAAGAACAGGAAGACTGATCATGATACAGTAACAAACCTGATGAAATAAAATGTCGCTATCTTTAATCGCTAGTTCTTGTTGCCAAGAGATTATTTCTAACTGCAAATTCTACCACTCTGGGGATGAATGTTTGAATGAAAGTCAATGCGCCAACTATCTTACCGACTCTTAAACTGTTAAATTACACCATACCGAAAGTAACCTGTTCCAGGCGTTCAGATAGTGCGAAGTAGCGCGAAGAGTAAAAGCGAAAAAAATGCAGGGAGGCTAGAGAGAGGGTAGGGGGCTGATTTTTGTCCGCGCCATTCCTGTTCCCCTATACATTAATGTCACTTCAGCTTTTCCCACCACCTAAACGCCTGGAACAGACTATACTAATAACTTTGCAACATTTGTAGCATTTTTATATTTTAAAAACTCATTCATTACAGTTAAATACTGGCGCACTTAAGTAACAGATACCGTAGTCCAACGAGAAAAGTTAAATGACCAGGAAGCGTTTATCTTTGAACGAACCGTGTCGCTCTTCGTCCTGATAAACTTACCTCCGGCAGGCTTACCGGGAGTGATTCTTCGCCTTCATCCTCCTGAGGTGGTTCTGCAATACCATTCCCATTCTCATTCTCGATATCATCGTCCCCATAGTTCCCATTTGCGATCCTTCAGAGCCTATTATCCTCCTCAGATGATAAGGTGATGCTGTCTGGTTCTTCACAAGAAAAGTCGAGAACTGGGTTTAAAATACGCTTGGGGAGTTCCCATTACAGACATCACCATACTTGTATGTAGGTTGATCATTTGCCTTATTTAGCCACTTTAGAGTCACGTTCTGCAGTACGAAATTTCCATCATTCACTTCAATTTGAACATCTAACATCTTCCAAAACAACGGCTAGCCAGAAAGGTGAGGTCTCTCTCCTGCGGTTGTGTTTTACGGCCACTATGTCATTTTTCTTGTAAATGGTTTGAACTCATGCAGCGGTACCCCGCTCAAAGTTTTGTATTTGTGTTACACACGTTCAGATGTATTCAAAAACCACGCCGCCAAAAAATTTTCCATCACAAAGTCGCAAAACAAAATTCATACACTACGTACCTTTCCCGCTAGTGCTTTTTCTTGTGCTTTCCCATATTTGCTTGGTAGCTATTGGTATTCTGACAAATACTTCGAAAGACTGATATGTCGAGATATTATCCAAGTGGGATGGAAGTGACCTCTCGAGATCCCGGGGGGGGGGACTCCCAGATAAAAAGGATGGGGATTCTCGTCGGAAAATTAGAAATAAGCCCCTAAAGGAGACCAATCTGGGCGTGGCTTAGGCTTAATTTGACCCCTAAAGGAGACCATGCTAAAACAAACAACCAGTGAGAGATATAGTGATTGAGAGGTGTGAACAACGGAAATGGATAAATGTTGTGCCCTTTTTAATCTAATAGATATTTCTTATTTTTCAATATATTGATTTCTTTACACACAACCCTAAGCGATACCTGTATGGGTAAAAATATTGTCTTTCTGTCCTGAACACCCTAAGTGAGACCAAAATCTGCAATTTACATCCCTAAGCGAGACGACGAGCATCCCCGTCACTTTCATATGGGAGTCCCCCCCCCTTCCCGGGCTCGAGACCTCAACTGAATCTGGACTGAATGAAAAAGACACCACGTCGAACCAAGCGCTACATGTGATTCTTTGAGTGACACTTATGACATGTGCCCGGAAGCCAGTTAGTGGACCAAACAACAAAACATCGCGACTACTAATACTTCGAGATAATACGGCCAAGAATATGAATATTTTTATGCCATTGTTATAATTCTTTGAATTATTATAGTTACGAAAATCCGAAACTTGGTTTCAATTGCGCACGGACAGGGAAAGGCTCTGAAGGGGCAACGGGGTCCGTGCAAAGACTAGGCTGCGAGAATCGCCTGTAGCGCCTTTGTTTCACGCACCGCAGGATCAGGAGATGATTCTGTCACGTCATTGCATTACACCATGGTTTAAAATCGATACCCGATATCGAGCGATATCTCTGCATGACTCAGGGGTGTTCCTGCGGGTGACTGAAACACGTGTGGCATCGCCCATTGTGCCTCCTCGCAGCTCGAGATTTGTACACAATAGTCGCTTTTCAGAAGAAAAGTGGTCCTGGAGCAATCCCAACAGGCTGGATTTCTAACAAGCTGGTTTCTGGATTCCAGGGGTTGGATTCCGGATTCCATGAGCTGGATTCCGGATTCCAAAGTCGTGGATTCCGGATTCCACAGGCTAAAATTGCCCGGATTCCGGATTCCGGATTACTTTACATGGCGCGACTCTTCTGTTGATGGCACCACAGTGTAATAGGTTGCCCGAGGAAATTTGATGTTCACAACAAATATTAGCCCAAGAACGTAGTTCGAGGGCTTATATGAAGTTTGCACATCAAATTTCCCAGGGAACCTATCACACATAGGGCCTGCCACAGAATCCATCTATTGTTTTTATCGTCGAACGCTAAATTTTGAGCGAAAATTGCCAATATGCGTTGATAGGTGCCACTGAGGAGAGACAGTATCGCATCACGTGATCGATTTCGACCAAAGGGAGCACGCTAAAATTTAGCGTTGTAGTATAAAAGGTTAGAGCCTTGTTGAACAAGCGACTGAAGCGCAGTTATCACACAGAATTCGTTCAATTCTTCACTCCAGAAGGCTCTTCAACTCCCATTCTTAGTGAAACATTTTACCTTTTGGTAAATAAAACACATGAAAACACACAAATCAGTGTCTTTCTCTAGTTTTCGATGAAACAGCAGTCACTTCCCTCGACTGGTTCCGCTACGGCAGAAGGTGCTGTGATTTGTGCCTTGCATGGGTTACATATGTGCACACGCCATAATACTCACAAACAGTCTTTAGCACGGCTGTTCTCAGCCTTTTCTTGCTGCCTTTCCTACACATGTCGCACAGGTTCAACTTGTCATAAGCGATGGGATTGTAATAATAATAATAATAATAATAATAATAATAATAATAATAATAATAATAATAATAATTTTATAGCGGAGCCAGCGCGCTAGCGCGTCAGCGGAGCTCCATTGCTAAGGAAATTTGGTAATCTATCAAGCCAAAAAATTTTGGTAGTGACGTAGTAGTCACGTGACCGTCCGTCCGCACCACAGGGCTACCAATACACTTCCTACACTGGATAGAATCCTGTGCTGAATCCCGTGTGTTTTCGGCGCGAAATCGCATGTTGACCCGCGTTGTAGCAAAACAAGCAAAGACAACAAATGTCAAAAACAAATTTGTTAGTGGAAAAAAAAAGTTCAAAAGAACACTCAGTTGTCTTTTTGGTGGAAGGGGAAAAGTTCAATCTAGGCGAAAGAAATTCGGCGATAAAGTTCAGGCAAAAAGTTCAAATTTGCCTCGTCGGTTCTGTTCAAACTCGGTCGGCACACCGCTTGAGTTCGCAGCTTTTCGCAGCGGTTTCGACGCCGAATATAGCAGAGCTAGTGCTTTTTGGTTTTTTCTGTCCACAACCATGGTTTTTACGGCGTTTCGAACACATTTTGCCAGGAAAAACACCAGCATTTTCATGCTGATAGGCAGCTTGTCACGAAGAAAGAAACAAGTATTAAAATTAACTACGAAAACAATGTCAAATGCCCATGGCCTAGTGGACTAGTTACCGACACCTCACGCCGACGAGCCGGGTTCGACACTCAGCGGTAGCAAGATTTTTTTCTTTTTTTTTTCTTTGTTTTTTTTTAATAAAACGACTTGGATGAGAGTATTTTCACAAATTAATAACTGCCAGCAAAAACAAAACAAAAAACAAAACAAAAAACAAAAGCAAAAAACAGACAAAACAAAAAGGGGGGCTCCGCTTTCAGGCTTGGCTAAATCTATATATTATTTTAAAATTTAAGTACTTCATCCGGTTCCCCCTATATGGTGGCCCATTAGGGCCATAGAGTTTTTTCATGTCTTTTCTACTTTTTTCTTAGTTGAACAATGTTTTTCGGTTTTTTTTTTTCGTTTTGTCTCATTTTTCTTTTACTTTTTTATTTTTATTGTTGTTTTTTTTACAAATTTAGTTTTATTTTCTAATTGAAATTTTTTTGAAAAATAAATAAAAATTAATTTTTCGTCTTTTTTTCCGTTTTGTCTATTTATTATAGACAAAACAAAAATTATTATTTATTTTCTCACTGTAATTTTTTTGAAAAAATAAATAAATAAAATGAAACCAACAAAAAAATAATCGTCTGATTTGGATTCTTAAAAAAGAAAAATTGCACGTGGCCCATGAGTGCCATAGGCCCAAGGAGGCCATAGCCCACCAGGCAGTTCGACATTAGATATCCCACAATGCAATTCAGGCTGGTATTTATGTCTTGTGCCGAACCACTTGTAGCTGCTGCTGAATTTATACGAAATGTCAAAGCGGAAAAAGCAGGACTGGGACTCGTTTAGGGCGAAAGTAGCCAAGAAAAGAATGGGCAACAACAAAGAAGAGTCCTCAACAAATGGATTAGAATATCTAACAGTGCAACGCCTTTCTTCGTCTGTAGGCAAGTGTCAAAAATATTCACGTATCGGTCCGCTGACCATGGTTCCCCTCAATTGCGAAGCCACACTCCAAAACATTAAAGAAGCATGCAAAAAACACTTCCAACTCACCGATATGGAGTGCGATCTGCTTGCTGGTGATGGGGGACCATCCTACACCGAGACAGGCCAAATCAAGAATTGGAAAGTTCTTCACATTAGATTTATCGAGCCTGTTACTGCCGTCCACGCAGATGCACCGAATCGACCACGTGAACGGCTGGGCCGAATTCCTGAATCAGCACCCGCGAGCCCAAGCAAGTCCGTAAGTACAGGAACTAATAATCCTCCCTTACCATCCAAGATGCCTGCATCCATGCCGTTAAGTGCAATGTTAAAGCTCGGAAAGCTAATAACTCCTAAAACCGTTGTTGTTACTTTGACACTTGAGGAGTTTTCTGTCAAGGACATGACATGGCTTGAACCATTCAAGTAAGGTTCTCGTTACAAAAGGAAAAATTTGCAAGCGGGGCCTTCCGCGATGCTTGTGAAGCGAAAGCATTGTCTGGAATTGAGGCTGGAAAGTATGTAGTGGAAAAGTTTAAGGAAGATCAAATTGGTGACATTGTAGCATTGTTTGGTAGCATAGAAGGTCATACACGAAAAGCTGTTCAAATGAATTCACTAGCCCGCAATTTTGCTAAGAACTTAGAATTGGAGAAGCCAAAAGAGATTGGGGACACATTCTCCTATACGAAAGTTTACTTTGGTAAACTAAATGGAGAGTGTATTACTGTGGAAAAGTTTTTGGATGGCACCAGCCCATTGTCCAAGTATGTTAACAGTACAAGGGACATCTACCCTGATGGAAGTGAAGTCTGTCTGTAAGCTGAGACCTTTGTCCATTACACTTATGTAAAGTCGGGTACAAAATTAATGGTTGTGGACATTCAAGGAAAAGGTTACCATCTTTGTGAACCTGAAATTGCCAGTGCAGACTTAAGGGATGCAAATGATCAGACCATTCTCTTCTGTTCTGTAAACTTGTCCTATACTGCCATTGAAAGATTCAAGGAAGTGCATGTCTGCAATAAATACTGCACTTTACTAAAACTTGATAAAGAGTAATGTGCCTCTAAGAAGAATGTTTTAAGACTATTGACATACATTTCATACTTATGTTTCCTTGTTGCTGTTTAACTGATTGAGCAGTTTTTAATCAAGATAATTTGAGGCTGTCAGGTAGAGAAAAAAATACCAATGCTGGTATAACTAAACAAGAGTTAAGTGTTCCAGTCACTCTTAAGAGGCATAAGTATTCAAAAAATTTAGAGCAAAACCATAGCTAATGTGAATTACTGTCATTGCTTGATTAAGAACTGCTAGAAATCACTTAATTGACATCTACCGTAAATCCCTCAATTAAGCCCCTCATCCTGCCTCCTTTTTATTAGTTTTGCAATCAAACTGTACTGAGAACACTATTTATCCCAAATAACTAACACTTTGATCAAAGTATGGCACAATTTTTAAAAATATCACTAAAATCCCCAGGCTAGACAGTGGGTCCCCTCATCCAAAACAGGAGTTAGAGTCTAACCATAACTCCAGTATGGTTTTTTCCTCTTTCTTTGCAATCTTACACTTCGTTTCACTAAAACAGGTAACCCCCTCTCAAAAGTGCTTAGAAAAAATAAATCCCAGGGAAGATAGAGGATTTACGGTGCTATGGGTTTGGTTAACATGAATAATTCTTACTAGGGTAACTACATGTAGTTCGATGCTGTTGAAATTACAGAACTGAGATATTAAAGAAGCATGTTTGCTAGTTGATGGAGTCACAATATGAACAGCTGTAAAGCACTGTGGATGTTTATTTTATCATAACAACAGTCATCACTTGATCAAGAACTGCTTCAAATCACATCCTTGAAGTTTACTATAACTTCTTGTTGAATTGAATTTCTCTAGGGTAACTACAGTCATGTTATCCCATGTTGAAATTACAACAGGGTTTCAATAAGAATCTGAGTAGGTGGCAAAACTTTAGGAGTAGGCGGAGAATGAAATACTCGCGCCTAAGGCGCAAGACTCTAGGGGGGTCCGGGGGTATTCTCCCTGGAAAATTTCGAAAATTTGGGCTTCTTAGAATGCATTTCCTGCATCCTAGGCAAGAATTAGGGTATTTGAACAGAACAGGAAACACAAATCACCGCTGAAATAACTCGGAATTCAGGCAAGATTCTTCTGTTTTTCATGAACAAATCTTGGCCAATTTTGTGGCGAATGTTTCTCATGTTAGTCATAAATTATGAGGTAATTTCTCAATCAAATAGGCGGCGAGTTAATGTAAAATAGCCGGTGAGTTTCGCCGGCTGCCGGCCCTTATTGAAAACCCTGTTTAACAAGGCAGAGACCAGAAGTCACCCCATGTAAGGGAATCCGGAATCCGGAATCCAACGTTTTTTTGCCTTTAGAATCCGGAATCCTGGGCTTTGGAATCCGGAATCCAGTCCCTAGAATCCGGAATCCAACCTCATCCATAACTATGGAATCTCGGTCTGGAATGTACTACGCTGTTAGTCGGTAGTAGTTACATAATAAATCACCGCCTACCCCCTCTCCGCGGCGTCCTCTACCACCACCGTCACCAAAAAGTGTTTGGTCACCTAACACCTACATGAAGTATGTCACTACTGTGGCTGTCCTTACAGGGCCGAGTTTAAGATCATTTTCCTGTCATGTCGTGTTTCTGAACTTTTCCGAGCTTGACCCACTCTGTCTCCTAAGCCGGCAACACCGTGCACAGTTGTTTTCTTTCATACGGGTTTCACATCAAGCTACATGTAGTGGTATCCAACGCTCATCGTTTTATTCTACTGTTTGATCTTGAACTGTTAATCAAAAGAAAGAAGCACAAAGCTGAGCGGGAAAGATAATCATGTGATAAATACATAGCTATTTGGTAGTCGTACATATCCTCGTAGACATGTTTCATGTGTCAGACCTGAACATCATGAAATCGATAATATTCGAGCAGCATTACTCAGTATTTGGAATCATTTTGCTTCGAAACTTCAACTTCAACCTTTACGAAGCACTGTCTGCGTCACCGCTGGTGGGGGCAAGACTGTGTGATGGTTGGCTGTTGGCTCATATATAGAGAGCTTATCCACCCTTTAACTAGCCTCCGATCATACGCAAACGTCCTTTTGGTTGGTCACGCAACGATCCTTCCCAACAAACGATCGGATGAGGGGTGGGTGGACGCTAAGCGAGAATAAAAACAATACCCGTTAGGGACGGACCATTAGGGAAAGTATGGAGGGGGGGGGGGCAGCCTAGGAAAAATTCTTGCATCGGCCTTCCGAAGTACTTCACAGAAACTGGCTTAGTTAGCAATGCGCGCTAGAAAGTAGATTGGAGTAAAAAAACATCTGTAGTTAAAAAAGTGCCTTCTTTCCTGGCTTCTGTACAGAGCGAATGTGTATTCGAAACGGCATTTTAACCAGTAAATTATTTATTTATTTCATTCTTTGGCCACAATTAATCAACACAGTGAGGGGATAAAACAGGACTGCTTCCCAATTAACATCAACCCCTTAATTACCCACCCAACCCATGAAAGATTCACCACACCAGCGGGGTCTTCGTCCCCTACTCTTTGCAAACAGCAGCGTAGTTTAAACGACTTGCAGTCGCGGGCTGTTGTTGTTTCCTTCTTTCATAAACTCTTGATAAACTCTCAGCGCGAGCCCTCGCGACAGCATTATCATAAAGCATTTATAGAAAGCATTTATAGAAAGCGTTTGTTATTAGGCCTTACTAGATGGCGGTAGACCTCTGGAAACCAGCAGACACCAGACACCACTGAAGAGGCAGTGTCCTCCAAAACCGCCGACTGGCTGGCTCAATTGCTTGGGTACCAGACTTCGGAGCGGTAGGCCCTGGTTCGATTACCGGCCGGACCAACACTCAGGGTCTTAAAACTAACTGAGTAGAATGTGCTGCCTTTGTTTCGCATCTGCAAATGGTTAGACATTCTTGTCTTCTCGGATAAGGACGAAAAATTGTATGCTACGTCTTACAGCACTTCCTGTCTTCACTGATCTGACTCTCAGTGTGAGACGTGAAGGGTAAATCAACCCCTATTCTTCACAGAAAATAGTCGCCACATCGCAACGAAAATTTTCATGAACACAACTCTATTTGATGTCCAGAATGTTGGAAATTGCGTTTCCGAGCATCTAGATTTCAAAATTTTGGGGGGGAGCATGCCCCCAGGCCCCCTAGATTAAAGAGACTCTTACGACGCCTTTTTTCTTACTACTTCCTCTTCCACACAGCAGGCCGCCGCTTATTGGAAAACTGCTGAAATCCCTGTGTCTCAACATTTGAAATCACAATTACAAATTAAAACAAAAAAGTTTCAAAGTATATAAACTGTGCTTTTAACATTTTTAGACTTCTAGTGAAGGAGCTAAGGTTAAAAAAGTCCTTGGAGGTGTCCACTATCATGACCGGTATTAAACAAACACTGAAATAGCGGTTGTCAAAAAGTCGTATAATTAAATTAGAAAACTAATTATCGATTATAGAGATGCATTAGGATTAACACATGCCTTTGAAAATTATAATAAATTTTGATCTTTTAATTTGGAGAGCAAATGAACTCCCCATTTAGATTGACGACTTCATATTCAAATTGCAAAATATTGGCCTCTGAAGAACCAATGAAAACCAGAGTTAGGAACTTTGGAATCCAGAATCTTAAAACATTTGGAATCCGGAATCCATAGGCATGGAATCCGGAATCCAACCTTCGGAATCCAGAATCCGCGGTGTGGAATCCGGAATCCACGACTTGCTTGAATTCCTTTACATGGGGCGACAGAAGCTTTTTCTAGGTTGACAAGATCACAAATTATATGAACAACTATTGAAGCATTACGAATGTTTTGATCATATTCAATCAACTACGATAGGTAGTAAGCCTGTTACAAGTTGAAATGGCAACATTTAAGCCATAAGTTTATTGTATCATGGCAAAGTAGCACTATGTAAGTCAAACCCTGTTGGGATCAAAGTTAGCTTTCAAATACAAGTAGGCATTTGCAGCCTCTGCAGGCTCTATCCCATTGGTGTCTGGGATATGCCTTTCACATTCCACGCGGAAGTTTGGCTCTAAATAATCATCTGTAGCATCTAGCACATTTGATAAGTTTGCAACTTCCATGAGTTGTTGCTCTGTAATAGGGAAACCACATTGTTCACCCCCATACTGATCTGGACAATGATAAATGTGCTCTGGTACTTCTGTGGGAAGCTCTTTACCCTTCTGTTTTCGGACTCGATGGTTGTTCCAGACAGAAACTCTGAATACATCAAGTTCCTTCTGCAGAACTGGAATGTAAACATACGACAGCAAATTCCTGCAAGTAAACCGACGGATTTTACATTTAGCCATTTTGGTCAATGAAACTAAATGCAAGTTCAATTTAATTAAAATGTTTAAACAGTTGGTAGTAGTGTAGTGTATTGGTGAAGTTATCCTTTGTACCAGTTTAGTGGTTTCAATAACTTTTAGTCAAATGAAGACCAACACATTGATTTGGGGAAGCTGTGATGTTTTTCAAGTTTCATTTGTCTTACCTGCTGCAGCTGGCCAATGTAATTTAAAGGAAACCAGTGCCACATGGTAATCAGGGACTTCGCCTTAATTTTATTATTCAGGACTGTTCTGGAAGCTTTAATACATGTGACTTAAAGGTTTTACCTGTCTTGTTCATTAGTAGCATCATAATCACCATCCTCAACCAATGAAGACAACTGCCTTTTAAAGAACCTTTCCATCCTGTCGAGAAGTTCTCTCCACCACCTTTCAATTTTGTTTTGAGTGGAAGGCCCATACAACACACTCTCTGTTGCATCTGCTAGATCACCATGTTTGGCACGAAGGAAACAGTGCATCGTGGACATAATACCAGTTTCTGTTCCCCGGTCAATGCGAATTCTCTCTGGCAATACTGTAAGAAGAGTGACATTATATTGATCATTTTATTATTTTTCCTCTTTTTCCTCAAATATTTGCCAGTTCTTCCCCTGACGTGCCTTCACAACCGTTATTATGCATGGTTGTTGTTGCTTGAAAATATGATTAAAAACAAAAACATCTTGTATGTAAACATCCTATAAGTGCTTGTATTTGGAGTGACATGCTCACCTTTACTTTGATATAAATAATCCAGGTAAAACCTGCCAATAACCTTGGGGTTACTGTTGGTGGTCCAAATCCTCAAGAAGTATATTCTTCCACTGTATGTAT
Organism: Siderastrea siderea; assembly: GCA_964030785.1. Classification (NCBI taxonomy): domain Eukaryota; kingdom Metazoa; phylum Cnidaria; class Anthozoa; order Scleractinia; family Rhizangiidae; genus Siderastrea; species Siderastrea siderea. The sequence continues at coordinate 9,768,886 of OZ034976.1, forward strand.
CTTGGCCTCCATAAATACATAGAGGAAACATGGAATTTTGGTAGCCACACATCTTGTCATGACCATCAAGTGACATTGTACAATTTGGTCCCTATTTCAGTATAAACTTTAATTGATACATAACTTTGAAACACTTCTGGTAAGAAAACTGGGGATATTCAGGAATGGTATCTTTTTAAATTTTCCCTTACAATATTAAATCTTTACCCTTACCAATTTAAGTTTGGCATTTTTAACAAGATTCCCTGTCTTAATGATAAACGTCTTAGGGTAATCATCTAGTTATTTAGCTTTGACAGGGACAGAGGAAGGGCCACCGGTTTTGGGATGCTTTGATCTAGATTTTCATGTCCTCTTTGCCCTAGATTTGGTGAAGTTTTCAAAGGAAACTAATTTTCTTTATTTCTTGTAGTATTAATTCTGCACTTTCACTACGATTTACCATTTTGAAACAAAGCTTATAAAATTATAAAACTATTTGTCCTGTCTTTGGGGTTGGCTTGTCAACTCCTGTATACGTCTGACATAAGATAACACTAATATTCACCTCTCAATGGTAGCTATATTTTAGCACTTAGTTATAATTTTTGTAGAGGAACCATACTCAAGTTTGTAAACTATGCAACACTGTGATTTATAAGTTACTTAACCTTACGTTTGATGTAAAAGCATTGTTTCTCTGCGGCCTTTTAGGTCTTCCAACACATCCTCTTTCTTCAAGCCCTTGTGGGTTGACCTCGGTCATCACGGCATATACCAGATTTCTTGGCACGCTCAAGCCATGAACTTCACGAATTTTTTTATACAAAGCTCTGTAGCCTAGTAGACTACTGGGACCATCCATTTCTTTTGCAACAGCTTCGCGTACATTCATCAATATCGACGCTATACAGTATGTTGGCCAGTTTTCGTACGGGCCCAGTTTTCGTACAAAAAGAACTTTATTTGATTATTTTCGTCGGTCATTTAAATCTTCGTCAACCGAAGAATTCCAAAAATAGAAGGAACATTTCAGCTATAAATTGTCGGTTTTGCCGGGCTTTTTGACGAAGAAGCAGGTCAATGCGGACAATTTCTTTCGAGGTGAGTAAAAGTTTAGCTGCTAATATTTGCACTTTTCACTGCACAGTAAAGGTATTGTAGATGAACAAATAGCCCGTTTTGTAGGTAATTTTGCACCGAACTTCATGATCTTTGGATAGATGATAGATAAAAGATGAAAGTGAATAGGAAAACTTTCAACACCAGCTCAAATTTAACTGCTCCTGAATTTTAGCGGTGAGAATCTTCGCATACATTTCGACCCACTGTGCCAGTTTTCGTACACTTAGCTGCGCCTTTCTCAAAACCTTTTTTTAAATAAGTTAAAGAACTGAATTTTAAACTTTACTGTTCGAAAACTAATAAGTCGCAAGTGCAGCAAAGATTACACAACAATCCTTGCAAAGTACAATACACTACGTGTATTTGTTGTGGTATATTACAGCGACGCTTTACATCCAGGTCATGCAAAGGTCACGAATATTTCATAAACTTAATCCCGCGCAAACAGTCTAAATCGTCAAATAATTAACTAAGGTAGATGTCTATGCATAGAATGTTGACATACACCTTGAAATATCGTTAGCTTACCAGTTTTACCGATTTTTTTCACTCTGTTGCGATTCTAATAAACATTTACCAAAGTAGCTAAGAAAAGCAAGCGTAAGCGGAAACGGAAGTAAAGCGTTTGTTATTTTAAAGGCGTAAGCGGAAACGGAAGGAAAACGTCGAATCTTATACTACCTTTACCAAGGCAGTAAATGACGTACGAGACAGTGGATTGAGCGTACGAAAAGCCGCCCAATTAAGTGACGGACCAAAAAATCAACACTGCAACTGGGGCCCGTTTCTCGAAACTCCCGATAACTTTCCGGGCCCGAAAACGAATTTAGGTGCACAATATTCTACAATAGCTATACAATTTTTATTGATTTTGGAAGCTAAATTTTTTAATTTGTATAATTTCGTGAAGCATATCGCTAAGTTTGCGCCAATAATTACCATTAGCTGATAATAAATGACCTCGAAAAAACACTTACCGGGCCCGGAAAGTTATCGGGAGTTTCGAGAAACGGGCCCCAGGGATCGATTAAACATCCACCCCCCGAATAACCATTTGCCATTTACACCAATTATTGGTCGCTAATCCGATATTTATTCACAAATCGAACAGAAAACACGATAAGCACTCAGCAGGGTGGCTGACACATCGGTTTGCGTCGAGCGTTTTCGTGGAGAAATGTTGTTTTATCGATGTACGAAAACTGGGCCAGGTGTACGAAGACTGGGCAACTTAGGAGTTTTGAGAAAAATGGCATAATTTTGAACATACGTCGATCAAGCGGCCAATCGTTTTATATATTGAAGGTAAGTAAATGGGCTATCTTTAAAAGAAATTTCAGAAATTTTCATCTCAAAGACGAAAAGATATAGTGATTACAAACTAAAGTGTACGAAAACTGGGCAACACACTGTAATCGGTAAACTCGATGCCGAAATATTGGAGTCGACGAGAAAGAGTACGAGGGCTCCATGCATACATAGGGTAGTTGATTTTAACAAAATCTAAAATCTCCTTTCACCGCAAATTCTGCCTTACATACTTGACCAAATCATCCTTCAAATCCTGATCTTCCTGCCAATCGCTATTTCTGACTCTTACGGCCATTTTGTTTCTCCCGCGCAATTACTGCCTGCGCATTGTGGGATATCTAATGTCGAACTGCCTGGTGGGCTATGGCCTCCTTGGGCCTATGGCACTCATGGGCCACGTGCAATTTTTCTTTTTTAAGAATCCAAATCAGACGATTATTTTTTTGTTGGTTTCATTTTATTTATTTATTTTTTCAAAAAAATTACAGTGAGAAAATAAATAATAATTTTTGTTTTGTCTATAATAAATAGACAAAACGGAAAAAAAGACGAAAAATTAATTTTTATTTACTTTTCAAAAAAATTTCAATTAGAAAATAAAACTAAATTTATGAAAAAAACAACAATAAAAATAAAAAAGAAAAAACTCTATGGCCCTAATGGGCCACCATACCCCTACCCTTGATTACATAACTCAACCATGGACTTGGCCGCATTTTATTTCTTTGCTAATAAGTCTTTAATTAGAAGGTCTAATGTCCACTAAGGACGAAAAATATTTCACCTTGCGCCATGCGAGAAATAAATCTACCCAAGCCAAAATACTAAAAAACAGTCCTAAGCATGGGTATGCTTAGCGTTTTCACGCTCTCTTCTTATGCAAGTTGCACAAGTTCAGGTCAGTGTTGTAAGCGATGGCGTGCTATAACTGTACAAGCTTGATCTAATACGATCTATCGGGTATAGAACTTTTGCTTCTCTAGCGCAGCACTATAACTTAAACGCTTACCATGAAGTAAAAAGCCAATTCGCCTATCAGAGTGACGCAGCTTATAAATTATTCTGAAGAGAACAACTTATCCATCGTGCAGTGACGAACTAGTACCTGGAGAACAACCTCGACCTATCTGCTTTCTTAGCAACTCGAATATCCGTCAGGTTCTTGCCTGTACCCAGTTTGTTGCGCAAAAAAAAAACTGCTGCTATCCGTTGCCTCACTTGCTGCTAATATTTTTTTGGGAAAGTGGTCTCAACTTTTATTAGTAGTCTCCTTTTCATGGCAAATGTTTCAGTGAAAAAATTAGCCCAGTATTGTCTCAGTATTTTTCATCTTCAATTTTGATTTGCTGATATGCTTTCCTTTGCCGACGTCAAACGCTCGCTCTCCAAACTGTTGCCGTGTCACAAGAAAACTCAAAATTGATTAACATGTTTACACCGTCGAATTCACTTGAGGAAGTTGCAAATGACAGTCGCAAGCTATTTGTAAATCGTGACAATCATTCATATGCCTAAGTTCGTTAGTTCCGATAGCCTGCGTAGCAAGCACTTCCGTAGAATTTTCCGCCTTTCTGAGGCATTTCGCGTTTTGGCCGCGCCAAATTAAGGCGAGCGCAAAAAAAGGAAGGAGCGGGGAGGGGGAGGGGAGGAGAGGAGAGGCAAAAAAAGGAAACGCTTGCCCGAAAACGCCACGAGTTTGAAAAAAGCCCCTTTAGCACTCAAGGTTGGGTGAATTCATAGCGTGTCAATGAAAGCTTGTCAATGAAGCAACAAATAACAGATCACCGGATGTTACAAATCTATTTTTTACAAAACATGCTCTACGTAAGTCAAACCCACGAACTGCAGAAACGAAGCACTCGGAGTTGTGATGTCGAAGCCTCGAAAGTTGGAAACTCAAAGAGGGCGCTTCAGGATTTGTCGTTGTAGTTTCAAAGTTAAAAAATTTGGAAATTTATCTCCACTAGGAAAATGGGTTTTATTTCTTCGGGAACCTTTTCAAAGCGTCGGAAAGAAAGGATTCTTAAGGAGCAATTCTTGCTGATATTTTCAGAGTGGTTAGAGCAGAAGTTGTTGAAAACTTGTAGCTATTTTCGGAACGTGTGTCAAATCTTTGTGCTAGGAACTTAGGGGCATTATTCGAAGTTATTCGGAATGCAATAAGTATATCGAGTCTCCTGTTTCCCAAGCTCCGCCAAATCAGCGCATCAACTTTTCTAAACGGCTGCTCCGTTTAGAAAAGTTGATGTAAAAGTATTCATTTAATGAATACTTTTTATTGATTTATTAAATTTAATTGTTCCTACATTTAAGAAAACGGCCTATACTGTGTCTGCTAGTGTATAGGAAGCTACAAACAATGGATTCCCATTGATTCTAAGAACTAACTTTTTTGTCTTTGAACCGTGACAACCTTGCTTCAACCAGATCCTTGGTTGCTGGGGGCTCTCGCATTGCTATTGTTAGAGCCAAATTCTGAGGATTTGTTTCAGAAATTTCAATGGGACGTAAAATTGAATTGTTGTCCTCTGCTCTCCTCTTTAGAATTCTAGAACAAAGGACACCCCAGTACTGATACGTTTTTGGTTCCTTTACTGGAATCACACGCCAGTTTTTGGACCTCTTGCTGTAGGCTTTCTTGTATTGCCCCTCGACAGTGCTACGAAAAACATGGAAATTGTGGTCCAAGACTGCCAGAAGAATTCTTGCCACAAAAATTTCATAACTGAAACAAATTAATTCTTGTCAATTATCCTAAATCCTCGAATAGCTCCCCCTAATAAAGCACACCCCCCTCCTCCTGACTTTTTTCTTAGTGTTGGTCACGTTTATCACTGAGCATCTATTTCAATAATCAACAATTCAGTACAGATATGAACAGTTTTGTACATAAGAACATTCAGGCTATACAAAAAACTCTGTATATTTACATGTTATTTAATGTTGTTTTTGCACACAGGAATACCAAAAATACATGACATTCCGGCCAAAATTTTCAAAAAATTAAATCATCCTCCCTCCTCAGATAAGCGCCCCAGCCTTATTTCTGTCACCTATTCAATGATTTATTGTATGTGTGTTGTCAACTGATGATGAATATTGAATCACATATAATGTATCAAAATTATACATGCGCTGAATTAAAAAAACATGCACAAGACACTTGCGCAAATCGTATCCTCTTTGGAGCATATTTGAGCACCATAGAGTTGAAACTCTCCAACACACTGGTATGCCTATATAGTAATCCAAATGTAGAACATCAAAAATTATATAATAACGCTCATTAATTTAAAACAATTTGATTTTTTTTTGGCTTCCCTTTCGGGAGCCTCAAACCTGAGTGGGGTGGGGTGGGATAAACAAGGCAGGCCTGTCAGTTTTTTTTTAGCACAAGGTTATTACTAAGAAAACCTATTTTTCCCTCAAACATCTAATGTAACTTTCATTTGTTCCAATTCATTTCAGGGATTTTTCGTCTGAAGGGGACATATGGTGGCGGTAGCAACCATTGGTTAGGTACCCCATATCTCAGGATCCTGCCAATCCCTCGGCAAAATTATATGTATATATATCCCCTAATGTTGTTGATTAAAAAAATACAGAATGGGTGGGATGCTAGTCAGGTTTTGAACTATCAGACACCCAATCAGAAGTCTGATGTGTTAACCACTATGTGACCAGCCTTCTGTGACATGTTTGCAACTCTTTAACACTATTTACCTAAAACAGACGTAAAACTTTAGTGAGTTGATCCATTGGGCATCATAAATTATGTCTCGTAACACTTTTGCAGCTTTAGAGTCCCGCTGAATGTACTCCTTTCCATCTTCTAGTGTTGTCAGAGGTCCATGGCTGCACTGCCCATCTGACCACTCGTGTTCACCACAAACATGGTGCATCACACCCAGCCACATACTCTGCATTGAAAAATTAAAAAAAAAAGTTACACAAGGTATACCATAACAGTCAATGAAAATGATATACCGGGGTATTGATAATTTTATTCTAATGTCATAAGAAAATGATCTATTGACTCCAAAGCATATTGTGCATGTGGGGCCTGGAGGTTTTACTGTTATATAGGTGTCATGGTCAGCAATATTGGCTTATTATTGCACACCTCTCACCTTTAAGGTCTTTTTATCTCCTTCACAATTCTCAGCACAATGCCAAAAGTGGTTTCGTATTGGCTCATTCCACTGTTGTAAAATCTCACAACCCCGTGTTTTGGCTGCCTATAATCAAATTAAATAAAAGTAAGGATTAGAAAAGGCTAGAGTAAAACTCTAGCAGATCAATGCTACCATCACCTACTCAAAGTGAACAGCTTGTAGGAAATTACCAAACAAACTTTGTTCTCGAATCCCTGATTGAATTGGAGCACAGATGACAATCAACAACAAACATAGCTAACATCAAACGCTGGGTCTGGGAATTGAACCCAGGCTGCATTGATGGAAGGCGTGCGCTCTAAACACTGCATCAGTCTATTCCCCAATGGCCAGGTTTAAATTGAAAAATATTTTGTCAATTATTTTACTTACGGCACTTATCTTAGCTGTGAGCTTGCATGACTTGTGCCAAATATCCAACGAATGGAAAAAGTCTGCCAACTTCTCTGGGTTCTGATCTAAAACAAAACATTAGGAGTACATAACAAGAGAAAACTTCTAATGAATGTGAATATGTAGAAATCAATATGTAAACTGATGATGGAACAGGAATGACTTTTGTGATCCTGGGAGTGTTGCAAGGATCACAGATTTTATTCATGTTTCATTAGCAGATCACATAATTACACAATTTTCACATGTTAAGGTTCATTTATCAACCATCATCAGGTCATAGTTAGTAGAGGGAGACTGTCTCCCTCTACTAACTATGATCAGGTATATTATGAACTCACATTTGAACCTTCTCGTACATTGCCTTGATAGCTCGAATCGCTAGAGCACTTCAGCAGCATTGAATGAATCCAGTTTCAAATCCCTTATCAAGTCAAAAAATTCTAAATTATACATTTGTTTTAATTCTTATCCTCTGTTTTCGTTTCTACGAAAAAAAAGAGGTTTGTCCAATATAGACCATTTGATACGATCAGACTAAGACAAATTTCATCACGTACAAATGGACAACTTGGTATGACCCTAGGAAAAGGGTTGTCAGTGATCCAAAAAGTGCATCTCATCAGTGGGACTTAGAAATATTGCAGCCCATCTCTAAGATGGAATGTACTGCCACTATTACTTTAGATTATACTGCATTTAAAAATTAAATAATGATACAGTATGTTGCCCAGTTTTCGTACGGGCCCAGTTTTCGTACAAAAAGAACATTATTTGATTATTTTCTCCGGTCATTTAAATCTTCGTCAACCGAAGAATTCCATAAATAGAAGGAACATTTCAGCTATAAATTGCCGGTTTTGCCGGGCTTTTTGACGAAGAAGCAGGTCAGTGCGGACAATTTCTTTCGAGGTGAGTAAAAGTTTAGCGGCTAATATTTGCACTTTTCACTGCACAGTAAAGGTATTGTAGATGAACAAATAGCCCGTTTTGTAGGTAATTTTGCACGGAACTTCATGATTTTAACTGCTCCTGAATTTTAGCGGTGAGAATCTTCGCATACATTTCGACCCACTGTGCCAGTTTTCGTACACTTAGCTGCGCCTTTCTCGAAACCTTTTTCAAATAAGTTAAAGAACTGAATTTTAAACTTTACTGTTCGAAAACTAATAAGTCGCAAGTGCAGCAAAGATTACACAACAATCCTTGCAAAGTACAATACACTACGTGTATTTGTTGTGGTATATTACAGCGACGCTTTACATCCAGGTCATGCAAAGGTCACGAATATTTCATAAACTTAATCCCGCGCAAACAGTCTAAATCGTCAAATAATTAACTAAGGTAGATGTCTATGCATAGAATGTTGACATACACCTTGAAATATCGTTAGCTTACCAGTTTTACCGATTTTTTTCACTCTGTTGCGATTCTAATAAACATTTACCAAAGTAGCTAAGAAAAGCAAGCGTAAGCGGAAACGGAAGTAAAGCGTTTGCTATTTTAAAGGCGTAAGCGGAAACGGAAGGAAAACGTCGAATCTTATACTACCTTTACCAAGGCAGTAAATGACGTACGAGACAGTGGATTGAACGTACGAAAAGCCGCCCAATTAAGTGACGGACCAAAAAATCAACCCTGCAGGGGTCCGTTTCTCGAAACTCCCGATAACTTTCCGGGCCCGAAAACTATTTTAGGTGCACAATTTTCTGCAATAGTTATACAATTTTTATTGATTTTGAAAGATAAATTTTAATCTTTATAATTTCGTGAAGCATATCGCTAAGTTTGCGCCAATAGTTACCGGATTCGCTGATAAATAAATGAGCTCGAAAAAATACTTACCGGGCCCGGAAAGTTATCGGGAGTTTCGAGAAACGGGCCCCAGGATCGATTAAACATCCACCCCCCGAATAACCATTTGCCATTTACACCAATTATTGGTCGCTAAGCCGATATTTATTCACAAATCGAACAGAAAACACGATAAGCACTCAGCAGGGTGGCTGACACATCGGTTTGCGTCGAGCGTTTTCGTGGAGAAATGTTGTTTTATCGATGTACGAAAACTGGGCCAGGTGTACGAAGACTGGGCAACTTAGGAGTTTTGAAAAAAATGGCATAATTTTGAACATACGTCGATCAAGCGGCCAATCGTTTTATATATTGAAGGTAAGTAAATGGGCTATCTTTAAAAGAAATTTCAGAGATTTTCATCTTAAAGACGAAAAGATATAGCGATTACAAACTAAAGTGTACGAAAACTGGGCAACACACTGTACACATTTCAAACCAACCTTTCAAGTCCCTCAAAAGCTTGATGATCACACTTGAGGCATCAGTAACCACTTCTTTGATTTTGAGCTTCTCGATCATGCGCTCCATGATGCGTTTTAGGCCCATTTTCTCCATGACTGTGGATGTTCCACCAGGTTCCCGCTTGTCTACTACCTCAATATCAGTTTTCGCAGAAATCTCCACGACTCAACCAGGAGAACTCTGCAACGGCTGGTTCAATCAACTTGGACTGTATGCTTTCCTTTCTTTTTCTTTATTCCATACACAATCAATGTTACACAATCGGTTCTACTATCGACACTAACTTAAAATTACAAGTTAACCACATTTTACGGACTACGGATGCCCACGCCTAACTACGTAAATCCGGTGGGCTACATAACTTGGCAAGATCACAACATTATTCTACGCGGCTCACATTGATCTGCGGCTGACCACTAATTTCCTTACAATGGTTACATTTCCTGCTACGTGTATCAGCTAAATAGTCCTATTCATTACACACAGCTAATCTTATTTTAGACACCCGTAGTTTGTTACTCGAGGCTCAGATACTAATTTCCGCGGTTTTCTAAATAACTTGTTTGTCTTTTTGAGTAAAGTAGCAAAACACTAAAATAAAGCAAACATTTTTGCGACACGCTCCCCCCTTTGACTCGTCTACGAGTCAAGCTTTGAACTTGTCTTCCATCGTGCATCTAACGCTGCTGCCCTGGTGGGATTACGCCTAAGCGGTGCAGGATTTTCTTTTGAGTGTCTTTGTAACTCCCCTCCCTGAAAGCTTTCGCTTCGCAGCTCTAAAGGGTAGAGTTTTTGAACGGGCCTGGACATACGTAAAGGCTTCCCTTTGGCAATGACCCTGATGTTTGCACCTCTAACTACCTCATCCTTTCCTTTAATTAGGCTCTCAACTACTCCCATCTTCCAATCTCCTCGTTTCCTATTTTCCTCGAACACTGTCACTACGTCCCCTACTTGTACAGTTTTCGCGTCCTTACTTACCATGTTTCGGTGAAACTCGCGCAAATTAACTAAATACTCACGTCTCCATCGGTTCCAAAAATGCGTTAACCTGACACTTAAATATCAGAATCGTCAGCTACTCTCACCTTCTTCTGGCTCTTCAACTGTGTCATCAGGCATCGACCTAATTCTCCTACCGAAAATTAAGTGCGACGGGGTAAGAACCTCTTCTTCTAATTCGTTGTACTCGTAGGTGAGCGGCCGGGAATTTAAAGTCCCTTCTACCTCGACTAACACTGTACACAACTCATCAAAGGTCAACCTTGCGTTACCTAACACCTTTCGTAAACATCTCTTCAGACATCCAACCATTCTTTCGAAAAACCCTCCCCACCAAGGTGCTCTTTCCAGGTTGAACCTCCACTCTATCTTCTTGTTGTTTAGTTCGCTGACAACTTCTGGATGGTCGTACAGGGTTTTCAGCGCTTTGTCGGTGGCTCGAAAGGTCTTCGCGTTGTCGGAAATAATCATCACGGGTGTTCCACGTCTTGATGTAAATCGTCTTAGTGCGCGCTGAAAGGCTCCCGCTGACAGATCTTCGACGAGCTCTAAGTGGATTGCTCTCGTCACGCAACACGAGAATAACGCGATGTACGCTTTATTCATGCGTCCAGTTGGCCCTTTAGCGTACAGCAGTCCGGCAAAATCCACGCCTGTTCTTGAAAACGGCGGGTGCTTCTCTCACTCTGAAGTCTGGCAGTGCTGCGGTCTGAGGGGCGCTGTAAGCCTTACCTTCTTATCGTTTGCATATTACGCATCTGGCTAATACTTTCTTTACCGATTGTCGTCCTTTGGGTACCCAAAATCTATACCTCATTTCGGCTAGGGTCGCTCTCACGCCGCTGTGCAAAACATATTCATGGCATTCATCTATGACTTTGGCCGTGTACGGGTGATCTCTAGGGAGAATTATCGGCTGCTGTGCGTCAATTTCTAGGTCCGAATTCGCTAACCTTCCCGTACATCTTAAAACTCTGTCTTTTTCTTCCAAACCTAGTTCAGAAACAAGATGCGCAAAATTCTCTTGCGCCTTCAAGTCTAATTGCACTCCTTTCAACCATTCGTTTTGAGCGGCGATCAAGTCTTCTCTCGTCAACCTACCTTTTATCTTCTCGTGACCTGGTCGTATGTTCTTTGTGAAGCGCAACACCCATGCTGTCACCCTAAGGAGTTTCCTTAACTTCGATCGCGTGTCGGCTGATGTCTACTACGTCTGCAATGGTGGGTGACTTCCTAGTGTTTACGACCACTGCGCAGGCTGTTTTCTTGACTTCTTCTTCACTTTTAGGGGTTGCAATCACTTTCTCTTTTGGTGGCCATTTGTCTTCTTCTTCGGATAGCCATTGGGGTCCATTCCACCACAGTGCACTGTCTCTTAGCTTCGAGGGTGACGCTCCTCTAGAACCAATATCTGCGCGGTTGTCTTCACCTGGGCAGTGACTCCAATCTTCTTTATCTGAAAGCTTCAAAATTTCATTTACCCTGTGTCGGACAAACTGCTTCCACTCCCCCCTGTTTTTAATCCAGCAGAGTGCTGTTTTACTATCCAGCCAATATCTCGTACCACTAAGTTTCACTTGCGCTTCTAACGTTTTCTTTACCGTGTCCATTACACTCAAATTAAGAAAACCGTGAACACTGAAAATATTCCTGGAATGTGTGTTTTGACCAATCACACGCGAGACCTTGTAACCGCAGAAATCGAATGGGTTCTCAGTCACGGAATCGAGTTGTTTCGAAAGACGACAAGGTTTAATCTTCACCAGTTTATCTTACAGAAATTGGAAGTGCTATTCCTTTCTATCTGAGAGCCCCACGCACTACGCAAGCGAAAATAGGTTTGAGCGCTTTTGCCGAATAAAATTTTTTGACAAACCGACGCAACGATCAGTGTTTTCGACATTTCAAATAAAACCAAATCAAGCGGCAGTTATTTCACCTTGAAGTAAAAATTTCAATGTTCTCTCTCCAAATTCGCACATTGACAGCACAACTGACTCGATTTATTTAGGCCGAATCATCCGTGCCTTCGAGCCAGGCTTGCATCATATAACGTGTAGTTGCACATTTTGAAAATGACATATTTTCAAATTTAGCAACGGTACACCAGGCTGTTGAAGAATAACGAACGCCGCTGTTGACAGTCCGCGGTCGTTGCTACAATGCAGCTACAACAAGCCAAAGACCACTCACACATTTTTCGCTCCCGTAGTGCATGAGGCTCTCAGATAAAAAGAAATAACAATTTAAATCTTTGTAAGTTAAGATGAAGGTCTTTCAAAACAAATGGAGAACCAACTCGATTCCGTGAATGAGAAACCCATTTGTTTTCTGCGGTTACAAGGTCTGGCATGTGATTGGTCAAAACACAATAAACATTCCAGAAATATTTTCAGTGTTCACGGTTTTCTTCGTTTGAGTGTAATTGGACTAAAATTCTAGCTGACATAAGCTCTAACCTAGGGATAGTCAGCGCTTTCAGTGGTGCTACCCGTGACCTAGAAGTCAATAATCTGACGTAAACCCCATCTTGCGTGCTATAAACAAAATACACTACAGCGCAATAGGCTTTGTTACTTGCGTCGCCGAAACCATGCAGAGACTATCATAAATACACCTACTTATCGAAATCCCCCCAATTTTGGACAATTCTCCGACCCAGTCGTTCCATTTCTTTTCAGTGTTGCCCTTTAGTTCATCGTCCCACCCCACGTTATCACGACAGAGATCTTGGAACAGCATTTTCATACACACTATCATGGGACTAATGATTCCTAAGGGATCGAACATGTCGGCTAATAAGCTGAGGAGAATTCGTTTGGTTGGTCGAATTTCGAGCGCCCTTTGTACAACCTTTTCAAAGCTGAAATGGATTGTATCTTTCTCATAATCCCACGGCAGACCTAAGACTTTCGGGCGACTCTTGTTTCCTTCTGATCCAAGGGTGAACTTTCGTCACGCTCTCGGCTGCGGTCAATTTGGTTTCCGCTTCGTCAATCAAGTCTCTCAACGCCTGGTCATTAGTCATCCACATTCGTAATTTAAATCCCCCACTGCCTAGCCTATTCTTGGACTTTTCGAAAAGCGCAAAGGCGTCATTCGTGTTACCCTCGCCTGTTACCAAGTCATCCACGTAGAAACCTTCGATCATCTTTCTAACGAATTCGGGGTCTTCATCCTTAAATTGAGAAATGTGATGTCTTAGCGTGGCGTTGAGTAGAAAGGGGGATGCATTCAAACCGAAAACCACGCGGCAAAAACGATACACAGAAATTTTGCTGGAGGGGTCGTGCACGTCTTCGAGCCACAAGAATCTGAGAAAATCAATGTCTCCCTTGTCCACCTCAATGTTAAGAAACGCCTTTTCTATGTCACCTATCAATGCCACTCGTTTCTCTCTGAATCTTAGTGAAATGTCAAATAACAGAGGGTTGAGGGAAGGTCCCTTATATAAGCAATCGTTCAGGGAGATTCCCCCCTTACCTGATTTCGCAGACGCGTCATACACAACTCTTAGTTTCGTGGTGCTTGCTTCTCTGCGTATGACCGCTAAATGGGGAATATAATACGCCTTTTCTGACCTCTCTAACTCCATGACTCTCTCTATCACTCCCGAGTCTAACTGCTCCTTTATAACTGAGTCGTACTCCTCTAAAACCTCTGGTTCCTTTCTAAGTTTCCTTACCTGTCCCTTCATGCGTGACAGACTCAGCTCGAAATTATTGTCGACAATGTCATGACCTTGTTTCCACGGGAGCTTTACGGAGTACCGGCTACCGTTGAAAGTGATGTTGTCTAGAAATTCCTCGTGTACCTCGTTGCTCTCTGCGATTCCTAAAGTTTCTAAATCCCAAAGCATCTGATGGTTTCCTTCTAATCTTCCTGACATTGCACTATCTCTCCCTACAAAATTTACATGAACTTCCTGTTCTCTATCTCCTGACTGTCTGAATTCTGAGGGACCAGAGACAACCCAACCTAAATGTGTCTCTACCGCTACTGGCTCGCCTACCTCCCCCCCGGATAACATTTCCTGTCTGAAAATGCCACAAATAATCTGCCCCTATAAGAACGTCTATCTCTAACTGCTCCCTGTTGCGGCAAACATCAGAGAGCCATATTTGCGCCAAGTGGGGATAATCCTTTCGTACAACTTCCAAATGCTCGTTTTGAACTCTAGAGATTTCGGGAACAACAAAGTCTTCTATCGTAATCACTTTCCCTCCTCCCACTGGGGTCAAATCTATCCCGACTACCTCCCTGAGGTTCGATCCCCTTGCTCGCTGTCCAAAGGTGTTGACAGCAAGCCACTCTTTCCTAATCGTAGTTAATCCCATCGTTTGAACTAAACGCGACGTGACCAAGGACTTATGACTTGCAGTGTCGTAGAGCACCCTAATTCTCGTGCTACCCTTCCCCGCTATTTGGGCTTGAGCGGTTCGCAAAGCTACGCTATTGCCGGTTTCGACGTGTGCGATATGCGTGCTATTGCCGACTTGTTCTAGATTACCCGGAATCCCCTGGGCGTTAAACGCTTCTACCCCCCTTGGGTGTCGGCACTACAAAGCGATGAGTGATGCTTCCCATTACAAATTCTACATGTAACAACACTCTTACATTGTCTGCAGAGATGCCCTCTCTTAATACAATTAAAACATCTACCATACTTAAGTAAAATTTGCTTACGTTCGCTGACATTCTTTACTTTAAGGCAATCTTCGTGTTTATGTCCTCCTAAACAAAAGGCACAGTTCAATCCTCTTTCGGCGTGCATTGTTGTGGATGGCAGATTTGGCTTTCTTCGGAAGTCATCTCGTGGAGCTCTCGCGTGGCGCGTGTTCTTATCATACTCCTCTCGTAGTTCAATCTCGCGCTCAAGGGCTTCTAAAAGTTCCTCCAAGTTCCAATCCTGGTGATTTTGTCCTCTCGTGATCGTTAGGCGCAGCTGCTCAGGCATTTTCTCCAACAGCGACGGCACTACGATGGCTGAATAAGTGGATTGGTCCACGCCGAGCGCTTCCAGAGCGCGGTACTTTGTTTCCGCAAAATCGTACATTCCTCGCATACGGGGTGTGTCCCTCTCGCTGTGTACTGGCTCTAAATTCAACAAGTCATTCACGTGCGCCCGTTGAATAGCGGTTTTTCTGCCGTAGCGTTTCTTAAGTAGTTCAACGGCCGCTCCGTAATTTGTCGAGGTTAGTGCAAACCCTGCAATGGCCGATCGCGCTGGCTCAATCAACAGTCCTCGCAGATAAGAGAATTTGTCCACGTTAGCCAGCGATTCATTCTTGTCAATAGCACTTTCAAAGGAGTCCCAGAACTCCTGCCATTCGCTAATTTTCCCTCCAATTTCCGTACCTCCAGTTTCGGCAATTTAGCTCGTATTGACGGTGTAGGATGGGGCGCTGGGTTCTGTTGTCCTTCAGCAATCTCGGGGCTTTGTTGAACCGCTGGTGGGGGTGAAACTAACGGTTGAGACTGAACGATCGGTGTAGAAGTGGGATGCGTTTCGGCGGCTAAGCGTTCGCTGATTCGGGAGATTCTAATTCTCACATCTGATCTGACCTTAACGCTTTCGTAGATTTCGGTGGCCAAGTGCTCTTCTGTAACCTTGTCATCGCTTTCCATTATCGCTTGGATCTCGCGATCGAAGACTGCAATCGTCTCCAACTGTTCGTCTAGTATTTCTTTCCATAGTGTGAGTTGGTCCTTTCGCGACTCGTCATTCTCTTCGAGGCAGGCATCAACTTCGGGGAAGATTTGAGTCAGGTAGCTCTTGTGGCCTCCTCTAGCTTTGTTCTTACTCTTCAACTCGCTCATCTTTCTATCCGGCTCGAAGGACCAGGTTTCGCAGAAATCCCCACGACTCAACCAGGAGAACTCTGCAACGGCTGGTTCAATCAACTTGGACTGTATGCTTTCCTTTCTTTTTCTTTATTCCACTCACAATCAATGTTACACAATCGGTTCTACTATCGACACTAACTTAAAATTACAAGTTAACCACATTTTACGGACTACGGATGCCCACGCCTAACTACGTAAATCCGGTGGGCTACATAACTTGGCAAGATCACAACATTATTCTACGCGGCTCACATTGATCTGCGGCTGACCACTAATTTCCTTACAATGGTTACATTTCCTGCTACGTGTATCAGCTAAATAGTCCTATTCATTACACACAGCTAATCTTATTTTAGACACCCGTAGTTTGTTACTCGAGGCTTAGATACTAATTTCCGCGGTTTTCTAAATAACTTGTTTGTCTTTTTGAGTAAAGTAGCAAAACACTAAAATAAAGCAAACATTTTTGCGACATCAGTTATGATATCGAGATAATGGTCCGTAATTGTGTACACACAATATTTTGCTGAAAAGCCAGGGGAGTCCATTCGTGCATCTCCACAAAGCAGCAGGGCCTCATCCTTGAACACCTCCCATATTTTCTCCTTCATTTCCGCCCAGAAATCTTTTACAACAGGTACTGCATAGAGGCTTTGGATGCGGTTAAAAGTTGCACTGGATACAAAGCTCATGTTTAGCATTTTGGCTAAAAGAAGGACCTTTTCAAAATTATTTCCTGTGAGAAGGACTGGAGAGGAAAGCAGCACAGATGTCACAAACACATTCTGGCCTCTTTTGTTGTTAAGACAGAGGATGAGTGCCACACACCACCGTGACCTTCAGTGCACCTATATGTGACACTCATCACTCCGCCTTCCAAAGAATACCGCACCACCTTTCTTTCAGCTGTGCAGCCTTCCCTTTCACATTTGGCTTCAACCAATTCCAATATTTTGTTTGTTTCAACTAGGACTCTTTCTTCTTGCATCATTTTAGCGTACTGCTCCATTTCCTCATCACGCCGAGATCGCGGCGTGATATTGACGCGAGATCGGGGTGAGATCACGGCGAGATACGGGAAATCTCGGAGGCCAAAAACTCGCCGCGATCTCGCCGCGATTCTCGCCGAGATGCGGGAAATCTCGGCGGCCAAAAACGCGCTGGGATCTCGCCGCGATTCTCGCCGAGATCGCAGCGAGATATGGAAATCTCGGCGGGCAAATACGCGGCGAGATGTTGCAGCGAGATCGCGGCAAGATACGGAAAATCGCGAGGTGATACCGCCGCGAGATATGGAAATATCGGCGGGCAGTTTCGCGGCGAGGTCTCGGTGGGAGTCTTGCCGGGATTTGCGGCGAGAAACGAAATTCCTGGCGGTCAAAATATTCCTGTTAGCCCGTCGAGAAGCGAAATTCTCGGCAGCCAAAATAGGTTCGATGAGAACGATATTTACATTTACGTTAAAGTGCTACTACGATGAAAATTTTTTGTTTTGTTTTCAACTTTTTCAAACTTCAAACTGTTCAATAGATACCATATTATATGAATCGCGATAAATTAGATCGATATATGCTTACACAGCCCAGGAATATATGCCCGAAAACCGCGTTAAACACGTCCGCCATTACTCAGTTCGCAAAAGAGAAGCCCGCGAATTTCATGGAAGCGGTCTTTCTCTAACCACGTGAATTTTGTTCGTGACGTAGAAGTCTCAACCATCGCCACAACAAAGGCCTGAGAAGAGTATAGTGAAGAGTCGAAAATAGAGAGCCAAACATTGCATTATATGGATGTGTTTTCCGTCGAATTTGTCGTCCAGTTCTTTTGAGAGCGATTAAGAACAAAGTTTTTTTTTTTTGCCGAAGTCGGCAAACTCGCAGAAGTCGCGCCATACGATGACAGTTTAGAGCCTCTCGCTACCGAAGAGGAAGCCGTCTCACAATGCAAGAATTGATCAAGACGCCGAACAAATATCCCAGTTATCCCAAATCACAAACACTGAAATCCTTCCGATAATACAGCAAATTTAACTGTTTCACATGTCTGTCGTGCTGGGGTCCGTCAGCTGTTTCTTACTATTGCTTTTATTTCTTGCCGATACGGGTTAATTTGTTGTTGTTATGTTCACAGATTTGTTGCAGTATCCTGAATTGTAGTTAGAAAGATTTTACACCAAAAAATAACAAATCCTATAATAATAAGCTCTCTCTTCTATAAGAAAAGCCCACATAACGCTACGTGAAAGTTTTTTAATTCATATAGAGAGCCCTGAGCCCAACATACATTCAGAATGTTAAAGATGAGACAAAAGGTCGAGGAAATTAAATTCGCGTATATTAAAACGAAGTGATGTTGCGAATCGCCCGTGTAATTGTGCGAAAACGGTCCTCTTACTACCTAGTAAACAAGCAAATGCGAATTTATAGAGATAAACTCTGATTTACCGTCTGAAGTCTACGTATAAACTGGAATACGCCGTCACATCAAAAGCGTCACTAAGAGAAGTGGCTACCCCGAACGCGGTGATAGGCTCAAGAAATTATAGACTTTGGGAGCTCGCTACGCCGTACGTCAAGAGAAATTAATTGAAGTATAAACGAGATATTAGGAGCTGGCTACGGGGTACGAGGAGAGAGATAAATTGAAATGTACGAGGGATGTTAGAAGCTGGCTACGCAGTAAAAAGAACAAGCAATACACAGTAAGGTTTGTTATGGTCGATTAAGCTCCGTTGTTGATGTTTTCACGTTATCTGTGGCCGAGTAATTCAAAGAAATTTTGCGTAATATTTTCGTTTATAGAATGAGGAATACACGGTGATGTTCTATTTTAGTCCACTAGTTTATAGGAACTTCAAATAATATTCTTTTAGCGGACGTTTAAGTGGTGAACGTTTATAGTACGCGGAATACACGGTAATGTTTTCCTATTTTCTGCTTACCGCGTACCGCGTAGCCAAGTTAAATAAAAATAGTTTCTGTGTATCGCGGAGCCGGCTTGGCGGCGACACAGAAAATAGTTTATGCGAAGGGGCACATATTATGCAGTTGAGCGGAAATCTGTTGGGAATTATACATGTATATGCACAAGACAACCGAGCGAAGTACCTCTTAGTTATGTGAGGAAATGTGTATCTTACCGTACATGTGATGTTAGCACAAACGGCAAATAAATAATCGCCCACCATTCGACGATCCCGCTCAGAATTATGATTGCTGTTTTTGTTCCTGATGGCTGGAACTGATCCTGGTTTTAAATATTTCCTTGTACCTTTCTCATCAAATGCTTCAGTAAAACATTCAGTCGTAAAATGCAGAGAGCAAACAGCTGGGTGTCCAACAGGATTGAAGACCTTCCGGTGAACACAAACGAAGCTTTTCCGCTTAAAATAAACGTACCCACTCGTCGGTGAACTGTGAATGGAAATTTCCGATTCATCGATGCTTTCTTTGCCGTAATCTTCAACAACAGAGAGCCGACCACGCATACTTCAGCTCAAAATCGAAGAAATGAATCTTGCGAATCCTCACACATCTCCAAATGCATAAGAAAGTAGCCACGTTTGTTTTGTTGTGTTGAGACTTCTACGTCACTTCCTCTCTGGGCCAACTCGGCCCAACTCGTCCCGGTCATTTTTGAATTGAGTAATGGCGGCAAGCCGAACTCGAAAATTACAGTTAAAATAATCGGACTTCCCGTACGAATTTCGACTTAAAACTTTGCACGGTGAGTAATATGTACTTACATTTTCGAAATACGGAGAGAACAAAAAATTTATATTTTTGATCATAGTAGCACTCTAACAATAAATCAAACTACCAGATATGGCGCGCCTTTCCAGTCAATATTCAAACAATTTAATATGTAATGCAACTATTTAATTTCTGTGCCACATTTTTTATTTCCTTTCTGTATGTTTTTATATTGCTGTTTAGTTATATTTTTTACATATCTTCCTATTATTTTATATATAAATGCTAAGCCCATTGTGTTTTTCCTTTATCTTTATTTTATATATGCGTTGTATATTTTTTATATTTGTTCCATATATATATATTTTTTTGCGTTCCAAGTTCGATTTTATATTTTTATTCTAATTAGTATGCAAACACGTGATCACATTACCGTGATTCATGAGGGTCAGTATCCGCCATTTTGGATTCCGGTCACATGGAGCAAGAACTTTCTTCTGCATGTCGTGCGGCCGCGGATGCCTTGGAAGTTTTAAGTCATTTGAGACCTGGTTTTACAAGAAACGTTGTCCCTCGGTTGAATTCAACGTCAGTCTCTCCCAGACAGGCGAACAACGGGGAACGTCTAACTGTTAACAGCGAGGAACCTGGACAACGCCAGACTATCAACGAGGAAAGTGCCGTTCAATCTATGTCTTCGCCAGTGTTTACAAACAGTTCTATTCAAACGCGGCTAACAACATTATTTCCAACACTTGGCTCGAACCGAGCTAGCAGGAAGAGTGGTATTAGTAGGAGAACAGCAAGGCCAAAGCAGCCCATAAAGTCCACCAGAGGTCGGCCATCCAAGACAGTCGTTTACAAGGATCTTGTTATCATTCCAAGTCCCAAGATAAACAAAGTGCCTACTCACAACACCCGTCTAAATTTAGAAGAAAGAGATCTTGTCTGCCACGAGTTTCCTTTTGACAAATGCTGGGATGCAAATTCCCTTAAAAGTGCCATTTTAAATCGCTTCCCAAAGCTTTTGCTTTTTGAATATGTCAAGGTATGTAGCTTGTCAAGTCAACTCATGTTAGCATCTTCTATTGTGATCATTTTAATACAAAAAATACATAAGCTTTTATTGTTGTTATTTCATTCGTGCACTTGCAATTTTCAAGAAGCCTTCAATTAATATCAGTGTTTTTCTCAACCTAGCCATGTTATGGAAAGCTGGTAACTCCTAAGTTGGCAGATGGTATAACTCTGGATGCAGAAAGAGTGACCAGGATGGCTGGTCAAGGAGCTGTTTATGTTAGGTCACTGACCCCTTTGGAATCTGAGGACGAGTGTGAAACCGACGAGGAACTAGAGAACCCAGTGTTAGATAGAAGTCCAAGGTATTTTTTCTTTTAAATTTTGCACTGGACGGCAAAAAATAAGACCTGTGGAGATTTCTGTGAGTGTTTTTGTATTCTTCTCTTGTCACAAAACCTCAGTATAAATAGATATGAAAGTTAATTTGACAGCGTCCCAATGCTGTGGAATTAGTTCTTGTATATAGACTGACATCTCAGTTTGTGCTACTATTCTTGACAATGTCTTTTTGTTGTAAATATTCTCCAGTTTGTCTCAAAAGGGATCCATGCATCTATTGACTGACTGATTGATTGATTGATTGATTGATTGATTGATTGATTGATTATTTATTGATTGATTGAAACCTTATGCGGCAGGATATTGTTTGTTATCGGTATACTGCTTCTTGTTCATATGATAATAAAATGAACACTTCAAAGTATTTTACATCAATTTTTCACTTGGTTTACTTTGTGTTTTAAGTTTTCTGTCAACTTTATTTCTTTTCAGTGTTAATGGAACACAAAGGAACCCTGTGTTGCTTGCATGTGAGGAGAGCGAGGAAAAGCAAGCCACAGCTGTGGATGAGTTTTTGCACCACCCCTTCCAGGCAGAGGCAGAGTTAAATAATGTAGAGAGCAGTAACTCTGATAGTGTTTTGGTAACACCTGAGTCACCTGTATCAGTAATTTCGCCTGTTTTTAGCAATAACTCTACATCATCTGATGTTTTAGGCAATAACTATGTAACATCTGAGTTGCCTGTACCAATAATTGAACCTGTACCTGAACCTCAACAAAAACGTACCATCTATGTCCATAGGTTAAACATTAAGAGAGATATGATTGACTTATTCCGAGATCCTTTAATCATGGTTCAAGACATAGAGATAATTGTTATTGATGCTAGGGGAGTCGAAGAAGTAGGCAGAGGTGTTGGGGTACTTAGAGATGTTTTCTCTCTTTTTTGGAAAGAAACATATGATTCCCTGTTTATAGGAGAAAATGAGCGTGTACCATGTGTTAGGCATGACTACCAAAGAGAAGAATGGGTTGCTGTTGGTAGAATTTTGGTAAAGGGATATTTAACTTGTCAATACCTACCAGTCCTTTTGTCTCAAATGTTCCTTGCCTGTCTTTTTTGGGGGGAATCTGCTGTAAGTAGCTACATGCTAACCCAATCCTTTAGAAATTACATTTCAGCTGATGAAAAACGTGTGATTGACCAGTGCCTAGCTGGTGATATGCAGTGGGATGATAAAGATGAAATGGACCAGCTTTTAGAAGTGCTGAGTAATTATGATTGTCGAAGTAAGGTTAATTCTGAAAATATTGTTCACATCATTGAAGAAATAGCCCATAAGGAGCTTCTGCAGAAGCCGCAATATATTGCGGACTGCTGGAAGGATATAGTTTGCACCCTGCTTCCTAGTTTCCCTGATTTGACAGCACTTTCCACAAGGTACGAATTGTTAATTCCATCCACCAGTAAGCTTCTTAGTTGTCTACAGGTAAACCCTGAGAGTGATGGGGAAAGGGATAGCCTTAAGTTTCTCAAAAGATATATTAAAGGCCTTGATACTCCTCAGAAATTATCAAAATTTGTAAGGTTTATCAGTGGGTCTGAGTTAATGCTTTTTGATGCAATTCAAGTACATTTTACAAATGTAGCTGGCTTGGGGCGCTGACCAATTGCCCACACTTGTAATACTTTGTTGGAGCTATCATCTACATATCAATCATATCCCGAACTTAGGGAGGAGTTTAGTGCAATACTGACATCCGATTACTGGGAAATGGACATCGTGTGATAAACCTTTTAACCAAAATTGAAGACGACTGTTTTATGTGTCAGTTCTGTAGCACATTGTTTATAAACATACCAGTGATCTCCTTTTATTATAAATTGTGTTAACTGGCTTTGATGTTTATTTACAGTTTTTAAAACGTTAACCAATGCACACATTATTTGTGCACCGATTCCTGTACATTATACTGGGAAATCATTAGGGAAAAGTTCTATTGTTATAGCAGGCTTGTTATCTATATTTGTAGTTGAGATTTGAGCAAACAGCTCTTTTGAGTTGTATTGTTGAGGTTTTAATGTTTTAATGTTGACTGTTGTTAACATTAGGTTGCATCTGTTGTGTTTTATTCTGATTGATGTAATTTGAAAGGATAATAATAAATTTCACACTGTTGACATTTCCAATCTGTCACTGACTTTGCTAGTCACCAATCGAGCGGCAGTGGGAAGCAAAAGGAAATAACACCCCCCCCCCCCCAGTCGCGCTTTTAGTGTAAACTCTGCTGCCCAACCAATCCAATCCTCATAAAAACCATGACGTAATAAAACGAATATTTCTAGAACTAGTTTCCCACTAAACAACGAATTTCAACTTTAAAGCTGGGTACTTGGAATTTCTGTTCAAATTTATTTACCACCAAACGGGCTTAATTCAAGAAAGTTTCTTGATTGATAAGGATGTCCCTGCATCTCAAATATTGAATTCTACCATGTTCACCATCCTCATTCAAAGGATGACATGAGTCATTCAAAATTTGCAGTTGTTGTGCTGTGAGCTGAACATCAACTGCTGGTATTGAAACCTGGTAATCGTTGTCATCTAACGGAAAAGGGCCATCTGGATCAAACCCATATAATGGAATTTCATTTGGGTTTAAAAAACTGTCAACTCCATAGTATCCAGAGTGTATGTTCTCCAAAATCCCAGAAGTGAAAATTTGAAGTGGAGACAACTGGTGCTCACCAGAAACAGGGTGATTGTTCCACTGACCTGTAAAGTGTTGCAATGCCCTGTTTATCCTTGGTATGTAAACAAAGTGCAATGCAAATAAGTGTGCCTCATTTAACGGGTCCAGAATACCCATGTCTTCCATTCCACTAAAGATATTGGCAAAGTGACAAAGTACACCAGCGTAAATATCGCGATGAGCGCGCTCAACGCGGCAGTTGTGTACAGAGCTTCCCGTTATCATACTTCCCCTGTCCAGTCCTCGATTCTCTAGCATGTACTGTGCCACCCCGACATTTTCCAATCCAGGATCACTTCTTACTCTTGAAGGTAAACCAAATTCTTGCACGCCTTTCATGAACAGTTCCAACACCGTGTCTGCTCGGTTATTGTCCTTTAAGGCGGCATACACAATAAGCCTTGAATAACCATCAACACAGCAGTGCACAACAAAGCGGTACCTGATGAGCTTGTGATTGCCATCTATGTGCCACAAAGAGTTCGGCGTTGGTACTGAGTACTTTCTACGGTAAACCGGAGTAGTCCAGCGAAGCGCAGTCCCAAGCGGGTCTTGTCTACGAAGACAGTTGCGAACCCTCCATCGTTGGATTCGAAATCCTCCTGCCCTGAGAGCTCCAAGCAATCTTCGTTGTCCAATGTTTGGAGTAATACTTCTAATTTCTTTGACAGCGTCTTCAAGCTGGGAATCTGAAGAAACATTTATACATTTATATAAAGACTAGAACTGTCACCCATGTAGACTATATACGTTTAATAGAACTTATGCACCTCCACTTCCTTTCGACTTAATACCGATAAGCTACTGGTATAAATAACAGTGCTACGCACCTGACAGTGCTGTCCAGTTCTCGTTGTCATCATTTAAATTTAATTCCCGTCTTCTTCGACGTAACGTACTTTCACTGATTCCTAACAAACTGGCGATTTTTGCCCAGTCATCTGAAACGTACCTACCCTGTGGTGTCCCGCAGGGAACGATTCTGGGGCCTCTTTTGTTTTTATTATATATAAATGACCTTCCGAATTGCCTTATGCATTCACAACCAAGAATGTATGCTGACGACACTAGTATCACCTATGCGAGCAATGATGTTGAAGAAATAGAGCGTTGCGTTAACATAGATTTAGATAGAATTCGTATATGGCTTGCAGCGAACAAACTTACACTAAACACGACTAAGACAGAATTTCTATTAATTGGGTCTAGGCAAAGACTGTCAATGCTAGAAAGGAATCCCATAATTGAAATTAACAAGTTTCCGATTAAACACGTTTCGACTTCAAAATCCCTAGGTGTTCACATCGATGGAAATCTTTCTTGGGAGTGTCATATTAACGAAATCTCTAAGAAGATTGCTTCTGGCATAAGTGCGATTAAGCGTATGAGGTATTTTCTCCCTTTTGATATTCTACTTAACGTATATAATTCACTGGTACAGCCACACTTTGATTACTGTAGTGTAGTATGGGGAAACTGTTCTAAGAACCTATCTTCTAAATTGCAAAAATTGCAGAATCGCGCCGCTCGCGTTCTGACTTTCTCTAATTATGACTGCAGTACCAGTGAATTATTTCAAAATTTAAAGTGGTCGAAACTTGTCCATCAGCGCGCAGTTAGTGAAGCAATAATGATGCATAGCATTGTAAATAACACTGCTCCAGAATATCTGACTTCCCGTTTTGTTCGTCCCTGTGATTTAACTAGTTATAACCTTAGAGAGAATGAATACAAGCTTGCTGTTCCGCAACCCCGTACTGAATTTTACAAAAGAAGTCTTTCTTACAGCGGTAGTGTGTTATGGAACAGCTTGCCTCTGGAGGCGCGGCAATTGACATCCCCTAGTATATTTAAGGGAAAATTAAGAGACATAAATTTCGATTGATAAATAATTTAACTAGCGATATTCTGTTTTTACACACGGCCTCCTTGAAAAGCAGGTGTTTTCTTTTCATCTTTATTATTTTAGTTTCTTTTATCTTAGTTTTCAGATTAGTTAGGAAGTTAGTTTTTTCTATACTTTAATGTAAATGTATACCTGAAGGAAATACCGTGTTTAAATAAAGTTACCTTACCTTACCTTACCTTAGGAGAAGTGCAGTTCACGTAAGAATTCGATCTGCTCTCTTTCGACAACGATGACTGGTCTTCCACTACCGGTTAGTTTAGAAGTAGGACAAGCGAACGAATTCGACGTCGTTGATTCAACGGAGTCTCTCTGCTCATACATTGTCATTACTTGAAAAACAAAGCGTACTTTTGTCAAAACAGCTTCAATAATTGTCTTAAAATCTCGAAGCACAGGGTCATCACTTTGCCACACACCAGAGGAGGCTGTTCACTTGTCACGTGGTATATTTTGACCAATCACGGTCTCTCAATTGTCGTGTGCTTTGTGAGATGCAGTTGTCGCGACCTCAAGATGGAAATGTTACAGTTTGAAAAGGTATGTAAATTCTAATTCGACTTAAAATAGTTTTTATGACAACATTAATAGATAATCCAAAGTTCTGCGAATTGCGTTTGAAATCCAAACAGTTCTGGAAATTGTTTTAGTCCTTTGTAAAATCCTAAACGTAGTCCACACTGGGGTTTATATCGACTATCATGCAACAGATTTGTGGGCAGTATTTTTTCTTCTCTGTTTGACAACGAACAGCTTAATTTTTCACCAGTTGCTGCTTTGATGATAACTGATTCCAAAAATCGTGGCGCACCCCATCGCACCTCTTACCGTTTGTTCACAATTCTGCAAAATAAATACCTTGCTCACTGTTGCAAATTTCGATGAAAGGCGCGCGATGAAACAGGCCTTAATCGTTTAGTTTTGTAATAGATGTGTTATTATTCACCGATTTTAACGGTCAATATTCATCAAAAGTTGATGTCAGAGGCAAATTCTCTTTTAATGTTGCTGTACCTGGTGCTATTTATTTCTTCTATGTCTTAGAATAATGCCTGAGCGACTTGCAATATGGCCGCCATTTTTATATTTCTTTGTGACAACT
This sequence comes from Siderastrea siderea, assembly GCA_964030785.1. NCBI lineage: Eukaryota > Metazoa > Cnidaria > Anthozoa > Scleractinia > Rhizangiidae > Siderastrea > Siderastrea siderea. The sequence goes on from OZ034976.1 coordinate 9,795,852, forward strand.
TCTTTATTGTTGCGTGTTTGTGGTGGATGAAAGAGTTCCTTATTTTGTATATGTTGCAGAATGTAATGGCGTCGAAACGAGGGTGTGTGCCCTCAGGCAATTCGCCTGGAAAGCCGCCATCTAAAAAACTAAGCCGTGATCGAAAGAGTGGAGGAAGTGGCGCATCAAGTGGAACCTTGTTTGAACCATCACGAGCAGAGGTAATTTTCATCTCTTACAACCCTTTGCCGCCATGCATGTCATGTTCTCATCTTCACTTGTGTTTTTTGTTCTTTATGCGATTATTTCTTTCTGTTTTAATGATTATTTTTTAATATTATTTTATTTCTTGATTCCTGCAATTATATACACTGTAAGCCCTCCTGCTATCCCTGTTTATCCACAGTTACACTTAAAAGTGATTGATGCATGATTAAATTCATTGAATAACAAGACAAGGTGGAAGATTTTGTTTATACCTCCCTGTTAATTTTTCCTTAGCTAACAGCAATATAGGATAACTTGAGTTTTGTATTCTACTTTTAAATTCATAAAAATTAAAATATCATCATGACAGGTACATGTACCTAATTACATAAAATTTTCATGACACTTTAATTTCGCGAATTTTAATATTCTAAAAAAATAAAGTGACGCGAATAATAAGTGTCGCGAACATAACATGATGCAATTGACTTGCATATGTAAGTAATGGATGTTGTCGTTATTGACTCACTTAAAGATGTTGTGAGAACCGGTCTGTTGCTGTTGCGGAGATTAAGTCCCCCCTGGATTTTGTTAATTTTGAAGTCGTTTTATATAATTCAAAGGCATGTAAAAAAATTTAAATTGTGTCTCACTCAAAAACACGAAAAGAAGTGATTCAAAATACAAAATTTTCGCAAAATCACGAAATTTAAGTGTCACAAAATATAAATTGCACCTCAAAATCGTGAAATTAATGTGTCGCGGAAATTTCATGAAATAAGGTACGTATTTCAGTTGATAAATAGACATCTCTTAGCATTATCCACCACTTAGCCACCTCCACTTTGGTGAATAGTTGTTAAATAGTTAGCTATTTTTATGATGCATGTCTTACCAGCTGTGACTTGAATGTTTCTAATTCAAATGTAAAAGTGCTAGAGTTATGTGAAAATTAATAACATTATACACTTTCTAAGGAGCACTACACATGTGGCATTTGACAAATAATTCTATAAATTATTTTAGGGTACTGCATGGAAGTAATGTCATTTATCCATGCACCCCAGTAACTTGAACTCTGAAGAAACAGTGTGAGTTAGTGGGGTTTTTGAGTTAACAGAGTAAAAATGACTGAAAATGGGTCCAAGGGAAATGGAAGTTAGTTTGAGTTAGAGGGGTTGTTTGAATGAGTTATTTGAGTCCAAGTTACCGGGGTTCAGTCTGACTACTGTATGTGTTTATACTTCCCCTCCTTTATTTAATATCTTTCCCTTATTCTGTATGTTCCATTCCTTTGTGAAACCTTTGTGAAAAGATAACTATATTTTTAGTTCAATCTAGGTTTCTTCTTTATTTTCTACAGGTACGAGCTCTGAAAACAGCACATGACAGAAACCGAAATGCACGCTGGTGGATTAAAGCTGATGCAACGGACTTAAACAATTAGGGCCTTCGAGAGAGTATGAAGAACAAATGGTCCGGAGATGTGGATTTAGGTGATGGGTCTGTTGAGAGATTACATGATGACTACATGGAACAGTTGTCGTTTATCAAGAACATTGGCTTAAAGGATCATCGTTCTGATGACAAGATTACTTTGGATTTGAGCAGGGTGAAGCACCAGCTGGAGGAAAGCGTGACATTTTTAACAAATGGTCTCGGGGCAGCAAAAAAGCTGTATGAAGACTCCCTTAAAAGGTCGAATGCAGCAGAACAGACCTTGTTTGCACTTGCCTGGGAGGTTGATGGTTATGAAAAACTGAAGGAGTCTAATTCAACAATGACTGGCACAATTGAAGGGTTGAGGAAGAGAGTTACTGGTGAAGAGCAGAGGGGCAACCTTGCAAAGGATCTAGCTGATTTCAGAAGGGATTTACAGAGCTACACAAAGGGTCTCTTTGGGAAGAAAAGAGAGGCAGCTTCACATCTGTTGGTTTTCATGATATCTGATGAACTCAGAAATTTTAAGCCATATGCCATTCCTGTAAGAGTTGTGGCATACAGGAGCATAACTGATGACAAGGTGCAGGAGCTGAAAGAAGAACTCAAAGATGCTATGAAGAATATAGGAATGAATGTTGTAGGTAGGTGATAGGTCAGCCATAATATTTTAATAATGGTGTTGATAAAAATGACCCAACCAACTGTATCATATACAGTGTATTTGAGTATTTCCATTAAAATTAACATGGTAGATTTTGAAAACAATCAAAACATATATTAATTCAAAATAATTTTATTAGGGAATATACATGTAAAAAGAAATGGGGTGAATTTCAAAGACATCTGTCTGTATGTAAAAACAGTGTCCATAGATCAAACAGTGGAGTAGTGCATTTGTGTTAGAGCAGTAACAATGCTTCAAATATTGGTACTATATATATAGTTAAATATAAGGTGACTGGGTTTTACAGGTGTACATTGGTTGTATGATCATGATTTGTCAGATTAGAGCAATTTTCAATTGAGTGTCGTAAAAGCAAAACCAAAGTAATAATATATACTCTGGCCAATCACAAAGGACACAGACAATCCATGGCCAGTGAACCAATCAGAACTCGAAGCAAATACATGTAGCCGGCACGAAGCGCGGGAAAACGTGCGCGAGCGAGTCACAATTGGGTTTGGTTTTAGTTCTGATTGGCCGAGAAAGTGGCGCGAGATTTTTTAACCAATCACTAAGTGTAGTAAACGCAAAACCAAAGCAAACGCAATTGACTTTCGACACTCAAGTGAAAACTGCTCTATGATTGAATTGATTAAAATAATTGTTTAATTTATTGCAAATACATGTTTATGCACTGTATTAAAGATGTTGTTCTTGATTGATGTGCTCTTTAGGTTTTGTTACTGATGGAGAGTGGAACAAGATCAGAACAAAGGGTGTTAACAGGCCAGTCTCTATCATTCAGATTATGATGGATACAAAAGAAGAGGCAAGAAAGACCAGAGTGAGAACCATTGAGCAGTATCTCAAACCATGTAAGATTCTAGAAATAATGTTTATTGTTTTCTGGAAGTAAAAGAACATTTTTTCCATTATTAATTTTCTTTATTGAAAAACATAAAGAATTTAAATGCACATATTGCTTCACTCAGAGTGCTTGATTAAAACATAAAGGAATAAAATTTTATATATATCACATTAAGTTGATTAACAGTACACTGTATACATAATTGAGTGACTACCATTCCAGGTTATGTAATTTCCAAGATCCAAACAAATAGTCATCTGATATGTACATTTACATCTTTCACTTCCTAAATATGGAACACAAATCTATTCCACATGCATTTGGGCATGTTATTGTCCAATCTCTACTGAGTCATAATTTCAAAGGACCTGCAATCAGATTGTAATATCAATTGCTTTTTTTTTACCAGGTAGGCAAAATCCAATTGGAGCAGCAAGAACTCACGATGCTGTTCCAGTAGAAGATGTTCAGTGGCTCCATGACTTCATGTTTAACCAAACAAGACCAGTTGCCTTTGAGGATGCAATTCACATACTGAGACGAACACACTATCCTTTCCAGTATGACCCACATCCATGGAACCCAGGTATAAGAAGATAATAAAGTATGTTATATCAAACATTATTGAGAGTGAGTATTGTTGCCATATAGTTATCAGCAGGAAACAATTCAATTGAAATGTTCCATTCAAAACAGAAAAAGAAACCTTTAAAAAATACATTACAAACTGGTGTGCACGAAAGTAACATTATTCACATTATTATTATTGTTACATCATTATTCCTGAGAAATTTAGCTGTAACCACTAAGTCTTAATTAAGCCCCATTGTCAACATGCTGTTCTCTGTGTACATTTCCTGTCGTCTTACGTGGTAGATACATTTATGTTAAATATATATTTTGAGATCATTTCCTTAATTTTCACAACCTTTTTTTAAAAATCATGCCCTGACACGTCAAGGAGAAATCTGATCTTGATCACTATTTGGACTTCAGGAGTTAGTCCTACAAAATCAAAATAGTACTTTTGTGCTCATTAATTCTGTCCGCTATGACTTTTTTGGGCAGTTACATGTAATTTTACATGGCTAATTTATTTCCTAGGAAAAGAAGAAACAAAGAATGATTGTTTGAAGTCCCTGATGGCTACATACTTGTTTAAGGCAAAAATAAATGAGTTACTCAGTGAAGGTGCAAACTTCAGGGAGTACCTGTATGTTCCTGAGAAGGATCCTGATACACTGGAGTACCAGCATGACCGTGAAGATCATAATCATGTCCTCAAAAGAATTGCAACATCCCTTCGGTTGGGCAATATCCCAGGTGTGGACCTACGACACTTTGTATCTGCCCTAAATGACCCTCTCACTGGGCTGACGTACACTGCCCTCACTGGTGTTAGGAAGCAGTCAGTCCCAGATTGTGAGAGGCTATTTTCTGCAGGGGTGCTGAAGTACATGCAAGACCACAGTCACATTGGGGAAGCAAGATTTGTTGAAGTGGTGCGGAACTGGCACAAGGCTAGTGATGGGTGAGGTATTGACGAAGCAACAAGAAGCAGCTACAACAAAGCGATGCTAGATTGGTTGCTTGAAGATTGGATGCCCTGGTTCAGAGAAAACAGGGACTACAGCACAATTGATGTAAACAGGTATCATACACTGTACTCCAAACCCACTTCTGTTTATAAGTAATATATATAGTGTACCAAATAAGACTTCATTCTAATAACATCACTAGAGACAGAGGAATAGACTTTTTTCGCTTGGGCGATTTGTTTCACCATGTGATGTTCCCTAGAGAATTTTCCTTTTATCCACATAAAAATTATTCATTCATATACAAGTGACTATATGAAAATTTGAAAATTTGAAAGCAAGAATTCACAAGCGTATCATCACGTGATCTGAAATTCCTTAAGCATGGATAACAAAGATCAGGAAGCATAACAGCCATTCAACTACAAAGCGGACCTATGAGGGAACTCATTTGTTAGTCAGAATAATGAGGATCGAAATGCACCAATCACAGCGGACCAACGTGCATAAATAGCGACCTCATCGCTGATGAGTATTGCAGTCGAAACGTCGATCAGCATCTCAAACCGATTCTATCGTGACACAAACGAATTATTGTTCATACCTAAAGTTAGACCTTTTTAAACCAATCAATGGATTTGGTCATTAAATTACAATGGATCGACAGATTTGGTGATTATGATGGATCGATGGATTTGCATATTCCTATTCACCCCCCTTGTAATTGAAAGGCAGGGATTTTCATTAGAGGCTGGTAACAAGGAAAATTGACCAACTGTCAACTAGTTTTGTACTGGCTGCTTTTGCCTCTAAACCAATCTTTGCACACCTTTGAAGAACTTTTTTCCAGCTTAAAATCTTATTGAAACCCCTGGAAAGGGATTTGTAACTGAGTAAAAAATATATTTTTTTATGAATTTGTATTAACAACAATGTGTTAACTTTATTGCAGGCCAATCAAAGGTATCCAAGGTTTGACGAGAGAGGTCATTGTGGCTCTAGTATCAAATATCGAAAGTCAAGAGTTCAGACGTCGTGAAGGAGCTACCCGTGGCCTTCCCCCAGAGCATCCCCGTGCAAGTTCTACAGATGATGTTGAGGGGTATTTTGCTGTCAACCATGAGATGTTGGGTGATTCATTTGATCTTAAGACTTTCTTTGATCAGTACCCCAAGACTCTGAATGAATTTAATAAGAGAATTGATCCAAACACACCATTCTTTTATTGGACATCAAGCACGGAGCGGTACACACTTGGGCCACTAAGTTCCTTCAACAAGCCTTCAGGACAAACAGAAAGGCTAGATCGTGTTGTGCTCTCCAGGAGGGCAGATCCTGGTGTGTTTGAAACAAATAGAGCATCCTTGCCACAGCATGGAAGACTAACAGTTAGAGCCCAGTGGCACAGGGTTCCAGAATGTTTGCCTCCCAGAGTTGTACCCTGAAACAATCTCAATTGATATAGAGATGTATCTCCATACTCAAATGTTAACAAAAACTTGTACTTCCAGCTCACACATGATCTGGTTGTGTGATGTGAAACCACAGCAAATTTGTGTGCTAGCCGCATCACGCACACAATTAGTTGGCAGTCATAGCTTCAACAGATCGTTACAAACATACAAAATTTGTATTGTAATTAAATTGGGATGTAAAGTTGGACACTTCATGCGCAACAGGAAATGGTAAGTTTTGTTTTCCCAAGATCATCGATGTTCCCTGCGCCTAATGGAACCTCAATGGTCAGGATTGTCCTAAAACCAGGAATGCCGGAAACCCAGAATCTGGATAAGATAGCCTTGAATCCTTAAGCTCGGAATGACCTTTTTCGTGTACGCCTTTTTCAAAATAAATATGTGAAAATATGTTATTTGTTTGGGGAATTGGAAGTTTGTTACGAGTTTCCAATACATTTTGAGTTAGCTAATCAAATTGTTGATTTCAATACAAAGTTTCCCAATTTGAGCCGCAACCGAAAGAATCACTGGAATATTCCTGCCGCAACTTGTTTCCTTTAAAATCATTGGGTTCAGTAACCAGAACATGTTTTGTTTCTCCTCAGATAGCCAAATTGCGAAGTTCAGTCGGTTCGAAGTTGGGAACTTTGTATCGAAATTAACAATTTGATTCGCTAACTTGAAACGTAATTGGAAACTCGTAACAAACCTACAATTCCGGCCAAACAAATAACACATTTCCAAGTATTTATTTTAAAAAATGCGTACACAAAAAAGGTCATTCCGGGTTTTAGGATCCCGGGCTTTCGTATCCTGATTCCAGGTTTTCCGGGTTTCTGGCATTCGGGTTTTAGGACAACCCTTGATGGTCACAGGGAAACAAAACTCACTATTTCCCAAGGGGACAGTCATTAGGTGTAGCGGTACATTCAAAAAGGTACTCAAATTGGAGGAGGTACTTTGGTGTTATAGGATAATCATTTTAAGGAGTCTCAATAATTATTGTTTTAGTCCTCGGGCTTGCAGTGCTCTTAATCCACAATGTTCAATAGTTATAATTATGTTCAAGATGTTTTATTACTTCTATTTCATAGAAGGTGGTTCACCTATTACATATCCTTTCTTTTTTTGGCACAGGCTGTGCATTTAATAGTTAATGGGATAATATGGCTGATTCCATGAAGGGCCATCAAGTTGGTGAACAATGAGTTTGGGCTTTGGGCACAAGGACTGAAAACTATTGTGGGTTCACATGTTGACACAAGTTACAAGGTGGCACAACTGCAATAGTTTGATATTTAAGTTGGATTAAAACATAATTATCCCTGAATTGGGCAGAACTACATTTAAAAAAAAATGTTTCTGCTGTGTCTACAATAATTGTTATTGTTTTTGCAGATTTGTACATCATAAAAATTATTGACAAACTGACTCATGATACAAGAGAGAATAAAGTGTAGGTAAAGCTTAGTAAGTATCAAGTTAAACTTATGCAAACATGTTTCAGAGATGTTTCAGAGATTTAATAAGGTTTTGTCCACCAAAAGAGCAGGCCAGGGGCTAAACATGTTATCTTGTAAGAAGGAGGGAACCAAGGAAATCCAATGACTCTCTTTGACATTGTTTGCATAGCCCTATGCAAAATGGTGACACATTTAATGGTAGACAATGTTGTCCTTTGAAATGCTTTTAATGCATTATTTCCACCAGCAAACTGGTAAATACTGATTTTTACATTGCTTTGTAAGTAATTGTATTCAAGTATTGGTATGCTGTATCTAATAAATACCACAAATCTGGTAAAAAATTGTAAATAATTGTTTTCAGCAACAAGTATTGGTATGCTGTATCCATTAAATTCACCACAAATCTGGTATTCTAAATGATTGTAAATAATTGTTTTCAGCAACAAGTATTGGTATGCTGTATCTAATAATTACCACAAATCTTGTAAATAATTAAATAATTGTAAATAATTGTTTTCAGCAATAAGTATTGGTATGCTGTATCTAATAAATACCACAAATCTTGTAAATAATTGTTTTCAGCAACAAGTATTGGTATGCTGTATGTAATAAATACCACAAATCTGGTGTTTCAAAGCAAAATATGTACATGTATTTGCTACAATTTATTTTTCACCAACTAAAAAATGTAACATGACAATTAAAACCATTTTTTTGAATCGATAAGGAATATATGAAGGGGTGCGTGGAAAAAAGCCCTATATGACTTCTGATAAACTGCTCAATTCTCCTTCCAAATTCCCTTTTATTTGCTTGTGAAACAAAAGGAGAATATGACATTGTCTCAAGAGTCACTTAGGACTTTATTCCATGGACCCCTTCATATCTACATAACACTGCGGCTTTTGAATGAAACATAATGGTCCCATACCCCCCTTTTTGTGAGAAGCAGTTTCATATAGAATCCTGCTCTCATCCAGTGAACCCGAAATTTAATGTGACCAATTTCGCTCTTAACCATATCCCCAGAAATAATAGCTTGATGTACATATGGTGTTAGTTCAGATGCTATATAACCAATCCGTTTCCAGTCAGACCCATAATCGACATATACTGCTATGGCATTCTTGTCCTTTTCATTGTTTGGTTCTGGTTCAACTTTAACATGGACATCTGCTGCATTTGGGCTATGTAACAGTTCAAAAGAAATTTCTAAATGTCTTTGGGTTTCTAAAGTGTGGGCAACTCCGATGACTTTGAAGGGAAGTGTATGTGATATCTCCCTTTCATCCTCCTCCCCCTCCTCCTCTTCATCCTCCCCCTCCACCTCTGCATCATCTTCATCGTCCAGTGCATCTGGTGAATGATTATTCAGCAAACCAAAAACATTTTGGTCCTCTTGTTGGTCAGCATGTGGATCAGTTTCACTACTTTGCATTAAATTTTGTGATGTGTTGTCTTCAGCAACAAGACACCACTCCCAGACCACAAGGAACTTCTCCTCATTCAATTGAATGTTGCAATGTTTTTTGCATTTAATTTCTTGTAATGGTGAAAGGTGATCAGCCTGGCACTTTTGAATTAGACCCTTTATTTCATTTCCCTCAAACAAGAAAACTACTTTCTTGAAATTGATGGCCAGTACTGGAAAGCACGGGATGGTCCACGACACAGTGTCACCAAGGACAGAAACGGTCAAGTTGAGTTCCTGGAGTGTGTCTAGAATGAAAATGAAAAATGTTCACTATTGCAGGGTTGGCCGAGCAGGGGGGCTGGGGGGCTTTACCCCTCCCCCCACCCCACACTTTTACAGAAAAAATAAAGAATTAATAAAAGAAAAGAGTCTCTTAAGCCCCCCCCCCTTCATTTCAAGTCACTAGTCAACCCCCCAGTTGGAAAAATGATCTGCCGTCCATGTATTGCAAAGAAGCAAAGTGATATTGCCAGTATTTGGAAACACAAATAATAAAATCATACCCAAAGAGCATAGTTGGGAATGGGGATTAAATAATAGGGGTAAATAAAAATGCTGTGAATAGACCACAGGTATGTGACTGACAAAGAAATCTCTTTTCCTTGTGATAAGTAACCATTTCCAATCTTTGAACACAACATGGGATTCCCCTTCGAACAATTTCCTGTACATTGTTCACTTGAGAGACAATTTTATTACTTGTAGTGGTTTCAAAACAAAAGGCAAATACCTGTACCTTCACTGATCCAAACACTCCGGCTTTGCAGTGAGGGATCCTATCAAGTAAAAATTATGCCAATATTGATTTGTTGTGGCAAAATATTTACAACAACGAAAAATCATTATTCAAACAAACAAATAATAAAAAGAACCTCTGCGAACTCTAAAGATAAAAAAGTACAGAATTATTGCAAATTACCTGTATAACTTTCGCAACCATCGCGGTCCCTAAAGGAACAATTTACAAAACGTTTATTCTAAAATTACAGACAAACGTTTATTCAAAATATATAGACAAAGGAGCACTAGAAATTCGAAGAAGCTTAAGTTTTGCTTCTACGTTTTGCTGCTACGTCGGCTTTCCCGGGAAGTACTTGGCCGTCGAAGACAATTACTGGCTTTATGTGGTTATTTAGCAGCATTTGAACATAACTAACAAAGTACCGCACATGCCTACAAGAAAGGAATATTCTTTCATGTCAGTTATAAGTGCAATACACTCCGGCTTACCTCTTACTCGGTCGATCTAACGCCAAATGATATCTCGAGCGAAAGTAGAATTACTTCAATGCAAAATACAGTAGCCATCAATCCCTGCTTTCTTGTGGCTAAAATTGCTCACATGAACACGCTCCTGAATGGGCTTTAGAAAATTCAAAAGGCCTTTCACTCCACTTGAATAATTTCACGCTCAACAAAGCACAGAAGAGATGTGCACAGCTCAAGCTCCAGCGGCAAATGACGCGCGGAACCAGTTTGCGACCAAAATGCCTTGCGGGCAGTGAACAGCCTCCTCTGGCCACACACTTTGTAGCAGCAACTGTAAAGTTGAAATTGCATCTTCTAGGCGCAAGTTAGCTTCCTCAAAGTATTCAACTGACAAATCTTGAGCGTTCATATTCTGAATACCAATCAATAGGCTACGAAGAGACTCTACGAAGTTGTAGAGGCCTCTCTCATTCGCATCTCTTAAAGTCTCGTCCGCCATTTTGTTTGAAGTTCGCGGGAAAGTGTACGATCTCAGTTTTGATCACGTGTTGCATACTAATTAGAATAAAAAAATGCTCACTTGGAACGCCAAAAAAGTATGGAATAAGTATAAAAAATATGCAACGCATATAAAATAAAGAGAACGAAAAAAAAAACAATAGCCTTAGCATTTATATTAATATTAATAGGAAGAGATATAAAAAATATAAAAGCAATATAAAAACATACAGAAAGGAAATAAAAAATATGGCACAGAAATTAAATAGTTGCATTACATATTAACTTGTTTGAATATTGACTGGAAAGGCGCGCCATAACCAGACGCTGACAAAACTATATCCTATATTGCAGTTCCAGGAATTGTTATCAAGATTGTTTTCAGTCTTGGATGTGTTCTGAAATTAAATTATCCTTTATATGGTACTGTTTTCACGTGACAATAACGAGGAGACAAAGAATAGTTCACGTGCACGTGTTTTTACTTCAGCTGATCGATCTCCATTAGTTGTCATTCCCCACTCTGGTTGAAGGAGGCAAATGCCCACTTTATTGACTGTGAAATCCGTAGCATCGATCTGCAGGAGAATAAACCAACGAACAGGAAGAGTTTGATGGTGTTTTGAGCATTTTTGTGTTCGTTCGCACTTGCATTTTATACGCACACACATAAACGATATGTGTTCTCGGTTCAGGGAGAGCGATTTATTTGTAGTCAAGACAAAGTATTGAATAATGGCCGTGCAGAAACTCAGGTTTGTTCAGCTAAGCAAGGAACTGACAAATTAAGGGGCCGATTACATGAGCCGGGCTGGCCCGGTTAGCAGGGCTGGCTCGGTGTACCGAGATGACTACGCAGCCCGGTATTACATGAGGCGAGCCAGCCCGCCTGCGGCTAAATTTAGAAGCTGTCGTGTGAAAAGATGGCTACATCAAAGAGCATGAACCAAGTGTTTTTATTTTCGCCATTCCATTGGTTTGGCGTATTATTTTCAGTTTTACGTCGCTTTATGAACCTTTATGTGTTATATAGAAAGAGAAATATCGATCTTCTGGTGAGCCATTTTGCTCTGAAGCGAAATTTAGTGACGAGAAAGTGTTGTCCCGGCTAGCCGGGCTGGCCCGGCAATCGCGATTACATGGTAAATTTTCAGCCCGGCTAGCCGAGATCCCGGCATTGCGATGCCGGGATCCCAGCTAGCCGGGCTGAGATTTTTCCATGTAATCGCAAAGTTGATTTTTAATATGTTTCACAGACGTGCCGAGATCCCGGCAAACCGAGCCAGCCCGGCTAACCGGACCAGCCTGCCTCATGTAATCGGCCCCTAAATCGCCAAATATTAGCAAATGTGGTGAATCTATTGAAAACATCTGTCTGCGCCGCTTGCGCTTCAAACTCGTTTGTGAATGTAAACACTGAAATATGATCATGCAGCTATGAACAGGGATGACCATCTTCCGTTTAACCCTAACAATCCAATAAATCAATCTAGTTAATAATCCTATTATTTTCCCATATCTTGGTACTTTATTTTGGATAGTTCAATTGAAAACAAAAGGACCTTCTAAATGACAACAACATCTAATTAGACTGGATAAAGTGTTTTTGTGGCGTCTCCTAGTCTTGCACTGAGAAATTGGCTGCTCGCCAAATTGTGGTCACGCAAATCTTGGGGTTATTTTACCATGTACTGCGAACCTCGTGAAATATTCGATCGCAAAATTTGAGTTGTTGCTGTTTTGCACCTAAAACTAGTTAAGAAGGAACCATTTTCAGTATAAGATTCTGCAACTTGCCGCAAATTCTTAAATTTGTCAGACTTGTCACCTGACTGTTTACGCAAATCTGGGGAAGACGGCAAAAATTTTATTTCTGAACTCATGCAAAAAGAATGCTGAAGTTTTGGCTCATATCAAATTCGTTACCGGTAAGTTAGGTTATTTACACCTCATCCCCACACGTTTTTACAGGAAAGTCAAGCGAAGATGATTTTTTTAAGCTTAATTAGTGTTCTCACGAATGAGCGTGTTTCTGTGAAAGACCCGCAGTTTACTTCAGTGAAATCAACATCACCAATTAAAATAAAGGTCAACAGTCAGCCGACGAGATAAAAGGGGAAAAATCAAGGCAAGGAAAAGCCGTGCATACTGATGATGTTGTCTGAGAAAAGTGAAACTCACTGACCTTTGTCTCACACGTTGAGTGCTTGGGCAACTACAAAACTCGTCGAAGGACTGACTCCCGGTAGAGAAGAAACCCAGTTGGTGGCTTCCATCGCGGCATTACTGATTAAGCTGTGTAGACTACAAACGTTCTGAAAGTCTTGAAAGCATTTAACCTGAGTGTTCATTCCTCAATTGTAGCTTTGTCCATAATATATAAGTTCATTCTCAGTACACTTTAGGTCCTTTAGTGTGGCTTAAAATTGTTTAGTTGTGCAACAGTTTCTTGTATATCTTCCAAAACGCTCTAGCTCTTGCTTTAAACTTGAAAGAACCATGTTGTTTTCCGTAGTAAAAAATAACAAGTTTAACATTTCAATTTTCCCCTGTACATTCAACAAAAAGAAGCCATTTTCCACTTCTGTAAGTTTTGTGGAAAAGTTCTCGCATTTTTTCGGGCTTACGCGAGCACCGCTCGCCGATGGTGTGATTGAATCAACCAATCACATTGCCCCATTAACACAACGGCGGGAGTCAAGGCGGGATTTTGTGGCGCGACTTTACGGTATCAGGTAAGCTCATGGCCGGCAAGCAGCGAAAAAAGTCAAATTCAGAACGACAACAAATTAGTCACAGGTATCTGTCTTTAAAACCCTTGCCTAACTCTTCCGTAGTGGCTTATAAAGAAAGTTCAACGAAGAGATGACGGACAAGACAAACGAAGTCCTCTGCATACATGGTAAGTGACAACAAATAGACGTCAGTGGTCTGATGAAATCAAATGTCTTCACATGTAAAACAGCGTTTCTGATCGTTGTTATTTTGCTCGTTGCTGGTCGTTGTTATTTTGATCTCAAAAGCCGGTAAATTAATTTGTGAGCTGATTTATTTCAGATTCTTGCTGACCCTCGAAATAGATCGCTGGTCGCGCTTGTTTGAAACTATGGGTACAGGGTCAGGGGATTTGCACAAATACAATGGCAGTTGCAGCAGTAAAGCCTGAAAGAAATCTTACCGATATCGAGATTCTATGGAGATAAATCTCGCAAAGATCGACACAGTCTCTGCGTTGCAACAGTAGAAATCTCGACATGAAATCGCCGAGATCGCGGCTATCCACGCCGAGATTGTGACTATCTCGCCGCGAACTAGTTTTTCGCGGCGAGATCGCGTTACGATCTCGCTGCGGGGTAGATATCTTGACGCAATATTTCGGAATCTCGCCGAGATGGTGGTTATCTCGCCGAGATCTCGCCGATCTCGGCGAGATTGCCGCGATCTCGCCGAGATCTCGGTCAAATTTTTACAAGGGAACAAAGGGCTCTAACTTGGTAGAGGGGTCAGGGAGGTGAAAGTTTCTCCCCAAGTACTGAATCTTCCCACTCTAAAGAGACTCAGTATGTATTGTTGACAGGGAACAGGGACTATGCAAACTGCTGACCACACACCAGACTCCTGCGGCATTGATATTTCATCTTGTTAACATAAACCAGCATAATTGGCAACCAACAAAATTCCCCGCTCCCCCCCCCCCCCCAAAAAAAAACCCAGATCTTTGGCTGCTCAATGGCCACGAATGCAGAATGAAACATTAATATAATATATAGATTTAGCCAAGCCTAAAAGCGGAGCTCCACATCTCTCTTTCATGCTAATTGGCCCGTAAAATACAGTAAATTTTAGTTGTGCAGTTATTCCCCAAGAGGTGAAAAACAGCAAGGGAAAACATGCGGACCGCTGAGGAAACTGTGAGTTGGCTTATTTTTCCTCAAAGAGAAGACTTCAGCACGACTTTCACCGACAGCTCTTCTTGTAGCAGTCTTTCGAATGCTAGCTTATTTTTTTAAGTTCAAGAAGAGTACCTGTAAAACTACAATTGCTAAAAAAAAACCACTTAAGTCGCTCCCGGTAGCGACTCGACAGGAGACTTTTACATGCAAATACACATTTCTCAATGATTTCAATGCATCCCTCTGGCTGTTTAGTTCTGTTAACCATGAAACATTTTTCGAAATCTATCTTGCTAAAATAAATAATATTTTTCCGACATCAAACCGTTTACTGACAAAAATTCTCCAAAAATGTTTTCAGAATCTTTCAAGCACACGTATAATTATCAAGAGAAAATGGCACAAGTTTTTCAACCGCGAAGTATTAATCGGGCGCTTTCAAGAACACATCCTGAACTAATTTTAGGAAGAATTTAGAGTCTCATTTTAGACAAAATAGACTTAAACCGAGAAATGCTTTGCTTATAGTTACTAAAATAAAGATTTCATTTCGATCTGTAACTAAAGACACACTGAAATGGCTTAGCGGTTTTATAAAAACAAAAGGAACACGAAAACATGCCTCACTGAACTCAATTACTGAAACGGCGATTCTAAGTTTAGTCGCTAAATTGGGACAGAAATTTATTCACTTCAAATGGAGAAACCAAAAAATATAACAATATAAGGAAGATAAAATATTCCACAACTGAACAAAAAACATAAGGAACTTTACACTAAGACTACAAACTTAAAAATGACGACAGAGCGACTCTTCAGGTGTTGAATACTAAACACAAAAACAACCCAATATGCACCGCCGAAGAAAAACAACAAAGCAACACTAGAATAGTCACGACTCTAGAATAGTCACGATTTCCACTTTTGGAATAAAATACAGTACAATTGCTGTAAGAAAAATATTGAAAATTACGCACTAAAGTTCAGAAGCCTAACTAACGAAAATTCCTTTAATAAATAAGCACAGAAAAAAGGACAAGAAACCTTCAAAAACATGAAATATCATTCACCTACGAAGCACTTGTTTGCCTAGGAAAGCAAACTGCATTCAATTTTCCCCTCGAGTGAAGTTACTCGCAAGCCGGCAAACGGGAACTACGAGCTATTTTAAAGAAGTTTTCAAAACATTTCAAGAAAATTACCGCATTTTACTAAACATGTAAAGTCGCTCAATTAAACGATTTTTACAATGTAAATTCACAATCAAATCTGTAATTTACTTTACCACTGAACTGAAAGAAGGACTTGAAAATCTAAACAAAAGTTGCCGGGTCCTTTCCAGATCTCCTTAGCTTTGAAAAAAACAAGTATGTCCTCGAACAAGGATTTCTTGCCTTCAAGCTCTCCAATACCTTCCATATACGCCATCGAGATTGAAGCAGTCCTTTTTCCCTTTCATGATAACCTGCTACAAGTCTTCATTCCAAGAATGTATTACAATTATCGTATTGAAAATCGAGCGAACGAGGAACCAGCCGCCATATTGTGTACTTCAGCAACAAGAAAAGATGGTACTCCACCTCCCCCGGTCGGGCTGTCTTGGGACTCCCGTCACCCTCCCCCAGAGTCTGTACGGACGGACGGACGGATGGACGTACGCTGACGTCAGAACCAAAATTTTTCGGATCAATGGGTTACCAAATTTGCTTACCCATGGTGCTCCGCGAGCTCCGCTATAATGCTATTTCATGCAGAATGAAACATTATTGCACTTATACCATTCACTCGGTTGGTCACATCAAAATCACTGTAAATCAATATTCCTCTACTGACTAAATACACACTCAGACAACAGACAAAATGCAAGACACTTACACAGATATAATAGTTTCTTCATCGCTCTTATTATCATCAAAACTTTCATCTGAAGTGGTTGACATCTGCTCATCAATCTCGTTGTAATCAAGGCTATCACCAGAAATGATTGAAGACTGATCGTCAAGACTAATAAATAAAAGAAATAAAAATGATCAACAAACACAACATATTTGCTGTCTTTCCACGACCAACCATAAATTATAATTTGTTGTCCCATTTTATAGTGTTTTTGTTTATCAATTTCAATTTGTAGTCTCTTGAACACAACAATAACCCAGTCAAATGCATCTTTACTGGTGGGTGACGACAGTGGCCATTGTAAATACATATTGATAACAAACCTTCCTGATACATCATCCATGTCCTCTTTATCAAAAGGATTTCCAACCAGACTGGCAAACAATGGATTGATGTTTTCTACTGTCCAGGAATATGTACTGTCTTCCATATGAGAAGGTGTAGTTGTGCGAATGGTGGAGACAAGAGAACACCTGAAATTACAAAATATAAATAGTCTAAGGGTCCTTTCCATTTGACATGGACTGCAACAGCTCCATAAAACTGGTGGAAGAAATTGACGGAACTGCCACAATCCATTTAAGAAATGACCAATCCTCCATACAAGATGGAACTTGTTTTTTAAATTATTGTTGTTCGTTCCATTTCTGCATCTGCAAGTTATACGAAGGTTGGTCATAGGAGGGCCCATTAGAAGGTTATTCCAAGTGCTCTGATGTGTGGTGCGCCATCAGCAGCCCCCAAAATTTTCACCAACTAATGGTTGTCAGGATAACCCTAACACTATTGTAACTATAAACAATAAATAAGAAACATACACAGGATCCATTTTGACTCCACTAACAGGGGAAATAGGCAACATGTTAGGTACAGACTGATGCGGCCTCACTGGAGTGGACTGAAATAGTGAACGCCTTCCATTTCCCGTCAGGTTGTGAATAAAAGGAAGGAGACAGTGCAGATTTGTATTAAGTCTTAGAGAAAATGCGGTAGTGTAGCACCTCTCAAAAGCTTGTATTTTCATTGGACAGCTATATGTAGCAGCTCTATTGTTTTTATGCCTCGTTCTTTGTTTCTTTTGTTTGTTCTATTGTTTAGCGGACTAATCGTGGAAGACCTTACGACAGCTGCTACATCGCCCAGAAAATGAGACTAAAATATAAACAACAAACTTCCAATTCACCAGCTTTCATTGTAATGTCTCATTATTTACTCTATCTACAATTGCATTGTCCTTAGTAGGGTTCCACCGGCTACTAGCTAAGACACATAAAAAAAATTGATTGATTGAGTGATTGATTGATTGATTGACTGATGATACATAAGCTTGTTGATCCCAGTAAATCAGCTCAAACGTTTGCGCATGAATGTTTTGTTTGTATGACAAACAAACTATTCACATAGTAAATTACAGATGATAATAGAGTACTTACGGTTACTGCTGCTTACAGTCGGTGAAGGTTCGCCATCGTCACGCAATCGACTAGCATCATTTCCACTATCGACATTTATGGAAGCATGTACATTGTAATTATGAAGCAGTAGTTCTGCAAATTCACTGTGTGTGACACCCTCAAAGCCAAAGTCTACTTTTCTCTAACACCAAAGGTCATATGTAGACTCTTTCAATCTTATCCGCGTGTTTTTTTCTGCAACACTAGGTCTTCCACGCTTCGGGGGTGAACGTGACAGGGGGCTACAATTTCTCGGTCTGTGTGACGGAAAACCCCTGGAACCACTAGCTCTGTAGGATGGTTACTTTCGGTGTTGTGATAGGCAAGACCCAGTTCGAAATGATGCTCAGTTTTTCATGCAAATGATTCACGTAAACTACAAGATCCATGTTTCCCAATCCGGTGTGTTTTTACATAACCAAATAAAACAAAGTTCGCAGCAGGAACAGTACAATGTTGTGAAATTTTTCACACGAAACATCGGGTGGAAGGAAATAGGAGACGTCTGCACGCAGGCTACACGTGTATCACCCACTGCTGGCCTGCGCCGTTTGCAAGCTCGTCAGCGATTGGATATTTGTTCTCTTCCGGTGGTTGTGGTGGTCAACCAATCAAAATGTCAGTTCACGTCGATTGCGTCATGCCTTCCAGTTGAAAGTCTGTCGCAAGCGTTCGAGTTGAAAGCTGTCGCTTGATTTTGCGGAGTGGTTTTTTAAGCGCTTTATATTGCTCGATCACGTTTAAAGGAGTTTGTTGGTTTGGGGAGGTGTTTCGTGTTAAATCTGTTCTTCAGTGGGGTTTTTTCCGTTCGTTTATAGTTTGATTGTTTTCTGTTTGAAATGAGCAGCCGTGGTCGTGGCTCTTGTCCAAAGTGTCACGAAGAGTATTTCAATCGCTGTAAGCCACCGAACTGCCCAAAATGTGGTTATTTTCTAGGTGGAACTTTCCATGGAGCTCGCAGAAAGGCCAAGTCAGCCAGTCCAGCCCTTGTGGAAGTGTGCCAGGGAGTGTTTTCCTGCCGAACGACTGGACGTGATGATCGCTGTTTTGTCACAAGTCGCGGCGATATGTGGCTATGTACGCGCGAGAAGTGCAAGATTTCTCGGTCTGTCCACGTAAACAGCGACATGGCCTCGCATTATGAATGCGAACATGTAGAGCAGGCCAAGAACACCGCTTCACTTCCTGTGGCCACATATCACCCAAGCATTGCAAATTATCCTTGCAGCGACACTGTTAGAAGCAAATTGTGCGAGGTTGTTTCGCCGCTTCCTGGCGACACCCCTCCGGTTGCTCAAGTATCTGAACAGTCTTTTGCAGTGTTTGGATTGCCCACAGCAAGCAACCCACTTGGTTTTTGTCATGTCAAAAAAGAGGCCAAGACCAGAAATGGTTATATTTGCACTGCAAAAGATTGCCGCAACTTCGCATCCAAAGCGAAGGGAACAACAGTTAAAGCCTGCTGTCTCCATCTTCATATCCTCTTCGCCTCATTGCAACAGTTTCCTTCTACAGATGCAGCATCTTCTATTGATCCATCTGCTGCTTCTTCTTCTTCCTCCTCTGAGCCATCTATTGTCGTTTCTACTCCTAATTCAGAGGACGGGTTGCAACGAAAATCAACGATTCTCCTGGCCGACAAAAGGCGCAGCCTGCCGTATCAGATTCCTAAGGACCTGCTGCGTGCCATAATGGCAAGAGACTCCTCCACATTATTTGGTGTTGAGGGATCATGGCCAAGTTTGTTCTTGCCCTCAGAGAACCATTGTGGACTTTGTGCTTAACCTCTAGGACCAGCTACAAACCACCCTGGCCAACAAAGCAACAGCACATATCTTATTAGTGAACTGAACGCTTTCACAAAAGTCGACATCAAAGTGAGGACATGTGGAAACAAGGAGTGTATGGCCATTCATCAACCATTCCCAGTGGATATCGGTAAGGTCATTACTATCATGTAAGCTTTTACTGGGTTTATTAAAAGTTAAAAATGATCACTGAAATCAATAAACTCTAACACGTACTTGCCATTTTTTTAATGCTCTCTTCATGGGTTTATTTCCAACAATATTTCTATAACTATAGTCACTTTGCTCCTAATCCATTTATATCAGTGAAATAAAACAGCCTTTGAGATTTCAAAGCTTCACCATAAATTAATAATTTTTATTGTCTTATTTAACTACATTCATGCTAGTATGAAAGAGGGGAATGTACAGTGTATATTATTTCTGTATCAATGTAATATTATTTGTTTCCTTGGGTAATTCAAGGTTACTCCGGAAGTAGTATATCCGGAGTTTAACAAATACCACCTGATTGTCAGGGGTTTATTTAAGAATTTTAAAGCTTCTTTCAGAATATTTAAGCGACGCAAGGAGCTTAAATATTATGAAAGAAGCTTTAAAATTCTTAAATAAACCTCTGACAATCAGGAAGTATTTGTTAAACCCCGGATATACTACTTAATCAATGTAATACCAGAGTTGTAATGTCAGCACAAAACATAAACCTTGAAGAGCTATTGAAAGAGCTTGGTCCAGAAACGTTACAAGCTTTAGAGCGATATTTTGCAGAAGACGCTCCTGCTGTTCGAAAAACTATTAATAACATATTGGATGAACCAATTTCTGAAAAAGTGGAAAAAACCTTTAATTCCAAAAAAATATCAACCAACTGCTCATTTTCGTAGAAGGGGGAGAAAAACACAAGAAATTTTGAGAAAGTTTGATCCAATTTCTCGGGAAACCATCCGAAATATTACAAATTATCAGAATGAAATTCTTGATTTATATGACATTACCGAATATGAGGGAGAAGAATCAAAAGGGTGGCATGATGGAAAAGAAATAAAAGGGCGCCGTTTCATAAGATGGCGTTTTATTCGAGATCTTGAAAAAGAACTTACACCCGATTTCATGACAAAAATAAGAGAGAAAGTTAACACATCTTTTTACGCAAGACATATTTTTCATACCAGCTACGTAATATTGAAGATGGTTCATTAATATCTATGTACACTAACATTGGCTCACCTTGGTTTAAACGTTTTTCTGATGTGGAAAAATGGTTGAGTGATCGGGAAAAAGTACGTCTAGACCCAGACAACATTAATAGACCAAACACAAAATGGGTGTTTGAATACCATAATAATGTTGATGTAAAGGTCGTTCTTGATCGTCAGCCCCTTTTAGGAACGGGACCATTACCAGAATGGCTGCGTAACCTTGCGCATAGTCGTAATATGTTGGCTTTAGACACTTACAGAGACAATTTATGTCTTTGGCGATGTATTGCGGTACACCGAGGATCAAGACCAGATCGAAGTACAACGGCAGCACGGGAACTTGCTAAGAGTTTCTATAACCTCAAAGCTATTCCACAAGACTGCCGAAAAACATCTTTAGATGAACTTGGTAAGGTAGAAAAACACCTAAATGAAAAACAAATTTTAAAAGATTGGTTGGGTATTCGTGTATATGAGCCAGAACGTTTGGAGGATGGTGAAGTAGTATGGCATCTAAGAAGGAACACCACCACCCAAATTAACAAATATTTTGACAATTGGAATGTATGAAGGGCATGCTTTCATTATAAAAGATATTACGAAGCTGGCAAAAATTTATGCATGTGTTCATTGCCGCTCAAGATTTACTAAAGCTTGCCACCTTCAAAGGCATGCCGAAAGGTGCTCCCAAGGGAAGACGGTGATTGAATGTCCGGCCGAAAAAGTTGAATTACCACAAACAGCTTTTGAGAAAGCCTTTTATCCAAAACATTCATCTTCTCCAGAATCTCTTCGTTGGCTTGAAAAAGAAGCATCACAACGTAAAATACACATTCACCACGCTGCTTGCGGACATGGAGGAGAAAGATGGGTTGAGCGTGCGCCTGTAGATGGTTATAACCGTGAAACGAAGACTGTTTTTCAATATCACGGATGTCATTGGCATGGGTGTCGAAAATGTTTTCCTTATGATCGAAATAGAATTATTACTCACCATGAACAAACACGAGAAGACAGATTTAAAGCAACTGTTGAACGTACACAAAAACTTCGAGCTGCTGGCTATCATGTAATAGAGGCATGGTCATGTGAAGTAGGAGAAATAAATATTAAGTTGCCACAGACACAAATACAAAGTTATCCACACGTGATAATGTATGACTTTGAAGCATACTTAGATAAAAATCAGCGGAAAGAACCAACAAAAACGCTAACTATCGAAAATAAACATGTACCAGTCTCTGTTAGCCTTGGCGACACTTTAGACAGAGAACCAACTCACATCTGTGAAAGAGACCCTAAGGTTTTGGTTCACAAGTTTATGAAAGAACTTGAGAGGCGTGAGAAAAACATTAGGGAACAAGTAAGAGCAGCCTTCATACCTGATTACATAAATATGCTTACAAAAACGCAGCGTTTTAAAATAGAAGAATGGTGTAATCAGGTGCCGGTTCTTGGGTTTAACTCTGGGACATATGATTTGAATCTTATCAGAGAATATTTCGCGGAACGTTTATCTGATACAACAGGTAAAGTAAAAGTTGCAAAAAATGGAAACAAAATTATGTTCATTTTGAGTAAAAACTCTCGCTTTCTCGATATCATAAACTACTTAGGTCCGGGTACAAGTTATGAGAAATGGGTGAAAGCCTACGAATGCGAAACTGTAAAATCGTGGTTTCCGTACGAATGGTTTGATAGTGTTGAAAAGCTTGATTTTAAAGGGCTTCCAAACTATGAGCATTGGTATTCAAAGTTGAAAGGGTGTTATCTTCTCACAAAAACAGAATTGGAGGGTTGTAAAAAGCGGTTTTTTTTTTTTTTTCGTCACTTTTTTTTCTTTTTTTTTAATATACTCAACTTAACAAAAGAGCTAGTTTACAAGACTAATACAAAGCATAAACACAGGAGCTAATTTACAGAACTAATACAAACACTTACAAAAGAAGGACTTAATTACAACTGAAACAATATAACACCTTACTTTGACAACAGGGCAAGTAGGAATATACAGTCAAAGTAAAATGACAAAGATAAATATACCTTTACAGTAGGCTCAAATGAAAAGGAAAAATAAAACAGACAAAAAAGTGTTGGGAAAAAAAAAGCACCTTAACCTGGTTCCTTTATTTTGATAGTGGTGCAAAAGCTACCGCATCGCCTATGCAGAGAGTGGTCCACTTTGCTTCATATTTTTTAAAACTAGAGTTTTTAATAGCCATTTGTCTTTCACATTTGACTCTACTTTCCAGTAAGGCAAGAAAGACCTTTATGCTAGGAGTCTCTGACAGATTTCTTGCGAGGTATACATGATATTTAGCAATAAGAAGATAGTGATTAAAAGCGTGAAGGCTGGTGTTCTCAGGTCTGTATCCATAAAGGATTTCCGACCAAGTAGGATTGAAATTTTCAGAGCGATTTGTATTCCACCATTCTATGACGTCTTCCCAAAAAAGTTTAACTTCGGGGCGTTCGCAAAACCTATGAAGAAGTGTTTCATTTTGACAGCGGCAGTGTTCGCAGTGTGGTGACTCTTTTATTTTCATTTTATACAGTGAAAGGTTGGTAGGTATGATGTTGTGCACGAGTTTATACTGAAAGCTTCTTAATTTATTTTCAACGGTGACTCTAAAAGGAAGTTCGTAGACATCCTTTACGTTTGACACTAGATTTCTTAGTGTGATTTCGACAATTGGGGGAGAGAAGGACCTTTCCGTAAGCATCAAACGGGCTTTTTTTGTGGAAACCATGTCATCGCTATTAGAAACAGCCTTTGAGAGTTCGCTAACACCACAGACAATGTTGCTCGTGATTTCATTTTTCCACGCTTTAGGGATAGCAGCAAGAACGCCTGCGTAGTCGAGGAAAGTGCATCGAACGCTGAATTTGCGTTTAAAACTTTCGAAAGAAAGGAATTGGTCGTGATTGTCGAGGAGATCACTTATTTTTAAAATGTCTTTATTGACCCATGTTTTGTAATATATCGTCTTACCATTTGTTTTTATAAACCGGTTGTTCCATAAAAATTCTTGTTTGAATTCGTTTGCATTTAGCGGTTCCTTGAAATTCAGTTCTTGCCACACCTTTAGAATATTTTTATAGAAAGGTGGTAAATTTTAGGTCGAAATTACAAATTTTTAGGTCGAAATTACATTGAAATAGGAAAGCTCCTCCGACTTTGCTTAATAAGGAATCAAGGCGGGCACACCAGTGACTGCCGGCCGATTCGCAATAACGATTTACCCAGGTAAACTTGAGAGATTTTACGACATCCTCGAAGTTAATCATATTTAAACCGCCTTTGCAGACTGGGCCAATCAACGTTTTTCTTTTAATTTTATCAGGTTTGAAATTCCAGATAAAGGAGAAGATGGTGCTGTTGACCTCTTTAACGAATTCGGCAGGAACGTTTAAGACGGAGCAGCAGTAAACAAGTTTGGCGATTGCTAAATTCTTTACAATGGCTATTCTGCCTAGGATGGTTAGATGTCTTTTGCACCAGATGTTAAGAACTTTTTTAAGTTTCGCAAGCTTTTCTTCAAAGTTTAATTTAATTCCAACATTAGCGTTGTAAGGGAAAGTTATTCCAAGTGCAGTGACATATTCTTTCGGCCACGAAATAGCAAAAGGAACGTCTTTTCCTAATCTGCTTTTCCAACGACCTAGCCACAGACCCTCAGTTTTTGATCTATTAATTTTCAGACCTGATAGATTGCTAAACTGATCAAGGAGAGCAAATAGAGACACTGCAGAAGGGTCGTCGCGGATAAAGGCGGTGGTGTCGTCTGCATACAAACTAAGTTTAGTGATCTTATTCCCGTTTTCAAGACCTTTAATGGAATCGGTGATTCTTATTTGGTGTGCAAGTGGTTCTAAAGCGAGAACGAAGAGCAATCCTGAAAGAGGACACCCCTGTCTCACTCCTCTTTGTAAAGAAAAAAACTCAGAAGAGTGACCATTGTTAGTAACGCAGCTAGAAATATTGCTGTAGAATGTGCGAATCCAGTTGAGAAAGCCTGGGCCAAAGTTCATAGTGTCGAGAACCTTAAAAAGGTAGTCCCACTCTAAGGAGTCGAAGGCCTTTTCAAAATCTAGAAAGAGTATCATACCTTCCTTATTTTCATATTGTTCAATTATGTCTGTAATTAGGCGGATGTTTTCACCGATGTATCTGCCTTTAATGTACCCTGTTTGGTCCCGCTCTATTAACAGAGGGAGTACCTTTTCTAAACGCCTTGCAATACATTTCGTTGCTAATTTATAGTCGGTATTTAAGAGAGAGAGGGGGCGCCAGTTTTTAAGCAGTAAAGGATCTTTGTTTTTTTTTGGGATCAGGGAGATGATTCCTTGTCTCTGCGAGATAGAAAGCTCCCCCAGTAAGGCGCCATGGTTGAGACACTCAATCAGAGGGCCCGACAGCTCCTTCCAGAAGCGTAGATAGAACTCTGCAGATAAACCGTCCGTGCCCGGCGACTTATTATGTTGAAAAGTTTTTAAAGCGGCGAGGCATTCTTCTGCGGTTATTAAACCTTCGCAAAGGCTTTGTTTCTCGTCGTCCAGTCTAGGTAGAGATTCATATTCACAGAAAGATAATGGGTCTACAGCTGCTAGCGGTTTTTGAGAGGTATAAAGCTGGTTGTAAAAGTTTTTCATGGCCCTTAAAATGGACGTTGGGTCCTTAACAGTAATACCCTCGAGCGTCTTTAATTTTGTGATATGTCTTTTTTCATAACTTCTTTTTTCTAGGTTAAAGAAGTATTTGTTACATTTCTCACCCAACTCGTACCATCTTGCTCTGCTCCTAATTATGGAGCCTTTGGTTTTCTGCACAGCAATTTCGTCTAATTCAATTTTGAGTTTCTTGGCCTCGTTTGCAAGGGAAATGTTTTCTGGGAATGCGTCGATACGTGAGTTTATTTCGTCTAATTTTTGGGAAAGATTTTGTTCCGAGTTTCTTTCTGCGTTAGCTTTCCTTTTGGCAAAACGGATGGCGAACATCCGAATCTCCATTTTTAACATTTCCCAATAAAGCCTTTTGTCAGCAGTACCTTTGTGTTTTTCACAAGCATGTTTGATAATAAAGCTCATTTTTGTGACAAATTCTTCGTTCTCCAGAAGAGAATTGTTAAACTTCCAGTAACCTGGTCCTCTTTTTTCCTGTGTTTCCTCTGGTTTAATTGAAATAATGACGGGGGAATGATCTGAGTCGTAGAACGCGCCGATGTCGGTTTTTGAAACCCGATCTAATAACTGTTTTGAGATGAGCCAAAAGTCTAGCCTACATCTGATCTTCCCTGAGCAGTTTTTCCAGGTATATCGTGTTTCATGTGGATGTTGTTTTCGCCAAGAATCGACAAGGTCGTAGTTGTTGCAGAGATCCTCTACCGTTTTGATAACATTTTTTTAACCTGAACGTCTTACCTCCAAATTTATCTAAAGCGGACAACGGACAATTGAAGTCTCCGCCAATCAAGACTCTGTCAGTTTGGCATTCACGGATGGAATCGGTCATCTTTCTAAAGAAAGCGATTTGCTGGGTTTGGTCATTTGGGGCGTAAATGTTAACAAAGCAAAATTCGTTCTTGCCAATAGTTGTGTTTACAACCAAGAACCTACCATTTTTATCTCGTGTAACATTTGTCACCTCTTTACATAAGGAGGGTCTGAAAAGGATCATAACACCTCTGCTATGTTTCGAACCGTGCGCAAAAAAGATTTCACCGCCCCACTCAGCTCGCCAGAATGCCTCCAAACTAGCGTCGCTGTATGTCTCTTGAAGGAAAATTACGTCAAATTTTTTAAGATGGAGCCACCGAAAAAGCTTTCTTCTTTTGATGGATTTGTTAAGGCCTCTTGCGTTAAAGGAAACTGCATTTAGGTCCATGTTGAGGTTAGATTTATGAATTTCATTCCCGAGAGATATTCGTGTACCGCACTCTGCAACACTTCGATAGCGTTTAGCTTTGCAATCGGAGTCTTTATAAGAATGGTATGTACATTGCAATTAAAGAAGGAAAAAGTTAGGTGAAAATGGATTGTAAATAAAAACAAAAGTACGCTACAACTGACACTTAACATAAAAGGAACACTAATTAAGCTGCGAAGCAGCTTATTGTGTAGGAGGGAAAAACGAAAAACATTATTGAATAGCAATAGGTTGCTATGCCAAGACATACAACACCCTCCCACAAAAACTCTCCGCAAAGATTAGATTAATAAGTGAAAGCAAAGGATGGCGAGGCGTCGAAAAAAAGGGAAAGCTTACATATTAGCATAATTGGCGAGGGAGAAAAAAAAGGCTTTATGATAACAAATTAGAGGCAATTTCTTAGGTCTTCGGCATTGTAGATTCTAATAGCAGGATCGCTTTGAGACTTTCTAATAAAAATTTTACCGTCCACAGTCCATGCGTTCTGCCAGTTATGATCTTTTTTGAACTTTCTTGCTTTAGCAAAAAGATCGCGCCTGTAGTTTGTTAGATTTTCGTTAATATAAACAGCATCTGTGTTATTGAAAAAGTTTTTCAGACTTACTGATTTAAGATGTTTTCTTGCTTTGTAAAGTTCGCTTTTCGCTCTGTAGGACCTGAAGCGAACTATGATTGGTTTGGGGGCGTCTGGGCTTCGTGAAGACATCCTGTGGCATATGTCTATGTCGTTATCGGTGATGTGAACGTTGACCACTTTGGCAAGCTTGATGACTTTGTCAGCGACATTTTCTTCCGGTGACTCGGAAATTCCGTGGATTTCAAGGTTGTGTTTTCGAGTATATTGTTCTAGGTCATCAAATTGATTGATAGCTGTTCCGAGATCGCTGGTGAGATCATCAATTTCTTGATAAAGGCCATCGATTTCGTCTTCGGCCTTTCGAACTGCTCGTTTGAGCGAGTTCACCTCAGTCTTCAAAGCTTCGTTCTTCGTCTCTAAGCTTTCGACTTTGCTGACATGAAATTCGAGTGACTTTTGAAGCTCGTTGTAAAGGTTTCGAAGTGCTCGGTTCTCTTTGAGAAGCTCGTCCGTATTTCTTTGTATTTTGTTAAGGGCGCTCCAGATACCTGCCAGATCGTTCTGTTCGGACATCAAGTACTCTGAGGTCTTTGCGGTTTTGTTTGGTGGTATTTCGGGCGAGCTGCTGCTGCTCGATCTTTCACCTCGCTTCCCTCCGATAGAACGCGGTGTTTCCTCACATACAACTGGTTTTTCTGCCATTTAGTTGAAAAGCGGAGAGTTCAGGCAGCCTACTCGAAAAAGACGCTGCCGTCCATCTTGACTCACTTGCGTAAAAAGCTGTTTGAAGAAAAAGGGATGAAAACCTTCACAGACTGGTTGCGTTATTACAATAATCTCGATGTAGCTCCTGGACTCGAGGCGCTGGAAAAGATGCGTGCATTCTACACCGATAAAGGAATCGATATTTTGAAAGATGCTGTAAGTATCCCAGGTGTAAGTTTACATTACTTGCTTCGTGGATGTGTTGAGAGGGGCGCAGAACTTTACAGCCCTTGCAAAGAAGCGTATGAGATGTTGAAAGAAGCTGTTGTTGGAGGACCGAGCCTTGTTTTCACAAGATATCATGAAGTTGGAGTAACCAAGATAAGGTCCCATCGAATAGCAAAACCTCTTGTTTGTAAAAATATCTTAGGTTATGACGCCAGTGCTTTGTACTTGTCAACCATGGAAAGAGACATGCCTTGTGGAAAAGGAAAGGTTGTGCATTACAATAAAGATGATGTTCCAATTATTTCACAAAGGCTCAAAGAAGGAAAATGGTTTGGATTCGCGGAAGTCGATATAGAGATTCCAAAAACCCTGGAGCCAAAATTTGAGGAAATGTGTCCTTTCTTCTACAACAAAGAGGTCCCTGTTGAAGCTGTGCCGCAGCATATGCTTGACTATCTTAAACGAACAAAAAGGAACCGCGGAAGCGGAGAGAAGTTAGTGGGAGCATTGACGGCAAAGAAGATATTATTATACGCACCACTTCTTAGATGGTATCTTGAGCATGGAGCAGTGATCACAAATG
The DNA here is from genome assembly GCA_964030785.1 of Siderastrea siderea. Lineage (NCBI taxonomy): Eukaryota > Metazoa > Cnidaria > Anthozoa > Scleractinia > Rhizangiidae > Siderastrea > Siderastrea siderea. Next base: position 9,824,927 of record OZ034976.1, read on the forward strand.
TTTATCGGACAATTGATTACCAACCAACAAAAATATTCACTTGGTTTGTGGAACAAGTGACTGAAGCGCGTAGAACTGGAGATAGAGAAAAAAGCAAGGCGCTGCTGGCTGAGATATTCAAACTGTTAGGAAATAGTGGGTATGGAAAGCTCATAGAAGCCTTGGAGAGGCAAACAAACGTTATTTACACCAAAAACGAAAAGGTTGTCGACAGAGCCATGAGAAGCGCATTTTTCAGTGATCTAGATGAAATTGGGGAAGCGTATGAGTTGGAAAGTAGAAAGCCAAGGATTACAATTAGAAGACCATTTCAGGTTGGAATTGCTGTATATCAATTGGCAAAACTTCGAATGCTTGAATTCTATTATGATTTTCTTGACAGATATTTTGACAGAAAAGATTTCGAATTGATTCAGATGGACACAGACAGCAATTACATGGCAATCAGCGCAGAAAAGTTGGAAGACATCGTCAAACCAGAGTTAAAAGAAGAATTTGAGGCAAAAAAGAAAAAGTGGTTAGCTTGGGACAAATGGAGCAGTCGCACACCAGGCCTTTTTAAACTTGAATTTCAAGGAAGAAGAATGATTGCTCTTTCTTCGAAATGTTATTTCGGTGAAGAACATGATTGTAAAAAAATAAATTAAGCAAAAAAGGGGTATCGAAGATACAAAACGAGATAACGTGGCAGCGTTTTAAAAAAGCTTTGGAAGGCAGCAAGGACATAGCAACTAATAGAGGTTTCAGGATGCGGGATGGACAGATGGTCACTTACGAACAGCAGAAGCTGGGGTTGAGTGCTTATTACGATAAACGGTGGGTATTGGAAGACGGTATTCACACAGAACCGATCGAGTTTCATTGTTAATTTTCTGGTGGTAGTTGTGTATCTGGAGGGACAACCAAAAGCTCTTCGCGGACAAACCAACGTTTTGGTCCGTCAAATAAACAATAGATAACCGGAGCGTCTGGTTTTATCATAATTCTTTCAATCTCGTAAAAATTCAAAGACCAGATTGGGTCGGTTGCTCTTCGCCGACCACCTTCAAGTTCACCGGGTTGATATAGATAGCGAACACTTAAACCGGATGGGAGCTTTTTTTCGTTCACACCAACAGGTCTCAAATAAGGTGTCGAGGGTTTGGATGGAACAGTTTTCTTTTTGATGGCATCAACAGGTTTCTGCCCGGTCAGTCGAGTGACTTCTTTATTCAAAGCTGAAATAACAGCTGGCAGTCGGGTCACCCATTCAGTCGATCTTTTGTCGTCTGGGAGGCGCAATTCAACCCCATATTGGTGTCCAAACAGTCGTTCAGCCAGAGTGCGGTTGAATCTTTCAACGATAGCTTGATCACGGTGAATGTCCACACGACCACGTCTAACTTCAACATTATGTTTCGAAAGCAGTTGATTCACAGCACCCATGAACTCACGACCAGGATCGACCTGAAGCAGTTTCGGCCACTTCAAAGGACCACGACTATATATCCGTTCCAGAGCAGCTGCGACTTCTTTGGCCTCTTTTGTGGTCAACGGTTCGGCCTCTTTGTATCGAGAGGCCACATCAACCACTGTGAGGGCATATTTAAAAGTTTTACGGGAGCGTGGTGGGCGATCGTGTGGGAGATACAGAAGATCGGCTTGGTGAACTTTGTTTGGAACAGGAACGTCAAATTTCGGTCTTGGAATGTAACGTGGGGCTGGTAAATAAACTTGCCAAAGAGCTTGCTTCATCAACCAGTTTTGAGCCACATCTTCCGAAACTTTTGCTGCCTGGGCTAATTTCTTAATCGCTGCAAACCCTTTCCAATACCCTTGCGGGCTGTAATAAATTTTGACAACTTATTTAAAACGCGTGAGCTCATTGTATACTATACACAATAAAAAATGGACGACCCGTTTGGTTGTTTGCAAGGTGAGAAAATTTCGTCGAAAATGATTAAAGAAATGTTGCAAAAAAATGAAATAAGCCTGTTATCAAAAAAGATTGATCGTTGTCCTTCATGCGAAGAGCATGAAGGACTGTCATGCATGCCAAAAATGTGGTAGAGTGATTGAATGTGATGATTATGAATATTTTGAAGAAGGAAATTGGAGAAGAAGCTCCGATGCTCTTCCAAATAATGATTATTTAAAAAAATTTTTGCGGAAATGTAACATTTACCAAATGTTTTCTTCCAGCGAGATAGATTTTCTTGGTAATGTTATTGCTCAATTTCAGAAGATGTCCGGTAAGTCAGTGAACTTCCACTGTTTTCTATACAATTATTTTGAAAAAGTACCCTCTGAATGCTGGCCCAACAAAAAACAAATAATAAAAACTCTTTTTCTGCGCTTTCTAAAAAACTTAGAAAGCTGGTGGCAAGCAAAAAAACAGTTTGATAAATGGTGGTTGAAAGCCAATCAAGGTTCTTCATAAACATTTTCATATTTGCCTGTTTTTGGATTTTTCACCAAACGCATAACAGTACCCTTTTTCGGATGAGTCCAAAATTTCTTGCTTGTGACACCAGTTGGACCTGTGAAAGCATTTTTCGCAATATCACCTGACCAATACCGATCAAATACATGTTCTGTGGAAGGAATCATTTTTTTTGTCAAAGTTTCAGCAAATTTTATTGCATCCAACGGTTTGTCCAAAACACCAGTTCCTTTTTGTTTTTTCAAACCCAACTCTAACTTTTGTTTAGCATTAATTGCATTTCTTGCAACCGCATGACCCCACTGCCTTTGTTTGTAAGGAACTGCGTCAAGAGACTTTGTTTTTACATTTTTTGAGATTTTCACCATATTTTTTTTCACGGTTGGAACAAACATCATAATCAACATCATGTTGCATTGCAATCGCATCTGTAGCACCTGTGGGTTGTTGATATATTTCAAGAATTTCACCCGTTTCTGGATTGAATTTAACCTGCTTTTCAAGAGGATTGTATGGCCCTGTGAAATTATGTCCTGGCAATGTCCAACCATTTTTTGGTTTCGGAAATTTTCCAATTGCAGCATGTATATCAAATCCGGCGCCATCCAAATCAGGTTTGTCAGTTTTGTAACGTTGGTTTGGTCGAACTTTAGTTGAAAGTTGATCCAACATTTCACTTCCAACTTTTTGAATTACTGGGCGGGCTTTGTCAAGAGTGTAATTTATTGCTTTCTTTTGCAGTTTTGGATCTCTCATAGCTTCAGAAGCATAATATCTTCCAGCTTCAACACTTTTTTTTGCAAGATATGGGATTCCTTTTGTAATTGCAAGATCACCAACTGCCATAGCAACGTCGCCAAACATACCACTGCCCTCCGCAAGGGAGGGCTCACCTAGTTTCCCGGCAAAAAACTTGATTTCATTTTTGCACAACTTGCGCACTTTACTTTCAAGAGTTTTCGATTGTTCTTTGTGATTATAACTTTTTCGGTCCCCTTTACATTGGGTGTGTGCCGCTTTTCTTTTACACAGTACACTTTTTCCATTTTATATAGTTATGAAAAATAATTTTTCACTATTTCCTCATTTTGAAGTAAATCGTTGGAGAACATTTTCAAAATATTGGCAAAACTTGTTCCTTTATTTCTTTCGTTTAAAAAGAGAAGGCAGTAATAACCACATCTCACACTTTGTTCCCATTGAATTTGGTTGTCATTTCTGAAAAAATGTGTCATCCCATGCATTGACATTTCTTTTTCCCATTCCAAAGGTGGTGGAAGCCCAAATGAATCGAAATACTCGTAAAGACCTTTTCCTTTTGACCAACAACATACCCAGTGAGTTCCCAAACTTCCAAAATCATCCAAGTTGATAATACATGGAGAATGAAACAAAGGTTTTGTTGCGTTTCTGCTAAAAATACCTTTGATGGGGATTTGTAAAAATTTGCACCATTTTCTCAGGTCAATGTTGGAAAGAAGTTTATGTTCAAATTTTAGTTTTTTTTTAAACGATAATAATCCTCCCAAGTTCCATAAAAAGGTGGAGGTTGAATTTGCATCCCTTTACCTTTTGGTATTCCTGGTGATCGTCTTGTTCGTGGTGGTGGCGGTGGTGGTTGCGTTTGCATACCTTTTCCAATTATTTTTCTGACCAAATCAAGGGCCAAAGGTACTCCGATAGACGCCAACATACCAAGGAAACCGCCGTATTTTGCGCCGCCTCCTTTCACCAAACCTTGGCCAACAAGATATTGTTTTGCCGTCTTTTTTTGAGCAGGAGTCATTCGCTGGACAAGTTTATAAAGCTCAATTTCCTTCGGACCAAAACCCTTTCCGAATATCTTTTTCAGCACCTTTTCAGCGCCAAAACTCAAACCTGCACTTGCTAATGCTCCAAGAGCTGGCTTTATCAAAGGTTTTGCCAAACCTAACATAGCAGAAAACAAATTTCCACCACGCTGCGCAGTGTTCTGAAGCTGAGTTTGGCTAAATTTTATTTCCATTCCTTTACCTGCCGCTGAGGTTTTCTTCAGTCGCGAGATTTGAGTTTTAGTGAGAAGAAGTTCGTCACCGCGTCCAACTTGACCTGGTTTAACTCTCAGAATAACAGCTGTCTTCGAAACATAAGCTTTTTGAAGTTTCTTTTTCTGACCATCAGTCAGTGCGATTTTGAATGGATGATAAGTTGTGCTCATTGTGTATATTATATTCAGATTTTTTTTTTTGAATTTTCATTTACAAACCGGCGACAAGCTCATTACCAATTTGCTTCAGCACGAATTCTTCTTCATTCAAAAGCAAAGCGAAGATAATGTAATCTTGAGCGTCAGCGGCTTCATTCAGTCTGTAATGGAATTCGAGCTTTTTCGGGTCGCCTGTCACACTTTCTTCAGTGTTTCGTAGATCAAAATAGATAATTGGGTATAACTTCTCAAAATTTGAAAGCTGCAGCTGAACGCCGGTGTTGTAGTCGTTTTTTCTGTATCGGAAATTGATCAAATCATTCAAAATTCTTATTTTAAAATCATGGTCATAATCAAGCTCAGGGTAAAATTTTGTACCGTAATGAAGGCGGCAAGTGTTCAATCTTGCTGAGTCATCACCATCGATATCAAATGTGTCAAAGATGTAAGAGTTGTACCTGTAATCATTTTGTTTCCGAGTTTGTTGAATAAAGACAAAAACATGCTTGGGGTTTTTTACCCCTGGTGTAATTAACCACATACCATTCGCATCCCTTCGGGAGCTGCTGCTATGCAAAGTTTCATTCAAGTATTTCCATTGGGTTGGTTTCAAGAAATTTTCATTGACCAGTTTTTGTCCTTGACCAGTGAAATGTAATTGTGGGGCCCATAACTCAAATTTACGAACAACAATTCTTCTTAGATCTGTGTTATTGTTTTGAAAAATCATTTCTTTGTCGTTTTGCAGTTCAATTTCAAACTCAAGTTGCATTGGTGGCAGCAATTTATCGGAAAGACCTTCGAAGAAAGAGTATCTGTTTAAAGGGATAATAGTCTGAACCATTAAACCTCCATGTGATAGAAGCGCCCTTGCCCGCATTCCAACGTTTGTCGCATTGCCATCATTGTCTGTGGTAGCGTCAGAGTCAAGATACCAAAATTGGTTTTTTGCAACACTTCTTGAAAAATCATCTGAAAAATCAAGCAGATTTTTGATGAAAACACCTTTGTGAATATCGTTTGCCTCGTACAATTTTTTCCCTGATGAAATTACTTTCAAACTTTTGATCAATGAGAAAGAACCGTTAATAGGAGCTGATTCAGTGTCAGCAGCAATGTTAGCTCCGTTTGCTTTTGCTTCAAACTTGAAATCAACTCGAAAATAAGCGTTGTACCAGTCATAAAAATTGTCCCGGTCTCTTACGGTAAATTTGTGGTTTGACTTTGTTTGAAATTGGTTATTTCCAGGGAAGGTGAGTGGGGTGTTTAAATTAATTTGAACGTATTTTGTCTCTTCGAGGTATGGTTTACTTCTGAACATGTTGCAAGTGCTTATTAGTAGTAAGGGGCAGCGGTATGGGATAATGAATCAAAAAGGCCTACCCCCCAACTTTTTGGGCCAATGAGAGACTAGTGCCATTCCTTTTTATCATGTGATCACGGTCATGAGAATGAACCAATGAGAGAAGAGGTCAAAGGTCATTTGGATTGGAGGGGTCAAAGGTCATTTCCGGTTCAAAGGTGTCAGTCCGGAAGTGAGGCCATTTCCGGTTCAAAGGTCCACTGACATGACCGGAAGTGACGTGGCAACCGGAAGTGACGTGGAATGTGGAGGTCATGTGATTTGTTTTGTGAAACCGCTGAGCAGTAAAAAAGGATGGCGGGCTCAGATTGGGAAACCGCTGAGTTCAATAACAAGACACAGAGTTGTTTTCAACAAGTTTAATGAGCAGATCAATAACTAAGTGGTGAGCGGACATTGACCGCAACAAGTTTGATCGGGTGGGATGCTGCAACCGGCTTCGAGACAACTGGGACAGGGTGGTTGATATTTCCAAGTGGTATCTGTGGGTAAGACTTGTCCGCAAATCTGACAGGGATCTCGAATATCGTCTCGTTTGCACCAATGAAGGGAAGGAAAATCAATACCAGGTAGATCTTGTGAGGAAGAGGAGGTTTTGGGTAGATTGTCATCGAGATGTTGGAACCAACGATCGAGGGCTCTTTGTTTGACTTGAAGGTCTTGATTTTTTTCTTGGTAATCGCCTGGATAGTAGCAGCCTTGATGAAAGTGTCCTTTGCACCAGGCTTTAACAAAAGCATGTGTGTCGATGGAGACTTTGGGTGAATTGTTACAGAGTAGAAGTCCTTCGGTGTTGCGTCGTTGTTGAAGGATGGCATCAACGTTTAATGGAGTAAAATGTTGATAGATGGTACAAGAGGAGGAGGGATTTTCTTGATGATAGCGTGAATGGGCCAAGACGACTTCTCCTTTGTATTTTTTTTTGCCAATGTTATCAGAGGGATGATAGTTGACTGGCATTTCTTGGAGGAGTAGATCAATTTTGGTGCCGAGATTGAGATTGCGTACTCACATGCAATAGCCCTTATGCATGTTTATGTCAGACTAGATAATTTCACCACCAAGCCTCGCTTTCAGAGTAGAAACTTGCCTATTTTACCACGAACAAAATCCCAAAGAAGCAAAAATGAAGAGAATATCCACGTGCAATGTGCCAGAGGATGAGAATAATTTAGTGCAAACGAGGCTTGGTGGTGAATTTTAGGCAAGTGACGTAATCATGCATAAGGCCCATTGTCCATCCACTATTACAAAGCAGAACTCTTATCCCGTGAGGCCTTTTTGGGTGGAAGAACGAAACCTATGGTATGTTGATTGCCTTATGTAATTCCGGACTGACTACTCAGACATCGATAGGCAGTGAGGGAGGAACATAGTCGGCCCCTAGACCATGAATGACTATGCCCTTGTCCATCAGATGGACTACCTCGATGTCAACGAGCCGTTACAGTCAGCACATCGTTGGACTGTGGAAAAAAGAAATACAGAGAGTGAGTAAAAATAAATCAAATAGTCTTTCGGGTAGAAAATGATTTTTTCACAACAACGCGGGGAATGGGAAAACATTGGCGGCCAGAGCGAAGACACCATGGTAGAGGTCAAAGGTCAAGTTGGGTTAGGGTTAAGGGTTTGAGGATGCAACCGGTGCGTTAAGCTTTTCGCTGTTTTCAAAAAAGAAGCCGCTCGCTCTCTTCCCGGAGAAAATGCGAGTTGTCATCTCGCTTGTCTCACCGCGTTACAGTCAGCACATCCTTGGATTGTGGAACAAGAAATACAGAGAGAGTAAAAAATAAAGGAATAAAATATTCTTTCGGGTAGAAAAGGATTTTTTTCACAACAACGCGGGGAATGGAAAAACATTGCGAGCTAAACAGAACCGCGATGGTTCGCTTAAAAAATATTTTTAGCCGGCAGCGAAACACAACACTTACCTCGTGTTAAGCTTTCGCTGTTTTCAAAAAGCCGCTCGCTTTCTTCTCGGAGAAAATGCGAGTTGTCATCTCGTTTGTCTCACCGCTTTACAGGCAGCACATCGTTGGACTGTAGAAAAAAGAAATACAGAAAGTGAGTAAACATAAATCAAATAGTCTTTCGGGTAGAAAAGGATTTTTTCACAACAACGCGGGGAATGGGAAAACATTGCGAGCTAAACAGAACCGCGATGGTTCGCTTAAAAAATATTTTTAGCCGGCAGCAAAAAAAAACAACACTTACCTCGTGTTAAGCTTTCGCTGTTTTCAAAAAGCCGCTCGCTTTCTTCTCGGAGAAAATGCGAGTTGTCATCTCGTTTGTCTCACCGCGTTACAGTCAGCACATCGTTGGACTGTGGAAAAAAGAAATACAGAGAGTGAGTAAAAATAAATCAAATAGTCTTTCAGGTAGAAAATGATTTTAGCCGGCAGCGAAACACAACACTTACCTCGTGTTAAGCTTTCGCTGTTTTCAAAACATCCATTCGGCGGCTTTTACAGATAAAAATCTCCCACTTTTTTTCGCTGACATCTTAGCTGTCATGGTTTTGTTTGTAAAGCCGAGGGTTGCTGGGGTAAAGCGATGAATAAATCTGTGAAATAACTGTCGTAAATCTCCCTGACCTTCCTCCATCTTGAAAAAAGTAAGAATTTGGGCGTACGTTTGCTGCTTCTATAGCAAACAGTATGACCTTATTTGGTTAGGATTGGTTGTGATTGGTCAGTCCCATTCAGGCCATGGTCAAGGTCCAAGGCCATGGTCAAGGTCCAAGGCCATGGTCAAATTGCAATCAGAAGCAGAGCGCATGTCTACGCGGGCGGGCAGCGGCGGCGGGCAGCGGCGGCGAGCGCGGGCGGCGGCGGCGGGCGCGCGCGGGGGAATCGGCGGCGGCGGCGCGCGCTTGGCGCGCGCTGTGGGGGAAACCAAGATTTTTTTTAGTGTGAGTTCGAATCCCGGTCGGGGTGGAAAAAAATTTTTTTTTGAAAAAAGCATGGAAATTTTTTTTTCGGGTCGAAGCGAGTAGGAGACAATGGAATGAAGAGTGTTTCTTGGGGATTTGGCTGGCAGGTTTTTTTGGGTTAGAAGCGATCGAGTTCGGCTCGGTTTGAAAACAAAAATCCTTTTTTTTAAAAAAACAGATAGTTGATTGGTTTTACTTGGATAACATAGGTTTTTTATTCATGTCAAGGGAAAAAGGATCGTGGGCTCAGATCAGAAAAAGAGAGGTACAATGACATAGGGAATACATAGGGAATACATAGGTAGTACATAGGGACTACATAAGGAAAAAGGGATCGCGGGCTCAGATCAGAAAAGAGAGGACATTTCGTGACGCTTACATGACGTAGGTAAATAGCCATCTGGCTAGGGTGGGAAGCCGCTGACCAGTGATGAAAAAGGGATCGCGGGCTCAGATCAATGACGGCCAGATTATGCAAATCTTTTTGGATTTGTTCCTTGAGTTCTTTGTGTTGTGTGTTTTTCATGATGGCGGCTGCTTCTTCTTGGATTTTTTCTTTGTAATGTTCGGCAATGTCTTCCAGATCATAACCTGCTTGCAGACCTTGTCGCAGCAGTTCTAGTGCTGATAAAGATGGTTTCAAGCTTGAGACTGGATCCATTGGTAAAACAAATAGGTTTCTTGTTTGGGACAATGGTGGGTGGGTTTCGCGTGACGACCGCAGGTTAATCCTTCATCAAACCCCATGGCGATGAGTTTCTCGACTTTAGGACATCCAAAGTCTTCCAAGTTGACACAAGGAATTTGGAGCTCGTCGAGAAGGTCCTTTTCTAAATGGCCTCCCTTGTAAGCGACCATGGTTCGCTGCTGTGTTCTGGAACGTTGATAGGCGACGTCGATAAAGGGTTTGATCATATGTTGAGGTAAAGCCTTTTCTTGCGGGGTCGATTCAAAGCGTAAGCCGTGAATATGATAGTAGACATAGTTGACCGTTTTACGATCTCGCTTTTCCAGCGAGACGTAAGGCAGCGTGTTTTCCAAAAACCAGCTAAAACTCCCGTGCGATACACTGTAAAGACCTAGTTCTCTGACAATATACGGATGATGTTTGACTTTATAGCCATCCAAATCCACAATCATACAGATTTGTTCCATGTTGTCTTCTGTCTAAAAACAGAATTGATTTGGTTTAACTGTCACACCTTAAATAGGTACAGACTTGCCCCATGACGTCATAACCGTCTTTGTCGGTAGATTGCTTGTCGGAACATGTCGAAACATACCCGTTGACATCACAATCCACACCCACCTTGTTTTGTATATAGAAATTTTATTGCGCGCTTTTTCTAAAGGGAAAGATCAAAGATGCTCGGTTGTTTTCTCTATATCTCGTCAAGTTTTAAGGATTGGTTTCTTTACAAGACACACTTGTACCTGTGTAAGCAGTTGTATGAACCTACTGACTTACCGGAACCGACAGACGATCCTTTACAGGCGATTGAACTCTGTCAAGGGAATATCGGGCGTTGGGTCGTGTTTATGGTCTGGTTGGAAACCTGTCCGAGCGCGTTTCCTTGTTTTTAAGGAGCCTTGGGAGGTCAAGGTCCTTTCATAGGTATAAAAAAGGCAACCATGGGCTATTTTGTTGTCACCATGAGTTTCTACATCACCCTCCTCAGTGATCAAGCGCAAGGCACGGGGCAAAAATTTACTGCCAGACTTCCTCATTCACACTATCTGGTAGAAGATGATTGGGAAGCGGCCCTGGTTCATATCTCACACCCTGGTTTTAATCAACAATTGGAAGATCAAACCAAGCAGAATTGGACGCAAGAAGATAGTCAAAAACACTGGATGAAAACAGATATCAGATACGTGCCAAAACGTGCTGAGGGAACGGCTCCCATTCAAGTCACCAAACAAATCCATTTACCCCCAGGGTATTACCACAATTTGAAAGAAGCATGGATCGCCATCGCGTACGAAATGGAAAAACAACACATGGAAGTCATGATGGATATAGCCAAAATGGACGTGGACGATCAAGCTAAACGACAACAACTAGCCGCTCTCAACCTGGCTCAACCCTACGTGAAAATCACCAATACAGGCACCGCCTCCGAATTAGATTCGTTGTATGTACTCATTCCAGCCAACATGCAATTTGAAATGGAATGGAAATTCGCTCAACTGATGGGACTTGTGAAAGATGGAACGCCGAGTGAACGCATCGTCCAAGAAAAAAATTATCTGGTGAAACATATCGTCGATTACGACGATCGACACAAATGGACACCAACCGTCGGTCCTGTCAACAAATATCCACCCCATGGCATCGTCTCCGTCAGCTTTACTCACCCCGATTTCGATTATTACTTCTTCTTGGGTCCGAATCTCAGTCGGCAGCCATTTCCCACCACGCAAACTGTCAAACCACAACAAGGACAACAACAACTCATGATCTATACGGATCTCGTCGCACAGAGCATTGTCGGAAATCAACAAAAAGGTTTTTTACGTACCTTGGATGCCGGCAATACCGATCATCAATTTCATACCACTCAACGGATGTTTTTTCCTCTTGGTAAAACCATCTTTGACAGCATTGCCATGGACATTCAAACAGCCAATGGACAGCCGGCTCCTTTCAAACAAGGCAGCACCATCATCACCCTTGAACTCTCCAGAAAAAGTCAACGGACATAAAAACAGAGGGTGCGCCTGGCTGGAGCATCTTATCATGACCACGAGAAAATTATTGGAAGAGTTTGAAACATTCGAAGACGATTTAAAGGTGGAGCAAATTTTGAAGAAGGTGAAGGCAGAACGTGTCCAAGACAAGAGTCTTGCTGAACAATTAGAGAAGAGAGAGCAGAGGGGAGGTGTGTGACTTTTTAAAGCACATGTCCCCTGACGAATGGGAACAATTGAGATGTGGACGATCCGTTTGATTTGGATGATTTTGTTTCTTGAACAAAAAAAAAAGACAGGTGCAAACATTTTCATTTTGTTTTATTTTCTCCCAAAAGAACACAACATGGGCTGTAACACGAGGTGATTAAAACAATTACAATTTTAAACGTTTCTTGGCTTGCATGATTTTTTTGACCACGCGTTCCGTCTTGGTTTTCTTGCCGGGTAACCGATCAATGGCTTGGATCATCTTGGTATCAGCTTTCCATTTATCTTGCAAATTCTTGGCACGGCTGTAATCAATGTCGTGTTGTTTGGCGATCTGGTCCAAGCGATTGATCCCGGGATCCCCACGTTTCAGACGTTTGGCTAAATGTGTCCCGGGTCCCATGTACTGATAGCCAGGCCAATGAAATTCTTTGCCGGTTTTAGCGATCCATTTTTGTACATCCACTGCCCCACCGGATTGGCGGCGTTTCCGTTTGACACTCCTTCTCCTTCTCTTGGTGGGCATGTTTAGTCACTGTCGTCGTAATCCAACCGACGTCGTAACTTTTTGCCACGAGCCCAATCTTCCCAACCGGGTAAAGGTTTCAATCGTTCCACTTCTCAGGCAGGTGCTTTGCCTTTGCCTTTGCGGCTCTCGGCTATTTGTTTTTCCAAGGTCTTGCGCTGTTCTCGAATGGCTTCTAAACGACGACTGAGATCGTCTCCTCGACTAGTGGAAGGCCTCTCTTTCTTGAGAATGGGAATTTTACTGGTGGTGGCCGCTCCTTTGCCTTTCTTGGTTGTAGGGGTAATGGGGCGTTTGGGAGTCGACGGGCTGCCTTTTATCATGCGCTTCAACCATTGTTCCACGGGTCCCGTCACCAAATCCCCGGCTTCTTCCTCACCTTCTTCGCCTGGCGGGCCACCGGGTGCCCCGACACCCACGCCTCCAGGAAATTGACGAATGCGTTTGGTTAGCTTGGTTAATTCTTGACTCAACGGTTTAGTTTGGGCATTGACGAGGGCGGGTGGGAGTTGAGGGTCGGCTAACAACACATGTTTTTTGGCGGCGAGCGTGGCGGCTTTGTTCAACAAAGCATTTTCGGTAATTTCTCCTTTGTAATATTGAATGAGTTGTTCAAAGTCCTTTTGGGGAATCATGTAGACCTCGTCCATGGTTGACTACAGTCGTGACAAAGTTCCCCGTCTTCCACAACACGACAGCTCTCACAAAGACGGGCCTTTAAGATGTGTTGGTACTCTCGATACAACAGGTGATATTTATGCTTCCAATAAGAACACTCGTCTTTCCACTTGTCGGTGGCCCGATTGGCCTCTTGTAATAGAGTGATCCACGTGGCCAGGGTTAACGGGTCGGTCGAGCACATTGACATAACACCTCGTGAAGTCCTTGAAACAATCCGCGTCCTTTTTGTTGGACTAACCACTGACGACGTTTTTTGACGGAATGTTGACGACGTCCCAAATCACGTAGCACCTTTTTATAGGGTTGAAGTTTAGCTAGGATGGGTGGGGTGACGGGAATCTTGTTTTTTAAGAAGTTCAAGACCAATTCACTCACAGCATTGATTTGATCGGCATTGGCATGTTGTAACAACTCTTGACGTTTCAAACCATTGGCTTCTTGTAACACCGACCGTAAAAACGGTAATTGACGTCGGAGTCGTTGCATCTTTTATCGGTGACGGCGACGATACCGTTGTTTGGCTTTTTGAATCGTGCGTTTTATACGTTTATCCGTTTCCAAGGCCACGGCTTTCCCTAATCCTGCCATGGCGGGGACCAATAGATTTAAAAACCCTCCTCGTTGACGATGACGTCGTCGTCTTCTTCTCCTCAAGGATACCATGGTCGACCCGTCAATAGACGTTGAAGAGCTTTGTCTCGTTTGATGAGATCTCGCGTCTCTTTATAGCCTTGACGGGTATTGCGTTTGAAATCTTGCCACCAACCCCCACCTCGTTGTCGTCGGTAATGTTGTACATTATCGGTAATGCCTTTCAAGGCTTGACCGCCTAATTTGCCTAAAGCGAGGCTAAACCCAGGCGCTGGACCCGATAGAACCATACCCAGGCCATGGGCTATTTTATCCACCAAACGGGGTTTGCGACGCATTAATGCCCCTCCTCGTTGTTTCCTTTTTCTGCGTCTTTTTCGTCGGACGGCCATGGTTGTAGGAGTGTGGGACTGGAGGGGGGCGGCTTTTTATCCTTTTCCGTCCAATAGCTTTTCGACATGAAGGGACGAGCACATCCATCCACGTAACATGGCGCTTCCACGGGTTGGTACACAAAACGACGATGGTAATCTTGCACACATCGTTTGGGTAACGGAGGGGTGAAATCCACAATGGTATCATCTAAGGTTTGCATCTTGATTAAAAATCGTTCCAGATCCTCCAAGGGAACACCCCGCACATGGGTTTTCAATTCGGTCAAGGCTTTGGCATAGGTGGTAAATGCAAATCGACTCATGGTCACTTTAAATCGGTATTGTTTAAAATCATTCCATCCTTTGACCACGGTGCCCACCGCTGCCAAACAGGCTACCAACGTACTGTTTTCCAAAAGCGGTCCAGCAATCATGCCTGCAGCCATCAGGAGTAACGCCATGCCATTGAACAAGGCATTCATCCACTTGTAATGATTCAACATTTTTCGATAACACCACCATTGTTGATGATAAAAAGCATACAAGGAATCCATGCGTTGTAACAGGTCCGGGGGGAATTGAAGGCCATGCTGTTTCGATCCATTCAATAACGACACAACGGTTTTCATCCTCACGGCGAAACACGGGACGAAGACGTTTGTACGCTGGGTGCTCCTCCCTGTTTATAACTGGTCACAATGCTATTGGTCATGGTGACATTTCACGTCCTTGGGCTAATTGATCTTGTAACAGCATCCGTAAACGTCGTTGTAAATCTGCTTGACGCAAGGTGCGAGGCTGTCTGCCAGGACTCCAAGATCCTCGAGGGGTGGCTGGATTGGAGGCAGGACGTCGAGAAGGCCTTGGTCTCCCGACAAATACCAATCTTGGAAGGCGCTTATGGACATTTGATTGCTGGTGGACGCCCCAACCCCCGCAGGGGCCACGGTATTGTACGATTGCGGAGGTTGACGGTCATCATCGGCCATGGTCGCTCTCTTTTTCCTGTTCAAATGGTGCCTTTATAGTCGTTTTTGATAGGTGCGAGTCCATCCTTCGTCTTTTAACAGGTGACTCAACACACGTTGTTGATCGGAGGAGGCGGGGTGTAAATCCAAGACCAAATACCCATACGGTCGTGTGGTGGCCTGATGAAATGCCTCCAACGTGTCTTTCCAAGTGGTAGGAAACGATTGAAGCATGACATTGCGTACCCCTAATTGATCTCGGGGGTTCTTGAACGCTACAATGTAATGGGCATTGCGGGAAATACTTTTCGCATAGCGACCCACGGGAAACATGTCTTGGCACAAGTATAGGACGGTCACCCCTTGATGATGCGAATGTTTGGTGAATAAATCCAGCACGCGTTTGTCACCCGATCCTTCATCCATTAAATCATCCAAGACCAGGACCCCATGTCCTTCAGGAAACCATTGGACCAACGCCTCATGATCGGGAATGCCTTCGTGAAACACGATCCCTTGATTTTGCATGCTTCGAAATCGATCTTGCCAGGCCCCATAACAATAATGTCGTTCGGTCGGTGGGGTTTCAAACAACTCTGGGTTGTCTACCAAGAGTTTTTCCGTAAAGACGGTTTTACCACATCCCGAAGGTCCCACCACCAAGATAGAGGAGGGGGTATGAAAACGAAACGGTTTCCCTGTTTGCATGATGATACTACCCAGTTAAAAAAAAAGGCACCTTTTTATTGGAATGGGTGGGACTCGAACCCACGACCCAATCGCTATCTTGGATCAAGTCCAAAGGCTCTACCAACTGAGCTACGACTCCGACACCGTTTTTTCCAACGAACTTTTTTATTTAAGCATTACATTGATGATACGGATGACAACAAAGTTGATACCATCTGGCTTCTTGACCTACAATCAATTGTTGAAGGCGTTGACCCGCTTGATGGTCATTCCTGACATAATCATAATCCGAAAACTCATTTAAAAAGTCTTGCAAGGTCCGTCCACGGGCTTTGGCTTTCAAGTACAACAAGGCGTAATCACCACAACTCTTGCTTGAAATGGCTTGGAGGGACTTGCCATTGGTCACCACATACTTCCAATGGTTGACAATCCAATCTCGTAACGGGGTAGCTTGCACGTACGTGTCCATGGGCAAAGCATAACTGTCCAGGACTTCACACACCTTTCCATCCGTCCACACCGCTAACCAATGTTGTCCCGGTTGATCGTGTGGGTCGGTATTCACAATGTACCCTTGAGGGGCAGTCTTGACAGGCCTCTTGGGTAAACGATCACAGGCCACTGTCCCGTAAAAGACCGGTTTCAATTGCAGGTCGTCTCGGGCTAAATAATCCAACTGCACATTATTCAAGGCCACATGTTCCATCAGTGCTGGTAAATGTTATACAACACGGCTCCGTTCCTGTCAATCTCCAGCAAGTTCTCAAATTCTCCATACACGAGCACGGTTATATTGACACCGGGGGCGGCTCCAAATTCCAAGACCAGTTGTAAATCGCCTGTTTGCTTGGGGTTGAGGGTTTGACTGTCAGCACATCCATTGGCCACATTGTCAAACATGTACAAGGTACAATTTTTCTGATGGCCCCAATCGAGCAGTTCTACCATGTTGCCTTTCTTTTTACACCAAGCACCACTGGCTTGCAGAAAACGGAAGTAGCCTAGATTATCTCGGGTGCCATTGTTGTGCACTAACTGGAGGGTTTCATAAGGGTATTCTTCTCCTTTGACAATCTGTTTAATGGACGTCAGACCAAATTTCTGGAAACAGAAAGGATCTCGGGTCACATCTCCATTGAAGGCACGGCTGTCCAGTAACCCCACAATCAATCGGTCTTGTATTCTGTTTTGAAACAGGTTCGGGATATCAAAGCGGACCAGGTTGCCTTGCATGCTGAAGGTCCGGATTTCACTGCGGACGGTCGGGTAAGCCGCCACTTCTCCTTCATTGTGTCTTTTTTCAGATAAACTCTGGTAGATGGCGTCATTCAAACGCAGTTGGCAGAGATGAAACCGTAGTTTGACATCCCCTTCCATCAATCGGCCAGCTAGACCCACTCCATTGAAAAACAGGCTGGGGCCATTGAAATGAAATTTCATCTTGATTTCGATGCCAGGCACCAACAGTTTGCCAGTGTGAAACACTTCCAAGTGCGGGGTAAACACCAGACTGTGGGTAAGACCTCCAGCATACTTCTCCACTTCGTCCACAGAGGTATTGAAGGCTGCTTTATGATTAGCACTCAGATCTTGCCAATGTTGATGGTTTCCTGCTTTGTCTGTGTTGGTGGCAGTCCATTGGGGTGGGAAATCCACTTGATTGTACCATCCTTGGGGTCCTAACACGGTCTTGCCATCTTCTCGATCATAATTCAGCAAGGTTTCTAGGTAGGCTTTGTAATGATAAGTGTCGGATTGAGGACTGATCAACGTGCCATTCAAATTCAAGTCAATTTGTTTGATGATGGAATGGGCCAAATTGTTGACGGGCCACAATTTCTGATCGGCCACCAAGTTATCGTTCGTACTCTTTTGCAATCTCAATTCCATGGTAAAGTAACTGCGTCCCAAATCCACAAAATCGTCCAACCCTGGAATGATGAATTCCATGGGATTAATACCCGTGGTGGTGGGTTGGATGGTGACCATGCGATAGGCATTGATGCTAATGTCGGTCGGTGGCACCTTGAAAATCCGTAATGCAGGGTTGACGGTCCCTTCGGAACGCTCGTGAGCCGGGGCGGTTTGCGTACTCACGTCAGGCATGTTTAACGTCGTCGGCGTCGAGTGGTACCCCGTCGTCGTCGTGAGGGGTTTTTATAGCGTCGTCGTGCTAAACGTTGTCTCAAATCAAACCCGGGGACTCTCATCACCTCGGGACTTAACCATCCACCACGTTGTCGTCGCATAAGTTTCCAAAATGGATACAGTCCACCCCATTGAGACAACCCTCGATCACTACGAATCCGTCGAGGTCGTGAAGGCACGGGATCCATGTTCACACTCCAAAAATATCACGTGCACGTTTGGTTTGTTTGGGAAACAAAGCACTGGCCACACGCACGGCGTCTTTCACGCTCTTATGACTCAAAGCTTTCTTGGCTTGTTTGGTGATTTCTTTTTTAAGGACGTCTTCGGCTTTGCGTTTGATACCTCGTGTCAAACCCGTTTCCAATCCTCTCTTGATATTACTAGGCAGTTTTAAAGGATTTCGCGTCCTTATAAGACCTTGCAACCCCCCACGCATCAGATCCGTCATCAATCCTTTGCCTTGTTGATCATACCACTCATCGGTTCGAAATCGTGTCAAACTTCCCCCACGCATGGTGTCTTCTTCACGTTTTGTCTGTGCTTCACGTGACCCCCTTTTTATACCGTCATCATCGTCTTCTTTTCCGAAAAGCGGCTTCCAACCCTTTTTTAGCTCCGTAACTCGCGGCACCACCCGCGGCACCCAACGCCACGGCTTTTCCTCCAGCGATCAAGGCAGGAATAAGGGCGGCCAGTGGGAATAAACCCCCTCGTTGCCTTCTTCTAATTCGTCTCGTTCGACGCACTCTTGTCTTGGGCATCTTGTGATTGGGACACTCCGTTGGCCACCCCCTTTTTATGTCTTTTTGAAGTGTAACGTGACAATAGTATGGCCTTCGCCAAACTTGACCAAGTCTCCTCCTCTACCAATCGTTTCAGCCACTTGAACGTGAATCATTTCCACCACCTCGTTACGAAGAGACATGTATTGAATGTGCAACGGTTCAAAGTACAGGGTGCCACGTCCTTGTCGCTTGTACTGGATTTCACGTAACAAATCAGTCACGCGATTGCCCACCACAGTGCTGCCTGCCACGTCGGAGTACACGTGCAACGATCGTGTGGGTTCCCCCACCACCGCCCGAAATGCTACATTCAAGTTGGTGAAACGCCACCCACAACTCATACTCAATTGTAAATAATCCGGTAAAATAGAACGCACCGTCCAAAAGACGGCGTTCCCCTGACCGTCGGTGACATCGTTCCAATCATTGTCAGCGGGTTTTGTCATGTTGGGGATTTGATCCCCCATGAATTCTTGTTGTAAGTTGGGTCCCAAAATCAACCCACTGTCAATTTTACGTAACCATCCCATCTTGAGAGCCAACTTGGTGTAGATGGTCAGGGCTGGCGTGTCGGTGCCACAATGGCAGATATTCGTGTTGTCGATGAGCAGATCCTCGCCTTCCCAACGAAACTTGACGTAGGTGTGTTTGCCTTGATCATTGGTAAACCGACCACCTTGAACGGCCATTTGCATACGTTGTTGTTCCAAGTGAGCAATGGTGGCTTTCATGAAACTCACGCCATCCACCACCCAATCCAAATCTTTCACGTCATTGATGATGCTTCGCGCGGTGTCTACTCGCGAGGTCATTTCCCCGTCTTTTCCATTCGGTTTGGGATAGGTTTGGCCCCAGGACACCCCCATGACGTACCCATTTTTCTTCACCAACTCATACAAATTGACGCGAGCATCCGGTAACGAAATGGCACTTAACCCCACTTGCCATCCACCTCCCGTGAGCTGTAACGGTTGAGGTAAACGAATCTTGAAGGAATTGGCTTGGTTGTTGGGAAATTCACGTCGGTTGGCATGACTTGGTAATGTCACGTAGAACGACATTTTGTCTTTGTTCTTCACACCACGACTTCCCTTTTAAAGTGGAGGGTCAGGAGGGCATGCCCTTCACCAAATTTCACCAGATCCCCATTGGTTTCGGCCATCTGGGTTTCTACGATTTCCACCACTTCGTTGCGTACTGGGACATATTGAATATGTCGAGGTTCAAAGTGGGTGGTGTTTTGAGGCTGATACTTGATTTCTCGTAAGAGATCCGTGATGCGACCCCCTACCATACTGCTGGTCCCTACATCACAATACACGTGCAAAGGACGCGTGGAGGGAAATTCCAACGAAGGACGAAAGGTCTTGTTCAAATTCACAAACCGCCAAGGGCACGATAGACTCAATTTCAGATAATCCCCCTCCACTTTCCAAAAGAGGGGCTTGTTGGCAGCATCGCGGACATCCGTCGGGGTAGGAATGGTGGAAATGCCTTGAAATTCTTGCAAGAGATTCGGGCCCAATCGATACTGGCCGGGGGACACTTGTTCAATCCATCCCATTCTCAGAGCCAAGGTTCTGCCCCATGACACGTGCGCTACTTGTCGTTTGTAATCCACATTGGTGGTATTCAACAACAAATCCCCTTCGGAGGTCCATTCAAAGGTCGGATACAATTTGATGCCATTGTCCTCCGCCCATTTATTTTTGGGGGCGGTTTGTTTCGCACGGCTTTGCTCGTAACGGTACACCAGTTGATGAAAAAAGTGCGATCCCGTCGACGAGGCCATCTCCTTTCTCATATCTCGACCGTAGACGGTGAGTTCGCGACGTTCATGGTACCACCGATCGTTCCCTTGATCGTCTTTGGTATACACCCGTTCGTGCCATCGTACATACAACAGAGGATGGGAATCGCCCACGCCTCCTTCTTCCGTTATCACTGGAATGATGGGTAAGGATAAACTCACCATACCCACCATCCATCCTCGTCCCACAAATCGGATAGGTTTAGGCAATCGGTTTCGAAAATGATGACTCTTGTTCCCAGGAAACTCTTTGGTACTCGCATGACTCATCAACGTCACGTAAAACGAAGAGTTGGGGACGAACGTCATTGTTTAGTCACGTCGTCGTCGTCGTCTTTTGGGGGGACTTGTCTCTTTGGGTGGGCTTTTCCTCTTGGGTGGTTGGAGAGACGTCACGTCTTGGCTTGCTATCCAACTATTGTACTTGTCTGGCCACCCTTTCCACTTGACCAACAGGCGATCTTTTTGTCGCTTAAGTACCTTTTCGATCCGAAACACGTCGGACACATGGACTTTTTGTAAATCCTCTTCATAAAACGTACCTTGGACGGGGGTATCATCCCATTCGTGAATCTTATACGTGGGCACAGGGCCAGGGACCACACGATGCACGACAAACACTTCTTCGGTCCAACCGGGTAAATACCCTTTTTCAAACGTACGATGAATCTTGTTGAGACGCACACGATCCCCTACTTTGAATTTAGGTTTTTTCTGACCTTTCAATCGTTTCTCGTACAGACGTTTCCAGACTTGAGCATCGTTGTACCACGTCACGTCTTGAGGGGCCATGCCAATACTTCGATGACGGGTGGCATTATAGCCTTGGACCAACTCGGGTAACACATTGTCAAATTTCAACGTGTTGGCGGCGGTGAAATAGCGGTACAAACGTTCTTTCAAGGTGCGGTTAAATCGTTCCACTATACTGGCTTTGGCATCCCCTTGGGTAGAAAAATGGTGGATTCCTTGCTCCTCGAGCCAACGTTGAAACGTCCGATTGTAAAATTCCTTCCCTCGATCCGTTTGCAATTGGACGGGTTTCCTCTTCGTACGCAATATCTTGTCAAAGGCATGAACCAACGCCACCCCGGTTTTGTCTTTCAACGGTTGTACCCACGCATACTTGGACAACACATCCACGACGGTCAACAAGTATCGTATACCCCGATTATACTTGGCCAAGGGTTGCACTTCCACCAAATCTGCAACCCATTGATGGTCGATACTTTGGGCCACGGTCGGCAAGGTTGCAAAACGACGACGTCGAGGTTTATGCAACGTGTAGGCCAAATCCCGTTCCAAGACGCGTTGGGCTTTTTTCAAGGGGAGGTGATGGGCCTTGGCAAACCGTTGCACGCCTCCTAAACTGCCGGGGGCTCTAGGATCGTGGTAACGGGTCAACCATGATTGCGAGACATCGAGTTTGGTTCGTTTGGTCTTTCGAGGCGCCATACTTTCTTACACTCATCGAACAAGGTCGGTATTGGAGGGATGGTGTTGGGATGCGCCTTTTGAATGATTCGATACCATTGCCACGCTTTCGGGTGGGCTTTTAACCATAACACAAACACTACCCATCGATACAAGTTGAGGTCCACATGGGTTTCTTCAAAGACTTGAAGAGGAGGCGTGTCCTCGGGACATGGGGGAATGGGTACTTTTTCACCTGGTTGGTAGTCATATAACACTTGGCAAAGGGCTTGATGGCATTGCCATTGCACCAGGGACAACAAACCCTCCCACGCATAACACAACCACACAGACTCCATGGTTACACTAATAAAAATTTTATTCTTACAACATCAGCCTTTTATAGATTTCACAAGTCAAAAAACTCAAAAGAGCGCGTGTATTTCATTTTACCGGCGCCCCGGTCGATCATGCTCTTTTTTCCGGACCTGCTTTTTCATTTGTTTTTATCATGTATCATAATCATTGTTCATTAAAAACAGTTCGTGTGTCTTTACTTGGTCGTGTCTTGTCTTTGTTTTTTTCGGTTCTTGGGTTTCAAGGGTTTGTCGGCCCATTGAAAGAAAGGACATCGATCCTCGGGTGTTTCTTTGCATGTGAAATAAGGGCGGTTGGGATTGGCTTGGGATCGGCTGATTCGTAGGAGCACGGGTTCTTCACAGTCACACACCAGGGTTCTTTTGAGATAATCAGGATGGAGTTTTTCATTAATGATCTTGAGATAAGTGGCGATTTGATCTTGATGACAAAAGAGGCCACATTTCTTTTCTTGGCATTTCATGTAAGTGTCTCCTGTGGTTTGGGCTTGAAAGCAAATTAGGTCTGTTTCATGCATAGGACAGACAACGGATTGACAAGCTTGTTCCATAGGCGGTAGTTGTACTTCATAACTAGCAGCAGGCGGATTTAACAAATTGAGAATATTGTCACCATTGAATAAGTCATCCATATTGATGAGTGGTGGTGGTGGCGGCGGCGGTACTGGTGGTGGTGGTGACAATGTGGTTGTTGTAGGTGTTGACGGTACTGGTGGTGGTGAAGAAGGATCCACTTGGGGTGGCTTTTTGATTTTGATTTTTTTGTCTTTTTTGGACTTTTTCTCCGTCGGTGCAGGGGGTAAAGCAGTGACCATCTCTTCGAGTTGTTGCAAAGGTCTCTTGGTGGCCATGGTGAATTGAAGAGAGAAAGAATGAAAAAAGAACACGCTATTTTATAGGCGATGATGACGTGATCTTAGCTAGGATTGGTGGAGACAAAAAATAGGGGTCAACGTTCAGGTCCATCGGGTATGTCGATGCCCGCCCATTCACGTTCTCGTAACGTGTCACGCGCCCAGCCAAAAATATGATCCACATCTTCATGAGTGAATCCCAAGAGTTCATAGGTGAAAGAACTAAATTGGCGTCGAAACGATACAATCTCCTCCAAAATTTGTTCTGTCACGAGATCGGGACTCGTCATCTGTACCACGAATTCAATGTCGTTGGGTTGCCAGCTCGGGATTTCCAAATGATAGTGTAATAGTAAACGCTGCCAGGATCGATGGATGGTCTCTAGCGAGAGTTGACGTATTCCTGTTTTGATCGAGTCATGGACACGTCGTCCATGAAGAAGCGCTTCTTCGCTGTACATGGGTTGAACGGGGGGTTCTAGATCCTGGACGTGTTGATGAATATATTGGAGAATGGCTACGATCCAACATCGTTTCCATAGACATTCTATCACGTCTTGATAAAAACGGGAACAATAATCAATATTGCCACTGGCAGTAAAAGGAGATTCCATTTTAGGGACTTGTTTGTCTTTGCTTTTACCAAAAACACGAGTCGATGCACGCAATCGTCTCTCCATACATTGAACAAATAAAAAGTGATGAAAAAGGATGAGTGGTGCCTGTATATATATATAAGAAAAAAGAAGCTGTCAATCAAAACAGTCTATATATCACCTCTCTATCTTTTCAACGCATCATTTCTTGTTAGCATGGCAAGTAACACCGAGTCAGACGATGATCTTAATGAGTATATGCAGCAATGGGAACAACAAGGCGGCGCCCTGGCTCGACGAGGACATTTTGTTTTTCATTTAGAACCCTTCAGACAAAGGAATGCCCGTAGTTATGGTATTACCAGAACATCGTATCATCTACGAGTGGAAAACCCGCCAGAGGGTTTTCCAGAAGGACATGGCAATATTGTGCGCGCGTTTGAAGAAGGATTGGCTGACGTTATAGAAGATCTCACCGCGTCCATCCCAGACCATGACAGAATTCAAATTTATTTATCTTCCAACCGACTTCAATCGGCCCACACCTCAGCCAATGTAACTGTCGGCGATTGGCGCGATCCTTTGTCAGGTGCACGACGCATATTGGATCAGATTAGTAAAATGTTGAACTCAAATGAGAACTTTGAAGTCGACGACAGTTTGCAGTTGGATGTGACGCACATCACCATGCCAGAACCGCATCGCCATGGGGTTTGATGAAGGATTAACCTGCGGTCGTCACGCGAAACCCACCCACCATTGTCCCAAACAAGAAACCTATTTGTTTTACCAATGGATCCAGTCTCAAGCTTGAAACCATCTTTATCAGCACTAGAACTGCTGCGACAAGGTCTGCAAGCAGGTTATGATCTGGAAGACATTGCCGAACATTACAAAGAAAAAATCCAAGAAGAAGCAGCCGCCATCATGAAAAACACACAACACAAAGAACTCAAGGAACAAATCCAAAAAGATTTGCATAATCTGGCCGTCATTGATCTGAGCCCGCGATCCCTTTTTCATCACTGGTCAGCGGCTTCCCACCCTAGCCAGATGGCTATTTACCTACGTCATGTAAGCGTCACGAAATGTCCTCTCTTTTCTGATCTGAGCCCGCGATCCCTTTTTCCTTATGTAGTCCCTATGTACTACCTATGTATTCCCTATGTATTCCCTATGTCATTGTACCTCTCTTTTTCTGATCTGAGCCCACGATCCTTTTTCCCTTGACATGAATAAAAAACCTATGTTATCCAAGTAAAACCAATCAACTATCTGTTTTTTTAAAAAAAAAAGGATTTTTGTTTTCAAACCGAGCCGAACTCGATCGCTTCTAACCCAAAAAAACCTCCCAGCCAAATCCCCAAGAAACACTCTTCATTCCATTGTCTCCTACTCGCTTCGACCCGAAAAAAAAATTTCCATGCTTTTTTCAAAAAAAAATTTTTTTCCACCCCGACCGGGATTCGAACTCACACTAAAAAAAATCTTGGTTTCCCCCACAGCGCGCGCCAAGCGCGCGCCGCCGCCGCCGATTCCCCCGCGCGCGCCCGCCGCCGCCGCCCGCGCTCGCCGCCGCTGCCCGCCGCCGCTGCCCGCCCGCGTAGACATGCGCTCTGCTTCTGATTGCAATTTGACCATGGCCTTGGACCTTGACCATGGCCTTGGACCTTGACCATGGCCTGAATGGGACTGACCAATCACAACCAATCCTAACCAAATAAGGTCATACTGTTTGCTATAGAAGCAGCAAACGTACGCCCAAATTCTTACTTTTTTCAAGATGGAGGAAGGTCAGGGAGATTTACGACAGTTATTTCACAGATTTATTCATCGCTTTACCCCAGCAACCCTCGGCTTTACAAACAAAACCATGACAGCTAAGATGTCAGCGAAAAAAAGTGGGAGATTTTTATCTGTAAAAGCCGCCGAATGGATGTTTTGAAAACAGCGAAAGCTTAACACGAGGTAAGTGTTGTGTTTCGCTGCCGGCTAAAATCATTTTCTACCTGAAAGACTATTTGATTTATTTTTACTCACTCTCTGTATTTCTTTTTTCCACAGTCCAACGATGTGCTGACTGTAACGCGGTGAGACAAACGAGATGACAACTCGCATTTTCTCCGAGAAGAAAGCGAGCGGCTTTTTGAAAACAGCGAAAGCTTAACACGAGGTAAGTGTTGTTTTTTTTTGCTGCCGGCTAAAAATATTTTTTAAGCGAACCATCGCGGTTCTGTTTAGCTCGCAATGTTTTCCCATTCCCCGCGTTGTTGTGAAAAAATCCTTTTCTACCCGAAAGACTATTTGATTTATGTTTACTCACTTTCTGTATTTCTTTTTTCTACAGTCCAACGATGTGCTGCCTGTAAAGCGGTGAGACAAACGAGATGACAACTCGCATTTTCTCCGAGAAGAAAGCGAGCGGCTTTTTGAAAACAGCGAAAGCTTAACACGAGGTAAGTGTTGTGTTTCGCTGCCGGCTAAAAATATTTTTTAAGCGAACCATCGCGGTTCTGTTTAGCTCGCAATGTTTTTCCATTCCCCGCGTTGTTGTGAAAAAAATCCTTTTCTACCCGAAAGAATATTTTATTCCTTTATTTTTTACTCTCTCTGTATTTCTTGTTCCACAATCCAAGGATGTGCTGACTGTAACGCGGTGAGACAAGCGAGATGACAACTCGCATTTTCTCCGGGAAGAGAGCGAGCGGCTTCTTTTTTGAAAACAGCGAAAAGCTTAACGCACCGGTTGCATCCTCAAACCCTTAACCCTAACCCAACTTGACCTTTGACCTCTACCATGGTGTCTTCGCTCTGGCCGCCAATGTTTTCCCATTCCCCGCGTTGTTGTGAAAAAATCATTTTCTACCCGAAAGACTATTTGATTTATTTTTACTCACTCTCTGTATTTCTTTTTTCCACAGTCCAACGATGTGCTGACTGTAACGGCTCGTTGACATCGAGGTAGTCCATCTGATGGACAAGGGCATAGTCATTCATGGTCTAGGGGCCGACTATGTTCCTCCCTCACTGCCTATCGATGTCTGAGTAGTCAGTCCGGAATTACATAAGGCAATCAACATACCATAGGTTTCGTTCTTCCACCCAAAAAGGCCTCACGGGATAAGAGTTCTGCTTTGTAATAGTGGATGGACAATGGGCCTTATGCATGATTACGTCACTTGCCTAAAATTCACCACCAAGCCTCGTTTGCACTAAATTATTCTCATCCTCTGGCACATTGCACGTGGATATTCTCTTCATTTTTGCTTCTTTGGGATTTTGTTCGTGGTAAAATAGGCAAGTTTCTACTCTGAAAGCGAGGCTTGGTGGTGAAATTATCTAGTCTGACATAAACATGCATAAGGGCTATTGCATGTGAGTACGCAATCTCAATCTCGGCACCAAAATTGATCTACTCCTCCAAGAAATGCCAGTCAACTATCATCCCTCTGATAACATTGGCAAAAAAAAATACAAAGGAGAAGTCGTCTTGGCCCATTCACGCTATCATCAAGAAAATCCCTCCTCCTCTTGTACCATCTATCAACATTTTACTCCATTAAACGTTGATGCCATCCTTCAACAACGACGCAACACCGAAGGACTTCTACTCTGTAACAATTCACCCAAAGTCTCCATCGACACACATGCTTTTGTTAAAGCCTGGTGCAAAGGACACTTTCATCAAGGCTGCTACTATCCAGGCGATTACCAAGAAAAAAATCAAGACCTTCAAGTCAAACAAAGAGCCCTCGATCGTTGGTTCCAACATCTCGATGACAATCTACCCAAAACCTCCTCTTCCTCACAAGATCTACCTGGTATTGATTTTCCTTCCCTTCATTGGTGCAAACGAGACGATATTCGAGATCCCTGTCAGATTTGCGGACAAGTCTTACCCACAGATACCACTTGGAAATATCAACCACCCTGTCCCAGTTGTCTCGAAGCCGGTTGCAGCATCCCACCCGATCAAACTTGTTGCGGTCAATGTCCGCTCACCACTTAGTTATTGATCTGCTCATTAAACTTGTTGAAAACAACTCTGTGTCTTGTTATTGAACTCAGCGGTTTCCCAATCTGAGCCCGCCATCCTTTTTTACTGCTCAGCGGTTTCACAAAACAAATCACATGACCTCCACATTCCACGTCACTTCCGGTTGCCACGTCACTTCCGGTCATGTCAGTGGACCTTTGAACCGGAAATGGCCTCACTTCCGGACTGACACCTTTGAACCGGAAATGACCTTTGACCCCTCCAATCCAAATGACCTTTGACCTCTTCTCTCATTGGTTCATTCTCATGACCGTGATCACATGATAAAAAGGAATGGCACTAGTCTCTCATTGGCCCAAAAAGTTGGGGGGGTAGGCCTTTTTGATTCATTATCCCATACCGCTGCCCCTTACTACTCTTATTATATTTATAGAAAAAAATTTTTTTTAGTTAATTTTCCTTTGCCAAAATTTGATTCAATTTCGCAAGAGCGTCTGATTATTTTGGTGTTGGGTTTTGTAAAATATTTGCAAGTTTTTTTTTGCGCCTTGTGACAACGGTTTTTGTTTTTTCTCTCTTGCAGCAATTTTCGTATTAGTTTTGAACCTTTTTCATCAGCAAATTCACCAACTTTCTGGCCCGCTTTTTCAGCGATTGTTTTTGTGGCTTTTTCAGCAGTTTTTTTTGCAACATTCTTTACATTGTTTTTGAGTACTTTACCAATTGTCATAAAGGTGTCACGGATCACACCCGACCCTTTGTGTTTATATCGATAACTCCCGGTTTTTTCATCAAAGTATCTTGCCCACTCGCTTGGATGATACATGATTGTATATTATACCAACAAAAAAATTTTAATCTTTTTCAATCATTAAGCTTAATGCAATGTCTGTCCCGTTGAGATCCAGAATATTGTTTCTTCCGTCTGTCACCCAAACTCTTATTGCTATTATATTACTTTTATTAACAGGCTGCCACTCAAGTCTACGTGGCTCTTTTCGAAATGGATAGCTAACCTGAAGATCTGATGTTGAGAAACTGTATAACACATCGCTTGGAACATTGTTTGTTCGGCGTGAGATAAGATCGCAGTGTATATATACCCAATCAACACCTCTTGTAATATTTGGAACTTTCCTTCCGACAACATCCCCCCTCAAGGTACTTTTTCCCTAACCAAGCAATTCACCAAAATTTCCTTGAGACAAGTCAAGCTCATAATCGTTATGTATCAAAGTCACAACCCTATAAATTGATATATCGAAGTATATTGTGAAAATGTAATCACTGTCTTTGTTTGCTGGATCTACTTTACCGGTGTGTTGCCGAATAGATGTGTTTATTCTTTTGTAATCATACATTCCATTCGGGAAAGTTAAGGTCTTCCACACTTGTTCTGTTTTTTTCTTCCATCTAATTTTGTTGTTATCATAACGAGAATCGATATTATTCCATGAGTAACTCATTGTAATAAGTCTGTTCAACGCTGCTTTATAGTTTCCTTTACCCAATTCGATCGGTGGATAAAAATTTACTGTGAAATCATGTGAAACATTCCGTTCTCCCCCTCTTTCTTGTTTTGCGAGGTATGAGTCAAGCAATATGTCAAAAACCATTGTTTTATATAAATGAAATAATTTTTTTCTTTTGATTTTCATTTATTCTTCCAAGTTCCACAAGCGTATCAAGCAGATTAAATATCTTTTTTTAAAGTTTTATCGAGCTGTTTCCTGCTTTTATTGATGCAAAACTCAAATTAAGTTGGTTAATCAATTTTTCAGCTTCATCATCATAGAAGCCACTTCCTTCGGTTTCCCAATCCTGTTCATAAGAGTCATCTTCATCGTCAGAAAGTTCAAAAGCAGGTCTTCGGCTCGCGACAGCTTTTTCCAATGGCGTTAGAGATCTTTCTCTTTTTTCTTGTAAGGAAGTGGACTTCAGTCTTTTTCTCCCCTCCTGTAACCGTTTAGAAAAAAGAGATTCTTTTGTCACCCTTCTTTTTTCATCGATCCCATCTCTTATCTTTTTTAGTTCCGCAATGGTTTTACCTTTCAAACCTAATTTCGATTTTCCTACTTTGTAGTTGGGATCATTTCCGTATTTCGTGATCAGTTGATTGACCGTTTGCAACAGGATTGATTCGTGTTGATATTCAGGCTTAACCGGTTCCGGCTTCCTCCACTCTTTACGTGTGGATTTTTTTTCCATCAGTGGTGGGGGTGGTTGTGGAAAATCATCATCAACATCAAGGTATGAAGTTGTTGATGGTGTTGGTGATGGTGGTGGTGGTGGTGTTGGTGGTGGTTCTGGTGTTGATGCATCCGTTCTGAATTCATCACCAAACGGGTTGATGTCGTCAAATTCATCAATAGCGTCAGGACCTTCCTGTTCTTCTTCCTCTTCTTCCACAGTGGTGTTCTTTTCATCAAGCCTTTTTGTGATTGGTTTAAAAAACTCTTCTCCTGAAAGCTGACCAAACTCTTTGTTTATTTTATCCATTTTGAATTTTTGGTGAATTTCTTCTGTTTGCTCATCAAGCTTCAACTATTCTTCAGCCCGCTGACGCCAATTTTTCATTGACATATTTGTTGAGTTAATATATAGAAGCGAAAAAAAAAATGAAGATTCCAAATTATGACCCAGGTTCTTCCGAGAGTGACTACAGGCAAGGTCACCCTTGTATGCCAGCAGATGTTTTTCGGATGTTAATTTGTGGGCCCAGTAATTCTGGTAAAACAAACACATTACTGCATATGCTTTATGAGTTGTTAGAGTATGATAAAATTTACCTCTTTTCAAAGAACCTGCACCAGAACAAATACCAGGATCTTTTGCAGGAGTTTGCTGAAAAAATCAACCCCAAGGTTGGTTATGAGGTTATCGAGGCTCATGGTGATGAAATCATTCCACTCGAAGAACTTCAGGAGGACAACCAAAAGATAGTTGTTTTTGATGATCTTGTTTGCGAAAAAAACCAAAACGATATCATTAATTATTTTATCAACGGGCGGCACAAAAACTGCTGCGTTATTTACCTCACTCAAACTTTTTACAAGGTGCCAAAAAACATCCGTGATAACTGCAGCCATTTTTGTATTTTCAGATTTCTTCCAAGAGAAAACAAACGAATTGCAGACGAGATAGGTGTGGATCATGACGCTTTAGATCACGCCACCGATAAAAAATATTCTTTCTTTTACTATGACAAACCCCAAAAATTAATGAAAAAAAATTTTGATGAAGATATATAATGGGGTATATTAACAGCCAAATAGGTGGAACTAACCAAACTAAGACGAGTGAAAGTGGAAAAGTCGGTCCTCCTGGCCCTGAGGGTCCTCCTGGACCGAAGGGTGATAAAGGTCCTGAAGGACCACAGGGTCCTAATGGTCCAAGAGGAGAAAAAGGGCCCGCTGAACCACAAGGTCAAGAGGGGGCACAAGGATCACGTGGTTTAAAAGGTGACAAGGGCGATAAGGGCGACAAGGGTGATAAAGGCGATAAAGGTGATCCTGGGTCTCAAGGTAGTGTCAGCGGTTCTGCTGATATTGACATGCAAAACAAGTTCGATATTTTGCGATTAAAAAGCAACCCTTATCCTGTCCACGGTGATCTGACAAAGGTAATAAACTATCAGGACACGAGAAATATCTTTCTTTCGAAAAAGGAAGGTGGAAAGATGGAAGCAAGCATTGATATGAACAATAATACAATCTACAACGTTAAAGACCCAACACATGCAGATCAAGCCACAAACAAAAAATATGTCAATAATCAACTTGAAAAAAACTGGATAAAGGATCTGATATTGATATGA
Organism: Siderastrea siderea; assembly: GCA_964030785.1. NCBI lineage: Eukaryota > Metazoa > Cnidaria > Anthozoa > Scleractinia > Rhizangiidae > Siderastrea > Siderastrea siderea. The sequence goes on from OZ034976.1 coordinate 9,856,363, forward strand.
AAAATAAATCAATTATCAATCTTGATCTTCCATCAAACCAAAGAGACGCCGCATGTGTCGAGTTTGTTAACAACAGAATTGACGACATGACACAAAAAAAGTTTCTCAAAGTCGATGGCACTAACAATATGACTGGAAACTTGAATTTAAATAACAATAAAATTATTAACTTACAAACCGATTACAGAAATTCTAAATCCGCAGTTAATGTTGATTTTATGCAAGATGAAATAACAAATATGAGAGATCTTGTCACTCAAAAAATTCATGAATCTCAGATCATTAATTCAGGGCAAAAACGAGACGCCTTCAGATACTTGATGGAAGACACTGATGAATCTTCGAGTGAAAACAATATCAAGGTTTTGGGTATTGTTGATTTTCCCAATTCTCCACATCAAATTAATAAAAAAGCTTACCAACTTCAACTCTTGTTTGAAAAAGGTTCACCCTACCAGTAAGGGTCACGCCTCGGTTTTAACTTATATAAACGTCCAGTCGGTTACTATACTTTGGTCGTTGAATGGTTTCCCCCGGAAATGAATGAGTTGAGTGTAACCCCGCAAGCTACGACGATTTCAATTTCTAAATATGCGACAAAAACATTCGAAACGTACACCAAAACAGTAATCAATTTTCACAGATGGGGTAGCTCACCTCCACAACACCTCTATCTCGATCTGCACGGTACAGTCAGTAATCCATCATTTTTAACAATTGGTCATTTAATTGTCTATGGTGTTAAAGAAACAATTTCAAATGTTGACCCAAGTGTCTATGACACCGCTTTTGTTATTGAGAATGGAAAAATGGTGATGGAAACAGATTTGTCTTTAAACGGGCATAATTTGAATGATTCCATTTATTATTTATATGGGTATTTAGATTTGCAAAATTCAAAAAAAAGTTTGTTATTAACATTAAATAGTTATGATGATTTACTCCTTCCAGATAAAAGTGAAATATTAGATGTAACAGTATTATATAGAGGAAACACAGGCGCTTTTTTACCAATTTCTTTGCAAATACATCAAAGTATTGGTGATGCAAGTTTCCATTCAAAAACAACAACTAGAAAACAGAAAATAGATATTAATTTAGAAATAAGATATGGTCTTTGTTCCATTAAATTAATTTCTAGACACTCAGAATATGAAAAATTCTTAATTTCAATTAAATATAGAGTGCCATAAATATTTTTACATTTATTATATAACACAATGCGGGACATTTTCGAATTCAACCATATCGACCAAACACTTTCTAAAGAGAAAGTTAAACTTCTGAAAGATTTATACGCTTTTTACCACAAGAAACATTATGGTTATGAAAAGTTGCACCGCGGTTTTCGAAGAAAAAATTTTGTTTGTAATCTTTCAGCTGGCAAGTTAATAATCAGTGCGGTAATAGCCGGAGGAATAACACTGAACCCTGCTGTCATGGCAACTTTAACTGTATTGGACTTCTTTTGAAAGCAGTCGCAAGCCTTAAAAAATACGATAAAAAAATGGAACGAGCAAATTTTGCCCGTGTCGAATACCAGAAAATCCTTGACGGGATTCGGTTTTACCTCCGAGGTGAAGATTTCAACGAGAAGGCCTTTCTTGATAGCTTGAAAATGAAAGATAATTTCGTCACTGATCATTGTATGGAGATTCCGCTATCTATCTCTGAAAAGTACGATAAAAAAGTCGCTCAATTGTAGATTTTTAAAGTTATTATATACGCAAAAAAAATGATTGCACTTTTTGCAATTATTTGTCATTGGGTTTTTGAACTTCTCACTCCTCCTGATATTAGACAAATACGATACATTACTCGTGAGTGTGTTTCAAAAATAATGCCCCCAACTCGTGATGAAGATGGCTACCCAATTTCAGGCTATGATGTGGTTCCATAATAGATTTTTCCTTATAAAACTCTTATAAACAAGGAAAAATGTGTGATAGTCACGCGTGACCTTATGTGACAAGAGGCGTGACATTGTGTGACAGCAAACGTGACAGTCACGCGTGACATTGCGTGACAGGTCACATAAAAGAGCAAAAACCCTAGTCGGGTGTGCTCGTGGCTGTTCTTGCCTAGCCTCGGCGAAGCGAGGATTTAACCGCTGACAAGGCGGTTGTCATTTCCACATTTTACCTCTGGGAGCGAGATTGAAATCCCGAGGGATCTCTGAGCACCCCCCTGTCACCAGTAGGGCCGAAGCGGGCTCACCCGAGGGTACTGTCCCACTGGAAGGAGCTCCCCTATACCTCGTAATTCACCGCATGCAAGCCCTCAAACAGGGTTCAGATGGTGGCCAACCATCACCCCCCTAAAGCTTTACCAATGAGTGAACTAATTAATATTGATTAATTTCAATATATATAAAACACATTTTTCTTCTTCTCTTCCTTATGGTACCCTTTTTCTGTTCTTCACCTTAATGTCACAATAATAAGATGTTTTTACGCATGCGCTTCACAAAATTTTCCCTCGAGTAGAAAAGTACACGCTATTAAACAAATGTATCTTCAACACATCTCTTACTATGGCTATCTGCACAGATCAACATACGATCTCACAGGAATGGCCAACAGAGGAAAGTTTTGAAAGAAAAAAATTTTTTAAATGGCGGGATATTTCAGACGCTATTTACAAAATTCAAAAAGTTAAATATAGAAAAGGTAAATATGGGGATTCAGCTATTTTAACTTTAGAAACAAAAAATGGTGATGAGTTTTGTGTGTGGGCCCCTAAACGACTTACAGAAGACCTGATGGAAGATGTTTATTATCAATTTGTCTACAAAATAGGTCTCAAAACTTCTGCTGACGGTAATGAATATTTTGATTATGAATTAATGTAACCTGTCTGTTTTTTCAAGCTTGAGTTGTTACGAGGGTTTCCCTTCAATGTTTGTACAAGAATATAAATTACGTGATTGTCTGCAGGTTTCACCAGACCGCGAAGTCACGCACCGTAAACACAACTTAGGGAATGTGATCCTCTTCCCAAATATCAGTACAAAACTTAATTAGGGTTAAATCAATTATATCGGGGACAGAAATGTTTATTTCATGTAAGATTTCTTCTTGTTTATAACAAGGGGAACAACATCCTCCCTGACAACAGTGCATATAGGCAACACACACTATAATATGTACAAGCCGCTCCATTTCAGGACAGAAAGATTGTATTAAAAGCTCATCGTGAACTTGGTTCCAACCCAAAGCCTCTCGCTCTTTCAGTTTTATAGCGAGGTAATGTTTATAAACTGTCTCACGTAACTCTGGTGGTAGGTTTTGTATTTCTTCAATAACCTGACAGGTGTTTAATCCGGCAGCCATCAAATTTGACTCACAAATATCTATCAGATAAAAAAAATTTTTTTTGTGTGTTCGGTTATGAACTTAGTGGTTGGTACTCTTCACAAACAAAACACACCGAGGTTAACCAATTTCTTAAAATCGTTATATGCGCTGTGCCAATCGTAAGTATCAGAGCAAATCTTTACTAAAGGTATATTCTCAATCGGAGGAGTGTACAACAGTTTATGTTTAATTCCTTGCTGAAAACAGGGATAACAAAGTCCTTCCCAGCGACAGTCTTGATAATCTAAACATATGATTATATGAACAAGTCGCTGCCTTTTATGACAAAAAGGTTTTAATAAATCATTGTGTACCTCTTTCAATTTTGCTATTTTTTGAACAGCAGGATGTAACGTTTCTGGACCAAGCTCTTTCAATAGCTCTTCAAGGTTTATGTTTTGTGCTGACATTACAACTCTGGTATTACATTGATTTTTTGTTGGGCGGTTTATTTTGATTAAGTAGTATATCCGGGGTTTAACAAATACTTCCTGATTGTCAGAGGTTTATTTAAGAATTTTAAAGCTTCTTTCATAATATTTAAGCGACGCAAGGAGCTTAAATATTATGAAAGAAGCTTTAAAATTCTTAAATAAACCTCTGACAATCAGGTGGTATTTGTTAAACCCCGGATATACTACTCCGGATCTTCGCGGGTATACTCCAGTGTCCTCCGCGAAAAAAATTGGTGCGCGCGCCATTTTAATTGAAAACATGGCAAACTATATATCTTTAGAAAGGGTAATAAATGTAGATTTCGGAAAACATATAAACTGCCGGATTTTTTTTAATTCCGCAAAAGGAAATTGCAACAATGACCGCGAAAATGACATGTGTCATTCAATCAAACAAATGAATTAATAGGGTATCAAAATTTGGCAGATTTCTCTGAAATTTGGCCTGAACATCCCTCGCATGTTTTAAAACAATAGTGTGTCGGGGATTTTTGAAATTTATAATATTTCACCCATGGCGATCTTCATTGCAATGCCCATCGCGTATTGTTTGCTGCTCGAACTTGACAGATTAATGAAAAAATAACCAGGCAGAATATTGAAAAATGCTAACAAACTTTTGATGATTGATCCTTTGCGATTAACAATGTGCGGTTATTTTCCCTATGCGCTTGGATTTGGTACCCTGTTAATTCAATTGAATGACACATGGTCATTTTCGCGATTGCTTGAGATTTTCTTTTGCAGAATTAAAAAAACCGACAATTCATATTTTTTTCCAAAATCTACATTTATTAAGCTTTCCAACGATATATAGTTTGCCGTGTTTTCCGTTAAAATAGCACGCATATGAATTTTTTCCCGGAGGACACCCGCGAAGGTCCAGAGTAACCTTAAGTTTGACATTTCTTATTTGTTGAGACAAAGCAGGCAGTCGGTTAGTCACCTACGGACACGTGTCAAACAAAATTTAAAAAGTTTCACCTTTTCCCATAAAAAGGAGTTCTGCTAAAATTTATTGTATCAACTATTTTATTTTGCTTGACAGGTCTTTTCAACATCTGTGATAAAGTTCTGATATCTCTGGATATCATGCTTGAATTTAGAAAGTACTTCAAGAGAGGACATCCCCTTGGCAATGTCATCATGTCCAAACTATCAGTCCTTAGAATTAAGAGCCAAGAGGTTTGTCTGAGGCTTTGATTTATGTTTTTCAATATATGTTGAAAGAGGTTGCATAACGATCGGGTGAGCAGAAAACTAATCTTGCCCGAGCATGTGGCCATTTCTCAAAAGTCCTCCTAACTTTTTAGGACCAACGTCATAGTTTTTTTAAAAGCCTAAAGAATGGTACGGTCAGTCCTATGACCAACTGAAGTGTTTTTCTTGAGATACAGTGTACATCTACAATCTATGCGTATGTGTTACAATACATACATAGTGACAGATAAAGATCAATAATGTTGCATTGTTTATTGTGTTGACCACATGTACATGTACCTCCTTCGATAATAACAGTTTCTTTTTGTTTCTGTGTTTAATAGGAGAACTCTCCAACAGACAACCAGCTTGCCTATATTAAAGATCTGCTGTATAATGGCTTTTTCTGTTTTGAAATGATTTCTAAAAGAAGTCTGGATGACGTTGTTTGCGGCATATGTGGAATTTGCCCCGAAGTTTGTCTTGGTGATGGCAATGAGAGCGTTTCCGTTAACTGAAACGTTTAGAATGTTTCCATCGGGTTTCCGCAGTGTTTCCGTTGGCTGAAACGAGCAAGGTGTTGGAGAACCTCATGAAGTTTCTTCGCAAGTACACAGCAAAAAAGCATTTTTGAAAATGAGTCAAACTGATTCTTTGAGTAAAATGTGTATTTTACTCAATATTTTGAGTAAAGAATAAATCTAACACTGGACGAAAAAACGAATTTACTGCAAGTTTTCCAATCGAGCAAATTTGTTGTACATTTAGAGTACTGATATTGCTTTTTTTGTGACGTACCACCAAATTATATTCTTCGAAAAGCGGTTTGCATTTTCATTTTCTCGCGGATTCTCGTCGGTTCCCAATCTCGTACCCAGAGTCCACTGGCTTTTTGGTCAGCGGGAGGGCGCCAGTAGAGACTCTGGGATAATGGAAAAAATCTATTTTTTTTGATTGGCCGATCATAAAACAAAGGAAAGGTGAACCGGAAACCTACGATAACAAAACTGGAAGCCTGCGACCAACTTAGTCACGAAAGGGTATTTGAAAGTTTGGTAGTAAATACTTCGAAGGGGCACCGAACTGAATAAATTTTAAAGTTTCGCTACACGGCCGTAGCCGTTTTTGTGCGGGAAGTGCTATGCAATGCCGTCATTTAACGGCGAAACACCGTCGAAATGCAAGCAGCTTCGATAGAAGGTCATTGCCGAAGCCGTTCGAATCTGGCTGAAACTGTTAGCGCCATCGAAGGAAGACGACATTGATGTTTTTATACAGGTTTGTACCGACTCCAATTTGCCGACCCTGTTATCAAGTGAAGGGAATAAATGAAAAGGTTGACAACCAACAAGATCTGCAATAACAAGAAAGGGAAAAGTAGCTTCACGTAGAATGACTGAAAGTTTAATTACAAGAGAATTATCAAGGATCGAAGTCCCTCGCAAATAGCAGTTTCCTCTTCAGTTTCTATCCTGCCTTAGAATGGAGGAAAACGAAAAACGCGCACATAGCAAGAACGAGAGGCTCTCTGTTCTTCACCAATCTTCCGAAGCCTCTGAAAAGTGCCTGCAGACCTGAAAGATATTACAAAGATATTTTTATCAATTTTATTGCAACAGAAAAGTTTGAAATTTTCCTTAACTTAAACTATTTTTCCCAGTCCAATATGTCCAACATTGTCAAGAGTTAAATGTGTTATAATTAAATAGTTGTTTGTTATTTGATGCAAAAAACAGTGACAGTATGGAACCAAGTCCTAGAGAGACCCGAGTAGCATTAACTGAACCTCACATAAGTCAGTATAGACTGTAGTATAGCACATACAATTGAGGAGATGAAGAAGAGAGCTCCTGCAGTCCTTGATTTCCTTGCCACTGTAGTGTTACAGTTGTCAAAGAGAGGCAAGATCAAATCACCCCAATGTGTGTGGTAAATGGAGGCAGCCTTATCCAAAAAGTCATGGCCTATATCCTTGGAAATGGACACCTTAATAGTAAGGTTCATGTATCTCGCATATAGATGACAAACATGCACCATTTGAAACTGATCTTTTCCATTTCGTACAAAGTTATGTTGTTTATCATTTAGATGTGAAAATAATATTTGACCAGGACTATCAATTTGAAGTGGGTATTTTTACGAATCATTAACTGAAAGTAGAGCTTCAAAATTATAATTCAAAAAAAATGTCCATATCACTCCTCAGCTATAGCCTTAAATATACAACCACTACAAAACAAATCTAAATGTAAATGATTTTTTGTAATAATATTTCTGTAATGATATGGCAATCTCCTATTTTTCTGTAGTTCTGATTATTTTCCCCAGAATTTCCTTTGAATTAACACTATTACTACAAACCTTTTTTACATCTACATCACAGAATAATTGTGTGGATCCAGGAAATATCCGTACCCCTCCCAAGGAAGGTTTTTGGTTGGACTCCCCCACCCCTCTGGAAATACCAGTTTAGTTTCAAAGTCTAAAGGTATGGGAGGTTAATGGACATTTTCTGGAAACCACACTATTTAATTTAGTGAAATTTGTACCGTATACGTGTTTCAGACCATTGATTAGTGCAGTTCTCTTGGTTTGGTTCAGTCTCATGACATGCTAAAACCAGCATGCAAAATGATCTAGGCGACAGCTTAGAGGATTATGTCAGAAAGAAAGTTTGACAACTTTGTCTCCAGAATCCTAACAAAAATCCTTATCAGTGGCTACAAAAATTCTGACATGCACTGGATCACTCAATTTCACTACTTTTGACAAGGTTTAAGACAAAATTTGAAATTAAATATGACACAAGGGCAGTATTTCAAGGAAATAGATTACGCCAATTATTTGTTGTCAAAGAGGTATGATCAAGGAAAGGGTTACATTGTGTTATTAAGTAGAGTGTTGTTGGAGTACTTGCCCTGCCTTCAAACTTGTGTGTAATCATTCACTGAAAAATAATTATGGTGCCAATGAGCAATAATTGTTACACAAGTACTCAAAAGACATATTGACCAAGCATTCAAACGTTATCGGTTTGGCAGCAGTCTCTCGCAGTCAAAACAAAGTTGAAGTTATATGTTGGCTACCAGTGACTCAGTTTCTAATTCTGACAAAAGTAATTGATGCCCCACTGCCACCTAGCTAATGCCTACACAGCTTAGGTGGCTCTACATGAATCACACTCAGGTACTGAAGGGTCATCAGCTACCTTTGATTTAAGACCTGCTAGAAGAGAGCGAGCGAGTCACAGGAGCAAAGATAGCCTGTTCCAGACTCCAAGATAGAAGGAGAACCGAATAAAGAAAGAGCCCCCTTTTCTCCAAATCCTGATCAACTTATTTTGGGGCTACCTTTCTAATTTTTGCCATCCCTACTATCTGAGAGCCTGGAACAGGCTAGGGAAAAGAAGTGTTTGCAAATGAGCCATACCATATTTCTCATTTTAATTTTCAGGGCCCTGAAAAAAAAAACTGGGATGCTGAAGTTAAGAGTTAAATAAATTAGAAAATGCAGTATTTGCATTGCCATACTACGCACATCATTGAAATCTTTTCATTTGCTCTGGCAGGCCCGTCAACCAGTTTCTATGCAATCACGAGAATTCAAGAGCAGTTAACAAATATAAATTAAAGCACAACTAGCATTCAAGATCACTGCGCGTTTTGGACGCAGTGACGTTTGATCATACTTTTAAAAATCTCCAATACCTCCAAAACGCATAACATACATGAATTGAATTGTATTTTAAAAATTTATTGTAATACAATGTTACCCACACAAAACAGAAACATTTCTTAGAACTGACTTTACTGGTTTCGCCAATCACAATAGAAAAAATTGTGGCACATTGAAACTGTCATACTTGAGGTTCATAAAGTTAGGCACGTACTTTGCAGAAGTGGACAGTTTTTATTCTAACAATTAACTTCAAACCAAACTTTCATGCATTGGGCGATACACATCAGTAACAGTCTGAACAAAATAATATAACCAAATGGAAGCCTCTGAGTACACGCTTAAAACGTTTCGTTATCATAAACACGCAAAATATATAATCAAATCTAGGCCTCTAATTACACACTTTAAACGTTTCGTTGTACCTAAACACTTTTGGCGCCTGTTTCAACGACCTTCGGTAGCATTCAGCATTTGAGGGATAAATTTCTGTCGCTTTGGAGAGCTGGCTTGTGAACTATTCCTTCTTCGTGCTTCACGGTCTCTGTATAGATGTATACAATCTTCTTACAGCGGATTAACGATCGGTGGGAATGTTTTTCTGCCATTAATCAAGCTTCATCGAGTCAGGTTTGGCCGCCATATTTGATGGCTCATGGTTGCTGTGATTGCCAAGGTAAGCTTAAGTTTAGACTGTAAGCTTTGATATATCCAAATATTCTTACCTTGTTTGATATTTACTACGTTTGAGCGAAGTGCCCCCACTTGAAGTGTTCTTGATGACATTTTTTAGGCACTTCAAAAGTAATGTACAGGTACCAGTCAAATTGAAGCTTCAACACCCCCCCTCCGGGCAGTCCCCCGGGCATTTGAACTTTTGAAGATTGGCTTGTTCAAATTCGCTCCTCTCGGGGCAAAAAAACTGTTCAAATGCCCACCAATTAGTACTGAAATACCTCTCCTCAAAGGCAAATTTCGTCTTTAATCAAACACTGTTCACGCTTTTCAGAGAGAGATCTGCCATTATGACACCTTCAAACTTCTTTTAAAGACCCTTTTGAAAGAGTCACTTGCAAACAAAGGCAAAATTCTATCTTGTAAATCCGTCAAACCCTGCAAAAACCGAAAAAACTCACAGGCGTATTCCACTGGAACAAGGGGTAAATCCGGATCAAATTCCCCACCCTTCCAAGGCAACGTTCCAATTTCCCCCCTCCCTGGGCACGATGTACAGTCAAATGCCCAGGGTATGCCTGGGGTTGAGGATGTTGAAGCTTCAATTTGACCGGTACATAATATTTATGACGGTCCTGAAGGGGTAAAATGGGAGCTGGGATTTGGTGACTGGGACTGGGGGAAAAAGTAGCGTATAATGGGAATGGGAAAGATGTCCTACAAAGATGTCCTATTGAAAAACAGAATCTACAAACCATTTGAAACCCTTGTTAAGTCCCTTAAATACACAAAAATGCAACAAAATAGTCTTTAAGAATACCTAAAAATGTTTGCAAATCAACAGATATCAAACCAATGTAGTTGTGACCTGATTTTAGCGTTGATTTTAAACTGCATTTACTGAAATCAGCGATTTGGTTGCACAGCGGTAGATGTTCCCTCTATATGACTCAATGCGCCTAACAGGTCAAACTATGACTTCGATTAGCTCAACCTCGTCCCCAGGGTCTTCTCGCTTTTCAATATGGCGGCGGCTCGGGAGAAGACCCTGGCACATAGCGACCTAAAACGGTCGCTGATTGGCGCCATTCTTACATGAGTTCTGATTGGTTTACGTCTTCCAAAAGCAAAGATGGCGGATCTTTGTGGGTTCTTCTTGCAACCCAAACATTTCTATTTCTAGGTCTCTGTGATGTGAAAGCTGAACAGTTTTTCTGTTTGACAATTTACAAAACTGCAGCTGTTGCGTATGAGGAAGATCTGAAGTACCAAACCCAAGATTCCTAGATTATTCGGGTTAAAAGTTCCTCGATCGCGATCGGCTGGTGATCTACGTAAGAACCTTACCAATCGTCAATGTGCACGATACTTTAGAGTTTTGGAATGGCAGTCGCTGGATATAATGTGGCGTAGTGGACTGTGAAATACTTAACAATTGGTTCATGCTTAGCGTGCGTACATCGAGTTATGGATGCACGCGGGAAGTTTGGGGAGCACGAGAGAAGCGTAAGAGTCTAGCTTCTTGAGTGCTCTCCAAACTTCCCAAGTGCATCCATAACTCGATGTACGTACAGCTAAAAGCATGAACCAATTGTTTTATAACATAGCCAGTGGAAATGCCGAAATAGTAGTTTTTCGCAGGATGCCGCAGTTCCATTTCGCTTCCGTTGAAACTGTAAATTATAAGCAATACGATTCAGTGCGCAGTTGATTCAAAACTCAGTCACTGGTTACCATGAAAATCAAGAAAGAACAAAAAAAAAACGAGAAAGAGAAAAAAGAAACAATAATCGATCACATGACTGAAAGAAAAAGGCGCCAAAACACCTTGCGAAGTGTTGCCGCGTAGTTGCAGCGTTTCTTTGTAAAGCTGAATGAATCAATGAAATCAATGAAATTGCTCCGAAGTGAACGTACGAGAATAATTTTTTGAAGAAGTCTTCCAATTATCGCTCTAAGATGTGGTATAAAAAGATTGATGTTTCCTGAAAAAACTGTTGTATTCATCCTCCAAAGCGGATTGAAGCTGTACGATTTCAGCATTGTAGCCGCGAGTCTGAGTTGAAACGAGCACAAAACAAAGTGGAGGCCGCGGACGGAATGTGGTTTAACAACAATGAATCAAACAACTGGGAAAGCGATCATTCGACTTATTTTGGATTACATTTTATTTTGTTTGAACATTTGGAGCTGCTTGAACACAGAGCTACACTGACTGCAGGTAAAACGAAGTTATCTTGTGTAGTATATAGCCGAAAAAATTTCGTCCTTTCTGGTTGGTAGTGAATCACCGAATACGTGTGACACGTTATTAATTGAAACGGTTCGCTTCAATTTTACTGTGTTTTATTTTGTGTCATCTCTTGATATTTTGGTTTTACAAGGTTTCCGTATAAAACCTACCTTTTGTGAACAGACGACGGTGAATGAAATCGTAAACACAACGCCAAAGACTAATTAAGTTCGAGCATAGTTAGTAGAGGAGACCAACTATGGTTCGAGTTTCTTCAGTTTTTCAACAAAGTTCCTTGCTCGTCCTAAGAAATCAAACACTCTGCAACAATTTCGCTGTTGTAATCTCTCTCTAGCTTAACTCTCAGTGCTGTAAGGTGATTTTTCTTGGTCATTTACTCGCTGAGTTGCTCGCGAAAAAGACACTTTTTGTCGCTACAGGCAGAAAAAACCAAGTGTATTCATAACTCAACTGTATGCTTCGTTTTCGTTCGTCTTGCTCTTGCTTGTTGGCTGCTTTCTGGCTAAAAGATCAATGCCAAGAGAAAAATTTGGAAGTTCTTCGCTAGTTTCTTCCAATGACTATCGGAAAGTTCAGCAACAGGAACTCGCCGCTAAACTCGACGGAAACTTTGCAGCAAAATGCAACTGCACACGTCATGTTATATACGCACGGCCGTGCGTATATTTAACAATTATCCTGCGAAATCGCGCGGAATATCACCTGATACTTAGCCGACGAGGCCGTAGGCCGAGTTGGCTAAATCAGGGGATATTCCGCAAGATTGAGCAGGATAATTGTTTTATTATTCAACAAATTCCCATCGCCTGCCATTTTCAGAACGAGAAAAACTACGGCTCTATGATGAAAACGCTAAAAGCTAGCAACACATAAGCTTAATAAAAATCAAAACAGAACTTCAAGAAATCGAAGTTTACTACCGTTCACTTAAAAAGACGTATTTACAAACTCATGTTTGAAAATGACAAGACAAAGGAAAAAAAATATTACTACCTTACCGAGAACAAGTCCTCTTCCTGTGAATTAAAATCTTTTCAACTTTAGCCTTTACAACTTTCCGTGAGCAAGTGTGCTGCTTCGTTCGCAATAGCATTTTCTTGGTTGAGTTCTCACTATGAAAATTCCAAGTCAACCTCTGGATATCTTTGTGAGCTGAAGCAAATACTTGTTGACTTTTTGAGAGCATTTAATCGTGGAAAGTTTCTTCCAGAGAGTTAAAATTTACGGAGAACACTGCTGAATCTGTCTCGCTTTTCAAAATGGCCGCCAAACAAGCAATGAAAGAAAATCTGCAGTGCACTTCCAAATATGGTCATTTACGTATATCGCAGGATATCTGTCATGTAGGTGACAGATATTGAGGGCTTCCTTACCATATATGGGCATAGTGACAATTTGTTGAATAATAAAGAGATATACACCATGATGGTTCAATAGTAATTCGATAGGACCAGCGCGTGAGCTATGTTATAATTAATGGTAATGTACTTGCTCCGATTTTTGTCATAAATAAAGCATAATCGCGCACTAATTATTTGTGTTTCCATGGTCATTGAAAACTTGTAAGGCACTTGTATGTTTTATTTATGCATGTTAGATTCATTCGCAAAATGGTCCTATCGCTGCGAATTTGCTGTGCAATTAAGGAATCTAATAAAAATGAAAAAACCGGTGTAAATCAATTAAAATTATAATGAGTCAGCTGCTGCTTAGGGCATTCTATTCTTTGATAAATTTGTAGAAGCTAAATTTACAGATGCTGTTGCTATAGCTGCTGATATTAATAAATAATTTCAAGTGCGGAGAACAAGTTGCTTGGATAGGCAATTTAGGTAATTTGGGGATTTCCATCGCAGGGATAAATAGCTTTATACACATTGGACGGCTACATGTACGTGATTCTACAACGTTGCTTTAATTATTAAGTTACTCAGAATGGTTGAGACTGTTCCAAGTTCACACTTGTGGAAGTGAATTGAATGAATTTAGAAGGTTTTTTAGTCCTTCCACACCATGACAGTGTTTCTGCTTACGGGGATTCCAAACACTACTCATGCAGCTAACTACTGGCATTTTCAAGGAATGACTTAACTGGGGTAATATAAACCTGAATCTTAAATGTATGATAGTGATGTGGGCAATGGGACAGAACTGAGCTGTGTTCATGAGCTTGCTAGGATTTTCAAGGCAAGGTCCAATTTGGGTTTACAAGCCTGATTCTCCTTGGTATCAGGACAGCTAGCCAGGATTACATTTTCAAAAATTATTGGTAACTTGTCAGTGAAGTTTTAGTGATCATAACACGATAAGGCAGCCAATTGTTTAGGAGTAAACCATGCTTCCAAGCTTGCTAATCCCAAAAAGGGATTGTAACATATTTGCTGTAATCTTTTGAATGGGAGACTGCTTCTGTGTTGTTGCTTGAAGGTGGAGTTGAGAACTAGACATCGTGAGCGTCCAACTGCCAGGGCTAGTGAATTACTATTCTAATTTTGTGGAAGGGATTTCCTGTGCAAGTTACCATAACCCATGCCCCTCTTAGTGTCTAAATATCAAGGGGTAGGGGATTGATGATGTGAAGAATGTAAGGGACCTGGAATTTACAACAAAATGTTTTCTAATTTTTCATAATTTACAATATACTTTTTTCAGGTTAGCATTTTTTGCCAAACAGGCATGGAATTTGACCTTGCACTCATTGATATTGTCAGGTTATAACTTCATGACTTGTCATTATTCTCACCTCCCTGTTACTTGAATTTTCTGTCACCATAGTCAATTTATTGCCAGTCAAATACATTAAATGGCCACTGGGAAAATAAATTGTCCTTCTTAGAAGGGATAATGTTGCCTCTAACAGATATACATGTATGTATGCCACTTGATTTGATCATGTTTCCTTTTATTTTTCAAACATCAACAAAAATGTGATATCAACATAAGAACACCCTAGGTTGATAGCATGTTATATTGTGTTATTCCTTTACTCAATGTTAATTTTAAATTCTCATAAAAGAACTTCATTAAAATAATCATTTTTTCTCCTTTTCTTCTTGAACCCCCATTTCCCATTGATTTCCATTTTCAAACAGTTCCAATCTTCATCCAAATAACTCAATTCATTGAAGTACTCAAGGAGGAAATTTCTTAAGACCTATAAAGGAATATTATCCCCAGCACTGGTTGAACAAACAAAGAGGACTGTATCTATCCACTGTTCAAATGCTTTATTTGCCCATTCTTTACAGGCTCTTATTTTACTAAATTCTAACAGCCAAGATTACACACAACGTTTTCCAAAAGTAAATTGTTGTTGATATCATACCTTATCATTAGCCCAATCAGTTATTAATAACACAAGTGTGTTAGTATTGGACACTCGTCTACAATGATATTTCTAACAATATTAACAATAAATAATAAATAAATACAAACGATATTTCTAACTCAAAAAAACATGCACATAAAGTATCATGAGGAAATATTTGTAAACTGGACAGCTAAAGCACAGAAAGCAGTATTGAAAGTGACAAATCCTAGGAGATCTGCAATTGAACAAGCAAATATGTAGACAGGAATGGGACTAAATAAATCCAACAATGCCAACATGACCACTGTTCCCTTTAAAGCCGCACCTGGGATTTGCTGGATTAAACACCACTAACTGTTTGACTATGCAATTGCAACATGGCTCTCTGGAAGAGCACTTGCAATAAATGGGATGCTGTAACTTCTAAATAAATCTTATGATGATGATGAACAATGATTCGTCCCCCATCTCAAGCATACCAGCCCTTACCGGTATTTTATTGTAAGCTCTAAAGATGACGAAATGTTAAAAATGTTCAAAGACTTATGTAATCACTCCTAATAAATAAACATGAGCATTTTTTTATCTCCAGTGGTTGAACAAGATAATGAGAAGTGTTACCCATAAATTAAAAAGCTCAAGAAACAGATTGCTATGGGATAGCAAGCAGAGTAAAGTAACTTAAGATTACATACAAACTTTGTTACTTGAACATATAAATGTTTGAAAATAAAAAGAAAGTTGCAAATAGATGTGCAGTCCATGCTAGGGTATACTATGCCATAGATCTTTGGTATGGATCAATCCATAAACAAACAGTCATAAGAGTCATAAACAAACAGTCATAAGAGTTATATTTGCCAAACCAAGTTGGCTAGGATCAGCAAGTAAAAAATAAATAGACTGGTTGAGCATAAATAGATAAATAAATAAATAATTTGCAACAATTTACCGTAAGATAAATTATGCCAAAAGCCACCTATCCTCATGAAACAAAAATACACGTTCGTTCGAGTGTATTCGTAAGCGAACAATTTCACTTGATCAACATTTAAAAACAAGTGGTCAGGGGAAGATGTAAGCAGACCTGCCAACTCTCACGGTTTCACCGTGAGACTCACGGTTTGAGGTATCAACTCACGGTCTCACGATTTGGCCTCCAAATCTCACGGTGAATCAGAAAATCTTGAAATTGCCAAACAATTCAGGTGGTATGAAGCAATATTGAAAAACCGTGTTGAAAATGGCCAAATTTGTCACATCTAATGTTTGAGGGAAAGCTGGGTACAATTCTGACCTCATTCCCGTGAAACCATAGGTCAATATAGGTGTGCTTAGGTCTCTGGGGAAGCTAGAGCTGTGAATAGTTAACTCAAACTGGCGCCTCGCGTCGACAGCGAAACAGAAACTGACTTCAAAAAATGCGGCAAAAGAATACAATAGGTAGCACAAATAAGGTAAAGAATACCTTGAAACAAGAAATCTACCATTTTACACATATTTTGGAAATCTCCAGGTTTGAGGTCCCAATCTCCAGGTTTTTCTGGGCTTTTTTGCAAGGTCTCCAGATTTGCACGTTTTGGAGGTTGGCAGGTCTGTGTAAGACTTCAACTTAAATTACCCTGATTATTTTCTATTTTGCGCGTGATCTATGAGTTCGGCGAGCTTTATACTGTACGCACAAACCATATTAAATGGCCGGCCAAAACAAGACCTCTAACACTTTGCCGTGTTCCTAAAGCCCGTATATGTATAACTTGTCTTTCTTTTTCTTTTTTTCTTCACGCATGTTTGAACCAACCTTCAGCCTTTTCCGCCATTTTGTTTATCTTGACCTCAGCCGTAATCTCGCACCCAGATCTTCTCACTCACTTCGCCTTAGCCGCCATTTTGATACATTTCCATCCTCGTTGGAACTTTTGGTCACGTGATTCTGCTATGTGCCAGGGTCTTCTCCCGAGCCTCCGCCATATTGAAAAGCGAGAAGACCCTGGGGACGAGGTTGCGATTAGCTTATTTAGAATGGCAGATACGGGTTAAAAAGTGTTGATGTTGCGGCAATTTTATCCTTGGTTCAATTCTTATTATCCTTTGTTAATGTGTATTGTAATGTTGATAATGAGTTAAAAACGAAGGGGAAAAAATGAACCAAGGGTAAAATTGAACCGCAACATTGAGGGCCCTGTGCGATTCCCACAGTTCGTGAATGATATTTCCAAAAAGGCCTTTATAGCTTAGGTCGTACTTTCTGTTTTGATATTATGTGAGGGGAGGTTCCTTAAAGGGTTCCTTAAATTCAGATGTGTCTGATTCTGTTGTAATTGAAGGGTCCAGTCGAAAATTATGCTAAGTGGAAAATTTGCATAATTTTTTTTCCAGAAGTGCTTGAAGTCTTGCATGTGGTCTTCAAATTAATGCAAAAACATGGCCCTGTATTTTTTCCGCTGGTTTTCGCTTTGTGCCACTTCCCCATCGGTATATACTTTAGGCTAGGCAATGCCGGGTGGTATTGCATAACAAAGAGTAGTATTTTCTCACATGCAGCTTTGTTTTTCTGTGTTAATGCTGATTTTCTGTCCAAGAATTTACTTCTGAGAGGTGTTTTTTAACAACACTAGCTGGGTACCCTCTATCATTCAGGCGTAATTCAAAGAATTTTTCCTCAAATATTGCTTTCGGGGATGTTTCCATGAATCCTTAATGCCTCTCCTTTGATAACGTCTTTTTTGACGCCCGGTGGGTGCATTGAAAGGTCTGCGTTTTTTGTAATGCGTTTGCATATAGGATAGATTCCCTGTGAAATATGTCATCTTTGTACATGTACACTGTTGTGTCTAAGAATGTAATCTCTGTTTCTGAGATTTCAACCATAAATTTGATAGTTGGATGAATTTACTTTTTCAAGGAATTTTTCTTTTTCCTCTTTGTTTGTGTTACACAGGGAGTGCACGTCGTCAATATATCTTTTCCACACGCGGTTTTTTGCAGCTCTGCCTTAGAATTTCTCTTTCTATTTTGGTCATGAAAATATTAGGAAAAGCTACCACCATTTTTGTTCTTATGGCAGTTCCATGAGTTTGTAGATAGTCTTTCCCATTGAATTTGAAAGAATTTTCTTTCAAGATTAGACTGAGCAGTGGTGAGGGGAGGGTCTTTGTCATAAAAGGCTTCATATGCTTGGCATACGGTGGTAATACCCTTCTTTTAACCTATTTACTCAACGAATGTCTGAGACTCTGCAGTCCAGCAGGTGAATTTGTTGCAGGTAAAAAACTTATAAATTGATTATTTTTTATTTATCTTGCTTGTAGAAGAACAAAAAATAAAGGTATTTAATTAATTGTTTTCATTTTGGCCACTTTTAAGATGCATTGGGATTTGTGGCACTGGGAATGGGATTTGTGGTAAAAATTGGACTGGAAACTGGGATTTGGGCTGAGAAATGGGATTTGGGACCCTCATTTATGGCTCATTTCTGAGGGCCTGTACCTTTTGATCAAAATTCAAATATATTTTATTTGTTTTGAATTATCATGTTTACACATTAATTTCATAATGTGAGATCTTTACGCTTGGTACAGTTTGCAAGTGACAGCTTTTTTGTTAGCTCTTCAAGCTGCTGTACCAGTGCGAGTGATCACATTCACACTGATTGAATATGGGTTAAGGCTTTGTTTATAATTATCGTGTTTACACATTTAATTTCACAATATGAGATATTAAGTAATGGCTTGTGCTGCTGCATGCTATTGCTGCCATGTTTTTTCTTTAAACTGCCTATTGGTTGCAAACTGAACTGCAAGTTTGTCTTGATTCCAGTTGTTTTTTATGCTAACTTTATAATCAATGACCAGCTAAGACAAAAGAATAAAAAGATAGGAAAAAGGGACTAAACAAATCTAATAGACAGATAACCCACCACTAACTACTGCTGTTCTCTGTTTCAGGAGAAAAGGCTGAGGTGACAATAGCAATATTGCCACTACTATATGGTAAAGGCTGTAACATGCAAACACAAGGAATTTGAGGAGTTTATCTCTTTAAGTGTATATTGGTTACATGTACATGTATGCTCATTCACTCTTCACAAATGTGTAACAGTAAGTACATGAACTTGAAGGTCAACTATTAGCATGGCAGTCAAATTCAAAGATAAACTAAACTTATGGTTTGAAATAAGCTTTTCTGGAAGAGGGCAGTTCTTACTAACTTTTCATAGTAGTCATTTAATAAAAATTGTTCCTTATAAAATATTTGCTCAGAGTTTCAATTAAATACAATGCAGACTGCAGAAATGAGGACACAAACAGTCCAACTGAATACACAGTTTCATGCAGCTTCTATTCTAGTCCCCAGATGTACTTGTTTTTTGTTGTTGTTGTTGTTCTTGTCGTTACTTTTAATGTCATGGCGAGTACTTCATATTTTTTTCGCTAAACTCTTGTAGTGAAGATGCTATGTGAACATCAAATGTTCCGTCTCCCCGAAAGTGTCCATCTTTACATAAGCATCCAAGGTCACAAGATCATATTTAAATTAATTTGTTAATTGTTTTACTTTATTTTTATTAAGTGTAAAGAAGATCCTCGCAGTTATTAACGCAACTTATGCAGTTGCGAAAGAAAGCCTGAAAAAATCAGGCTCGCCGGGATTCGCACCCTGACCTCTGCGATACCGGTGCAGCGCTCTAACCAATTGAGCTAACAAGCCAACTGGGAGCTGGTCATTAAATTGGTTCGTAATATACCCGGCAAAAATGAAGATGAAATTATGAACATATGAAACTCATATATTTCTTTTCGCAACTGCATAAGTTGCGTTAATAACTGCGAGGATCTTCTTTACACTTATTTCTTCATTCCGCAGTTCAAATATATGAGTTTCATATATTCATAATTTTATTTTTATTGTCATGAAGATGAAATTATGAATATATGAAACTCATATATTTGAACTGCGGAATGAAGAAGTAAGTGTAAAGAAGATCCTCGCAGTTATTAACGCAACTTATGCAGTTGCGAAAAGAAAGCCTGAAAAAATCAGGCTCGCCGGGATTCGAACCCTGACCTCTGCGATACCGGTGCAGCGCTCTAACCAATTGAGCTAACAAGCCAACTGGGAGCTGGTCATTAAATTGGTTCGTAATATACCCGGCAAAAATGAAGATGAAATTATGAACATATGAAACTCATATATTTCTTTTCGCAACTGCATAAGTTGCGTTAATAACTGCGAGGATCTTCTTTACACTTATTTCTTCATTCCGCAGTTCAAATATATGAGTTTCATATATTCATAATTTTATTTTTATTGTTGTTTTTGTTCTTACATTCTTGATTGTTTCTTCAACAGGAAGAAACCAGTCCCAAATAAGTGGCAGAGAGGAAAACAACACCATATCAATTCTTAATCTTCCAGGGTGACCTGTATTCTCCGGCCAATAATGTGCACTTAGCCGCTGGGAAGATAATTTGTGCACCTCAGAGACATCCATTGTTGAGGGAACTCTAGCTTTGTTGGCCACGTTTTATGTTTTTATGTATGAATATCCACCAGGCTTTGCAATTTTTTTTTGGTATCTACAAAATGCATTAATTTTTGCAGATAGAAGAGGGGAGAAAGCTGCCAACATCCATCATACACTTTGTAAATTTAGTACATGACATAAAGGTAGGCACTCACGAGGGGACTGGTCCCTGAAAAAAGTCCATGACACTAATCCCCTCCTGTGTGCTGGCCTTTAATGTTTCACCAACTAAACAGTGTTAATTGCCACATGTATCTAGTGCTCAACCTTAACGGTTCATTCCTGTGATCCACGGGCTACTGATAATTAAAATTTGGTAGAAAATATAAACATGACCTGGTAGCCAAGCCCTAAATAATTTATTATCTTTTGAACACCTATCCTTGTCAAACTCCACTCTGGTTCTCGATTATTCCTGCAATGTAGACGAAACCCAATTTTGACTTATAAGTCCTTGGCTAGAGGACTACCGCTAAGGTCGAGCACTTGCATGAGTGGATATAATGGCGCTTTTGTCAATGAACTCAGGTTAGATATTTGTATGAATGATTTTAAATTCATATAGTAATAGTCTCCTTTGCTCTTTAGTTTCAAAGTTCACCACTATTGAAGTTTTTTATGCATATATGAACTACTGTTTTGAGTATACGATCTACTCTTCCATTGACAAAAGTAGGGACGCCCATCTTTGAGTGGGCTGTGCCAAGACTGTCCATCTTTGAGTGGAAATAAAGGCGCTTTTGTCAATGATCTCAGATTGGATATTTGTAAGAATCAATTTAAATGCATATAGTGATAGTCTCTGTCGCACTTTTGTTTCAAAGTTCAGCACTATATTGTTTCTTTTTTGAGTATGTGAACTACTTTTTCATTGACAAAAGTAGGGCTGCCCATCTTTGAGTGGGCTGTGCCAAGTCTGTTTGTCCATCCTTGAGTGGAAATAATGGTGCTTTTGTCAATGAGCACAGATTGGATATTTGTACGAATCAAATTAAATGCGTATAGTAAAAGTCTCCTTGCTCTTTTGTTTCAAAGTTCAGCACTATATTATTTTTTCGACTATGTGAACTACTTTTTCATTGACAAAAGTAGGGCCACCCATCTTTGAGTGGGCTGTGCCAAGACTGTTTGTCCATCTTTGAATGGAAATAATGGCGCTTTTGTCAATGATCTCAGATTGGATATTTGTGTGATTGATTTCAAATGCATATCGCAAAAGTCTCCTTCGTCTTTTGTTTCAAAATTCACCGCTATGTTATTAATTTTTGTCGACTATGTGAACTACTTTTTCATTGACAAAAGTAGGGCCGCCCATCCTTGAGTGGGCTGTGCCAAGACTGTTTGTCCATCTTCGAGTGGAAATAATGGCGCTTTTGTCAATGATCTCAGATTGGATATTTGTAAGAACCAATTTAATTGCATATAGTGATAGTCCCTGTCGCACTTTTGTTTCAAAGTTCAGCACTATATTTTTTTTCGAGTATGTGAAGTGCTTTTTCATTGACAAAAGTAGGGCCGCCCATCTTTGAGTGGGCTGTGCCAGGACTGTTTGTCCATCTTCGAGTGGAAATAATGGCGCTTTTGTCAATGAGCTCAGATTGGATATTTCTAAGAATCAATTTAAATGCGTATAGTGATAGTCTCCGTCGCACTTTTGTTTCAAAGTGCAGCACTATATTATTTTGTTTTTCGAGTATGTGAACTACTTTTTCATTGACAAAAGTAGGGCCTCCCATCTTTGTGTGGGCTGTGCCAAGACTGTTACCATAATAGGACATTCTCTGTACAGATAGTGAAAATAAAACGTAATCCACTTAAATGCTGTAGATCTAAAGACGTTTGTTAACGCAGCTTCCACTTCTAAAAGTGTATCAGAAACTTCGTTGGTTAATTCCGATGGGTATACCGTAAGTTGAGGAATGCATCCACATTAGCAGGGTATTCCCAACTATGTCTTTTCTGCGAGGATCTTCTTTACATTTATTATGCCTTTTTTTATTAGGCGTATCTGTGATTTACAAGAGAAATCAAATCCCTTCCTAGTAGTGTGTGGGCTCGTTGGGGCACACTTAATGAATTCAAGATGGCAAGGGTAACCCGACTAACCTAACCTCATTTGCATATTAACCCTAACCGCCGCCATCTTGAATTCATTAAGTGTACCCCAACTGCTCCCACACACTACTAGGAGTAACCCTAGGTTGATTTGCATATTAACCCTAACCCTCATGAATAATAACCCTAATCGAAATGAAAGAAAAAGAAGTGTGCGTCGGCCGGGATTCGAACCCAGAGTAATTTGGAGACCTGTCACGGTTTGAAATCCGAATACTTACCAATACGCCACTGACGCATCTGTTAGTACCCATCCCTTTGCCCCAACCTTTACTTGTTCCCAATCTCTTATATTTGTCATTGGACTTGGCTGCTCATCCTTGTGGGATGACTCAAGATCCAGTGCGCATGCGCGTGACCAAAACGCATGCGCATTGACCACCCTATGATTTTTATTCACTTTCGTTCTTGTCTGAACATGTACTATCCCTCGGGAATATATGTTTAAACATGTCTTTTCCCTTGGGTACTTATTTGCATGTAAAAAATATATAAAAACGATAGACTGTTCAGCTAAGTTTAACAGTATGGCTAACATACAAGCTGTTAGTAGACTCGAGTCAGACTACAAACCATGGACTTTGGCTGAATGGGATCAGAAAAAACGACAGTCTGCAAAAAATAGACGCCAAATCATCCAAGTTGATGAATACGGTAATCGACTAAAACCAAGCTTTCGTTGCCGATATTGTGGAGGTCCGTATACAACAGAGTGGCATCAAAGGATACATGAACGTAAATGTGCCCCATGGAAACGCAAGTTGCGAAATGATGACATCCTCATACAAACTCATCACGACGCATAAAATTGCGGACGAGCTATTGCAACAGCGAAAGCAAGAATTGACAAAGACCCCTCATGGCGGATGATGCGAATTGATTTTAAGATGCAAAAAGAACGAGCGATCAAGTTACATCAAGAAGCACAAGTACCATGCAGGCGATGTGACGACTTAGATGTGTTGAAGTTTCAAACCGATCTCAAGGATTATCAGATCATTGTAGTGGATGTCAAAAATGGATTCCAATGGAACAATTTCAACCCTGAAGGAACCCATGAACTTGTTTTACTCAGAGAGGATGAACACTACGATGTAATCACATCTTTAACTGATTTACTCAACGCTGTTCAGTAAAATGTAACATTTATTTCTGTAATAAACATGTTTTTATTTACAACATTGAGTCATTTCTTGCCATACAGTTTCTTTAGCTCTCCATCCTTGAAATTCTAACACAGTTCTCATCGGTAGACAACAGTCATAGGGTTTGGCGAAGTTGATTTCTCTTAATACATGTTTTGGACTACATCTACAAATGTTCCATGTTGACCGTAACGTTTGATGTACCTACAAATAGAGTTTATTCATCGTCATCATTTTTTCTACAGGCACTTATTTTCTTCCAAGTGTGTTCTGGACCACGAAATCCTTGCAGTTCGAGGGAGTTGCGGATACCGTACAGGATCTTCCACTTTCCTTTCTTGCAGAATAAAATCTCTTTTAACATATGATAGGGTCCACAGCAACATATATTCCAGACACGGTTGAGTATCAAATGAACCTACAAGTTTACGAAAGCTGTGTTAACCACTGGTAAAATAAATAAGTTTCTTGTTTTGGGCAGTGAATCAGTTTTTTGTTTTCAGCCGTTCGATGATGACCACACGATGGTCCCGGATTGAATTCACTTGATACCAGTTGATCCGCTTTAGGGCAATGAAACCACTCTAGATCTACATGAGGTAATTGAAGTTTGTTGAGAATATCTCTTTCGAGGGTGCCTCCTTTATAAGCAACCACCGTTTGATCTTTGGTAGAAAGTGTGTCATACAAAGTTTGAATAAATATCTCTAATTGATCTTGTGGAAGAGCTTTTTCTTTTGCAGTAGCTTGAAATCGAAGTCCATGCACATGATTGTAGATATAATTGACCGTTCGTTTATCTTTGACCGATAACTGTGTATAATTCAGCGGGTGGGTAAAATGAACACTGGCCGATTGACCATACATATTACACCAACCCATTTCACGCACGATAAATGGTTTGCCACTGATTCGATAGCCATCCAAATCCAATATCATACAAACAGATCTTAAGTTGGGATTACATACCTCTTCAAGTCGTTCGCAATGAAGTTGTCGATCTGCCATTCTGATGATCATTTGCTGGATTTCGAGGGGTAGCCGATCCCAGTGACTCTTGATTTGTACTGCCATGATTCACAACAGAAGTTAAGACCCTCAATAAACCACTCGCTGGTCAGCTGCGGATACACGATCGGATGGTCTTCTCTTTCTAACTTGGCGGCAAATGTATTTAATCTTCGATCATTCAGGAAAGCAATCTCTTTTTTAAACGTCAATAGCTTCTGATCAACTGACATCGTTCTTTATAACACAATTCTCTTAAGACGTTTATATGCTTTGTGACACCGCGCTTTGCCCAAACATGTCCTAAATTTGCCTTAATTTGCATAAATTTGCATATGGTTATCGTCTCAAGAGACCTACGTGGATAGCCTACATCGGCAGCCTATATCAACCAGTTGTTCTATGTAACCTACCTCGGCAGCCTATATCAGCCTGTTGTTCTATCTAACCTACCTCGGCAGCCTATATCAGCCTGTTGTTCTATGTAACCTACATTGGCAGCCTATATCAATCTTTTGTTTAAACAATAAAAGAGTATATAACCCTGACTTCCACCCATATTCTCTGTTCGATGTAACACCCCAAACTGATCACTTCTATTGATTTCGTTAAATTATTCGCTCGTTTTTCTATCATGGATCTCGACGATGCTGTACTGAATGAAGCGATGGATCAGTATGAGGATGATAGCTTGCTGAATGAAGTCTACAACCGTTTTCAACGGCAGCGTCAATTTCAGCGACAATTGATTGAGCAATCTGGTGGATCAGTGGATGGAAACCAGCCCGGAAGGTTTGAATTCACTTTCAACAAACACCAGGATCGTACTGCGCATCGATTTGGTGTTCAAGAGCGTGTTTATACGACTCGTATGCGACAGACCGGAAATTTTGTGGATCGTCCGCAATTGGTACCTGCGCTACAGGAGGGTTTAGTCCGTGGTATCAATGGTATTATGGATGAGGATATGGCTGAAACCGACAAGCTGTATTTTTCCATCGTATCCAACCGTTTAAACTACAACTATCGTGGATGGCAATTGAGTGTGAAAGAATGGCGTGAGGATCAACACAAAATTACTGAACTGTTCAACAATCTAGCCAATGCTCTCAACAGTAATGAACAGTTTGAGATGAACGATACGTTTGATGTCACGGTCACTCGTGTTCGCTACCCTGGTAGTGGAAAAGGACATCGTCGTCGTGTGAAACCTGGTCATCGTTCTACGAAAAGTTTGTTGGATTTCAAACAATCTATACTTGTGATTTAAAACAAGGATGAACTTTGTTGTGGTAGGGCTCTCGTTACGGCTAAAGCCATTGTAGATCAACATCCTTCTGTAAGAAGTATCAAGATGGGTCGACGAATTCAGGAAACAATGGCTCAAACCCTTCATCGTTTGGCTGGTGTTCCTGAGTGTGCCTGTGGTCCCGAGGAATTAAAAAAATTTCAAGCGCATCTTCCTGAGTATCGGATCATTGTTGTTTACGCGGATCGTGCCTATGATCGTGTGGCTTTTAGTCCTCCTAACAAAAACAAAAAGGATTTAGTCCTGTTATTGGATGACGAACATTACAATGTTATTACTTCGCTGGCTGGATTTTTCGGTACGAGTTATGTGTGTGATTTGTGCCTGAAACCTTACAACACTTGTGGACAACATCGTTGCGGTCTGGAAGATACTCAATGTCGCGCTTGCCGACAACCGAACTGTGTGGACTTTATGAATGCGGGGGTGTTTAGGAGCAACGCCGATGTCATTTTTGTCGACGTATGTTTTATGGGGAAACTTGTTTGAACAATCATCTCAACTTTACCATTGCTCACAAGAAGGATCCTAGTAATGCTGTGTGTCTTAACCTTCGTCGATGTAAAATGTGTTTTAAACAAGTTCAAGGATTTAAAAACATTGCTCGTCATAAATGTGGACATGGATATTGTGGATGTTGTAATGAGTATGTGGAACTGTTAACACATCAATGCTTTATTGGCCCACCGAAAAAGCGAAAGCGTCGCGGAGGCAAGAAGGATCGTCAAGCCAAACGACAACATGTGGAGGATATGGTTAACAATGAATGTATGGTGGATCAGGAAGATCAAGAGGAGGAGCAAAAACCACCACTTCACGTTTATTTCGATGTGGAAGCCATGCAGATGCACGGTTTTCATCAACCCAATCTCATTATATGTGAAACGGATGAACATGATCAACCGATTGAATTTCATGGAGAGGATTGTGTGGTCAACTTTGCTGATTTCTTAGAAGAATGTACCGAGGAAGACGAACGTACTGTGAACGTGATTGCACATAACTTTAGTGGCTACGATGGATACTTTATGGTCAATCATTATTATGGTACCAATCAAGTGATCAATCAGATTCGTAATGGAGCCAAGTTGTTGTATGTGCAACATGACTCTATTCGTTTTATTGACAGCATGTCGTTTTTTCAAATGCCTTTGAGCAATTTCCCCAAAACATTTGGACTTACCGAGCTCAAAAAAGGATTCTTTCCTCATCTGTTCAACGTACCAGACAATCAAAACTATGTCGGTGAAATACCCGCTAAAGACTATTTCATGATGGAAAGTATGAGTGCAGAAAAGAAGAAGGAGTTTGAAAAGTGACATGCCGATCAAAGGAAAAACCACGTGGTGTTTGACTTTCAGAAGGAACTTGTTGAATATTGTCGCTCCGACGTGAAATTGCTCAAGGAGGGATGTATGGTTTTTCAGGAAAAGTTTATCAAAAACACTGGCTTCAATCCGTTTGAAAAAATAACTTTAGCCTCGGCATGTAATGAGGACTTACGGAGAAATTGTCTCATCAAAAACTCCATCGCTTCTGAACCGCTACTTGGATGGACTGGCAAAGCTGGTAACCAATCTCAATCCGCTCTAGAATGGCTTCATTGGAAAAACCACCTTATTCGACAACAAGTGCTGGATCAACAATCAGAGGAGGACATGGAGGCACATGACCTTGTGGCATGTGCCTATCCGGACTACCCACACCCCTCGTACAAAAACTATGTGCAACATGGTGGTAATATCGGAGAATTTACTATTCCTAAACTCAACTTAGCCGTGGATGGTTATGTAGCGGATACGAACACGGTGTTACAATTCCATGGCTGCTTCTGGCATGGCTGTACTAGCTGTTACCCCAATCTCCATGAAAAACATTTTAGATTGTGTGATCGTACACCCTTCGAAGTGTATGAGAAAACCAAACAAACGACTCAGAAAATTAAGGACAAAGGATATCATGTAGAAGAACTTTGGGAGTGTGAATGGCGAAAACAAAAACTGGAAAACCCTGACATTCAACAATTTGTGGAGAAACTGGAATTTGTCCCACGATTGAATCCTCGTGACGCATTCTTTGGCGGAAGAACCAATGCGACCAAACTGTATCACAACACCACCGAAGGACAAAAAATCCACTATATAGACTATACAAGTTTATATCCCTTCATCAACAAAACTGCTACCTACCCTCGCGGGCTTCCTGTTATTATTACACACCCCGATACCACGGATATCAGTGAATTCTTTGGATTGATTCAATGTAAAGTGACGGCACCTTCGGAGTTATTTCATCCTGTTTTGCCACTACGCGCTCATGGTAAACTGCTGTTCCCTCTATGCTCAGCTTGTGTTCAAGAACAACTGAAAAAACCCGTGTTGGAACGTTCAGCCACTTGTGAACATTACGAGGATCAACGTTCGATGGTAGGAACCTGGTGTTCTCCAGAATTAGTCAAAGCTGTGGAACTCGGATATACCATCGGCAAAATCTATGAAATATGGCATTTTCCACAAAAACAGGAGGGATTGTTCAAAACCTACGTGAACAAATGGCTCAAACTGAAACAAGAGGCATCAGGTTGGCCGGAATGGTGTGTCACGGAAGAACAAAAACAGCAGTACATCGCAGACTATGAAGCCAAGGAAGGTATCAAACTGGACTATGATAATATCATCTACAATGCCGGACTTCGCTCCCTTGCTAAGATGACGTTAAATAGCATGTGGGGCAGGTTCGGCCAGAACATCAGCAAAACACAGTACAAAGTATTTCAAGATCCTATGGCATTCCACGACTTTTTGAATACGGATGCGGTGGATGTGTCTAGTATTCATGTTATCAATGAAAACATGGTGGAGGTACGATTTACCAACAATCTGGAAGATGTGGACATTAACCCTCATCTCAATATATTCGTCGCAGCGTTTACAACTTGCTGGGCAAGGTTGAGACTTTACGAAGCCTTAGAACTTTTACAGGAGCGAGTGTTATACTACGACACGGATTCTGTGATTTATTTAGATGAAGAAGGAGCGCCCAAACCACAGCTCAGGGATTATTTAGGAGATTTCACGAGTGAACTAAAACCAGGAGACTACATTAAAGAGTTTGTCAGTGCCGGCCGTAAAAACTATGGATATCAGACACTTCGACTCAAAACAGAATGCAAAGTCAAAGGTTTTCGGCTAAACTCAGAAGGAATGCTACAACTAAACTATGAACTGATGCGGGACAATGTTATTGCAGAAATGCAGAACCCTTTGGAAAAACCTCGGGAGCATCAGGTTGTAAAATCGTATCAAATTGTTCGAAATGTCAAAGACTTTACATTGGAAACACGACCGGAGTATAAAAATTACAAACTGGTTTATGATAAAAGAGTCATCGATCCTCAGACATTTATGACCCATCCTTATGGATATTGGACAATCTAGACATTCGGACAAATCCTTGTAAATATAACAATGCAACTTAGCTAGTTTTTCTCTAGGACACTAGGTCAACCATTGTACATAGGTTTTTGGCGGAATAAACTCATTGTGGGTTTAAACGATGGCTAGTTCAATGACTACACACTTTTTCAGAGTTTTACATTTTTAATCGTTTTTTCACTTGCATAATTTTTTCCACAACACGTTCAGGAATCGTTTTCTTGCCGGGCAAACGGTCAATGGCTTTAATCACTTTAGCGTCGGCTTTCCATTTAGCAGCTAAATCATTCCCAGCTCTAGCATAGTCAGTATCATGCTGTTTGGCAATCTTGTCCAATCGGTTAATACCAGGGTCCCCTCGTTTCAAACGTTTTTCCAACTTGGTTCCTGGTCCCAAATATTGATACCCAGGCCAATGAAATTCAATCCCTGTTTTGGCTAAAGCTTTTTGAATATCGACGGCACCTCCTTTTCTCATGGGCTGTCGTACTCGAGTTGTCTTCTTAATTTTCGACCGGCTCCCCAATCTTCCCATCCTGGTCGAGGTTGTAGTTTTTCTACTTCGGTTTGCCGTTTTCGCTTTCTTGGTTTGGGGTTAGTAGAATCAGGTCGTGTGGGTAACAATCGCCGTGGTTTACTCCCTTTAGGTTTCTGAGAAACTGGTTTTGGAGTCACTGGAGTGCCTTTTATCATTTTTTTCACCCATTGATCCACCGGTCCTGTGACTAAATCAGGTTCTTCGTCTTGTTCCGGTGGTGATCCCACACCTCCTTGACGAATACGTTTCTTGAGGTGGTCAATTCTCGACCCATGGGTTTGATGTTAGCGTTGATGATCGGTGGCGGTAATCCTGATTTCAACCAAAGATTCTTCTTGGCAGCTAAGGTCGCGGCTTTAGTCAATTGGGAATTTTCAGTCGATTCACCCTTATAATATTGAATCAATTGATCCAAATCCTTTTTGGGAACCATGTAGACTTCTTTCATGATGAAAATGTCATCTTTTTTAACGGGTCCTCTTATTTAAACACTGACACAGACGATGATATACACCTTGAAAGAGTCGATTGCCTCGTTGTTGAAGTAACATGTCTCGTCGTTTTTTCAGTGAAAGCCTACGTTGACTCAAACTACGCAACACGTCTTTACGTGGACGGAGTGTAGCCATCATCTCTGGTGTGATAGGAATATTATTTTTTAACAGATTTAACGCCAGTTCACTGATGGCATTAATTTGATCTGCATTGGCATGTTGTAACAAATCTTGTCTTTTTCTGCGATTGGCTTCTTGCAACACTGCCTCTAAAAAGGGACGTTGACGATAGAGTCGTTTCATCGTCGCCGGCGTGTTCGATAATGTCGAATATTGTCTGTGATGCCTTTTAAAGCTTGACTTCCCAATTTTCCCAAGGCTGTTGTAAACGTGGGTGCCGGTCCAGCTAAAAACATGCTAGCACCTTGTGCCAATTTATCCACTAAACGGGGCTTTCGACGATAGAGGGCACCCCCTTGCTTTCTTTTCCTTCTTCCTCTTCTACGAACAACCATTGTAATGATTCTAGCGGTCTGTCACGTTTTTTATAACCATCCAATTCATCTTGGTAAGTGTCTTGACATGTTTTGGGTATGGGTGGTGTCAAATCCACAATAATGTCATCTAATGCTTGCATTTTAATCAAAAAACCATTTAATCCATCCGTAGGGAGACCTCGTGTATATGTTCGTAATTCAGTCAAGGCTTTGGCATAGGTGGTATAGGCAAATTGAGCCATCGTTAACTTGAAACGATACTGTTTAAAATCGTTCCATCCTTTAATAAACGTTCCCACTGCGGTTAAACAGGCTATCAACGTACTATTTTTTAACACAGGACCTACAATCATACCCGTAGCCACCAACAACAAAGCAAATCCGTTCAATAAAGTATGATAAAACTTGAAGCGACTCCATTGTTGTCGGTAACACCACCATTGACAACGGTAAAAATCATACAACACATTCAATCGTAGAACCAATTTGGGGTCCATGTCGGAAATCAATGGGACTAAGACCACCTTTTTATGTGCCATACTGGTAAGCTCCAAAAGGTTTTACTTTGGCCAACCATCAGCACGTTTCTGATAAGCTCGGGTCCATCCTTCATCTTTTAACACATGAGCATACAATCGATGTTGATCGGAGGAAGCAGGGTGTAAATCCATCAACATGTAACCAAATGGCCGACTTGTTATATGATGAAAGGTGTCTAAACAATCTTTCCACTCCAAAGGAAACGATTGAAGTAAGACATTGCGTACCCCCAATTGATCTCTCGGATTCTTAAACGCCACAATGTAATGAGCATTGCGCGAAATACTTTTGGCATATTTTCCCACAGGAAACATGTCTTGACACAAGTATAACACGGTGACATTTTGGTGATGGGAATGTTTGGTAAACAAATCCAACACCCGTTTATCACCACTTCCCTCGTCCATAAGATCATCCAACACCAAAACACCTTGACCTTGAGGAAACCATTGCACCAAATCCTGAATATCGGGAATCCCTTCATGAAATTGGATCCCATGTTGTTGCATGGATTGAAAACGATCTTGCCAAGCCCCATAACAATAATGAATGGCTCTTGGTGGTGTTTCAAATATATCTAAATTGTAAACCAAAAGTTTCTCGGTAAACACGGTTTTGCCACAACCTGAAGGTCCTACCACCAAAATGGAGGAAGGGGTATGGAATTGAAACGACATACTCAAGAAAATGACCACACTAGTTGATGCACAGGTTTATTTAAATACAGCAATGCATAGATTTACAAGTTTGCTGACCGCTTCTAGGCATGTCAGTGACAATAGATTGAATGACTTGTTTGAGAATCTGACCCACTTCGTGATCATTTTTAACACAGTCGTATAAAGAAAAATAATTTAAAAAGTCTTGTAGAGTGCCTCCCTGGGCTTTGAGTTTTAAATACAGTATTGCATAATGTCCACAAGCTTGACTATGTAAACCTTGAAGAGATCTTCCATTGCACAGCATGAAATCTTAAATTTACGCATTCGTAATGAATGCGTAAAGAATGCGTAATGACGTTGTGAACGCGTCTTTACGGACGTCTTTACACTTTCGTAAAGAAGGTCTTAACGCATTGGAAACGATAGCACGTAAAGACGTCTTAGAGAGACTTTAATCGCTGTCTTTACGGATATTGTTAAAAGTCGTATAGGCTTTATTTACGATATTTACGACTATTTAATCTGTCCAGATACAAGAGATTTACGCACTCTCAAAGTAGTCTTTACGGATGACATAACAAGTCGTTAACGCTTTATTTACGGCATTTACGACTTCCGTACAGGGACCAGAGAAGAGATAATTACGCGTTCTCAAACAAGTCTTTACGGATACCGTAAAACTCGCGAAGGTTGTATTTACGATCCTTAAAACATTGTTAATGAGCTATTCACATTCCCAGCCACCTTATGAATTGATACAATTTTTGATTTTGTTGAAGGCTTAATTCTATGACCATTTCTGCTAATAGCAACAAGATGACCAACATTAGTTTGGTGATTTCAATCCGTGGTCTTAAAGAAAAATGCCGTCTTTATTGCATGCGAAAGTTTTAGGCCACGCATAACGGCTTCGTGGGAGACTAGATAGATGATGGCTGACTCAAAGGATAACTACTGGCACAGCACTATTTCTTTTCAATCCATTTTATTTCAACATGTTTATAATAAAACATTGTTTTACAATTAATACTAAAATTAAAAATTTTTGTAATTCATACAATGAACTGCCGTTACCAAAAACGCGGGAACGTTTGTACAAAAGATACCGATATAAACATAATTCGCTGTGTGCTACAAAGCTATGAAAATGGCCCTTTCGTCCTTGATATGACGTAATACAAAAAGTTTCCAATAAACAAAGTTCCACATTGATATTACGCTAGTTATGTATACCTTGACTACCCCTGATAATAACTCAAACTCAGACCAAAGAAACTTTTGTGTAAACTCAAGCTTATTATTACCAATCAGAGTAAAGCTATTCACACAGGGGTAGTCGACAGACATAAGCTAAATATTTGCCTATTATGTACAATATTTAACATCAACAAAGGAAAAGTAAGAAAAAAATCTTCTGCACTTGAAAATAGCATGGAAACTCGGAATATATACAATTATGTATGCTTGTTATTTTGAAATATTTAAACTGCAAAAGTTATGCCACTACAGCGTACCCAGAGCCATATTGTTTGGTATGTTAAAAAGGACCATCGGCCATAATGTGTGCCATCTGTTTTTCTTTAACTTTAACCTTTGATTGACTCTGTGCATGACAGTTTATTACAAGGTGTCAAATCAACTGGTTGTGTATTTTACTTAAAAGCATGAATTTTGTTCAAAGGTTACAGCCAAGCCCACTGCTGTTCATAGACATTATTCACCCATCATGAAAAATAAAACAAACACCAAAGTCAAATGTCCTCGATTTTCACACATGATTTACAAATCGGGGTCTACAAAGGACACTGAAAAAGATGAATCTTCGGCAAGAAAACAATGATGGCTTTCCATAACCAAGGTCCTTTTTAATTTTGACCGTTTAAAAAGGGTCAGTTTTAATCTTGCCTTAAAGGGGTGCTAGTGGCGACTGGAGTTGGTGATCCACTTTTTAGTGCCCATTTAGGGGCATCTACAGGGGGACCCCTTGAGGAGCACTTTTCCTCTACTACCCTTTCTGTTTGTAAATTCCTTACATGCACAGGCAATGACATCTTGTACCTCAGGTCAAGGAAATCTTTGATCTCCCTCAACTTTGTCCCTTCCCAGGGCAACCTCTTAATAACAAAACGCTTAATATCACACCCACTTTCATCTTCCGACAGCTCACTCTCATCTGAGCTCGTGTACTCATAAGTTAGGATTCTTTTGCATCTATCTTTTCTTTTCTCCTCCCAGTCCAAACTGTCGGCTGCATTGCATCGCCGAGAAATTTTCTGCAATAGAACAAACGGTATTGATATATTACATGTTGAAAATATAATTGTTGGTTTATTTGACACGCTTTTCTTGTAAATTACCAGATTATTGATCAGCATAAAATACAGAGTTAACTTCAGAATTGACAGTCAAAACAGGACAAGCATTCCATCAAAAATAATAATAATAATAATAATAATAATAAAACAAGGGAAGTATTGATTGTCATTTCAATAATCCACTTTCAAGTGAAAAGTACAAAATGCAAATAAAACTTGATCCAATACTCGAATTTTGACTGGATTACTCATTAGGTTGAGCTACAGGTTTCCTGATTCGTTTAGTTCTTCATTTGAAAAGCTCATATTGAAATGGAAAATGAATTTTTTTATTCTTGACAGGGACCCTTCACCTGCTTTGCCTGTAATATATTAGACGGGTTCGCGCAATGGTTGTAAAGTTTGCAGAAACTTTAAAACACAATTATATATACAATAAAAATTTATCCATACATGTATCTATACTGGCACAGCGATCACTTGACTCAGCAAATGACTTAAGAAGTTGGAGGTTTGTCTTCACGTAGCCTTTTATACTGGAAC
Source organism: Siderastrea siderea (assembly GCA_964030785.1). Classification (NCBI taxonomy): domain Eukaryota; kingdom Metazoa; phylum Cnidaria; class Anthozoa; order Scleractinia; family Rhizangiidae; genus Siderastrea; species Siderastrea siderea. The sequence goes on from OZ034976.1 coordinate 9,891,415, forward strand.
AAATTGTACAACACATAAATAAAACAGTTTGTCTACCTCTCTTACTCTTCCCTGCCTTCTACAGACAGTGTTGTGTTCAATTACTCCAGGTCTGCGTTTTCTCTTCTGTGAGTCTTTCAAACTTCGGAAGTAAGTCACAAACGCTGCTGTAAACAAACAGGGTGGAAGGAAGTTACTTGGTGTAATTCTGACAAAAATGTTGGTTTTATAATGGAAGAAGCAAATGGGGGGAAAGCTTTGGAACCAGGATAAGAACAAACAATGATGCTCTGCATTTGTTGTTAAATTGCATTACTCAGCCATTAAAAAACATCAATTGCAGGATTTTCATCCGAGCCATACGGGCTGGGGACAAATGCCCTTACCATTACACTATCCCTGTAACCTTATGGCTTCGAAACAGCACATGTTACCTTGATTTCACAACCCAAATGACAGTATACAGTGTATAACCATCAGTGGAGTAGTGAACAACAAAAAGAAGTTCCATTTTCATATGAAATGGTGTTGTTTTCTACGATTGAAAATATTTTAAGGTTATGTTAGAGATACTTGCTGTCCCATCATTTTGAAACCTCAATGCAGTTCAAGGTCACCATGGAGACATGAGAAAACAAAGTCCAACTTAAGCACGAAGAGAACTAACCTCTGAGCTGTGCAGGAGACCAGGGACATTGCTCCTCTCCACCGAAGTCGTTGCAAACAGCTTCAGCTACAACAGCAAATGCTGCCTTGTTCCTTTTTGAGCTTGCACTGCAAAAGGAATAAAGTTTAGTTAAAAAAAAGAATGGCCAAATGTTCTCCCTAAAATGATGGAATGATTTCTTCCAAAGGTCTAACAGTTCTAAATCAACTACAAATTGGGGACACAACTTTATACTAGTTGACTTGGGGTTCAAAAACATCGTCCAATTTAAGTATGATTTTCCCTCTGCGTTTCTTTAACCCTTTACATGTACATCCTGAAAGTGACCATTCAATAATGTCTCCTTACATTGACACTTGATGATCAAACACATTGGTCACAAGAATAAAGGAAATGATCACCAAAGATGAATTGTCCTGATTGCTAAACAAATTCTCCCAACTTGTACCATAAGAAATACATACAAGTCATTTACGAGAAGATCCAAGTTGATATTAGGGCCTAAAGAGTTAGGTACTGGAAAAAAAATCTAGAACATACCTTTCCTCTAAATAAAATCCTTGAAAACTTGTGTCTTCCAATAAACATTTGTACATCTTGCGAAAACCTGACTGAAAAATCGTTCAAAATAAGCATGTAGCAGAGTCTTGTAAAGTAAATGGGGTGGAAACACTAGTAATAGTTTGTATCTGGCATTATCTTTACAGGAAAATAGGCATTAAGGCAACTGTAGGGTTAATATCCACTATACAAAGCATGGCGTGGCCATATGTTTGTTTGTTAAACACAACACTTTTTAACATTGGGCCGCACATATCCATCACGCAATTGCATTTACAAACCCAAATGATGGCTGCACAATGTCATTTACAGTGGATTTCATCCTTAGTCTGGGACTAAATGTACAAATTCAAACAAATAATTTAAAAGTCTTAAAGCCATTTGCCGGGGCTGTAAATAATCTTACGTTTTCTTATAGCCGATTTCAGGCTATTATTCCCTTCACGACTTGTCTATAATTACAAAGCAGTGAAGAAAATTGGGGCATTTTCAGAATCTTTATTGGTTTTAATTTCAGAAACATAGTATTTCCTCTGGTAATTATTTTGTAACCAAAGGCAACACATGACAAGTGAATCATGATTTGCCTGTCAAGATTTGTCCATGGTAATGACAATGGGTGCAATTGGCACATAAAATGAGTTCTTTTAGCTAGAGGCAATATTAACTTCCCAAGCCTAAATGATCATAAAGAACTGGAAGATCTGCAAATCTCCTTCACTGCTTAGTATACAGGTCTCTCAGGGCTGAAGATGGCTCACTATTGTGTAGTTCCAGAAAATATCCATACTCCCCCCACGGAAGGTTTTTTTTTTTGCAGCCCCCTCTCCCCAAGAAATTCTTCTAAAATTTGGGCTTTTAAGACCCCCCTCCCCACCCCTAGGAATTCCGATGACCTTCCATGGGGTGAGTATGAATTTTTTGTGGAACTACACATTGGGTTTAACAGGGACAGAGGCTACAAAAATATAATATGTAACCACATCTTGCCACATGATCATTTTCCTTGACAAAACCCTTTGATAGGAGCGAAAGTTTCAAGTTTGTTTGTTGGGGAAATCATGGTAGTTGTGTGCAACATATAAAGAAGTCAAAGATGATTTAGGTTTGCTGTACTGATCATGTTGTTTGACGTTGCTATGTCTTTTCAACTGAAATACTTCATTTGGTTCATTCAAACAACAAATGCATGGCCAAATCCACGTTAATTTGCATACAACTCTCATGATTCCCTGCAGGCACGTTACATCAAGTGAACTGAGCATTTTTGACTTTGAAATGATTTCAGGGAACAACAATTTCAAATACTACACTGTAACATGTTTCCAGAAACTTGGGATACATTGCTGAAGAGCATGACTTCACCTAAGTTGGGATATATCAAAGTTGCATAAAGTTGCCTACATACATGTATGGCTGAACTGACAGCCAAAGAAAACATCAGTGCCAATAGCCTAATATGGAGATTTATCTTCCATTTGTTTGTTACATGAACGATCATAAAATGATCGCCTCCAGAAGCAAGTATATAGGCTAAAATATCGAAAATTTGGAAAAGAAAAAATTTAACTGCTGAGTAGACAGAGATCAAAAGTCAAACTGTCCAGACATTACTGCACGTAGATCAAATATGTAAGCTTAAGCTAGCCACCGCTGCAACAGGTTTAAAAGTAATCATGAATATGGAGCAAAGAAAAGCTTGGTAATCATTAACTTACGCGGCAGCTTGTAGCAACGTGCACTTTGGTAGCACCTTTCTTCTTCTTAGCGTTGACTTCAGTTTCTTTTTCAGCCATAAGTTGGCACAGTGAGCTAACTTTAGTCGACAACTCCTGGATCTTAATGGCATTCTCTTCGTCCCGTTCCATCAGCTATTCTCTGTTAGCGATTCTTCTAACAACAATGCATACTTGTCGCTCAGGTTGAGATTCTCAGAGTGAGAACTAGGCATTTTGAACGCTAAGAGCAAACACACCGGTCGAAACCAAAGGAAGCTACATGTATATCAAAGGTGAGATAAATCGAAATGATAAAGTGACGCCAAAAACCGCGCCATTTATGCAAATCGTAATGTCTCACCTTGTGATTGGGCAATGGAAGACATGTGATCACGAGACCGTTCCGACTTTGTCCGAAGAATGGTCCGGAAAATGCCGAACACCAATTTGCAGAGTCGAAAGAGAACCGAACAATTAGCCGAACAGCCTGCGCAGCTGTCAACTAACCGTTTGCTCTCTTAGTTCATCATTCTGAGCACTGGTCATGCCGAAAGATACAGACTCTCAATTTTTCTGTGGTCACTGCAAACAGTTTCTCGGAAAGTCAACATTTTACAAACACAAAAAGCGTTTTTACAACATTTCAACTAGAAAGTGGCAAGTATTTCAGGTAGACACTCAGACGACTGGAAACAAACCACGAAGATCTTCTAGGTCTTTCATATTCCAAGAAGATATCGATACGCCGTTTGATGATGACTTTCTTGAATCAGCCTCGCCCAGCGATCATTAGGTCTCTGGAAGGCTACAGCTGTGAACAGTAAACTCAACCTGGCGCCTTGCGTCGACAGCGAAACAGAAACTGACTCTTCAAAATGTGCGGCAAAAGAATACAATAGGTGCACAGATAAGGTAAAGAATACCTTGAAACAAGAAATGTACCATTTTTATTTTCATTTAACACATATTTTGGAAATCTCCAGGTTTGAGGTCCCAATCTCCAGGTTTTTCTGGGCTTTTTTTCAACATCTCCAGATTTGCATGTTTTGAAAGGTTGGCAGGTCTGTTGTAAGTCAGCATTATTAACTGTATATTCAGTATAAGTTGTATCCAAACACAGTTCTTATTTAGTATTACTGCATAGCTTGTCATTGTGCATATAATTAAGCTTAACTGAGCAGAAGCTTCTTTACACCATGCCTGTAGACTGATGGAAATATTACAATTAAGTCTTATATAAGCTTACATGACATGGCTTTACACATTTTAAAATAACATTTCCAATATTTTTCTCATAATTTCCATCTGAAAGGTTTTGATGAGAGTGATGTCTGTACAAGGGGTAGCCAAGATGATGCTGACAGTAACCATGATAGCATTGATCCAGATGAGGTAAACTTTAGGATTATGTTTTACTATTTTGGCTGTAATAAGAAACTCTTCATCTAACAAAACCAATAAATAGCCACTAAAGCTGGAGTGCATGGCTTAATTTGAGATTTAAACTGGGGCCAACACAGTTCTTACTTGTGGTCAATATTTTGTTGACCAGGCAATCAGTAAAGCTGAACTTGCATTAAATCAATTTTATCTTGCAGTCACATTGAGTATAAAAATCACATTTTGTATTTGTGTGATAAAATTTTCACAGCCAGTTTAATTATTTTAACTTGCAAAGAGAGTGCATTTACAGTGTATGTCCAAACAAAGCATCTGAGGACGGAAAAAGCAATGGCCAACTCCGTGCTTAAACAGATGTGATTTCTGTTGTGCCTTTTAATGTAAGACATTAACTCTTAACTTCAAAACCCAACTGACCAGTAATGTTTCTTTGCTGTCAATCATAATAACACTGATAACCAACAAACTGTGGATTAAACACAAAATTGACAAAGTGGATCAAAATCTACCAAATTATCATAACACATGAGCTTGACTTTTTGACCCTGTTGAGCTGAGCTTCTTTAGAGTGGCTACAATGAGTGATGGCAGTGAAGATGTGACTATTGATTGAGTCTTGTACTTCAGAGTTTGCTTGTCAATGAAAAGTACAGTGATCACATGAAGCCAAGCCCAGTGGCTAAATTCAGACATTGTTGGTTTAGAAATATTTCTCCAACAAGTACAGTGTACAGAGTGAGTGTACTTTCAGTTACCAATTTAGCATTTTGGTTCATCACTTTTCTGATTCATGTAACTCAGTGGTCCACTACAGCTGGTCATTTTGTGCTGAAATGAAATTTAGTCACACAAGTCTTAAAAAGTCCAGCCAGCACAGTTGAACGAGCCAGCCTGGCTTGGGTATTAGGCCCCTTAAAATAAATTTGAAAGTTATTTGAATTTTTGATTGTGATAGTGATACAAAATGTGAAATACATAGTTGATTATTATGAGTGATAAAGTAGAAACACCTGGATTCTTATCGAATAATATTCTTAGTAGAAGTGTCGTAGTTAAGTACTATGAACTTTGATTTTTTCCAGCCTATCAAACACAGGAATGATTATTCTGTGGGAGTCCTTTACCTGGCAAACCTCAACCTACCACGAAGTATTCGATTTAAGTGGGAGAATATAATTGTGGTTGGAATCATCCCTGGATTAGACAAGGAACCTGAAAGCCTCAATGAGTTTTTAATGCCACTTGTGAAGGAAATGAAAGCTCTTTGGAGTGGAGTGTATCTCAAGTCTAGCTTGTGTAGAGTACCTCTGCGTTTCAGGGCTGCAATTGCATGCATCTGTTGTGATGTCCCTGCAGCTAGGAAACTGTGTGGCTTTAAGAGCCACAACTCTCACCGTGGCTGCTCGAAGTGCTTCAAATTGTTCCCTGGAAATGTCACAGACTCTTTTGACTTTTCAGGTTTTAAGAGAGAAGAATGGCCAAAGCGAGACATCCATTCTCACAGGCAACATGCAAGAAAGCTAGCAAGGGCTAAAACTAAATCAGAACATGATGCATTGGCCAAAAAGTATGGACTTTACTACAGTGCCCTTCTTGAGCTCAGTTACTTTGACTGCATCCCATTCACTGTAATAGATCCAATGCACAATTTGTTCTTGGGAACTGGAAAATCAATGTTTAAGCTGTGGATGGAACAAGGGCTCCTTAGCAAACAAGATATCCAGACAATGGAGAAAAGAATCAAAGAATTTGATGTTGGGACTGGGCTTGGGAGGTTGCCACACAAAATATCAGCCAATTACGGCTGTTACACTGCATCCCAGTGGAAAAACTGGACACTCATTTATTCTTTATTTGTACTGGATGGACTTTTACCCGAAGAACACATGCGGTGCTGGCAGGCATTTCTATTGGCATGTAAGTTCCTAACGAGACCTGTAATAACTGTCATGGAATTACAAAAGGCAGACTTAGTGATTCTCCAGTTTTGCCAAAAGTTTGAACTGCTCTATGGCAAGTCAAAAGTCAAACCAAACATGCATCTTCATGGGCATCTTAAAGAATGTGTGATAGATTACGGCCCAATTTACAACTTTTGGTGCTTCGGTTTTGAACGATTTAATGGCATCTTAAGAGCGCTTGCCTGTAAAAATCAAACATAACGCGGCAAGGGTGGAAAATTCGATTTCTTTCATATTTTAATGTTAGATAGGTTAGAGTATAACTAAAATCACTGGATACTTTTTTTGGCAAAATATCCTTTTATTTCAAAGAAAAATGCAAATAACGAACTTCCGTTAAAATCGCCATTTGAAGCAGTAAATTATGACAACAATTTGAGGGGTTCGCGTGCAAAAACAAATCCCTCTTTCGTCTTTAAAACACCCAAATCTACTTTTGCAATCTCTCAAGAGCTTCAAAAATGATTTTGGTAGAAACTGCGTTGTTCTTTGTGTTTGAAATAATTTCATTTTGAAAATATACATTTCTCATCAGGAAAAGTACTTTGTGATTTAAACTATTTTTCACCATGTGCTAAACCTTCAAATCGATTCAGCTTCTGGCTGTTGAACTAAGAAAAGATGTTCTCAGGATTACTGCAAAGATTTCTTTGGGCAAATGATTGAGAGCGACGCGAGAGCTTTTCAAAGTTCGTTAAAATGCAGGTTTTTTGACCCTTCCTGGCAACATTCCATTCGCGAGTCACGCACATATATTAATGTGTTTTTCGACCCTTATGAGGTCGAAAACGTCAAACAGAAAAACATTTCGAAACGCTCTAACCTCATTTGCTGTAGAGGACGGGTCCAGAGGCCATTTTCGTGTGATTCTCTTGCCGTTCGTCGTATTTTGGTCCTGCTGATGACGTCCAATGAACCGAATGAACACCGCCAACTGAGACAACTTAATTGTAAACGGTCGAACAGCTCAACGACACCGTCTTTTCTTGTAAAGTGTTCCACGTCTTTCTGCACTACGGCATCTTACTCAACGGTTCAGTTGATTTAATACGACTGTTGCTCAGTTTTCAGTGCACAAAAAGCATCATCATATTTGACTGCTAAATTGGGACCAAACGTGGATAGCGCCGCGTGCGTATTTGGTTTGTCACGCAATGCGTATCAAAGGCATTTTAGGGGGAAGGGGAAGGGCAAAACCTTTGAGGTGAAGTAAAATAACATACAGTGTCAATTGCAGGGATTATTCGTGGTTTTAATGACGTTGTGTGTCTTTGTTACTTATTACCAGTGTTGTTACAACCATTAAAAATTGTATTTGCTACCCTAGTAGTCTGAAACGCAATTCCAACCGTTGTACAAGCTTACAGCTGAGTGGTGCAACAGAAGTGGTGCTATTATGATTATTAACTAGACCCAACTTTAATACGGGGAAACCTATAACTACAAGGGGCTCCCTTTTGTTAATTGACGAGTGGGTATTCTACCTATGATCATTGGTGTCAGTCTGCTGGTTCTCAGCTGGCACAGGACAGGCACAAGGGACAGTTATATCAGGAGTGAAAGTCAGCTCGCTGTTAAACGGTTGGATGGAGTTTTGGACAGGAAGGGTTCTCTCTTCATAACAAATGGGCGCGATCGAAGTTTTTAACTGTGCTCTCTTGTCAGCTGTTTGACGTAGTCTACATTTGTGTGTCCTGACTAATGAGTGGGGCTCTAACAGCACACCAGTGCTGTTTGCAGACTGTGAAATATGGCACGTAACCATGGTAACAGAAAATGAGGTTCTGTTCCTGAATTTCTGTTTATGAATCTTACTGAGACAGGTTCCCAGTGAGCGAGATCTCTCACAGCAGCCAGCATACTTATCATAATGGATATGAGGATATCTTAACAGAAATACGTCAAGCATCTTGCCCTTAAACGTCTGTTACCTCTTTCGCGTTCTACATATAACTTAATGAGGACGAAGAGAAGAGTGAGGCTTCCATCGATAACCTGGCTAATATTCGGATAGACCACAAGCGAATATAAAACTCACCTGATCCAACTTTTACAAGCGGACCAGTCTCGCGTAAGATAACTTCAGATCCCTTTTTCCTCAGTCCTCTTTCACTTTTTGGCCACTCCCCTCTTCCTTACCGTGACCCGGCCCCTTGTGCTGCAGCTTCTGCTAGACACTATTCCAAGTTTTGCACGATGACTGGGACATATCGTCATTGTATTTAGCGTTCGTTGTAAAAACTGACTTGTAACTTGTCGTATCAGGGAGCCGTTTCTCGAAACTTCCGATAACTCTCCGGGCCCGAAAACTGTTTTAGGTGCACAATATTCTCAAATAGCCATACATTTTTTATGGATTTTGAAAGCTTAATTTTAATCTTTATAATTTGTGAAGCATATTGCTAAGTTTGCGCCAATAATTGCCATTAGCTGACAAATAAATGAGCTCGAAAAAATACTTACCGGGCCCGGAAAGTTATCGGGAGTTTCGAGAAACGAGCCCCAGGCCCGTACCAAGGCTGAAATAAATGCTGCAAGCAAATTGGCCCAGTCAAAGCCTTCCCCCTCCCTTCAAAATGCACACTCACATAGATACTAACTCTGTTCACAATGCCACAGTTTTTGTCGATTTCGTCAAAAACGACACCTTTTTGCGGACATCGTTCGTTGACAATTTGCCAAAAAGCTGCTTCCTGTTTGCTTTATTGCCGACAAAGTTGTTGGCAACATCCACCAGATTTATAGCATCAGTTTTAAAAAAGTACCCTTAAAGTTACAAGGTTTGTTAAAATTGAAACATTTCGACAGCCAAGCTACGAATTTCGGACCTGTTTTACCTAACTCTCGTAAACGTTTACGTAACTTTTATCACTCGATTGGTGAGATAAAAATAGTTTTGTTCCTTAGACTTGTTTTAAAACAACATGATGAGCTTAAAGCTTGCAGCAAATACACAGCAGTCGCTTAGCTATTAAAGGCATTACGGTCCTTCACAGTAAAGCAATACTGCCAGGGTCAAGGTGATATGGGTGGAGAAAGACATTGGTAAGGAACCTGGGCGACTGAAATGTGCGGTGGGCTAGTAGATTTTTGAAGCCTACTTGCCCAGTGGCTAGTGACTCGACAGATGCCAAACCCTGTTAAAGGTTGTAAAACTATAAAAGGAACTTTTAGCATTAGCATTTAAGACTATTCGTTGCAAATTAATTCGTTTTAATTATATATTTTTTGGTTCATTTATTGCAATGTTTTTTCAACTTCCTAAACTTCTGGGGGCTCGAGCCCCCCCCCCCCTGCCCCTCCCCCTTCTTCGGGCCTGGGTATTCTTGGTGCATGAAAGTAAGGGAACAATTGTTTTCAAGCTTTTGATTCGTCTGGTGTTGTAACCACAAACTCGGACAACAAGAAAATGGAACCAACAACAACCGTCTTCTGTGTAACGAAGCAATTCATGTATGTAAATATGTATGATTTGTAAAAAAAAAAAGGTCCGATTTCCCTCCTCTCAGCCAAAACAATAAGCACAAACTAGTTAGTCACATCGCAATTTCCCTGATAAAAACGATTTTAATGTTCTGGACTCGACGTTTTGAAGAGGTTCTTAACTTAAGCTAGTACACGTACCCTCTTTAGCTAATTTTCGTGTTCGAACATTGTTCTTGCATGCCTACAACTCACGCCGAGGGGTAACTACTTTTTCTGCATTCTGGCTCGGGAGGTTGAGGTGCCTAAATGTAGCACTAATTTTGTTTCGTATTTTTGGTCCATTACTAGTTCCCCCCATTTCTAGAAACCTGAACGGTTTAAAACGCATCAGAGCAGATTTTGCCCTTCCCCTACCCTCTAGTAAAATGTCCATTCCGATGATTTGCATTGCGTGACAAGGCTCCAGATAGAACTTTGGCCACGTTAGCGGCGACATGTAGTGATAAAAACCTTTTCGTGTATTGCCAACTAAGTAACACTGACCAGTAACTGAACCGTTGAGTAAGATGTCACAGTGTAGAAAGATGTCGAACGTTTTGCAAGAAAGGTTGTTGTTGAGCTGTTCGACCGTTTACAATACACTGACCCAGTTGGCGGTGTTGATTGGATGTCATCAACAGGACCAAAATACGTCGAACGGCAAGAGAATCACTCGGAAATGGCCTCTGGACCTGTCCTCTACAGAAAATGAGGTAAGAGCATTTCGAAATGTTTTTCTGTTTGACGTTTTCGATCTGTTATGGGTCGAAACACATTAAAATATGTGCGTGACTCGCGAATGGAATGTTGCCAAGAAGGGTCAAATAACCTGCATTTTAACGAACTTTGAAAAGCTCTCGCGTCGCTCTCAATCATTTGCCCAAAGAAATTTTTGCAGCAATCCTGAGAACATCTTTTCTTAATTCAACAGCCAGAAGCTGAATCGATTTGAAGGTTTAGCACATGGTCAAAAATAATTTAATTCACGAAGTACTTTTCCTGAGGAGAAATGTATACTTTCAAAATGAAATTATTTCAAACACAAAGAACAACGCAGTTTCCACCAAAATCAGTTTTGAAGCTCTTGAGAGATTGCAAAAGTAAAATTGAGTGTTTAAAAGACGACAGAGGGATTTGTTTTTGCACGCGAACGCCTCAAATTGATGTCATAATTTACTGCTTCAAATGGCGATTTTAACGGAAGTTCGTTATGTGCATTTTTCTTTGAAATAAAAGGATATTTTGCCAAAAAAAGTACCCAGTGATTGTACCCTAACCTATCTAACATTAAAATATGAAAGAAATCAAATTTTCCACCCTTGCCGCGGAATTTTGATTTTGTCTGATTTTTACAGACAGGCGCTCTTAAGTGGCAATGTCTGTAAGAGCGGTCCACTGCATTTCGGGTCAGGAAAAAGTTTTCCCTCAAATTTTGTCCAGGAAACCATCTTGGGTCACAAGTAAAGGAAACGAGTTTCGTTTTGGGAAATACGCTAAAATATTTTTTTTAGCGCCCACAACAGTAAGAGCGGCAAAAGGCGTAAATTAGCGCCTGGCCAGACACGAAAATTGTATAAGTTGGCGACCTCACTGCTCAAAAACCACAACACGCAGCAAAAAAGTGTTATTATTTTTAAGTTAAGAGGTCCTTCAAGGGTGTAAAGCGTATGTTAAATTTAATTTGTGTTGAAGTGGAAGCTCGTGATGATTGATATATTAACACTCATCTGAGCGCTTTCTGAAAACTCGCAAAAGTACCCTGTCTTCGTCGGCCTTTATTTCCCGAGTCCAGACCGAGTAGCTCTAAATTCCTATCGAAGTGCGTTAATGAGATGTCAGGGAGTACAGAAATATAAAAATACCTTGCGCTTTTTATCGTCCTTTACCACAGTGACTTCGAAATTTTGGTGAATTTTGCGAATATGACACATGCATTATGCAAATTAGGTTGTTGAGCAAATTCGGATCGTGTGAACTGAATAGCTTCTAGATTTTAAGATTTCTCCATTTCAAGTCATAAATACAGAAAAGCATACACAAATAGAAGTTTTGAACTGTTCAAATTGATGAAATAAGCGAATTACTGAGTCCTGATCTTTGGATGCTAATCCGGAGAATTGCGTGACTCGCATTATGCAAATTAGGTTGTCTGCTAAACTTGGTCCGTTCCGGTAACCGTTGCAAAAAACCTTTTTAACTGTTTCGATCCCACTTTTGTTTTAATTGAATATTAAAGAAATTTTAAGACTACATGCACTGTAGGTAGAAAACGTTGACAATGAATCCAGCAAGTTACAGTACTGACTTCTATTCATGTGTCATTTGTATAACTCTGTTTGCAATGAAATGGACAGCTTGTTGGATAAAAAGGAATCTCTACTTTTTTGTAGTCGGGTTTTGATTTTTGTCTTCGATTTGCTCTTTTGATCTTCCTTTTCCACAGCGCCTTCGAACTTTTGGTGCTTTTGTCCCAGGGGGAGGGACACTTGACCAACTGAGGGTTTGAGGGCCTGACTGTTTAGGACAAAAAAAAGCCCTAAATTACCTACTCTGTTTAGGACAGCACCCTCTATTTTAGGTCCCTGTTTAGAGCAAATGATTATTATACCAACTCCCTTGTTTTACACAATTTTAAGTGTTTCAAAGACCAGCAAACGTCCCCGATCTAGGATACCTAAATACTGTGTAAGCCATATTTAATGACGACAATCGGGTCTGACCATACCCTGTTTACGACAAGTTGATACCCTATTTAGGACAGACTCGGTTAAAATTTTGTACCCTGTTTAGGGCAGAGAGGCCAAAAACCATGCCTTGTCCAGCGGCACGTCCCCGTATAGGCAATATGGGGGAGTAACCCCCGCCCTGGGCTTTTGTTCCGGGGCTTTTGTTAAGCGCTTTATTTTGTTTATGCAAACGCTTGAGACAAGCAAGGTTGTTTGCGTGTCAAAGACCGCGGATTATAAGCTGCCGATGTTTGGATGCTTTGGGGCAAAATGTGACGAAAATTATGCCAACTGGACTTTTTGCCAAATAAAAGACGTGTAACTTTTTGGATCTCTCTTTCATCGATGTTTGATTTGAAACGGCTGAACCCATGTGTTCATGGGATAGTCACCTGGTCACAGACGCCCGTTTTTAAAACAGTGCTCTGGTTCCTTTTCTTCAGTTCAATCAAAAGAATTGGATATCATTGTATCAGTTTTGATATAAAAATGCTTCAACAGCGAAAACAAAAAAGTCTAATTCTGCATCATTCTGCATCGCGTGTTTTGATTTCATGTCCAAATTCAATTAAGACCTAGCTCTTAAAGAACTGGAGGCTTCTTGGAACCTTGCTGACTTGGAGTGGAAGCGCCTCACAGACGACGGTGAATCGCTTAACTTTCGAGCCACTTTCGCACTCTGGTGCCTCTCTATCAAAGCGAGGCTAGGTGCACACCTTTAATATTTAAAAATATGGTCTTATTTACACGTGATTTCATATGAAAGGTTGTGCACATAGCCTCGCTTTGAAAAGGAGGCTTATAGTAATTGTGGTCAACCTAACTGTGTTCTACAAGATTTACAACGTGTCTTGAACTGTTCAGCAAGACTCATTTATTCAACAAGTAAATTTGAACATGTCACACCTTTGCTTTTAAATCTTCACTGGCTTCCTGTTGAACAAAGGATTATTTTCAAGATCGCTCTGGTTGCATTCAAAGCTCTTCATGACGCTGCTCCCAGTTACATCACGGAACTTCTAAGGCCTTACAAGCCTAGCACGCAGGACACTGAGATCAGCTAGTCATTATCTCCTTGGTTTCCCAGATTTAATCTGAAAACGTATGGCGGTCGTTCCTTTACAGTTGCCGCTCCGACCATATGGAACAGCCTTCCCTTAGAATTAAGAAAATGTGTATCTCTTTCGACTTTTAAGTCTAAACTTAAGACTTGGCTGTTTAAAGAAGCTTTTGGCTGGGAATTCTGATTTATTTATCGTTATGATCAATTTTAGTTCATTTTTATTTGTTGTTTTTTAAGATTATTTGTAGATTAACGTAATGACAACTTTGTAAAGCACCATTGAACCATTGGGAAATGGCGCTATAGAAATTTATTATTATAATTATAGTTATTATTATTATTATTATTATTATTATTATTATTATTATTATTATTATTATTATTAGTTGGGAAATGGCCTATTTCACTTCTCGCTCACAGGTCTGATTAATTTCTCGACTTAAACAAAGAACTACCCCTAAGTTCCGCATCCTTTGAACAGTTCACTTGAAGGATAATCATTTCTTTTGAATTATTAGACACGATCACGATCTCAGTTTAGCGATCATGTCGTGGGGCGGGAGGGGGGAAGCCTAGCTATGACCTTTGTATTTCCAGGGCTTTTCCCGCCCATAGGGCTTCGCCGAGCGAAGAATGGTACTGGCTTTTGTACAAACCCTTTTCACTGGCTTGCTGTTGACTTGCCAAGGTGGAAAATTATCTGACAAGCATTTACTAATTTCAATGTTGGACGTTACTATTTAATTGGGAAACAATAGCTTCTAGTAATTTTTGGCCACCTAAGGCCTCAGCCTGAAAATATCATAAAAGCTTATAATTATAACAGCCTGCCTGAGCCTCATTGTTGTTAATTTTCCTGTGATTCTGATATTGTATTCATTCTCTTATGTTTCTCATTATACATTAATTGCAATACTTGTGAATGCAATAAAACTGATTGAGAGAACAAAACGAACCAGAGCACTGTTATATATTATAAAAGGCCACCTAACCAACCCTGGAAAACGAACCTACCAAGACGTAGCTTTAGGCGTTTCAAATCAAACAAAAACTTTCAAGTTTCTTATAAGCCTGATGAAACGTTTGGCAGAAAATTTAGTTTGCATAATTCTCGTCACATTTTGCCCCAAAGCATCCAAACATCGGCACTTTATAATTCGCGGTCGTTTTGTTGAGTTTGTTCCACTGACGCGAACAACCTAGTTTGTATAAACAAGATAAAGCGCTTGACAAAAGTCCCGGGACAAAAGCACCAAAATTTCGAAGGCGTTGTGGAAAAGGCAGATCAAACAGCAAATTGTAGGAATAAAAAACCAAAACCCGACTACAAAAAAGTAGAGATTCATTAATTGTTACAAGTTGTCCATTTCATTGCAAACAGAGTTATTCAAATGACACATGAATAGAAGTCAGTGCTTTAACTAGCCGAATTCGTCGTCAACGTTTTCTACCTACAGTGCATGTAGTCTCAACATTTCTTTAATATTCAATTAAAGCAAAAGTGGGATCCAAACAGTTGAAAAGGTTTTTTGCAACGGTTACCGGAACGGACCAAGTTTAGCAGACAACCTAATTTGCATAATGCGAGTCACGCAATTCTCCGGATTAGCATCCAAAGATCAGGACTCAGTAATTCGCTTATTTCATCAATTTGAAAAGTTCAAAACTTCTATTTGTGTATGCTTTTCTGTATTTATGACTTGAAATGGAGAAATCTTAAAATCTAGAAGCTATTCAGTTCACACGATCCGAATTTGCTCAACAACCTAATTTGCATAATGCGTGTGTCATATTCGCAAAAATCACCAAAAGTTCGAAGTCACTGTGGTAAAGGACGATAAAAAGCGCAAGGTATTTTTATATTTCTGTACTCCCTGACATCTCATTAACGCACTTCGATAGGAATTTAGAGCTACTCGGTCTGGACTCGGGAAATAAAGGCCGACGAAGACAGGGTACTTTTGCGAGTTTTCAGAAAGCGCTCAGATGAGTGTTAATATATCAATTATCACGAGCTTCCACTCCAACACAAATTAAATTTAACACACGCTTTACACCCTTGAAGGACCTCTTAACTTAAAAATAATAACACTTTTTTGCTGCGTGTTGTGGTTTTTGAGCAGTGAGGTCGCTAACTTATGCAATTTTCGCGTGTGGCCAGGTGCTAATTTACGGCTTTTGCCGCTCTTACTGTTGTGGGCTGTAAAAAAACTATTTTAACGTATTTCCTAAAACGAAACTCATTTCATTTACTTGTGACCCAAGATGGTTTCCTGGGCAAAGTTTGAGGGAAAACTTTTTTCTGACCCGAAATGCAGTGGACCGCTCTTACAGACATTGCCACTTAAGTAGTTTCAAGACCAACAACAGGTGCATTGAAATTCAACTGATGAGGAAGCTATTGTCAGATCACTTTGTTTCATGTGCTTCACTGCCAAATGAGTTTGAAGAACACTTTCGTCCAATGTTTTCCCACCGTTTCATGAACAGTGCTGAGAACATCATTGATATTGTCAAGCTTGGTCCTGAACTAATGAATGCAGCTCTTTCTTCTAACTTGTTGAATATTGACTGGAAAAAGCTGGAATCAGAAGTTCACCTACCTCTTTTCTACAGAATCAGAACTTTGGACTCGGATGACCTCTCTTCTCTTCTTGCTGTGTACAAGTTAATGTATGGAGCAGCCATCTCAGACACCAGTTGTCTTGCAAAAACTGTGCGACGGTTCGGAAGCATCTTTATTGGTGCAGAGAAATTTGGCTCCAGGCTTGAATGTCGGTCTCTGAGGTCGGCAAGAATAATTGCAAGCTGGATTGACAATGAGGGCTTAATCAGTCCGTGTGCTGGACTGCGTCCAGGCAGAGTGGATTGCTTTATCCAGCATACACTGAAGATTGGACTTCAGAGTCAGCAACATGTATTTGCTCTTGTAGGCTAGTATGTTGAGGATGAAAGCAAGGACAAGTACGGCAAGCCTGTGGAAATCTGGAGAAAGGAATTTCTTCCTGGTGGGCCATCATGGTTCCTTCCAGTACCAAGAATTTTTTCTAAATTTGTTGTTGCTTCTACATGTGAAGACAAAGTTGTAATAGTTCCTCTAAATCGCACATTTTCCTAGAACTGTTCTGATTGGGATTCACAATGCCCTAGTTTGAGATCATGCTGGTCTCAAGAATAATTTTATTGCTAGGTTTTTCATAGAACGATTCAATTTAGAGGAACTATTTACAAGGTTGTTTTTGCAAAAAAGAAAAAATGTATTATGGACCAGTCACTATCAGAAACAGTTATGGCATACATTTTCCTATCTCAGAACTTCTATTTACCTTAGACTACACACAGACACTTGTACAACTTGTATAGCTAACCAATGACCAGTGACACCAGCAGTTGCTGATCAGAAAAATAGAGTGGCTTTGTTGTCTTGCAAAAGAACAAAAAGTCGGTATCAAAAAGGGCAATGAAGCAAAACTGCAGTTGAATCTCTCTCGTTGAATCTTGCATGCATTATATTTGGGTTATTACCCAGTCTTGCAAGCGACCATCTCCTCTTAGACATCAATGAATGTAAATCTTGTGGTTACAGATGGGTTTTAAATCGTTATGATTCCCAGTGGATTGGTTCATGCTTATTGTTGTTGCTGATACCATGTGTCTGATCAACTAGTTATTTAAAAAGTTATTTTAAAGTGTTTCTGTTAGAGTAAATAGTGGTTTTTCGAGGCAAATACGGAGTATCATGTTTAAAATTTGTATTTTCTAGATTACAGCATAATTTTCTGTTTGATAAAAAAAACCTATATCTCTGAGGTGCATTTTAGTTGACGTCAAATTATATCTTTGACTAGTACAAATAAAGTAAACACTGTCAAGTCAAAAGGTCTGTTTTTGCCCCCTAATTGGGGCACGTTTGGTAACTAAAATATGCAACTTTTTTGGGAGCTGATGTGGCTCCCTTAATTAAAACCATAATAGTTCTACAAATGTATTTTTAGGGGCTTGGCCGGGACCAAATAGCCAAATTTTGCCCCAAAGTAGCCTTTTTCGGTTCCTGATGGGAACATGACCTATGACCAAATGATGGTCAAAAAAGCCGCTGGGGTATCAGGGCTAATTTTGCGGCTTAAACAGATCCTTTGAATTTACAGTGAATAATGACAACACGCTCTGCTAGATAAGAATATAAGCTATTTCTGTCGCATTTTGCCCTCTTTTAAAAAATATTAAAAGTTGCCATTTGTACATTTTCATTTGTTGTCAAATCAAACCTTTTGTACATGATTTAAAAACGTTGGAGACAAACTAATAATTAAGTGTGGGAAGAAAGTATTAAAGGGAAACTGAATACGCAGTCAACTAGAAAAACGTTTATTTTCTCTGCCTCTGTAAATAGAATATACATATTATCAGATGATTATATGTATCTCTTGTTCGGCCATTACCTCTTCAGAAAAGGAGAAATAAGCCTTCTTTTTATGTCTTTGTTTTAATATGATCAGAAATTTTCTCAGCTTTGACCGAGACCGATTCTGATATAGGTCGAATCTCTCTGTACTGCATTAAACAAAAGTAAGGGTAATATAAAATAAGGATCCCACTCCAACAAACCAAGTACTGGACCATTGTGTTTCCCCTAGAATGATGCCCCCTCCCCCCGCCGTGGTTTCGTCGACGTCATAGGAAGTCATTTACGATATATGAATATTATGAAACAGAAGGCGTCTCAAAAAAGCCCTCTAAGAAACGCGTAAGGCATTAAATCTAGTACTAATTTGAACTAGAAAATTATATGCTCTTGACAGTGAATAAGGATTCGTGGGAGCTGCGAGTAAAGATGCGTAAAGAACGTTAAAGATGCGTAAAGCCTTTTTAGGATTTACTGAAAAGCCCGTCAAAATACAACGGAAAAATGGGGGACGAAAATAGGAAGAAATATTTCGTCCCTTTCTGTGTTTCCGCAAACTAGGAATGTGTAAAATCACAAGTTTAATAGTGCGTAAAGAACCATAAAGAATCGTATAGAACGTAAAGATGTTCAGTGTTCATGACAAAGCCGATAAAAAAAAATCACGGAAAAATCTTTGATAAACATGGAAAAGTTAATATTTCATATCCTTGTGTATTTTAACAAACAATAAAAATCTGTCAATTAAAATACAAACTGAGCGTAAAGAAGGATACAGAATCGTAAAGAACTATGCGTACAGATGCGTAAGGAATGGTAAAGAGGCGTAAAGTTTGTTAAGTGTTCACGGGAGAATCGGTAAAAAAGAAAGCGGTTCATGAGCAGCACTTCATTCCTTCTACATTTCCACCAATATAATCTGTAAATTACACGCATTCTGGTTATTTTGCTTTATGAATCTTTATTGTTCTCTTTACACAGCCTTTACGCATTCTCTGAGTTTACGCCTCTTTACGCACACAGAATCGATGCGTAAAGAAAGGGCCTTATATTTACGAATATTTACGCTG
Organism: Siderastrea siderea; assembly: GCA_964030785.1. Classification (NCBI taxonomy): domain Eukaryota; kingdom Metazoa; phylum Cnidaria; class Anthozoa; order Scleractinia; family Rhizangiidae; genus Siderastrea; species Siderastrea siderea. Next base: position 9,910,431 of record OZ034976.1, read on the forward strand.
GTCATAAAAATTCGTAAATCCGTCATTTCATGCTGTGTTGGTGACCACATATTTCCAATGTTTGTTGATCCATTCTTTTAGTGGTTTGGCTTGTGGATAATGATCGAGAGGGAAACCATAACTGTCCATCACTTCACACACATTATTCTCGGTCCATAGGGCTATCCAATGTTGACCTGGTTTGTCGTGAGGATCTGTATTGACAATGTAAGCTGCTTTTTTTCTCCGGGATTTGGGTAAACGATCACAGGGTACTGTTCCGTAATAGAATTCTTTCAAACAAGGATCTTCTTTGGCTAAAGAGTTTAACTGTTGATCCGTCAAGGTAACAAACTCCATGTTTAGTGCTGGTAAATGTAGTACAACACAGCCCCGTTATGGTCGACTTCAATCAGGTTTTCAAACTCACCGTAGACGATCACGGTGATATTGTTGCCTGGAGCTGCTCGGAACTCCAATTTAAGCTGTAAATCGCCTGACTGTTTGGGATTGATGTTTCTGCTATCTGCACACCCATTGGCTACATTGTCAAACAAGAAAAGAGTACATCCTTTCCCTTCTCCCCAGTCGTCTTTTTCCACCATATTCCCTTTCAGCCTGCACCAAGCACCAGAGGCTTGTAGAAACCGAAAGTAACCCAACAAATCTTTGCTAGAATCATTTCCTACCAGCTCTAGGGTTTCATAGGGGTATTCTTCTCCTTTGACAATCTGTTTGATCGAAGTCAAACCAAATTTCTGGAAGCAAAAGGGGTCTCGGGTCACAGCTCCATTGAACGCTCGACTGTCCACCAAACCAACCATCATTCGATCGGGTACTCCGTTTTGGAACAAATCTCGAATCTCGAAGCGGCTCAAGGTACTTTCCATGCTAAACGTACGAATTTCACTTCGCGCGGTAGGGTACACAGCCACAGCTTCTTCATTGTGTCTTTGGGAAGCCAGTTTCATGTACACAGCTTCATTGAGTCTTAGCTGACACAGGAGAATGAATTTTCACACCCACTTCTTTCAGTCGACCTGCTTCACCCACACCATTGAGGAACAAGTTAGGGCTATTAAAATGAAATTTGATCTTGATTTCCACGCCTGGCACCATCACTTTACCCGTGTGAAACACTTCCAGATGTGGTTTAAACACCAACGATCTGGTGACACCTCCTGCATACTCGGCTGTTTCAGCCACCATAGTATAGCTGCTAGCATAGCTTTGTGGTTGGCAGACAAGGCTTTGTAGTCATTATGCCGGCTACCTCCAGTCGTAGTATCTGTGTTGTTGGCTGTCCATTCAGGTGGGGAATCCACTTGATTGAACCATCCTTGAGGTCCCAACACTGTTTTTCCATCGGTTCGGTCAAAGTTGATCAAGTTTTCCAAGTAAGCTTTGTAGTGATAGGTATCTGATTGAGGGCTGATCAAGGTCCCATTCAAGTGTAGATCAATCTGTTTAAAGATGGTGTGCGCCAAATTGTTGACAGGCCACAATTTTTCGTTGGCTACCAAATTACCATTGTCACTCTTTTTCAATCGCAGTTCCATGGTAAAGTAACTTCGCCCCAAATCCACAAAACTATCCAAGCCAGGGACAATAGATTCCATCGGGTTAATACCCGTGGTGGTGGGTTGGATGGTGACCATACGGTAAGCATCGATGCTATTGTCTGTTGGAGGTGCTTTGAAAAGGTGAAGGGCTGAATTCACGACGGTCTCCATGTTGAGAATGAGTCTAAGAACGTTTTGGTCTCTTTTTATAGCGTGCTAACAAATGGGCTAAATCATACAAAAATATATAAAAAAATATAAAAAATTTCTCACTTAATGAGTTAAGAGTGCCTAAAAATCGTATAAAATTCCATACGTCTCGGGCTCAGCCCTTCTTCAGTGGAAAGTCAAGATTTCAGTTAAAAAACGCTGTCTTGCGCCATATAAAACAAATTTGAGTTCACAAGGCGCGCGCGCGAAAAGAGCGCGCGACAACCTAAAGATATCGAAAATCTGAGTTTAAACCGTGTGGCTGACTGGTGCCCAGCTTGAAGATTAGGCGCATTTCCTGGCGTTTGCGTAGTTTATTTCCGCCGCAGAGCATGACCCCACGGACTTGTGCGTCTTGCAGGGTATGTCCGTTGGCATTAAAATGCTCTGCGACAGGAAATCCAGGCAGGTTTTTCTCGATACTGCGAAGATGCTCGCCGAAGCGTTCTCTCAGTGTCCGGCCTGTTTCACCGATGTAGACGGCGGAGCAACGGCGGCAAGAGATGGCATATACCAAGCCAGATGATTTACAGGTGAATGCATCCTTGATGTTGAAAGAGCACTGGGGACCTTGTAGGGTGCTGTCACGAGAAATGTAATCGCATGTGCGACAGCGGTTGTGGGTGCAAGGAGAGGTTCCCACGTGAGGACCAGGTTGGTTTCGGTCAGCGGTGTGCACTTAGGTGTCTCGTACGTTGCAATCGCGACGATACGCTACCAGCGGTGGCTGGGGAAAGATTTCTTTGGTCTGTGGATCGCCAGATAAGATGTTAAAGTTGCTGACGAGGATTCGCTTAATTCTCTCACTTAAGGGGTGGAATGTGAGAACCAAGGGAATTCTACTGCGGTCTCTACTTTCGGAGTCTTGCTGTTTAAATACGTTATTACGGTTGACCCGTTGAATTGCGTCCAAGTCACGTTGTAGAGAGGAGGCACAGTACCCACGTTGAATGAAAAAAGAAATCATTTCCTTGCCTTTCTCCAGAAAATCGGAGTCGTCAGAGCACAGACGCCGAAGTCTAAGGAGTTGACTACGGGGGAGACCATCCTTGCAGTGCCGGGGATGCGAAGATTGTTTGTGAAGATAGCTGTGCGTGTCTGTGACCTTGTAGTGAATAGACGTGCTGATGCGATCATTTGTAATGCGAAGATTAATGTCCAGGAAGGAAATGTCAGAAGCAGAAATTGTGTGCGTAAACTGAAGGGCAGGGTGGAAATTGGACACAAAGCCTGGGGGCTTAGCCTGGGGGTTTAGCCTGGGGGTTTAGCCACAGCGGAACCTATCTAACCCCCACTCTGTGGTTTGATCCATTTAATGGGTTGGGATAAACCTTTATCTCCTACTACAGTTTGAGGACGCGAACGAACCGGTTCCATCTTTACACACCAAAAATGTCTCGAGCTCTTTTGACTTGTTTAGGAAATAAGGCTGTAGCCACTTGAACGGCTTCTTTGACTTTAAATTTTTTCAGTATTTTACCAAGTTCTTTGGTCAACGCTTGCTCTGCTTTACGTTTAATACCTCGTTTTAGTCCTGTTCTCAAACCGCGAACGGTATTACTAGGGAGTTTCAGTGGATTGCGAGTTTTTATAGCTCCTTTCAAGCCACCTTTCAATGTTTCTTTAAGTATTTGACCCCCTTCTTGATCATAAGACTCATCGGTGCGAAACCGTGTCAAACTTCCACCCCGCATGATGTCATCTGGGTGTATGTCACCATGATGTCTTTTTTTATACTCTCAAGCATACACATTTTCATATTTTCCAGTTCTAGGATTTTTTACCAAACGCATCACAGTTCCTTGGTTCGGATGAGTCCAAAAGGCTTGACTGGTGATACCAATGGGTCCTGTAAAAGCTCTTTTAGCAATATCTCCCTTCCAAAACCGTTCAAAGACAGGTTTGGTAGAGGGAATTAGTTTTTTGGTGACTCTTTCTGCTATTTTAGCTAGTTTCCAAGGTGTTCCTACACCAGACCCTTTTTGGTCAAACCGTGTCAAACTTCCTCCATGCATGTTTTACTTACGACGCTTGGTTGGTCTCTTTTTATACTTCTTTTTATCCATCCATTTTTTCGTTTTGTGACTAGCGGCTGCACCAAGAGCACCTAACGCCACTGTTTTTCCCACTGCTACTAGAGCAGGAACCACTGTAGCTAGAGGTAAAACACCCCCTTTTCTTCGTCGAATAGCTGGCATCGTTTGACTTAACTCGAATCAGGTTCTTCCTTTTTAAAGTGGAGGGTCACAATGGTATGTCCGGGTCCAAATTGAACCAAATCTTCTCCTGCACCAATGGTTTCGGCCACTTGCACTTCAATGATTTCCACCACTTGGTTTCGAACTGGTAAGTACTGGATGTGAAGAGGTTCAAAATACACTGTCCCTCTACCTTCTCGATGGTACTTGATTTCTCTTAACAAATCCGTCATACGGTTACCAACCATAGAACTGCCTCCTACATCGGAGTAGATGTGAAGCGATCGGGTGGGTTCTTTCATGACCGAACGAAAGGCCACATTCAGGTTGACAAATTTCCAACTAACTCGCATACTTAGAAAAATCCGGGTGATTTGGTTATTATCCGTTTTGCTGGTGTAATACAGAGGATCTCCGACAGACGTTTTAAAATCGGCTTCACTCTTAGCCGGGACTTTGCCGTTGGGAAAAATCATGACCAAATTAGGTCCTATTTCAAAAACCCCCCCTGGGTTTTGTTTGAACCACCCCATTTTCAAAGCCAAGTGTTTGTTAAAGGCTACATGGGGTGTATAAAGGTCGCCCGTGTTTGCCAGCTTTTCCGTACCACATTGCTATTATCCAACAACAAATCTTGGTTCTCCCATTTGAACAAAGGGCAGGTGTTTTTTCCGTTTTCTTCATCCTTGTATCCATAGTAAGAAAAAGACACTTCCTGAAACCGTTTGTCAAACCATTTAAGACACACTTTCATAAAACTAACCCCATCCACCACCCAACCATCGTCTTGAATCGTTTTGAGTGGTAAATTGTGTGTCATAAACTTCAAATTGTTGCGGGAATCCACTTTAAAACAGGACATACCCATAATCTGTTCGGTTAAGGGTGCTAAGGCATTCAAGTTGACTGTGGTATCAGGTACGGAGATTGAACTCAAACCCACTTGCCATCCTTCTCCTGGTAATCGAAGAGGTTATGGTAAACGGATCTTGTACCAATTGGCTTGATTGTTGGGAAATTCCTTTCGATTGGCATGACTAGGTAAAGTCACGTAGAAAGACATGATACAACTAATTCAACGGTGGTAATTCAACTTTATTTAACCTTTTTTAAAGTGAAGTGTTACAATCGAATGACCTTCTCTAAACTTGACCAAATCTTCTCCTTCCCCCACCGTTTCAGCAATTTGAATTTCAATGATTTCCAACACTTGGTTTCTGACTGGTAAATACTGAATGTGTGTTGGTTCAAAATACACTTTGCCTCTTCCTTCCCGTCGATACTTGATTTCACGCAACAAATCCGTCATACGGTTACCTACCATAGAGCTTCCACCTACATCCGAGTAGATGTGAAGCGATAGGGTGGGTTCTTTCATGACCGAACGAAAGGCCACATTCAGGTTGGTAAATTTCCAACTCATTCTGGCACTTAGATAAAACCAAGTAACTCCATTATTATCGGTTTGATATCGCATATACAAAGGGTTTCCATCCTTATCTCGAAAATCGGACAATCCTTTTGAAGGTACTGTGTTTTCATGGTAGATCATTTGTAGGTTTACACCTGCTTCCCACTGGTTCTGCCAGTCTGTGCGGATCCAACCCATTTTTTCACCTAACACTGAATTAAAAGCAAAATGGGGTAAAGGGTCGGCCACCCCAGGAAATCGAACTCGAACCACTTGGCTATTATCCATCACTAAATCATCGTTTTCCCATTTGAACTTGAGACACGTATGCTTGTTTCCATGTTTTTCCACCGTTTCGTACTCTCGTTTAAAGTCTTGAGCCTGTTGTTGTGCCACCCATCTTAAAGAAGCTTTCATAAAACTTACTCCGTCCACAATAGAATGATCCTCCTTCAACCCGTCCAACGTCATATTGTGAAATTGGTAAATAAAGGTGGCATTAGGTTTCTTTCTGACACAGGAGGTTCCAAACACGGGTTGGTTGTATGGTACAATGTGACTCAAGTTGACCCCGGTATCTGGGATGGAAATAGAACTCAAACCCACTTGCCATCCTTCTCCCGGTAATCGAAGGGGTTGTGGTAAACGGAGCTTGTACCAATTGGCTTGATTGTTGGGAAATTCTTTTCGATTGGCATGACTGGGTAAAGTCACATACATGACTATCGTTGAATGTGTCTTGGGTTGAGATCCAGCTATTGTACTTGTCAGGCCACCCTCTCCACTTGACGAACAGTTGATTTTTACGACGTTTAAGTACTTTTTCGACACGGAACACATCCGTCACATGGACTTTTTGTAAATCTTCTTCGTTAAGAGTGCCTTCTACAGGGGTTTCATCCCACTCTTTAATCTTGTAAGTGGGAATAGGTCCTAAATTGACACGATCTACCACAAACACTTCTTCGGTCCACCCCGGCAAATAGGCTTTTTGAAACGTACGATAGATTTTATTGAGTCGAACGCGATCTCCAACCTGGAGTGTGGGTTGACGTTTCTTTTGAGGTTTCCCATACAGTTTCTTCCATACCATGGCTTCATTCTTCCGAGTGACTTGATTGGGAGCCATACCAATGCTTCGATGTTTTGTCGCATTGTATCCTTGAACCAACTCGGGTAAAATATCGTTAAATTTTAACGTGTTGGCAGCTGTGAAATAGCGATACATCCGTTGTTTAAGCGTACGATTAAATCGTTCCACAACACTAGCTCTCGTATCACCATGGGTAGAAAAATGATGAATGTTATTGGTTTGAACCCATTTCTTGACTTCAGGATTGTAAAATTCTTTCCCCTTATCGGTTTGAAGTCGTGTAGGTTTTCGACCTTCTTTGAGAATATCCTTCAAGGCTTCTACCACACTTTGTCCTTTTTTGTTTTTGAGGGGCCGAACCCAAGCATATTTCGATAAGACATCAATGACTGTCAGGAGATAACTGGTGCCTTGATTTTCTTTGGCTATGTTTTGTGTTTCAATCAAATCAGCTGCCCATTGTTGATCCATGTTGCCTACTTTGACTGGTAACGTAGGAAATTTTCGTCTTCGTGGTTTATGTAAGGTGTAAGCCAAATCTTTTTTCAATAGATTCTTAGCGCGTTTTACAGACACTTTCCATGCTTTGGCAAACTGTTGTACTCCACCTAAACTACCTGACGCTGAAGGGTTGTGATAGCGTTTTAACAAGGCATCTGCTACGGAGATTTTTTTAGATTTCTTTCGAGGTGCCATAATGTTCTCTCTAACTGAACTAATGAGGGAATAGTGTAGGTCTTTTGTATCTTTTGAAACCAGCTAAAGGCTGCAGGGTGGGATTGTAACCAAAGAACAAATACCACCCAACGATATAAGTTCACTCCGACGTGAGTCTCTTCAAACACACTGAGAGGGTTTTCGTCTTCAAAATAAGGGGGTATGGGTATTTTGTCTCCTTCTTGGAAGTCATACAAATGTTGACAAAGGTACTGATGGCTTTTCCATTGCAACCAACCCTGTAAGGTATCCAACACATACAATACACAACCAGCCATGGTTTAAACTGATTTTTATTTTACACTCACAACACTTTTAAAACAGACCTGTTTGGGCATACCACTGTTTAAGATCTTCTAGTGTTTGATAGTCAAGGTTTTTATCAGTTCTCAGGGTTTCAGGTTTTTCATAGTAGGTGTCTTAACAGCGTTTCAGAAAGTCTTGCAAGCTTTCAGAATACTTGGATGGTGGTGCTGCAGGTGGAGTATCTGTCAACCACTCACGCACGCTGATGGGATCTTTCATATCCTCTCGCTTGACAGGTAAATCAGCCCAACGAAAGAACTTGCATCGGTTGTTGGGTTTTCCACGACAATTGAGGTACATTCGACCAGGGTTGGCTGTGGACTGACTTTGGCGTAGAGCGGGTAAATATCCACAGAAGCAAAGCAGTTCTCCCCATCGACCAAAAATGTCAATGTGAACATTCTTGTAGATTTCCCTCATGTAAGGCTCCACTTGGTCTTGTCCGCAAAAGATGAGGCACGGTTGTGTCAAACACTTTACATAGTTCCAACCATTTCGTGAGTGGCAATTTTCCAAAGGTTGGTCATGGAACGGACATGTCCTTAGGTTTGCGGGTTTGCCTAAGAATTCTTCCAGTTGGATTTCTTCGTCTGAAGGATAATGATCACATGAAAGTTCTCCTTCTTCCAGAGGAACCATGTGTGGAATGGCTTTCTCCGTTTCCTCCACATCCTCTGTTTTCTTTCTGCAGTCAACCACAGCTCGGGTTTCTTCTACCAAGGTAGAGACTTTAGGATTCAGCGGGATAGGTGGATCTATTTCAATGAATTCCTGCTTGCTCCACTTCTCATCTGGGTTTTGAAATGCCGGGGTTTGGAAAATGTTCGAGGTTTCCACAAGTCGTTTCAATCCATCATCAGGTTTTACTTTCTTCTGCTTTTTTCCAGAAGTACTGGTTGATTTTCGCTTACGGTAAGGTTCTGCTGACATCTTGGTTGACTGTTGGAACTGATCTGAGTGTTGTCAAAGCGAAATTTTATATTAAGTTTACCCGATGACGTCAATTCTCTAAGGAGACTTTGCCTGAGCATGTCTTATTGTTTCATGGTCACCTTGTCTGAACATGTCGCAACTTGTCCAACGCCAAAGAGATAATAGGTCCGATAACTTTCTTCTGGTAAACGATGTGGAGAGTAAATCCATTACTGAATTCTTAGGTCCAGGTCGATGTTGTAAGTAGGAAGCAAATAATGAAGAAGTTGTTGAAAATCCTGGTAGATATCAACATGCGTTGAAGTGGTCAAAACCGTGACATAAAGGATACCCTTTAACTGATCGTCATGAACATCTTGGATTTCTTCGAGAAGTTGAGTAATATGACTAGGTTGGAAGTGAAATGGAAAGTGATCCATGATCTTAAAGCTCAAGTTAAGCAACAGCTTATAAACAATTCATTGAATGACGTCATTAATTGTTTTAACAAAGAATTGATATAGGCTGCCGAAGTAGGCTACATAAAACAAAAGGTTGATATAGGCTGCCGATGTAGGCTACATAAAACAAAAGGTTGATATAGGCTGCCGAGGTAGGCTATTGCTTCATATGTCCATGTCTCAAAGGAGAGTTTGTTTGAGCATGTCTTATTGTTTCATGGTCAACTTGTTTGAACATGTCTGTTGACGTCATAAGCACCAAGGCTTATAAAAATTGTGCTTTGCACTTCTTTGATTCAAACAACACCATGTGCTACAACAACGAGATGGAGGAGATGCAGTTGGCGATCGGATGTAGACATGTTCTTTATTCTGGTGGAGATATTGGTTTCGACCGAATTGCTGAAGACATGGCTGATCAATATGGCATGCAAAAAGAACTGGTTGTAGGACCAAGTCATCCACTAGCTACATTTAACACACCAGCCACGGTGGAACTTATGATGACAGCCAATGAACCCATACAAAAAGCAGCCGTCACACTTGGAAGAGAAATACCGTCAAATCACTATGCCTTCTCATTGCTGCAAAGAAAATACCACATTATTCGCAAAGCCAGAACCGTTTTTGCCTTTGGTGTGTCGGAACTAAATAGAAAAGAAGTCAAAGGTGGAACAGGATGGGGTGTTCAAATGGCCTTGGATCTATGTAAGAACGTGTTTGTGTATGATCATGTCACTCATACCTAGTTTTACGCTGATACCTCTTATGAGGTGGATCCTGTTAGTAATCTGTTGAAGCTAGAAACCCGATTCAGACCTTGGGGAAAACTACCCGTGTTGGATCAAAGCTCTGCAGTCATAGGACCACGGATGGTGGGAGAAAAAACCAAAGAGGAAGTCAAGAATCTGTTCCACAGGACCTTTTGCAGCCCTGAAAACATTGAACAAGTTAGAGCTGAACTGGAGGAGTTACATCTATGAAGCGTGTACGATTCTGTGACCGAGTGCAGGTATATCAACCTGTTGGAACTCGAACTTTATTAAAACAACAGCGAATCAAGCGGTTGGATACGATTGTAGAACAGTATGAAAAGGAATGTCAACAAGCTGTACATCCACAAGATTTGAGAAAAGCCAAAGTGAGAGTGGTGGACGCCATCGATCGTTTGCCAGGCGAAAAAACTGTAACAGAACGTTTAGTAAAATGTATCATGAAGAAGTGAAGAGGATGCTCTTCACACAATCTATCGTTTAGATTGTTGGATCACGTAATAAAACAATTTAAATGTAATCTGTCTGGTTTTCTTACTTCCATTTTAGCCATTTAGATTCCCGTTTAGTAAAAAGAAATGCTGAAACCAGGAGTCGAACCTGGGTCGCTGTGGCCACAACACAGAATCTTAACCACTAGACCATTCCAGCTGTATCTGTCTTTCATGGCCATTTTTTAAGTCAATAAAATTTGTACCACATGGAAGAACATGATGTGTTTTTGTTTTATATAAGATAACTTAACGTATACTAAGAATAAGGGCGGGATAGAATCATTTCAGTGGGCGAGCCGGTAGCTCGATTAGGTGGGCGAGCTGGTAGCTCGAAATGATCTAGGGAGCTCTTCTTTTGTAAAAATTATGACCCAACCAGGAGTCGAACCTGGAATCTTCTGATCTGGAGTCAGATGCCTTACCATTAGACTACTGGGCCTTTCGTGAATTAAAAATAAAAAGTTGTTGAGACAAATCTAAAAATCATAGGGTGGTCAATGCGCATGCGTTTTGGTCACGCTCATGAGCACTGGATCTTAAGTCATCCCACAAGGATGAGCAGCCAAGTCCAATGACAAATATAAAGGCATCATGCATATATTACTTAATAACAACAATATGGGGTGAAACCTTTTTACACATTCAAAATGGCGACTCATTAATCAATTCAAAATGGTTGACCTAGGGTTAGGCAAAGGATAATGGTTGTTAGGGTTAGGGTTAATATGCAAATCAACCTAGGGTTACTCCTAGTAGTGTGTGGGAGCAGTTGGGGTACACTTAATGAATTCAAGATGGCGGCGGTTAGGGTTAATATGCAAATGAGGTTAGGGTTAGTGGGGTTACCCGCCGCCATCTTGAATTCATTAAGTGTGCCCCAACGAGCCCATACACTACTCTTCCTATCCCAACTTGAACTTCCCAGTGAATGATGTACCCTTCCAAAATCCAGCGGATAATTGCGTGTCTGTCAAATTTACAAATCGTGGAAACATAACGGCTATTAGAGTTTCCGTAACTGCGTAAACCTTGCGGATACGTGATTTATCGTTACATTTACTCTCCGGAAATCCCGCGGATAATTGTGTGTCCTTCGAATTTACGAGTCGCGGAAACACGACAGTAGTGTGGCACCTCTCAAAAGCTTGTATTTTCATTGGACCGCTATATGTAGCAGCTCTATTGTTTTTCCGCCTCGTTCTTTGTTTCTTTTGTTTGTTCTGTTGTTTAGTAGACCAGTCGTGGAAGACCTTACGACAGCTGCTACACCACCCAAACACGATGGCTATCAGAGTTTCCGTGACTGCGTAAACGTTGCGGATATTTGAGTTTAAGGAATGCGTTTCCGCAGAGCCGCAGTTGCGGAAACGTAATGTACATGCGTGTTTCCCGCAACGGTTACTTAAATTTCCGTTTGCGGATATTCTTGTTTCCGTTGAATAACTGTTATGAAACCTGAAACGTAAACGCCTTATTTCACCCTGTGAATGCTTATAGCGGTTTACGAGTCATCCAGGTGTTCTTATTGAGCGGTCACTGGGAATTCGACAGAATAAACATAACAGATAAGTCACAAAGGCTGAAGCATACAATTTATTATCAACAGAAAACGCTTTAATTTCTCTAACTCGTGTTGTCTTTAAGAGATTACTTGTATGTAACTTTAGGTAAAAATGAAAAAGCCTCACGGTCTTAACGCGATTTCAGAAAGTTATTTTAACTTCAAAACTGTGGTTATTTTAACTCCTGAATTTGACTTCGTCTCGGAGGTCAAAATAACTCCAATCGCCAAATGCACTTATCAGTTTTAATCATTATGGGGTTAAATAATTGAGCTTCTTTTTTGAGTAACAATTACCCCAAAATAAAGAAACTCTTCTACCAGGGGCTGACTTAATGCTACTTCAGAAGTTAATTCAACTCCCTTACAACAAAAGTCTCGCAATAAACTGAATAACAATTTATGTTCTCTTATTTCAAACGTGCATAACACAACTTAATAAACAGTCACTATATTAAGGACCCTATGTAATACTGGACAATACTCTCACAGACCACACAACTACGGCTTAGCTACAAAGTCTCCGCAATACCTGTATTCCTAAAGAATACAAGTTCTTAAAGAAACTGTACTGCCAGGACTCAATTTGACTCCTTTTCAGAAGTCACGTCAACTCTTTAAAAATTACCGCGTGGTCAAATTGGGCAAACGTCTTGCGCTAAACTGAATAAAATTTAAGTTCTCTTATTTCAAACATGCATAACACAACACTAGTTTCTATTAAAATAGTAACTGCTATCAAAGAACCTATCTAATACTGTCACGGACCACGCAACTTCGGCCTAGCTAGGTCTCCGCAACACTTGTATTCCTAAAGAATACAAGTTTCTTAATAAAGAAACTGCACTACCAGGAGTTAATCCCGGGGGGGGGGGGGTCACTCAGCAGATGCTCAGGTAGGGAGGTGGGGCCCGGGTGTTTAAACCCTGACCCTGTTTAAGACAAAGAATTCTCTGATTTTGCTACCCTGTTTAAGACAGATTTCAGATTTTTTGTACCCTAAGTCATTTGACACAACATCATACCCGTCCTTACGGCTAGAATGGACTACTCAGAGACTGTTTCCCATTTCAACATGCTGTACATTGGCAAATGGGTAAAAAATCGGCTTTTTGTGAGGGTTCTGTAAATTAATGAATACATAAGGTCGTGTAATGATACCCTATTTAAGACAAAAATTGATAAAATCGATACCCCGTTCAAGACAAGACCCTCTGAAAACCATACCCTATCGGGCCGCACGTCCCCGTTAAGGCCATATAAGGGAGTACCCCCCCGGGGAATTAATATGACTCCTCTTCAGAAGTTATTTCAATTTTTTCAAAAATTACTGCATGGACAACTAGGACAAAAGTCTCGCACTAAACTGAATAAAAGCTTATGTGCTCTTATTTCAAACGTGCATTACACAACTTAATCCATCTAAAATAACAAAGAACTAAAATTATCAAAGAACCTATGTAATGGACTGTCACAGACTACACAACTACGGCGTAGTTAGGTCTCCACAATACTGTTGTATTCCTTACAAATAAGAAAGGAAAGCCCTAGCAATTACGCTCTTCTCACTGTGGAAAGCCTTTCTTTTACAATATTTGCTATTTTGTTTTTGTGGGTATTGCAGCTTCTGTTTTTGCAGGAATGGTGGCAACCACAGAAATGAGTTGATAATCACAGAAACATGCCCCCATGATACTGCGACTTAGTACAAAAAAGTCTTTGAAATGCCACTCATATTTCTAGCCAGATATACAGTATAAGTCCTCTCCTGACTTGATAATTAGGCGTCTGTAAATAAAACAGTAAACTACAATACGTAAACAAAGAAATGATGTAATGTGATTGAAAAAACTTATAGCACGCGTTTATTAGTGTAAGGTTTCTGTCGGTACTGAGATTTTCAATGTCAATTGGGTTTGATTGCTACGTGAGCCAAAGGTGAAATATTTTATATAAAAATAATAGATTGGCGTATTCTGGTTTATGTCTGTCGAGGCCTGGGAAATGCACACTGTCTTAACATCTTGTAGCGTCACAATATCAGTCAAGGTATCCAAAACTAGAACATAACGACGGCAGTTTCTAACTATGATTCAACTCATAGCATCTTCCCCTACCTGCCTTCGCAATGTAGTATTCCGTGTTGGCAAGTAATCATCTACTGATATAGATTACATTGTATGTGTGCTGAGGAAGGAGGAGGGTGGGGGCTTGGGTAAGTAGTTTTTAACTTAACTTATAACCTGCAAACACTCCATTGCATAAGGTGCCTTTTTCGTTGCCTTTTACGTTTGACCATTTTTATAAGAATTTATCCTTCTGTGAGGAACCGCATACATACAAGCAAGAAAAAAGCTTTCCTTAAACCAAAAGAAAATATGCAAAATGGTAAATACTAACCCAAGACCAACACCGACTTTTAGTTCTCGTTTCTGTTCAGTAAAAGGCGTTGTTATGCTATTGTTCAAATTCTAAAGAACATTTTACTTACAAGACTCAGAACATTGGTTTCCAAATTCCAGCCTGATGTCATCGCCAATCAGTACAAATGGGGCCCAGTGCTTCACGGCACAGAACTTCTCTGAATCTCGAAGGGTTTTCATAGCCTGGTGAAGAGCGAAACTGGCCTTTTCTCTATCTGCCAGGTGTTGATAAAAACTCTTCATGAACATCATGGTGGCCTCGTCAGAAATTGGCCAGAGTGTCGCCAGAACAGAACGAGCACCGGCAGCCAGGAAAGCCCGAGCAATACCAACCACACCCTCTGACTTCACCTCTCCGCGACCACTATGACAACAACTGAGCACAACAAGCCTTGCTCGTAGACCAGCTGCTAGCACATCTGACATTTTTAGAATGTAGTCTTCCTCTTTAGGTATCAGGTTCTTTGATCCTTGCTCTATATTATTTTCCCACCCAGCATTTGGAGCCAATGCAATTTCTCCGGCCTCCTTGTTCCCATGCGCTGCAATGTGAACCAAGGCAACTGACGCTATGTTTTCCAGCACTTTCTTTTTTGTTGCTTCTGTTCCCGTAAATGATGAGACCTTTAGTATTCTCCCTATCATCTCTACCTCCTTTTTGGCGTATGGCAACGAGCAGTACATCGGCTTTCCTCCCTTGATAACCTTCTCCAGACACGGATCTCCGACGAGCAGTACACCACTCTTGCTGTGGTAGTCCTTCGGGGAATCCACAATCAGTTTTAAACTGGTTAGCGAGGGTACAGTGCGGATTCGTTTAGATTGGCTCAAAGCAGAAAATGGCGCTAAGCACAATGGACCATCTGGGACAATGATCAAATCATCACCATGACACAAGTCTGCAATGGGGCCAAGAATTGCATCATGTAATGGCTGTAATGAGTCGATGGTGCACTTGGAAGTCTGTGCTGGTTCCTCCTCATCCCCTCTTTTGGAGCCATCAGCTGGTTGTAGTGAACGATTCTCGCATCTAACACCAACACCAGCTCCTATTTTCTCCAGAGTAGTTTTCAACAAGGCGGTAATGGAGTAACTGTTTCCCTTTCTCTCACCTACCTCCATTCGCCGAAGCTCAAGCTTGTTTTCCTTTTTGATAACCCAGAATACGATTACGTTGCGTTCAATTCCTATAAACACTGTTTGTGTGGAAAAGTCGTTGGAGATGTAAGAAATTGTCTCTTTAGTTTCAAGTGAAGGTAATGAAGGTGTTGTTAATCCATATTGTACTTTTAAGGCATCGACCAAAGCCTGTGCTCGACCTCGCTCGGCGGCAAACAAAGCCTCACCAGTCATATGCAGATGATTTAACAGAGTATGCCACAATCCCTTGAACGCATAACAATGTTTGTCGTGGAAACTTATTTTCCAGCCATCTTCAGAACTAAGACTAGCTCTCAAGATATCAAAAACGTCTACGCTAGATTGGAAAGATTCCTTGGCCTTTTGGAATTTACCTAGGTTATGATAAGTACTGCCGAGATTAAAATAAGCTGATCCTTCTCCAGCCCTATCGCCCACTTCTTTGGATATTGTTAGGTGTTTATTGTGGAGTACTATGGCTTCTTGAAGTCTTCCTAGTTTCTGATAAGTGAGGCCGAGATTGCCATAAGCTTTTCCTTCTCCAGCCTTATCGCCCACTTCTTTGGATATTGTTAGGTGTTTATTGTGGAATTCTATGGCTTCTTGAAATCTTCCTAGGCTGCCATAAGCGTTGCCGAGATTGCCATAAGCTTTTCCTTCTCCAGCCCTATCGCCCACTTCTTTGGATATTGTTAGGTGTTTATTGTGGAATTCTATGGCTTCTTGAAATCTTCCTAGGCTTTTATAAGCGTTGCCGAGACTGCCATAAGCTTTTCCTTCTCCAGCCTTATCGCCCACTTCTTTGGATATTGTTAGGTGTTTATTGTGGAATTCTATGGCTTCTTGAAATCTTCCTAGGCTGTCATAAGCGTTGCCGAGATTGCCATAAGCTTTTCCTTCTCCAGCCCTATCGCCCACTTCTTTGGATATTGTTAGGTGTTTATTGTGGAATTCTATGGCTTCTTGAAATCTTCCTAGGCTTTTATAAGCGTTGCCGAGACTGCCATAAGCTTTTCCTTCTCCAGCCTTATCGCCCACTTCTTTGGATATTGTTAGGTGTTTATTGTGCAATTCTATGGCTTCTTGAAATCTTCCTAGGCTGTCATAAGCGTTGCCGAGATTGCCATAAGCTTTTCCTTCTCCAGCCCTATCGCCCACTTCTTTGGATATTGTTAGGTGTTTATTGTGGAATTCTATGGCTTCTTGAAATCTTCCTAGCCTCTGATAAGCGTTGCCGAGATTGCCATAAGCTTTTCCTTCTCCAACCTTATCGCCCACTTCTTTGGATATTGTTAGGCCTTTATTGTGGAATTCTATGGCTTCTTGAAATCTTCCTAGGCTGTTATAAGCGTTGCCGAGATTGCCATAAGCTTTTCCTTCTCCAGCCTTATCGCCCACTTCTTTGGATATTGTTAGGTCTTTATTGTGGAATTCTATGGCTTCTTGAAATCTTCCTAGGCTGTTATAAGCGTTGCCGAGATTGCAATAAGCTTTTCCTTCTCCAGCCTTATCGCCCACTTCTTTGGATATTGTTAGGACTTTATTGTGGAATTCTATGGCTTCTTGAAATCTTCCTAGGCTGTCATAAGCGATGCCGAGATTGCCATAAGCTTTTCCTTCTCCAGCCTTATCGCCCACTTCTTTGGATATTGTTAGGTGTTTATTGTGGAATTCTATGGCTTCTTGAAATCTTCCTAGGCTGTCATAAGCGTTGCCAAGATTGCCATAAGCTCTTCCTTCTCCAGCCCTATCGCCCACTTCTTTGGATATTGTTAGGTGTTTATTGTGCAATTCTATGGCTTCTTGAAATCTTCCTAGGCTGTCATAAGCGTTGCCGAGATTGCCATAAGCTCTTCCTTCTCCAGCCCTATCGCCCACTTCTTTGGATATTGTTAGGTGTTTATTGTGGAATTCTATGGCTTCTTGAAATCTTCCTAAGCGCTGATAAGCGATGCCGAGATTGCCATAAGCTTTTCCTTCTCCAGCCCTATCGCCCACTTCTTTGGATATTGTTAGGTGTTTATTGTGGAATTCTATGGCTTCTTGAAATCTTCCTAGGCGCTGATAAGCGATGCCGAGATGGCAATAAGCTTTTCCTTCTCCAGCCTTATCGCCCACTTCTTTTGATATTGTTAGGTCTTTAGTGTGGAATTCTATGGCTTCTTGAAATCTTCCTAGGCGCTGATAAGCGATGCCGAGATTGCCATAAGCTTTTCCTTCTCCAGCCTTATCGCCCACTTTTTTGGATATTGTTAGGTGTTTATTGTGGAATTCTATGGCTTCTTGAAATCTTCCAAGGCTCTGATAAGCGTTGCCGAGATTGCCATAAGCTTTTCCTTCTCCAGCCCTATCGCCCACTTCTTTGGATATTGTTAGGTGTTTATTGTGGAATTCTATGGCTTCTTGAAATCTTCCTAGGCTGTTATAAGCGTTGCCGAGATTGCCATAAGCTTTTCCTTCTCCAGCCTTATCGCCCACTTCTTTGGATATTGTTAGGTCTTTATTGTGGAATTCTATGGCTTCTTGAAATCTTCCTAGGCTCTGATAAGCGTTGCCGAGATTGCCATAAGCTTTTCCTTCTCCAACCTTATCGCCCACTTCTTTGGATATTGTTAGGCCTTTATTGTGGAATTCTATGGCTTCTTGAAATCTTCCTAGGCTGTCATAAGCGTTGCCAAGATTGCAATTAGCTTTTCCTTCTCCAACCCTATCGCCCACTTCTTTGGATATTGTTAGGTGTTTATTGTGGAATTCTATGGCTTCTTGAAATCTTCCTAGGCTCTGATAAGCGTTGCCGAGATTGCCATAAGCTTTTCCTTCTCCAGCCTTATCGCCCACTTCTTTGGATATTGTTAGGACTTTATTGTGGAATTCTATGGCTTCTTGAAATCTTCCTAGGCTGTCATAAGCGTTGCCGAGATTGCCATAAGCTTTTCCTTCTCCAGCCCTATCGCCCACTTCTTTGGATATTGTTAGGTGTTTATTGTGGAATTCTATGGCTTCTTGAAATCTTCCTAGGCGCTGATAAGCGATGCCGAGATGGCAATAAGCTTTTCCTTCTCCAGCCTTATCGCCCACTTCTTTTGATATTGTTAGGTCTTTAGTGTGGAATTCTATGGCTTCTTGAAATCTTCCTAGGCTCTGATTAGCGTTGCCGAGACTGCCATAAGCTTTTCCTTCTCCAGCCCTATCGCCCACTTCTTTGGATATTGTTAGGTGTTTATTGTGGATTTCTATGGCTTCTTGAAATCTTCCTAGGCGCTGATAAGCGATGCCGAGATGGCAATAAGCTTTTCCTTCTCCAGCCTTATCGCCCACTTCTTTGGATATTGTTAGGTCTTTATTGTGGAATTCTATGGCTTCTTGAAATCTTCCTAGGCTCTGATAAACGTTGCCGAGGTTGCAATAAGCTTTTCCTTCTCCAGCCTTATCGCCCACTTCTTTGGATATTGTTAGGACTTTATTGTGGAATTCAATGGCTTCTTGAAATCTTCCTAGGCTCTGATAAGCGTTGCCGAGATTGCCATAAGCTTTTCCTTCTCCAGCCTTATCGCCCACTTCTTTGGATATTGTTAGGTCTTTATTGTGGAATTCTATGGCTTCTTGAAATCTTCCTAGGCTCTGATAAGCGTTGCTGAGACTGCCATAAGCTTTTCCTTCTCCAGCCTTATCGCCCACTTCTTTGGATGTTGATAGATGTTTATTGTGGAATTCTATGGCTTCTTGAAATCTTCCTTGGCGCTGATAAGCGATGCCGAGATGGCAATAAGCTTTTCCTTTTCCAGCCTTATCGCCAACTTCTTTGGATATTGTTAGGTGTTTATTGTGGAATTCTACGGCTTCTTGAAATCTTCCTAGGCTGTCATAAGCGTTGCCAAGATTGCAAGAAGCTTGTGCTTGTGCGGCCATATTGCCCAGTTCTTTAGCTATTGAGAGGTCTTTATTGTGGAACTCTATGTCTTCTTCAGATCTTCCTAGGCTGTCATCAGCGTTGCCGAGATTGCAGTGGGTTATTCCTTCTCCAGCCCAATGGCCCATTTCTTCGGCCATTGATAGGTGCTTTTTGTGGAAGTCTATGGCCTCTTTAAATCTTTTTAACTTGCTATAAGCGTTGCTGAGATTGAAATAAGCTTTTTCTTCTCTAACCCTATCGCCCAATTCTTTGGCTATTGATAGGTCTTTATTGTGGAACTCTATGGCCTTTTCAAATCTTCCTAGTGATACCGAGATTGCAATAAACCATTCCTTCTCCAGCCCTATCGCGTACTTTTTTGGCTATTGATAGGTGTTTTTCGACGTCCTCTGCAAATTGTAACTGGTGTTCTCCCATTTTTATTGAACCCTGTATAATTTTACAAGGAAGTAATTACATACGTACAAGGCAGAACCTATCAGCTAAAGTGGTCCCAAAGTGATTGCCTTTTTATTCCTAAATTGTCTTCGTGGGGGGGGGGGGGAGCTTCAAAAAATCGAAGTCTACGAGTAGGGATATTGGAGAGGAGGCTAATAGAGCTTTTGCTGTAACGCAAGGCTTAATCATTGAATTTTGAGGTCATGTCAACATAGACATTTCAAATAAAAACAAGGTAACAAAAATAATAATAGCAATAGCGTCATTATATTTAATGACTTGTAAAATAGGTAAAAGTCTGCACCTTCACTGCTGCTAAAATTTTGAAGCAAAAATCTCTGAGAAGTAGTTATGTAAGGTGCTACTTACTATGTTGCGTACTCGGTGGTTCTAAGTTTTACGGTTGTGAATGAAATACTGAAATGTTATCATTTAAATTAAAGCTCTTGAACAGTGCTTCCTAGTTTCGCTTTTTGTCTTGCTAAGTACGTATTACAAGCGAATTGTGTGACCTGAGATGCTAGCTTAGAAGATACTTATAGGAAACTTAGTTTTAGCATTTATGAAAATTAGAAAGGGAAGCTTTTCAATTTTTTGCGAGTTAAAGTTTGGTCTTTAGCAAAGATTTGGCAACAATAGGTAAACTCCCGAGATGAATGAAATTTCAATACTTACCAAGATCGAACAAGGCTAATTGCAAAAGGCTCTTCTTGGTGTTTTTCCTTATTGGTGTTAACAAAAGTCTGCAACCGGGAAATTTCACAGTGATAGTTAATTTATTCATTTAAGTCATTTTTGAAATTGATTTTTAGAAAGGAAATCGAACCTATGTGCAAATTGGGATTCTGGTATACATGCCAGATTTCTTTAACTGTTGATCATTTTACACTTTTCTCAAACAGAAATTTGATCATTCCTAAAGTGAATTTATTTTGAGCTGTTTGCAACCATTATATTACGCTATAATGGGTAAATGGTTCCAGCTGAAAGCATACAAATATCCCTCAAACAAAATTCATTTTTGAGGAGCTGAGCTCTAGGGTGTTCACTCATAGTTCACTTTACACTAGAATAAGCAATATCCTTGATAGTTTTAAGTGAATTATGCGATTCTTAACAAAAACATATTTAAATGTTAATTTTAAAGTCGTAAATAACGTGGTCTGCGTATCGCAATCTTTACATATCGATCCCAAAATTCATTCGGGGAACGACCCAAATAATTCTCCGGAACAAAAAGTGAAGCCAACGTTTGCGCACTGATAGCTGATGTCATCCGCAATAAAGGCAACTAACAAACAAGGAAATTTGAAAAAGAATTTACAAACTCTTAAATTCTTTCGCCACATCAAAATTCTTAATGAAACTCCGTTTAATACAGTTTCGAATTATTTTTATTCATTATAACAATTGTATTTCACATGATTCATTGTTTTCAATGATTAGTAAGAGGAAGTCTCGACCTTCTAGAATTTTATCAATAATTTTTATGCGAATGCCTCGCAATAAAATGTAAAATTGAGCTCCAGTTTGTTTCGCTAATAAAATTGACAGTTTTGGGTATCTTTTTTCAATTACAAACGATCGAGAATTTAACTCCCAAAGATGCTTAACATCAACTGTCTTTTCAGAATAATGATGCATTGTAAAGCAAACGAATTTCTAAGAAAGGCAAAGAATACCCGGGGTATACTGCTTCGTCGATTTCTAAGAATTAGCATCAAAAGGAGTGTAATGAAAGAAAAATGACATCGAGATAAAACTTATAGCCTTCCTCAAGTCAGTTATTTGCTTCATTCTGGGTTTGCAGACCAATAATTACACATAGTGTATATCTGACCAAATTTGAAAAAAAAAACTGTGCTGCTAACGCATCACTTTTTGCTTTTCGCTTTTCACTTTCGCTTCGGAGCTGATCTGGGGTCACTAGGGATCTGTTGGGGAGGGGTGGAGAGGGAGTCCCACAGCGAGTCATTTGTAGTGTTCTGTCAGATATGTTGTTCTGAAACCTCTTACATCTATTTCGTATTATTCTCTGCAAGAAAAGAAGGGCTTATATTGATAGTGCATTATCGATTGGTTTACGAATCCTTAATGAGAGAAAAGGAACAGGTCATTGTGGTACTTAGCAGAGTTCACTTTAATAGCAATTATTTCTATTAATGTGAGCTCTGCTGAAGTCGCAAATGAACTGACGATGGCCACAACTGATCAGGATACATCTGGCACGGATGTCGCAGGTTTAGCTGAATCAATGATATTTAAAAGACAACAACCCACCGAAAAAACTGAAAAGAGTAACTCTTTCAACTAAACTTACGATTTCAGGAGGTAAAGAGGCTCCATTTAATTTAAAGTATATATTTAAATCAACAATAAGTGCTTTCGCCCAAAAAAACTTTTCCTTATCTTCAATTGTTTGTTAATTGGCAAAATGTTCCGTAACCCTAATATCCCTTTTCTTTCCATTTAATAACCACTTTCAATTTACTGCCTGTCAACAGCCGTCGTGGTTACCCCACCCTACGTATGGGGCGCCAAGTGTAAAAATATTATTTACACAATAATTTGGTATATTTTGTGTTATTTAGTATATTGCAAATAAAGTCGCTTGGTTATTTATAAATTACCAATTGTACGACCTTTGCGTGACTTTGCGATTTATAAATCGGAAGCAACGTGACTTTGCGATTTATAAATCTCAAGGAACATGACTTTGCGATTTATAAATCGCAGCAACATAACTTTGCGATTTATAAATCGCAAGCAACGTAACTTTGCGGTTTATAAATTGCATTTCCATTTTCTGTGCAAATGTGCGACTTATAAATCGCAAAAGTTTGCTTGGTAAATAGCAAATGTGCGATTTATAAATCGCAAGTGTGCGAATTATAAGTCACGAATATGATATATAAATCGCAATTACGTGATTAATAAATCGCAAACCGCAAACCATTATTTGCGAGCTCGGCCTTAGTCAGTGGTATCTCAAACCAAAAAAGCCGCGTAGATTTGGCGGGAAAAGTACAGGAAATATGGCGGATAGAGAAGCTCTGGCAAGGCGACTTTCCACAGCCGTTTCGGTGGCCATCAGCGAGGCTCTAGCCACCCAAGAACAGACACAGCACATACCGGTAAGGACATTTTTTCTCTGTAATCAAAACATGCCGCTTCATTGGCTTTTTGTTCGTCTCTAATATAATCAGCTGGCGATCGGCGCTGGCGTGACTCACGTGCTCCCTTTACCGTATGACTGGTTTACATGTTTATCAAATCTGTAGAGTGGTTCTGCTGCTGCTAACCAACTGGCACCAAATCTGTCGGCAGTCCAAACTCAGGTATGTACATTCTTGTTATTATTATTATTATCTTTTTTTCTGTGTGTGTTAGGTCGATTGATGACCTTCATTTTGCAAGATAAACGGACCAAGTGTGTCGCATTACCTACAACGTGTCCGTTTGAGAATATTTCGTATTTGGCAATTTGCATTGCTTTTCTGAGTAAAAAGATAATTTAATACTGTCCACTAGTACAATACTGCCAATTAGATTGCGAGCAGTCGTTATTTTTCTTCAGGGATACAAGAGCGCCCGCGAAAAATCCGCGAGGCGAACCCGCGAGGCTCGAGCTGCGAGGAGCTCTCGTTCCTCGCGGGTCATGGCTTTGCCGCTCGCCGCGAGGATTTCCCCGATTTTTCGCTCGCGCTCCTGTATTTCTGAAGAAAAATAATAACTGCTCGCAGTCTAATTTCCAGTGTCTATCGTTGTCAGCCTGGCTTGAATTTCGGTAATTGAGACACCCAAAACACCTAAAATGGACTTGAAAACCAAGGAACCTGCCTTGGTAAGTCGTAAAAAGAAAATAGTAATTAAAAGAAGTGATACATTTTCATGTTGTCGTTCAGTTTCCCACTTTTTAGTTTAATAGTTGCTTTTCAACACAGGCGCAGGCATCCCGATTCCCTTTGCCCTCAATTAGTTCGAGAGGTACTGCGCAGCCCCCGGCCAAACGCCGAAGAACCTCCATCAACACCAAGAAAAAAATTTACAGTAAGACCGTGATATGTCTGCCGCCCAGCAAAAAGATAACGTCCTCCAACCCTATCCCAAGGGGGGAATCCAGAGCAACTTTACAGGAGGCTGGGCTTGTAGGTAAAGCCAGCATCGACTCGTCCTGGAAGGCAAGGGACATCGCTCGGGAAATTACAAGCCTCTTTGGTCCAAGTTTTGAGTGGTGGACGAACAAATTCTTCCGTTTCACTACCTGAGGTAAGATCTGGTACTTCCTCTCCGAAATGACGAAAAACAAATGATCCACATAACGGCAAAAAATATATACATCAAAACCCAATAACCATCCCACAACGGTTTTTCTGCGAAACCAAGTTAGCGATAAGGATAATGTATTGCTGGGCGTTGCTTGAACTGTTTTTTTTTGTTTTTTGTTTTTAATGACTGTTTAGACTTCAACTTCAACTCTTCAGAAGTTATTTTATGTTTAAAGTTGTTTTTTAATTGCATAATTGATGCTTTAGTAACATTTTTATAGTTTATGTGCATTACTAATCAAAAGTGAACGATTTTTCCACGACCAGGGAATATTTGTTTCGTTTGCTATAGTGTGTTACTCATTCGAGCGGCAATACTAATGAATCGGACGTGTCTGCAAATCACCGCAAATAAACTCAAAATGGTCTTCAAGTGGCCCATAACTGGTGTGAAAATCACAGCACAAATCCCTAGCAACGCGAGTTCTGAAGCCTAGTCTGATTAATCTATCTCGGGATTCTGTTAATCACTTTCCCCTGGCCACTTACGAAACTTAGCCTGATTATTTTAAATCGGGAAACTGTAAATCATTGCCCCCCCCCTTAAGAAGTTTGAGTCCTAACACCTTTACTTTGATTTTCTAATAGCACTCTGCCAGGAACAAAAAACTCTGTATTCCCAAAACTTCCTCCTCCTTTGTTTGGGAAGCCAGCCAGGTCTTGTCCATATGTTCCAGGGACACACTATATATTATGTCAAATGTGGAACCTTTACGCTCGCTGAACAGGAACGATGAAACGGTAACATAAGTTACTACAATCAGTCAGTTTACTTATTAACTTCACGGTGGCTCTACAAACAGGAGAGAATGGCGCAGCCTAGTACCCAGGCGTTCTCGTCCCGATCGCTCGACCTAGCGCAATCTCGTACCCAAAGCCCTCAGGCTTCTTGGTCAGCGGACGGTCACCGGGAGAAACTCTGGGGTAATGGAATTGTTACCGCAGAAATCCTGACAGAGGTTAACGGTTCTTAGTTTTGCTACAGTGAACAGCCAATCGACAGCCAATAGAAAACATAGATTTTTTTTGCATTACCCTAGAATCTCTCCCAGCGACCACCCGCTGACCAAAAAGCCTCTTGGACTCTTGGTACGGAAAGAAATGTAAGTGTGAGTGCGGCAAACAAGAAGAAGAAAAAATGCCCCGCAAGGTTGAACCTAGGGAATACGCTTAACTAAAAATTAGTCTTTAAAATACACAAATTCCTTGTAATACCATCTCTGTCCTACTGTAGGGTAACTCTGATCTTGAATCTGAAGATGACAGCTTTCTGTATCAGCCAGTTTTTACTGAGAACACGCCAAAGGACAGCAACCCACCATCTGACGGGCAACCAGATAGTGACCAAACAAGCAACCACCCTGATGTCGGCGGTCCGACAGAAGTAGCTGTCAATCGTCAGCCAGAAGGCACACGGCCACAAACTAACCCCGATTTATTCCGGTGAAATAGTTGTTTGATATTTGTCACAGAATGCTTTCCCTCTAGGGCCTTAACCCATCGACAATACATCTTTTTTTTTTTTTGTATTCTACAGCGCCTACGTGTCTCTCATTGACGAAGACGTTGATATAGACCCCGATTACGACGACGACGACGGTGACAAATGTGATGATGGCGATTGGAATGCAGATAGTTCTGCAGCGAGGTATATTGAATTTGAGACTGCTGTTAACTAGTAGAAAAGTATCACTGACGTTATATAAATCATTATTTTTTCTCCGTGAACGCGATCATGTCGTTTTCGTAATTTAGTTTTGAATGACAGGTTCGTTTTTTTATGACGTCGCACTAGGCAGCTTAAGAACCACGACAACGACCACCAAAATTGAGCAAGAGCTCAGCCCGTGAATTTCTTCGTGTTGTCACTTTCGTCCTGGTTCATTGCATTTTTACTTGGCTATGCTATAAAAGACAGAACACTATAAACAGACTAGACAGTCACAATAATAAATTCATACATCACAATTCTTAATCTCGAGAGGTAATATGTATTCCTCCCTTTAACAACTCCGTATCTTTCAGTGAATGCCATTTTCATGTAGATTTTAAACAGAGGGGTTTTCGGCTTCGATATGTTAGCTATAAAATTTGATATACCATACATGGCCCCGGCGACTTTGTAATTGTCTTGTACGCTTTCCCTTTTTAGGAATAACAAAACGTTGTCTGAGATACTTCAGGAACTCCAAATAAAGATCAATACGGGTGAAGCCTGTTACATAAATGTGCGAATAAGTGCCATTTGGTCAGACACCTGCCGCCAACTGATGCGAAAAAGGTTTTCCACACTACACCGAGTTTCCGTGAGGTTTGCCGACAACGAGGGGAAAAGCGAAGGGGCCATCGACGTGGGCGGTCCCAAAAGGGAATTTTTCAGATTGTTAGTGAAGGCGGCCAACCAAGACTCTGGCATCTTCATTGGGCTTGAAGGATGTCGCTCTTTATATCCAAATTCAATTGGTATGTATTTTATTATAGCTTGGAATGAATGTATCAAAGATATGACCATCGCAGTTGTAATAGAAATTAAAGCAATCGTGAATTAAGCTTGGAAAAATGATTTTCGGAGCTTCTACGGGATTGGAACCCGTGGCCTCTGCGTTCGCGCAGCAGTGTTCTACCAACCTGGCTATGAAGACCCATAGTACATTGGGAGCAGGCCAATTTATTGAATTCATCGATTTGTATTTTCGCAGTTCACATCATTTAACAATAATAACAACAAGCTTTATTACCAAATACAAAAAAAGTTAAACTTTACAATATAATATATTAATACAAAAAAGAGGTAATGTTTACTCAGGATAACTATAAAGCTAATGGAGCTGAGTAAAACTAAGTAATGTTTAAGTACAGGAGGTAGGTTGGCACTAAAGCTTGGTGAAAGCAATTAATTAGTCAATAAAAAAGAGATGAAAAGAAGAAATAAATAAATAAATAAATAAATAAATAAATAAAAATAAATAAATAAATAAATAAATAAATAAATAAAATAAATAAACAAATACCATTTGAAAACTCATGAACAGTAAGACTGTAAGATGTTTAGCTTGACTTTGTTTTTAAACGTTTTAAGGGGGAGGTATTTAATGCTTTCGTCAAGGTGATTCCAAACTTTTACAGCTGCAAAGCGAATGTTGAATTTACCATAGTTTGTTTTGATGGTATTGATGTAATAGGTCGATTTAGAAGCATGCCTAGTATTGTATGAGTGTACAGATGCTACTGTTTGAAAGAAATTTGCAAAGGAAGATGGAAGAAGATTATAGTAATAGTGATACATGAGGAGTGCATTGTAAAGGGTAACAAGATCAGTTAATTTAAGGATCTCTAATTCCTTAAAAAGAGGCTCAGAGTGTTCATCTGGTTTTGAAAAAGTTATAGTACGTTTCATTCAATGGATGTATTATCATATGGTTACTACATATGCCGTTGACCATAGCAAAACCATAGAAACTAAATTTAGCCAAGGCTGATTCTGTTTTTAATTCGTTTTTAGCTCGCGAGAGAGACTTTTACCGCCTTGTGGGTGTAGTGTTAGCATGGTCATTGGTACATGGAGGTCCTGCTGGTAATTTCTTCTGTCCCACGTTGTTTAATGCCATTGCGTATGGACCCGATGTAAAGCTACCACGTCTGGAAGATGTTCCAGACCCAGAATTGAAAGAGATAATTACACAGGTGAGATTCACTTTGTAAATCCTATTTTCAGGTTAAAGTATCCTGCTGTTATGGTTGTTGCTGTTTTGTACTTAACGTTACGTCACATAAAATGTCCTGGGTAATTTTGCTCGAAGCTTATTTATTCCCTTAAACCATTTAGATACCTAAACATGTTATGATTTGTCCAAACGAAAGTCTTGAACTTTGACTTTAAAATAGGCTTTTGAAAACAAGTAAGAAGGACAATCTCAAATGTTACGTTTTTTGACAGATAATAAACGCAACAACAATTGAAGAATTGCAAGGTTATCTCAATAACCAAGCCATTCAACAAATATTGGACACCCAAGGAGCCAGTCCAGTGCCATCATCACTGGACAAGAAAGAGTGGTATGGTAAAATTATAACCCGCCACATTCTTGTTGATTCCACGAGGTTCCTTCTGGATGACTTAAAGAAGGGCCTGCAAACCCTAGGTGTCCTGGACGTAATGCAGGCCAATCCGGAACAGTTCCGCGAAGTCTTCACCAAGGAAAACATGCGCCCGCTAGATGCCCAAACAGTGGACGTCCTGTTCAGCATCGACTTTGCTGAACAGGGATCCAACGAAAGAACCAAACAAGAGTTGGCCATTGTTTACTGGAGGGACTATCTGCAAGACTGTGAAAGTGAGTTACAGAACCTAAATCTATTTCTCCTCTTGTGGCCAAACCTAAGACAATATTTCCAATCGCATTAACAACTGCATCCATTTTACCAAGAAACATAATTCTCACCTTGGCCATCATTTCGTTCCGTTGACGTCCGCATCATTCGTTCCGGAAAATTATTCTAGACTATAAGTGTCAGCACAACGACCATAACCTCTTAATTCCCGTCTCTCAATTACGCTCATCAAATGATTCATACCCTTCGTGGGCCAAAAAGTAATCTCGGAATCTAGTTTTACCATGATTTACTGCTAAAAGAAAATTTACATGCAATAAAACCTTTTGAAGGGTTTTTTCTTTCTTTTTTATTTTCAGGTGGAGACGCCCAAGCAACTCTGGGAGATGTCCTGGCTTTTGCCACAGCCGCGGACGTACCCCCAACTCTGGGGTTTGATACCATTCCAAATATCTCTTTTACTGATACGGCTTTCCCCACTGCTAACACTTGCTCAACTACTTTAAGATTGCCAACCATTTATGAAAGCTATGATGATTTTAAAGAAAAAATGGACTACTCCATACTGAACTCGCCCTGTTTTGGACAGAAATAATTTTCGGACCTGAGGTTTGCTAGCTGTCACCACGCACAAGTTCTTGTTTTCACATTAACGTTTATTTAGTTACCTGTGCAAACAAAACAGTATAGATTCCAGGCCAAGGTTGAGGTTCATTTACATACTTTTCATAGCTTCAGTCAAGCACTGTTAATATTTCTTTCATGTGATCAGTCTCTCACAAGTTGCTTTCCTTCGATTAGGATACTGTCAATCGGTTTGCGCTTTTTCTTTCTCTTCGATGAGACGTTTTAGCAAACTAAAAAATAACCATTGTGTGTGGTTGTTGGATAATAGCGGAACAATGAGGGACGCCATTTTTATCGTTGGTTAAAATTATATATTCCTTTGTTGTCAGTTTTTTATCATATATTAACATGCAAGAAGTCTAAAGGAAGATGAAAATTTAAAATAAAAACGAGAACTTAATTGAAACACAACATCTACCGTAGCTTATTTTGCGCGTTCTGTTGACCTTATATGGTAAAAAGGCGCAAGAGTGGAATAATAAAATTTATTAACGTCTCTGTGGTGACATTTTTATGTTAAGCCACTTCACTGGAAAACTCCCTAATCGAGGGAACCGGTGGTTGTTTATAACGTTTTCTTGCGAGAATAAAGTCTTATCTGCAGTTTTCATATGGAAAAATTATTGTAAGGAAGGTTAATGTCACTGGTCCAGGAAATTGTTCGTGATTTGTAAACAGATGTAGCGTTGATAACACTGTGGAAAATGTATTAATTACATAAGCAACGTTACTTTTCCGTGAATGTCCAATAAATGTTACAGTTAGACCGTAAGAAAATAAATCGATCCTCATTTCTAACTTGATATTAGAAAGGCTTTCTTGAAAAGATTCTTTTGCTCTTAAGGCACTATCTTGAGCCCGGAAACTGTTTGATGTGTGGATATACCTCACAGAAAGAAAATAAACTATTAAATACAAACATGCGAAACAAAATGGACACCCCCTTGGAATTTTCCCTCCCACTTTCACTCCGTTTCATTGTACATTTCATCCTTGGCTTATCGGTAACTCAATTTTGCATTGCTCTTCCAACCAACTCAACGGTGCGACGGTAGAGGTCCGTACCCCGTACCCCAAGGGGATCAACGACACGTTGTAGCTGCAAGAAAGAGGCGTCGTATAGTGGATTTGGCGTATCAGGAACGTTAACATGTGGTAGTGTTTGACTCGTCATTAAGTCTTGAACATTTACACCACGTCATGCAACATCGGCAGTAGTGCCACCTTGAAATGCTGTGAGGTGGAGATTCACCCAAAATAATTGCGCCGGCGAATTGTTTCCTTCAGTGGAAAGAGTGTGGTTGTTGTGGGCATCAATAAATTCCGATAATCTTTTATTTATCCTTGGTAAGTAAACATAGTGTAGACAGAACATATCGGTATCGTTTAAAGGATCTAAAATTCCTTGCCTCTCAAGATCGTAAAATTCCTCCTTAAAACCATCAAATACTTGTTCATTGACGGCTCGGTTATGACGCTCGATCCGCTGATTATGCACCGAACTCCCGACGATAACTGGCCTGGCATCTTCTCCCCAGGCAGTGTTCATGTCGTGCCACACATCTACATTCTCCCCACCGTGATCCGTTCTCACTCTAAAGGGACGCCCATATTTACGCATTGCTTCCTGGTATAGGGCCAGTACAGTGGATGCCCTGTTGTTATTGGAACACTTGCCAAATAAAACTAGATGACTGAAGCCGTCGACAGCATGGTGGAGAACCATCCTCCATCGGATAAGCTTATGATTACCATCAATGTGCCAAACATAATTTGGACAAGGCACCGAATACACCCTTCGTCGTATTGGGGGTCTCCTTCTCGTTGCAGCACCAATCGGATCGATCTGATGAATAGCGGAACGCAACCGGGTGGCGCTGTACATGGACTCCTTGAGCTCTTAAATGGCCCTGAACCATTACTTCTCCAGCACGCGGATGATGCTCTTTTACAGAAGTGACAACCTCTTGCAGTTGATCATCAGGTAAGTCTGAAAATTTGCTGTAATCTATTTGGAATTCCCTTATGGCTTTGTAGATCACTGGTCGGGATACATTAAAGAAACTAGCGATTTCAGAAACAGACACTTTTAGACGCAGAAGATTTTCCAGGAGTTCTCTGGAGACAGTTTTACGCGGTCTACCGGGTCTTCTGGCATAACTAAAATAAACATATTTCATATTGTTAATAGGGAGTACACAGAAGAAGCTGTTGTAATAATGCCATAATAGCCTTACTCTTTTATAGGACGAATGGGAAAGAAGTGGCTACACTTTCTACCGGTGTAATATTATAAAGCTTTACCTCAAACTTGCCGGCGACTGTTGGGAAAACCCTACGTTACTTCTTATTGACAAATAACTTCCTGGGGCTTCATCCTAGAAGAAAAAAGAACAGTTGTAAAATTTAAATAAGGCCGCTTAATTGTTGCTTCTTTGGACTATTAATCCTTTCTTCCATTTATTCACTCATTATTGTACTTATTTCTTTCGTTATTTATTTATTTCAAATGCGTATTGAGTCCTGATTATGCAAGTCTGGTGTTAACTGTTGGAAATTTTACTCCTTGTTTTTGTAGTCCAGTCCATTCCTATATTTTCAGCATATGCAAAGAGCAGAAGCTAGAAGAGATAAAACCTTCATTGTCATAGATACTAGCTATGAGTTAGGTTCTTTACATACCTGAACTGGATCTGCCAGCAGATTGGCTGTCACTTGGTTAGCAGCAGAACCACTCTACGGATTCAGAAACATAAAATGCAATATAAGTGTTACTTCACAGATGTAGTAGTACAAGCCTGACGATCGCCGCTTCATGACGAACAAGAAGAAAAGAATACGGATTGTTTCAGTAGAAAATTAATGACCAAAAGAAATATGTCCTAACCATGATATGCTGCCTTTCGTCTTGAGTGGCTAGGGCCTCTGTAACGGCTCTGGATGCGGCAATGGACAGCCTTCTTGCCAGGGAATCGCTTTCCGCCATATTTTCTGAGCTTCCCGCCTAAACTGCTTGAACTTTCTTTAGAAATACCACGGACTAAGGCCGAGCCCGCAAACACTGGTTTGCTTTCTGCGATTTATATATCGCACTTTTGCGATTTATATATCGCACTTTTGTTATTTATAAATCACACTTTGCTATTTACAAAGCACCCCTTTGCGATTTATAAATCACACTTTTGCACGGAAAATATAACATGCAATTTATAAATCGCAAAGTTACGTTGGTTGCGATTTATAAATCGCAAAGTTATGTTGCTGCGATTTATAAATCGCAAAGTCATGTGCCTTGAGATTTATAAATCGCAAAGTCACGTTACATCCGATTTATAAATCGCAAAGTCACGCAAAGGTCGTACAATTGGTAATTTATAAATAACCAAGCGACTGTATTTGCCATATACTAAATAACACAAAATATACCAAAATATTGTGTAAATAATATTTTTACACTTGGCGCCCCATACCTACGTAGGTAAACATGATTTCCCCAGTATAATTTTCCTTTCATAAAATAACTGGGGCTTTAATTTTACCCAAATAATTACAGTTAAATGCGTCCAGAAAATTTAAGGGGTAAAGCTGAGCGACGTTCGAAACGACGCCTAGGTCTTTCGCATGTAATGTGTTTCTCTATCAACCGAATAGGAAGGCGAAGAAACTACTTCCAACGGATACGATGCCAAATACTTGGTCGGTTTTATATTTCCTCAGACGGAGAAATTCTCGACAAATATTAAGTAAAACATGCTGTAAACGTCAACATTCTGTTCACATTCAAGCCATCTTTAATCTTCAGCATGCGTACGCCACTTGCAAGTTAGGTCAACCAGCTGGTCACGCACTCCACGTGCAGTGACCAAAACTCGGCTTATCATTGGTAGGATTACCTGGGGAAGGTACAAAACCCCTTCAATCCACATAGGGGCTTGCTTGGGGCTCACCCTGAAAATGCCTAGGTAAAAATTGGTTACACGGGAAAACGCCACTGCCCCGAGGGAAACCGCATATTTACCTAGGTAAAGTTGCCTCGTGTAACCTCTGTGATTAGTGATCAGGGACTGTCTTAGAGTTAAATTTAGAAAGCCAACGTTCAATTGTCTTTTCAGTGGTAAAAAAAAAAACAATTAACTCATTATTTGGTAGGTGAGGTTTGGTATACGATGGTCGAGTAATCAGTTAATTTCGACAACACATCTTATTGAAAATTTTTAATTTTTAGTCAATTAACTATAGCTTTAATATAAATTACTTACCGCAGCTAGCTGCCAAAAAACTCTTTTTCAGTGAGGCAAAGGAAGCTCAAACCTGCAAACCAGGAAAATTATCTGTGTGAGATTTATTTATATTCAGTTGTTTTGGTTAATATAAATGTGTTGCTTTAAAACTACCCATAGCGTACGAGGAATTGTTTTTTGGGATGCAACGTTACAAGAAAGAAAGTGGAGAAACCTGAGGACGACCTTGTTTAATCTTTGTCTTGCAACATAATTAGCCGCGAGATTAGTGCGTCTGAAGAGGGAAGAAAAATTTTGATTGCCTAAGCTTGCGAGGATGCCGGTTTCCGCCCTGAAATAAGGGTAATTACGCTTGCAGTTAATGAAAACCGGCCGTTTCTACAGCTTAAGATTTTGCTTACCGCTCTCTCGTTATGACTTCAGACGCCATCTTAGAAATTACTTATAGGAAATTTGAAACCTCCGTTTATGAAATAAGAACAACAAGCCTTCTTCAATTTTTTTTTTGGCTAAGACACGAAGAGTACAGTAAAAAGCTATGAAATTTGC
This sequence comes from Siderastrea siderea, assembly GCA_964030785.1. NCBI lineage: Eukaryota > Metazoa > Cnidaria > Anthozoa > Scleractinia > Rhizangiidae > Siderastrea > Siderastrea siderea. The sequence continues at coordinate 9,944,099 of OZ034976.1, forward strand.
GTCAATATTCGTGTCGCCTTTAAAGCATGTAGTAAGACATACATATACACATGGTATCCTAGTCTCACGTTAACATAATTCGTGGAGTTCTCTCAAGCGGTTTTGACCCTTTCACTCTTAGAGAGAAAATGTGTTCGTTGTTAAGGCTGTTGACAAAATTTTGACGTGTTACCATTCAAACAAAACAAAAACTGCAGAGAAGGACTTTAGTTGCTGTGGTGGTAAGATAAGTTTGTGAACGAAATACTGAAAGTTAAAATTCAAATAAAACGCTTGAATATTGGTTGCTAGCCGGTTGTTGTTTGTTTTCCACAGCACGTATTACAAACCGAAATTAATGACCTCAGACGTTATTTTAGAGGTTACTTAATGGAAATTAAAAATCTTCGTTTATGAAAATTAGAACAGCAAGCCTTCTTCATTTTTTTTTGTTAGTTTAATTTTCGCCCTACGGAAAGATTTGGCAACATTACGTTTTGTACATAGTAGCTTTAATTTCTCGTCTTGTTACGTTGTAAAATTCTCAATAAAATTTAAATTCTGTATAAAACTTACCAAGATCTAACTAGTTGCCAAAAAGCTCTTTTCGGTGTTTCTCAGTGGGGTCAACAGAAACCTGTAAACGGGAAATTTTTATAGTGACAATTAATTTATTCACTTATTTTATTTTATTTTTTTATTGCTATACTTAGAAAAGCAGTCGAAGCAATGTGTAACAATGCTGAAAATCTGATACACAGGATTTTTAAAACTTGGATAAAATATTAATACTTTCACACTCACCTCGAAAAGAGATTTGATCATTCCTAAAGTGACTTCATTTTTAGGTGTTTAATTCTAGCAATTACATAACTCTTTAGTCAATAAATGGTTAATGGAAGTCTATAAATATCACTGACTCAAAAGGCACTTATAATAACTAAAGAAGCTGAGTTTGAGGCTGTTGTTGTTCGCTCATTGGTCAGTCTACTATATTTAAGGTGGATTATCAGTCTCTATGTCGATACCGTTGATAGTTTTTGTGAATTACGCTTCATTCCTTAAAAACCTGGTCCAAATCATAGTTAATAAAAGAATCTGGTTATGAAGCTCAGCAAAGTCCTTTGTTTTATGTTTTTGTTACCGTTTTTAGCCTTGACGGTGCCAAACAACAATTGGTTTTGAATTTTACATAAGCAACGAACCAATAAAAATGGGTTCCTTCTGTGAGTACCGGAGAACGAATGACGTAAAACAAAAGAAACAAAAGACAGAAAACAATTCAACTCCAAAATAGAAGCAAATTACAATGTCTTACAAACAAAAGAAGGACAATGTGCTCCGGTACCTGAAGAAAGACCCTAAAAATGTCACTGTTAAGTTATTCAGCCATAGTGTGTGATCGTAAAACAAAAGATTGTGCACTTTCGTAGAACTTTCAACAGTTTTTGTGAATTACGCTTCATTCCTTAAAAACCTGGTGCAAGTATAGAACTGTTCACTTGTCGAACCCGATTTAGAACGACCCCAATAATTACATGTATCCGCACCAGCTGTGAAAAAATATGTATATTTACACAATAACTGAATGATGTCATTCGCAATAAAGGCAAATTAATAAACGAGCCAATTTAAAATAAATTGACCGCGAGCCTAATACTTTCCCGTCCGTCCCTCCCACTCAGTCAATAAGTGCATAATATTGCCCTAATATATTGAGCTGTAGATGCAAAAGATGGTCTAACAGACACATATAAGCCTAAAATCGTTCAAATGAAGCCCTCAATCGCGGAGCCAATAGGAGCTTAAGCAAACACGACGGTGACGGTTAACGAGAACGTCTAAACAAAAAACCCCTTACATAGCAAACAATGACTGCAGGTGCGTTATACCTTTTGGCACCGTTCGCTGCCCATTGGCAAGCTTATTGTGCTGCAAAGCATCACGATGAAGGAAACCAGATTTGAAATTCCAAGACCCCCCGTGACGCCACTATCCTACACAAGAAATGGATTGCCAAACTACTCTCAAGTAATGAGTTAAAATGTTGACCTGGCTGCTGAAGGGGTGAGGATGTTTTCACAGTAAAATAGACTGACATAAACATATACCCCTAAAACCGTTCAAGTCGCAGACTATGCATGGGAAGTCTTTGATCGCGGAACCAACGTCTGCGACAGAAAGGGCAGTTACGTTTTTCGTCCCGAGCTGCAATATTACCATATCAGCGAGATTAACAATTCCGAGATCATACAGCCTGGTTTGATTAAACGTTCTCCCCCCTAAAGCTCGCCACGTTAAAAGAAGGTCATTGCTCACGTGAAAATTCCTCACAATCTCGTTACCAAATTTGACAACAACAAACGAATGGAAGCGTTGTATAAACGAAAGCTCGAGATCTAAGTACAAGTGTTGGTGCCATGTTTTAGATACGTTTTGCAGTTAAGCACGAAAATATGAAAGGGAAAAATAATCGGTAGCAAATTAAAAACAAACACCAAAGAAAGGGAAATTGAAAAAAAGGGAAGAGTATGCAAATTTCACTTGCCTGAAAAGGTTCTCAGGGTCCTAAAATGACGCAAATAGAGAGACTTTTCTTGAGATATGGTTGCTTCGGATGGTGAGCGACAGAAGGGCGAATACAGCGAAAGGTTCTACTTATAATGTATCGATCAGGATCCCCCCTACAACCTCATTGGCTAATCACAAACAGTATCTGTTCCCGATGAGAACAAACGCAACAGATTATCACATGGTAACAAATCTCGGCGTAAGAAACATTATGTCTGACGTTTAAGTTTCGAATTGCAAACAAGAGACAGCGCCCTACTTTTATTCGTAAAATCTATTTTAATTGAAAGGTAAACGGGAAAATTAAAATTTACTTAAGTTAAGCAATAAAGAGTTGGAAAAACACTTTTTAAGAGCTACAGCAGCTCTTTAAGGGAAAACATATCAAACGACTAAGAGGAAGTGTCACGAACAAAAAGATAATAAAAAGAAGGACGCAATATATTTTAAAAATCACACAAAACAGGAAAATTAAACTGTGTAACCATGTTGAAAATATGCTATACAGGATTTTCCTAAACTTAAAATCATTTCACATTCACTTCAAACAGAAATTTGATCACCCGTTTTAGCGAATTTAATTTTAGCCGTTTGAAAATTATACAAATCCTTAATGGTAGATGGTTCGTAACTGAAGCCGGCACGAAGATCACTAATGAGAAGCTAATTAGGTTGTTCGAAGAATGGGTCAATTCATGCTAAGGTTAATAAATTCGGATTACCCGTCTCTTGTGCAAACAAGAGACAAACGTTTGTAAAAACAAACGCGTAACGCCAAGGAAAGCAAAATTTAAAAAAAGGGAAAATACGCAAATTTAACTTGCCCGAAAAGGTTCTTGCCGTCCTAAAATGTCGCAAGTAGAGAGACTCTTTCTGAGATATGGACGCTTCGGATAGCGAGCAACAGAAGGGCGAATATAGCAAGAGGTTCTACTTTTAACGTGTCGATCAGGATCCGCCCTACAACCTCATTGGCTAATCACGAACAATATCTGTTCCTGGTGAGAACAACCCAACGGATTATCACGTGGTAACAAATCTCGACGTAAGTAACATTATGTCTGATGTTTAAGTTTTGAATTGTAAACAAGAAACAGCGTCCTACTTTTATTCGTAAAAGCTATTCAATCGAAAAGTCAATAGGAAAAATGTAAGATTACTTAACTTCATCTGCATCTGAAACGGAAAGACAAATTTTGATTGCCTAAGCTTGCGTGGTTGCCGTTTTCCGAGGAAAATAAGGGTATTACGTTTGCGCTAGTACCTGTGAGGCTAGTGAAACCCAGGCTGTTTCTACACTTAAGATTTTGCTTACCGCTCGCTCGAAAGCTCGCGATTATGATATGAACTGTGGCCTAAAGGAAAGGCTAACACACGAAGAGTACAATGAAAAGCTACGAAACTTACGTCGATATTCGTGCCGCCTCAAAAGCGTACATGTAAGTCTTATACACATGATTTCCTAGTCTTGTGGAAGCTCAAATGAACATAATTCCTGGAGTTCCCTCAAGCGGTTTTGACCCATTCACTCTTAGAGAGAAAATGTGTACTTTTTAAGTCTGTTGACAAAATTTTGACGTGTTGCCATTCAAACAAAGACTGCTGAGAAGGAATTTAGTTGCTGTGGTGGTATTTATGATGCTCTTCAAGGTGGTTACAAGTTTTAAGTTGTGAACGAAATACTGAAATGTTAAAATTCAAAAAAACAAAAAAAAAACTCTTGACCATCGCTTGCTAGCCGGTTGCTGTTTGTTTTCCACAGTACGTATTACAAAGTGAAATTAATGACCTCAGACGTAATCTTCGAAGTTACGCATAGGAAATTTAAAATCTCCATTTATGAAAATAAGGACAGCAATCCTTCTCCACTTTTTTTGTTAGATTAATTTTCGTCCTTAGGAAAGATTTGGCAACATTAACTTTTGTACAGAGTAACTTTAATTTCTCGTCTTGTTACGTTGTAAAATTCTCAGTAGAATTTTAAATTCTGTGTAAAACTTACCAAGACCTAACAAGGCTAGTTGCAAAAAAGCTCTTCTCGATGTTTCTCTGTGGGGTGAACAGAAACCTGTAAACGGAAAATGTTCACAATTACAATTAATTTATTTAGGTATTTTATTTTCTTAATTGCTTTGCTCAGAAAAGCTTTCGAGGCAATGTGTAACTGAAAACTTGATTAAAGTCATTTTACTTTCGCCTCAAAAAGAGATTTGATCATTCCTAAAGTGATTTCATTTTTAGCTGAGTGTTTAATTATATAAATTATATAACTCTTTTATGGGTAAACGGTTCCTAATGGAAGGCTATACATATCACTGACTCAAAAGTTACCCATAAGAAGCTGAGTTTTAGGTTGTTGTTCGCTCATTGGTCAGCCTATATTAAAGTCAGATGATCCGACTTTAACGTTATCATTGAGAGCTTTTGTGAATTACGCTTCATTACTTAAAAACCTAGTACTGTTCACTTGTCGAACCCAATTTGAAACCACCCCAATAATTATCCGCACCAGCTGTGAAAACAACACTTTCGCAATATATGATGTCATCGGCAATAAAGGCAATTAACAAAGAGGCCAATTTAAAATGAATTGACCTCGAGCCAGATATTTTCCCGTCCGGCCCTCCCACTCAGTCAATAAGTGCATAATATTGTCCTAATATATTGAGCTGTAGAGTATCACGATGAAGGAAACTAGATTTGAAACTCTAAAAACACCTATGACGCCACCATACTACATAAGAAATGAGTCCCAAAACTAGTTTTAAGTAGTGAGTTAAAATGTTGACCTCTCTTTTAAATATTGGAATGGCGGGGGGGGGGGGGGGAGGAGGGGGGCGTCTTTGCAATAGATGGTCTAACAGACACATATAAGCCTGAAATCGTTCAAATGAAGCCCTCAATCGCGGAGCCAATAGGAGCTTAAGCAAACACGACGGCGACGGTTAACGAGAACGTCTAAAAAAACGCCTTTAATAGCAAACAATGACTGCAGGCGCGTTATACCTTTTGGCACCGTTCGCTGCCATTCTGTGCACTCTTCATCGTCAAATGACGAAATTCAAAGTTTTGTGTATAACGTGCACGCACGACGGTGAATTTTCGTTTTTCTTCCTGAACTGTAACGCCGTCAAGAAATTCAGCTCCTGGATCGTTCGGCTCACATTAGACAGATTAAACTGAACGAGTTGGCATAATCGCGAAGACGTTTAACAGATTGTGAAGTCATTTTAAAGTGACGTTTTCCTACGCGTTGCCGTCGTGGTTGCTTAAGTTTCCTAATATCTGAGCCAGAAAGGGAAGTTACGTTTTCCGTCCCGACCTGCAATATTACCATATCAGGTGCGAGAGATTAAACAATGCCGAGATCGATCATACAGCCTAGTTTGATTAACCGTTCCTTCCCCTAAAGCGGGCCGTTTTAGAAGTACAAGTGTTGGTGCCATTTGTGAAAAAAGTTGTGCAGTTAAGCAGCGAAGAAATTAAAGGGACAGACAAGCGGTAGCAAATTAAAACAAACGCCAAGGAAAACGAAATTGAAAGAAAAGGAAGAATATACAAATTTAACTTGCCTGAACACGGTCCTAAAATGACGCAAATACAGAGACACTTCCTGCAATATGGACGCTTCGGATGGCGAGCGACAGAAGGGCGAATATAGCGTGAGGTTCTACTTTTTAGCGTAACGATCAAGATCCGCCCTACAACCTCATTGGCTAATCACGACCAATTTCTGCTCTGAGTTAAAGAACAAACCCAACGGATTGTCAGGTGGCAACAAACCTCGACGTAAGTAACATTATGTCTGATATTGAAGTTTCGAATTGCACACAAGAAACAGCGCCCTACTTTTATTCGTAAAAGCTATTTTAATTGAAAAATAAATACGAAAACTGAAGTTTACTTAACTTTAGCAATAAGAAGTTTGAAAAATACCTTTTAATAGCTGCATTGATCAGCTCTATAAGAAAAAACAATTAAATGACTAAGACAAAGTGTAACGAGCTTAAAGATAACAAGTAGAAAGATACTATTTTAAAAATCACACAAAACAAGACCTTTTTTAGTGTGTAACCAGTTTGAAATTATGATATACAGGATTTCGTACACTTAAAATCGTTTCACACTTACCTCAAACAGAAATTTGATCCTTCCTTCTAGTAAATTTAATTTTAGCTGTGTGCAAATAATTCAAATGTTTAATAGTAGATGGTTCATAATTGAAGCATCCCTGACACGAAGCTAAGTTTCAGGTTGTTCACAGAATGGGTCAATTTATGCTAAGGTCGTTTTAGTCGGCTTATCCGTCATGGATAGCAACGTACGCGTTTCTTAATATGAACATTTACTTCCTTTGAAAACTGGTCCAAACTTCGAACTCTTTGCATGTCGAACCCGAAACGCATTAGGAGCGACCTCAATAATTCTCTGACCAGAAGTGTAAACAATGTGTTTGTACAATATCTGATGTCAATAAAGGCAATTAACAAACATGATAATTTTTTAATCAGTTCACCGACTCTACTTTTGCCACATAAAAACCGTAATCAAACTACAATTTCAAATAATTTGTGTTCATTATGGGATTGTATTTCAGTTTGCTTATGTTACGTTTTTAATGACTACTAAATTTGACTAGTTATAGTTCCGATAGAAACTGTACAGGAAACATCAAATGTTCGTTTCTTGAACTGTTTTTCTTTTTTACCTGCTAGAGTAGAAGCTAATGGGGTTTACCAATTGTAAATCACAAATATTGCATTAGACTCGGTACAAGAAATAATCGGCATCTAACGATTCCTAAGTGTCCCGTTCTGTTAGACTGGTGCAGACGACCCAACCAAAATCTGTTGACAGTTCAATTATTCAGACGTTTTAACAATTTATCTGAATAAAAATCAGATAAATTGCAAGACACGAGAAAAGAAATTAACCGATCAACTTGTACATGTGTTTCTTGTGGAGTGATTGAGTTTATTTTGACTGCTGTTACTCCCTCAGGGAAACATAGAAACTACACATGAGGACAAGGACCGATGAGCCAGTAAAAATTGAGGTGAAGAAGCTGGGGAGGGACACGAAATAACATCATGTTAAAGATTCGCATGCGGCTCATTGGTCAGAAGTGTAATGTTTCACTTATTTCTTTATTGTAAACTTTGGTCCGTTTTGTCGTTAACCGATAAAACTCCACTTATACCTGATTTTTCCCTTCCTTTTTTGGTGGGGTGGGTGTGTTTGATTAGACGTTTATCAGTGAACGCAAAATTTCACCTTTCAGTATTATTCATTAAAACATAAACGAAAATCCTCACAAATTGACTTATCATACCGACATTAAAAAAAATCTGGCGGAAATATAGGACCTCATTTCAGTTTTTACTAAGAAATGCATTCCAGGTGGGAGGAGGAGGGGGAGAGGGGAGGGGAGCGGCTTGCTAAACCCGGTGTGATACTGATCTATGAAGCTAATAGATATATAAATGATAATAAAACGAACTGCGAGTGAAATATGACGTGAATAAACACGCTATTAAAGTGAGCAACTCACACAGTTTAACTGGAAAGAACCTAAAAGAATTAGGGATACTATCGAACCGGCTCGAACTACAATCTGTGTCACCATGCTGGAACACCGTGGGTACTATCGTGCCTCTCTCCCTCTCCTACTAGGCAATGTTCCAAAGAACGTTTCAACTAATTAGATAAAGGCAAACGCGCAGACCATTTTGCAGCATTAAAATGACGGTAGAAGGGAAGGGTGCTCCGGGTACTTGTGATACCTTTAATGGTATGGTGCCGATGAACAAAGTTGAAGTAACTTCCATTTCATTTACTACAACGTACAATTCCTCCTACTTTCTTTCAAGCTCAGCGTAGCATCGATACATGCATGACCATACATGTAATGTGGGATGTTGTATAGCACTTTCGTTAGTAATCGTAATAATTAAATGTTGTGAGAAAAGTGCTCTTGGGTAATTGTTTCCAGACCTTTCGGGTATGACCCCTTCATCAGTGGATTAATTTTTTGGTTGCACAGAAAACGTTGAAGTCAAATGCATACATGTGTACATTAAAAAGAAGTCATTGATAAAACAACAAGCGTGTAGCGTGTTTACCATTTAGTCGCAGAAACAAAACAGAAAAAAAAGAAATGAAAAAAAAAAAAAGAAAGAACATAGCAAAAACAACAAATGGCTATAGACAAATTTGCCTGGTGCGAGCTCCAGATGAACAGGCTAAGTCGAGGGTTATTAAAAACAATTCATAGAACTTCGCCTATTTAATTAAGTAGCAGCGTACCTTGTGAGCAATTCTGTATTTTTATTTCTGTCTTTGCCTGCTGGTTATAAAGCAATCAACTCCGAATTAGCTTGACTTGACAGGTCACGTGACAATTTTGGACCTCAATAGACCTTCTCTCTTAAATAACTTATCGCTTTTGCGTAGATCCTAAAGTTATTTTGTGTTGTGTTAAATGTTAAAAAAGTTACACCCACTCCCCCTCCCCCCTCTTTTTTACGACACGAATTAAGGCCCAGGCCTTAAGGAGGCTCGAAACAGTTTTGTTGGGCGCGCAGACTGGGTTCCAATTAACCCGTGAGACTCAAAAATTAAAACGAATAAACAAAAATGGCGTCGCGCTCTCGCCTGGATTTAATATTTTGCGCCCGTCTTTTAAAAGCTGCGTGTGGGCAAGGTTGAAAACGACTGGAACTTAGGTGACAATTCACTTGAATCATGTCCTTTTCAATGTTATCAACGCGATCGTCAACTCAGCCGCATATGAAGCGCAGTAAGCTTATATTCAGAGGCTGTGCAACTGAACTGTGCTAGAGAGGACTGTGACTTCAAAACTCTCTCATCTCCAGTGAAATCGTATAAAGACCCTAGAATAGTCGCCTTTTTACCATTAGTTTCTTTCACTGGCTGTTTTGACCTCGGAAGCCTTTTCTACGTCCAGGTCGCAGGAAAAAAGTCTGGCACCGTTTCTGTGCCAGGGCAAATTTTTCGCGAACTCCGATTCGTGTTGCTGAGAAAACATTCCCATTTAGAAAAAAGACAAAAAAACAAAAAACAACCAAAAAAAAAACAAGCACACACACACGCTTACGGTGTTGTTAGCAAAAACAATCTAGACTACAGTAAAAGGTTTTTATTGTATTCACATCATGAAATAACAGGGCAAGAATTTAAAAGAAAAAAGTAGTGTAACAAAATTAAACTTGCAGTGAGCGAAAAAAATACCCTGTGAAACAGACAAATTTTGACTCAATAAAGTGACTTATTCATGCCGAAATGTTGACAAACCAGCCGCTACAAAGAAAATATTACAAACAATCAGGTGAAAGATTCGCTTTCTATTTTGCTGAGGTGGTAGTTTCAATCTCAGTTTCACCGTAAATCTGTTTACATGCGAAACAAAATTAAAAAGCGTACAAGAGAATTTCAAAACAATTCATCACGCGCTATATTTTTATCAGCAGTGGGCTCGCTAAAAACAGGTTAGTTTTTCAAGTAAGTTTTCTGGGAAATACTCCAAATTTCTGGAAAAAAGAAGTGCTCTCTTATTTGCTTAATTAAGTGATAGTGCGATAGTTTGGTGGTAATACGTTTTTTTTCCGTAATGCAATAAGAAAAACCGACCTGTAGAATGATTTCAAAACATTACCGCGCGCTATCTTTGTAAATTCGTTTGGTACGAAATACTCCAAATGTTCGGATAAAAGAAATGGTTTCTATCTTGCCGAAGTGGCAATATTTTTCCTGGGGCGAAAACAACTCTTCAAACCTTCAAAGCGGTTCTTTAAATTGAGTTTTGATCAATCAATCGAACAAGTATTCATCAACAGAAAATTCTTGACAACATTGACACGTATCAAAGATCATCAAAGGTAGTTTTGTCCTCGTTTGAATACATACCTCTAGATAAGGGACTTCTTCGATGTATTGTTTTTATAGCAGGAAATGTTGTCTTTTTGTTAATTATGTCCTTGTGCTCCTGTAAGATATATAATCACGAAGTGGTGTCCATGTACGCGTTGCTCAATCCTGAACTCCGTTTGAAGGACAACCTTGCCTGGTTGCAGTATTTTCGAAACTCCGTTGTTTTTAAGATTTTCAAGTACATTCCACTTTGGTAGAAGTATTTGCTCTCCATCGCATACGTTTCCAATCTGAATCCTCGTTTAGGTTAAGAATCGTTGACATGTAAATAATTGTACAGTGGTATAAACAGTAAACTAAAGTCCACCACGGATTTCGAAAACATGATATTTGTGAACGAACGCTGCGAACGTTTGCAAACATTTGGAGATAAGTTCAGTTTTCACGGAGTTCAAATAGGCTCTTCAGGCAGACGATAAATCAAAACAAGTACAGAAAGCAGCCTGTCTTGCGAGGATTAAGACAATCTTTGTTCCCAAGGTGTAAAAGAAGCATTAGTCGCCATTCTGAGCGAAGTGCCCATGAATTCACTTGAGATAGAATCAATCTGCACGAGCAGGAAAACATTCCGCTATATTTGGTGCCAAGGATCGATCCAATGATTTGAAAACAAATGATGTAATGTTCTTTGACAAGCACCGATCCACCCAAAACGTCACCTTTTCAAACGTAAAGAAAGTCATCAGGGCCAAAGAAACGCCCAACGAAATAAACCTGGAATAAACAGACCTGAAACCGCGTGCTGAGAGTGGCGTGACAATTTCTGCGCATGCGCAATTGCCTATCTTGTCGTGTCGAAATTTTCAAAATTTTGTAACTTAGGAAGAACATAATTTCGCTTCCGCTCGGTAAATTTCTTTGATTTTTTGCATGTTAACTCTTATATGCCCAAAGAGTTTTTCAAGCGAGATTAAAAAAATTCTGTCGTACAGGAGAAAAGTTAAGGGTAAATTCTTAAAAATTGTTTTTTGCTGAAAGTGTTCGACAGAATTTTCTTTAACTTAATCCTTAGGTAGCTTACTAGAATCAAAGGCCGTATGCAAAATTTAAAGAAATCTCACCGTCAAATTTTCAAACAAACTTAGGATATCTCTATTTTATGGTCATACTTCGAGACCCAACTGCGTTGCCATGGCAACAAATTTCTTAAGGAATCTACCAAAAATTGACACTTTGATACTATCATTATTTTGTAGCAAAATTTGATCATGATTGGCCAACTCTAACCTAACTATTTTAACTCCCAAATATAATGCATCGAAAAAAACAAGAACCCTTTCGAGCCACCTTTTAATCGACTGTCTATGTTTTATTACAATTTAAAAAAGAGATCCACGTTGTGGAGTATTGAACTGTTTCCATATTTTCTGCTCACGCGCCATCCATGCATATTAGCCATAAGGCCTTTGCAAGTGACAACCTAAGGTTGAGTTTAATTGAAAGGTAAGGATGGCAACAATTTAAGTTATTTACTCAACAAGCCAACGTAAATAAAATTTGATAAGGAAAATGAGACTCCAGTGAATCATATTAAAAACTTTTCAACTAACAACTACTGAGGGCGCTTTCGAATTTCTGGCACGGGAAACCCATTTCCCGACTGCAACAAAAATATGCAAAGATATTTCGTTCAAGATTTTACGCGATGTGTCTTAAACCTATAGTTAACCTAAAACCAATTTGGTACGAAATGTCAATCTCTATGGAAAATTGATATTTCTATACAGTATTAGTGACCATATTTTGACGGGCACGTGCTTCAAAATTTGGAACTTTCCTGTTTTCAATGGAAATTGAATTTAAATTTCCTCCAGCAACCTTAACAATTTCACATTATATCGGTGCCTTAATTTTGCTGGTTTTGGACAGTGTTTGAAAATGATGACGTAATTTTCACGCTGTTTGACACATGTTTAGCGAGATAACGAAATACACGTACCCTTTTTTCCATACGCGAACTTTATTTTTGTTTGCTTTGAATCAGCACTGGTTAGATAAGCGCTGGGCTCGATAGCTTTGTTGACAAATGCTGCCCAACCAATCCACTTCTCCGGGGAGGGACCTGTGAGGAGTTTTATGACCCCATCACTGTGAGTTTCAATGCCCCTGTCCTGTGACGTTGACTACACTGGTCAACGGTGAGACAATATAAAACAGCCGCTGAGCTGTAAAGATATAATGGTAAAATATCAGTGGCGCCAAAACTTCTGGATCCACTTCGCTTGCGATTCTGAAAACAACCTTTCCCCGCTCTACTGCCAATTTAATTCTTAATCCGGCCACGTTTGGGCGTTAATACAGTCTTATTCGCTTGTAATGAAAGCCGTGCTCGCTGATCACGGATTAAGTACTGACCGTCCTGTTCAAGATGACGGATTAACAAACGAAATGCCGCAAAAATTGGAAACGATCACAAAATAATTGAACAACATTTTTATCAGTTCACTTCAATTGTCTTTGCAAAGTTGGCCCAACGGGGGAGGAATGCACTTGACCCACGTTTTGGGTGTAGGGGTACCGCTGAGGGCCTGAAACCAGCCGTAAAAACTAAGCACCAACCCTGTGTAACACAACACCCTCCATTTAAGGTCCCTGTTTACGACGAACGCAAAATCTTCTTTTACACAATGTTAAAATGTTTTTTAAAGACCGGGAAACGTCTCTGATCAAGGATTGCTGAATACTGTATATGCCATATATTTAATAATGACGACAATCGTGCGACCATACCGTGAAGGGTTTACTCGGTGTAAGAACCTGACAAGATTTTCTTTGTTTGTTAGCTTTTGTTTTTGCTGTATGGTATTGTTTAAAATGTTTTGTTTCCTTTGTTTTACGTCATCCGTGAGTTTCACAGGTTCTTACACCGAGGTAAAGCCAGGGGTCAATTCAATAACACTTTTACACTTGTAATCTACAAGCTGGACACTTGTTTTTACAAGCGCACGCAAAAAAGAGTTCAATAAACAACGTTACAAGTCCTTGTTACAAGTGTCCGACTTGTAATTACAGTTGTAGCGCTACACCTGTAGAATTTGGACTTATCTAATTCAATAAAACTTTGACAGACGTCTGACTTGTATTTTTATAAAAGTCCAACTTGTAAACTACAAGTGCAAACTACAAGTGGTAAGTCACTTGTAGGCTTTACATACGACTTGTAGAAAGCGTATTTCGAAGCATTATTTATGTCCTCGTCGAGCGAAGAAGAACTCGAAGAGCTGTTAAGACACCGATTTATTCGGCCACCTAGAAACTTTGAGGAAAGACGGTTGTTTAACATTGAAAATCCACGTGAATTTCGCGAGAAGTATCGTCTTCCTGTCGAAGCGTTCGAGTATTTACTGGCAGCAGTGGGCCAACAGCTTGAACATAAAACCAAACGAGGCAGGGCGCTCACAGCACAACAGCAACTGCGGTGTTTCTCCACTTCCTTGGCACAAACTCTTTTTATCATATTATGCACTCGTGTCATGGAATTGCAACTTCTGCGGTGTGGATTACAATACACCGTGTCATCCCTGCAATACTGAGTCTAAGGCGAGAGTTAGTAAGTTGGCCAGAACAACCCCTGAGCATCGCAGCAAAATTTCGTGACATAGCCAGGTTCCCCTGTGTTGCTGGCTGCGTGGATGGAACCCACGTCCTTGTGAATCCCCCATCTGATGATGAAGATGCCAACGTCAATCGACATCATACCAAATCTCTCAATGTGGCTATGGTGTCAGGGCCTGATTACAATATTTATTTCTGTAGCAGCCGATGCCCGGGGAGTTGGCATGACTCACGAGTTCTGAAAGAGAGCAGCTTCTGGGAAGCATTTGAGGTTAATGGGAGAAGGCCGTTTGCAGGAGCAGTTATTCTAGGCGACTCCACCTACACCTGCAGTGACTGGCTGATCCCCCCTTTTAGAGGAGACGTGCAGATACTGCTCGCCTCAGGTTCAATGAAGCGCACAAGAAAAACAGAAGCACCATAGAGAGGGCGTACTGCGTGATTAAAAAGAGGTTTTACTCTCTACAAACAGGAATAAGGGTCAGAAGCATGACAACGGCTGCCGAACTTGTCCAATGTTCAGTTATACTTCACAACATTTGCATTCAATTTAACGATGCTGGCGCTGATCTCCTAGATGACGAAGATCTTCACGTTGAAGATGAGACGAAGCTTAGGGAGCATGGAGAGGGGCACGAGGGCAGAAGACAGCAACTACTACAGTATTTCCTGTGGTATATAAAATGACTCTACACAATACCTGATGAGTTTGAAGAACGTTATTCAAAGATAACTTCGAAGAAATGAGAAGAACGACATCGAGTACCACTGAAATTTGTGAATTTCTTATTCTAGGCCGACCGTAAGGCTGACTTGTTAAAGGCCTTAGAGAGGACTTCACAGTGTAATTCCGTTGTTGTAGAAATTGCATAATATCTTATTTCGTGCGTGATTATAAACGGCAGTTAATAGAGTGGGGGTTCTTTTGCAAAGAAATGCCACCAAAATAAACCACCAAACTCAACAACATAACCTCGCGTAGCTTAACTTTTAAAACCTGGTATTCGATGGTTTACACTTGATCCCATTTACTGTTTAGATCCCGTCTAAATAAAGTAAAGCTAATAACTATCCGAGTATTTTTGCATTATTTCTTCAAAATGAAACATTTGGATAATTCTTGTCTCATTAGGCATGATTTATTAAAGTTGTGTTATTATCCAAAAATGTGACTACAGATAGAAAAAGCCCGTTAAGAACATGAAGATTCTGTTCTCGCTCATGTTCATGGCCTAAGTTTCTACGAGGAGTAAAAAAAAACATTTTAGAAGAAATACTAACGCAAGAAAATGATCAAATGCA
The DNA here is from genome assembly GCA_964030785.1 of Siderastrea siderea. Lineage (NCBI taxonomy): Eukaryota > Metazoa > Cnidaria > Anthozoa > Scleractinia > Rhizangiidae > Siderastrea > Siderastrea siderea. Next base: position 9,959,456 of record OZ034976.1, read on the forward strand.
AATTATAAAGTTTTGAAGTTAGACGGCGACAGGATGACGCCGAAGCGTCATGTTCTTGCGTTAGTATTTTCTTCTAAAATGTTTATCGATTTTTTTCTATAATCAGTAAAAAAAACAACAACAAAATTTGTTTACAAACGTCAATCTACTACAAAGTGTTATGCCTCAATTCTATTACAACTGGAAAGATTGTTCGTGAAAATTTCAGAGCAAACGCGCTCTTGAGAAAAAACGGAAACTAGCGCTTATTCAGAGTTATCGGTGTTGGACTGAACGTCGATACCCTTTCTAAGCTTTTTAATCCCCAGTTCCAGTTTGGAGCATTCTAGCAGCAACTTCCTTTTCCTAAGGTGTAATCTATCTATCTATCTATCGAATCTGCTACAGCTTTTTTTCTGCTGGCTTCCTTACGACAGGCTCTCCTGTAGGATCCTGATGGCGCAGGCTTGTTTTTCTTCGGCTCAAGTTTCTGTTCATCCGGTGTTTGTACAAGAGGTCCATTATCGTCATCCCCATCATTGTTGGTTTCCATATACTCATGTACCTCCTGAACTTCCTCGGTATCACTACCAACTGGGCCGTCTACGTTAATAAAATCGTTGGAAAATTAAAAATCGTGCATTTAATTTTAAGGTTGGGTTATTTTGGCATGAAGAAATGTTTAGCTATTTCATGAAATCATTAGTAATCTCATCATGGCTCACCGGTATGCTGCCGTATTTTCATTGCATGTGCTAAAACTTGCTAAGTGCAATTGTTCATTTGTTTTTTTAAATCAGAGATTAGTAGCTATTAAATTCAAAATAAATAACAAATATGTTACCTTCAGTGTTAGGGGTAGTGCTGATGACTATTTCCTCCCCAAACACAATATCTGTGTCTTGGACATTGACGGGCTCTACATTGGCGCTCTCTCGGACAAGAATATCCAGCACCGTCTCATCTAGCTCGGTGAGCTGTCCACTTCCGCCTGCACCCGTCTTTTTCGATTCACTAATTTTTTCAAGGTACCTTGTCGAATATTGGCCCAAACGACATCTCTAAGCTTTGAAACGCTGTCGACATCGGCTCCAACACCATTCATTTGATTCCGAATGGTCTCCCAAGCGTCTTGTTTTGCTTTTTTAGTCACAGTTGCTGAGAATGGTGCCCTAATTATTGCCTTTTTGTCTCTTACAAGCTGCACTAACATTAGTTTCTGCTGTTTTGACAACATGAAGGCTGGAAATTTTGAGCGCGCGGATTTCAAATCAACCTCGTGTGATTGGAAGTTTACAATTGTAAAGCTACAATTGTAGCTTACACTTGTATCATGAACCGGACTACACGTGTGAATTCCAGAGTAAAAAATTCTTTTATTGAATTCTTGAATTTACAACTTGGACTTTACACGTGCATTTAGCACGTGTAAAAACTACAAGTGTAATTTTTTTTATTGAATTGACCCCAGATATTCAATTTTGCATTTGTAAAAATACACGTGCATTCAATTAAGCGAAGTTTATAGTTGTAAGGCTACAATTGTAATTTACACTTGTATCCTAACTTGGGATACACGTGTAGCTTCCAGTGTGGAAAATTCTTTTATTGAATCCTTGTATTTACAATTCGGACTTTACACGTGTAAAAACTACAAGACAGAAGTGTGATTTCTTTATTAAATTGACTCCTGGTTAGCTCTACCCCACTGCAAAAAAGTTGTCTGTTCTTCCTTCCATGAATTTTCATGTAGATTACCTAGGGCGCTTTCCATTCGACCAAAAATTTCAGTTTGATTAAAAATTTCTCCAACTTGTTAGGTGTCATGGTTTTATGACCCGTGGCATATCGAGCAAATCTTTCTACTCCAATTGTCAAATTTCTTTCAACATTCTGGCTACAATATCCTCTTAAGAGCGACTTCGAGTAAAAATCAAGCAAAATCTCAACTTCGCGGCAGTAGTTGAAAAATAGATTTATTTCGTATTTTGCACATAATTAGGTATTGGTAAACCTAGAAACCTGATGTGGTTCGTTTTCCCTAGAGGCGTCTTATTTTCGAAAAAACGAGGAAATCGATTCTTGGGTTGGGGAGATCAAAATCACTGGAAATTAATCTTGAAAATCAGTACTATAAACTTGCATCGCGCTGGTGAACTAAAGCGCAGAGAAAAAGATAGACACTTTCTATCGACAGAACAAGTCTTTTTCTTTAACTAGACAGTTGTGAAACAGCAGTAGCGAAATCTACTGAACAGCAACAATTCCAAACTAAAAGACAGGTTTTGATGATCACGTAGAAACTGATTTGGAACCTAACTTCTGTGAAATAATTTAAAATGTGCCATTATTCTAAATGATCTCATTCGTCATTCAATAGACAGCACAAACATTGAAATAAATCGTACCTTGAAACTGGCTTGGGGTATCCACGCTGCTTTGTTTGGGACCACTTCGAACTCAGCAGAGTTTTAACAAATGGGGCTTAATGAAGTTGAATTTTGCCGTACACAAAAACATTAACGGGAAAATTTGCTTCTTTAACCAAACGGGCTCGCTCTACTTGTTAATTTCAAGCGTTTACATTCTTTTGTGTGCCAAAAAGAGGAAGAAAAAGGGGGGAAATGGGCGAATTTCACGTTTCCAAACTCCTGCTCCTTCGTGTGCAAATTTTTTTTCGTACATTTGTTTGCATTGCGTTACCAAATACCGTGACTAAATTTTTTAACCAGATTTGGATATATGATGTCACAGGTTTAGCATATTGGATGTCACGTTTTGTCGTGGTTTGCACAGGAACTCACAACGATAACACCAGTATCGTTCATTTTTTCTTTTCCCTCTACCTTTTTTGAGATAGACCGAGCATTTTAGTTTGAATCCATCATCAAGCATCAAGCAACGACGAAGAGACGAGAGATTGTGTAGCTAAACACGAAAATTTTGGTGTATTTTGGGATGCGGCAAAGTTGAACTACATTAAGCCCCATTTGTTAAGATTCGCTGTGTTCGAAGTTTTCCCACAGACAGCAGCATGGATACCCCAAGCCAGTTTCAAGGTATAGTTTAGTTCAATGCTTCTACTGACTATTGAACGAGGATTAAGACCATTTGGGGTTATGGCACATGTTAAATTATTTCAAGGAAGTTAGGTTCCAAATCAGTTTCTACGTGAATATCAGAACCTGTCTTTTAGTTTGGAATTGTTTGTGCTCATTAAATTTCGCTACTGAAAATTTGATAGATTTGAAAATTTTCTGATTTAATAAGAAGTGTCTATCTTTTTCTTTGCGCTTTAGTTTACCAGCGCGATGCAAGTTTATAGTACTGATTTTCAAGATTAATTTCCTGTGATTTTGACCTGTCGAACCCGAGAATCGATTTCCTCCTTTTTTTTCAAAAATTAAGCGCTTCTGGCGAAAACAAACCACATCAGGTTTCTAGTTTTACCAATACCCATTTATGTGCAAAATATGAAAAAAATCGATTTTTGCCTTCTGTCACCGAATGCTCGACTTTTTACTGAAAGTCGCTCTTGACCAGCTAACTTCATTACATTCCTTCTATTCTTTAAGCGGCATTCAACAATTTGAAGCGCAGCAATAGGCTCGTGAATTCTTTTCTTTGGTCACGTGCCCTGCAGCTCAAAAGTGTTTATTCAATCAATCAATCAATCAATCAATCAATCAATCAATCAATCAAACAATCAATCAATCAATCAATCAATCAGAAAAGGAGAAAAATAAGTTGTTAACAGTCATGCAGGCAGATGTGTATAAACGTTCAAGACTTAACGTACTACCAGAAGACGCACTCCCTTAGAACGGCTACTGCGACATTTGGCCCAAATAACAGGAATTTGATACTGATTTCTGCATTTTTGTTTGGAAAAGCTCACATCACTCTTGAAGACGCACCATTCGTCATCTAAGGTGAGTTTCTCTTTACCTTGATCGTAACAGACTGTGAAGTAAACACCAAAAAATTAAGAAAAATCCAAGTACTGAAAAAAAAAGGACCTAAACAAAACTGCACCACAGTGACGTGCTGATCAATGCTAATTGAAAAATTCAACTTTATCTTTCCACATACTCAATCGAGGTTTGACTATAAGATATTTAGTCTCAAAGGGAACGCGAAAAGCAAGCGCCCCTTAAGTGAGTTTAAAGGCAAATCATTTCGAAAAAGGTCTAAAGAGAAGGACAATATTCGAGGAAATAGACAGTTTCAAAATATTCATGATTCATAAATCAAATCAGAAACAAGTGGTTCTTGAGTGGAGATCGGCATCTCTTTAAGGTGACAAGAATATATCATACTAGTGAACAAAAAATGGCAAGATTTGAAAACGGTGGCATCTAAAATTGTTTTGGAGGATAATCATGCATCATCTTTGTGAAAGAGGCATCAGTTAAGACAAATTTTTATTCACTAGTTAGTCTTACTTTTTCTGCGTTTCAGAACTATTGTAACATTGTTTTTGTTTTATTTATCAGCGCAATTCACGTTATCTCAGTTGGCACGGAAAAAAACCAAACATCACTAATTGCAAACACGCAGGAAGCGATACTGCTAATCGTGGCGGGTGCAAGACAAAAAAAGAGAGAATAAAAGACTGCATACAAAATATCAATCTACAAACTACGGAAGCAATCTAGTGTGTAGCATTGTTATCGTGACAAGTTTCATATAGTTTACATTGATAATGGTGTACAAGATAACAGCATTCCATAAAAACACCGCTACCATTAAACTGCAAAGCTCGTAATTTAATCTGAGAGACTCCAACGAAGTCATTTTCAGTCTTCAAGATTCTAAGAAGCAATTTCTTTGTCGTTGAAATAAATACACTTGCTCTCATTGATGCATTATACCGTAAAAAATGGGAGAGGTAAATTTAAGTAATTTTAGTTACCCAAACCAGTAGCAAGTTCGCCAATTGATTTTTGGGAAATCTTTGATAAACAACAATTGTGAAAATTTATCTGGCTTCAAAAAGAATGAATTAAAGTCTATAAAAAAACTTCAGGAAATTTTCAAGCATCTGAGGGCTAATGAAAGGTTAAGGTTAAGTCTTGAAAAATATGTTATACAATCTTTTCAAATTGCAATAATGTCGGGCAGTTTTATCGCGGGAGAGCTCACACGGGAGTTCGTTTTACAAGCCAAAGGGTGAAAGAGTTTTTCTTTGTTAATTTCTCTTTTCTTTTGTTTTTTGTTTTGTTTGTTTGTTTTTTCCAACAAGCCAATTTACCTACGTTCGACTTCTGAATATTTAATTCTTGGTGGAGGTTTTTCTAGAAAACGTGTTTATTTTTTTAAAGTAATGACTCACTGCCTGAAACTTCAATTCCTTGGTAACCAGTAAGCTTTACGTTAATTAAGGAATCAATTTCCAAAACGGTGTGCCTAAGCCTGTTTAAGAGCGGTTTGCTGTAAGAACCGACTAAGGGTATGCAAGATAGAAAAATCTGATTTTCTCAAAATCTGCCAGAATAAAGGCTTTGGTGAGCTAGTTCTAAAAATATAAGTTTCGGGTCGTCTAGATTTTTATTTTTTTTTAGTGAATATTTTCGTATTTTGCCCTTCGCGGCAGTCAAAATTAACGCCAAAATCGGGACTTTTCCCGAAGCTCCTGTTCAGATATTGAAAGCGTCCTAAAAAAGATTAACCCGGCAAGTTAAAAGATCTTATTTCCTCTGTTTCAAAGTTTCATGAAAAGCGAACTTGAATTTTTTACGAAATTTTAAAATTTATACCCAACAACGGTCGTTACCGACAACCCAATTTAGGCTAAATTCAAGGCTCAAAAAAGCACTCTGGTACATGGCTTTACACGACGAGACTATACTCCCAGAAAGAACAATCACTTCAACTAAACATCGGCCGAAAAACATTTTGGGACAAATGAAACGGCGAATTTTAAGAACGCTTTGAAAACAGGCTACTTGATTGATACGACCGACCCTTTGACCTTTCATGTCAACGGAAATCAACACACAGCAGCTCTTAAAATGTGACTTTCCTTCGCCAGAATACGAGTTTGCTTGTTTTTCTAGAATGTTTCCAAATAGAGGAAACTAGGATTTTGAATTTGGAGGCCTTTGTTCCCAATATTGAGCGATGTTGGGCAATTTAGAGAAGTATGTTATGAAATTGACCTACTCTGTTTATCACCGAATTATACATTCAAAGTCTGTTTACAACGTGAATGCGGAGTCAATAACGAAGTAAAAAACCGATTCATGAAATGTTTAGGAAATAACTCTTACCTAAGTGAGCTTTTCCTGCCTGGAAACTGCGACTTTCATTCCAAAACAAGTAGCGAGATCGCCGAGCCATGTTGCACGTGAGTTGTCAAATGTTTCTACAGTGCAGCCGAGGTTCCCTATGTTAATGATTAACCAGATTTTAGGCCCGCTTAGCATGCAGTCGGAAACAACACTATGGTGACGAACGCTTGTACTTGATAGGAAAAAATGTAGGGGAAAAAAGGAAAAAGAGAGCTTTTATTACATATATACTTATTATTATAATTATATATATATTTAGTATAAATCTACTAGCGTTCTATCACTAATGCTGTTCTCTGATTGGCTACGCTACTCACTATCTATTCTGTTGTAGATAGTGAGTAGAGCGTTTTCTGCGCGCGGTGTGACCTATTTATATCATTTTTCAATAAAAACATGTAGTGTCTGCTGTTAAGTTTTGTACGTCTAGTAGATTTATACTAAAACAATTAAATTATTCGCTCTCGATTTCTATGCGTGATAGTTGACGCGAAAGAAATCTCGAGCTCATAATCTAATTGTTAAATATATATTTTTTTACGTCCAAATCGGTGACACGTACTACTAAGCAAGTTTTCCCAATGTTGGTGGCCTATTTAAATAATAGAGTTCTTCTGTTGATGGCACTGCCGTGTGATAGGTTGCCCGAGGAAATTGATGTTCACAGCAAATATTAGCCCAAGAACGTAGTTCGAGGGCTTATATGAAGTTTGCACAACAAATTTCCCAGGGAACCTATCACACATAGGGCCTGAGACAGAATCCTTCTATTGTTTTTATCGTCGAACGCTAAATTTTGAACGAAAATTGCCAATATGCGTTGATAGCTGCCAGTGAGGAGAGACAGTATCGCGTCACGTGATCGATTTCGACCAAAGGGAGCACGCTAAAATTTAGCGTTGTAGTATAAAGACCTATAAAAGGTTAGAGTCTTGTTGAACAAGCGACTGAAGCGCAGTAAACACACAGAATTCGTTCAATTTTTCACTCCAGAAGGCTCTTAAAACTCCCATTCTTAGTGAAACATTTTACCTTTTGGTAAATAAAACACCTGAAAACACACAAATCAGTGTCTTTCTCTAGTTTTCGATGAAACAGCAGCCACTTCCCTCGACTGGTTCCGCTACGGCACAAGGACCAGAAGGTGCTGTGATTTGTGCCTTGCATGGGATACATATGTGCACAAGCCAAAATACTCACAAACAGTCTTAGCACGGCTGTTCTCAGCCTTTTCTTGCTACCTTTCCTATGCATGTCGCACAGGTGATAAGCGATGAGATTGTAAAAATAATATATAATAATAATAATAATAATAATAATAATAATAACAGTAATAATAATAATAATAATAATAATAATAATTATTATTATTATTATTATTATAATTTTATACTTTAAATTTTAAGTGCTTCATCCGGTACTTTTCTACTGTTCTTCTGTTCTTACCCCTTTCCCCCTACCCTTGGTTACATAACGCAACCATGGACTTGGCCGCATTTTATTTCTTTGCTAAGAGTCTTTAATTAGAAGGTCTAATGTCCGCTAAGGAAGAAAGATATTGCACCTTGCGCCATGGGAGAAATAGAAAACAGTCCTAAGCATGGGTATGCTTAGCGTTTTCACGCTGCCTTTCTTATGCAAGTCGCACAAGTTCAGGTCAGTGTTGTAAGCGATGGCGTGCTGTAACTGTACAAGCTTGATCTAGTACAATCTATCGGGTATAGAACTTTTGCTTCTCTAGCGCAGTACCATAACTTAAACGCTTACCACGAAGTAAAAAGCCAATTCGCCTATCAGATTGACACATCTCATAAATTATTCTTAAAGAGAACAACTTATTCATCGTGCAGTGAGGAACTTAAGTACCTGGAGAACAACCTCGACCTATCTGCTTTCTTAGCAACTCGAATATCTGTCAGGTTCTTGCCTGTACCCAGTTTGTTGCGCAAAAAAAAAACTGCCGCTATCCGTTGCCTCACTTGCTCCTAATACTTTTTTGGGAAAGTGGTCTCAACTTTGACTAGTAGTCTCTTTTTCATGGCAAACGGTTTCTATAAAAAAATTAGGCCAGTATTTTTCATCTTCAATTTTGATTTGCTGCTATGCTTTCCTTTGCCGACGTCAAACGCTCGCTCTCCAAACTGTTGCCGTGTCACAAGAAAACTCAAAATTGATTAGCATGTTTACACCGTCGAATTTACTTAAGGAAGTTGCAAGTGACAGTCGCAAGCTAATTGTAAATCGTGACAATCATTCATATGTCTAAGTTCGTGAGTTCCGATAGCCTGCGTAGCAAGCACTTCCGTAGACTTTTACGCCTTTTTGAGGCATTTCGCGTTTTGGCCGCCCCAAATTAAGGCGAGCGCAAAAAAAAAAAGGAGGGAGCGGGAAGGGGGAGGGGAAGAGAGGAGAGGCAAATAAAGGAATGCTTGCCTGCAAACGCCACAAGTTTGAAAAACACCCCTTTATCACTCAAGGTTGGGTGAATTCATAGAGTGACAGCTTGTCAATGAAGCAACAAATAACAGATCGCCGGATGTTACAAATTTACCTTCGTCAAAGTCAAAACATGCTCCACGTAAGTCAAACCCACAAACTGCAGAAACGAAGCACTCGGAGATGTGATGGCGAAGCCTCGAAAGTTGGAAACTCAAAGGGGGCGCTTCAGGATTTGTCGTTGTAATTTGAAAGTTAATAAATTTGGAAATTTATCTCTGCTAGGAAAATCGGTTTTATTTCTTCGGGAACCTTTTCAAAGCGTCGGAAAGAAAGGATTCTTAAGGAGCAATTCTTGCTGATATTTTCAGAGTGGTTAGAGTGGAAGTTGTTGAAAACTTGTAGCTATTTTCGGAACTTGTGTGCAATCTTTGTGCTCGAAAAATTAGGAACTTAGGGGCATTATTCGAAGTTATTCGGAATGCAATAAGTATATCGAGTCTCCTGTTTCCCAAGCTCCGCCAAATCAGCGTATCAACTTGTCTAAACGGCTGCTCCGAAACTCCATCAGGTAACAGTCCATGTAGAAAGAGAAAGCTTCCCGAAAGTCCCTGAGATTTGAAGCCACCGAACAGCCGTCTTCTAGAGTCCGGAGTTTTTATAAGTGATAATTTCGCATTTGATGTTCTCTATAGATGTCAAACTTTTTTAGCCACAAACCTGCTTTGTATTCAATACTAATGATTTAATTTTCCCCGTTAAATAACGGCTAAATATTGGAACTACATATAATATTGGATCCGATTTTCGCCGTGAAGTAACGCCTAAATATTGGAACTATATATGACAAGAAAGCCCATTGGGCATTTTAACCGGCCATTCTGACCCTCCCCACCCCTAGGTTTCACAAATGTTAGCGCGATCCTCTTTTTTTACGAACCGGCGTGACGAATAGTGTGATTGTGTGACACAATATTTTGACTATAGCGGTACTGGATGACGTAATGTTTAAACTCTGATGACTCAGCTTATCTTTCTTGTCGCTTTATTTGTGCTGAAAACGCAAAATCACTCAAACGTTGAATGCTCACACAGGGACGACGAAGTATTTACTGTTGTGCCTAGACCTTAAATACAAACAGTGAACATAGCAGTAGAATCAAAATATAACGCTTGATAAACACGAGCTCGAGCAGATCGTCAGAGTATGGGGCACGTCAAGATATCTCATGACGTGATGTTTAAATCCAGTTTGCTAACCCGGTAAACAAGCGAGCGGGGACATACTTGTCCAATACTCCGACAAATTTATGCATAGCATTGTTAAATTTCTTATTGTTTTGCTTCATTCTTTATTGTTATGCTTTTGTACAGTATTGTTATGTGAAGTGAATACAATACAATGCCATGCATAAATTTGTCGGAGTATTGGACAACCCTCAGCGGGGACGAAAGTCGCCCACGTCTTTGAAAGCTAACGCGCCTGTCGATCCGCAATCGATTTCGCGCTCACTCGCCTGTTTTTCTTTTCCTTTACTATCTATCTCTGAACGGAAAGTGAGACTACTCGTAGCCTTTAGCGAACACCACACGCAAACCACACAAATCCGTCGATAATATTCAGACATTTTCGTTCTTTCAATGCAAAAAGACTCGTAACACCTGCCTTATTAATTAATCTCCTTATTAATGACGATTCCTTCGTATCAACTTCTCGCCTCAAATAAACACTCATTTCTCTCCGTTCACAAGAACTATCATGTACTGATGTGCAATCAACTAATATTGCATCATCATACTAGTACCAATTCCTTCTCTTCCTAGCCCACGCCGGCAAAACGCAACTGTCCTTTTTGTCCGCTGCGAAATACAAGTTAGCCAATCAGAAACCTTACAATCCACTTTGCAAACCAACCCCCCCCCCTCCCATAAAACGCCAAGGGAAACTGCCTCTCACGCAAAACGCAACTTTCAAAGCAAATCACATTCACAGAAGCGTGATATGCTCCTGACATTCACAAATCCTTCTGACTCCCACATTTTTACACCCCTCAAAATGTCAATCTCAATAAAAAAAACTCCTGCGCTAAAAAATTTTCACCATAACCACTAACTAGATCAGACAACACAGTCAATTTCGCATTCAATCCTATTTTCGCATTCAATCCTATCAAAAATAATGCACTCGCAAGAAGTGGCGCAAGAAGTTCTTGCGCCGCAAGAGCACGCAAGCCCGCGCAAGAAGTGAAAGTGCTAGGTTTTTGCAGTTTACCCGCAAGAACATTCGAAACGCAAGAAGTTGAAAATCTAGCCGCAAGAAGTTACTAATGTTACCGCAAGCCGCAAGAAGGCGCAAGAAGTACTGAGGGTCCAGCCGAAGAAACTTGTAGTGCTCGTGTTAGTGTGAGGTATTGCAAAAGTAATGAGAGCGAATCTCGCGCTCTATTCTCTTTGAAATATCACCGAGCTTTCGAGCGATTTTTCGCCGTGTTGGCGTGTTGGCGTGTTGGCGAGACAATTCGCCAAGTCAAGCGAAAGTTCACAAGGCTAATCAAAAAATCAAGGAAGCAAATGTTCGAACAACCGAAGTATCGAAGAAAATTCACATCACGAAATGGAATATCCGCCAGCTTTCCGACTGCAAGATAAACACCCGGTAAACATGATCTCCGGCACATGACAAAACATGAACAATTTTTTTAAGCGTGTCTCAGATACAGTGATACGGGTTCAACTCAGAACTGACTCAATTCAGTTTTTTATTCCATCCAAGAAATAGAAACAAAAAGGTCCAAAAACTATAATTGTGGCAAACTGCGCGAACTCTTCTTTGACAGGCAAGACAAGACAAGACTTACACATGCAGGAGGTCATGCCATCGCGTGGGTGAAGTCATCAAGAATCCCTGCATCTTTACCAGTTTAATTTCCCAGCAAAAAAGGGATACTCGAAGAAATAGCATAGACATATGATTTCAACTACACATTCGCCTTTCGACACAGCTTGCTGCCCGGGGCTTGCTGTCTTGACGGCTTAGAGAACTGCTCATGCATTGCGTTACAAAATGTCATTCAAGCAAATCATACCAAATTTGCATACGGCAGATTTGTGTTTACTCAGGTTAGAATTGACGTGCCGAATTTCTTTCAGATCGCGGGGTTTTAGTTTTCTTCAGACTTTCTTGGTTTACTTCGAAGATTTAAAATGTGATATCGACTTCAGCGTAATGAGTGGAACTATTTTTACAAACATTATGTGTTTTTCCAATTAAGACTTCGGGTATTATTTCTTCTCATCTGAGTGACCATGTTCATTTCTCACACGTGTGAGCGCAACCAATTAAAAGTATTTGTCCGAGTTTAATCTGTTGGTGGAAGTACAGCAACACTGAACAGGTGAATGTCGGTTCTTTAATAATGTGACTGATGGACTGTGCTTTACCATTGTTCCCCATTTAAGTGAAATAAATCGAGCGAAATCTTTCGCGCTGCTAAGCGTACCGCATGTCTGGGACTCCGGGACACATATACAATAACATACGCGTGCTTCGTTTGAGTCTCGTTTCTCCCTAGCCGTTAAAAAATAACATAGAAGGCGACCAGTGTCAAATTCAGAACCTAGTGAACTCTTTATCGGATAAAAAATTCAAAACCGAAGAAAAAAACTTACAAGGAACCAAATAAACAACTGATTGCAAGTTACAAAGGCAGCCAATTTCGAACGTGCCTTGCGCTACAAAGTGGTCTCTTTTTTACGTTCTCCGGGTTCCGGGTTTTTAAGATGTTAGCGCAAAGACGTTCTTGCGCTTACTTGCGGTCCAGATATCTTACCACAAAGAAGTTCTTGCGGTTTTACCTTCTAAACGCAAAGACGTTCTTGCGGCTTGCAGTATTCAAGTGCAGGCATCCTGCAAGTAGCCGCAGAAGTTCTCAGCTTGCGGACGCAAAAAGAAGTTCTTGCGCGTGCATTATTTTTGGGCTGTACTGTACAAAAAACCCCAAACTTAAACAACCCTTCGCCGTTCATATCTTAAATACTGTAAATTAAAAGACAAAAACATAGGAAGGTAACATTCAGAAGACTAACATGCGCATGCGTCTTATATAAGACAGTACCGCTCTTGAGTACCCGTACCACAACCTTTACAGCACTTTCTTCGTATGTTAAGCCAACTTGCTTTCACGAAAAACCGGGTCCATTTTATAAACCGGCGGTCGCCATCATGGCGACGGCCGGTTAATAAGGGATCCCATTTTCGCCGTTAAGTAAAGGCTAAATATTGGATCTGTCCTAGAGTCAAACCTGAACATCGAAATTTTCCAGCTGGAGAGAAACAGTTAGTTGTGTTGGTGTGGGTCACGCTCAAATTAACTCACCTGATTTGATTGACGTTCGTTGGCTCACGGAATTTTCAAAATCGTGCGTTTTCTTTCCTCCCTTCTCCGCCCCTTCTCCCACTTCTTTTGCGCTCGCCCCAATTTTCGCGCGGCCAAAAAGCGAAAAATGCTTCGAACGTACGAAAAACCCTAGGCCTACGGAAACGCTTGCTACGCAGGATAGGGTTTCGATAGTGACAACACAAAGTATTCATCATACCTGAATACAATTTTCGCGTTTCTCTCCTTTCCTTAAATTACTTGCAGTGTAAACTTTTAGCCTAATAGCAATAGCAACCTTTTTGTCAAACGGCAACGTATTAATTCAATATGTAATTTTGACTTCACTGGAATTTACAATACCTGCTACCCAATTCCAGATCAACAGCAAACTTCAAACCCAGAACTGTTGGGAGAAGTTGACGTTGCACACCAACACATTTATTGTAAAATTCTTCAACACTTCGACAGCCACCGTTCCATAATATACTTGAAGTAAACAAGAGTGACTCGTTTGGCCTAGAAATAAAATAAACAATTCCTCAAGTCTCCCTCGCCTTCAAGATATAACAATAAGTAAGTACTTGCTGGTTAATCGCAACTTCCACCACCTGCGATTCTAATTGGCTCCACCGTCGTTGACATTTGGCTAATAGTTATCGCTTCCACGATAGTGGCGAACAGGTTTCTGGGACTTTACACGAAAAAAGCAAGACTGTTGCGTGATGGAATTCCATGAAAATTATGAGTAGCAATTTTGAACTATTTTGAAGATTTTTGAAAACCTACACTCTGTCTGCCAATACACCAACACACTGTGCTACTTTAATCGATTTCTTTTTTTTTTTTGCCTGTAACAACATAATAACATAATATTTTTCCTTTGTTTAAACAAAGATGCACTATTCTGCATGCCGTGGGCATGGGACAAAAACAAAATCTGACACCCCACGAAGGTCTAAGCTCTAACCACTGACTTACAGGGGAGACTAGTAGCGAGTTAGGTCATATTTACTAGGGTTATAAGTGACAAAGATCACAGTGGTTCACAGTGGCTATCTTTAAACCATGTTTAATGGCAAAAACAAACAAACAAACAAAATGCAATCTAATGCTGGAGTCAACGTACTTTTTCAGCCTTGGCGAACAGTAAACAAGGACATTAAGCAAACCAATATGATCACTGACATTGCTGGTGTCGATGGTATCAAATGTTTGTCCAGGATGAAAACCACTGGTACACAGGCAAAGAGCATCGCCAGTCCACAACGTAACCTTTAAACAGAAATATCAGTTTTGTAAACAAATGTTTGCTTATGATAATAAAACGTACTAGTCAATGTGATGGGGAATACGTATGTTTTTGCTCTTTCCTTGATTAACATGAACTAACCCTATCCCTTGTTAACTGCGATCCAAGTTAAGCGTGGTTTTTCCTAAAGCAGGGTTTCGCTAGTGATGCGAATCAGTGGACATCCACCACCGAAAAGATCCTTTTTTTTTCTGAACAACGGCATAAGCCTCGAACAATGCCGGGAGGTGAATAGCAGATATTATACCAAATTTGAGTTGGCAACTGGATCCACCATGCACCGCTCACCTCCACTTTGGTAAATAATTGCTCAAGATGGTTGTTTGTTAGTTAGCTACACCATTACAACATTTTCAATGGAAGGTTCCGTTTGCTGGGGCTTGTGCTTGGGCTTACGACGAATAAAGTAACAAGACAAGGAATAAACAAGGAAAACATGGTCAAACGAAAGAACGAACGAAAGTTAGGGAAAAATGAACAAACAAATCGATAAAAAAGAAGCAGTGAATCAAAAAGTGAGTTATTCTATATATTAAAAAGGACAAGCGAACGAATAAACGATTGTACGAATGCACTCGTTTCTTATATATATGTTGGAAAAAAGGAACTAACTTTTAAAGCTGCTGAATGGCTCTTCTTATACTGTTGGTAGCGTTTCACCAGCAACTTTAATCTTTCCTTACAGGCAGCTGTTATTGATCCACATCGGAGAAGTTCTTGCCTAGAAAATACCATTCGTAATTCCAAGCATAATTTAATGACCTATCTACACTGTAAATTCAAAAGTTCTGTTTCAGTCCCCCAAATGGTGCCGTTTCGTTGAGTGAAATACAGCAACATTTTGGTGGCCACTTCGGCTCCCCTGATCAAGACTATAACAATCCTGTTTTTAGGGCTGGGCCGGCACCAAAGGGTCAAATTGGGTTTTACCCCAACACTGTGAACGAAATTATAGTTCCGTCAAAGGGTCGAATCAACCCTACGGGGGTTCCGGGCTAATTTCGCACTTTGGAGGCTGAAACAGATCGTTTGAGTTTACAGTGTACACAACACTCTCCAGAGAAGTTCTCTGGGTCTTTTATGCAGTGCTATGTATGTTAATATGCGTATTATTTCATTCAAGGAAAAGAAAATAGTGATGTGCGTCCTTTCATACCCTGATGCAGATACGAGAGGCAGGGAGACGTATGAATCCATGCAGTTTACAAAAATACAGTTGAACGTCTCCTTACGGACACCTTTCTATTCTTTCTATTCAGTCCGTGTAATTTTCTTTTTATTTAATAAACAAGGGAGTTTTTGTACAAAAAACTGTGTAAAAGCAGGAAATGACGTCATCCACATCTTCACTAGTGAGGATAAGGAAAATACGCCACTCCAGTCCCGGATGTAGTTTCGTATGAACGTTACGAGTGGTCTATTTTCCACTAAAACACTCTTGTTTATATAATAAATACCCATATTACCAAGTATATGTACTAACTCAACTGATAAATTATAAATATTTGCAGCCCCCACAAGCATTTCAATTTGGCAAACTTTCACCTGAGAAAATGTGAATGATGAAGATGACTCCTATGTCACAAGCCCCTTTTTCTCTTTCTGGGTCACCGAAATCCATTCTGCAGACACCCGCCCAGGTATTGGCCTTCTTTAGAGTACATGATGCTACACAACAGTTGATAGCACCCAGCGTACTCACGTCGTAGGATAGCGCTGTCGATCGTGGGATTCTTGATCTCTTGAGTTATACAGCAGAGCTCTCTTGTGATGTAGTCTCGGCGACACGGGCAGTTTTTGGTTTTGTTTTTTTTTGTTTTTTGTTTTTTTCGCTCTGGCAATGCAGGTGGGCAAGGGACTTAACATGGTTGCTGTGCTGAATGCAGTAAAATCTGTTTCCTACCGGTAAGCATGCTAGCTTGTTGAGAATCATTGTCCTGATGATATGCAGAGTATTCAGTATTTTTCCAGGGACAGGCAGAGGTACCGCTGCCCAAACGGGAGATATTAAGTGAGAAAAATCTCTGTGATGCCTGCCAGATTCTACTGGATGAAGTACTTTTTAAAGTATAAAATTAAATTTTTCACAACCTCATCGCATATGACAACTCGAACCTTTGCGACATCCATAGGAAAGACAGCATGAAAAGGCTTGTCTTCGGGTGTGGCTGCTGTATCATCGAAGACGAGCAGTGAGAAAGACATTTGTGGAGCAAAGGAAATAGGAGACGTGTGCAAGCGGGTTAGCACTATAAGGCTCTAACCCTTAAGGCCACCGACATTGGGAGAACTTGCTTAGTAGCACGTGTCACCGGTTTGAACGTAACAAATATATAATAATAAGTATATATATTTCTATTTCCTTTTTCCCTTACTTTTTTTCCTATCAAGCACAAGCGTTCGTCACCATCGTGTTGTTTCCGACTGCACGCTATGCGGGCCTAAAAGCTGGTTAATAGTTAACATAGGGGACCTCGGCCGCACTGTAGAAACATTTGACAACTCACGTGCAACAAATTCAAAATCCTAGTTTCCTCTATTTGGAAACATTCTAGAAAAACAAGCAAACTCGTATTCTGGCGAAGGAAAGTCACATTTTAAGAGCTGCTGTGTGTTGATTTCCGTTGACATGAAAGGTCAAAGGGTCGGTCGTATCACTCAAGTAGCCTGTTTTCAAAGCTCTCTCAAAATTCGCCGTTTCATTTGTCCCAAAATGTGTTTCGGCCGATGTTTAGTTGAAGTGATTGTTCTTTCCCGGAGTATAGTCTCGTTGTGTAAAGCCATGTACCAGAGTGCTTTTTTGAGCCTTGAATTTAGCCTAAATTGGGTTGTCGGTAACGACCGTTGTTGGGTATAAGTTTTAAAATTTCGTAAAAAATTCAAGTTCGCTTTTCATGAAACTTTGACACTGCTAATAAACAGAGGAAATAAGATCTTTTAACTCGCCGGGTTAATCTTTTTTAGGACGCTTTCAATATTTGAACAGGAGCTTCCGGAAAAGTCCCGATTTTGGCGTTAATTTTGACTGCCGCGAACGGCAAAATACGAAGATATTCACTAAAACATAAATAAAAATCTAAACGACCCGAAACTTATACTTTTAGAACTAGCTCACCAAAGCCTTTATTCTGGCAGATTTTGAGAGAATCAGATTTTTCTATCTTGCATACCCTTAGTCGGTTCTTACAGCGAACTGCTCTTAAGATACGAACTGAGCATTTTATTAGGCTGTTTGTCTAACGACTATGAGTTGAAATTCTGGCTGAACGGTGACCTAATAACGATGATAATGATCCTGATGATGATGATGGTGATGAGGAGGAGGAGGAGGAGGAGGAGGAGGAGGAGGAGGAGGATAAACGTAACTAAAGTGTCAAAGTATTAAACATTGCTGCGAATTGTGGAGACTACTCATAAAGATAGCTTGAGTCAAGCAACTTAAAATGTTATACTATCATCTGTTTCACTAGTCAGAGATAATCAAGTGAAGACATTCAAGACTCATTCAATTTGGTAGTGAAAATGTTACTGAGACCATTGTTTGAGTGAGTTCAGTTTAATTTTGGCTGTTAAACGTTTGACAGTTAGAAGCGATTGGATTTTTAGGTTGAGACATGATTCTCAGTTTATTCCCATAGATTTGCCATATGTCAGATTTCAGTTGAGACAACACCAACAACATTTTTCGATATTTCCAAGCGCCTGGTACATCAAGAAAAGTGAAGGAAGGACGCACGAAATTAGAAGGATCGGAAAAGAAGTAAGATCAACCTACTTACAGTACCAGCTGCAAAATTAATATTTATTTGCAACGTGGGAAGCAAGCGTGAAATATGTAGATTTAGGTGATATCAGTTCTGAAGCTAAAAACGCTCTTGTCAGTCGTTGTGGAAAGATCTTGAACTTCGAGTGCAATATATTTTTACTAAAACTTCAAAATCAAAATTGGGTTTGCAGCGAGTTGTTTGAGGGTCAATAATTCCAAGTAACTGGAAGAATGGCGAGACATGATGTTCAGGCTCAATTTGTCAGGTTTCAGTAAGAATTATTGCAATTTAATTCTCACGAAAACGTTTTGTGTATTCTGCGCTTTGTTAGTTTGCATTTTTTGGCGAGGTTCAGTCAGATTTTAAGTGAGAGTTTTTAAACATTGAACTTTCAGACACAATTTCCTCGGTTACAGCTAAGAGAATATTGTGACCGTTTTCACGTAAGGGCGGATCCAAGATTTTAAGAAAGTGGGGGGAGGGGGTGTCAGTCGGCGTCAGTCCCTATGGGGGGTCATGCAGGGAGCGAGGTACCCTAGAAGATTTGGAAACTATGGATTGTGGAATAAGGTATTCATAGTGCATTTCCGGCATTTTCGACTTCCCAGGGGGGGGGGGGTGCCACCCCCTCAACCCTCCCCCTGGATCCGCCCCTGTTTTCTTTTCGCTACTTGCCAGTTCAGTCGAGGTTGAGGTTCGTAAACAAACTTTCCCCCATTTTTCGCTGTGTCAATTAGCTTTCAGTTACCATTTTAAGGGTGACTATTTGTCACATTTTTACCTTAAATTTTGGTTGTCTCGTACAGTTTTCAGTAAAGTCGTTTTTTTGAGCGGGGACATGATTTTCCCATCAAAATATTTCTTTCCAGTTTAAATTTTCCATTGTTTGTTAGATGTCAAGAAAATCGAAGTAAAGTTTAGACACGTTCAGTCACAAACCTTAGCCTCTTTGCCAATTTGCAGTTTTATTTTGTGCTGCTTGTGACTTTTCCGCAACGAGAGGTGATTCAAATCTTGTGGTTCAGAAAAAAATTCAGAGTGGAATTTTTAGCTCATTATTCTGTTTTCAGATTACATGTGGTTGTTTTACAAATTGTATTTCACTATTTAATATTCACCCACGATTTCTCATTTTATACGTTAGCTGGAGCTTAAACTGATGCTGACACAACAAAACCAACAGGCCATTCACACGTTTCCGAGTATTCAGTAGAGAATGTTGATACAAGTTTTATCAGCGAAATGTTTACAGCCATATCATTTTAAATTTTAACCGTTTAACGCAGTTTCATTGCCTTGAATTTTGTCTACAAACGTGTTAGTTATATCTACGTTGCACTGAATCATAAAACAAGGGTAAATTTACATGGTCGTGCATTTACTTCCAACCGGAAGCATACTACTTTGCTAAAATCGTACACGATTTATTATGAATTCTGCATTGTTCACGGCTACGATTTTCACGAGGTTTTCCAGAAAGCGGTTTTCAAAGCAAAATATAACAGTGTATGTTGCAGTCGTAAGCAAGTTGTAGCGTACTCCATACCACATTTCTATTTTCTTCGAGAATGTTCTGTAAAAGTCATGCGGACTACCTGGCAAAAACATTTTAGTCTAGGTCTTTCAGCAATCTATCTCACGAACCATTCCGTTTCATTTTGTCTACTATTAAATCATTTTTAGAAATATTCATTGCATTCAACTATACGCAAATTCTTTGTCTTGACTGAAGCCATGGTAAGCGCTGTGCACTGTGTCCAATTTGCCCGCCAAAAGACTTTAAAAAAAGTACGCGCGCCAAAACACGCATGCGCCGTTTTTTCTTTATTTCGTTAGTATTCCAGGTAGCTAACATCTGTTTGAAAATTTAGAAATTTTCCCACCAAAAGACTAGAAAAAATACGGGCGCTCAAAATACGCATGCGCCGTGTTTTTTTTTTAATTTTTCATAGCCAGCATTTAAATATTTAGTATATTGTAAGGAAACTTATTATTTAATAATTCAATTAGTAAAAGACAGCACAATAAAAGATAAACAGTTGTTATAGTTTCGTTGTCTTTATTCTCTCTCTCTCTAATATCTTGTTTATATTTACAATTCTTTTGAAATCAATTAAGTAATTAAAAGGTGTGACAGACTTTTTTCCCTATATATACTGTCTTTTGGCGGGAAAATTTGAAAAAAAATTGCACAGCGTTTCCCCTGGCAACATTTTTGTTAAAAAATTTAACGGGACACCCTTTAAACATTTTTTGATCGTAAAAAATTTTCAAAGAGTATCCTCAACAAATTTTAACTCGCCAAAAGAACTTGTATACATGGAGGATATTAAAAGCAGCATGGCAAGCTATGAAATCTTTGATGTACAAGAATAACGTGCTATGTAAGTTTTGTATAAATAAAATTCAAGATAAGCGTCTCCTCGTGCTTATGTTCTCGATCGTTCTTTCATTTTTAGGTTGTTCATAGCTTGCAATGTTGCAAGTTACAAGTCTTTTTCTGACGGTCAAATTTTGTAGCAGAGGAAAAAATAAACGAACTTGTGTGACCTAAAAACTTTGTTTCTGTCCAAAACCAACGAGAATTTGCTTATGTTAGTTTAGAGCAATTGCAGAAACTTAGTAGGTTATAGCAGATAATTGGCTCCATGTTCTTTCTGGTGCTTTACGCACTAGCTAAGTTGAGCTATATACAAAACTTTAATCCAAAATATATCATCCTGTGCTACATAAATTGCCAGCAGAAAAAGTCTTTTCCTCCAACGCAATAAGTACAATTACAATTGAGAGTTAGTAAAACCCAATGTCTGGTCCTCGGAAGAAACTCAAAGTGTTTCAAGCGTTGCTCCGAAACATGCGTCTTTTATCACCAGGTATTGATTGAAAATTTAATATTTCTGTTCGGCCTAGGTTACACAGGCCACATTAAACACTTCAGTGAACGAAGCAAAATGAAAAATCTTTTTGAACGAAAAGTCAATGCTATATTCTTTAAATGTTAAGAAGACCCTCGCAGTTATTAACGCAACTTATGCAGTTGCGAAAAGAAAGCCTGAAAAAATCAGGCTTGCCGGCAAGCCTGATTTTTTCAGGCTTTCTTTTCGCAACTGCATAAGTTGCGTTATTAACTGCGAGGATCTTCTTTACATTTATTTGTTCATTCCGCAGTTCAAATATATGAATTTCATATATTTATAATTTCAGCTATATTCTTTGTAAACTTTTTCGTCATGCGACGTTGCTTTTTCAATTTGTTTGTTTGTTTGTTGTTTTGTATTGATATCTCAACTGAGTGAAGATGCAAGTTTCACACCAGTGTTTATGAACACATGAGTTGCGCAAAGTGGCCGGACGAAATGCACAAAAATACTCAAAACGAACGCTTAAACACTGACTGATTTACTAACTCATATTCGAAAGCTTCACAACTTCAATGATTGCTAACGATTGCTGCAAAAAACTTCTATCGTCTTATGCAAATATAATCAGTCGAATCGAATTGCTAGTGTTCTGCCGAAAGCTATTGTTCAAAAAATTTGACAAAAAACTTTGAAATTGTAAGGTCTTTTGCTCACAATGATGTCAATGATAAGAACTGAAGACAATATTGCATGTCATTATCTTTTTGGAGCAAAACATGCCGACTAAATAGTTGTTTTGTTTCAAAAATCAATACCATTTTGTGAGAACTTTTTCTAGCAATTTAAAATGGTAACGATAAACAGGATTGTGCTACAAATGCATCTTGGTATATTCGCTGCGAATTTCGTTCAAAATCTCAACGTTATTGTGGTAAACAATGCAGTGGCATTGATAATTTCCTACAATTTAAATCGCTACCATAATCAAGACAATTACGTAACAACTGGATGCAGTTTAAAACGCCTGCTATTTCTCGCAATATCTTGAAGTGTGTTGGATAAATAATAGTGACCATTTTTTTCTTTTGAAAAAAATTGAAAAGGCAATCAAGATAAGTTCAACTGTGTAACAAAAAATGATTGAGTGTCTGCTAATTTTTTTTTTCAAATCTTGAACTTTGCTGAATTTGAACTCGAAGAACGAGCCGACGACAAGTGTTCTACAAAACATTGAAAAAGGTCAAAGAATCGTCCGTTTTAGCAGTACCAAAAGCCACTTGGTTTAATGCATGGTCTGTATAACTGGCCAATATTAATCGCTTGTAGTACCAGTGTCCCTCTGAACCAGACATTAGGGTTTTCTAACTAAACTCCCAAGAAGATGAGAGCACATGCAGGCACTTTTCCTAAAGATGCGTTTTTTAATAAATATCCGTTCAATTATTCTGATTTTGAAACAAAACCAAAGAAATCAGTAATTTTAAACAAATTTATGATTTGCAATAGTTCTTATTGGATTTAATAACTTAGGTCTGAACTTGAATAATTCCTTTGATCTCTTGTCTACTGGAAATTGATCAGTTGATGTGGCGATTGCATGGACATTTTTAAGAAGGCACTGACAGTCTGTAACGTATTCTTAAACACACAATTCAGTGTAAATCACTCATTCCAAGACGGTCTTTGATTAAACCTTCAACTCCAGTTTCAGACAAAACTTTTGTCATTTAGGATTTTTTAACTCTGTATGTCTGTGGATCAAACCATATAGAGTGATCGTTCAAACGAATGCTACCAGGAAGTATTTTCCTGTGGTGCTGTTTATCGTGCTGTGGATGAAATACTAAACATCGACCATTGAAGAGCCTCGTGCAAATGAAAGATTTTGCACTAATTGCCCGTGATATCGTTAGTACAGGGTGGTTCTAGCTTTTGAGTCTGTGGATGAAATCTCCGTGTGTCCATTCAAATGAAAACTACTGAGCAATACTGTAATTTCTAATGACGACGTTTGTGCTGTAAGCTGAAGTGGTTCTAACTTTCAAGGCAGTGGAGGAAATTCCAGAGAAAAAGCTTCTGGGTAGTCTGCCACTTGGTGTTGTTTATTATGCTGTATGGAGCGGTTCTTAGTTTTGAGTCTGTGGATGAAATCTTTTAATGCATTCTCGTCCCCAGAGCCCACGATCCTTTTGGTCTGCGCCAGGGATCGAGACCTCTGGCAGGGACCGAAGGACAGGTCTCAAAAACCGCTGATTGGTTTAAAGATATTACGTCAGAAGCGTCACGGAATTGTTACTGAGCATGCGTCTTGCTTTTTCACGCTTGAAAAATTCAATATGGCGGACGGGCTGTTGTTGTTTATGCACGGGAACTGCAATGTTATTTCACTTTGAACGGATGATCGAAGTTACGTTAGACAGTTTTTTAAACTGGAAATGATGTTTGAATGGAACCTTGACTTCAGTGGGTTTCAAAGAAGCCATTTTGGCCGCCGTACACTTCAGAAACTGAATATACTTATCGGCAGTCCAATTTTGGATCAAACTGCATCTTCTGACGGCGTTAAGGATTGATCTCGTTGTTTCATTAAAATTTTATCTTCCGTCAATACTTTGTCGTGGACAAGGCATGCAGAAGGGGGTGATCTCATGGTTGCAGGTCAGTAATCTATTGATGTACTATTTCATAACTGATCATCGTAAAACATACTGAATTCACTCGGTGGTTGTTATGTTTTCCTTTGCTGATCAAGTTTTTGCACATTTAATGTACGAGTATGTTGACGTGGAGTGCTGCTCTTTTAAAAACTGACAATTGCTTTAATGGCAAGAAGAGAGTGTTACCTGATGCTCAAATAATGCTATAAACCGTCTTCAAAAGTGCCCTTTTTTGACATCAGTTAAAAGCCTTTTGTGTTTGGAATTTTTGATACTTTAAGTCAACACTGTGATGCATAATTTTGTTAACTGACAAATGCTGCCTTATGTCGTGTGTTGAATTCTGAAGAAAGCAAATCAAATAATTATTTTGAATTTTGCTAATTGCAATTACTCAGTCTTTTTAGATCAGCAACACCGAAGATGTTTATTTGCTTTATTAATTGGTTAACAAATTTAATCAACACACTTGTTGATCAATACATGATGACAATTTTTATTAAGCTTTGCTTCTGCTCATTGATTTGTGTATTGTTAGCTTTTCCCATATACTTTGTTCCCATGAAAATCCATTCCATCTCTTTGTCAGCATTTTACTTGTTTTGCAATAAATTTATTTGTATACTTGAACCAGTATACAGCTCCACAATTTTCAAAGTAAAACCCTAGTATGATTGCTAATGGTGGATAAAATATTTATGCTTCAACTGGTTTTTGCA
Source organism: Siderastrea siderea (assembly GCA_964030785.1). Classification (NCBI taxonomy): domain Eukaryota; kingdom Metazoa; phylum Cnidaria; class Anthozoa; order Scleractinia; family Rhizangiidae; genus Siderastrea; species Siderastrea siderea. The sequence continues at coordinate 9,983,856 of OZ034976.1, forward strand.
TTTAGGACATATTCTAGTAATAGGAAACAACTGTATTAGTTTTTGGGCAAAAAACCTTTTGCAAATAGCTGGATCAGAGTGTTGATTGATGTTTACAGGGGAATTCCACTAATATGATCTCTGATCAATTGGCCTGATGTTAAATGATTAATTAAAAAATGGTTGTTGCATTCAGCAAGTATTTCAGTTAGAGAATAACTGGATGAGTTAATTTCTGGGCTTAAAAACAGGGCCGTAGCCAGGTCTTTTGTAAACGGGGGCACGAGCCTTGGTGGAGGGGTCTGGGGTATCCTCCCCCAGAAAATTTTCAAATTTGGAGGCTCCGAAATGCTATTTTCAGCACTTGTCATGAGATATGTCTCTGAAAAATCGACTTCGAATAAGTGTGAAAAGGCAGGTGTTTTCAGTGCTTACAACATTATTTCCGATTTCCTGGCCATGAAAATGGCAAACAAGTGCAAGTCACTACAATCAAAATAACTGAGTCTAAAGAAAACAAATCCTTTGAACAATGAAAATCCTCAGTCCACAAATCTGTCTGGCTCAACTGGTCCGGGGGGGGACAGCTGCCCCCCTTGCCCCCCCGGCTAGCTACGGCCCTGAAAAAGAAGTGTCATAAAATATTTGCAGGTAAAAAAGTGGTTGGTAAGACAGGGTTTCACCTTTACATTGTACTTTCAAGACCTGTGTGATCAAACCAGGTCATGTGGGCAAAATAGATTTAATCTATTTGCAGAATGTTTTTTAATGTGTAAATTTACTGAGTGCCAGCATCATGATACATTTCTTGCCAAGAAGTTTTTTAATCAATTGTACATGAAGTAAAATTTATGTTTTACATTTTTTTCTCCAGGTTATCACAGCTTTTGACTTCAGTGATATGTTCTTATCCAGCCTGTTAAGTTCTTGGTAGAAAGCAGAGAGTGGCAGCCATAAAAGTCACTAGTGTTCAATTCAAATATTTATTCTAATTGATCTTTCATATGTCTGTTTGCCCTACACTCTTTGGCTGTATAACCTTCTTCATTGATACTGAAACAGTCCAGTGAAGTGTACTGTTGTTTTGAGGTCTGTCTTGAGATAGACGCCTTTATAATGCTCCTGATGAAAGGTGGCGTGAAAAGCATGTATATAAAGACTTGAGAAATAAAGCCCAACATCTTTGTGCCTTTTTTCCATCTTGCAAGCCATCCTACATTAATTTTGTAGCCATCCTTTCTTTGGAAGGGAGTCAGAAGCAGTTGTGTGAGAGGGGCGTGAATGATGATTATAACCATTTTTATAAGTCTTTGCTCTATCTGCACTTTTCAGACACTACTCGTTTGAAGCATTGAACGTTGATTGATGCAGCATGTGCTCCTAATTAGTGAACTTAATTCTGAAGCAACTTACCTCAGTGTTTTGTGTTTCTAAACCATTTTTTTAAATTCAAATTTAAATTCTGTGTGATATCATTATTTTAGATTATTTGGTTAATATACTGCTCAACAATTTCGTTTTGCAATAGTGAAGTTCTTTCATTAATCACTCTTGAGGATTAGCCTAAAGTTGCTGAATTTTGATTCATCTGACAACTGCCAGCCTAGTTCTCTAAAAAACAAAGGATTGCACCTGTCTGCTGTTGGAATATAAATGAAGGGTTCGTCTGATACATTCCTAAATGTGTGTTTCCATTAATTTTTAACTAATAGGAGTTCTTCAAGATCCACCTCTATGTCACAAGCTAAAGAAGGTGGCTGCAGAAACAATGAGTACACTTGTATTGGCAAGGAAATGCACTTTGCTTTGCTATTATAATTTTACATTTTTGAGTATGTTTTAAATGAAGTTATGCTGCAATGACAATTTTGTTGCTAAGGGGGGTGTACTTTGTGTTTGGAAGATACTATTTTGTCCTGTTCCAGGTCTATTAAAATCACGGCATTTTCCATGAGTTTTCCACGTTTTATGCATTAATAAAATACATTTAGGTGTTTTTGGTATTTGTGCTGTTCGTGTATTCAGTAGCTCAGTTTCACAGATTTTTTTGTTCATGCTCCATCACAATTCCCATGACTGCCATCAGTGATAAAAACAGACGTTCTTGTTTGGTTGATTCCAGATGAAGTGATTTGAGATGGAATTATTCTAACATAGCATTCTCTGAAAAATATTCATTAGAAATCTTATCACTTAAAAATATTCAATGGGAAGCGATTTCAAGCTCTTTCACCAAAAATGCCAATTAACTTCAATATGTGGAGGTCGTTTATTTCCTATGCGAGGTGCTCTCGAAGGGAATACATTAACGGGTTAGAATTTAAGTTCACTTCGCTATTCTTCAGCCCTTTCACTCCCAGAGTTACAATCTCGAGATAGGTGTGACCACTGAAATAGAAGCTGGTTTATAAATTTGCTGATCCTGTGGTGCTGTTTGTTTTTCAGCACATCTATTGTGGAAAACATTCTTGTTTTTTCCGGCTTTGGAGCAGCCGTTGTTCTTTGGCGCATAACATTTTTGTGATGAACACACAAAGTGAAACTTGGTGTTAACTTGAGATGGGTTTTCCCCGTTTTGTTTCAAGTCACGTAAATGTTTTCAAGCCGCTGTCGGGGAATTTTCGCGGGCCTTGTCGGTGTCGGCCACAGCGCTACGAGAACGATTACAAGACAGTACAATAAACTCAAATTATAAAAGCAACCAAACTGTTCATTAGCATTTACGAAGAGACATACAATATTACTGCTTTAATACAACAGTCGTATATAAAGTAAATTACTGGAAATTACAATTTTGCAAAAGATCTCGTAAGATTCTTAAGGTAAGCTTAATTTCCTGTCGAGAAAACGAGTAAAGGGACGAATCAAGGTACTCACACGTTTCTCTTCGGAGTCCTATCTTATACTAGCCAGCTCTTACAGCGTCATAAAGGGTGGCTTCCTTTGCTCGATAATGATAATAAACCTTCGTACAGCATTTTCTCAAGACCATTTGAACGAAAAAAAAGTCATTTTTGATATTTCTTCGTGGAAGAAACGACGAGAACGTAGTCCAAATCTCAAGCTTATCCAGCGACTGCTGACCTTAACCAACACGAAAAACTAAGCCCACTTCTCTTTCGAGTAGTTGCAAACATTTTCACCAAAAGGAGCAAGAGAAATGGAATTATCATGTGGATAATGACTACCGATTTCTCTGAACTTACTCCTAGACAAACAAGAAGAGTTGTTCGTTTCACTGAGCCCATGTTTTTAACGAGAAGTTCTCCACGAGCAGACTGGCGGGACGCGAAACTACGTGGCAAAACCTTATTTGTCGTCCGCCATTTTGTAACATTGATGGCGGGAACAGCTCGCGCATGCTCAGCGGTTTTTGAGACCTGTCGGACCGAAGCAGTAAGTCCGCGAATCACGGACTTCCGGCTTTTGTGCGCAGCCTCAGAAATTTGAACAATAACGGTTACTATCGGTTACAAAAATGGGCAGCTATTGCACTTGCGCGTTACCTGGTCCCTGCCAGAGGTCTCGATCCCTGGCGCAGACCAAAGGGATCGTGGGCTCTGGGGACGAGAATGCTTTTAATGTGACTAATTCAAATGAAAGTTATTGAGCAGTACTTTTTAATTCTGTGATGTTGATAAAGGTAGTTTGGCGTCCGTGGACTTACTTAGCAGTTTCATTTGATTCTGTGTGACAAATGAAATTTGCTACTGCTACAAAATTCAAATTGCCTAGGTGATGATCTGAAAAAATGTTGGAAAAAGTGACTTGGATGGCTCCTTTTTAGATGCGATGCTAGCATTTAAATTCACAAAAAAATGCCAAATTATACTAGACAATTGGACACTGTTCGATAATAATTCCATTTTGTTAAGTTTTAAGGCCGACACACACTGGGGGACATGTCGCGGGGACATGAAGCGGGGAGATGTTGCACGACAGTTTTCCTCGTGTGGCATCCCCGTTTTTGCGAAGAAGTTCTGTTGTGGGGACAGAATTTTGTCCGCGCAACATGTTGCATGAAATTCAGCTGGTTTGAATTCGAGCTGTCATGAAGCGGGGACAAAATTACCCCAATTTTCCATGTCGCATCGTGTGCACTGCTCTTGCAAACTGTCCCCGCTACAAAAGAGTGAGAGCCAATAAAAACGCCCCATTGGCCATCCCATAAGTCATAATTCTGTTCCCGCAAGAGAACTTTTTCGCAAAAACGGGGATGTCACACGAGGAAAACTGTCGATGCAACGTGTCCCCGCTACATGCCCCCTCAAAATGTTCCCTACTGTGTTTGCCGGCTTGCGTACTGTCCCTGCAACATGCCTCCAATGCAGTGTCCCGACATGTCCTCGCAACATGTACCCTAGTGTGTACCGGCCTTTAGACATGGACATGAAAGCATTTGACATTGTTCATACTTTGTGGCTTATTTCAAACAGAAGATCAGCAGCTGTACCTCCTTGTGAAATTGAATTTTTAGCATTAAAATTGACTTTCTAATTAACTTTAGCTAGGTTGATGTCAAGTTGCAATCCGCGATAAGTTTTGTTATGATAAACTGTCGGTGCCAACTTAAAAAATTCCCAAACTTTTTCACCACGTCGACTTCAATGTTATCCAGCTACACGTTATTATCTGCACGTTGAGCGATCAATAGTACAAACGCTTTTTTAAAAGCTCTTCCTTTTCGACCGAAAAGATTCAATAAAAGGCCAATTAACATCAAGACAGCAAGAACAAATTTGTTGCAACATTTTTGCATGAAAATGAAATGCCTGAATTCAAACAGAGCAGTAAACTGAATATGTTATCGACCGATCGCTGAACGTTTGAATGGTGGCTGAGATTGAAACTTGTCACAAATTATCAGTTTACTTTTGACCTCAACCCAAGTACTGTCAATTTAGATATAGTATCAGACAATTAGCAGCAAGAATATTGAGCATTTCTACCAGATGAATCAACAATTATTATCTCGCATCCAGTTCAAGTCCTGAATTAATTTGGCGAATAGACACATTTGTAGCCTAGATCGACACACACTTCTACAAGATATATTCCCTTCAACATCTCCCAGCAGCAAGATCATTGCGCATTTCTTTAAAACGAAAACTTTTGATTCTAAAACACACTTAAAAATTTGTTCAGCCACCATTTTTGCTAAAGCTATATAAACAATTGAAGTTCTTATCTTTCCCGAGTGCTTTCCATATTGCCTTCATCTTTTCCAGATATAAATCTCCTTTAAACTCCACGAGTTTCTTCATTGGTTTTCCTGAAAATAGATAGGAATAATAAACCTAATAAGTTTAAATGCTCCATTTTTTAAATACATAAAAGGAAACTCTTATTTAACTTTCTAACTACTAAAGCACGTTAGACGTTTTTTTCAGCCGGACAACATTTCTCTAAACGTAGACTTTAAAATCTCCTTGAGTAATATTAACATCCAAGAATCTTCAAGCTAAAGATACTTCACTTTTGTGGCACAAATTAAATGTAGGACGTGTACACTTGCTTGAATTTGAATTTCACTGAGTTTAAGCGAAACTCATGAAATTATCAAACTACAACGAGCAAAGATTTTTACTCTTATTCTGTGAAAAAAGTTAAATAAATGTTTTTACAATGCAGCTAATAATATTTGGTTTGTTCACCTTTTGTCCAAGTTGTGTTTTTCGTCTCAGATTCTTTCACTTCGTTCCATCATCTCTAAGTTAAAAACAGAAAATAAGCAACACAAATGATCAGTTTTGGTGTTCAATTTTCAAACAGACTGAAGAAAAACTCGCAAACAATGTAGTAATGTTAAACACTAAGAAGTTTGAAGTTGAATTTAAAATTGAAGCGACACTCGTAAACCACGTGCTCGGGAGAACGTAGTTGAGCGACACTTGCTCCCTTCAAAAACATTTTAGGGGGATATTATTAAAATGTAGCTAACATTCACCTTTGGTTGAATTTGCTCTCTGTTTCAGGACTTTCAGACGTCTTCATACTTCTCTCGAAAGCAGAAACCAGTTATCAAACTAGGAGCCGTCTTCTCGCGACCACAGCCTGCGTGATTTGTGGCAAATTCTAGAAGTCATGAATATTGATTAGAAACAGAAGCCGATCGCTGAAAAACAAGTCAAATAAATAAAATAATCGGGAAGCGCATTTTTTGCACGTTTTACAGCCATCAAATCCAGAAGTGAGAAAAAAGGAAAAGGAATCACGTAACAACCTGACTGCATACGACATTTTTTTTTGCGAACGATGACTGGATTCGTTGGTGAGTGGATTCACTCCTGTTTCAGTCTTCATGTAATTCAGCTTTTTCGCACAAAACTACGTGTTTAATTCTTTTATTGGCGAAAAAATAACAAAGGTTATTTTTTTCTCAGTTTTTCCTTGGTTCCAACACGGAACGAAAACTATAAACAGTATTTTCGTTTTGACAAATTTTAAGTTATTATAATTAGCTAGTGTGCCTTCTCTTGTAAGGCCCTTTAATATGTCCTCCTGTTTAGGGTCTGTGGGGGTTCAAGGATCCCAATAAACTCCAATCTTCTTTTTTAAGCCCCCTTTTGCTGTGTCCCTTCCTGTTTAGGACATGTGTGGTTCCGAAGGAGCTCGCGGCGAAACTAAACTCAGGCAAGCACTCGCCGGCTAGAAACCACTCAGCTACTGCAAGTGTTTTCTACATTTCTGTCGTGTTTTCGGACGCGAGTCGTGAGTCTTCAGGTACCGGAGCACATTGTCCTTCTTTTTTTTGTGAGACATTGTAATTTAGTTCTATTTTGGAGTTGAATTGTTTTCTGTCTTTTATTTCCTTATGTTTTGCGTCATTCGTTCTCCGGTACTCACAGAAGGAACCCGAGTCGTGTTTTATGAGAATATAACACAAGGTTTTGACTTCGTATTTTGTCAATTTAAGGTCGAATATGGACTTCTACGTATACAAAATGACAATTAAATCGGTTGCATAGAATAATGGTTGCCTTTTCTTTTTTTGGATCTATTAACTACAAATTTGAGTCTTTTTGGTCGGTTTAATCATTTAGTTTATACTGTTATAAACAACTGACGTAAAGATACAAGCCAACGCCGTGCACCGTGACTGGCCTCCAGGCAGATTCCCAACTGAAACGTAAGCCCGTCTGCTCGATTATTTGGTGACGCATGTCAGGAGGTTAGATAGAGTATAACAAATATTAGACTTTGGAATTAACAACTGAGTTGATAAGGTAAATTGGCCTTGATAAGGTAATTATAAATTGGCCATGGTAAAGAAATTCATGATCAAAGCTAGCGTTTCGAGCGTTAGCCCTTCGTCAGAGCGAATCTTGTAACTCAATTGATAAATCCAAGTTTTGTGTTTCACTTCCTCACCGACGCAGCACCACAGTTTCTTTAGAAACTAACCGCCTTGTTTGTTTGCATAACAAACAATACATATAACTCTAGTGCCGGGAGGTCCTTAATCGTTTTAACCTGCTCGCTTTGCAGTAACGTTAAGTAAAATGGCCTTCCTTACCTTGAATGCCGACGAGATTTTACTGATCTGCCCCCTTCATATAGCAAACTGTTTCAAAAGTGGAACGTCCATGGCTTCTCACAAGAGACAAAGACTACACTCCTCTTACAATTTGGTGGGGAAAATAGAGTGCCTTGGGTCACGTGATAACCACAGGACACCCCCCCCCCCCCCGCCCCCAACCGTGGAAAATGAAAAAACGAAGAAACTAACCGAAAATGAAAAAAAGTCAAAAAGCTGATTTTTGGAGATAAACCTTTTTTTTACAATACTTTAATTAAAGTTAAAATACAGAAAAGAAATTAAAAGTCAGTGCAAATTTTCGATCATTGATTAATGTTACGTTATTTCGCTATTTTCAAAATAAACTTAAGTAAAATACGCAGAAGTTGATTTTTCCATTTCAGTGAGGAAAATGAAAAATTGAATTGGCCGAACCGTGCACGGACCAAGGGCGCGTTTCTTGAAAGTCGCGAATTTTTTTGGGCCCCGAAAAGCCATTTGTAAAATTATGAACTACTCATTCTACAATTAGCTTTTTTTTATCAGGTCTCTAAGATAACAAATGTTAAACGTGTAGCAAAGTTTCATGCTTACAAGCTTCTTTGTTTTCAAGGCAGAGAGCCAGTGAATTAATCGGCTCGAACAGTCACGGGACTTTCGAGAAACGCACGCCAGGTTCCTTTTAAAGTCATTAACGATTTTCTATTGTTTCAATCATCATATATAGTTAACACCATGAAAAGAGGAAATTGCTGGCCAATTGAACATACGTTAGAAGTTGCGTGGAAAGGTGAATATTTTGCGCAAGTATTGAAGCTAGAGCTCTTACAGAAACGGAGAATATTGCCTTTGATGATGAGCAAAACTTAACCCGATTTCCAAAAATCGATGAAGTCCTTCTAAGCTCATTAAACAACTCCGTGTAAAACGGAATTTGGAACTCGAGGTCATCTTGGAAATAGAATCAGAACAGGTACAATAAACAGTTTCACACTGATTCCTTGATTTAAGTTAAACATTTTATTTTCACTTTCTGAACTAAAATTAGCTTTATAGTTTTCTAAGAAAACTAATAAAAACAATAATAACAAAAGGCCTTTTGCGCTCTGACGACACTATAGCCACTAAAAATCGCTTTTCTGTGCTAGGTTAAGGACGGTGCTTCCTTTTGTTACTGCGCATACGTTGTGCGCATCTCGGGGTATTCGGGTTTCTTAAGGAATTTCCCCACTAATACAACAATATTTTTGTGCGGTTTAAAACCGTGTGGAAAAAGCAGATCTTAGCAAGGATTATTGGAATCAGTCCAAAAAGAAAATTGGGGGTAACCACGCATTTTTCAGAGATAAATCTAATCAAGGAAATAATACCTGACATTGAAAGGAAATCAACCTCAGAAAGCATTAAACTTCTCATGAACTCTAACGACTATCGTGTAAATAAGCTAGTAATGAAGTTTATTTCCTTGCGTATGAATATACGTGATACATTGTTATTATCAAGTGAAAATGATGTAACTTAAGTTCATTAGAGTATAGTATTAGAGTACTATTAGTCTTGTTTTGTTATTAATTACTATAAATATGCTTTTGCACAGTACTGTAAAATCTTGCGGTCACGCAAGTAAAGCAATTTACTACTACTACTACTACTACTACTACTACTACTACTACTGCTATTACTACTACTACTACGACTACTGCTGCTGCTGCTGCTGTTGCTACTACTACTATCAACACTGTACAACTACCACTATCCCATCTACCACAACTAGCCGCTACCACTGCCACCTCAATTACTTTTCTACCTTCCAATTCTGTAACTATTTCGGCGGATTCTGGTAATATTGCAGAGCAAAGTAAATGCATCCCGGCTTTTCTAAAATATTGATCTTCAGTGGAATTTTACCATCCCTTACATATTTTTAGGAGCTCTCCCTCTATTTTATGTTACCATTATGTAATAATATTTTTTATATAGAACACTATGTGCATCTCTATTTTCATTTGCGATTAACTTAAGATGTAATTAATACTCAGTTAAGGTCGCGGGTGAGAGACTAGATCATCAGTATTCATTTATTTAAAGCTTATGCACGAAGTGCGACGAATGATAGCGACATTGCGCGAAATATTCATGAGTGAGCTCTACAGTATAAAATCTTTGGTTTATGCATCAATGATTGCTCGTGCGTTTAATCGTGTGGCAGGAAACATTGCGCATTTTAAGTATTGTGAAATAAAAATTTTCATAATAACAATAATAATAAATTCGTTGAGCGCTCGCTTGTTGTATCTGTACCGTTCTTTTTATTCTTTATCTGTTAGTTGAAACGTTAATTGCAACTTTTTAGAATTTTTGCCAGCAAAACAAATCGAAAAAAAATTCTGTTTCTATCTCTATCTCGAATATTTATCAACATCACCAACTTTGTGTCCAATATTTATTAACATCTGGGTCTTTCGTAAGTGGAACTCCGTGAAGTTTTTTCTGTGTATATATAAACTGCTCCACAGACTAGAAAATAATAAAAGAGTTCGATTTCGTCGTTCTTTTTGGTTTTAGTGTTTAATTCTACGTTTAAGCGGACAAATCCGCTTTGAAAATTTCGATAGTAAAATTCTCGTTCTATTTTGTGTGTGGTATAACTGTTAATTGGTTCAGCACCAATTCTTTTTTCTTTCGTTTATTTTCGACGGAAAACAAAAGATTTTTTTAGATTGCATGCAACCTATTGTTTGTTTCTGGAGTGTTAACAATAGCTTCTTAATTTTTATATCCATAATTTGCATAATAAAATATTCTTGGATTGAACACTCGTGTTTCTTCGATAAGTCTTCGGAAGCCCTAAAACCACCAATGTTGTGTCCAAGAATACAGCGCGGATATAAAATTTCCTGAACTGACACAGCAGACAGGTAAAATAGGTGTGTTGTAGGTTGTCACAACAGAAGCACTTTTTTAAAACAGGCTTTTTAACAGAAGTTTTAAGTCTTCAAATTTAAACAAGGACGATTTTACTAATTTAAAGGCTTATAACTTTCAGTGGAACTTGAAATCACAAAATCGGCTTCTGTTGTGACACAATAGAGGTTTTAACTGATCAATTAGTGGCAAAATCAAGAAGCGTTGTCTTCTCCACGAGGAGAAAACTCGGACACGGAGTAGCGTTTTACCAAATCTTAACTTTGGACGCTCAAAGAATCGCAAAGAAACGTAATTTATCAAAGGGAAAACAACCTTGTTGCACTTCCAACATTCCTCAAGCCCTCTATTAAGTTTCAACGAAATCGGCTCCGAAACGATCAAGATCTAAAGTTTTTTAACGTAAGACTTCCACCAAAATTTTGCCTTATAAATTTATTCATGAGCAGCTTGTCACCCGCGGCCTTAACGCAAATGAAGACATGTCTAACTTTTCACACTAAAGCACTAGACAATAAGCTTGTGCTTAACGCAAGCCAGAAAAATTAAACCTCTCAATCTAAATATGTCTCAGAAGGATTGGAAAATGAAAGTAGATACAAAAGTGAAATCGCTATCACTTGTTCCGTTTAAAGAACTACACTTACATTTTCGGTAACGACATGTAACCTAAAAAATGTAACAAGAATACATACAATGAAAGCTGTTGAGCGGTATTTTCCTGTGGCACTGTTTATTATGCCAAAAAGGGGATTCTTAAGTCTGAGTTTGTGGATGAAATCCTGAAGTGTGACCAATTCAAATTAAAGCTACTGAACAGTACCGTCCTGTGGTGCTGTTTAGTATGTGGTACAAGGTGGTTCTTACTTTCGAGTCTGTGGATGAAATCCTAAAGTGTGACCACTCAAATGAAAGCTACTGAGCAGTACTTTCCTATGGTGCTGTTTATTATGCTGTACAAGGTGGGTCTAAAACTTTTGAGTCCGTGGATGAAATTCCACAGTGTAACCACTCAAATGAAAGCTACTGAGCAGTACTTTCCTGTGTCACCTGTTTATTATGCCAAAATGGTGTGGTTCTTACGTTCGAGGCTCTGGATGAAATCCTAATGTTACCATTCAATGTTTATTATGATATGAAGGTGGCTTTAACGTTTGAGTCTGTGGATAAAATCCTAGTTGCGTAACCATTTCAATCAACCCCTAGGTGGTTTAAACTTATGAGTCTGTGGAAAAATCTTTAAGTGCGAACGGACTTTCCAACGGCACAGTCAGTTCGTTTTTAATATTTTGCGTTATTATTGTTTTGTTTTTTTTTGGGGGGGGGGGAGGGGGATTTTTTGGCTCTTGTGAGTAAAAAGGTCAAAATCGTAACCGTTGAAAGGTTTTCATAGTAAGTTTAAACACAGGTAACCCAAGCTCACTATGAGAGGAGCGCATATATTAACCTGTTCTATTTTGCTTATATTATGACCTCGACAAAATATAAGAGTTTGTATGAAAAATGCAGCAAATAGGCTTTAATTGCCATAAATGCGAAATAATTCACAATAATAAATAGTAAACCTTCTTTTTGTTTTATATTACTTGCTATTTAATGGCCTTTTGGGGTGATGTGAAGCGTTTGAACGAGAATAAGCGTCCTTGATTATTTGCACCTAACACTTATTAAGCGAAGCTAAAGGTATCACACTGTTGGCCGTCACGTGACTGATTCAAAGATTTTTATTTGCTGTAAATCTCGAATTTTGGCACCTCTCTCCAAAATTCTTTAAGAGACCAATGGCTTATATCGTAACAAATTACATGCGAAATTTAAAAATTGCACGTGAAGCGTGCGAAATACAGAACTTGTGACTTACGCCAGTTTTAGCACCTTGACCTTACCGGGAAAAACCACACTTGGTTAAATAAACTCAACAACAAAAAACATTTACTTTTGTAATTTTATCTTGGACACTAAAAAAGCTAAACGGAGGTTTTTTTTTTTGACACCCTCTGATAGTATTAAAGGTTGATATTCGAAATGTCATTATGTGTAGCACGTAAGTAATTTCGATTTTTTTTTTCAGTATTATCATCAAGGGTTTTTTAAAAGTTTTAAAAGTAAAAAGTAATCGGCCGTTTCGACCACGCTTCACGTGCGACTTTCAAATATCGCAAGTAATTTGTCAAATACACCTCCAATACACGGGATATTGTTGTTCTGAGCGCCTATTGTGCAAGTCTTCCAATGAAAAGAGATCAGAAATTTGCATTCGCGAACAGTTCGTCACACGGATGGTTCGCTGTGGTGGAGAGATTGAAAATGGCGATTTTGATAAGGGAAAGAACAGTAATGTTGGACTTTTTTGGTATGTATTTGTTGTTACGATATAAGCCATTGGTCTCTTAAAGAATTTTGGAGAAAGGTGCCAAAATTCAAGATTTACAGCAAATAAATATATTTGAATCGGTCACGTGACGGCCAACAGTGTGTTACCTTTCTCTTCGCTTATAAGGTTTACCATTTATCATTGTGAATTATTTCGCATTGATGGCAACTAAAGCGTATTTGCTGCATTTTTCATACAAACTGTTATGTTTTGTCGAGGTCATAATATAAGCAAAATAGAACAGGTTAATATATGCGTTCCTCTTATAGTGAGCTTGGGCTACCTGTGGTTTAAATTGTCATCACTGCTGCGGGGCTCTCACGTCGGCTACGGAGGTGCGGGGCAGGCTTAGAGCAATCCCAGAACGCCCCTTACCTGAGCACCTTACAAACGCGTGCCTCATCTCACCGCTCAAGAGCAAATACATAAATGGGTGAAGCAAACCACGTGACTGGTACAAGAAAGTGAGAACAATCACCGTCTTGTAATCCACAAAGCTCCAGTGAACAACAAACATTGCTTCCACGATGGTGATGGCGGTCCACAAGATGAGGTAGAGAAGAAATAACGCGCAGGAGATGTACAACACCTGTTTAAATTAAACATCAAAAAACAAAAAAATTAAAACACTAGAATTTTCGGGTTAATTAAAGTATTGCAACGATTAATTAAAAGCTTTATTTAATAAATAACAAAATTAATTGGTAATTAAATATTGATACGACGTATAAGGTAGTCCTAAAGTTTAGAATGTGTGCACGAAGTGCTAAAGTGTGCCTATTTCGGGAAAGCTGTATATAATGTAGGTGATACAGAATGGTTTAAACTTTTGAGTCTGCTCATAGATTCTCTAATTGTGATCATTCAAATAGAAGCTATAATGAGCAGTACTTTCAAGTGGTACTGTTTGTTAAACTGTACCAGGTAGATAAATTCCTAAAGTGTGAGCTAGTATTTTAATTTGTTCCTTTAAGCCCCAAGAGTGACAAGCATCTAATTTCTCATTACAATATCACTAGTTGATTAAAAAGCAGGTCATGAGCATAAAGAAAATTATCACCAGTCATGAAATTTGTTGATGTTTAATCAACTTCTCCCAACTAGTAACATAAGAAACATGTCGAGAACAGTGAGGAGAATATGCATGCGGATATTGGGGCCTCAAGGGTTAAAATCTTACCTCGAGGTTGAGGAAGTGAGTTCCTCCTCTGCTGGAGCCCATCATGGTCGGAGTCGGTGGCGGCAGCCCTGGCTGGTTGTTATTCAGCTGCATGCTGGGTCCAGCTGGGGCAGGATGGATGGCGCTTTTCTTCTTCAGGACGATGAACACTATCGCCAGTACAGTGAAGGTGACAGCTGGGCTCAGAGTGATGATCGTATGGAAGGCGGAGTAAGTTAAGGCAGCGATGTTGCCTAATAAAAAAAATCACGCTAAATAAAGGATTTTCCGCTTTATTTGAAATGGAGGATTATTGAGTATTCCAACATCATAAGGCGCGGTCTGAGTTAATTGTTCCGTACTGATTTTGTATGATCCTATGTTAACCACCTGTATGGCGACACATTATACTCCATTCTCTTTATTTTACAATAAATATAGATGTATTCAAACTTTCTTGTTTCCCTAATAATGTTAGTGTGCGCCAGTTCGTAGCCACTGACGTGCTAATGGGGTAAAGGCAGCCTAGTAATCAGGTGTTCTCTTCTCGTTCACATCACTTGGCGCGAAATTTCTTGACATCACTGACTGGTGACTTATTTGGTGACGTCATGACATGTCGCACCCAGTCGACTGAGCGGGAGGAGAATGCCTGGTTACTTGGCTTTGGGTAAAAGTTAATAGCCAAGTGCAGTTAACCTGCGTGGTAGACACCAATTGCGGAGGAAAGGGGGTATATATTATTGACCTCATTTCAGTACAGGTGCTGTCTACGTAAAAGTCAATTTCGTCACAATTTGAGGATAAAACGCGTGCAATTTTGCATGTAAACACGACATAAAGTTATGTGCCTTATGTAAACATGGAATGACGTTATGTAAGATTTGTTTAAATTTAGTTTTCAAAGAAAAGGCGGCTTTGTCCCATCACTTCAGGAAGTTTGGGTAAATAGTTTTAGAATCCTTGGCCTATGGCTCATTTCAACAAAAGATTTACGCTGTAAATGATTTGAACCCAGGAGTCATATCATAAGTCGGTAAAGTATAAACTTCCGGGTGAGTGTAGTCCTGAGAGGGACTGTTTGTGGTGACATTGACTGACGTGAGCGGAAGTCATCATCAGACTCATCTTCAGCGGACAGCTTGACTCTGACGATGACTTCCGCTCAGGTTGTCGAAACGTCAGTCAATGTCACCTCAAACAGTCCTTCTCAGGACTACACTCACTCGGACGATCATACGTTACCGACCTATGATAAGATTTAGACTCCCCTCAAAGACCTTCTCGTGTCTGCACCTGGTTTTGCAAGCATGCGCAATATTGAAATGATATGCAAAAGGGAATTTACCTTCCTCCCACGACATCCAGCACGTTCCTTCGAAGCTAGCATACGCTCCCCACACGCCGGGATTCAAGGGAGGAGATGCCAAAAAGCCGGCGCCAAACCAAATGGTAAACAGCAGGAGGCGGACGACAGGCTTGTTCACAAAGAACATGGAGTAGGCACTCGCAGACACGGTGTACAGAAAGCGGCTTGCCGCAATGGCGGTGACTGTTCCAAGGAACACTGTTGCCAAGGTGTTGTGGAAGAACCCTTGGATGCGACATACGAAAGGCAGCAGGCCCAGTCCTACAAAAAAGGTTTTATGTTTAAGTATCTTATTTTATTTCTTTTCTTTTTGTGTTAATCTTCGTCATCTTCATAGTAATCACTATCCCCATTGTCCCTGTCATCATCATCGTTATCGTCATCATCATCATTAGCAGTAGGAGCACCACCGTCTTGGTCATCATCGAATCATTGTCATCATTGTCATTGTTATCTCATTGTATGTCATAGCCGTCTTTATCCACAATGTCGTCGTCTCTTTGTGCATGGGTTGTTAACGTTATTGTCATGATCATTACAAAAGTAAAACCACCATGGAGTTTATCATTATCATCATCATCTTCATTGGAATCTACGTCATGATCATGCATCAACGTCATCACCATCATCGTTGTCGTTATCATCATCATCACCATCATCATCATTTCAGTCGGTTTGACCATCTGTTGTTCCTTCTCATAATTTTGTAACCATTTCTAGGGTAGGATGGCATATGAATTGGTTTCGCACGTGGGTTGAGTTTGTTGGTTGTTCTAGTTTTGGCAATGAAGAGTTTTTTCCGGGTCTCTACATAAAATCCAGCATTTAAAAGTTCTAAACCAAGAGTCTCTAACCAGTAACAAACACTTATCACTACGTTCGTTAAATAAAGTCAGTTTAAGGTTAAACCTCACCAAAATGATCAACAAGAATCCCAGCAGCCCAAGGACCTGACGTGACTACCGCGTTGATGATATCGATCATCATAAAGTTCTGTATGAACATGTACGGCACGGCCTTGAGTCTGACAGAGGTAAATATCACCATGCCAAGATTGATGGCAAATGTCAGTGCCCCGATGCAGGCAACGGCTTCAAGTTGCCCCATGATTTCCTCCCGGCTCTGTGCCGGTCTGTACGGTGGAAGTGTCGTCGGGATGGTTCTACTGCTCCCGGTTGTGTTTGTGATGTTTGAGAAGTTTTTGGAGGTGAAGGTCGAGTTAACTTGCGCATTCCCCATGGTTGCTGTTTCACTCTGCTTTTGGGAACTACGATGAAAAGGATATAGAGATCTGACTGGCTATACTTTAATTGACATGCGATAAATAGACCCTTCCACGGTTTTTCAACTTTTCACATGGACCAGTTAGCGAAAATCCATTGACACCGCTAAAAAGAGCACCTTAAAATTAGCGAAGTTGTGAAATCTGAGAGTGATAGGATGAAAACTAACAAAGATGTGGCTCCGCAAAGTCGCAGTATTTTATAGACGTTTGTATGGTGCCGGGGGGCAAGTTTGCTGTAAACTGTTCTGTGCCAAACACAAATCTGATTGGCTTATTTGCCAATGGCTGTTGCGTGATAGAATAGGACTGTAAAATTTACTTACAACTACAACCTAAATATACTAAATATCGCGTTGTTTTCTGTTGTTTTCTGGTGATCATTAATATGTCTACTAAAATAGCGCCCTGTTGACTACTCAATTGTGAAAACTCGGCGTTTTAGTTTAATTGGTTAAACGTGGTCGATAATTCTCGCAAATACGCCTGGGGTACTCCCTTATATAAGCCAGATCCAAAGGGTAGGGATTGCGAGCTGTTTTAGTCTAAAATAGGGTATGGATTTTGACGGTTTGGTCTGATTAGGGTTATTGATCGATCTGGTCTGGAATTGGGTATGGTTTTTAGAAGAAGCTACTTTTCACTTTCTCATCGCGTGAGAAGTGGAAGCAGTTCTTGGGCAGGTCTGAAATTCAGGTATTGAATTTTGGGTCAGGTCTGAAATAGGGTAGGGAAAACCACATTTTTTGGTCTGAAATAGGGTAAGGGCTTGAAGGAGCGCGCAGCACACCCCCACCCAAATTTTCTGAGAGTATCCCCCCGGGGTAAAAACATCCCAGAAACTCAACATTGCCAGGCGAGAGCGTATCGTGCCATGTTGAATGTCTGACAAAAATGATTCAAGACATTGAACAGTATTTAAAGGAATAAAGTGGGGATCTTTCCCGTAAAACAAAGGATTCAACTTAAAATATGAATCTAATCGATGATTTGCTGTCCAAGAAGAGTTATACGACAGATTTTCCTGCCGGTTTGACGAGAAAATGAACGGTTAAATTTGAGACGGGGCACTTTTTGTTCACCGGACTGATATTAGAAAATGGCTGTTACATTAGACGAGTTAACCGTCTAAGACGGATGTTAAATGACAAAAGGAGATGTTAAGGCGTTTGTAATACTGATTTCTCATCCAGCAAGACATAAAATCGTTCATAATTTCTTGAGCAACAAGACCTTCACGTTTTGAACCGAGTATCAAACTTGACTGACAGTGTCCTTGATTTTATTACGAAAATAAAACCTATTATGATTACTGCAAGTGTTTTGCGTTAATTAAAAGTTTAGCTCGTACAGTTTTATTTGAAAGGCCACGATCGATGCAGCAGTATTTCAAGGGAACTGGCCGGTTCCCCATTTTATCTCAACGAAAAATACGGCAATTTGCCTCTATTTATTATTTTTTTACCCGCGTTTCCGAATCACAAGGATTTCTGGATTCGCCACTGATCCTTAATGAACATAAGAGGCGATAACACTTAACTGCCACTAAAAGGGAAAACCCAAGGGTTCAACAGAATAAGCCAAGAAACACCGGGCAGAGAAGGCCAACATTAGATTCCAAAATGGACAGCCACTCTTAGGTACTCTCCCAGTAGCACATGAGACGTACGAGTTTTATGAACTTCTGGAAGAGGATTAGGAGATTTCTCAACAGAAATCAAGGCCAGAAGCATAGTAAACGCCCTATTT
Source organism: Siderastrea siderea (assembly GCA_964030785.1). Classification (NCBI taxonomy): domain Eukaryota; kingdom Metazoa; phylum Cnidaria; class Anthozoa; order Scleractinia; family Rhizangiidae; genus Siderastrea; species Siderastrea siderea. Next base: position 10,002,212 of record OZ034976.1, read on the forward strand.
TCTCTTGGAGAAAGTTGGGCTTAGTAAATATAGTTACGTGTATTTGAAATGGCTAACGTTTCGGAAAGGCTATCTTTTTCGTGGTATTATGAACTGCTTTGAGCGACCGCCGTTATTATATTTGCGTTCGTCTGTCGCATTTAGCTAGAGTGCGTGGAAACGATGAAGCCGCAGACCGGATTGCCGAAAAGTCGGATATTTCAAATACGCTAAAAAAAACGTCTTATTGAACAATCATCATTCATTTAACAAATCCGAGAGAGGGACCCACTTGTATTTTAATTTAATCGTTTTTGTGCCTAATCGTGGAAAATAGAACAATGACCTAAGGATTTATTCTACACGCGATGCATTTTAATTGGAGTCATTCAACGCTGCCTAGAAGACAGGGAATAAAAGACACCGCAAAATCCTTTATGTAAACTGTGGGATCCAAATCTAATCAAAATTAAATCTGCAATAACCTTGCGGAGGGTTATTGAGCTATTGAGCTTTGTGTTTTGTACTTGACAGGATATTATTTCTAACAATTCTGAAGTTCAAAATAAAAAAAAAAACCTTTCCATTTCGAAAGGCTGAAAAAAGAAGCCTTCAGATAAAGTAAAGAATTGTTCAATCGCTTTCATTTAAGTGGTGACACTTTAGGATTTCATCCACAGATTCAAAAGTTAGAACCACATTGTACAGCAAAATAAACATCACCACTGGAAAGTGCTGCTCAGTAGCTTTCATTTGGGTGATCACACTTTACGATTTCATCCACAGACTCAAAAGTTAGAACCACCTTGTACAACGTAATAAACAGTACCACAGTAAAGTCCTCTCAGTAGCTTTCATTTGAACATTGGTCAGACTTAATGAGTTCATCCACAGACTCGAAAGTTAGAACCAACTTTTGCAGCACAATAGACCGTACTACAGGAAAGTACTGCCCATAGCTTTCATTAGAAAGGGATCACATGTCAGGATTTTGTTCATTATAACAAAAGTTATAAATACCTTAAACATGGTATTAAACAGTGTAATACCATTTAGTAGCTTTCATTAATATTTTTCTTACTAAGTAGTTTTGTCAGATATTTATGACAGAGTCACGATGCATGTCTAGGCGTTACGTTGATTGTACGAAATGAAATATTTACATATTTTCCTTAAAACATCATGTTGAATAGAAAGCTTAGACCTCCCGTGCTAAAAAAGCTATTAATTTCTAAGCTACCTCATTCTTACTGTCGCAATTTTCGCGTTTTGGAAAACTAGCGAAAAAAAAAGGGTGCGCGAAAATTAAACACACGAAATTTAGTACTGATATTACAAAAGAAAAAAGACATGAAGTTTAGATGTTGTGAGCCACGGGCTTGTTAGTAATGGTTCTGAGTTAAAACTGTTTCTTGTCGTCCTCGAAAAAAAAATATTTTTCTGGTTTTGTTTTCGACTAGCACTCTTCCTCCAATTTACTGTTTTCCAGTACCTTCAGAAAGTGATTTCTTTTACTCTGTACAGTTATTTTGTGAAAATTCTCTTTCCGTGAATCAGGGTTTGGGAGACTAAAGCAATGGCAAAACCACGAATCTAAATACACTTTTGTCCGCCTTTTTCCTGAAATCGCGAAAATTAGTACTCGCGAAATACAGCTCCCGAATTTTCGCGAATTCAAATACAAGCAAAAATTCGTAAAAATAAGGTAGGTTGTGACAAATATGCTGCTCAATTGATAGTTGGCTGGCAAGGAATAGTGAAAAATTACCCCGCCGTGCTTATCTCTCCCTGCGTGGCTTCAAAATAGAGAGAAAAATTCACGAACCGAAAACAAAAAGTGCTTTCTACTTTTAAGGGTGCGGTCGTGAAATTTGGCTAACAGGCGGCTTAAAGTCATATTTATTCGTTTTGGAGAGTATTAAAACAATTTCAGGTTGAAAAATTAATTTTAGGAGTCAATTTACAGTTTTGATTATCAGTTTGCGTTTTGGAAACATTATGCATCTTGAGATATTTATGCAAAGAAAATTTCTTGTGCTAGAATTTAACCATTTCTGACACAAAAAATAGAAATACCAGCTGCAAAGAAATCGATAAGTAGACAATTCGTATTGATTTCTAGCAATATAAATCTTAGTTTTTTTCCACAAACTTCTTTCGAGTCATGGTCAGGTCTTTCCCATCATCAATTACTTACAATTACACTAATGGATCATAATTTTGGCTTTTTTCCTGGTCCTAAACAACAATAATTTCATATGATTTCGTTGGCAATATCTCGATTTCTTACCGCAATAAAATTTTACACGTGACGAAAAATATTTTCTATACTGAGCTTAAACAAAACAAAAGGCTTACCTTTCTTGAAATTTGCTTGAAGTTTTTGGATCTGTGCTTTTCAAAATATTTTTACTACATGCTCACTTGAAAGCAAGAAATAAACGTTGAAATTTCGTCAATCTGCAGCCGTATCTTTAGTGGTCGTCGGAAGCAAATTGCCCTGATAGTTTACAGCTTGTAAGAAAAAAGTGAAACTAATAAGATAAAATCCCAGTGTTCTATACTGCTTTGTGTTTGCTTTTCCGTTCCCATAGGAACAGTGTATCCTGCAAAGACCATTGATGTAGAGAGAAAAATCACATACACACCGCTTTTTTTCTTCTGTGTGGTGGTCAAATCACTTTCATTAAAAAAGTGAAAAAAATTTTTAATTGAATTTTTAAGGACTACAAAGGGTGTTTTCGAATTACCTTTGCCTCCTTTTCAAATCGAGGCTCAGATGGAAATTTGAACAACATGAGATTGAGCAGGTGACTAAAACTCGGCTTATTCATAAGAAACATTTCGCACTTAAGCCTTGGTCTGAAACGGAGGCTAAGATATCAACTATTGTCTGCCAACTTTTATTGCTTATAAACAATTTTTCCAGCTCTAACAATATCAATTGTCAGAATGATACTCGTTTTAAGTTTCAAAATGTTTGAAATGTTTCAAATTCTAAATCGGTCTTATGATATTTACGTCTGAGTTTATAATTGTGACCATTCATATGAAAACTTTTCAGATTTGCCTCCTTTTGGTTTGCCTTTCATCATTTTGCAAAATAACGTTTTAAAATTAATTTTTAGGTTTTCAACTAGTGCCCTCTTGGGGTGAAAATAATTTGGCGTGCCTTTTATTCGGTAAAGACTAAAGTACACTAAACAAAGACTTGATGTTACTTGCAAAAACATACCGAAAATACAAAGAAAATCTCTTCGAACAGCAGATGTTTGAAATCTTAGAACCACCAAGTAATTTAAAGTTGAAATGCTTATTAATTTTAATTTAACTTTTGGACTTCCAGATGTTAGGATTGTGTTGGGAATCAATACAAGACAAAAAGTTGATTTTCCTTTGCAAAGCCGGGGAGGAAAAAGAAGAAAGTTTTAATTGAAATTCCTTTTCGAGTTTCAATTACTTTTTCACACAAAGAACAGTTTACTTTTCATCTTTTTGAAAGAAGATCTCTATAAAAATATCGCAAGGGACATCTTTTGTCCAAGCTGGTATACGTTTAATTCGTTTTTCTCTATGACTGAGACCCAATGACAAGCAGGATAGCTTCTGTAAAGGAAAACTGATATAACATTCTCCAATATAAAGGATTGCACCCGGTTGGCCTCGAAAATAGTGAAGAAAAAATTATTCACTTGAATATGGGAGGAAGCTTATTCCTTTCCTGTGCTCACATTCTAGACGTTCGCGCAATCCTTATGTGTGTTTTTTTAAAGTCCTGTTTCCCTTTCTTTTTACTTTGTCCAAGCTGGTTAAAATTTCTTATTTCTAGATGTAGTCTTTCTCAGTATCAGCGCACGAATCAGCTAAAAGAAAAAAAATGAATAACGAAAATATGGACGAATACACAGTGAAGCGTTAACAGGGAAGAGTCACATACTAAATTAATGGCGAGTACCATTGCCATATTTCTCTCATTTTTTTCAGAAATGAGGAAGCATTGTTGTAAGAAAAAAAAAGAAATCTGATTGTTTCCTTTGCTGTTTGTGCGTATATATTGGCTGATATTGGCTGTTGCGAGTTCGGATTTTTGTTTTAATGGTTGGCACAATGACAAAATATGTTTGATAACAGATATCTTCCACTTAATCAACACTTGTTAAGGTGCAAAAGGCACTACGATAGGCACTAAGAACTGTTGCTTTCAATTTGTTTTCGAATCATTACACTGATCTGCTGATTATAAAATCGTTTTTATTGGTAGTTGATTTCTTCGTGCAACCGCTGATCAGTGTTTTTTTTTCGGATAAGCTTTGAAATTCATCTGAATCAAGCTCGATGGCAGCGACCAAGCTGGTTTGGTTACAGATATGCAACATTCGAGCGACTGGAACCGTCGAAACGTTAACATTTAGGGACGCACCATTAGAAAAGTTATAGGGGGTGGGTAGCGAATTCTCGAGCTGCACGGATTTTTTTTGTTAACATTTTCCGCCCTTTTCTTTGCAGGAATATTTTTTCCATATGCAAGAACTTTTTTCTGAGCTACTTGCTGTGCATGATTTTTAAATTCGATTCTCTTTTTTTTTTGTTCTTCGCCCCCCCCCCCCCTCCTTCCCCACAACTTTTCTAATGGTCGGTCCCTTAGTAAGATTACTTCCCTCAAGGTAGCAATCTAATTGAACTCCTCTTACCAGTCCCCCGCTAATGAGTGAAACAATTTTGGTTACCGCAAGACATTGTTATGAACACTGGGGAGACAGACAGGTAACGTTTTCTAACACATGTGACGAAGATTTATACTGCAGCTTGGCATTGCAGACATTGCAAACTTATTGCATTAGCATAACGTCAGCCTGAAGGAAACGAATCGTATCCGAAAACGTATCCATGCAGCTCAAGGTCGTTTAGTGACTGATTAGAAGTAGTTCTACTGACGGATCATTTTGGCACCTCCTTTTAAATTCTTCAAAACACTTAAACCTACAAATGTTAGTTAACTACAAATATAATACATACCAAAATCCAACTATTGTATCCTTTCCTCCCTTAAAATCACAGTTTGCAATTCCCTCCAACGAACCAAACAAGCCATCAGGTGTCGTCTGTGTTGAACTCATCGCCGATGCAAATTTCTAAACTGTTTTTTTCACTGAAAGATTTGTACAATAGAGGAGGTGTTCTTGACAAATGACTTTCAAAATATGAATATTACACGCTTCACGTGCGAAATGCAGAACTTGTGATTTACTCAAATTTCGGGTGAACACGACGCTACTGGGAGATAGACGTTAAAGATAATCAGAAACCAGATAACACCATCTCCAATATTATAATTTTTTATTTATTTCATGATGCTCTATATTTTTGTAGTTTTTAATGTAGTTTCCAAAAAAAAATTTAATTCATTAAGCGTCTTTTTCTCTGTTTATTTTCTCTTATTCGCCTTTTTCCTATTTAGCTGGAATAACCACCCTTTAGGTACAGTTAAGTCAGTTAAATCTGTATTAAGCATCCCCTTTGTCAATTAGTGAGCCTCTGTTAAGAGATCAGTTGTCCTAAATACAATGAAATTTAAATGTAAAGAAGACCCTCGCAGTTATTAACGCAACTTATGCAGTTGCGAAAAGAAAGCCTGAAAAAATCAGGCTTTTCAGGCTTTCTTTTCGCAACTGCATACAACAACAACAAGCTTTATTTGCATGACTACATAGAAATTTGGTAGTATTGCAAAAGCTACTTAAATTTAATTACATATTATTTCATTAACTAAGATAATTAGTAAAGTAGAAAATAACATAACATAACAAAGAAGAAAAAAAATATATTATATATAATATATGAAACAATTACTAACAATAATTGTTCATTTAACTGTTCGAAGTGGTGATCATTGTAACGAGATTGTCTCTCAATTCAAAGCATGCCGAGATAAATGAGATTAGCTTAATGTTTACAAAGTAGTCAGTGGAATTCATAAGATGTGATAATAGAGTTTCGCGTGGTAGTAGTCGTAGTAATGGAAGTTTGGATTCTATTTTAGAAAAGAATATGCCGCGTACCTGAGAATAAGCTGGGCAATCTAACAAAAAATGAGTTTCATCTTCAATTTTGTTGCAATTGCAGAAGTTGCATATTCTTTCATTACGAGGTATATTGTCGTATCTACCTGTTTCGATCCTAAGTTTGTGACAGCTTATTCTCAGTTTTACTAATGTTTTCCTTAAAGGGTTCTTCCTTGTTAAATCTAAGTAGGTAGAAGGGCTATAATTATTTTTAATAGTGTTATAAAAACTAAGTTTTTGCGAGTTTTGTAGGGTCTGATTCCAATGTGAAATATACTTCTGTTTCATGATATTAATATACTGTTTAATTTTACAATCATTTAATGAACTATAGTTAAAGTGATTAAAATTATAGTATTCATTTATTTTCATGACACTAGAGTAGAAACTATTTTTTCCGTTATCATAAAGATCAATCGATATTTTTAAGGCTTGTCTGACTATAGAGTTTTCATCCTTTTGGTGTAAGTAATTTAGATAACTTAGTATCTTCTTATTTATATCAATGATCAGAGGGAATTTACCAAGTTCGGCTCTGCATGCAATATTGGATGCCTTGTTATGTACTTCTAAGTATCGTTTACAAAACTGCAAGTGAGTTTTCTCAATTGGGGAAAGGTCCCACGACTTAAAGTCTGATTTCACAAAGGCACCCCAAACTTCACTGTTGTAGGTTAAGATTGGTAAGATTTTTGAGTCGAAAATTTTGCATGCTATTGAAGGTTTAAGTTTATTGAAATCTGTGTGCCGTCTTAGACTAAAGAAAGCATGAAGAGCTTTTTGTCGTAGATGTTCAAGTGAGAGTGTAAAATTTCCTGAAGAAGAGATGCGAGTCCCTAAATAGGTATAGTCTTGAACAATGTCTATTTTTTCACTGCCCACATGAAAAGCATAATCAGATCGTTTTTCACGTCGTTGAAAAATCATTATTTTTGTTTTCTTAGGGTTTATGCTTAGCATCCAGGAGTTGCAATATGAAGATAACTTGTTAAGACAATTTTGTAATCCTAGTTTTGATCGTGATAAAATAATTAAGTCGTCTGCATAAAAAAGGGAGTTGAGTTTGGTGCCATTTGGCAGTATAAACGGATCAGATAGAACATTGTTAAAAGAAAAAGCTAAATCGTTAACGTATAGGTTAAAGAGCAAAGGACTTAAAATACAGCCTTGGCGTACACCTCTTGCATACCGAAAAGGACGCGTTCTGGTATTTCCAATTTTTATAGAGGAGGTAGAGTTCGAGTATAAACTTTTAATTAAATTATAGAAATTTCCTCGGACATTTATTTGTAACAGTTTGTATAAAAGTCCATCGTGCCATACCGAATCAAATGCTTTTCTAAAGTCGACAAAACATGCATATACTTTCGTTTGATGACAATTGACATACTTATCTATTATTGTTCTTAGTGTAAAAACGTGATCCGCTGTTCGGTTATTTGATAAAAACCCAATTTGAGATTTATGAAGTATTTCAAGGGACTGGACGTGTTCAAGAAGTCTTTGGTTGAGAATTGAGCAAAATAATTTTCCGAGACAGCTAGAAACACAGATTCCACGATAGTTTGAGGGATCACTTTTAGTCCCACTTTTAAAAATTGGTGTGATAAGGCCATTACACCATGTTTGAGGCATAGTACCCGATCTTAGAACCGTATTAAATAATTTCAGATAAACAGGCATTAACTGGTTTAAGCTGGATTTGATCATTTCATTTTTGAGTTTGTCTGAGAAAGGAGATTTGTTATTTTTAAGTTTTTTAGCCGCTGTGTATATTTCTAGCTCAGTTATCAGGCCGTTCAAAGAATTCGATTGAGCTGGCGCATTTTCTAGAGTTCGCAACTCAGAAATGATCGCTTCCTGATGTGAATTCAAGGGTTCATTAGAGTGCAGCGTTTGGAAATGAGACATCCAGTTTTCTTCGGAAACTGGTGGGAGGATATTTTCCTTGACAGAATCATCCATTGACTTTAAACAGTTCCAAAAGTTGCGACTGTTCGGATCATCGACGGCAGTTTCAAGTTTTGTGAGCTGAGTATGATAGTATTGATTTTTCTTCTGTGTCAAAAGGCTTTTGTACTGTTTTAAAACGAAATGATATTCCTCCCTGAGAGTAGTATTAAGAGGATCTCTATGTTTAAGATTCGCAATTTTCCTTAATTCATGTCTTTTAAGACGACATTCTTTATCAAACCATTTTTTGTTAGATATTTTGATGTGTCGTTTTCTAATTATCTTAATTTTTAAACAACGTTTAGCGGCGGTAGTAAGGATATTTCTATTTCATCTAGTGTGGTGTTAATATCCTTGTCTGGCCTTTCATCGATAAGGAAATCGTGTCTTAGTTTTTGTAGGTCATTTGACTGTAGCGCTGCTCGAAATTTTTGCGATGAGTCGTTTTCCCAAATAAATTGTTTCGGCAAACGTGTTAACGTATCGTTTATATTTGTTGCAGCTGAGTGAGTATTAACCGTATTGATATTAAGCCATGTCATAATTGGACTGTGATCTGATAGACTGGACGGTTCTTTAACAATGAAATTTGATATATGTCGATACAAATCCTGATCACATATAGCGTAATCAATAACACTTATTCCTGAGTTGCCGTGAAATGTGGGTCTTCCCAGTGAATCGCCACTAATTCTTCCATTCAAGATTCGTAGATCTGCACTCCTACATATTTCTAAAAGTCGTTTGCCATGGTTATTTAATTCGTTGTCGAAACTGTTCCGTTGAGGGGCAAATAACGAGGAGTTAGATTGATCATTTGCTATTATCGTGTTTCCCTCCTGACACACAATGTCAGAATATTTGCCAGTTCTAGAATTGAAATCTCCTAAAATTAATACTGATCCAAGAGAGGAGAATTTTTCAATATCATTTTCAAACTCATCGAACATATCAGAACAAAAATAATTTGAGTTGTGTGGTGGGATATAGACACCACACACATAGATATCTTTTGCGGTGTTCGTATATTCTCTTGCAATTTTAAACCATAAGAAATTTGGTGATTCTTTTTGTATTGAAATCCAATCATTAAGCTTCGACCTATAGAGTAATGCTAAGCCACCCGAGTTGCGACCACATTTTCCGGTTTTTACGGCACTTGTAGTCACCATCGTGAAGCCATCAACATCGACAGTTATCCTTTTCCATGTCTCGGAGAGTATTATAAAATCAAAACTATTAATCATGCGTAAAAAATCAGTATTACGTAATTTGTCACCTAATGATTTTGAAGAGACGCCATTAATGTTCCATGCAAAAAAGGATAGTTTGTCGTGGAGATTTGAGCAGCCAGGCATATCGGTGTCAAAAAAACAACAACAAATTCACTCGATATCCTAGTAAATAAGCCAGCTACATAACTAATAAAAAGAGGAAGATTATTAGAATATACTCATAAAATATGGCATTAAAGTAAAGTTTTAATTAATCTAAAGAATGACACCAGTTCTTTAGGTATTTCAGCTCCAGCTTGAGGGTCGGTAGAACAGTTAGGTTTTGCCTGTTCCGTCAAGGTTAAATGTGGAGGAGTTTGCATCTGTTGGAAGTGCGGTTGGTTTTGCTGCTGCTGTTGGGTTTGCGGGGTGCGGTGGGCTCTATCGGTTCTGTCTTGACCATTTTTAACAGCATTACTGTAGGAGGGATAACTCTCGAAGGGACGTATATTGGATGAATGAAGCGGTGGTGGTCGCTGTTGTGTTCCCTGCAATGGGTGTTGTTCTAGTGGCGGTGTGTAGCGTGAGCGCAAGAAAGGATCGCGAGGCGAAGAGCGGGAAAATTGATTCGGGGAGGAGCGTGCTTGCTTAGGTCGGCCACGGATCGCTGCCACTAGATCTGCTGCAAACATACCAATGTGTCGCTTTTTCAGGTGTTTGTTGTCATAGAGAATGTCTAAACCTTTGGAGAAGATATCGTCGTGTCTCACTAGGTGGACATTGGGCAATGTCGAGCAGCTGTCAATAAGTTTCATGTTTATGTTTGACACAGTGTTCAAGGGGATATCGGCTCGCGGCAGGAGAGTTGAAAAGATGATCTTGCTCTTTGGGAACATTGTCGATGCTTGAGTGATAAAAACTGAGATATTAGAGACAAATTCATCTGCAGGTGTTGTCGGCGTAAGATCGTTTGTTCCAGTGTGTATTACAATAAGCTGCGGGTGTTCTGTTGTTTTAGCAATTTCCTCTTGTAGAGTGTTAAGTGCATGTTCAATTTTGGGGCATCGAAAGTAGAAAAATTTCTGCCCTGGGGGAAAAAGCCTTCGTTTGTCAAGAAACTTTCCGGCGTTTGAATCTCCAAGAAAAAACGCTTTGTTAACGACGGCAGGAGTGAGGTGTTCCTGGAGTGAATTGGCATGATTGTCGGCTATATTGCGTTGTGGAGCATTAATAGGGTTAGGGTCCAGATCAGTTTTTTGTTGCGCGTTGAGTGAGGCGTGAGATTCATCGTCGACTTGGAGGGGCAAAAATCTGTTTGTTAAGATGACATGCGGTGGATTGGTCAGTGGTTCTGTGGTCTGGGGAGTGGGATCTTCAAGGTTGTTTTCTGAATCGATTGGCGTGAGGATTGGTGGAGGATGTGTTTCCGTCTGTTGGAGGGCTGGAGCTGCGGTTTGTCTATCACCAGTGGAGTGTTGCCAGAGAGCTTTCATTTGATCTTTCAGAAAATCTATTTCCGATGAAAGTTTTCCTTGCGACTCATGCAGTGATTGATTAATTTTTGCCATTTGTGCTTGCTTTTTAAGAAGCGATTGATTTTCGTCTTGCAAAGCTTTTATAATCTGTGATTGTTGAGATATTGCGTCTTGGAGTGATTTAATTTGAGATAAGAAATCAGAAGAGTGATCATCAGATGATTGTTGTTGTAATTTGATCATGCGATCATGCTGAACTATTTTGTCCTTTAGTTGTTCAATATTCCCGGAACTAACGATTTGAAATTGGGAAAAGTCAGCTTCCAATTGCCCAAGTGTTGCTCTCATCGTTGTAATTGATTTCAGGCGGGTCGGTGATACGACGAGCGTTTCTGGATCGTGTGTTGAGACTGTTTGTGCATTCGTGGCCGTCGTTAGAGTGGCTAGTTTATTTTCTCCTTTGTTTGATGAGGGGATATCGTCATCTCCAACAAATTGAACAAAATTGGTGAAGAAGTTTGGGAATGAATCACCGAATAGGGATAGATCCTCAAATGCAGAAGAAGTGAGAGGCTGGTTTAGAGGTTGACGGTCAGGATGGTCGTTAAGTGTGTTTACGATATTCAGGAGCACGGGGAATTCGTAGATGCTCCATTCTTCGAATTTATTTCCTTGTACTTGGATTCTCCCGGTTGTGACAAAGACTGTGATCGCGATTAATTGCTCTTCAGTAGTAGATGAATCTGCGAGTAAATGAATGATGATTTTGTCGCACTTCGAGGCTGAACTAGGGCTGTCTTGTTCTTCCCATACGACCTTATAATCTGTTGTATTTCCGGTGATCTCATAATAGCGATATAGAAACGCCGTAACCCAGAGCAGAAGGCGATCTTCTGAGGTTGAAAACGCCAGACATTTCGCCGAAGGCCTATAAGGCCTGCATTAATAACTAAGTTGCATTAATAACTGCGAGGGTCTTCTTTACATTTATTTCTTCATTCCGCAGTTCAAATATATGAATTTCATATATTCATAGACTGCGAGCAGTCTCTCTTTTGCTCTAAAATCCGTGGTGGACGAACGGCAAAGTCACGAGGGCGATATTCGAGCCGCGAGTAGCGTGGGCGGGAGATCGAGAGTGAGCAAAGAGCTCACTCTCCCGCCCACGCTACTCGCGGCTCGCGGCTCGCGGCTCGCGGCTCGCGGCTCGCGGCTCGCGGCTCGAATATCGCACTCGATTTCTCGCTGCTCCTCCGGCAGGGATTTTAGAGCAAAAGAGAGACTGCTCGCAGTCTAATATATTCATAATTTCACAATGAAATTTATTATATAAGGCGGTCACTCTTTTGAGCGAACTTGGTGAGCTTTTACGAGTTAGGCATACAGTTTCAACTCTCATAAACTGCTAACGTTAAAGGAAAATCCAACGAGTAAAGGCTAGAAAATGGTCACGTGCAATAAGCCAATCAGTGCCAGGTTTTTAATTCTGGTACTGAACGTGAATATCTGAAATCTATAATTTATTTAAACTACGGATGAAATAAGAATTGTTGACGACTATCGCCGTAAAAGGCTGGATTTTTTTAACTTCTTCCTATTCCACGGCTCAAGTTGACATACTTCACTTTGATGGTCGTCAACATTTCATATTCTGGTACTCTGTATTTCATAAAAAAGCTGTTAAAAACTTTTAAAACTGTTTAAAAAAATTGTTTGTGGCGGAGGCGTTGAAGCAAATGTGACGCAGCTCTCGTCGACACCAGTACATTGTCCTTTGCTTTGACTTAAAAAGGACATTTTTAAAAGCGTTTTTCAAAAAGATTTCTTTCACACGCACGCATTTTCATCTTTTGTTAATGTTGTTGCCCATTGAACATGTTGAAAACGACCGCAAAATCTTTTCAGCCCAACCTCGTTGCAAGTGTCTCTCTTTTTCTCGTCCCCTCTAAGGGAAACCCTGGAAACGAAGCTGGTTGGGTGCCTTCGAACTCCCTTTTCGTCTTTATCGTTATCGTGTGGAAGGAAAGCTAAACGGAACAAACAAAAAAAATTGTCTTTATCCTTTTTTTGCCGTCCACCTTAAAAGATATAAAACTACGTACTCAAAAATCTCCACTTTCAGCAAATCTTTCTAAGATGTACGTTTTGGGCTGTTTTCTCTGAATCGTCTAAGTGTAGACGGTATGAAACAATCTTCGTTTTCAAGTTAAAACAAGCGAAAACGATAAATCATGTGATTTTTTTTAATGGGAGAAATTCTTTTAACGTTTTAAGCCCCAATATCAGCATGCAGATTCTCCTCACTGTTCTCATTTATTTATTTTTCTTATAATATTATCTGGGAGAATTTACTTTAACATCAAGATGTTTCAGTTTTAGTGATCATTACCTTAATTCTCATGACCCGTACTTGTCATAATGTACTGATATGAGAAGTAGAAGTTTAATGCTGATCACTGATGGGGCTTAAAGGGTTAATTTACTGAAGTTTACATGAAGTCCTTGTAACTCATTCTTCAAGGTCCTCTTCTTCAGGGTCCTCATCTGTCAGTTCCGTCTCAGTAATGTCTTTCCATTTGTTGATCTTTTCTTTAAGGTCGGTATCTTTAGTTCCTGTAACGTTATCCACTTCCTGAAATACGAAGCAGAAAAAATGTCAAATGCGAAAAAGCGATAAAAGAAAGATGTTTAATATTAAGCTTGCTTGGTATTGTTTTACGCGGCCTGAAGAACTAAAGAAAAAAAGAACACATTTTTCGGACTTCCATCAAGAATAGAACCGGCATGACTTGACATACACATACATACATCAGTCGGGATCTCTAACCGCTGAGCTATAGGACGACTCGTGTACATGTATCAGTTAAAGTGCCACTGGGACCAGAATTTTGGTATTCCATATTTTTGCATTTTCGAAAATAGTCTGTGGTTGTTAGTCACAATGCCAAATTTCAACTCATTACGAAGACTGGAAGTCGCTTTTTTCGGACGGTTTTTGTCGAGATTTTACGGTCGCCATTACTGGCCCTTGTTCCGGAAGCTGGCTTGCGAATTAGCGGAAGTGACGTTAGAGGCTCACCTCAAACCTAATACCTTCATAGGTTTACTTGCCGCGAGAAATTTAACTGTCGTGGAGGGAAGATTTCCTGCCAACTGTTTGCTGTACGGCCTTGAAATTTTCGTTGCTGCAGCAGTTATAAAGGGTATTACTTGTGTTGTACAATGCTACAACAATAAATCCAACCACCGAGCTGGTATTTCGCTTCATCAAAGCCTTGCGAGCGGACCCGCAATGGAAAAATGAATAATTTTTGTAATCACACACAGTGCAAATTTCAACCCGAGAGGTATTTTTGTCGGCTGTTCTGATCACTTCACGGACGAGTGTTTCCAGAGGGCTGTTCATGTCGAAGGATCCTAGAGGTTGATTATTCCATTGTCCATTTCAAGCATATGGAAAAAAAGATCCGGAAAAAACGAGACGAAAGGTACCTAATCTTAACGCAGTTGAAGTGATAGTTTGTTTCTTTTTCAACACATCCACCACTGAGCAAAACTTATTTTCATTTAGCGTATTTTAAAGTTTATTTTTCTTGTGGAAAATCCTTTCAGTTCTGCCGTCTGCTGGGGCGAAGATCATCGGCGTAGTCCTCATAAAATGCATCCTGAGCGAATGCAGGACTGCCGCGATTAAGCCAATAGTTTGTACTGCTTAGCTTTTTTTTAATTCCGTGTGTGTTAATTTCAAAGCAGTAATCCCTTAGAAGCATGATCATTTATTTTATAGCATACCATCCTGAATGTGGAGAAACTTTTCTCCTTATTCCCTGTCGGTGAAGAGTCGATTGACATTATTATTCGAAATATATGAAGGCTTCAACAGCTCGGATCGTCTTGCGTGGAAATTTAAGTTGGTTGGGAAAAAATATCACACGCCACTATTTGTCTAAGGGGTTTACAATGTTATTTCTTTTAACTGTCATAGCAATCTTAGTAAATGAACTACCAAGAAAAATGATTAGATATCAAGTTATTATTTTTGCGCAATGAATAAAGCGAGTGAAAGCTTCGTTTCTTCGACGGTCCGCATGTTGTTGTTGAGCAGCAGAAAATTTTCCTTGTGGCTTTGATTTGCACGACAAATATTTAGATTCCGGTCACACAAGGCCTCCAGTTCTTAAAAAAAGGTGTTGGTTTGTTTCACTTTTTTCGGCTCAAGTTAAGAATTCTACAAAAACTGTTCAAAATATTTAGAAACCCAAGCACTTGTGTTTCTATGCAAGCGACCACTGTACTATGATTGACACGATAGGCTTCATCAGCTAACTGCCAGATGACTACAGCATTACGGCTCTTCAAGAATTTTTCGCATACTATGCCGAATGAAATGAATCCTCTGATGCTTCGGAAGCTAAAGACTGTTTCGAATCGTAGAAATACTCTTCGGAGGTCTCGCAGTCGACGGTAGGCATCTTGAGTCAAAACACAAGGAAACGCGACTGAGGTGAGCCTCTGACGTCACAAGCTATTAAATTGCGCAATCACCCAGGAACACGTTTGCAGTAATGGCGGACACATTTGACGCAACTTTGGAGCTAAAAAATATTAGGATGGACGGTTTCTTGTTCAGTTTTCTGGGTAAATGTAGACACAACGCGATATTCTGCGACAGAATTTGGCCGAAATAGACCTACGAATTTTCGTCTCAGTGGCACTTTAATCATAGTATTGATGAACTCCAATGATTATTTAATTACTACACAGGTGACTAAGTTCATTTCCTCGTGTTTTGATTTGCGAAACTGATTTGTTATAAACCTAGTTCGATTATTAAGATTTGATTCTTTTTTCCTTTTTTTATTGTATTTTTTCTTAATTACGTTTATTAACTTTAGTTATTATAAACTATGCTTTTGCAATACTGTAATAATTTATAGTCATGCAAATAAAGCTTGTTTTTGTTGTTGTTGTTAGTCATATATTTACTAGGTTCATTATGAGGTGCATCCAGCACACTGGTAGGATAATTAACCTCGAAACGTCTATTTAGGTGAAAACTGAGGAGAGACGATAAAATTTCATCTCAATCATATTGTCCATAAAAAAGAAGATGGGCACAAGATGATCGAGATAGATGAAACGGTGTTTCATTAATGAAATACCGTTTCAATGTACGCGTTACCTGTCAAACACTGTTTGGAGTAAAGGGAAGTACTTTTACTTCGATTCTAGGTGGCTTATACTCCCCCATGCTGCTAGTCTATCGTAGGGTTACCCCAGCATTTATTGGCTGGTTCCCAACTGTACACTTTAGTAAAGAGAAAAAATATGGAGTAAAGTTTCTTTTCTAAGGAAACAGCAAGATAACGCGGAAACCAACCTAGCCTTGAAGCAAAACAGCGAGGCGCTAACCACAGCCTCGCCACACCTCACTGCTGTCTCCACAAAGGCTGTTTCTAGGAACTGTATTGTCACATCCAAGGGTTACACTGAGTCACAGTAATGACTATTTTATGTCCACGTATAAACAAAATGGGATCCATACCGCCGTTTGCTTACCTTTTTGTTCTTGAAAAATTTAAAGTGTGGAATAGAGGGGATGGTGAACTGGCCGGCAAGGTCCTGCAGAAAATAAAAGAGACCAATGTCTCATTTTTTCACAAGAGGGACTCAATGCAAGAAAGTCCCCCCTCCTTGCAACCTCCGGAAGAACTATCGTATCAGAGTGATAGGAGTAATCTTTGAAAAGCTTCAAAGAAACCCCTAACCAGTCCGGATCGTGATTGCAGTCGGTTGCAGAAGATTGTTCTATCCTTTGCGATCTACTGCTCAACAAATTACAATATATGAGAAGGATGTTTATTCATTCAGTGACACAGTCCTGTGTCACTGATTTAATAAACATCCTTCTCATATATTCACCAGGCTTAAAATTCACAATAACGTTTATATCAATTGCAGTATATATGGTAACCAACTGCTGCGATCGCCTGCAATTGAATACGATAGATTGCGATCTGGAAACCAATTTTCTCTGATCGTGTCATCGAATGTTGTCCCATAGTAGTTCATATTCGGTCACTTCCGTTAACCTGGATGTATACAGGGAGAATAGATTACTCTGCCTTTGCGATTCTTTTCCATCATATGGAAACTTGCGATCGACCGAGTCAACAATCTGCAATTCTGCGATCGTCTGCAATCGTTTCCCCGCTTGGCCAACAACTTCCACTATTTTGGTTACTACAGATAATGACAGCTTAGCATAACAGGCGAGCGCGAAGCGAGTCGCGCTCCGCGCTCAGCTAAATAATTAAACACCTGTTACGCAGTATCCAGTACCCGCTTTGACAGTTTGTGCAGCTAACTAACAATTATTCACCAAAGTGTGGAGGTGGGTAGTGGTGGAGGTAAATGTCTACCACTCTTCACCGACCCTGAAGTGAATAATTGTTGTAGTATATACCAAACCAGTGGATAGCCAGCATCAAATAGTTCTTTTTTTCTAAGAAATGAGGGAAAATTCGCGCGAGAAAGTCAGAACAATGCCGGGAGGTAAATGGCAGATACTATCCCGAGTTTGAGTAGCCAATCAGAGCGCGCGAAAAACACTACTAATGACAGCTATTGAGGGATACCCACCTTAGCTTTTTCAGTGTTCACTTTGGCGAAAACTGCATCTGGAAACTCTGAGGCCATTCGCTGTCAAAAACAAGAAGCGGTTTTATATCAGTTTGAAGAAGAATTGTCTTCACTCTACGGAGCAGACATTTTTAGAAAGAGTTTGTTACCCTGGTGTCATACCTCACCCAAACTAGAACGTTTACGAAGAAAGCTAGGAGCTGTGCAAATCCATTTAAAATAACTTTTCTTTTTGCTTATATCGCTGTAGGAGAAACCAAAATCAGTTGAGCCAAGGAAATATCCTTTAAGTCAAGCAGACTCGGCTTAGAGTTTTTTCTTTGCCTTCGGATCTTTGAGGATCTTTCGAAATCAAACTTTCGCATTGAAGATATCCGAGAAGACAGGCTTCATTTTCCTTCATTCTAAACCACTTTGTCAATATATCAAGAACACTACCGGCAACGATGGCGTGCACAATTTCAAATCAAAAAGGCTAGTCAGATACTTCAACGAAATTATTAAGATTCGATAGAACTACTCAAACTTATCTACTTGTAGGCGAAGAATAAAAAATCTGTGGTTTCGTTTTCAAGTAAATCGTGAATTAGGACTAATTTATCCGGGGTTATCTTTGACATTCCCGCATTGTCTTCAACATTTTCAAACAAAAGAAAATTATTAATGACTCTTTTCTGTTAATAAATATAAATTCTCTCACGACTTGACGTCCTTTCTAAAGTAAATGCTTCTTTTTATGTAGCTTCCATTTAAAGATGCTCAATTTCAAAATATTCGTTTTAAAACTTCGAATTCCCTTCCCCACTAGTGAAGCAAGGAAGATATGGGAAGAGCGCGTACTATAAGCTGCCTGCGGCAGGCTGTAAGCTCAGTGGTAAAAGATAGCGTATTCTAGCCCCGAATAACATTGGTGGGCCGCCAGGAAAGAGACGGAAGTTATAGCTTCATCGGTATTAGATAGCACTATTCTCGTATCAAGCTCGATCCACCGTTTTTAACCGTATTTTGCCCGGGCTTTTTTTTGAGTTTCTGAGCCTGGGGAGGGGGAACAAAGTGCCCCCAGTAGATCTCAAAAAGTATTAGCGCTCTTGTGATGAAACATGGCACGTTTTTAGCAAGTCATTAGCTTAACAGAATGGGGCTTATGACGTGTCATGACGTCACAATGACGTCACAAACCAGCCATTTTGATTTTTGAGGCCGCCTTCTTGAATTCCGAGAATGCAGTCATACAGTTGACAACGACGACATCGAAAAATATATGAATTTGTTCTAAGAAACATACTTAATAAAAACAAGCACACAAAAATTAAGGATTATCTTCTTCTTACAAACGAAGGGGAAAATACTGAAAAAAGACAGAAAATAATCAAAATACACTCTTGAGTAGACGGTTGCTATGGCAACGTCAATCATCACAGACACGTCATTGATACAGGAAAATTTTCTCTGATAAATTTTTGGAAAAGTCACGAGATTTGGTGATTGTTCGTTTAAAAGTCATAATGCGTTAAAGTCAGCACGGGCACAATGTGCCCCCCTCCCCCCCCCCCCCCCCCGGGCTAAATAGGGTTAAACTGTTCAAAGAAAAGAGTCATAACTACTTGCAATCTGCCTGGAGGTGCAATGCAAACATTCAGCTTTACCTTAAACTTTGGTAACATCGATCGGCATGGACCGCACCACTCAGCAAAGAAGTCAATCACGACCAGTTTGTCTCCGCTGTTTTCCAACAGATAAGCAAGTTCTTTCTGCAAATTTTAAGAGCAACTGTAGTAAGCAATATAAATTGGTAAAAGCAGTGTCATCCATCCATCAATCCATCCATCCATCCATCCATCCATCCATCCATCCATCCATCCATCCATCCATCCATCCACCTAACCATCCATCCATCCACCCATCCATCCATCCACCCATCCACCCACCCATCCATCCATCCATCCATCCATCCATCCACCCACCCACCCACCCACCCACCCATCCATCCATCCATCCATCCATCCGGCTCCTTCCCTTCCTCCAACTATTCATCTATCCATACCTAGCTGCTCTCTCCATTTCCATTTCCATTTAAAAATCATTAATCGAACACTGAATTCTTTGGCTCGACACATGGACAACAAATCCATCTGAGGTATAAATAACACCACTTAAGTTAACTTCATTTCCTTGTGTAAATCTATATTGCTGACTGTTGTCAACTTTTCCATTACTTCTCAGTCGGACCATTCAAAGGAAAGCTCTCCTGCTGCGCTTTCCAGTAGTGCTGTTAGTTTTGCATTATTTCCCAAAAGCGATTTTGTTTTCAGCCAGCTGTGAACTTGCAGGCTGTTAATGGGAGTATAAGGATTAATAAAAAAATATTTCTTCATGCTACTGAACACTTTCGCTTAAAGCTCTCCTGCGGTTCTTTCCAGTGGTGCTGTAAGTTTTGCATTATTTTCAAAAACGAAATTGTCCTTGGGCAGCTATGAACTTGCGAACTATTAAGGTATCAGTGGGAGTTTAAGGGTTGATAAAAACTATTTCTTCAATTTAAACAGTTTCTGTCATTGTTATTACCGTTCGTAAGCATGACGTAGCAAGAATATCTATATTGGTCAGGGAGGCCAATTGCAAATATATTGCGTTATCGTCAATACAAACAAGAACAATCGAAGCGTTACTGTCGAAACGCAGCACTTTCTTTATCGTATCAACCTATTGCATTGCAAAATTACAACATATAAATGGCAGTTTAGGTAACTGTTTTAAGTTCTAGACGATTTGGAGTTTCTCACATTCACCTCATCCTCCTTTAAAAATCTGTACAGTTTTCCCACTCATGCATTGTCCCGTAGTCTAAACTAAACTTACTGCGGTTTCCTTTTCACCAGATATTTATTTGTGGTTTTTTAAATAATCGTTTCATCTTTATAACAAATAATTGGTTACTACGAAATGCATACCACAATATAAAATCTAATTCTTTTCACAATTGCCCAGGCATTTCGCCAAGGAAAAAAAAACACGAATTCTAGTTTCAGTTAAATGATCCATGATCTATGATGATGATGATGAAGAGGCCTAGGCCACTTACAGCTTATTTCGGACCTTTATTGCCGAAATAATAGCATCGACTAAAATACGTTCAACATTGCCCTTTCAAAATAGACAAACTTCGTCTATTTTGAAAGAATATAGAATGTAGAATGCGAGTGGAGGAAAACCAAACCTCAGCAAATTTAGCTTGTGGGCAGACGTCTCCCATATCCCTCCTACGATGCCGAGTTCGAGAATCGAACGCGGGACAAAACGTTCACCGATGGAAGCACTGTTGCGCGAACGGTTTGGTCTCATCTCAGGTTTGCGTTTGATAGTTAAATTAAATAATTTGGATATTTCGGCTTTAAGTCGATTTTACCAAAAGTCCCTGTACATTATTATATAAAGTAAATCTCATCTTTTAAGATACATACCACGCTTTTTATCTCTTTCATGTCGGTTATACTCCAGCCCGATGAGTTCGTGAAAGTTGTCAGCTTTTTCAGAGGCCTATAAATAGGCTCTAGATAAACAAAGATTGTTACATAGGAATAATTACATGGAAGATTGATATTTGTTTCAAGTGATGTTAGCTGAGTGTGTCATCAAAATAAAGCAATGCAATATGAGACCTAGTTCCTTTTCACTCGGTTGCGCTTATAATTTGGTATCAAGCCAATATTTACGTTACATTTCGGGACTAGTGAACTGAAATAAACACTGGGGAAGGTTGCAGACTCAACAACTTTCACTTAAAATTAAACGTTCTGGCTACTTGTTTTCTATCGTTTGTTTTTTTCTTTTAAGCGGTTAATATTTTGACGATAAGTTTCCGTTTGATAGCTAGCTTCACAAGCAAGACCGCAAAAATGTCGGTAGCCTTTGAGCTTTTCAACTCAAATTCGCCGGCAATTTTACAGTTAATTGTTGATTGTCTTATAAAGAAACAAATGCACGTTTTACGTCACTGTAAAAGGGAGTGGGGGAGATACAAAAACAAATAGCTTATTTCACTGTAAAAGGGGAAGGGGGTAGGGACGAGAAGATGGAGAAGGAGGAAGGGAGAGCTGGAGGATCTAATGCTGAGCAAGAGAGGATAAAGGGTAAGAGAGCTACTTCCCCATGTAGGCCCTATCCCCATCGTAATCCCTCGTAAGTTATTTTTAGTAACAAAATGGCGGGAAACTAAAATTTCAAATAACTTTTTAAGGCAATTACCCTGAAATTTCGCAGCAGTAATATAGAACTCGTCATTCTGTAAAATTTCATGATTTTAGTTTTCCAATTTTGACATTTTCGCTGGAAAAATGACGTCACAAAGTTGACACTAAATTTTGCTTTTAGTATTATAAAATATCCTATGACGGTTTCTGAAAGACCTTGTTACAAGGATCTCAAAACTGAAAAAAAAGTGAAATATGTTTATCCACTCAAAAGATATAAAGTTTTGAAATTTGAATATCCCGCCACTTTATTACTGAAAATAATTTAAGAGGGACTACGATGGGGGAAAGGGCCTATATGGGGGATTCACTCTCTTACCCCTTTATCGTGTCTTGTTCTGAGGCAATCACTTTCTGTTGCTAAGTGCATAACATATATAGGCAAAATCACCTAATTAAAATCACCATAAATGACGAAACTTAAGCCTGTGCAGAAGCTTCTTTAAAACGGTATGGGATAGAGCGTGAGAAAAGCGACGAGCGGACTTAGGCCTGTTCACAAGCTAGAAAAATGACGACCATATCGGATTATGAGTACAATATTGTGTATGATTGTGACCCGTATTTCAAACCATTGTTTTTTCCAGAGCTTTCACTATTCCGTATTAGTATAAATCTACTAGCGTTCTATCACTAATGCTGTTCTCTGATTGGCTACGCTACTCACTATCTATTCTGTTGTAGATAGTGAGTAGAGTGTTTTCCGCGCGCGGTGTGACCTATTTATATCATTTTTCAATAAAAACATGTAGTGTCTGCAGTTAAGTTTTGAACGTCAAGTAGATTTATACTAAAACAATTAGATTATTAGCTCTCGATTTCTAAAAATCTCGAGTTCATAATCTAATTGTTAATTATAGAGACGCGTGAAGTTCCAGGAATGAGACTGGTATGTTGCATGATAACGTGAGGCCTGCAAACTGTAACTGAAAAGCTGTACTTATTCTCTGAGTCTATAGTTCCCAATCGTTGGTTGTGGTGCGGAGTCTCGTGGTTAGTACGTCGGACATTCTCAAGGTTGGTGATCGAGCTTGTTCCTTGCCGTCGTGTTCTTTCCTTACTGACAAAAAACGTAAATGATCTTTTAGACGCCCACTCTCTAATAAACGCCTCGTATCCAATAAACGTCCCTCTGAAATGGTAATTTTGAGGTAAACACCCTTCTTTAATAAACGCCTCTTATCTAATAAACGCCCCTGGCTAGTAAACACCTTTTGCGAATAGCAGGTTGAATCGGATGAGCTAAAATGATGAAAACATCATAATATTCATTCTAAGTGAAATTGAAAGTAAAAAACGAGGATTTTCTGCTATGGATATCGAGAACTACGTTGTAATGTAGAGTTTCTTCACTTTCATTGTGCAGAAGCCTTTGAATTTAAGGAAAGTTAACCCCTTGTTCTAACACTTGTTTGGAAAAAAAACGAACACCTCTCTACTTAATTAACGTCCCGTATCTAATAAACGAGCCCAGAAAATCCCGAAAATTTAATAAACGTCCTGGGCGTTTATTAGATCGTTTACGCCAAACTTTGCTACTCGCTCACTTCCGCGTGTTCCCCGCCCAACTGGTATAAACTGTCGGTACCAATGATCCGTATGGGACACCTTGAAAAATTGCACTGAGTAACCCCTGCTATAGACTAGTATCCCATCCAAAACAAAATTCATTTTTAACTAGGAAAAATATTAGTTGACAGGGCTCGAAATTTAGGGTCGCAAATGTGCAATTTGCGACTGGTTTGAAGACATTTGCTCCTAAAAAAGCTACTTAGGAGCAAATTTGCTAGTTCAACTATAAGCCCATTTTCAAAATAAATACACTTTTTCCTGCTTGTTAGACCAAATCTACTCCTAAAAGTTTGCACTTAGGTACAGAATGTTAGTTGAAGCACGTTAAAAGGAGTTATAATGTTTGATAAATTCGAAGTGATGACTATCATTCTCTAGGCATTCTAGAATGTGAGAACACTTGCCACTGTCACAATAAGTTTGCACAGCACCTCTGTGAGTCCACAGGGGCAGAGGGCAACCTAAAAGCGGTACTTACTCACCCGAAAAAGTTACGTCGTGTAACAATCATAAAGTGATTACAACTAGAGTTGCTTTCAGTGGCAAACAATCGGAATGAAAACAATGGTGAAGATAGCAGCAGAGGAAACTCGTTACTTCTAATGATTTCACAGAAATTAACTGATGAGTGTAGTAAGACATACTGCTTTTCCTTCATTTGTTATATGGCGTTGTTGACAGGAAATTGAGATCCGCCATGTTTGTCATTTTCTATAGTTTTCTATACAATTTTAATCAGGGACTCGCTGTCCAGAGGTTTCATTTCAAACTTTTGCTGTGACGCAGAATTGCTGACAATAGTACAAACTGCGAATGGCCGTTGTCAGCTGCCTTGTAAATCACGAGATCCGTCCATTGTTTCGGAACAGCGTGAAAGGATGATTTCATAGCTTGTTTTAGTCCCCGATCAGGGTCTAGCATCCAACGCAAACGTCATTATAGGGCCCGTCGGGCAACCTATTTACTCTGCCCTTCAACATAATTGCGTTTGCAATACGTTTCTGTTTTCAGATGTCCACAAACATAGCAAAATATTTTCGTCCACACAAGCTTTTCGTATCGGCTCCTGTCCACACTAGTGCGCTTTCGTTTGAAAACAGATACCTTCTCTTTTTATCTAGAGTAAAACAATAAAAAAATCTCGTGTTGGCTAACACGAGCTTACAAGTTTTAGCTACAATAGTTTTCTGTGTGATGGGACCATTTATCTGGCAGTATCTGAGCGAAAAAAATCACAAATTCCGGATCGCCAGATCTCCCGGCTGCAGCTACGTCCATGAAGGCGCTAAAATAAAATATTTTCAGGGAGACATAAATTGTTGAAATGTTTAGCGGTTTGATGAAAAAAAATTGGAAATGGCGATGATGACAAACTAAGTCAAACATGGAATTCGTGCCTCTCAAAGTGATAACAGTCAAACAGTTTTCGGTATGTTTGATGTCTCCTATTTATGAAACTTTAGTTTATTCACAGTTTTTAAATCTTCTTAAAACTCATGCTAAACGTAATTCGAATAAGAATAGATCTTTCACTGTTTGAGTCCATCTTCCAAACAGATGATTTTGTGGCGTTTAAGTACACTGTATTTGCATAAATTCATTCGTTTTCTTTAAACATGCAAAATTTTTTCCGAAATAATTTCGGCAGTCATTAGTCACGGCATTGTTCATCTTTATCCGCACTGTCAAAGAGTCTTACTTCTGAGAAATAATTTTGCAATCAAAGTATTTCTCAAGAGTGTATTTTATTTGCGTGACGGCAGCAAATTTTCATTTTTTCCGGTTTTGCCAAACAAAGCTTTATTGGTGCTTAGCTACGCTGTCAAGACAAAGGTTGAAAACTCTTTTTGTGAACTGACTAAATCTACAATAATGTGTGCGTTGGAGTGTGCAGAATAACATTATATGAAAGACAACAACATAAACACTGAAGGGCCATTACATTGCAGACGGCGAATGTGACGGCTTGAAGTCGTTATGTATTTGTTTTGAAGTCCGAAGATGCGCGATTCGTACCAGGTGTCGATCAAGGAGCCTCGGCGAGCCGAACCGGCGGTTGTAGAACCGACGAGTTTCAAAGACTCCGAACGACAGCAAACGGCGGTTGCAGAAAGATTCGAACCGCTTAGCATCGAAGATGCCGAACGTGGACATGATTCCAAGCAATGCAGAACGTATGAAGATTCTAAGTTCGAATCTCCGGTGTTAAATAGACTCATTCCTTGGCCACTGTACTACTACTGCCGCTGGAAGATACTTAGCGTCTTCCACACGCGACTGCTGTTTGGCATCGTCCTTGGCGAGATTCTTGTTTTTCTGATGCTGATCGGCGGCCTGGCTGGATGGTTAGCGGCGATGGGCATGAACGGCGAAGACGCTGAAGAAGGAACCGGGAGTGTTGCTGTCATCCCTGCAGCTCTGTCTTTCGCCTTTGCTTGCAGAAACTCGGTGTGGGTGCTGTTTACCGGGCTACCGTTTGAACGTGCGCTGTTCTGGCACAAGTTGTGCGCTTACCTCGCCGTCCTCACTGGTGCATGGCATGGCTTTGTGTCAGATGAATGGGATGTCTCAGGGCTTGTACTCACCGGTGCAATGGCTACCCTATGCATCTTTTCTCTGTGGTTTATTCGCAGGAAGATCTTCGAGGCTTTCTACCGGTTCCACTGGGTTATTTTCCTGCTTGTTATCGGTGCCGCGTTCGCACACGGGGCTGGAGGGATTGCGTTTGGAGCTGGCCTCTGGTTGTTCGACATACTGGTCAGGGTGCTCATCGCGTTTTTAAACAACAGACACCAGCGTAGCATCCTGGCCGTGAGGCTTCCATCCAACGTGGTTCGTCTGACGTTCCTCAAGAAGAATTTCAACTATAAATCAGGTCAATATTGCTTTATCTGCGTCCCGGGCGTGTCACTGTTTGAATGGCACCCATTCAGTCTGTCCTCCTCCCCTCACGAGAGCATGGCCTCCATACACATTCGAGTGCTTGGTGATTGGACCAAACGGCTGTATGATTATGTAGAACAGACGAGACAGATCGATGTGTACCTGGACGGGCCATACGGAGCTCCGTGCCTTGACGTGGACGGTGATCGTTACAAGATATTCATGTTTGTTAGTGGAGGAATTGGCATCACCCCAATGCAATCCATCTGCAACGACATACTTCACCAGCGAAGGCGAGGGAGGGACATCAGAAAGGTGATTGCATGCTTTCTTGTTTTTATCTCTGTTATTATACTTATATCAAGAAAGTAGTGCCCAATAGCCATATACTATTTTATCTAGCCTAAAAAGTTAACAGTAAGGGTTTTTTAAAACAATTGACAAAAACTAACGGTAAAAATTCACGACGTTTCGACCGCTCTTCGGTCATTATCAAGCGAAATGTTGAGAATATGAATTTGCATAGATATATAAAGTGACAAAGGGGCAAAAATATGTAAGGAAATGTATGAGGTAAAAATATGTAAAAGTAGCTAAAAGTATGTGTAAAAAGAATTTGTTCAAACAATAAAAGCATGCAAGAAACTTACTATATAAAAAAAAACTAATTATTTAAAAACCTTCGCACGAATTGAGTCGGTCTGTACATTGAGACTTGGTCTCAGTTCATGGATAAAAAACATTTCGTAAATGAGGCAGTCAAATTTGTTTTTACATTTCTTTAGAATTTTAAAATTCTTGTTAAGATCCTTAGGGGCCAGAGAATGTTCCGAGCGAAAATGCTTGCCAATAGACGACGACACGTTCTTGCGCTCCTCGACGCGTTGATGCAAGTGCCGGCACGTAAAACCAACATAACCTGCATCGCACAGGTCACATTTAAAAAGGTAAACTAGGCACTGTTGGTTTACGACCGGCGGCTTGACCTCACGTAATTTCAGGTCTCGCTCAATTTTGTGGCTGACGAAAACGGGTTGGATGGTGGTGTTAATTTTCTGGCTAAGGTCTTTCAGTTGGGTGCGAAGAATATCAGCTGAGGCTTGGTCTTTGAACGGTAGAACAACACGAACGGGCTCTGGACTATTGTTCTCCGTTGGTGAGGGAACGGGTTGTTCAGTGGCTTTGATGGCAATAAAGCGTGTAATGGTGGAATTTATTAGCTTATCTGGGTATTTAAGACGGGAGAACAACAACTTGAGACGATCGCATTCTTCAGAGAAGTAGGCCCAGTTAGAAGAAAGTCGAAACGCACGATCCAGCATAGTGTTCAGTAGGCCGCGTTTATACCGATCTTCAACATGACTCTTGTAGTGTAACATTAGACCAGAGTTTGTGGGCTTCACATATACCTTTGTGTCAACGTGGGTAGATTTGTTGAGCAATCGTGTTCCGAGAAACGGAAGCATACGATTATTTTCAATCTCCATGGTAAACTTGATCGAGGAGTGACATTGGTTAAGAGTCTCCAGAAAGTTGTTGGCTGATGTTTTGTTAGGCATGATGGTAAAGGTGTCATCCACATACCTCCTTTAGTAGCTGGGCATCTTTCCTTCGCGATCCAGGGTTTCGTCAATGCTGCACATAAAGACATTGACGAGTAGGGGCCCAAGCGGGGAGCCCATGGCGACCCCGTCGGTCTGTTCATATAGTTGGCCGTTGAACAGGAAAAGTTGATCTTTTGTTGCCCCTTCTAGGAGATCGACTAGGTCCTGCTTACTGGCATTAAGATGGTGCGTTTCGTTAAACCAATCGTTAGCAAAAGCTTTGTCGGCTAGGATGTGTATTGTTTCATCCAGAGGTACATTGGTGAACAATGAAGAAACATCGTAGGAAACCAAAACGTCACCGTCATTGAGTGTCAGTGCGTTGACTTCGTGATGGCAGGAGGTTTAAGCTTGTCGTCTAGCCATTTTGCCAGCGCATAGTTGTAAGTCTGTGTAGCTGACAAAATAGGTCGCATAGCCAGCTTTTCCTTGTGTGTTTTAGGCAAACCGTAAAGGTGAGCTAACCTTGAGCCAGATGGACGGACAGAGTCTGCAAACTCAGCGAGACTGAGTTTGCAGAACTAGGCACTGTCGAGAGTCTGCAAACTCAAATTAAGCGAGACCTGAAATTACGTGAGGTCAAGCCGCCGGTCGTAAACCAACAGTGCCTAGTTTACCTTTTTAAATGTGACCTGTGCGATGCAGGTTATGTTGGTTTTACGTGCCGGCACTTGCATCAACGCGTCGAGGAGCACAAGAACGTGTCGTCGTCTATTGGCAAGCA
This sequence comes from Siderastrea siderea, assembly GCA_964030785.1. Taxonomy (NCBI): domain Eukaryota; kingdom Metazoa; phylum Cnidaria; class Anthozoa; order Scleractinia; family Rhizangiidae; genus Siderastrea; species Siderastrea siderea. The sequence continues at coordinate 10,030,570 of OZ034976.1, forward strand.
TTTTCGCTCGGAACATTCTCTGGCCCCTAAGGATCTTAACAAGAATTTTAAAATTCTAAAGAAATGTAAAAACAAATTTGACTGCCTCATTTACGAAATGTTTTTTATCCATGAACTGAGACCAAGTCTCAATGTACAGACCGACTCAATTCGTGCGAAGGTTTTTAAATAATTAGTTTTTTTGTATAGTAAGTTTTTTGCATGCTTTTATTGTTTGAACAAATTCTTTTTACACATACTTTTAGCTACTTTTACATATTTTTACCTCATACATTTTCCTTACATATTTTTGCCCCTTTGTCACTTTATATATCTATGCAAATTCATATTCTCAACATTTCGCTTGATAATGACCGAAGAGCGGTCGAAACGTCGTGAATTTTTACCGTTAGTTTTTATTGTCAATTACTAAAAAGTTAAAACCACGTTATACAGCTCTAAAAACTACACCACAAGACCGGCGGACCAAAACAAACAATTACCCAATCAGAGCGCGACTTTGGAGTCACCTGATGCGAGGCCTCTTTTCATGAGATTTCATGTTCTCAGATTTGAATGGAACAATCCAGCAATATTTACAGTCGACTTGACGTTTATTACTGCCTGCGATTGACTGCTTGCAGAAATATGGTCTAAACATCTTTTATCCAGAAATAAGTTGCGATGAGCGCTAGAATCCCATTTAAGGTACTCCAGCAATGCTAGTGGTCATTTCTCGCTAAGAAACCGGAGTAAATGCTCACCCATGATCCATCTGTCTTGTTTAAACCATTGGAATGGATATGGTCGACCATTCACCCACCTTACTTGCGTTCAACTCGTATGTTATTCGTACTCTAATCCAAAAGTCCCTTGAAGGTTTCTTTTGTTTCTCCAACAGGTGATGTTCATTTGGTCGGTCCGTGATCTCTTCATTGTAACCGCAGTTCTCGATTACGACAAGGAGTACTTCCAACACAACGCAGACCACAGGCTTCCAATGTCCTTCGTCCCTGATCTGGTGGCGCGAGGAGAATCGCAAGAAGTCATGGAAAACTACTTTCATCTCACCAAAGAAAGAGATGCTTCCTAGTTTGCTGAAGCTAACATCCAGCAACCAGATCTGAAATTCGGTCGCCCTGACCTGCCTCAGCTGTTCACTAAAATGAAAAATTATGCCAGTGAGCAGGGAGAGAGCCGCGTGGCTGTGCTAACGTGTGGACCGACTTCTTTGGTGGACTCCACGTTAAAAATGTGTGAACAGTACGCAGGAGGAGGAGTCACATTTGAATTTCATAAAGAGGTCTTTGAGTTCTAATGAGTTCGTTCCAACTTCTTCCTTCGAACTAGTACCAACTACTTTAGTGGACTCCGCCTTAGAACTATGTGAAAAGTAAGGTGTTACATTTGAATTTCATGAAGAGTTCTTTGAGTTTTAATCTCGATAAAAATATGTAATCGGTAAGCGCACGCGGAAAGCTTAGTTAGATAGAGGGAAGAAGAACCTCGTTTCATCTCTAATCACAATACGCAATGAAACGAGAACAGATCAACTCTAGGTGAGTTTTTATTTCGTTTCGCTGGTTGATCTGAGTTACGAAACTCCTCCTAACCCCAAATCATTTTCTCACTAGATATCCATCAGACGAAGAGAGGGTTCAGGATAGGGCATCTCGTTTTTTAATGGCTGGACCATAAATACACGAGGTATGAAGAAAATATGCATTATCAACACACCCACAGTTGTAATCATGATCACTTAGCTACTCACTTATAGAGGAAAACAGGCGTTACATCTTTTGAAATGAATGTGATTAAATACAAGAACAAAAATTACAGAAAACTACCAAAAGGGTAACAAGATATGCTTTTGAAAGACCTTGAAATGCGAAGAACCATCTTACACACCTAACTGATGAATAGACATGCACATATCCAAAGTATTAACAAAATGTGATCTTGATAACTCCCGCTCAAACACATGCCGACACGTCCGAACAAACACGACTAAGGAAACATTCCATAGCGTACAAAAATACAATGCGCCCCTCGGGCTTCTTCGCTAGCGCTCGAATTCCCTCATCCCTTGCCTCTCTGCACCTACCAGGCACTGTAGCAAACCCTACGCCAGGGAAGAGTAATTAAAGTGCCGTTCGGCAAAAATTTGGATAGAAACTTGTAACGATGCAAAAAATCGCAGTTAGTTTTGGCAGACTACAAGCAGTTCCTTCTTGCTCCTAGAAATGGAAATTATTGCGCCTTGGCCGAATCCAAATCAAATCATTAATTATGCATATTGTAAAATTATATGAAGGTCATCGCAGTGAAGGTGTTTCAACATAAGCAGTTGAAAAGAAGGGACCTGAAAAATTCGGGCTTGAACGGGAATTGAACCCACGACCTCTGCGATACCGGTGCAGCACTCTAATCAACTGAGTTAACAAGCGAACTGGGAGCTGGTCAATTGAGAGTTCGTATTTATCCCGTAGATCAGTGGAGAAAAGATCGTAACTAGATGATTATTTCATATGCATAGTATATGTCAGTATATCCAATTTTACGTCAGTATATCCAATTTCACTCTTAAGCCTCCCTTTCGCAGTGTAAACCTGTAAGTTTCTAATAAAAAAAATCCCAAAGCAGTAAAAATGGCTAGAATACTCACTCAAAAACAGCGTCGATTTCCCAAATGCTTGCAAAGATTTTCTTATAAACGATGCTTATGGTGGATGCATTTTAAACTGTGACGTAACATGAATAGGGCCTATTCAAGTAAATTGCACCGTACATCCTTACTGCTCATAATGTGTCGCATCAGTAGCTCGCGTACACTCACAACGTGGTAGATTTTCTTTGACGCTGAGCTGTACAGAGAAATAAATGGTCGTTTTCTCCTAAGCGAGCAATGTGACCAATTTTTTATTTAGATAGCTTCAGCCCAGGAAACGTCGTTTTTATGTTTAAAAAAATTTTTAAATAATTTTAACCTCAGAAAAATAACTTATCGCAATTAAAAGTGACCTTGTCCACTAATAGAGGACGACCTCGACAATATATTCTGCCAGAGAGCTCACAGCAATTTTCAATTTTATGACGTCATATATGGTTGTCCAGTGATAACAGATACGATAAAGACCTCTTGCTTTCTCAAAGACAAGGACGACATTTAAATTACGTCATAAAATGCACTGAAAACCATTGATAACTATATCCAATTTTCTGGGACCGTAAAATGTTTTCACTTGTGTTTATAGAAGTAGTCTAATTTAGATTGTAGCTCTAACAATTTATCACCGTTTCCCTGTGAGAATGGAGGTTGTTTTAAGTTCTCGATCGGTATCGGTTCTGAGTGCCAGTCTTCTCTTTTATTCAGTAAGACTTGCAAATATATGCACGATGCTAGCAAACAACAAACTACTGAGCGACACCATACTTTTAATCTTCCGTTGCTAAGAATCCTTGAGTACCTCCAAAACTACTTCATGTAACATTCTCGAGCTGTGTCACTTTGAACCTCCGCCAATCACCGGACCAATCACCGAGTTGCGAGTTGCGAGTTGCAAGTTGCGAGTTGCGAGTTGCGAGTTGCGAGTTGCGAGTTGCGAGTTGCGAGTTGCGAGTTGCGAGTTGCGAGTTGCAGTTGCGAGTTACGAGTTGCGTGTAGCAGTCGCGAGTTGCGAGTTGCGAGTTGCGAGTTGCGAGTTGCGAGTTGCGAGTTGCGAGTTGCGAGTTGCGAGTTGCGAGTTGCGAGTTGCGAGTTGCGAGTTGCGAGTTGCGAGTTGCGAGTTGCGAGTTGCGAGTTGCGAGTTGCACTTGCGAGTTGTGAGTTGCCAGCGGCGAGTTGCCAGTTGCGATGGAAAATAGTGTGGATTCCTCATCAGTATTCTCAAAATTGTAGATGATGCTCTTGGGAAAAGTATCATATCCTTTTTTGTCTTATTTTTAAGACGAGTTTGTTCTCAGTTTCTTTCCGAATTTTTTTTTAACATTTCAAATTCCTCCTGTTCTTTCTCCCCCTTTTTCTTTAACTATATGTTGGCGCTACTCCGGGTTTAACGAATGCGTGGGAGAATGTGTTGTGCTGTGCTTTTAGTAATGTTGGTCAGGTAACTTTTTTTTTTGCCGGGTTCTCAACTGAACCTATAGCATGGATTACAAAGTAAATGGAAACAGTGACATATTTTCCAATTTTTTACATACACAAGGACGCTCAACTCAATCTTCGACTTGACCTCAAAACATATTTTGCTGTTAAATTACTGACAGCGTAACAAAGTTAATCAATCGGAGACGCACTCCGCTGAGAAGATGATAGTCGAGTACATATAAAGTTCTGTTGTTCTGTTTAATTGTTTTGTTAAACAAAAAAGTTCCTTGCAACTTTGGTAAATAAAAGCTCTGCAGAAACTTGAACAACGTTTAGTAAATGTCACAATTTGGTAAAATCAATTCATAAGCGGTCCACCTTAAGCGAAACCCCAACCGCTCAGGTAAACAATCACAATGTTCTCTTTCATAGTGGGTCATAGCCAGTCCAGCCATGTATGAAAGAAAAAGGTTGGAATCGGTTTACACCAACACAAAACCTGTTTCATGTTCAACGTATGTTATTTCCAAAAACGCAACAGCCCCTGACAAACAATTACATTTAAACAAATACACTGAAGTAAACAACGGGAAATCGCACGGAAGTTCGCGGAGTCAGCATAAACAAAAACAAAAACAAGACCCTATGACTGTAGTCAGGAGGTTATGGGCGCCCGTTGTAGTTTATGAGAAAATATGAAACTGCAAGCGAAAGTGATATTTGTTGAATTCTAATTCAAAAATCTAAGATGTAATTCGTCAGAATTAACGTTCACCCAGTGCACTCCACAAGATTTCCGTTGTGGTGAATGCTTTAGATATACATCGTTCAGGCAAAGGCGAAATTTGGCTTATGCAGGGTTCGACGTCTCTGGTAGCCCGGTCGCCTGAGGCGAGTTAAACGAGTAGAAAATTTCTTGTTGATTGTTTTTTAATGTACAGTTAAAATTCATTCCACTGGAACTGCATTGTGAAGTTGTTATTATTCTAGCTGGGAGCTGTCCTAAAACAATACAGGCGCAAAACCATCAATTTCACTCAGTCTTTTGCACACTCGACTTGGTAACCACACAATCTCCAGGTTTTATTACCAGGTTACGAAGTTAGGCAAGATAGCACTAAAAGCCTATGAAAGTATCCTAAAAGTTACAAGGTTTGTTAAAATTTAAACATTTCGACAGCTAAGCTTCGAATTTCGGACCTACTTTACCTAACACTCGTCAACGTTTACGTAACGTTGCACTCGTTCGGTAAGATAAATATAAGACTTAATTTTGTTCTTTAGACTTGATTTACGATAATGGGCTTAAAGCTTGCAGCAAATACCCAGTGGTTGCTTAGCTATTAAAGCTATTAAGATCCTTCACAGTCTTAAGCTCTACTGCCAGGGTCAAGGTGATATGGGTGAAGAAAGAGTTAGACCGTCCAACTCTGACTGATTCAGTGAGGAATCTGGACGATTGAAATGTGCCGTGGGCTTGTAGATTTTTGAAGATCACTTGCCCGGTGGCTAGTCACGTAACTCAACAGATATTGAACCCTGCTAATGTCGTAGAATTTTGTCTGAGAGTAACAAAACTTCCACTATAATATGTAAATGTAGCCGACACAACACAATGAAATGAAGACTTTCGTCCATAAGTGCCGTGGCTTTGTCGTCGGACCTTTCGCAAAAACAATTATAGCTTTTTCTTATTATTAAGACGGATCTGTAGGGCACTGTCTTCTAGTAATAAGGAATTTTCGTCGTCGCAGTAATTCATTGCTTCGTGATTTTTATCTGCTTTCTTTGTTCTTTGTTGCACTGTAGATTACAACGAAAAGTAAAAATCACGGAGGAATGCATTGCCCATTTCTTTGAATATAATAGCATTTACTTGCCAAATGTAAATATGTAACGCAAGCTTTTCCGTCGGTTCGTATCAGGGGGGGGGGGGGGAGCAACTTCCCACACATTCTCTTAAATGAAATCCAAACGATGTTCTCACAACTTGCAAAGCAATCTGTGAGGTTCTAGTCAGCGGATATGCCTCGTGCGCGTGCGCAGATGCTGCACATTCCAACGGAACGCTGAAGGTAAAAATTTATATGGCGGCCAAAGGCGGCGGATTCGGTTTTCTCCTTTCGTTTAGATAATTCACGAATTGATCGTATTTTACACTTTTATCATGTTTTCGTGCTTTTGCTTCTTAGGAAGACAAGTTTACTCGCGGACTTTTTTAGTCGCAAAGTAGAAGAGTAGCGTTTTGATCAATCGAGCTCGCGCTGATGGACTCTGTAGAATTTTTAAGTTGGTTAAAAACTGGGATCGGGTTCAAAGTACTGAACCGTGAAATGATCTTGTTAACATATAACTGGATTATTGAAATAAAAGTCGTATTTTTTGCGTAGGTATTGTTGCCATTAATTCTTCGATTTTATTCTTCGAAAAATTTAGCGATTCTTTGAAACTTGGACTCTATATTCGAAACTTTAATTTAGTTATTCGAAATTTTTCATGTAGTTTCCTATAATAATTCAGACTTTCCGACCAGGAACTGAAAAGTTAGTTTTTGTACCGTATTAAATTAGCTCAATTTCCCGGTATGTCACGCGTGATATTTTTATTATTTTTAAGCCCGGCTCAAAAAAACGCGAGAACATAAAGCCGACGAAAATCCAAAGGAGTCACTAACTTTAAAAAGGCTGGAGGTTTCGGAAACACGCAGAAAATATAAATAACAACCGCCACAATTCTATACAGGTAACAGTTTTCGCCTCGCGGTGTACATGGGTCTGCACATGTTTAGGTTTCCTAACTCCACATGAAATTCGCTTGAGGGCTTTTACGATCCTGGTAAATCTTTGCCTTCTAATGCAAGGAACGAGTAAACCTTTGCCTTCTAACCTTTCAATGCTGGATCGGGGTTGTCAGATATTTCACGGAACACGAGAGTGACAAAAGAAGCTGTTAATAAAATCGTCCTACACTATTCACTCCACGCGACGACTCAACCGTTTTCTTGTGGAGTAAAAGATCCTTGATAACGAATGACACAGGGACGGCGGAGCGTATTTTGAAGTGAGGGGGCTGAAAGCGAGCGGCGGAGGCGCGAGTTGGTAGGGGGGTCTGGTGGCATCCTCCCCCAGAAAATTTTGAAATCTAGAGTCTCGGAAATCGTATTTACAGCATTCTCCGCGAGATACTTCTTGACATAATTAGCCTGGATAAAGCGTAAAATGAAAGGTACTTTTAGTGCTTACAGCAATATTTTGGAGGTTATTTCTCAGCCTTCCGGTCTCCTACGCTAACCTGCGGTTTTTGTGAGTTAATCAAGCAATAATAATTTAAACCTAGTTTAATCTGGCAAATACTCTTATTCTTTGGGAGAATAACCTGAAGAGAATTCTTTCGTTTTCTTGTTCTCCTTTTTTTTTTATTTCTTTATACGTACCATATACTAAAACAAAATAAAATGTCATCCTCCTCAAAAGTGGGGGGGGGCTTTCCCCCGGTTCCGCCGTCCCCGAGTACGCTGTGTTGACGATTTCTGATGTTACGTGTGAACTTTCGAAGAATCGATTTTGTTAATCGAGAAAAAATCGTTATCTTTCAATCTATCTACAAGAATACGTACAATACAATTAAGAAAGGAATGCGCACGTGAAGAATGCAATCTTCATTCCGTGATCGTTCATGCGTGAAGCGCGTTGACTGTAACTCTGCGGGAATTTGCCGAAAAACTCTCGAACTTGGCAACTGTGGAAAACCTGGGGCGCTTTCCATTCGACCAAAATTTTCGGTTGGCATTTCCGAAATTTCCATGTACCGAATGGAACGGTATTTTCCACCAGGCTCGTTCCATTCTCGCTCGGGACAAATTCAAAATGGCAAACTTGAGGACGTTCTTGTTTCTTTCCGAGTTTTTTGACGACTTCGAGTTTACAGACGATATCCTGGAGGACGACGATGACGTGGTTATGTTTAAGAAAGCGAGATTTTTTTTTTACATAACCACATTTGAGATAGCAAGCTTCAACATGTTTACAATGGCGGGAATCCTGACACGACGATGCAAGGTGTTAAAAGCTTATTGTTCAAGTCGTTCTGGTTAGTTTTCAACTTACTGATGGGAGCATCTGGATCTGCAATGTTGCCGTTGTCGTCAACACAGAGATGCCTCAAAAAGAGCTCAAAATCATCGCTGGTAGAGAAGCACACGCTGCACTGGTTAAGGCTCACCTGAAGCCGCCGCCATTTTCACTCAGCAATCACGGCTGGAGAAACTGGGACTGAGCATCTAGCGAAATGGAATGCCCAATGGAACATAAAATTCCCGGAATTTCCAAATTTCCGGGAAAAGCGACAACCTCGAGAGGTTGACCAAAATTTTCGAAATAAATTTTGCGAGAATCTCCGTTCCATTTGATTCTGTACCGGAATTTCCGGTATTTTTGGTTGAATGGAAAGCGCCCCTGATGACCCTAACTTAGTTCATGTTGACTTCAAGTGTTAATCCGTTGGGTCACGTGACCAGTAAAGGCTTAATAACGGTTAAAATTATCAGAGTGAAATGGGGAATTAAAAAATGAAATAGGATAAAATCTTTTCAGGTGTCATTCGTTTACATGCGTAGGGGTCAACATAAAGTAGCCTGTTAAACGTGTCCATACTAAGTAGGAATTCTGAAAATGATGCAAATAGATCACGTGACTTAATTAATGCTTTAATAATTTCTATTATTAATAAAAGAGACCACCTCACAAGGCGAATTCATTATAAGCTCTTAGGAGGGGAGAGGAACGGTTTAGGGAGGAGGGAGAAACAGCCCAAAAAGTAAGGGGAGGAGGGAGAAAGGACGCAAAAAAATAGGGAGACGGGAGAACCAGCATGAAAAGGGAGAAGGGAGAATGTCTTAAAAAACATGACATGAGTCATTAAAGCCTTAAATAGATCTTAATATAAGAAACTGTACGGATCTGTTCCCCGTTAAACAATTACATCAACAGAAGACTGGGTGGACCCTGGGTATCCAAGACTATTTTGAGCCCGTAAGCTCAGGAGTTTGCGGTATTTTGAATGATCTCTTTTGTTATACAATTTTCGCTAGAGGTCGCTAGGGAATTTCTCGCTTCATTGATTGGCCATTTCAAGATATTCTGATTGCCCATGAGGGGGAGAAGTCAAATCGCAAAATCGTGAGACGTTGAGTTAGTGTTTGTCAAAGCGTGAGATTTTGGAGGTCTGTGTGGCTCGAGGATCAGGGTCAAGGGCAAGGCCATGGTGAGTGTGAAATGTTTTGCCTTTCCAGTTTTCTGCCTTTTCGGCAATGCATGTGCCGTGTTTAGGTCTGTTTAGGCGTCACCTATAAAACGAGTTGTGCTTTCCGATTCGGTGACGCCATTAGGTTCCCAGAAATGTAAAACAATACGTAGCAACCTAATTTAAAAAATAGATATATTTCATTTTTGACCTTGGAATCGCACTTTCGGCATTCATGTCATGGTCTGCCATCGATAACGGCTCCATGTTGTGATCTTTATAGCAATTTGGCTGTCACTCAAACATTGACATGCTCTGGATGTCTTTTTGGCACTGTGTCACGTAAAACTCCGAAGCCTTTTTGTGCAAAAATAATTCTACTTCAAATTGCTCAATAAGAATAATTTGAAGGGAAGTCAGTAAACTAGTAAACTAAACTGACTGACAACGTAATCGTACCTAACACATTTTTCATTTTAAGATCTTCATGGATTTCGTTTACTGGTTGATGTTGCGTTACCTTGATTCTTTAATGTACAAATCCTAACTTTTTCACGCTCATCAACAAGCAATAAACATTTCTAGTTCAGCCACAAACTAAAAAGTTGCGATTTAGGCAAACCGGCTTAAGGCACTAGAAAATTATCAGATTTACTGACCAAACCCTTGGGATGTTGCTTTGCTAGAAAGTATGCAAAAGTAATTCTCATTTTCCGTGTATTAATTTGCTGGTCTCGAAATGTATTCATAGGTAAGCTGGTACTACATGTTAAATCTAGCAGTCTGTAGGTATTCAAAGTCTTCAATGAGCACAAAGTTCTTTAGTAAAGTCACAATATTGGAAAGAATTTAGACTGCAAGTGTAGTGTTACATAATATAAACCCGTTTAAGCACTAATCAGGGAGAAAGGTGAAAAATCAGGGAGGAGGGAGAAACGGCCAAAAAAATTAGGGAGGAGGGAGAAAAATGAGTTTAAAAATAGGGAGATAAGATATTTACCTACTCGTTCCTCTCCCTCTCTTAGAATGTAAAAGAATGATACCCAAAAAGATTAAATTTTGTTTCATTTTACATTCCCCATTTTACTCTAAAGATTATAACCATTAATGACCCTTCACTGGTCACGTGACACAAGCGTTAGGCACTTAAGGCCATCAAGTTCTAAATGGTTGCCAAGTTAAGCGTTGAACTTTATAAGTTCAACGCTTCACTATCTTTGTTACTTTTGGTAATGGTCTTGTAATAAGAACCGAAATATTACGTTTATTTCTCTGTTTGTTGTTTAATCTCTTGCTTATTCTTATATTTTAAGTTAGCAAGATGTTTTTCGGAGTAGTTATCGTCTTATATTTTCTTCATTTGTCGGCGGGTAAAGATCTCAATACTAAAATTGGTCACATCGTCAAGCATGCGTGTTTAATGTTTCAAAAAAATCTATCGAGCCGTTCTCAAGATTTTCGCAAAAGTGCACAAATTCAAACGTTACCATAAAATGATTACGTGAATGATCTTAGAAAAACGATTCGTTTTCGAGATCGTGAACACCAGTTTCAACAGAACTTTCTAGGCATAAAATATTTCATCAAAGCATTGATTATTTTTCCTTGCATTTACTGTTACTATGCAAAAACTAAGGTTGAAAGTGTTTTTGCGATTTACTTCAAAACAAACATACAGAAATGTTTTGCTATTGTATATTTTCTTTACCAAACACCACAGTTTACGATGTTGGTATTTGCTTTTCAAAGTGAAATATGGATCGCACAAAATTTCAATTTTACTGTTTTCGAGGATTTTTTATCGTTGTTATGGAAATATCGATTTTCACAAAATGTAAACCACGCTAAAGTTCAATCCAAAACCAGCAAGTGTTGCAAATTTCACGTTGGTCTGACAAGGAGAAGACTGTCTAAGAGCTAATTCAAAAAGTTAGGTATGGTCCCAAAAAAAAACTGTATCGAAACACCTTAACCCCGGGCGATAGGCTAGGGAGCACCTTTAATTCCGACAAGTAGTGACGCAAATATACAGGTAACATAATTTTATAAAACGCATGGCATTTCTTACTGTATTGTAAACTGACTCTAGCAACTACGGTTTGGTTTGAAGTTCTTGCAGGTGTTTCACTTTTTTTTTTGATTCTTGGAAAACAGAAAAAATTCAGTAACTCTTGACCCTAATGACTCACAAATTAACTCTAGCTTGTAAAGGCTCTCTTTGATGAACCACAGGTTTTCTTGTTTGCATTAGGTAAGACTTCAGTTTTATAACCAAACGATGCAGATTCCTGTAAATTCCTTTTGCCCTACATTTTGACTTTCGTTGTTTTCAAACGATCACTTGTTATTTGCTGTGAGAACTCTTTTGAATAAGAGAAACAGGAACCTTGGTTAAATTTTAATCCCAGGTTAGCGTTAACCGGCTTTCAAATAATCAAGCCCAGGAGATCAGTCAATTTTACCTTTGTTAACTGAACTAATTAAACACCCTTTTCGATAAAGAATGCCTTAGTTGAACTGAATCTTGCATGCCATGCCTCAGTGGTTACACATCTTCTCTTTGAGGTGCAATAGTACTCTGCCTCGTTCCTGTGCAACTCTGATTAATGTTATCGTTGCCATAGCGACCATAAGTTAGCACCCTCTTGAATGCCACTTTAAACTGCGGGTCCATAATCCCGTAGATAATTGGATTTACCAGACTGCTCGAAAACATGAGGTAAATCACTGTCGTAAAGACCTCTCTAGGAATGGAGCATCCTGCAGACTCGACAATAACAACAACGGACACAGGTCCCCACGACATCACAAAGAAGCACACCACGGTAAAACTGGTTTTCAGGAGTTTAACATCAGTGCGACGGCGAGCTGCATTTCTTAAGCCATGAGCGTTCATATTTTGTGTGCTTTCTTTCAGAGTTTTATAAATTTCCTAATAGGAGTAAAATATCGCCATTGTAGTTCCATTGACGACTCCTCCCACGATCAATATGGCGTACGAAATGTACTGTATTTTCCAGGTGAATGTGCAAACAGAGAATAAAGGGTGATAGGAAAACTTCCCCCAGCCATACAACGGCGGTGTAGCAAGAATTATTGAAGCTAGCCATATGAGAGCGCAGTAATCCCGAGCCATTCTCTTGTTAGCAAACAGCCTGCTGTATAGGGATGGTTTTACGACTCTGATGTTGCGATTCAGGGCAATTAGCCCCATGTTTCAGTAGAATAGAAGCGATACCCAAGGTGAATAGAACTGAAGCGGAGACGTTGCACCACTTTTCACTGAAAATCCAAGTTCCCGCATACACGCCTACTACCCAGAAGGGCATGCGAAGCGTTGCCATGGAAATGTCAGTCAGTGCCAGATTGTGGATGAAAATGTTTGTCACACTATTGAGCCTAGAGTCTCTGTTGACAACATAAACGACCAATAAATTGCCGACCGTGGAAGTGAGGCAAACTAGAATGGCCATCGTTACCTCAGTACCAATTTCAGCGTGCGACCGACCTAGAGGATCATGGGAAGTCGGTTGAGAATTGTTCGCCATTTTTGTGACACAGAGAGTAACTTTAAAAAAATTTTAGAGGAAACGACATAGAAGTAAGAAATAAACAAATAATAGGTTATTAGTGTCACCACAGCCTCATCACACAATCAGGGGTAGCAATGGCTCCTTTTAAATTATAGTTTTATTTTGTTTTTAATTGTAATTCGTATTTGCTTTATTTTGCTTTACCATTGGTTACTGTTTATCGTTTATTTCGCATTTGTTGTTCTTAAAGCAGTTGGTTTGATTTTAGTTTAATAACGAACATCAATGGAACACCACTTTATTACTTTTGAAGTTATTAGTACCAACTTTTTTTTCTTGTTTGAGGCGTGTGTGAATTTATTTTGATGCATCGAAGGGGGCATTAATACCGCAAAATCTTTGATCTATCAAATTAACGCTTTTGCTTATTAAAAATACTGTTAGTTTGGCTAAGTTTTAAAAATGTACACAAGTTCTCATTTACCTGAAAAAAAATTGTGATGTAGCATCTTCATACGCAAGCCGAATTCATAAATGACAAAACCTTTTTGGGATCCTCTTTTCTATGCTATGATTATACCTTTCAGTTTGCCACTGTAATATTGTCAAGCTTTCACAGACTAATCATTGCTTCCGTCCAGAAACAGCACTAACAGCACTGAGAATAATAAATGAATTATAAATGATAAGCAACCAAAGCCGCTGGAAGTGCGCATCATTTTTGAAGTACGGCCTCAACTCAGACTCCTTCCCCTATAGGAGTCACTCGCTTTCCAATCTGACGAACAAATTTGCACAATTTTCTGTATACTTCCATCAAGGCCCTAATAACTCATGATATACGTAAACTAAATGATGATTTATGCTGGCTCGATCTTCCTTGCCTTTCCGCATCTTTTGTTCCTCTTTTGAGAAGCCAAACTGGTATATATTTCGTATGTTAATCATGTTAATGTTTTCTTAGTGCTGGTACTCTCATAAGCCTCTCGTGGTACAGATTTATTCTAGATGACCTTGCAATTTAGCTATTTTTGGCAGTGAATGAAAGACTAAGATGCAAAGGCAAACTGATTTCTAAAGCAAAGCCATCCAATAAAAAAAGGAAAATAAGGCTGATGAGAAAGCAGTTTCCCAATAAACAGGTGGTAAAAAAAAATGCCCACCTACACCCATACTCCGCGGTTTCACTCGTGTCAAACAGACGCAACTGTTTCTCATTTATTACCGGCGCAATTAACGTTAATTGGTTCATGTGACAAACTGGCATGTTTTACGCTTGAACAAACGTGGAATGGTGTTAGCTAGGAGTTAGCCGTTCACGTTAGGTCGCAAATGGTAGTATTTAATAAAACAACGCCTTTGAAAACGGTACTGTAAAAAGTTTTAACAAAAGCGCATAAATTTCTCTCACTTCTTATGGTCATGACTTTGCTAGATTATTTTGATTTCTGAGAGGAAAACCTGAAGAAGCTTAATTTGGATAAGTGCAAATAAAAATGCATGTTTTTGTCAGCGAATTTTTTCCTCTACGGTCAGTAAAATTACAGATAAAAAGTAATCCAATAACAAATTCACATCATTACTCAAAAGTGTTCCTAAATATTAAAAAAATGTTTCAAGTGCAGTTTTGAAAGATGATAAAAAAGACAGTTTTCCTTTTTTTTGTGGTCCTCAGTAGGTCCTCCATAGTGCAGGAGTAGAAAACGAGAAAAGTCCTTGGCCGTACATTACAGAGTTTACAGTTGGAATCTGATCCGAACCCGAGCTACCAATAAATAACTTATTAAAGTGGTAGTAAGTTTCTCTATCGACGAGTAATATAATTCAAAATAACTTAATGTACATGACGTACATTATTTACATGGAGCAAAATAATATACATGTACGCACGTAGTTCCGAGGTACATTCACCAGCACTATGTGAGTCGTTTGTTTAGATGTAATGCACATTCTGTGAGAAAAAATGTTTTATGCAAGTTATTTGATATTCGCTAGTGGAATATTAATTGTTTTTCTACTGTCTAGGCTTCGCGTTAACAGGATTTCAAACATGATTTATAATGAACAGGGAGTCGGAAGAATCTCTGAGATTTTGGCTGGTTATTCCTGCCTTAAAACGAGTCCAGAACAAAGTCCCGGCGGGGCTTTAATCCATGTTGCTTTTTTATAATTCTACTCACCGTAAAAATACACGATGCTGTACTTTCAGATCTGATGCGTAATCCTGTTGGAGGAGAACAGTTCAGGGGGTGACAATGAAAATAGATTTTCGTAAAAAAAAAAAAGAGAGAAAAAAGTTTTGTGGTGAAGAAATTTTAAAACCAGTTCCAAGTTGGTGACAGCAAAACGACTTCGAGTAAAGGTTTTTCAAAATAGAACGCCTCCTTCCATGCATACTTGGGAGAAATAAATACTAAACAAAAGATTTGAAAAGTATTACAAACTAATCAGCTAATAGACATTCGCTACCGCAAATCCTCTAATCCGATTGGCTCATTCAAGTCAGTAGAAAATGTAACGAGCAGAGAAAAAGCAGAGTTTACTTCATTTCGCTAAATTTGTTTTTTGCGTAGATGCACCTGCTCCTGTTTGTTGTTATTTTCGGTACAGCCACCCATCATAAGCGGGGATTATTGGCCGGGTGGTCAGGAAAAAAAGGTGTTTGGCCGTATAATGTATTAATTGAAACTGACAAGGACAAGAGGAAGGAAATATTCAATTATTGCCTTTATCCATCGTTAGAAACAGTCGGGTTTATAATAGATGGAACTGATCTATGTGATTGCTTCCCAGTTGGGATTTTTAAAAAATGTTTCGTTCAGTTTGTAATGTTGCTTTCTTCAACTTATGGTGTCCTTAATTAGCACTTTCGTGCTAAAATATATCGACACCTGGATAAAGTGATTTATTTGTTTCCCACTTTTCAGTCTGCATTGAATCGGACATAAAGATTACCTCAAACTGGTTTTGAAACAAACTTGTTAAACAAATCATGCTCCTTGAAGGAAATGAAAAACAAGTATTAATAAAAGGGGATAGAAGAGACTAGAGGATATTAAAAGAAACAGAAAGATTAGAAGGCGACGGTAAGAGCCTGACGAGAAAATGTATTCAGGTATTCGTAACTCTAAATCGTGACTTTTTTCTGCCTTATTTTATCTATAGATCAAGATTGATTAAATTTGTCTGTTTAAACAAACTTGAGAAAACGCCGGAGAGTCACCGGAAGAAATTAAAACAAGGTAAATAACAAGAATAAAGCACTTGTTTCAACTAGAGTTGAAAGCAGCTGTTTAAACGGATTATTATCATTTCAAAAATAAATGGAAGTGTTGCTATATAGATTGATATCGAAGTTTCCCCTTTAAAGGGAAACTTTGATTAAAAAATACCGTAGTGAAGAATAGTTTACCTCATTGACTCTCCCTGACGTTTAGAGCGTTAGCCCTTCGTCAGAGCCATCGCTCTGTCGAACGGCTAACGCTCGAATCTTCAGCTTTCAATTTCGCTACGGTGGCCAATTTACCTTATCAACTCAGTTGATAAATTCAAAATTTTGAGGCAGATCAGGGACCATCCTTGAAACATGCACCAACCCTCTGAAATTAAAAATCTAACGCACAACACCACCTTCGCGCCTCGCACCATAAATTAATTTTCTTAGGTAAGTCTGCGGGAAATTAAAGAAAAATGTGATAAATTTAATTGTTTATAAAATGCAAATGTGGCAATAGAATAATTGAACTTTTTTTTCTTGATTTCAAACTCACAATATCTTTTTAAATTACTTAAATAAGACGTAATTTCCCTTGCTAATTAGGTAAACACACGGGAAAAAAATTTTTATTTTCGAACTGTGTTGTCGCAACCTATGCAGCGAAACTCCTTTTGGCCTTTAACCGTCTGTCTTCTATTTATTCTACAATGTTTTCAGGCCAAACGAAAATCACTTAATTAAAACCTCTTGGCCATTTCACTGTTCGAACTTGGCGATTTTTTTTAAAATCACTGAACAAAAGCAGGAAGGACAGACTCAGGTTCAGTGTCATGTTATAAAACGTTTATTTTAGTTGAATATTTAACAGTTATTTACCGAAGTGGCGGTAAATTCCAATATTGATACCGTATTGAGGTGAATAACTGAAACTGTTTTAGTATATACTACACAGGTAAATAGCCAGGCTCAAAGGTTTTTTTGTTTCCCGATAAATGGGCAAAAACTCGACCGCTGCTTCGTTCCTAGGTGAGTAGCAAATGTTATCTTGAGCTCGAGTAGCCAATCAGAGCGCACGGAAAACACTACGGTCTAGCTCTGATACTAACCTATCGTGCAATTTTCTTTCTCTCAAACAATACCACTACATCCCCTTTTTTCAACACGAATGCATGATACTTCAACTCGCTTCCCCTCCTTGACTTTTCCTTTATAAAGAACTCGACTTCCTAATTTTTATAAATATAAAGAAATAATAGTAAAACATTGTTGACTTTCCCTTCTGACAAAAGTGGGAAATGCTTTGTTATGCTTAAAAAGTTCATACAGTTTGTTATTTTCATAACAAAAGACTTCTGTGCCGCCCAAAACGCCCGAAAAGGACCATTGTGCTTGTTCAGTTTGTGACATCATCACTTTAAGTGACAGCATATGTTTTTGATAACCAATGGATGCACCAGGTACACTTCTAAGGGGCTGTTTACATGGAAGAAGGAAAATCCTAGCGCTAGGAAGAACCTAGAGGGCGGATCATCCTAGCCCCATATGTTTCCTGCGATTCAGTTTACATGCAAAATGTTGTACTTGGACCTAGTGCTAGGATCTTCCTAGCTGAGAGATAGGAAGATCCTAGCACCATGTAAACTACCTTCGCTCGAAAGATCCTCGTACCGGGGACAGAAAAACAAATATGGCGGCGGCCTGGCGTTCAGCTGCTACAGGCAGACAGTTTTATTTGATTTTCAGCGACCACCCCAACCGAAACATCTGCATGCGGCGGGTGAAACCAGACGAAAATTTGTTTCGTCTTCTAGGATCTTCTTCCCTCCTTGTAAACAGCTCCTAACAAAAAGTGCCTAATTATAAACTGAAGCGCTTACTTAAAAAAGACCAGAGTTACACAAAGAAAAAGGAATAATGTTTCCTTGTGAAATTGATGCAAAACTTGACCATGGCACAGGTTGACACGTCTAGTTAAAAATTTCCTCTGTCCTGAAGGTTTAGGTGAAATCTTTTCTAGTCCAAGGAAAGACTATGAGATGGCCTACAAACTAAAAAAAATCGCATGGGGAACCAAAAACAACGGGACTGATTGCTAAAACCCTGAAAGACGACCTGGTACTGTGTCCCAATTTTGAACATGCCCGAAATCAAATTTGACAAACAACGTCGGACGTTTCCGTCGCAGCAGAGGAAGTTATAGAGGTTTGGACCAGGATTTGAGCAGACAAGAGCCAAATTAAAGCCTTCATGGCTTAAAATGGTGGTTTTTCTGAAAACGTTTGGGAGTTGATGAGTTAATAGAGTTCTAGTAGTATCCTTTATGGTTTAAAGAACGCTTTAACACGTTTACTGGCAGTTGATGTGTAGAGGCCCAGGAGTAGTATGCACTCCCAGTCAAACCTTAAAACCTGTTACTTAACCTACCTTTATTGCTTTGTTTATTTTTTCACGTTTTTCACTAGCGTCTTCAAAACTTTTAAATATATAGTTGTCGTTTCGGTGAAGGACGACAAGTTTTACTGAAATGAAGCAACGGAATGGGTCACCGAATCTAAACCTTGTGTTTTTCCTTGTAAACACTGAGTCTAAGAGGTTCTTTTATATTAAGAATTCTTTCCCAGTGTACAGCAACCATTTCCCTCAGAGTTGTAAAGACTGTCCTCGGGAACTTTTCAGAAGTATTCGTGTAATATTTCGGTGTTCTTTGAAATGTCCCGCCGAATATTTAGATAATGTTCAAAATTCAATCAGTCTTCCATAGTCTTCTCATGATCTTTGGTAATCTGGCTAAACGAGAAGTGAAAAAGATACGAACAACATCGAACATCCGAGGGTTAGATCCAACTCTATTTCCTTAAACGACACTGTTAAAAGTGCATAAATACAAAATTTGAGCCAGAAGCTAGAAACTGATAGCTCGAGAACACTAAAGGCAAAACCTTTCCTTTCGGCGGACATCAAAACATCGTGACTGAAAATAGTCGGAAGTACAACAAGTTGGGTAATCTTCGTAAATATTCGGGCGATCTTCATCAGAAATCTTCGCTGAATCGTCAACTGACGTTAGGCATCAGAATGACCCTCGATGACGACCTTCGGTATCCTTCTAGGATCTCCGGTGGCCGAAAACGAATCAAGAACGAAAGACCGATTGTTGTCGATCTCCCTCTTTTTGAAGAACGCCTTGAAAGCGGGTTTAAATTGAGGATTCATCATCCCATATACAACAGGATTCAAGCAGCAGGTAAGAAATACCAGATAACTTGAAATCATTGAAGGCACATCCAATCCTTGCCTTCCAGCGGCCATCATCATGATGAGAATTGCCTTCGGAAGCCAGCAGAGAACAACCACACATGCGATTCCAAGTGTTGTGTGGATACACATGTTCTCTGCATTATGTGCGTTTTGGCAAGCAGCGCGATTCGATCGCGTGCAAATCTGAATTCTGTTTTTATGAACGGTGCTGTAAATTTTAAAGTAGCACCAGCAGATGACGTAAGGTGAAGGCTGAGTTAGCACCAGAAAAGCCATGTAGGAAGTATTGAGCGCATCAAAAGACCATTCATACGCACAGAGTCTGGACTCAGGATAATACACATATTTTCCCCAACCATAAAGAGGAGGACTAGAAGTGATGAGAGGGAGAATCCAGCACAGAGCAAGCAGGAGTCTTGACCTTTGTTTCTTCGCGACGAAAACGGTGTTGTAAAGTTGAGGTTTGACGACCTTGAAGTACCTGCTGATGGCTATCAGCATAAGGGAATACAGAATCGCGTTCGCTAAAGCAACAAACAGGAATCCGGAGACGCTACAGATGACAGTCCCAAAGATCCAACGTCCTTTGACAAGGCTTGTGATCCAAAGAGGCATAATCAGAAGTGTCTCAGCCATATCGACGAGGCATACGTTCGCGATGATCTTATTGATGAACTTTTTGAGGCTGGGGTTAGTTCGGATGAAATACAGAACGATTGAGTTGGTAAGAACGGACGAGACGAAGATCATCACAGCGAAGAACACCTCGAAAAAGATTTCGATTCCTTTTCGTCCGAGTGGATCTTCGTTAAAAGATGAATTCTGGTTTTCTTGCTCTCGCATTATAAAGGTGACGTTTCCTATAAGTAAAAAAAAAAACGATCAACTTTGGACTAAACCAGATACAAATTATCTTAATATAATATTAAACGTCATTTTTCGGTCATTCAGTTGTATCGCACACTCGAGAAACTGTTTCACTAAAACTAAATCTTTATACCAAGAAACTCTTTCAGGGCCAATCTTTGCTCTCCAGAAACTTTAAATGGAATGTTAACTATTTGAACAAACATACAATACACACACACCAAAAAAATAATCACAGCTTAATTCTGGCAGTACCGAAGTTAACCAACTCTCGCTGCTTATGATCTAACGATTATATATCGCATGGCATAAAATACTGGCAAGTTTTAAATTCTTTCAAACCCTTTTACTATTAAGCTTTTAACGAATGAAATCGCAAAAATGAACTCCTCCAGAAATTATCAATCTTTCTTAAATGCAAAAAATGCGACCATCCGAAACATAGCTATAGCCCATTCACAAACTAAAATAAAACATCCACTGAAGATTAATATTACACCGCTAAAAAGATGAGCAATTTAAATATCACGGTATTCGAAAGTTTTCCACGCAGGTTTTCTCACAACTTACCTAATAAAACAAATACTGAAACAAAACATACAGTTGTTGAGAACGAAGCTATGTAGTAGTTTGCAACATTTCACTGGAAATAAACAGTTGGCAAGGAACAATGAGTAGACAAAACGTCAAAATAACAGAGAAATATACTCCTGCGTCTCGCCTGCAGCCACGTATCAATAATTGATCATAGCTGACGAGTTACGATTCGTCCATATCATTAAGGCCTATAAATTTTTAAGGAATTAAGGCGAGGCTATTCAGTTTAGGACTCTTTCTTTATCATGATGATGCTAAGTGATCATAAGGCTAATAAATTATTTGCATAAAAGGAACTGAAGCTAGAAACACCGGGCCCGTTTTGTTAGGTAAGAAAGGAAAATATTAGTCAGCAGTTTAAAGCAATTTAAAATCGGTGGATGCACCTGCCTGTATTGAAAGGCATAAGCTTGTTTATGCTCGTAACAGGAAGCTTAAAACTTTATGTACATGTATTAATTTTTAATTGCTCTAAATTTGCACACTCTAACTTCTAAGCAAGACAGGGGAGTCTGTCTCATAGGGAGTTTGAGCTTTTGCCAAATAAACTGTATTTACTAAAAGTAACAAAGTAACTGCGTTCAAACACATACACGAAATGCTTCCACAACACAACACGGCAATATCTAAACTTAATTTACCTAAGTAAGAGCGAATCATAGTTTACAGTGATACGACATCAGACCTCACCGTACGTTTTCAATTTGGCATCTTTGCCATTCGGCGCAGCCAGAGCCTTTTTTTTATAGTCTCGCTGGTGTAGTTATTAAAATTAAACGAAAATGGACCATTATATTTCTGGAATAATTAACAGTTATTCACCGAAGTGGAGGTGGATAACTGTTTTGATATACACCAAATCAGTGGATAGCCAGCACCAAAGAGAACGCACGAAAAACACTACGACTGGTTTGGTATGTGCTAATCCGTGAAGTACCACTTCAAATAGTAAAAGACATCATCCACTTTCTGCGCACGCATTTCTTTTTCGTAAAAAAGGCTGTGCACCATTTTTAGTTGTAGTGCATAGCACTATAAGGGGAGATTGAATGAAAGCCGCTGTTCACTATCAAACAAAAATTAAATGCCTGAAAAATAACAAGGTTTTTATCGAAATTAAATACACAAATTCACCGATCTACCTAATGCCTTGTGTTTAGTCTTTTGAAGCTAGTTAATATACTAATACATACATACTAATGTATAAGGACATCCGCATTTCAGTAAATACCTCTTTTTAAAAAGGTGAATTTGGTATTTTTTGTTTTCAGGGTGACAATTTTGAGGTATTCAAATTTGCTGCCTTAGAAACTAGTTTCCTTTTATGTAGTCACTAAAGCTCGCCCCTGTTCGAGCGCGCGAACGAGAAAATCCTCTGGCATACTCTAATGTTTCTGTAACTAGAGAAGACTGGGCACCCTATTTTGGGCCCTGCCCAAAACGATCTCTACAGTGCTTCTAGTATTTAAAATAACATTTGTGGCACGACAGCTCATGCACCCAAATTTTCTTTCCATGGATGCCGTAAACTAATCCTTTTATTAAACCCCATGCACACAAGCAATTTTTCTTTTGACAACTTATCTCTGACAATTTTCTTTTGCTTGTGCAACTGAGAAACTTGTAAAATCTAAGATTGCCTTGTCTGGATGGGACGGCAAGAAAATTTGTGAAAAACTAGTTCCCAGGTCTTTCGTTCCTCCCGTTCAGTTGAAGCTTTATGGCGCATACCTAAGGGGCTTACCCATTTCAGGCGATTTCTCTACTCTTAGAAGTCTGATTCAGTTCTCCTGTTTCAGTTGCTTAACACTGTCATGGTCCACGGGCCAGGTGAACACACTCACTGCTGTCTGTTTCCCCTTTTTCAGTCTTCTGCATGTGGTTATAAAAGTACATGTACTACTGCCAAGCATCATAAAAGCAATTTGAGTTTTCGCGCTTATTTTGTGTAGCTTTCCGGCTTTCCCTCTTTAAGCGTTTACCGCTTCACTGTCCAAAAGTCGTTGCCGGTGCATAGGCAAGGGTATTTGCCAAAAACAATTTGCTTATCCGTACACACGGGCAAAACGTTTGTCAAAGAAAATTTGCTCGTACACGAATCCTCATCACACTTTGGAATTATCAGTAAGTTTGAGGAAAGAATTCTCAAATATAGTGATGTATACTGAAGAAATCTGGTATCACAGACAAGTGGCTGCTTATCGATGTTCGACTGTATATAGAAACTAAGGCTACACGATGTTTTAAGTAGAAGAATCAAAGTTTTACGAACCTTGGTCACACCGCTGCAACCTCCCTTCCCCCACCGACAAAAAAAGCCCATGGACTCTCGAACTTAATGGCTGAAACCTTCTTTGTTTTATAAAATCAATGTTAGTTAACTTGGAAATGGAACAAAAGAATATGTTACTCAAAAACAATAATAAAACTAGGCAGACAATTATAAAGCAACCCCCAAGGCTTGGTAGCTACAACTTTGGACAAAACTACTTGAGACAAATTGAAAACACGCCAATATTTTTCTATTGGCTTTAATAAAACCTCACACACTGCTGAATAAGTACTGTCCTCCCCTCCTCCCCTCTTTCAATGTTGTTTTGAAGACAACAGGATTTGTATAGGCAAGCATCATGACCAAAACAACATTGTGTGGGGGTGGGAAGGGGGGCAATTTGTACATCACTCGTGGTGTCCGGTTGAAAATTAAAAACTAAACACATAAAACATTCATGTTTGTTTTCACTGTCTCCCTGAGCTCTAGTTAGACAGTCTACCTAGTTGTGTGTCGATAATTTCCTGTATCAATAAAGGCGTTTTTTGAAAAGCTAAAGCTGGTTCGGTGTGTATGAAAATACCTTGTGTTTGAAATGAAAACCTTGTGACGTAACCGTAAAGTTGAACTCAAGTTTAAGCTACTTCCTACTTCTCAACCTACATAGTAGGTTTATGGGTTTCTGAAAATACAATGTTCGAAATGAAAACTTTTTTACGTAACCGTAAGTTAAACGTAATTGCTGTTGTTGAGAACTAGGTCAGGTGCATTATCCATGCACTCGTACAGTAGTTTGTCTTTCAATGGTACATTGCGCGCCATTAGTTCTTTTGTTCAACTCGAAACGTTTTTTTTTTTTCATAAACTTCATCGCAAATTGGTAAGACTGCACTGTTTCAAAGAAGAAAATCTTAATGCTTATGAACTCAGTTATCCATTTCACTTTGTTCAGATCAAATTTCCCGTATATGATTGGTTAGAAACATATACACAAGACATGACTAAGTGAGTTCTACTGTCGTGAAGTTGGTTTACATAACAGCAAGACCCTACGATATATACTACATATTGAAAAAACATACTCACTGATTTGCCTTGTCTTTTCAATTTTACTCCATGAAGTTAGAAGTGAGTGTTAAAGTCGACGATATCTTTTTGTTCACCAAAGCCCAGAAAGCCGCCTTAAGACAACGCTTATCAGGGGAAGAGCAATGACTGACCATCGCCCCAGAGACGTTCGAAGCCGATTTCTTTCAGTGTGTACTTAACAGCAGTTCTCCTAAAAAGCAGATCGATTACGATTTTGCCATAAGTAATAAGAAAAGCTTTTACGTATTCTCTCTTACATCAAGACAAAAACTTTAAGCCAAGAAACACCAAATGAATGGCTTTCACATCGAGACTGAAACAGTTTAAAATGAAAATGAACAATTTCTCGTCAGAAAGCCGCAGGCACAAAACAAAAATATTGCAAACTTACCCGTCAATTTGCGCACCTGTTTTTAAAAAATAAACATGATTGAAAATACATTTAAAATGTGAGAAACTGAGTAAATAAAGTGTCATGATCTCCGTCACTTCTATAATTGCTTAAATTTTCTTTGAATATGAATTTCCCTGTACTGTCGGTGAGAATAATTGTGCTGTAAAAATAAATCTTACGTGTCTAGGAACAGAATGGAGCCTTCAGCAAATAGACGCCATGAATTAATATATCGGGATCCGTTTTTTCTTAAATTTTATAAAATGATGTATGTCAAATGATGTATGTTTTTGCGACAAAATGTAGGGAAAAGAAATCACAGTTTCCACAGAGGCAAGATTATTTTTGGTTCTTTTGCATTAATATGCGTGAAATTTAATTATTGCTTGTTTGCTTGTTCATTTTATACCCGGGAGATCAGTAAACATTACAGTCCCAAGGCTTCCAAATTGATTTTGTAGAGGGTAAAGCTGCTTTGCTTACATTTCTTTGGTACTTTTGTTATTAAATGCATTTTGAAGCATTTTAGGAAACAATTTTTTTTTATTGGAAAACATGAAATGTGTAGTTTTCTGGTCAATCCTTAGCACTTCAGTAAAGATTTACTAGAATAAACGCTCCCAGTATTATTAAAACCCTGCCTCAACTCACATTAACCTTAACCGAGAGGTCAAAGAGTGCAATTAATGCCCGGGGCCCAGGTTTTATGGAGAGCGGAATGACTCGCCTTTTACACGTAGCTCAGTTTTTAATTAACGATTCCTCAAAGCAGTGGGTATTTACTCGAGAACATATGTCACTCTTGTTGATGGTAGAGAGAGTTTTTAGATTGCAAATAACATCGACCGCCTTCATCAAAACTTCCTGAAAAATGCGGGAGATTTCTTCCTTTAGGTGGATCATTTGTTTCAGTTGACTGGTTCGACCCAAAATTGGCTTTAAACTTTATTCCATTCAACATGATTACTCACTTATTTCTTGGAACAGATTTTGCCTTCACCCTAGCCCTCAAATAGCACAATGCTAATAGCCTGGTAGTGGCTCGATTTGGTAGCTTAAACAGAGCCTCTGGCTCAAGACAGCGAAACTGACTTGTAAATGCAGTGTACACTTAACAGCTTTTTATTGCTTTATATAGAAATTCTTAAAATTGTTGAAGTGTAAGAGGCAAAGAAAGATGGGGAACGATGCTTGCTGTGAATGCAGATGCATACTCAAATTGTTTACAGCTTGTTTTGGATCAATAACAGCGGTTAAACGTGCGACGCATGCGCAGTTGTCACCAAAATTTTGAAACAAAATATCACTCTCGGCAATGACAAAATACAGGCAAATTAGGAACCCTTCACTGTAAACCCCAACCTAAAGGCTTTTCTGAAAACATAAGCTTTTTGTGTTGAGCATCCATACAAATTAAGTAAGAGACTCTCAACGTCAAGTTTTGAATCGGTTTGCAAGTGTATTTCTTATAAAGTATTCTCACAAGAAGGCCTCAAATGGAGTCGGGGGGGGGGCTACCTTCGACGGTCGGACGTTCAAAAATATAGCTTTTTGATGGTTGGGGGGTAAAATTTTTCGCCATTTTGACGCTTGACGGTTGTTGATAACAAATTTCTCCGACGATATGTCACAAGGGCTAACACAGCTATTTTGTAACACTTTTAAAAGCCAAGATATTCATGTATGCATCCTTGAACCCTAAAAATTATCTTTTCTTTTCAGACAGTAAACAAATATGAGGTAATTAGTACTTATACGTATTATTTCATCATTGATTGCACGAATCTTTCACTTAACTGATAGGTATTCATTAAAGTCGATAAAGAAGAATCCCTCTTAAATGATCAAGTCCTCCCCCACTGTGGAGAGGTATGCACGCAAGCTATTTAATACCCTAATATCTTTCATTTTCCGCGTTGGCGTTTTTTCGTGCATCTGAATTATCGAAAACCAAAGCTAACCAGACTCTTAACCTCGCGAAACTAAAGGCGTTAGGATAAAACAAAATACAAAAATTAATTAAAATACGCATATTCATACCTAATCGTACCTTTTTGGTACGCTTTGGCAGCATATCAGGCGAGTTTGGTCGAGTCATGGTTCGTATTTTGGCGAGACACAGTTGAGCCAAAATACCCATGGCGAGACCAAACGAGCCTGATATACTGCTGAAGCGTACCAAAAAAGGTGCGATTAGGTATTTACCGGACCCAAATTCGTCCTAAATCCCGGCGTCATTTTTTCGTACACACGAGCGCCCGCCAGTGTAGCCGCGTCCAATTTCTCTGTTAGCGTTAAACAATAACTTTTTCGTTTAACAAATGTAATAGTTTTACGTTTCGTTGTATTTCTGTTGTAATTTCCATGTCTAAAGTCTGCAAAAAAGTGCGAGTTTTAGAAACTGTCCATGATATCTTAGCATATCAGGTCAGTGACTTGATATCGTAGAAAATCATGACAGTAAACAAGGCTTCTGATTGGTTAATTCACCATTTGGGTACGGTAAGGACCAATAACATAGCACTAGGCTAAGAAAACACTACGCTTCTTCTATCACTTTCTTGAGTTTAAGGTCCAGACACCAGTGAGTATAGATAAGGACACTGGCTGCCAGTGGACTTGTGAGATACTCTCGCTCATGCGCGACAAGTTCCTCAGGCTGGAGGGGGATGTTCTTATTGCTTTTGTTTGTTTGTTTTTTTTTTCTTTAAATTAGGTTTTTGTTTTGTTTCCAGTACAAATTACATAGAGTATTATTACACCAAATTACTTTCTGTGTTAGTACTGGTACATAACAATTACATACAATAAACCCCTCCCCTTCCCCCGGGGGGGAAGGTTATAACACTGTTGGTATATCAAGTTAGAGCTTGAGATTGTGCCCGACGCGCCTTTCGCAGACTGTCTTTGAATGTTTTTTTTTTCATTTGTTTTCTTCCACATAGCACACATTACCTCCAGTACATCTCCGCAGTACTAGACACACATTAAAGTGCCACTGGGACGCAAATTCATAGGTTTATTTCGGCCAAATTCCGTCGCAGAATATCGCGTTTTGTTCATATTTCCCCAGACAACTGAACAACAAACCTTCCATTCTAATAATTTTTAGCTCCAAAGTCGCGGAAAATGTGTCCGCCATTACTGAAAACGTGTTCCTGGGTGATTGCGCAATTTAATAGCATGTGACGTCAGAGACTCACCTCAGTTGCGTTTCCTTGTGTTTCGACTGCGAAACCTCCGAACAGTATTTCTACGATTTGGAACAGTCTTTATCTTCCGAAGCCTCTGAGGATTCGTTCCATTCGGCAAATGAAGAATTTTTCTTACCGTACGATGTAAGAACTGATGTGAGGTTTCAACTAATAATCTTGTCAACAAACTGTTTAAAGTTTTTTTTTCTCGCCATATTATTTGAGTTATTTGGCGGGAGTTCAAAACATAAGCGAAATATACTTGGACAATGATTGTAGTTCAGGCCCCAGTTGCTCAAAAAGTGGGTTACCCTTTTTCAACTGATAAGTCGCTGTCCGGTGGAAAAAATTTATCGCTTCATCTCGGTTGTTCAAAGCTTGGCTAGCGCTATCCAGCCAGCTGTTCAGCCGCTATCCAGCGATCATAAACTTGTCCATTCCAAGGTAGGTTGTGTAACTTTTATCCACTGTAAACCTGTATCAAAATAGACATGGCTATTCGAAGAATTGATCTTTGAAGCTGTGGAAATTTAGACAAAACACCTACGAAAACTTTACACTTTGATGATCGCGAATTCTCAACCATGGGTCGATCGATGTTACTGTTGGTGTGGCAGAAATAAAAGAAGCGATACTTTGTCTGCCGTTGTTTATGTTCATTATATATTATTAAAAAAGCATTGAGATTTTTGGCCATTCTTGGCATAGTCTGGGAAACTTTCTTGAAAAACCGTAATTGTTGTAGTCAGCTGGCAGGCAGCTTATCGTGTCTATCATAGTACAGTGGTCGGCTCAACACATTGAAACACAAGCGCTTGGCGCTGCTAGATATTTTAAACAGTTTTTATAGAATTCTTTTTCTGAGCCGAAGGAAGTGACATAAATCAAAACCTCTTTTTTACAAGAACTGGAGGTCTTGTGTGACCGGAATCTAAATATTTGTGGTCAAAATTAAAAGCCACAAGGAAACTTTTCCGCTGCTCAACAACAGCAAGCGGACCGCCGAGGAAACGAAGCTTTCACTTGGGTTATTCGCTGCGTAAAAGTAATAACTTGATATTTAATCATTTTTCTTAGTAGTTCATTTACTAAGATTGCTAAGACAGGTAAAAGAAATAACATTGTTAAACCCTTAGGCAAATAGTGGCGTGTGATATTTTTTTCCCAACTTCAACTTCCACGCACCGACGGTCCGATCTATTAGAGCCTTTATCTCGAACAACAACAACATCATTTTATTTGCATTCCCAATTACAAATGCCATTGCATATAGAAAAGAGAAAGAAACAAAGTTGCAAAATCGATTAATTTACAATTCCTGTGTCCATTGATCCATTTCTTAATGCAAAAGCTTCGTAAGTGAAGTAACCTAAACACACGTGGAATTAAAAAAAGGAAAAGATAAGCAGTACAAACTATATCAGCTTAATCACGGCGGTCAGGATTGCATTCGCCGAGGATCTTCGCGCTAGCAGACGGCAGAACTGAAAGGGTCTTCCACAACGATAATTAATTTACAAAATACGTTAAAAGAAAATCAGTTTTGCACAATGGCGGATGCGTTGAAAAAGAAACAAACTATCACTTCAACTGCGTCATAAGATTAGGTAAGTAACCTTTCGTCTTGTTCGCGCAGATAATCTTTTTTTCCGGTTCTTTTTTCCATATAGTTGGAATGGGCAATGGCATGATCGACCTCTGGGATCTTACGACATGAACAGCCCTCTAGAAAAACTCGTCCGTGAAAACTCGCACTGCGTGTGAGTACGAACATTGTCCTTTTTTCCATTTCGGGTCCGCTTGCAGGGCTTAAATGAAGCAAAATACCAGCTCAGTGGTTGGATTTATTGTTGTAGCATTGTACAACACAAGTACTACCTGTCATTACTGCTGCAGCAAGGAAGATTTCAAAGTCGTGCAACAAACAGTTGGCAAGAAATCTTTCCTCGAGGACATTTATTTTCCCGTGGCAAGTAACCATGTGAAGGCACTAGGTTTGAGGTGACGCCTCTGACGTCACTTCCGCTCATTCGCAAGCCAGTTTCCGGAACAAGGGCCAGTAATGGCGGCCGCAAAATCTCGACAAAAACCGTCCGCAAAAAGCGATTTCTAGTCGTCGTAATAAGTTGAAATTTGGCATGGTGACTAAGAACCACAAACTGTGTTCGAAAATGTAAAAATATGGAATACCTAAATTCTGATCCCAGTGGCACTTTAAAGGTCAAATAAACCGAAATTTTGATAATTCCTCTTTAGCCATTTAAACGCGTCTTGACGCAAAAAGAAATCAAACTGGACCGAAATTTTCCTTCCTGAGACCTTAAAAGCAGTAATAAAGCCAAAAGTACGAAGATGTCCGAAGGTTTCACGAAATCGTTTCTGAAATGATCGCGCGCTTGAGTGGAAGGAATGGAAACGACCTCTGATTCTGTGACGTCACTGTTGATGAGCAGCGAAAGAAAGCTCAAGATCTAAAGGCGAGTGTTGAAGAGGATTGTTGTAATTTTTTGGAAAATTCTCTATTTTCACCCGTTTTCTTTGCGTTGAAAATGGCCGAGGAGCTCAAACCTGTGGCATTTAACGTGGAGCCATACCAGTTTGAGTTAATTCCCACAGAATCGAACTGCGAAATCTCAGATGATATTTGACCGACAGCAATGTAATGGCTTCGAAAGTAAACGACCGAATTGGTAAAGTTTACTGGTGAGCGTTTAAGCTTATTTATTCATTACACTGTAAAAGTTCGCCGTATAATTGTTAATAAATGCGTTACCACTTCATCTGAGGCATTTTTGTTGTTCTTTGCAGCCCTTTTGTACACTTATCATGATCGATACATGTTTGTTGTTGTGCCTCACTAACTAGACTGATCATGACTAGAGTAAAGCAAAGCTTCCTATACATGTATCGATTATAGCGGAGCTCGCGGAGCACCATGGGAAAGCAAATTTGGTATAAACCCGTTGAGCCGAAAAATTTTGGTTCTGACGTCAGCGTACGCCCCGCACAGACTCTGGGGGAGGGTGAGGGGAGTCCCAAGACAACCCGACCGGGGGAGGCGGAATGTCCTCTTTTTTCTTGTAGCTGAAGTAAACAATATGGTGGCTGGTTCCTTGACGCTCGATTTTCAAAACGATAATTATAATACATTCTTGGAATGAAGACTTGTAACAGTTCATCATGAAAAGGAAAAGGATTGCTTCAATCTCGACGGCGCATATAGAAGATCTTGGAGAGCTTGAAGGCAAGAAATCCTTGTTCGAGGACATACTTGTTTTTTTTTTTCAAAGCTAAGGAGATCTGGAAAGAACCCGGCGACTTTCGTTTAGATTTTCAAGTCCTTCTTTCAGTTCAATAGTAAAGTAAATAACAGATTTGATTGTGGATTTAGATTGTAAGAATTTTTTAATTGAGCGACTTTACATGTTTAGTAAATTACAGTAATTTTCTTGAAATGTTTTAAAAACTTGTTTAAAATATCTGTGAAATTACGTTGTAGTTCCCGTTTGTCGGCTTACGAGTAACTTCACTCGAGGGGAAAATTGAATGTAGTTTGCTTTCCTAGGCAAATAAGTGCTTCGTATGTGAATGACATTTCATGTTTTTGAAGGTTTCTTGTCCCTTTTTCTGTGTTTATTCATTGAAGGAATTGTCATTAGTAAGCAATCTGATATCCTATATAGCTATAAGCTTATATGCGCAATTTTCTTTTGAACTCTAGTGCGTAATTTTCAATATTTTTCTTTGAGCAATTCTAGTCAGTAGTGTATTGTAGTCGAAAAGTAGAAATCGTGACTATTCTAGATTGAGTCTGTGTTGTTTTTCAATCTAGGTTGTTTTTCTTCGGCACCGCATGTTGGGTTGTTTTGACTAATTCGTAATTTAGTATTCAACAACTCCTCCATATGTTTTTGTTCAGTTGTGGAATATTTTATCTTCCTTATATTTTTATATATTTTTGGTTTCTTCAGTTGAAGTGAATGACATTTCTGTCCCAATTTAGCGACTAAACTTAGAGTCGCCGTTTCAGTGAGTGAGTTCAGTGTGGCATGTTTTCATGTTCGTTTTGTTTTTAACCGGTAAGCCATTTCAGTGTCTTTAGTTAGAGATCGAAACGAAATCTTTATTTAAGTAACTATAAGCAAAGCATTTCTCGGTTTTAGTCTATTTTGTCTAAAATGAGACTCTAAAAGCTTCCTAAAATTAGTTCAGGGTGAGTTCTTAAAAGCGCCCAATACTTCGCAGGTGAAAAACTTGTGTCATTTTCCTCTTGATAATTATACGTGTGCTTGAAAGTTTCCGAAAACATTTTTGGGGTAATTTTTTGTCAGTAAACGGTTTGATGCCGGGAAAATATTATTTATTTTAGCAAAATAGATTTCGAGAAATGTTTCATGGTTAACAGAAGTAAACAGCCAGAGGGATGCATTGGAATCAGTGAGAAATGTTTATTTACAGGAAAAAGTCTGTCGAGTCGCTACCGTGAGCAACTTAAGTGGGTTTTTTAAGCAATTGTAGTTTTACAAGTACTCTTCTTGAACTTAATTAGCTAGCTTTCGAAAGAATGCTACAAGAACAGCTGTAGGTGAAAGTCGTGCTGAAGTCTTCTCTTTTAAGAAAAATAAGCCAAGTCACAGTTTGCTTAGTGGTCCGCATGTTTTCCCTTGCTGTTTTTCACCTCTTGGCGAATAACTGTACAACTAAAATTTAATGTATTTTACGGGCCAACAAGCATGAAAAAGAGATGTGGAGCTCCGCTTTTAGGCCTGGCTAAATCTATATATATTAGTTCCTGTGTGAGTACGGTTTTCATCCTCGCGGCAACAGTGGCAGGAAATCCAGCTCAAATTTCGAACATAGC
Source organism: Siderastrea siderea (assembly GCA_964030785.1). Classification (NCBI taxonomy): domain Eukaryota; kingdom Metazoa; phylum Cnidaria; class Anthozoa; order Scleractinia; family Rhizangiidae; genus Siderastrea; species Siderastrea siderea. Next base: position 10,063,159 of record OZ034976.1, read on the forward strand.
CGAAACCAGGTTACAGTTCCTGTTGAATGTATTTGAATCTTGTTGAATGTATCTGTCTACATCGCAAAGTGTTACTAGTGACTGTGTTTGTTAGGTGCATTTACATTTTGGCAACTGTGTACGAATGCCAACTGGGCGAGAAAGTGTTTTGCTGTCGTGCAATTCCCAAATCCTGTGATAAGATACCACCTGCTATGTCCTAGAGACAGATGAAGATAATTTTACCCCTGTATGCAAAAATTGTAAAATTAAACGAAACTTACCTAAGTTGAAGTTTGATTGAGATTCTACGAAGTCATTGGTCTGGAGCTAAGGAGTCACGTGAGATATGCGCGCGAAACCAGAGCGGTCACACTTTAAAGGCGAATGACCAGGACTGTTGTAAATCAGTAGGGTGGGTAGCCCAGATGGGAGGGCACCTGACTCCTTAGCTCCAGACCAATGACTTCGTAGAATCTCAATCAAACTTCAACTTAGGTAAGTTTCGTTTAATTTTACAATTCTACTTCGTCATTGGTCAATGTCGCTAAGGAGTCACGTGAGACTTTAAAGCGTCATGATCATGAGCAAAAACCATGAACATCAATCTATTTAATGCAATTTAGACCTCAACAGGGTGCTGTAACAAGGTACACACCACATCAAAATGTCATATCTCTTCAAGTAACATAACAGTAACAGTAACAGTATGGTAAACAATTCTGGTTGATATAACTGTGTAAAAAGCATTTAACGGCTACTATGCAGTAGTTCATGTCCAAAATTTGCGGCAGTGTCTTGGATAGGCTTATCATAAAACCGAGCAAAGATGCTCTCACTACTCCAACCTGCTGCAGACAAGATAGTGTCAATAGGGACTTGTTTCCCCTTTGCAGCTGATGTGGCAGCTGCTCTTGTGCTATGTGCTTTATATACACTAGTGTCCTGCTTCCTGCTTTGCCCATGGCATTCTTGATCCAGCGAGCAATAGTGTCAGTTGACACAGGCTTGTGAGGCTTCTGATAGCCAATCAGCAACTGGTCAGTTTCTCCTCTTAAGTGAGATGTTCTATCGATATAGGCTTGTAGATGTTGTACAACACACAAGTTCCGGTCAGGCTCGTATGCCAAAACCTCAATTCGACCTAGGTGCTTGCCCGGTCGAGTGGTCTTCAGTGGTGTTTCAATGGTAAATACACATTTGTTTGCAGTTAAAGTCATTGAGGTCAGAGTTAGTGCCTTCAGCGTCTGTACTCTCTGGCCAGACAAGAGGGCAAGCAACATGGTAAGCTTCCAGGACATATCTCTCAGACTTAAATCCACTCCAAGAGTCCAGGTGGCAAGTACCTTAAGGACAGAGTTTACATCCCATATTTCTTTGTATCGTGGGAGGGAAGGCCTACTTTCGAAAACGCCTTTCAAAAACCTGGTAACGAGTGGATGGCTACCAAAGTGAACACTCCCTGGAAGCACAATAATAGATGACAGGGCACTACGTGCAGTGTTAATACAGCTGTATCCTACACCAGTAGCAAAGAGGTCTCCAAGGAAATTTATGCCATCCTGTAAAGTGGCCTGAAGGGGATTAATTTTCCGTCGACAGCAGAATGATTCCCACTTCTTGTAGTAAGTTTGGTACTGGGTTGTGGTGCCCGATCTCCAGGACTGCACAATGATTCTGGAAGCTTCTGTCGAAATTCCTTGGCTTTCAAGTGATCTCCAGACAAGTGGCACATCAGCAGCTCCAGTTTTGGATATAGAGGGTGAATCTTTTCTGGACTGCTCGGAAGAAACAGCAGTTTCTTTCTTTTGGGTAGTAGTACTGGATTGTCGACCAACATTCTCATCAAGACAGGCCACCACGTTTGTGTTGGCCATTTCGGCACAATGATAATTCCCTGAACCTTCTCCTGTTGGATCTTCTGCAATACTCTGGAGATAAGAGAAAATGGAGGGAACATGTAAGGCACATGTTGCTTCCATGATAAATGAAATGCGTCAATTGCCACAGCCCCTGGGTCAGGATGCCAGGATACATAAGGCTGAAGCTGGTGGTTTATTCTGGAAGCAAATAAGTCAATGTTGGGCTCAACCTTTGCTGCATTGATGCAGTCCCTAAAAATAGTTCTGTCTAGTGTCCACTCAAGTTGTGAGTGAGACCGTCTTGATTGTTTATCAGCTTCCACATTCTCTACACCAGGGATATGGACAGCTGTCAGCCAAATATTTCTTTGGGCACACCATAACCAAATTTCTTTTGCTAGGTCATTTCTTTTTTCAGAGCTACTAGTACCCATATGGTTAACATCAGACAGGGCAGTCATATTATCCACCATGACCTTCACATGCTGCCCATTAATGATAGATGAAAAAGATTTAAGAGCCAAGTATATGGCTAGGAGCTCTAAATAGTTTATGTGGTTTCTGGCTTCCTCTGCGGTCCAGTGTCCACCTGTACTGGTATCATGTAGGGCACAGCCCCAGCCAGTGGATGAGGCATCGGTTGACATGACAACAGTAGGCTCCCCATGACTAATGATATTGTAACTGGCTTCAAGGTGTGTGTTCCACCACAATAATTCTGTACCAGCTTTGTCTGATACTACCATACAAGCATCATAATCACCCTTGCTATATCTTAAGGCAAGAGTTTTCTCCCTCTCCAACTGACGGAAATAAAGCGGGCCATACATGATACCTGGGAAACTAGATACCATATACCCAAGGGCCCTTGAAACCTCCCGTATAGTGGTTTCTTTGGCCTTGATAAGCTTGGTACAAATTGATTTGAGCTTGTCAACTTTTTCATTGGTCAAATAAATTTTTATCTGGACTGAGTCCAAGACAAACCCCAAAAATACTAATTTTTGTGTAGGGATAAAAACTGACTTTTGAGGGTGAAGAATGAAACCCAATGAGAGGAACATTTTCACAGTGTCTAGAACATTAGCTAGGCATTCCTCATAACTTCCACCTTGTAGGTATGAGTCACCAATATACGGTGAGTTTATATGCCCAAGTTGTCTCAAAACTGAGTAGGCTGGCTTCATTAGTTTGGTAAACTTCCTTGGACAGAAAGCTAAACCATTAGGAAAACAGGTAAACTGATACAATTTACCACCCCATTTAAACTTAAGGTACTTCTGGTCTGAAACCGCAATAGGAACACTGTAATAAGCATCCTTGAGGTCCACAGAGGCCATATAGCAGTTAGGGGTAATAAGACTTATTACACTTTGAAGTGTATCCATTTTAAAGTGGTTGTATTGCACATGTTTATTTAGGTTTTTAAGATTCAGGATCATTCTGTGTGATCCATCTTTTTTGGGTCGCACAAAAACAGAAGAGATAAACTCCCCTGGTTCATGACTGGTTTCAACAACAACTGCCTTCTTAAGCAGGTTTGCAACCTCTTTGGAAATAATAGCATTTTCTTCTGCACTAAAACATTTCACGGCAGGGGGGCGTGTTTGGCAAGGCTTAGTGTCAAATTCAATGTATTGTCCTGACACCATTTGAAGAATCTCAGTGTCTGAGGTGATTCTTTGCCAACAATGAACAAATTGTGCCAGCCTACCGCTTTTGAAGCAACATGTTTGTGTAACAAGGTAAGCTATAAGTGTAGGAATAAAGCCTTCAAATTGGGTTACCTGTAACGTGTGGAGCTTTGTCATGATGTCATCGGCAGTATTTATTTCTTGCTGGTGTCCTCCTTTTTCTTCCAGGTTTTCTGGGGTTTCCATCTGGACTGGAAATGGCCCTTGCCTAAAAAAGGCTGGTCCTGTTTTTGGCGATAAGGAGGTTTGGTGAAAGATTTGTTGGTGCTATTGTGCACTGCTGTATGACTAATTCGGTTGGAGGCTCGAATTGCCGTAAGCTGCGACTGAAGCTCGTCGCCAAATAGCAAGTTGGTTACCGGCGTTTGCGAAGAGCACAGCGAGCCGTATTCCTTGTTAAGGTTGGGTTTAATAGCTTCCCGTCTACGAAGCGAGAGCTCGTAATTGGTGTGACCCAACAGGGCAATGGCATCAATTTGTGCTGTGACTAATGCGCCCGTGTCGAGCTTGCCACCTTGCGTGCTCTGGCCTCGAAAATCCATGAGCTTCTGGGTTGATTGTGCAATAATGGCTCCAACCCTCACTATCATGTTCTGAATAGCGGACAATCTGAGGTCCTGCTTTTTCCCATGATGAGTTAATTTTCCCCAAATCTCTGGGTTCACTTTGGGGGCAACAAGCTTCTCGCAGTTTTCAGGGCGATCGTATTTCTCGACCGTCTCTTTGACCTTGTTCTCACTCAGTTTCGAAGCCCATCTCTTATTGATGATATCTGCAAGTTGCTTAGATATTGGGCTGCTCACTTTATCATCTTTCGAGAAGTCGAGGGCCAATTTCTTTAAAAGATCGTCTTCGCCTTCATTGTTGCAGGAGTCCTGCGTTTTGGCGGCCGACGTTTTGGCGCCTTCGGAGTCGTTCTCAGCGTTGGTTGCAAGAAGCTCTATTACGTCCGAATCATCGCTGTCACCGCCAGTTTCAACAGCATCACCGGCATCAATTCTAGGTTTCTTTGTTTCCCCATTTAAAGGGTCTAAGTTCCCAGAGCGAGCGTCTCGCTTCGCTGGGCGCTGCTTCGACAAAGAAGCGAAAGCTTCGCCCATGGCGGACAATGAACCCGCCATGTGATCCATGTTTTGGTTCAACTTACTGAGTACACTCAATAGCGAGTCGCTATTGTCGAGCTCAGGATCCTCTAGAAGTTCGTCTTCGCCTTCCTCAGTGGGATTTTCGTTCGTTATTGCGTCGGGATCTTCTGGATTGTTCGTTTTCGCCATGATGAAAATTTCTACGTGCAACTACTCCAAAGTTCGCTTGCAAGTGACCGCTCTGGTTTCGCGCGCATATCTCACGTGACTCCTTAGCGACATTGACCAATGACGAAGTAGAATCCAGCTGTCATTGAGACAGATTATAATCAGTATTTTGAAAATGAAGGCCGAAGTACGTACATATTAACGTAATTTTGCTTTGGGCCCTTTTTTTTGGGGGGGGGGGGGGGGGTGTTGTGGGGCAGAGAACAAACTCCATGTGTAGATTGGTGCAACCCAAATGGGTATGGTTTTTAAGCCATTTTGGTCTGAAAATGGTTGTTGACTTAAGAGTCAGGTCTGAAAATGGTAATTGAATCAGGGGTGACAATTATGTTTTGTCAGTTCTGAAAATGGGTAGGAAAAATTACACATCTTGTTCTCAAGATGGGTAAGGAAAATACATGTTTGGTCTGACAGTGGGCACACTGAGAGCTGCTTTGTGGTTGAATTTTGTTTGGGAAAAGAGAAAGTAAAACCTCTGGGAGCAGGGGAGGAACCAGGGGACCAGTGGGGAGGGAAAATTACATATTTTGGTCTGAAAATGAATCACCTATAAATTGTGTTCACGAGAAAAGATCCTTCATTAATACACGATGAGATGTTGCAAAGCTTATGAGGTTGTGTGCTAAATACTAAGATATTTGACAAAAGGTGACGTAAAAGTAGTAAAAGATCAAGGAACAATAATGAAATGACAATTACAAAAACCCTTATTATATGAATGAACATGATTACATTAACAGTTAATACCTTGTTACGTTCTTAGCAACCTTGTGCACTTTATGACTCCTTTGATAGTTTAACAAGTATTGGGTTTACAATCAGTTGTACTACCAGTACAAAATATAAGTAATATAATTGTTACTTGAAAGCAAAAACAAACTCTAAAATTCAAATGTGATTTCATTATTTCTAAGACTGTGAAATCGAGTTAATGTTGTTTTTGTACTGTTGTTACTGGTTAGCTAACTTGTTTATTTATTTAAATTTATATAGATTTATTTTTGTAGTTGACATATTCATTTAATCCCTTTACTGATGAGTTACCTTTTACTCATCTGTGTAACTTTCTTATGAGTCTGTTGTTTCCTCTTTCATTCTCAGAACATGTATACAGTAATGTTGCTTGTAGGCAATACTTACTGGATACGTATGAAGCTGGGACAACAAATCCCAATAGCCATTCCATCTTGTCTGGTTTTAAAAATTAGAGAGAGCTTCCCAAGTTAAAGTGGAAACTGTAAGGGTTTTGAATATGTCCATTAACAGCCTGGCAGTCTTGCTAGATAATATTGACATCATATTTGGTTGAAAGTTGTACTACTCTTTAAAATGTTTCTAAACTTTGTATTTTCTTCAATGACTACAGAGTGGTACTTAACCTAGCTAGAGGTGAGAGGGGAGGGGTTCCCATAGTGTAGTGAAAGGGTAACCGTGATTACAATTCATGCTTTGGTACCACTTAGGGTGTTTGATTTAAAAATGACCATTGTCAGCGTGTTTTCTTTCTAGGGTACTATAATGTCAGAAATTCATGCTGGCAGGAACAACTTTTCAAGAGGTATTAGTACTTCTTGGAGTGACAAGGAACATATGCGACACCCACAAAAGAAGCTTTTTTTGTTGTTGTTTCAAACAACAATCAATTCCTTCAGTTTTTATGGGTCAACCATTTCCCCCTCCTGAAAGTACTTAGATAGCAGCTGTACGAAGGGTGGACTCCATAATTATATTAAGTGATACACCTGTTATAAACTTGATAGGGGCATGTTCGTCTTGATATGATGTCATTTCTACCTCCCCTAAAAATCATGAACATGGAACAGCCTGGAACCCGTGCTTCCCAGGAGGGGGGGGGGGTACTCCGGATTTCAAGTGACGGGGATGATCGAATGGGGGCAAAAATCAAAACCCAAACAAATCCCTAGGGCCTCCAAGGAACCCAAAAAATCCCTGGACCAAAACTTAACCCCCTAAAATCCCATGCCAAATTTTCGAGCCTCAAAAATTTCCAGAAAGGATTAACCCACAAGTCACAAGCGAAAGATATCAAGAATTCACTACAGCAAAAGAGAATTCCACTGAGGATAAAGACGGGTGATAAACACGATGGATGAGAAATAAGTTGAATAAATTGAAGCCTTGTGAAATACACCCAGGACACTTTGCGGACTATTGTATAACTGGTTTTATGAAACAGATGCAATGTAATGCGACACCATCGTTAAATATAATTAAAACAACCGCAAAACAAGTTCGGTTGTCAGTACTTAATATTCGCAGAACTACGCTGCCAGGATACGCAGGCGCTACCACAATTCTTCAGATTGTTTTGAATACCCAAAAAATCTCTATTTAAATCAAGCCACCCAAAAAAATTTTCCAAATTTTCCTACCCAAAGACATCCCGGAATGGAAAATTTCATCAAACCCAAAAAAATCCTTCGATCATCCCCGTCACTTGAAATCCGGAGTACCCCACCCCCCCCCCCCCCCCCCCCCATCTGGGACCTGCTTGCCAGTGAAAAGCCACAACACTAGGCAACAACACCAGTTTATTAAATCTGGGCTATGTTGTTGGTTGTCTTGAGTGTTGGCTTGTGAGAAGCTTAAAAAGGGCCTGCAGATAAAAGCGATAAAACTGAAATATTTTAGTGTGTGAAAAATATTATTCAGAGCTCGAAATTTACGTTTGTTTATATTGTAGTCTAATTTATGCGCCAAAAACCCGAGGTTATTGTTAATGCTTAGTAACTGTTATGACTTATAATTCTCAAATAAACTAACTGAAAGAGCTAGCAACCATCAGAAGATACAAGCTAGTCATATATCATAGTTATATTAAACAGAATGCAAAATTCTTACCTCTAAATTTCTACGTTGTGCAAATGCTGAACACGCAATTGGAATTCCCGTGTGAAGTTTGCTCCGTTCTTCGGCGGACATGGATGTTTTTATACCGCTGTAACTTATCGCTCAAAACAACCTCCACAAGCTCAGAAAACCGGCAAAACACAGTAAACACATAACAGGTAAGGTTCTTTAAACTTTATTTGGATTTTTAGGTATTTTCCATGGAAAACCGCCGATTATTTTCGATCGAATCGCTTTGGTTACCTGTGGTGTATACTGGTCTGCACAGACGCGTGAATCAGTGTTTTGTGGGTTGAAACGATCCTCCTTTCATTCTTTGAGCCATTCTTGAGGCAGTTCTGGATCTTCTGGAAACTTAAAACTACTTACTTTACTCTTATAGCAGCACAAAACACCATGATTTTCCGCTCAACTCCTCACACTTCGAATCCCCGCCATTTTTCCAGCTCGCCAACAGTGACGTCACTAGTGTTATTTCCGACAATTTACCAACAACTTTCCCGACCACTCTACGATTATGAAGGCCAAAAAGTAGCACTTTTCACGTTCCATTTTCTCTGCGCTCCTACGTCCAATTGACTTGAAACTTCAGAATATGTTTATTTGATACCTAATCAACACAAAACAAGTAAATTGGATTGAAAGAAAAATGTCGAAGTTTTGGTTATTTGACCTTTAAGAATTGCCTTTTTTACACTCCTCTGATTATTTATTACTCGTTTTTCCAGTCAATGAGAAATTATTTTACAGAAATTAAAACAACATTTATGGAAAAAGCACAATCGGCATTAAATTTACAGCTTACACAAATTAAAACAAAATAGGTACGCTCAAAAAAAAGAGGAAAAAGGACATAACGCTTCAGGAAGTAGAAAAAATGGAATCATATACATCATATATTACCAAGCATACATGAAACGTTGCTTTACATACACTTATTATTTATTTACACAGTATACTAAATTACTTACTCGTTTTTCCAGACAATGGCAAATTATTGCAGCACTGAAATAACATATATGTAAAAAGCAGAATCGGAAAAAATTGCAGCTTATACAATTTATAGCAATATATCTAAGTTCAAAGAAAAGGGAAAAACAGAACTGATAACAACTCTTCAAGAAGTAGAATATCAACGAAAATACTTACATCAGTACATCACATATTACGATACCGAGTACATCTTAAACCTTATACTGATTATTTATTTACAAGGTGTGCTAAATTAATTACTCGTTTCTTTTAGTCAATGGCAAATCATTACACTGCAGAAAAATTGTTTTTGGAAAGAGCAGAATTAGAAAAAAAAAGTACAGCTGACACAACGGGAACTTGAACATGCACGTTCGAAGAAAAATAGAAAAACGGAATTACGTACATACATTACATGCTATACATACATTAAAATTAAACAGTTCCTTACATACACTGATTATTTAAAGGAAAATAAGTACGTCCGTTGACAAAAAACACTTCAAGGAGTAGAATAAAAACGAAAATACTTACATAGTTACTATGTATTAAATATTGCATTACATGCTGTACCGGCTGATTATTTATTCACGAAGTGTACCGAAATAATTACTATTTTTTCCCAATCAACGGCAAGTTAATACAGTACAGAAATTATATGTATGGAAAAAGCAGATTCGGGAAAAATTACAGCTTACTCAATTTATGGCAAAATACGTACCTTCAAAGAAGATAAAAAAGCTGAAGTGAATCAAGGAAAGGGTCTCGGCAGATTTGGACGGGGGGCTCTAGTACAGAATACCTTCAAAGTACTGCTTAGAAAGTTTGGCAGAGTCTAGCATTTCCTTGAAGTATTAACTGTTGTCTTCGTGTACTTTGTTATTACGTCACGTGACATGCCGCACCCAATTTTTAAAATAGGTTGATTGAAATTTACAATATTTTAAGAAAAAGAAAAATCATTCAGTTTGCCTGCTTTGCCTAGGGAACTACACGAGGTTTTTAGAATATATGTACGTTTTATAAACTATGACGTTTTAATTTTGGAGAGGGACTGGGGCTAGAGAAAAGCAGTAAATAGTTACGTCGCAATTAAAATTAAAAAAGAAACCCGTTTACTTCAATATACTTTTCCACGATGTGAAGATTTAGGAAGAAAGATGGATAGTTGTAACTCTGCTTATCACGTTGTATACTTTGGATAGATTAGGGCGTGGTCGATCATGTGTCCACACCAAACACAGTAAATTATCCAAACATTTGATTTGTTTCTTATTACACAATTACAAGCCATTCTAAGAACGCTTCAAGAAGTAGAACTTGACAGAAAAGGGGACAATACGCCTACTGCATCCTGGTGACGGCTCAAAAATTAAATATTCTTTCCATTTCTCTAGAAGAAGACTGAGCTTGGCTCTTTATCTACCTCATAGGATTCAAGTGGTTAGTTTTGATTAGAAAAAGTTCAAAAGATGGTTGAAAAATAATATGATTACCAACTAAAATGACACCATTTAAAATATAGTGGTTTTCTTTGAATAGACCATCTTTAGAAGCTCGAAACAAACTGTAAGTGGACTGTCGGATTTGTCAAAAGGTTAATTTTGTTTGGAGCTCCGGCTTGTGATGATGACGATGACGACGACGACGATGACGACGACAACGACGACGACGACGACAACGACGACGACGACGATGATGATGATGATGATGATGATGATAGACTGCTAGCAGTTCCTTTCTTGATAGTCGAGCAAGTGAGCCATCAACAGAGCAGTGAGACTTCGATTCCTCTTCCCCAGCCCCCCTCCGCTCGTTCGCTCCAGTTTTCGCCTTTTTCGCTCGGCTTTTTCGCGCTCCCTCTCGACTATTCAGAAAAGGGCTGCTAGCGGTCTACCGTCTAGGATTCTGATGATGACGCGTGGTCCTTTAACTCATGTAATTTCTCATTAAAATCATTTTCTGAGAACCTGGATATAAGTCAGCTCTTGTTGCTGAGCGGCATCTGTTTGGTTGCACAGTCCGTTTCTTCTAGCGTTATAATCGTTATCATTGGTTCCATGCTGAATGGCAACACGGCGACCTGGCTTCACATGAGCTGTACTCATAATCTCAAGTCTGCTGCTCCTGGGTGTCATGGTCACGTGGATACCTCTTGCCTTGTTCTGAGGCATGTAAGTGCTTTGGCGGCTTTCAGTCCCCCGCTTGTTCCTGTGTGGTTGATACCGTGGCACCACCACTGTCTGTGATTTACGGTATTTGCCAGTCGCCCCCTCCTTGCTTGTGGTTGTTTCTGTCACCATGACCATGGCCGCATGACTATCTTTAACTATAGGGCCTGATCTCATAGGCTGATTCAGTCCGGGGCGTGTGTGCCACTGCCTGTGGAGAATGGTTACTCCATTATTTCCTCCGCATCTCTCGTGAACGTCATGTTGTGAAGCTAAGGGTGGTTTAGGCATCGTCTTAAACATAAAATGCTGGGTGTTTTTTCGTTCTTGGTTTTCAGACCATAAAACATGAACCCGTTTGGCTGGTTTAGTTACCTCCCTGGCTCCCTGGGTTTTTCTGTGTTGGTTATGGTTTGTCCGTTGTAAAGACATTTGAGGCTGTACGGTTGAGAAGAGAGTTCCTCCCACATTGCACCGTTCAGCAACATGGACCAAGGCCTGTTTTGAGTCGCGAGACCATCCCACTTTCTTTTGTTCACCAACACTTCCGTGGATTACGGATTGCTTGGTTTTCGTCCTGACCCCTTGGGCACGATCTTGGTTGGTAGACTGTGTGGCGATTTGGGGTTGTGCGCTTACCTGCCAAGTCCTAGCCTGCGTAGCAGGCGTAAACGGGAAAGGGGAGGGGAGCAAGAACGCGGAGAAACGGGGGACTGGAGGCTAGGGACGAGGGAACGCCTGCTACAAAGACCCCATTTTTTCATTTCTGCAGCCGCCAGCGGCCGCAAAATTCTGATTGGTTAATTTTTGACAGTAAGTCCCACGGGAATGACGTAATTTGACGAAGAGGTTGAACTTGGTTGCAGCAGGGGAAGGTAGCAAAATTGTCTTGAAACCAGAAACGGCAGTTAGAGCTCTTCTAAAGGGCCGGGAAGAGAGGTTTTAGTGGTTTTGCCAGCGGGATACAGTCCTAGAAAGAAGAGATTTTGTCATTGTCAGAGAAGATTTCAAAAAAGCATTGCACCGTTTTACGCGTGAATTTCAAGGCAATGTAAGTTTAAATATCCCGTTATCGGAATGAAGACTCGCCTTTTGAGAACTACAGTGGAATTCAGAGAACTAAAAGCAAAGATATTATTCTTTGAGAACAGACGGTTGTTTTTAAAGAGAAATATGCCTTTGCAAGACATCACTCAAGCTGTTGACTTTGTAGGGAATCCATGGTAAAGTAAATTACATTTTTGCTTGTAAATTTGGATTGAAATATTTTTTTAATTGTCCGATTCTTCGTATTATGGCTTTCGCATAATATTTGAAAAATGAGCAGTTTGGTCAGTAAATGCCGTTCAAAATGTGTCGCGGTTCTTCGCTTGCGTGTTTTAAAATAAGCTTACCTTTCCTAGAAGCGAAAATTGAACGCGTTTGGTTTTCAGAAGCAAAGAGGGGTTTATCTTAATAAATCTTTTTATTTAGAAAAGCTTCGTGTCTCTTATTTCGAAAATAAGCGCAATTGAGTATTGTTCAATAAAGTTGTTCTTTGGTTCGAAAAAAATTCTTATCCCAACTATATTTTTAGACGCTTCATTGAATTCCTGCGTGAAGTCAGTCATGCAGAAAAGCGCGCCCCTGTTTCTGATTGGTGTTTGCATTGACAGTTAACTTAATTGGATTACCTGAAAATCGGTGGGCAGAGATGAAAAAATGGGGCTCTTTGTAGCAGGCGTTCCCTCGTCTCTAGCTCCCAGAACCCCATTTTTCTCCCGCGTTCTCTCTCCCCTTCCCCGTTTACGCCTGCTACGCAGGCTAGCCAAGTCCCTGCTGCTCCACTAGGTTTAGCGGCCACACTTTCCCTGACATGCTGGGTTTTTCTCATTTGGTCGTGGGTCTTGGGATGTGTGGTGATCTGATGCTCTGCTGTTTCTTCTCTTTTCCAGTGCTCAGTAACACATCCCTTCGCTAAGGTCTGTTTGGCTTCTTTCCTGAGACGTTGATCATTTCCTTTTTGAATTTGGTTTTCAGACTGTGTGGTTGACTTGGAATGGCGCTTGACTTGCTCAATGGCTTGTGGCTGACTGGTTTTTTGTTTATTAATGGATGGCAAGTCCTGTACATTCTTCATCGACAGGGAATATTGGTAATTTGGCTTGAACGATGTTGAAGCAAAGACATTCAGCGGTAGTTGATGCTTATCTGCATTTGATGTTGTCTCTTTTCGGAAAATGCGCCTGTTCCGATCTTGATAAATCTTGTATAACTCTGTCATGGAAGGATCTTTGGCTTTTTTACTCATTTTGTGAAGGTAAGGAAAATGTTCTGCCTTCTCCTTTATGTAAAATTTGGTATTGTAGATCGATTTTGTTGAAATTTATGCATTTTTCGTGTCAGAGGAAACCATATTGCTGAAATAGGTGACGTTATGAGCCAAACAGTCAAACAAACAAGCAAACAAACAAACAGGCCAAGGATGGCAGCCGACGACCATGTTTTTTAAAATCGTAAAATTTCATTACACTGGTTGCACCACAGGTAACCAAAGCGTAATATGAGAGTTTGTGTGGAGCTGAAATTCGATCGAAAATAATCGGCGGTTTTCCGCCGAAAATACATTAAAATCGAAATAAAGTTTAAAAAACCTTACCTGTTGTGTGTTTGCTGTGTTTTTATCGCTTTTCCGAGCTTCTGGAGGCCGTTTTGGGCGATTTTCTGCTTAACGGTCGATGCGACGGCATGTCACGTACTAAAGAGAGCTAAAGGTAGGAAAACGGGAATTCAAAATTGTCAACCGACACTCGAGGTCCCGATCAAAATACCCGCTAAAAATCGTTTCAATCTAAAGTCAGCACTTTAAAACCACAATACATTTCAAAAAGGATAAATCTCCTACCTTTCTATGTGATTCAATCGTCAATTAGTTTATCTCTCGAAGTACAGCCCTGCATTAAAAGCGAACGAATTTTTCGAAACCGCCGCCATCACAGGCTTGTAAGGAAAAGAGGGTCAAAACTAACGGTCAAGCCTGGGACAAAGCGCCAAATTTCGCTCCACCGGGGGACGACATGAGTGACTTCTGTGTCGCCAAATGCCAAACTCACCCCCTCTCCGCTAAATCAAGTGTTGTACCGCTCAAATTTCGGTGGGAAATCGCGCGCGGGTCGCATTCAGGTATAAAACTTGACTTACCGGAGAGGGGGTGAGTTTGGCATTTGGCGACATAGAAGTCACTCAAGTCGTCCCCCGGTGGAGCGAAATTTGGCGCTTTGTCCCAGGCTTGACCGTTAGTTTTGACCCTCTTTTCCTTACAAGCCTGTGATGGCGGCGATTTCGAAAAGTTAGTTCGTATTTAATGCAGGGCTGTACTTCGAGAGATAAACTAATTGACGATTGAATCACATAGAAAGGTAGGAGATTTATCCTTTTTGAAATGTGTTGTGGTTTTAAAGCGCTGACTTTAGATTTAATCGATTTTTAGCGGGTATTTTGATCGGGACCTCGAGTGTCGGTTGGCAATTTTGAATTCCCGTTTTCCTACCTTTAGCTCTCTTTAGTACGTGACATGCCGTCGAATCGACCGTTAAGCAGCAAATCGCCCAAAACGGCCACCAGAAGCTCGGAAAAGCGATAAAAAAACACAGCAAAAACACGACAGGTAAGGTTTTTAAAACTTTATTTCGATTTTAATGTATTTTCGGCGGAAAACCGCCGATTATTTTCGATCGAATTTCAGCTCCATACAAACTCTCATATTACGCTTTGGTTACCTGTGGTTGCACGAACTGTCACGACTTATCTTCCATGTCATCACTCATGTGCCTGTTTATTTTCGAAATTCAGTCTCGTCCAGCTTCCTTAAATCTCCTTTTTATGAGTTACCATGTTAAGACGTGCCATCTCCTGGTAACATTTTGTAATGATGTAAGTAAACCAACCCACAAATCATGTTTGTTTTTCAACGTCAGTTGGATGTCCTTTTTGAAACTCTCTTTGCAATTTTATTGGATGTTGTCTTCTCTTCATCTCTTAGCAACGCTTTGTTTATCTATTGATGTCGGTAAACCAACGTTTTGCTATTTTAGGTTGAATTTTCCGGCAATGGACCGCGCCTTGTTTATGTATTGTTTATTAAATTATAAGGCGAAGTATTAGTGAAAGCTGAAGCTATTTATAAACTTTGACGTCTTCGACTCAGAGGATGATCGAAATGAGCAGAATTGACAGTCAATATGAACTGTGTTTGTAATGAAGTTCCTTTTGATTTAAACTGCAATTACAGATTGTTTTCTCTCTTCGCGTGGCTATTGTCAGACTGCAATTTTTTGTACGCCGTGACAGCACATTTGTTTTGTCTTTTCTACTGACGTTGGTAAACCATGCCAACATTTGATATTTTAATGCTGAAAGTTTATTTGAGGTCGCCGTCATGGTAAGGATTTGTTCACTTGATTTCGTTAAACGTCTTCCTTCTTTTAGTTCCCGTACTCGCTATTTTAAGGCTTTGTATTGTTATAGGATAGTGTTGCTATGTAGCCCTGTTTAGTAGAGGAGCTAGAGACATATACTAGCTAGAGGAAATTCGTGGCCAGCAACAAGGTACAACAAACCAATCAGCTAACCAGACTGTCAATCCTTCCTTCCATCCTTTCAGTCAGTCTAGTCAGCTAGTCCCTCCGTCATTCAGTATAGTCAGTCAGTCAGCAAGCCAGGACAGCCAGCCAGTCAGTCAGTCAGTCAGTCAGTCATGCAGTCAGTCAGTCATGCAGTCAGTCAGTCATGCAGTCAGTCAGTCATGCAGTCAGTCAGTGAGTCAATCAGTCAGTCAGTCAGTCAGTCAGCCAGTCAGTCAGTCAGTCAGTCAGTCAGTCAGTCAGACAGTCAGTCAGACCGTCAGTCAGTCAGTCAGACAGTTAATTCACGTGTTAAGCCGTTTTGAAGGGATCAAATTTTCACCAAGTTATATAGTGGACAAAGAGGCAAATCAAAGTTAGAAAAAAACTTGTCCAAAACATCAACATTTATATCTAAAGAGTTTCTGGTGCCCCTTCTGGGCAAACAAATAAATCTGATTCGTGGCGAGAAAGACGCGTCATATGAACAGTTGCAGTTGAGAGAGAATTTATTACGACAAAAGGAAACTGAAAAGACCGGGACGACTTTAAGAAAGAGAACCCGGAAGCATATTCCATGATATTACTGAACTGCATGTTACCGTATTGTATGTTACGCATAGACATAAGAACAGAAACAGTATTCCTTTGCGTTATGTTTTCCAGCTAAATTGCTGCTGTACGAGAATTCATGCCCCCATCTGCTGTACCAGGAGGGCAGTCCAGCTAAAGAACCTGTATGGTTTAATGGGGATCTAACACTGACGTATATTCCACTACCAGCTGCCGACCCAGAAGGACCATTTGGATGGGATAAATCTACTGGTTGTCTGCCTGGGAAGAGTGCATGTCTTTTGAGAAAATTTGTCGAATTTTCAAGTGACACATGAAAACTGGCACGCCAGTTTCCATTTGTGAAAGAAAATTTGTCAGATGTGAAATTTGCTCGCGCAGATGGATCGTCAAAGAAAATTTGTCAAAGGTTTGTTAAAAAATTAGTTCCCAGATCCTTTGCGCGTGCGTTTTTAAAGCTTTAATCGGGCCTAACCTGGTGATTTAGCAGTTTCAGGCAATTTCTCTCCTTTTAGAAGTATTTTAACACTACGAGCCTCCATTTTCCATGGTCCATGCGAACTCACTATCTTTTGCTGCTACCCATTTTCAGCTACATGTCGCAATAAAAGTACTTCTACCGAGCCACATGATCAAATTTAACATGCCTTTACTTGAAAATTGAGCCTTTTATTTTTGGATAACGTTTTTCGCTTGCTGTTCCGCTGTCCAAAAGCCATTGCCGGCACACAAACAAGGAAATTTGTCCAAAAAACGTTGTTCAACCATGTACACTGTCAGATCATTTGTCATAGAAAATTTGCTCATGTGCATGGGCCTTAAGTCTAAATTGAATGGCATATGCGTATGGTGGTCCTCCAAGTGAAGTCATCAAACAACTCTAAAAAAAAACAAAAAAAAAAACAAGGGAATGATAGCGAGGAAAGTGGAGAGTCCAGTTGTTGCGCTAGCCAAGGGTGTTCTGTTGCTATGCAGTGGCATGTCAGACGTGAAGAATCATAATACAAACATTGTGAATGGAAATTGAGAGAACGCATTCCTTTATTAAACAGTAATAAATAATATACATATGAACTGCATTGTCAAAGGCGACTCCCCGCCTAAGCCCCGCTCATGGTCCCCGGTCACTAATACCTGCGTCTAATGTTGTCTAAAACCCTACACACTGTGGCAAAAGGTATAGTCTAAAATTGCTCAAATCCCCCGCTAATGCCCCGCATTCCCCGGGTAAGGGGGTGCGGGGCTTTCCACTGACTAGTGCATTATCGAGTTAGAATTAAACCTTGAGGACGGTGCCTCCTATTGTTGCTGCGCATACGTTCTGCACATCTCGGGATATTCGGGTTTCTTAAGGAATTTGCCCCCTAATACAGCAATATTTTTGCTCGGTTTATGAATATGTGGAAAAAGTAGCTCTTAGGAAGGGCTATCAGAGTCCAAAAAGAAAATTGGGGGGTAACCACGCATTTTCCAGAGATAATTGAGCTTAAAATCAGAAAGAAATTGCCAAACATTCTTTGTATTTTAACGTTTTTTAGAATTACGGTTGCTTAATTATCTCTGATAAATGCGCTGTTACCCACATTTTTCTTTTTGGATTCCAATAACCCGTGCTAAGCCCTACTTTTTCCCCATAGTCGTAACCTTTGCAAAAATACAGCTCTATTAGGAGGCACCGTCCTTAAGCCAAAATCTTGAATTCAGGATTTTGGCTTAAAGCTTAACTCTAACTCTATGTCATATATTCAAAATCTTGAATTGAGGATTTTAGCTATCCAAAATCTTGAATTCAGGATTTAAGCTATCCAAAATCTTGAATTCAGGATTTTGGAGTAATGGGCTCCTGTTTTGGCTTAAAGCTTAACGCTAACTCTATGTCATAACTGTACGGAAATAATTCTGTTGCTAGTTTACCTCTATCAACATCTGCATGACTCAGTTCAATTCGAAATATTAAAACAAAGTTCAATATTAAAATGGCTATCAAAATTGAAATGAAGCAAGGATCAGGCTTAAATTATCACGTAAAAATGTTTGTGTGGTGTTTCGGATAATTTAAACGATTTTAGCGAAGCTTTCTTGGTGTTGGTTTTAAGGTCGGCACACACGAGGGGACTAGTCCCTGCGACTGGTCCCTGCGACTAGTCCCGGGGACTAAGTCCCTTCGTGTGCACTACCCATTTTAGTCAAAAAATGTGGTCGCAATTTGGTCCCTGCGACTAGTCCCACGAATTCAAACTTGTTTGAATTCGTGGGACCAGTCCCGGGGACTAGTCCCACAAACTATGCTTGGTCCCTTCGTGTGTATTGTTAGTGGAACAAGTCCCTGCGACCAAATGAAAATATTTCATCGGATCTTTTACTTTTTTCCAGTTGACCTTAACTGTATTGGGAGTCTTGATCGAACAGTTGTCTTTTTACGCTTCTGTACCAGCAATATAGGAAACTGGAGAAAAAACTTCATCGAAATTGCAAGTGACAAACACTCATAGACCGCACGAGGTATGAACCGGTTTGCAATTGATTCATTTTTATGGTTTGTGGTTAATCAGGACCTGAACAATCGATGAAAATCGATGATCGGAAATTCAATCGATCAATCGATGACAATCGATTAATTACTGTTGATTGGCATCGATTGGCATCGGCCAATCGATGACCAATCGATAATCACACTTTGGTGGACGCGAACTTCATCGATTGCCATCGATAAAAAAAAGTCGCGCGAAACGTGCGGGCGAATAAACAAGTTAACGCATTGCTACTCGCTAGTTTTTACTCAAATAAAAAGCAATGATATCAAAGTGTGACACTTTATTAGTACCGTACTCGATAAAATTGACAATTGAATGTTTGACTGAATAGGAAATCGATTGATATTGCATATTGAAATCAATCTATTATGTTAATTGATCGATTCCCATCGATTATCGATTGATATTGATAATCGATGACAATCGATGTAGTTAATTGATCGATTGTCATCGATTATCGATTGATATTGATAATCGATGACAATCGATAATCACAAAAACTTTAGCGATCGATTGTTCATCGATTATCAATATCAATCGATTAATTGATATCGATTGCCATCGATTGTTATCGATTGCCAGCGATTATCGATTCCATCGATTGTTCAGGTCCTGGGTTGATGTAGTAAATTCTGTTTCACTGTTGAGGATCGCTTTTTTTTTCGTCTCCAAATTTCGGCGAATTTCAGTTAAAGCGCCCTAAATTAAATCCTTCAAGGGACTTGTCCCCGCAACTATTTCCTTCGTGTACACACTACAGGGGACCAGTCGCAGGGACTAATCCCCTCGTGTGTGCCGACCTTTATACATGTATGCTGAAGAAACGAATGACCCTCACTACATTTTTAAATTTAAATCTAAATTTGTAAAAAAAACTTTGCCCGTTTTAAGATTGCATATAACTCCTTATAAGGTACTAATTAATCTTCCTCAACTTAATTTGTTCAAAGTTACCTGGCTGAAATACGAAAGAAACCGAACACTATGTAGGTCGACAACGAGAGAATGCATTCATCGACCGGCGGCCAATTAAGATATAAGTTTTAATGGAACAACAGACGAAAAAAACAACCAGTTAACCAGCATAAGGTTATAAAATTCAGTATATTAGCTCTATGGGCAAAAGAAAGGTTGGTAACATGGACGGAGGCTCCCTAAATAAAAGAAGAAACTAAGTTTATCTTTGTACTCACGTGCTCCTGTCCGCCATGACTGAATTTGCTGTCAGGGCCTGCAGTCGATGAAAGAAAAATAAACAAAGCTGTACCAATACGACTAAACAAGGCTACAAAAATATCAACGATATCTAAAGAAATATGTCAAGTGATCCAAGAAAACGATGTTGTGGATTCAAAAGCTAGAAAAAGGACTATGAAAAGGAAGAAAAACACACGCTGTAGTTGTTGTGTCAAAGCCAACATGAGTTGTTCTTCTTTCCCGCTAAAACCGAAAAGTGGTCACATGACTAAGATTTTGCCGCGCTTGCCACCTGCGCAGTGTCCACGACATTTTGCAGTTTCGATCTGTTGACCCTTGAGGCCTGTAGCTAGCGTTCTGTGAATTGACAAGTGAAGATTCTAGTATAAACGTGTTAACGATCGAGTGATACGGGCAACATTTTCTTGCAACTTGTCCGACAGCAAGTAGACGTCTCTTCAACTTTCAACAACATGAAATTTTGCCGCCTTTACGCTTTCAAATGAAAAGATGCCGTGAGAATGTTATAATCAGTCGTGATTTTGAAAGCTTAAAAGACTTTAATAAAGAAAAATATAAATCCGATTAAACCTCAAAATCCAAGGCCCTTGGGATTATTTCTCAAAAAAGGGGGTTGTTTTTGGATCAGTTATAATATTGCTGTACGATAGGTAGAACTGACTTTGTTTTGTGGCAAACCTTGCTGCTTTCAATTTCATATCTGAATCGTAACGTTCTTACACGTATCAAGGGGATTAGTTTCTAAAGAAACTGTGGTGCTGCGTCGGTAAGGAAGTGAAACAGAAAACTTTGGATTTATTAACTGAGTTGACAAGGTAAATTGGTCACCGTACAGGCCCCAGTTGTTCAAAGGTTGGATAGTGCTATCCACCGGATAATTGTCTATCCAGCGGATAACGTAATTGGTTTCCCAACTGGTTTCCCAACTTTCCCACTGGATAGTGATTTATCTGGTGGATAACGCTATCCAACTTTTGAACAACTGGGGCCTGGAGATTGAAAGCTGACGTTTCTGGACCGGCGTTAGCCCTTCGTCAGATCGAGCAAATTCGCTCTAACGAAAGGCTAACGCTCGAAACGTCAGCTTTCAATCCCTTTACGGTGGCCAATCAGGTACCTTATCAACTCAGTTGATAAATCCAAAGTTTTGTTCTACAGGTATCAGTTAACTGAAACTTAGTGCCATTTATTCAGGGAAAACGTGAAAATTAATAAGGCACTACTACTAAGAAAGAAAACAAAGAAAACACATTCTAGTTTTACCCTCGCGGTCATCTTTCGTCGTTTTGGTAGCTTACTGATTTTAGACATTTTCAACTGCAAAGAATGAAAGCCTACTTTTCCCTTGCAACCGCAAGAACAAGCCCAAGAGGTGTTTTTAAAACTCAGTTTCATTTGATTTCGAAACACAAGGGCACAAACATTTCGATCTTTCACCGCCTTTTGCTCACTCTTCAAGGCGTTTTTTCGATTCAGTTGTATAGGCTTTCATGGCGCATGGTCTAATATCATTTCGGTTCAGAACTTGTGGATTAAGCTTTTTCAGTTAATACATGTACAATTTATCCACCAGGTTAAAATAAACTGAGTGCTCTATAGGCCAAGAATATAGGAAACATTTTCTTTCAACTTGTGGTGCAACAATGTTGCGTTGCAAAAATAAGTTGCCCGGCGTATCCAATCGAACGTTCGGTAATCGAACATAATCGAACTCACAATAAAATTTGGTCAATCGAACTCAATCGAACGTTTGATTACCGAACAGTCAACAATCGAACTCAATCGAACGTTCGATTACCGAACAACCAACAATCGAACTCAATCGAACGTTCGATTACCGAACAACCAACAATCGAAATCAATCGAACGTTCGATTACCGAACTCCTGTTTGTTTATATTGCAGACATTTTGTACGGTGCACCGTCCCGCTAATCCTTTTTTGGCGATTCGCCATACCCCAGGATAGGACGATTGTCTGCACAATAGCCACGTGCACAGTAGTTAGCCACGTGGTTGGGGGAAATTTTGCTAGAGGTCGAATCACTGCTAACTTTGGTCAACCCAAAAAGAAATGGCGGCAGCGTTTTGGCTACTAATAATGATTCTTCACATATTGAACACCACTGCCTGTGTTGCAGTGAATGAAATGGTGCAACTTCTGTTTGAGTGTAACGGTGACAATCAAGGCAGAAACCATATCCTTCCTTCTACTATAGAAATGTAAACGAAAGTGCACTGATTTCAGTATTTTACCGTCGTTTTGTTCTCTTCTACAAAATATATATTACCGAACATTGACATTCAGTTCGATATTTGGACGTTTTTCTATTTATTCCATTCCATAAAGGTTGATTATGATTAGCCCTGCGTGATTTACTTATCAAGAGATGGATTCCGAACAAAATCGAACCGGCTTGAGTTCGATTGTGTTCGATTGTGTTCGAGTGTGTTCGATTGGTTCGAAAATCGAACTCACAGCAAAATTTCGATTACCGAACCCAATCGAACGATTGGTGTTCGATTGGGTTCGATTGATTTTTGGTTCGATTTTGTTCGATTGGATACGCCTGGAAGTTGAGATTGTTTGTTGTACGAATGACCACCGCCGCGCGCATCAAATTTTCATGTTGCACTGAGTGAAAGCGCGTTAAGCGATGTCCGAATTTTTGCAACATGAAAATTAGTTGTCCGGGAAGGTGGTAATAAGTGCAACAAACAGTGTCAACTTGGAGCGCAATATTGTTGCCCGACAAGTTGCACAAAACAGTTGTTTAGAAAAACGGTTATAAGCCAATCTTTATATACTGCGTTTCCTTGTTCTGATCTTTACACGAATGTTCGTGCGGGGGAGGAATTAAAATTGACGTGTTTTGTTCAACTACATTTGCCAGATCGACAATTGTTATACAAAATTTTATGCACAGAAATCTTCTATAATTTGAGATTCATTTATTGCATTTAAAGACCTTTCCAAATGAAAGGTTTGCTCCGATAAGATTGTAAACTGAAGTTGATCAGCCATTGTTAAATTTAGTCGGGTCGATCAATTTTAAACGTGTACATTCCAGTATGTATAGCGACCAGTTCTTAATGCAAACAAATCGTAAAATTTTTTTCTTTATTGAAAATAAGTAAACAAGGTGAGATCATAATTTAATTATTTTTTCTCCTTCATGAACTGCCCAAGTCTCTAGCAACAAATTATCAGGTCATATTTCATTTCACATATTACACCCGAAAAAACTCTTCATTCATAATAAGCTGCCGAATTTTAGCATTGCTCTCATATTCTCTTACGTTTTCGTTTCGCCCGTCCCGCCTCAATGTTTCACCGATCGAAACGAAAATAGAGCCTGATCGCAGGTTACATTCATAATGATTTGCATATGTTGCCAGGAGCCATAATCGGGGACGGAGACCGTAAGCGTGGGGTCCACGCGGCCCCATCGAAAAAGACAAATGTGCTATTTTTAGAAAAAATTGCGCCACCCTCAACGTCATAAACGCGCGTGGCTACACGCAAATTTGCGTACAACGAGGGCGTGCTGGATATGACCAAGATGGTTATAATTATTTGATATCCGGTATGCCGGAGTACACAATTGCTTTTATTATTAAAAACGCAATCAGTAATTGCTATAAAATCATGAAAGAGAAAAAAAAGAGAGAGAAACTCCGAGCTAAAAGGGAACAAGAATCGATCGCGATCACATGACTGACCGAAAATGAATCAATTAAACTGCTCCGAAGTGAACGTACAAGCGCAAGGTCTGGGAAAAATCTCTCAGTTATGGGCTCTGAAATGTGGTACGTGTTTGATTTTTCCTGAAAATTGTTGTAATCGTCGTTCAAAACGGATTGAAGCTGTACGATCTCACCGTTATGGCTGCGGGAGTTTGAAATCGTTCCGTTCGCACAACGCTGACAACGGAGCCATCATGTGTTTGTTTGATCGAACTGAAGACAGAATTAATAATTAAACTTGAACGATAATTACTATGCAGCTCACGGAAACAAGACTACGGAGGTGAGGAACATTAGAATTGACCATCTTACTTTTTAAACGCAAACCACAAAACGCAGTTTTTCTTAGTTTAGAGCCCGCCGCCGGGCGGAATGGTAAAAATAACACCACAGGTAACCAAAGCGTAATATGAGAGTTTGTATGGAGCTGAAATTCGATCGAAAATAATCGGCGATTTTCCGCCGAAAATACATTAAAATCGAAATCAAGTTTAAAAAACCTTACCTGTTGTGTGTTTGCTGTGTTTTTATCGCTTTTCCGAGCTTCCGGAGGCCGTTTTGGGCGATTTTCTGCTTAACGGTCGATGCGACGACATGTCACGTACTAAAGACAGCTAAATTTAGCTGTCTTTAGTACGTGACATGCCGTCGCGTCGACCGTTAAGCAGAAAATCGCCCAAAACGGCCTCCGGAAGCTCGGAAAAGCGATAAAAACACAGCAAACACACAACAGGTAAGGTTTTTTAAACTTGATTTCGATTTTAATGTATTTTCGGCGGAAAATCGCCGATTATTTTCGATCGAATTTCAGCTCCATACAAACTCTCATATTACGCTTTGGTTACCTGTGATAACACTCAAACAACTGTGAAAGTGATTCAACGTATTTTACATGGCATCCGACTTGTGTCTAAATGTCTCGAGCTGCTCAAGGGAACACAGATAGAGCCACAACGAGTACAGGTAAACCAGTGTCAATTTTGTGTGGTATAGCCAAAAAATGTCGCCTTTTCTGGTACTGGATTTGTTCAATGCTCGTCGTTCAGATTGTTGCATGATTTTTGTACTGACTCGCCATAAAAAGTGTGACAATTTTTATTAAATGCTTCTTTCCAATTTTACTGTGCTTTATTTTGTCTTGTCTCGATATTTCAGAGTCAAAGCCTTCCATATGAAACCTGCTGTTTGTGAAATTTTAAGAACAAGTGATTGACTGGACGATGAAAGAAATTGTAAACAAAGCGCTAAATGCTTAAAATTCTATTTCTACAGTTTCTTTTCGTCCTAAGAAATCAAGCACTCTGAGACAACTTAGATTTGTGTCTCAGTGACGTTCAGTCGTAATTTCTTCTTAATTTTGCTTCGATACAAAATGATTTTTCTCGCCGGGTTGCTGGCAGAGAAAAATAATTAAGCTCACTCTGTCGTTGAAACCCTAGCTTGCCACATCCACTGCGCTTTGTATCCCTTCTAGGTTCGTAAATTGCCCAGAAAGTAATATTAAGTACTAGGGCAGCATGGAGTTTCACTTCATCTTTCTCCTTCTCATCGACGGAAGTAGTTTTTTTTCTCTTGGTGTTTTTCCAGTTCTCTATTTTGTCGGCGATTCATAACGCACCACGAGAGCATTTGATTAAAAACAAGGCGCGCTTGTCACTATTCTTGGTCTTCATTATAAACATTTCGGCCATTTCGGTAAAGGCGGGCATTATTTCAGAAAACATACGCTGAGAAATCTCGACAGACATTTTTATTCGCTGACACGGTATTTGAATATATGTTACTATTTTTCTTGCAGTGAAAAAAGTGACAACGATTTATCAGTGCGTGACCAGTGCGTTACTTTTCTTCATTACGTGCTTGGAAAAGTCTTTGCGGCTGCCCTTCAATCTCTGTACGTCCCCAGAGGAAATATATATTCGAGATGTATTTTCCCTTTTTCTACCTGATTCGCCTTCAACTGATTTTTTCGTAGTTCGACGCCTTTTTTGCCCGTAAAACGTTTCTTCCGTCTAACGGCGAAATCCTCGTCCGACATGTCCGACACATCTTCGCCACAGGATTTTTCTGAAATATTCTCACTGCCATCATCAGAATCACTTGTATAATCCTCATATCCAGAGTCACTATCCAGAAAGTTCTCCCCAATGTCTTGCCTCAAATTAGGAAGTGACACTGATGACAGAAATTGAATTTATTCATCTCCAACAAAGGTAATTTCCGACGCCATTTTGTTTGTTTTTCTCTGCGCGGAAGTCCTCGCAACACACACGCGCATGTGTCACGCGCGATGGCGCAATTTTTTCTAAAAATAGCACATTTGTCTTTTTCGATGGGGCGAACGCCAATACTGAAAATGGCAGTTAGTTACGGTCTCCATCCCCGATTATGGCTCCTGATGTTGCTTGGTAGCCGCGCCATGTTGTCTTGGTTTTTCAGGTCACAGCCCGAGAGTAAATTTAGTACAATCGCACGCAAGTTACACAACTGCTGTATAATTGAAGCATTGATTTTGTTCGCTCCTTGCTGTCTAGCCTAAGGGCGATGGGCATTGTCTCATGATGATAGTTTCATAAAGGATTATAGCTGCGAACAACGTGATGCTCAAAGAGATATTTATATCAGTTTTAAACCATCCAAAAAATTGAATAAGGAAAAGTATTGAAAAGTACTTCCGTTAGTTCCATTGTACTTAACCCTACATCTTAATTGATTGCTCCCAAAATTTACGTAAAGAAATGTTTGTATTTTCCGCTATCATGAGTTGCCCCGGTGATTGTCACTCATGCAATTTGTGGTAATTTCTCAAAATTCTGCCACTGTGGACACACTAAAATTGACAATAATTTTGCAGCATCTTCTTTAATTTAAATAATTTCCCAAATTATCTCAATGTATACTATTTTCGGGTATTAGTTTTAATTCGTTGCCGGAAAAAATATTGTAACAAGGATAAAACAGCGCCCACGATTTTTCGCGCGAGTGCGCGGGGTTGGCGACAGGTGAATTTCGCAAATTTTGATTGGTTAAAAGAAAATTGGATTGTCTTTGGTGGATTTTGATTGGTTAGTGGTTACTGATATCCGGGGACTCTTATGAGAGGAAAGTGTTCCAGAGTGAAACATGGCGAATGCCAACGACAAGCAATGGCAGAAAGATGCGGCCGACCAGAATTTCGATTATATGTTCAAGCTTCTGATCATTGGAAATTCTGCAGTGGGAAAGACTTCTTTTCTGTTCCGCTACGCCGATGATTCGTTCACGTCAGCGTTCGTGTCAACTGTAGGAATAGATTTTAAAGTGAAGACGGTTTTTCGGAACGACAAACGGGTGAAGCTGCAAATTTGGGATACAGGTAGGTTTTTGAATTATCTACTCGTGTTGTCTTGTTTTTATGCCATTGTTTGGACTTACTGACTTTATTTTACAGCTGGGCAAGAGAGATATCGGACCATAACAACTGCATATTACCGTGGTGCGATGGGATTTATACTGATGTATGACATTACAAATGAAGAGTCTTTCCAAGCAGTCCAAGATTGGTAAGCTACGCTTTAATTTTCGTTTTAATCAATTTATTGTCGGTGATCTTATTTTACCCGCCATGGCTTCCTGTTTGCGATTGTTTTTTTCAAGTTACAAATCTTGAAATTCCCAGTTTCTAATCGAAAACGAAGTTCGTGTAAGTAAACCATTTCAAGTTTAGCGATCAATTTCAGTTCAACCGTTCTTGTTTTGTATACAGGAACTAGTCGAGAAGAAAAATATTTTTTTAAGCTTGATGTCGGTGTCAGAGCCTCATTTAATGTCCACTTCTTCAAACTGGATTTGTATGCTAGTGTCAAGAAACAAGATTTTTCCCGAATACAGTTTGAAGGTTGTCTCTCATCATCTTTCCTCGCAAGTTGTTGAAATTATTCCAAGAATGTTTCTGGTATTCAATCTTTACATTTCAACGTTACGTTTGTTCGCGATCTCATCCAGCAAGTCAAAACACGAAACGCGTATGTTTTGTGACACATAAGTGCAAACATTTGCTCTGTTCGTGGTACGTTTTTACAAATTATTTTGACCCCGGTTATCAGCCAATCTTTATATACTGCGTTTCCTTGTTCTGATCTTTACACGAATGTTCGTGCGGGGGAGGAATTAAAATTGACGTGTTTTGTTCAACTACATTTGCCAAATCGACAATTGTTATACAAAATTTTATGCACAGAAATCTTCTATAATTTGAGATTCATTTATTGCATTTAAAGATCTTTTCAAATGAAAGGTTTGCTCCGATAAGATTGTAAACTGAAGTTGATCAGCCATTGTTAAATTTAGTCGGGTCGATCAATTTTAAACGTGTACATTTCAGTATGTATAGCGACCAGTTCTTAATGCAAACAAGTCATAAAATTTTTTTCTTTATTGAAAATAAGTAAACAAGGTGAGATTATTACTTAATTATTTTTTCTCCTTCATGAACTGCGTAAGTCTCTAGCAACAAATTATCAGGTCATGTTTCATTTCATATATTATAAAACCATGATAAATAAATGATAAAATATTCAAATTTCATACGTGAAGATAAAGTAAGAGGTTAATTCCCAGAACAGAGGTATTAAGGTGGCTCATCTGGATTTTTCCGAGGCACACCATCCCAACTTTGAACGACTTAATACTTTACTGTCTGATCTCGGTGGGGCAAGCTGCTTCACACATTTACTAGAGACTGAATCAACTTGTCAGAAAAGTAGGTTTGATTGACATTGGTGTTACCATAGCAGCGAAACGATGACGTTATGATTTTTGTATATCAGCAATTTTCTCGACATCTAGACCTAAACTTCTAAAACAACCTATTGTCTCTTATAGTCTAGGGGTAGATCTTCAAGACTGCAAAGTTTGAAAAAATTCTATGAGAGCGTTTTTGAAAAAATTCGGGTTGAATATTTTCCAGTAAAAACTTCCAGATTTATGTTATTGTCTATTGTTTCATTGGTACCAGTGTTATCCTGTCAGACTGAACAATGTTTTCACCATATGTCATAGCTGTAGCATACAGCTACCTTTTCCTGAAGGTTTTATCCGGTTTGCTTCCCAAGATTTCAAATGATTTAATCACAAGTAATGTCTTAAATATGCTCACTTTACACAGAGAAGCAACGTCTTTGTTACAGAAGCTTTTCTTCAAAAACTAGTCGATGAATTTTCTTTTATATCTTGTGATCTCAAGTCTAGCATGTATTGAACTATCCCTGTAAATGTCACGCGCATTGAATCATTTTAAGGGCGCGAAATACAAATAAAAGTATAGGAGACTTTTGCAGTCTTCTCCAAAATTTTCATTGCTGTATGATTTGTTGACAGCCGGTTTATTTCAGGAGTTTCTCTTTTGTCTGTATTCTACATATTTGTGTGCTTTGAGATCAACAATTTGCCATGCCTGCTTGCTACGCTTCGCTGGTGCCGGAGGTATCGTGTAACCCTCCATGCCGGAGGTATTATGTAACCCTTATTCCTTGTGTAGAAATTGTCCAGCATCTGTGGTTTAGGCATAATTTAGGCATATATTTGCACATGCGTCTCACCAGATTATCCCATATGCAATTAGGGATACCATCGCTGGGTCTTTTTAAAACTAACTTATGTAAATATAATGGCAAGTCATGCACTATAGTCAAGGTCTACAGGGCTAAGAATTAACTTCAGTGCTTGGTTGCCACTTGGGCCAGTATCCCTGAATTCTTAGTTGCCCAGGCCAAAATAAAGTGGCCCTCAAATTTCCTCTACTATTGAGTGATTTTGCTGATATTCATGTTTGAAAACGTATTGCATAGAACTCTGGAGTCACATGTCAATAAAATCAAAATGGTGTCTACATATCAGAGCAATCTACAAAAAACTCAATCACGAACGGTTTTGAATTTTGCACTTTAGAACTAAATGTTTACTACAATTGATGAACTAAGAGTTTTCAGGAGTACCCAATATTTGGTTTTGGGGAATGTCCGTTTGGAAGGCCTATAATAGCCTGAAATTTTCGGATTTAATTGCAGCTAAAGCTAGAGACTTCTTCAGTGAAACATTACGTCAAACTTTCATATCAAGAGCACTTATTAGTTCCTATTATTTTCGGAGGGACAAATATGTGGTTCAGAGTGTAAACTAAGGTCAGCAAGCATTTTTGGAGAGCCATCAGCAGCTCGGATATTTGGCAGATAGGATTCTGTTTCCTAAAATTTTCTGCAGCCTAAATTTTCAGCTGAAAAATCCAAACAGATCAATTTGTATTAGCTTACACAAATATGCCTTTAAAAAAGCTCTGAAACAATCTAAAACAAGGCAGAAGATGATATTTCAAGTATTCTACTAACATTTTCTCCTTGGGTGCCCCTGAGTTGTGGAAAGAAAGGAAAGATAAGAAAGGTACTCCAAGGAAAGAACATTTTATTTTATTGTCATTTATTCTTTTCATACTTCTCAAATTGTAGTCGTACTGCGGGCAGTGAAACCTCAACTTTTAGTGGCCCTGGACACTTTTTAATTGCCGCTGGTGACTGTGCGACCGCCAAATTTTAACCCTGGGTCTAAGGGTCGCTGCAGGAAGATCCTCAAAGGGATCTGCCCAGTCCTGGCCCAAATGACTCTTGCTTGGTTCCTAATAACACTACCCCTAAAATTTAACAGGGAATTTCATATACCAACAAAACGTACACGTACACTGCACAGTGATGCCCACCTTTATTAATAATTATTTTTGGTAAAACCAAATCGCAGCAATTTGTTTGTGGGTGTGTTCCGATTCTAAACTCATTTTTTCCCCAAAATTTGAGCAGTCTTGTAAGCATCGATGAAATTGGCAAGGCCAGTTCATCTAGAAGGGCTGTCTGTATAAACTGCTCAATGGGGGATTCATACACAGATAAATCCCTGAAAGAAGGGATTTGTACAGATAAATCTGGCCTGAAAAGAGGGATTTGTGGGTATAACTCCCTCATTGGTATTCATAAATTCAATTTATCAGCTCTGCTCTTGTATGCCACGGAGAGACTGTGGAGTAAATTTTCTGTCTAGAAGGAGACAACACAACACTGCAGGGACCAAACAAGCCTCTCACCACCGACCCCTGATCTCTGATCCAAAGACTAGTCTGACGTGATACATCTTCAGCATTCGTACATGGCTGTACCTCAACAAAGCTAATCAGGGCTAAAAGAAATTTCCGCTTTCTAGCTTGCTTAGATCCCTAAAAAATAGTTTCTTTTTGTAGTTATTTGGTAGACTCCATGCCTGTCAACAAGACCTGGGCCCATTGGATTGTTTGACCGTGACTGATCAGTTCAGTTTTGCACTTATTAACTGAGCTTGAAAAGTTTCCTGCTCAACAGCAAAATCTGTAAATCCTGGGTGACTGGATGAGACTTTTGATTCAAGAGCCCTACTGATCTCGATTTTTGTTGAATTGTAGGTCAACACAAGTCAAGACATACTCCTGGTCCAATGCACAGGTCATATTGGTTGGCAACAAGTGTGATATGGAAGAAGACAGAGTAGTGTCCTATGAGAGAGGAAAGCAGCTGGCCGATCAACTAGGTCTTGAATTCTTTGAGACCAGTGCCAAGGATAACATCAATGTAAAGCAGGTGTTTGAGCGGCTGGTGGATATCATTTGTGACAAGATGTCAGAGAGTCTAGATTCCGATCCTACAATTGTTAGTGGGCAGAAACCAGGGACGACAAAATTATCTGACAAGCCTCCTCAGCAACAGGATAGCGGCTGTGCTTGTTGATGTGTATTATTAAATTATTTTTGCCTCTAGAATTTACCAAGCCTGTGCATGCAGATGCCTTCTTTTTTTTCCCCCTGCTTTGGAAAGGAGACATCTGTAAAACTCTGTTAATAATGTTTAAAAATTTTTAGGCATAATTTAAAGGACACTGTGTTTCATCATGTCTTAATAGAGAACCACAATCAGGGTGTGAATTTTTTTTATTACAGGTAGTTCATTGCTATTTCCAGATGTTGTGATGTCAGTTTGAGTTAACTAGTCAATGTATGCTTAAAACTAAAATATTATATGTGGAGAGAGGTTTGAAGTAGATGGAATATTCGCTTTGTTGACATTACCATAAAGCAATGGGTATTGTCAAACAGCCTGTCTGAGCATGGTACAGTGTACCTGAAATGGGAGCTACAGCATGTGAAAGTTTACTTTGCAGATGTCTCTTTCTGTAGCAGAAGGGAAACTGGGCATCTGCCTGCAGGCTTGGAGTTATATTTTTTTGGTTTTAAAATTTTGCAAAATGGTTGCAAATTACATCCCTCGTTCTGTATTTGTCACAGCCTTGTTAATCATAACCCTATTTTACACCATGGTTTGTCTTGAAGCATACCTTTCCTTGAATCATTCAATGTAACCATTTAGAACATAACATATTTAAGTTGTATGTCATATTCATGCATCAATGCAGAGCACTTGTTCATCACTGAAGAATAGTGGAAAAGGATGTTCCTCTGTGTCAGCATTAAATTTGAAATTAATTCGCTACCCCAACAATGACTTTTGACCATCAAAACCAGTTGTACACTGAAGTATCCCACACAGTACCAAACACCATCAGTTTATGCCTGTAAAGTCTAGAAGAAGTTGTTCCAATTTACTGATTCTGACCCTAAAACTTTTGAGCCTAAAAGCAGGCTATATCAGCTTGTTTTAGCATCAATGCAAACCTAAACGTGATGGTTTAGTGCTGTTTAAAATCACTTTTGAAGTGAACTTGTTAATTCACTCCCAGAGTCAGTTATGGAGATATTAAGGTGGTTGGAACTTCTGAGTCTGTGGATGAAATCCGATAGTGTTACCATTCAAATGAAACCTTGTCAGCAGTACTTTCACATGTACTATTTATATTTTAGTATTTTATAAAATGAAAATGATTTGTGACTCATCTTGAATTTTCATTTAAGACACCCTTGGGGGTGAAAGGGTTAACAAGTACCTTTGGCTGTTGATTGCGAGGTGGAAGATGTGTAACCTTACCTTTTTATTTCATGTTCTGCCCTCATGTTCACTTACACGTAGAGCATAGTCCATTAAACTCTGCATCCATAAACTCAATAAAACTTCATCGTGCTTTTAACCAATTTTATGTATGTTGTTAAAAGGAGTCTGGTAGACCATGGTGTCCAAAGAACTTGTACAACCACCTAATTTTGACTTGGATACGTAAACTTTCACAGCCTGGGGCTTGTAACCTTCTGAGCTTTGGGCTGTGTGGAATTTTTGCTAGAAGTGGCATCTGAGCCTTTTCTTGATCTATTAAATACTTCGAATGATCTTTCTGATCTTTTCTTTGGTGAAATCGACTGAAACAAATGACTGCTTGAGGCATACAGTAGTTATTAAGCTGTAGGAATTTCAGTTCACATCTGGTTTTGATGTTGGAAGTAGAATGCTTTCAAACAATATTTTACTATTGAGCTACAGTTGAACCTCTTCAATAAGGACACTGAGAGGACAGACAGGTACAGTCTACATGAATTTCCAGTTGGTCTTTTTAGGACAAAACAGACTGTCCGTAACAGAGGTGTCCATACAGAGAGGCTTAACTGTATCTATAGTTCTAGAATGCATTTTTGTGTTGTTTGTAGTAGCACTATGTACTTCAGTGCTGACCGTGAGAATATTACATGTGTGTAAACTAAAATGTATGCTTGAGCGTCCTTGTTTAACCTAAAACTTCAGATATAAGTTATTAGTAAAAATAATAGTTGTTTTAATTAATGAATTTGTGGGCTTGTAAAAGGGTCGGTACAAGTTAAATTCAGATCTACCCACTTAGCAAATAATTTATTTTTGTGGTCAGCTTATTTTGACCCACGCCCTAAGTAAAACAGAAATGTTTTGGAAGATTACAATATTATTATTCAATATATTCCATGTGACAGTTATTGTTAAAGTATATATTATTAGAACTGAACTGAAGCTAAGAATTTTACTTGTCAGCTGTTATGTCAAAGTAGCAGTGTTGCTGTCAGTAATAAATACAGTGCTGAATTGTTCCCTCAATTGATTTACTTTATGGTTCTTGCTTGCTTAGACATCAGGGTGCCACATGAGGCCTAAGGGGGGGGGTCCATTAGTAAAGTGATGGGGGTGGGGCGGGAATTTTTCATATGCACAATATTTTTTCCATTCCTTTTGCTTTGCAGGAAATTTTTTTTGCCACCAAATGCTCTGCAAGAATTTTTTTCCCCTGAAGCACACACTCCAAGCTTTGCAACGAAAAAAAATTTTTATCATAAAAAAGTACTTTTAAAATAGGACAGACAAAGCTTTGGAGTTTTTCTTAATTTTCGATTTTACATTCAGCATAACTCTATACAATAAAATTTTATTTCAAATATTAATTAGCAAATATATAATAAGAGCATCCCACACAGTTTCTACATGAAGCTACATGTAGCTCAGTGAAACTTGTATTTGTTTAATGGTAATTTTTCATTTTACTCTGCAGGATTTTTTTTTGGTTTCCCTCATGCAGGAATTGTTTATAAAGTTTATTTGCCTTGCATGAATGTTTTCTTGGTGTTTTCCCCACGCCTGCCCCCCCCCCCCCCATCACTTTTCTGATGGGGTGATTGGCCCCAACCCGGATGGCCGAGGGCAATCTTTTGTCAAATCTCTCCCGTTCTGCCACCCTGGTATGACCAGGGACCGAGTCCCTGATCAGCAGTGCTCTTGGAATTATTGAGACATGAGAGCCACGCCATCATGACAAGGTGACTTTCCTAGGGTGAAAGATTTTTTTGTGGTTCAGTTTGAATTTAATCCTAATTCAAGGGGGTAGTGGTAATGGTCTCAGTGTGTAACCTCACAGATTCAGTGGTTAGTGCAACAGACTTTCATTTCTCTTGGAAGCAGGGGTTTCAATAAAATTTGAAGTAGGCAGCTGGTTTGAGTAGAGTAGCCGACTGTATCAACAAGGTTTGAAAGAATCTTCCTTTGATTACTTCAATTTAGGGCAAAAAGTAGCCGACTTTTTTGAGTGAACTAGCCAACGCTTTTCGTCGGCCGTCGGTGCTTATTGAAACCACTGTGTAAGGATGCAGTGTGATGGCAGAGACCAGGCTCTGAACCAGTGACCTTGAGATCTGAAGTGCAATATGCAAACCACTACACCACTATGTTACCCATGTACACCCCACAGGTACTTAGAAGAAATGCCAGAGACAACCTTGGGATGGACTTGCATCCCATCCAGGGGAAAGTAATAGTCCCATTTGCTTCATGCTCTAGAAACTCAGTGGGGTCAAGTGCCAGTCATGTGGGACAGTTGTACTGTCCATTTGTGAGTTCACCTAGTTTGAGAGGAGTAGAATTCGGGGAGTATTCAGGCAAGTACTTTCTAGTCAGCTAAGTATTTTACCTTACCATTCTGTTGTAAGACAAGTTACCTTATACAATGCCTAAGGTGACCCGGGTGGTAAGGGAAGGGGGGGTGCTGTCCATATAGCAGGCTATATGGGGAGGTTCCGCCCGAAAGGGGTGCCTTTTTTAATTTTTAAGCTTGCAGTATACGAAAGGGTAGGGAAAATTGCCATTTTAGTATATTTAGAAAATTAAAAAAAAATTCCAAAGATTGGCTTGCATCTTAAGCAACTGAACCAGAACGACTGAAAGCGCTGGAAAAACGTGGCAATTATGCAAAATTCTGTCGTTTTGGCTTATCCCTGAGGTATAAGAAAGGGTTGCACAGTTTGTTCGAGGCCTACAAAAGGGGTACCATTTTGGTGATAATTAGCATAGTGAATTAGTATAGTGGAAATTAGAATAGTGAATTAGGGTGAGTGTTTGAACCTCTGGGTGGAGCCTCCCCGCGTAAAACTTTATTGAGTACCCCCCTCCCCCAGGAAGGTGACCTTACCCTGAGATTGGTTTGAAATTAAGGAGAGTCCCTGAACTGTGCAATCCTTACATCAATAACAAAGCTCAACATTAAAAAGTCTTGGGGGGTGGGGAATTTTTGGTCGATCAAAACGTCAGCAATATACTTCATTAGACTTGGAGAAAAACAGAAAAGGAAGCTTTACAAAAGACTGGTATATTAATGCAAGTGGAATTGATTATTGTTATTCCACCTTTAGTTTTCTTTTTTTATTTACTTATTCCTTATTATCTGTTCGTCATGTTCCCTCTTTGCTGCAGCTACATCACGTATCTGGGTGGGGGTGGTAATCCCCAAAATTTCGGTTGGTGGTGTGCCTTTCCCTTAACACACACATTTGACACCAAAATATGTTTTTTTTTTCAATCCCACAAAAATCTTAACCATATTTCAGACCAGTAGAGAAAGCATGACCTTTTTTAGACCAATATGGCAATAAAATTGTGACCTATTTTCAACAAATGGTTTTTAAATGTCATACCTTTTAATATTTTCGGCAATCACGTCCTGACAAATTGACCAAATTTGTGCTATTCATCCCAAACGTCTTTTGCGTGGCGTTCACGACAAAAATAATGGCCATCCAGCTGAATGGAGTATGAAACAGTAAATAACTTATCCAAAACGAACCAAAATCCCACGCTCCGCGCTTCAAATGCAAGAGAAAGTCTTTCTCTGAGAGCTTCATAGTCACAAATCCCAGATCTTGGGTAAGCTGTGGTATGAAAGCGAGTAGGCTGGGAACGAATCTGTTCGTAACGCATAGGCTCCTGGGAAGGTTGTTTGGCGCGAAGGTTGAGCGCCATTTTCCAAATTTCTAACTGATGTTTTCCTTTTGTTGTATTTTCTAATCGCGCTCGTTTTCCGAAATGTACATCAAACAGGTCGTTATAGACGGGTTTAAATCCTATGCACAGAGGACGACCGTTTCTGGCTTTGATCCCCAGTTTAACGCCATCACTGGCCTGAACGGCAGCGGCAAATCGAACATACTGGACTCGATCTGTTTTTTGCTTGGCATTTCGAACTTATCCCAGGCAAGTGCTTTCTTTGTGTTTATTTCATAGTTTATTAGGATTTTGGGGGTTACATGTGATTTTTGCGATTATTTAATTACTGTTCTGTTTTGTTCAGATCTTATATTCAATGTCAAACTGAGCAAAACGACTTGATCGAGTAAATGCCCAAATGATGCAAGCTCGGTGCATAAATTGGTATTCTTCACCGTTTGTAATTAACCGATGTTTTGCATATACAAATGTTCTTGCTCCCTAGTTTTCTATGTACACTAAAACAAGCTTGCGCTATGTTAAAAACTGTTGTCAACGGAACTTTATATTTACAAATTGAAAGCTTTCAATGTTTTTGCAATATGCATGTGCGGCATGCAATGATTCTCGTTGCCGCACATATAATTTAAATTGCAGCACAAGTTTGACCGATGCTACTTGTGTCGGCTATTTTATTATTCATAATGAAAACTAAGTGCTGCTGTTACACAGCGCATTTTTTTTCATCCAGCATTCTTGCACAGTTCTTGCAACTTGTCTTGGAAGATACACGCACATGTACAGTACATACATTATGGATGGCTGGATGTAACCTCCATGTATAAATTGCAATTGGCAACATCGTTGCAACACAGAAGGGTGCCTCATGCAGCTGTTGACGGTTTTGCTCATAACGTGCACTGTTACACATTGCTGTTTCATAAGAGCTATAGCAAGACAAATTGCAGGAAGATCTGACCATAAATAAAAATAAATAAATCAACTTTGTAAAACGAGGGTGACACTCAACAGTCTGGGACTGACAAACCTGTGGCCCTCGGGTTCCAGATTGAATTGGAATTTGGAAATGTTGGTTTTTGAGGAGTGGGGTAAACCGGAGTACCCGGAGAAAAACCTCTCGGAGCAAAGACGAGAACCAACAGCAAACTCAACCCAGATATGACACCGGGACAGGGAGTCGAACCTGGGCCACATCGGTAGGAGGCGAGCGCTCTCACCACTGCGTCATCCCTGCTCCCCGGGATCTGGATCTTCTTGATCTCAAAATGTGCCAGCAACCAACGGTTTTTCTGCTTATATTCCAAGACCATCATTTGCTTCTTGTATTTACTTCACATTGGACCTCACCAGGACATCTACAATGTAGCAAGTATAAGAGGACCCTACCCTTATAACCTCCTACCCCTGCTGTACTGCTTACTACTACCATAACCAGTGAGATGAAACCACAAGGACGATCATAACAAGAGCATCCATCAAGCAAAAGATTTAGTTAGAAAAACAATGGTCCTTTATGTGCATTATACAGTTTGGTACATTTTTCTGCTGTCCTCTGCAACATACATGTAACAATGCAAAATGATCAAATTCAAGATTTCATGGAAAACTTGAAAACATGACAGTAAATCTGTCCTTGAACAAAGTCAGCCCCTGGAATGTTGGACCACATTTGACCAAATGCACCAGTTGAAAAAAAATTGCAAAGAAGTCTAAAACAACGTAAATTTGTCTTATGAAATAATTATGTTTTATGTGGCACTGCCATCATTGTTTTATAAACTCGCTATTTTGAGAAGGCTTTGAACTCTGTATTAATTTTTGCTTTACTCATTCATATAGGTGCGAGCTAGCAGTTTGCAGGAGCTTGTGTACAAAGGCGGACAGGCCGGTGTGACTAAAGCTACCGTAACAATCACTTTTGACAATACAGATAAGAAGCAAAGCCCTTTGGGATATGAGACATTCGATGAAATCACAGTTTCTAGACAGGTAAGGTTATTTTCAAGTTGAAAATTTTAAGTTGTCAAGTTGTTTGTGGCTGTTTTCCCCACTACCAGTAATTAGTTTGACGTTAAACTTTTAAGTCAATTGATAATATGCAATATATATCATGTCAATCTTCAATAACCTTTTCAGCAAGAGGCTATGTTGCACAGAAGAAAAATAATTAAGATGGAATCCATCAGGAAATTGAGTAATCAGTGGACAAAAACCTTGTACCAGAATAATTTAAAGTATATCACATTCTTTTTTACACTTTTTAAGAGCTATAGATGTAATAAGTTATCTGTAATAACACCAAAGACAATTTCGCATGGGAGCCCGTGAAATTAAATTTCAAATTTCACAGGAATTGTGTAAACACAGGTAAAATAGGTAAATTTTTATGTGTAAGATTTCATTCTGTGAAATTTGAAATTTATTTTCTCGGGCTCCCATAAGAAATTGTCTTTGGGGTTATTACAGATAACAAATTACATCCATAGCTCTCAAAAAATGTAAAAAAGAATGCGATATGCCTCAAATTATTCTGGTCCAAGGGTTTTGTCCACTGAAAATCAAAATTGCTCAATTTCCTAATGGATTCCGTCTTAATAATACTAGAAGGAGCATCTTAACCCTTTAAGCCCTAACAGTGATGAAAATGAAATTTCTCTTAACAATATCACTACTCACTCCAACATTCAAGTGATGAGAATAAAGAAAGTGATCACCAAGGATAAGATGTCTTGATATTAAGACAAATTCTCCTTACTATTTTCATAAGAAATGCATGGAGAACAGTAAGGAGAATATGCATTTTTATGTCAGGGCTTAAAGAGTTAAATAATCTGTGGATTTGTTCTCAGTGAAGCATAACGCCCAAATCACAGCTTTTGAAAATTTTTGAGCTCTTTCCAGCAACAGTGATGATTTTTTTTTGCCTGAGTTAAACCACTTCATACATTGTACAAAAGTGCAAAAACTGACCAGAGATGTTTTATGGTTACGTTTTATCTTTAACCCACACAACTGTTCACATTTAAGTTTTAAAAGTTAGAGTTTGATTGTTTATGAGTGAAAATCCTTGTAATTTCAATGTTGCTGTATGATTGTACAATTCCAGGTTGTGATCGGAGGCAGAAACAAGTATCTGATAAATGGCTGCAATGCCAACAACACCAGAGTCCAAGACTTGTTTCGTTCAGTTCAGCTCAACGTCAACAACCCTCACTTCCTTATCATGCAGGTGAGAAGTGATGGAATTTTAAAAGGAGGGTTTACATGTATTCAGTGTGGCTGGATAGTAAGGGCACCTTACTTCAAATCCAGAGCTTCCAGGTTCAAGTCTTGCTCTGACAACAAGCTGTAGTTGTTTCACAGTTGTGCCATATTGAAGTCTTTGGCCACACCTGTAGGATTTTTGAGTTTTTATAGACGTTGAATTTGTATCATTTGCACTCCATTTTCTTGACAGGAGGAGGTATCTATGTTGTAGGTTAAAATGAATTTCAGGTCAAAATGATTTCAAACTAGTTTGATTTGTATTTCCTGTATTTTACAGTCACTACCATTAAACTGAAACAAAGGAAAATACAAATCAAACTAGTTTGAAATAATTTTGACCTGAAATTCATTTTAACCTACCACATCTTCATGTATAGTACCACTCGGCCACACTGAGTAAATGAGAAATTGGTAGTATATGTTGAAGGTGTTAAAATCTAGTTTGAGTGTGAGGCTTAGAGGACACAAACAAGGGAAACTGAATGAATAAATAAGTCTGTTGAGTATTTGTATCCCTGCTTTTGTGTTCATGGCCTCATAATGAAGCTGAATTTTAATATGTGGAAAAGTTTTGCTGTTCAGACTGTATCAGTACTGGATTTTATTGTCTGTTATCCATTCATGTTTTGCTTTGCCATTTCAGGGAAGGATTACTAAAGTACTGAACATGAAACCACCTGAAGTAAGTTCATAGGCAGAACTACATGTAGTTTGTAGTAATCTGTTGTTAACTGTAACTTACAAAAGATCATGTAGCAAGCCAAATACCAGTGGTGTATATTAAATATATCAACTCCCCAAGAAAGCCTTTAAAAAACATTTTCATAATATATTGCTTTCGATAATGGAGGCAGAGGATGATTATGTTGAAGCAGCTATTCTACTGCAGAAAATTGCATACTATGTAGCATAACTGATCAATTTTCCTATTTTTGTATCCTTTCTTCCTCTCCTCTATTAATTTTGTGTTTAGTTTTCTGTAATTCCTGTAATGCTTGCCTGTAATTCATAAATGTTGCCAGTTGATGTATTTAGCTATTAATTCTTATTAATCCTTATTTAAATAGCCAGTTTAACTTATTCACGGATCGAAATTGCAAACTATTCATTGGTTGTTTATTTTAATGTTGTCATTAAAAACCACTTAGAACAAGGCTATTGTTTATGGTATGTTAATGAGAACGTGGCTAAACAATGGGATCCGTGTACAATACGCACCACGAATTTTAAGGTTAATTTCACGGAAAAAAAGTGCGCATTACACACAGGTAAATACAGTATATGTATTAAGTTATTTTTTGTTCAACCATTGGATGGACTGCTGTATCTTTGTAGCTCCGCCTGCCTCGATTAGCTTCTGCTATTTGCGGGCGGAACCGAATCTTCATCTATGAGTATTTAGTACTTACTGGTAATAATTCTTGTATTCTTGTATTATGATTTTTTCCTAGATTTTATCGATGATTGAGGAAGCAGCTGGGACAAGAATGTACGAGAGTAAAAAGCAGTCTGCACAGCGCACTATTGAAAAAAAAGACAGCAAACTGCAAGAGATTGAAACAGTAAGAAAAGTTGATGGTTATTTAACACAGAGTTTGTACAGATCATGGAAAACTTAGAAAGTCATGGAATGTTAGAATTTCATTTTCCAAGGCTAGGAAAGTCAAAGAAATTAAATGTGGGTTATGAAAAGTGAGGTCCATTGCACAAAATATATTTGGCATCTTGTTTTTTTTTTTATAAATAAAAAACTAAGAAGAGAAAATTGGTTAGTAAGTTCTAAAATGGATGTGAATGACAGTTTTCAAAACAACTGGTCAGGATTCTATAATAAAAGGCCATGGAAAATGTTTTAATGTCATGTAGAATGACCTAAAAAATCCTGAAATTTAAAAAAACTTAAAAGGGTGTGAATGGTGAAAACAGCAGTTAAGCACCAATAAATTTCTGTTCTATATGAATTTTCTAGATTCTTGCCGAGGAAATTACTCCAACTCTGACCAAGCTGAAAGAGGTAAAATAACATTTAAGAAGCGTTAATTAGTAGCTGTTTGATATTACAGGTACACAATCTTAAAATAAATTATAATATTGTAATTGTAATTCTATCTGTTGTCAGTCCTATGTCACTATGGAGTGCCATAAATTGGAAGTATGAGTACTTTTGAGTGCACATAAACTTTCAAATTCTTCAAAACCCTGTCTCACTTCAACTTACAAATTACAGTTTTTATTTATTTTATTTTTTTATTATTTACTGATTCCACCCACAGATAGGTGAAGGTACTGATGTGGGCGGAGACATACATATAAAGATTTACTTACATTGACTTATTTCCCTCCACACTGGGCTATGTAAGCATGTGCACCTTTTTTTTTAAAGAGAGTTCTAAGATGATGTTGATTGTTATTTTTTTGCAGGAAAGAGCATCTTATCTTGAATACCAAAAAATTATGAGGGAAGTGGAACATCTTTCAAGGCTCTACATTGCTCACCAGTTTGTGATGGCTGAGGTAAAATGACATGCAGTTACACCTAGCTCTTGTCCTGCCGCTGCTCCTTGTACCCCTTTTGAAGTGCCTTGATTACAAAAAAGCCCAAAGCAACTTTAGTGTGGAAGGTGGGGGGGGGGGGGGAGGCAGTGGGGGATGGGGACAGTGAGGGAGGGGAGGTGGGGAGGGAAAACTTCAAGTCAAATCAAATCAGATCAAAAGACTTTATTTTATACCATTCTTGTACCCTTTAATCCCTGTTCCCACCCAATTCTTGTTGGCTCCTGTGCCTTTTTTCAAGTGCAAATTAAATATTATGTTATGTATGGTCAGTGTTCTCCTTATTAGGCAGTAACCGGTAAAATTTACCGCTTGTATCACCGCTTGTTACCGGTTAGAAGCACATACTAAGGCCCGGATTAGAAACATCCAACAGATTTGGATTGTGAAAAGATTTATTTATCGGATTGAATTACGAAAAAATTTATGTCAGTTGTATAACATACCACGTCAGTCTTGTCTTAGTACATGTAACTTTTCTGATTGTCCATGCGTTCGTACAATATTAGACGAAGTCTTATGATCTCGACGTTTCTAAGTTAATTATATAATAGTCTCATCTTCTCAACGTTTCTCTGCATGTTTCTACCTTTCATAAGATGTTAGTCTCATCTTTTTGAAGTTGCTCAGAATGCTTGTACATTCCTAAGGTATTAGCCTTCTCGACATTTTCCGTGCGATAGTATGTTCGCCAGTGTTGGTCTTTTCTTCACGGCTGTCCACATTTCTCTGTACATTAGAACATTCAAAAGCATTATTGTTCTCTTACTCGTCCAGTGCTTTCAATAAGCGCCGACGGCCGACGAAAAGCGTCGGCTATTTCGCTCAGAGAAATCGGCTACTTTTCCCCTAAATTGAAGTAATTACAGGAAGATTCTTTCAAAGCTCCTGTTGATACAGTCGGTTACTCTACTCAAACCAGCTGCCTACTTCAAATTTTATTGAAACCCCTGCTCGTCCGTATGTTAGTATATTCTTAATTAAAAATAATTTAATGTTGTTAGTTGTATCTCCTTGACATTTCTCTGTACGTTAGCATTGTCGTAGGATATTAGTGTTATCTTCTTCACGTTTATCCGTATGTTGGTTTGTTCAGGTTTATTCGTAAGGTGCTGTTAGCATTTGTCTTATCTTTTAGGCACTTCGCCGACGTTTTTTAGGTTACTTTAAGCTTTTCCTTCTAGATGTTTGCCTGTACGTTACAGGGCCGTAGCTAGCATGAGGCAAGACGAGGCACTTGCCTCATCTAAGTTTTTTGCTAATATGACAAAAAAAAACTTTTGGAAAAATAAGCCCTAGAACGAATTTGCCACTAGGTGGTAAAGGATTAACCCAAGTGCGGAAGACTCAAATGGTTTGCACTGCGACTCATGACATAACAGTGACAGGCTGGGTCAGACGCCAATCCTGTGCGGATTGTTACCACTACAGGCAGCTGATCTAAAGGATCATGGCTTATAAAAGACAAACTTTTAAGAGAATCAGCATCCCACATTTTCGTGAACTACTTTGCCACGCTTTTTGCATACATTGTCTAAAAAACTGTTAAATCGTTTATAATTTTGCCTCAGTATTCTGTCTTGGAATAAACACAAATTGACAGGGACAGGTTCTGCATAAATCATCAATTCAAAATCTAAAATAAATGATTACAAAGCCGGTACTTTTGTGACGGCTACTAAAAGAGCCTTTTGGCTGGCTAAGGAGAGCCATTTCAAAGATTTTCAATGAGTTTCCGTTAAAGGTCTTTCTCTAGAACATCCATGCTGTTTACTAGTGAGATGACGTTGTCTCTCAGGCCACAGTGGAGTTCTACAGTTCGCAGGTGCAACTGAATTTGATAAAGTTGCAGCAGCACCGGTTTT
Source organism: Siderastrea siderea (assembly GCA_964030785.1). Classification (NCBI taxonomy): domain Eukaryota; kingdom Metazoa; phylum Cnidaria; class Anthozoa; order Scleractinia; family Rhizangiidae; genus Siderastrea; species Siderastrea siderea. The sequence continues at coordinate 10,107,108 of OZ034976.1, forward strand.
GCATGAGTTAGCAGGGAAGCAGAAGGCGGGGGGGGGGGGGGTGTATAAGAGCAGTACGAAATTGGGGATAACCATCTACTACAAGTACTTGGTGCCAGTATTACATGCCCTTTTAGTGGGTATAGAAAGTGTTAAAAGGACTGAAAAAAACTGCCGTTTTACACTTGCACGAGTTTAAATTTTGAAGAAAAAATCTCACGAAAGAAATGCTGAAAACAGCATTTTGGAGGGAGTAGCTTTAAAAATTTCCTGGGGGAGGGGGACATGCCCCCAGACCCCCTTAGATGCTCGCGCCTTCGGCACTCGTGACACTTGCCTCGTCTGTTGTGAAAGCCTGGCTACGGCCCTGCGTTAGTACGTTCCTTGTAACAGGAATCGCAAACATCAAGCATTTTGTAATGTGTTCGAGACACGTGTGAGTCTAGTGTCATGCGGGCAACATTTCGGCTCTCATGACGACACTTACACTCCGGGGTAGAAAAGGATTTTCAACAGAGCTGCTTTACTGGTCTAGAAAACTGGTTTACCTGTTACCCTGAAAACTAGGGAGAACACTGTATGGTTGTGTAATTTTTTCCCATTTATTTTCTCCCTCTTCCTGCCAACCTGGGGATCCCACTTCCTATTCTCTCTGTTACTGCTTCCCAAGCACTTCCAGCTCCTTTACTCCTGGGTTTCTGGCCCCCCGGGTTCCCGGCCCCCCGGGTTCCCGGCCCCCCGGGTTCCCAACCTCCCTGCCCCCCACCCCATTCCCCTCCCCTCCACGCACACTTAGTGAGAGTGCACAGAGCTTTCAGCACACACAGTGCTTTGATAATGTCAAGTCAACATGCTTTTGGACAACTGATCTGTGAAAATTTTATTTATCGTAAGTTACAAATTTCTGTTTTTGTTTCAAGGATGTACAGAAAAGATCTGCAACTGAACTGGAGGAAATGAAGGAAAGCATAAAAAAGCTTCAAGAAAGATATCAAGAGGTACATGTAATGTAACACATGCTTTTAGAAGGGCTTATATATGCACTGCTGGAAATCCTGAAAAGGTCTGTCTTTAATTCTGTTACATTTGTAGTCCTGGAAAAATAATTATAAAAATAATTATGCTTCAGGTGTTGAAAAGTATGCATAACAGCATACATACTCAAGGGAGAAATTTTGCAGTTGTCAGGCAGTCTTCTTTTCATATGGGGGCATTAGTCAGAGCCTTCTGCTAATTTTGGGCTTATTTGAAGCTCTGGAAAGTCTACACACGTCCTCCAAAATTGTTTCAGGAAAGAATAACAGATGTTCCATTGCATGTAATCACATACAATCCTATTCCACAAAATGCTACCTGTTTATGCTTCATGAACGTTCTCAAAATGGAGACAGTAAATACCACCAAAATGATGTCTTTGACTTGACAAAAACTGATATTGTTCATCCAACAGATCGAAGGCAAGGTGAAAGAACTCAGTGCAATCATTTCTGAGTTGGAAAAGAAAAAGAGTGCTGTGAGTTGACGCATTTGTAGTGCACATACATGTACATGTAAATTTGCTGAGTTTCTCAACCCTTTCATGCCTCCATTTCTTGACAACACTTATCTCCTATTCATTCTCCCTCCCTTTCTCCCATCAAGTTGTCCTTCTGTCAGTCTGTCCATCCGTCCTCACTCCCTTTCTTCCTTCTTCATTTCTTTCTTTTCTTCTTTGTTTTCTTTTCCTGTGCCATTATACTTCCTTTCCTTACCACCTTCCTAATAATGTGTACCTTCCAGTGCTTAAAATGGGCTTTCCAGTTTTTCTCTAAATGTAACAGAGACTTGTTATTTGTCTAATAGGAATCAGGAGAAGCTATCACTAACTTGGAGAAAAAATTTGATGAGGTTTCTAAGGTGTGAGAAAAAACTTACTGTGTGCATTACTTTAAGGTCGGCACACACGAGGGGACTAGTCCCTGCGACTGGTCCCTGCGACTAGTCCCGGGGACTAAGTCCCTTCGTGTGCACTACCCATTTTAGTCAAAAAATGTAGTCGCAGGGACCAAAATTTGGTCCCTGCGACTAGTCCCACGAATTCAAACTTGTTTGAATTCGTGGGACCAGTCCCGCGGACTAGTCCCACAAACTATGCTTGGTCCCTTCGTGTGTGCTGTTCGTGGGACAAGTCCCTGCGACCAAATGAAAATATTTCATCAGATCTTTTACTTTTTTCCAGTTGACCTTGTCTTCATTGGGAGTCTTGATCGAACAGTTGTCTTTTTATGCTTCTGTACTAGCAATGTAGGACACTGGAGAAAAAAACTTTATCGAAATTGCAAATGACAAACCCTGATAGACCGCACGGAGTATGAACCGTTTTGCAGTTGATTTATTTTAATGTTTTGTGGTTAATCTATTAAATTCGGTTTCACTGTTGAGGATCGCTTTATTTTTCGTCTCCACATTTAGGCGAATTTTAGTTAAAGCGCCCTAAATTAAATCCTTCAAGGGACTTGTCCCCGCAACTATTTCCTTCGTGTACACACTACAGGGGACCAGTCGCAGGGACTAGTCCCCTCGTGTGTGCCGACCTTTAAGAGTATATTAACAGATTTAAAGTGAATTCTTGCATGCTCAGAATTTTACAAGTGTTCTGAAAACAGACAGCATGCAAGCAATCATATCTTTGACATATTCTCAGCTAGCTACATAACAGAAATATGGTTAACTACTCAGGTGTCATCGTGAAAGTGTAGTAGTACATGTATCTGGAATGTGCTTATAAAGGAAACCAAACATTGTTCAAAATAACAAAAGTTCAAGCCTCCCAGTATAGCCCACCATAGAGAGTGCCCCAACCGTCCTAGGCTAAAAATGTGGCCATAATCAGGGCTCGACAAAAACTTGAATTTCAGCTTGCCCTTTGGGCAAGCAGGTGTCAGAATTTGCTTGCCCGAGCCAATTTCCCACTTGCCCATGGTTAAGAAAACACAAATTCTCATGCTCATTAATAATTCATGAGGCATGGAAAAAAAATCTCACAAAGTCAGTGTTAAATGAGTGATCGCTCTCCTTCTGTTGAACGTTTTGCTATGTAATACAATGTGGGAGATCAGTCACATTTACTATCTATCACATGATACCGTTCTAGTACGTAACAATGTTTACTGACTGACTGCACTAAGTTAGTGTGGATCAGAGTTTAAAGAGTTTTTTTTTAATTTTTAACGCACATGTAATAGCAGGTATTAAATATTAAGTGACGGTTAAATGAAGCATTGGTCTAAGTGTGTAACAGACCACGTTCAAAATGCACATTCATTGGGAAAAGAAGTTGATTCAGGCAGATTTTGATCTCGTGCTAACCAACCAATGTAGTTCTCAGATCGTCATCTTTCCAGACCTCAGAGCATGAAAAGCCTGAAAATATGCTTGCATTTATAAACCTGAATTGAACTTCGAATGTTTGATTTATACTTACAGTTACCACAGATTGAAAAGCAATTTATCAACACATTCAAAATTTTATATAAAACACAAGCTCAAGCTTATATGTTTACTCCACTTTCTTGCTTTGATTCTGTCTGCATGTGGTGTGTGGTATGCCGCGCAAAAAATTTACTAATAATAAGGAAAAGAAGCCTTCGTAAGACTAACGCGTAAAGGATCTGCTAACAGCTAGTAGATTTTTGCCTAAAAATTGAAAAAGGCTTTCCAGTTGAAGGCCAAGTAACAATTTTCACAGCTTTGCTAAACAGTTGAGTACGCTGTTAGTGTTTAATTATTTGTCATTTATTTGACAGACTTAAAATGTAATTTAATGGAGAATTTAATGTAATTTAATGCCTGGGTGCTTGCCTGTCGGGCGAGTGACCATGAAAAGTTACTTGCCCGACCTCAAAATCTACTTGTCCTGGACGACCGGACGGGAGTTTTGTCGAGCCCTGATAATGGCAAGGTAGTTGTAAGGGTACTTCTCTTAGAAAGAAATAAGTCCTGGAAATTAAACCCAGATCTTGTCACATATTTCTCATTAACAGATTGATGTAAAGGCAAATTCTGATCTGAAACATGCAAAAGATTCACTGGCAGCTGAGAAGAAAAAGAAGAGGACACTGGAGAAAAACCTTGTTGATGTGAGTGTTATTATTGACTGTACATAGCAGAGGGACAGGGGATCCTGACTTCCTACCTCCTGTACCCTTTAATCCCACAGCTCCCACCCTATTTTCCTTGACTCCCAACTCTTTCCCATTTTTTATGCAATGTCATGAATTTTTTTTGCTACATGTATTTCTCATGCTTCCGAACACCCTGGGGCCCATTTCTCAAAACTCCCGATAACTTTTCCGGGCCCAGTAAGCATTTTGTTTGAGCTCATTTATTTATCGGCTAATGGTAATTATTGGCCCAAGCTTAGCTATATGCTTCATGAAATTATAAAGATTAAAATTTAGCTTTCAAAATTTAATAAAAATTGCATAGCTACTGGAGAATATTGGGCACGTTATTGAAATAGTTTTCAGGCCCGGAAAGTTGTTGAGAGTTTCAAGAAACGGGCCGCTGGAGATCTCACTTCCCACCCCTCTTTTCCGCTTCCTGTTTCACAGCGGTCAAACGCAACAACTGACGTCACTTCCGGTTTTGCAGAGCCTTGAAGTTTGAATCAGATCAGACTTTTACGAGCGCGAAGTTTGTATGAAAATGATACATAAAATGTTCCGATAAAGAGAATTTTGCGCCGATAAAACTTGTGAATGCCAGTTACTTTATTCTGAACACATGCTCGAAGTAAAAAGCTTAAGTTTTCAAAAATGGCATTAAGTTTTGCAGTTAAGGTGAAACTTTCGGCATTTGTCTATATTTTCCTTTGTAAAATTATGGCGGGAACTGCGCACGCATCATGCGTTTGACCGCTCTATACTTTCCACCCTCTTTTCTTCTGGGTTCTTGCCCCCGTGTTCACCCCCATCCTATGCCCCATGTCAGTGTTACATGTACTACGTGTAACCATATTTTTTTTCCCTTCAAGGATCAATCTCAACTACAAAACAAAGATAAAGAGCTGAAGAAATTGAATGACCTTCTTGTGAAGCTGGAGGAGAAAAGCCAAGAAGACAGTGAAGCAGTGAAAGCTGCTCAGGACCATTTTCATGCTGTGTCAGCAGGTTTATCCAGTAATGAAGGAGGAGAGGACAAGACACTTGCAGACCAAATCATGAGTGAGTTTAATCCTTTCGTGTGGTTCTAAAGCCTCCTTTTTAGTGCAGAATTTGGAATTAACAAGTGGACCCAGGCGCCCATTTCTCCCAACTCCCAATAACGTTTTAGGCCCAGAAAGCTTTTTTATGAGTGCCTTAAAGATTCAAATTTTGTTGGTTTTTAAAGCTACAATATAAGCAGTTAAGTTGTAAGTTTACAAAGCAAGTGGAGCTGGTTTGTGCACTAAAAGCTACACCACCATTCTACAGATTTTGATTTTAAAATGTAGCTCTGAACTCGAAAAGTTACCAGGACTTTCAAGAAATGGGCTGCAGGGCTCATGACTAATGCTTAAAATTACTAGCCTACAGATGCAGTGGCTAGTGATGTGTCAGATTTACTAACCTCAACAAATTTCTACTAGTTATGCTCATTTTCTCATGAACATGAATGCTGAATCCAATTTTCTTTTAAAATGAAACCAGTAAGCAGAGGTATCTTTGTTGCCCTACTATGTGCCAATGGACAAATGAGAACACCTCTGTACAAAACTGTCCAATTTCCTAATGTCCGTGTGTGAAAGAGTTATCATTCGCGCCGTCATTTCCTGTCTTGTACAATGTATATTTTGCACACATGCACATACAGCTTAAACAAAACTTGTCAACTCCATGAAAGTGTTTCTTGCACCGGGTTAATTTGACCGTTTCTTTTGACTACAGATAAACCTTAAAAATGTAAGCTTTTACCCCCAGGGGGGGTACTCCTGATTTCAAGTGACGGGATGATCGATCGAAGGATTTTTTTGAGTTTGAAATTTTTGATTCTGGGATTTTTTGGGTAGGAATATTTGGCAAGTATTTTTTGGGGTGGCTTGATTTAAGTAGGGATTTTTTAGGGTAACAATCCAAAGATTCGTGTCAGTGCTCATGTATCCCGGCCACATAGTTCTGCGAATAAAGTAACCCAAGCTTGTTTTGCCGTTGTTTAAATATTAAGTGATGGTGTCACCTTACATTGCATCTGTTTCATATAAAACCGGTTATACAATAGTCCGTAAAGTTTCCTGGGGTGTATCCAATAAGGCTTCAATTCATTCAATTGATTACTCATCCATTGTGTTTATCACCAAGCTTTATCGTCACTGGAATTCCCTTTTGCTGTTGTGAATTCTTGATCTCTTTCACTTGTGACTTGTGGGTTAATCCTTTTTAAGGCTCAGAAATTTGGCATGGGATTTTTTGAGGGTTGATTTTTGGTCCAGGGATTTTTTGGGTTTTGATTTTTGCCCCCATTCGATCATCCCCGACACTTGAAATCCGGATTCCCCCCTGCCCCTGGGAAAAGTGTGTAAAAAAGTCTGCAAATCTGTCACATACACCTAGTTTGCAGGCAGATCACAACATGCCCTTTTTGACAATATTCACAGCATGCGTGAGCTAAATAAACCAGTTGAGAGTTGGTTGGAAACCAGTATTCTTAATTTACAAGAATCTAGAGGGCGGAAGATCCATGAATCAGATATTTTTGTGCAAAGGTTATCTGACTAATAATTATTTGCCTGTTGGTGCACAGGACAACCATGAAACCTCTGTTTCCAAGGTATCTTGTGTGAAAACAGGCCCTCTAAAAACTTCAAAGGGAGATCACTGAGCCTTGTCAGTTGATTCCTAGAATAAACCTTTAAGGTTAAACTTAATAATTATTTCCTACTATTATAATTGATTCACATTACCTGCTATTGTTGATTCACAGCTTGTAAGAATGAAATCAGCTCAGCCGAAACTGAGTCCAAACAGGCTCAAATGAAGTAAGTCAAAAGTCTAATGTGCTAGCCACTTCATAGGGTTACAGTCAACGCGGTTCACGCATGAACGCTCAACTTCAAATATTCATTGATTAGTTCATTCTTCGATTTCATTCTTCAAAAAATTTAGCGATTCTTTGAAACTTGGATTCTATATTCGAAACACTATTTTAGTTATTTGAAATTTTTTTTTGGTTACATAGTAATAATAATTCAAACTTTCCGAACAAAACTGAAAAGTTAGTTATTTTAGCTCAATTTTCCAGTATGTCGCGCGTGATATTTTTATTGTTTTCAAGCCGGCGCAAAAAATGGCGAAAACATAAAGCCGACAAAAATAACCCGTAAAGAGAAAATCCTTAGAAAGAAAATCCAAAGGAGTCTCTAATTTTAACAAGGCAACTTATTCTTTGGCTGGAGGTTTCGTGGCTTAATCGGAAACCCGCAGAAAATATAAACAACAGTCGCCACAATTTTAAACCTGTAACGGTTTTTGCCGCGGTTTGTTGCGGTCTACATAGGTTTGCACATGATCGGAACATGAAAGTTTAGGTTTCCTAACTCCAAATGGCAAGAAATTTGCTTGGGAGCTTTTGGGATCCTGGTAAACCTTTGCCTTCTAATGCAAGGAACGAGTAAATCTTTGCCTTCTAATGCAAGGAACGAGTAAACCTTTGCCTTTTAATGCAAGGAACGAAATTGTTAACCTTTTCAATGCTGAATTGGGGTTGTCAGATATTCCACGGAACACGAGAGTGCCAAAAGGAGCTGTTCATAAAATCGTCCGACACTATTCAGTCCACGCAACGACTCAACCATTTTCTTGTTTTCTTGTGGAGGTTAAGATCCTTGATAACGGATGACATCCCTGAAGTAACTGATTAGCACTTCTTCTGAGTGTGCCATGTAGACGATTTCTGATGTTACGTGTGACCTTTTGAAGAATCGATTTCGTTCATCGAAAAAAAATCGTTATCTTTCAATCTATCTACAAGAATACGTTTATCCAATTAAAGAAAGGAATGCGCACGTGAAGAATGCAATCTTCATTAAATGACCATTCATGCGTGAAGCCCATTGACTGTAACAAGGATTTTTGGATGAGAAAAGATAGCATTAACTTTTGTTGGAAATAACTGGCATAGTTATGCTTTGTTGTATTAGCAGGGTGTTTTTTATGTTGTTTTAGATTAAAGCATGCTCAATCAGAGCTAAAGAAAAAGCAGTCTGAGTTGAAAAACACTGAGAAAAGCTACAAGAAGGATAAGGACATCTATGATGCAATTGAAAAGAGTAAATCGAAGCTAGAGGTATGTGGAAAAGTGCTGAAATGAGAATCAAGAACTTACATGTAGAGCTTACAGATTTCAATTGTTTGTTTATATTGTAGACATCTTTCAAGAAAACTTTTGAAAACTGTTGAATTTCCAGAGTCCTGTTTACAACATAAATTCTGGTCTTTGAAAGTCTGTGAATCTTCACTAAAATTAATAAACCTCAAAACTATTAAAGCGTTGGTCTTGCTAGTTTTCCGCTAACAATAGAAATTTTTGCAGCTGAGTTTGTAGTGTTTCCTCTGCACTTGCATTATTCTTGTGTTAGTATTCAACCTTGACTGCGTGTTAAACAACTGTAGTCTCAGAGAGAAGGTTTGAGACAACAAAAGATTAATTGCATGTATGTCAAGACAAAGTTTCCTTGGTTTGATATATGTATGAAGTCCCTTCCAAAAGGTTCTTGAATTGCCAATGTATGTCACTGGAAAGGCCTTCAATTTTGTGCTTAAAAATGTACGGACACTGTTGTTATGTTCACTGCTGATCTGTTGTTATTCATTATAATTCTTGTTTAGGATGAAATGAAGAAACTTAACTACGAGGAAGGAAAAGAGGAAAAACTTACTTCTAGAAGGTACTTACCTGGACATAAAAGAAGGAATTCTCCTGCCTAGAAATTCTGTTTCAGTAGATTAAAACAATTAGAATATTTACATCTCCCCTAAGATGGGATGCTATCACAGTCTTAATGTCAAGTACTGAAACATTTCTGGCAATGTAGGAAAACAATTTAAATTCATCACTGTTAGTCCTGAAATGTAATAATATTATTGTCTAAAGTTTAGGTGGAACACCACTGGTGATGAAAAAGTTTAAACTTCCTCACCCAATAATACACTTTAGCTATTAATAACAAATTGTAATTTGTGGTTTTCTTAAGTTTTTACAGCTGGTGGTTAGAGTTCTGTTAATTGCATTTGCTTTGCTTGCTGTTTTAGACGAGAGTTGGAAGGTGAAGTTTCAAAACTCAGGACGAAAGTGGAAACTCTTGAGGCCAAGTATGTGAGATTTTTTCTTGTCAGTTTTTTAAAGTACTTGTACATTTTTACAATTAAAATAGGTCTTTCAAGATAGCCTACATGTTGGTTGTTGACAATGCTAACAAAAATAAGCCAACATGATTAAATAGAGACAGACAGACAGACAGACAGACAGACAGACAAACAGACAGTAGGACTGGCAGAAGGTAGGTGGGCAGCTGGAGACACGAGTTGTAAAGACGAAAATTGGTGTGGAGTTGGACAGGTAGACAGCTAGACACATGGATGGGCAGACAGTTAGACAGATGGACAGGCAGACAGTTAGACAGATGGACAGCTGAGGCAGACAGCTGGACAGATGGACAGGCAGACAGCTAGACAGATGGACAGGCAGACAGCTAGACAGATGGACAGGCAGACAGCTGGACAGATGGACAGGCAGACAGTTAGACAGATGGACAGGCAGACAGCTAGACAGGTGGAGAGGCAAACAGTTAGGCAGACATACAGATGGTTTAGTAGATGAATATTTTAAGAGACAGATTGAAAAATGGACAGACAGAAAAGTGGACACTGGTGATGACACAGATGGACAGATATAGCCAATGAGACGTACCATTTGATAGACAGACAGATGGACCGTGATACAGATACATGTTCTCGGTGATGTTTACAAATTGGAAATATGTCTTAATAGTTGAATAAATGTTGATTTGTTTCCTGTTTTAGATTTCCAAATCTTCAGTTTGAGTACAAAGACCCAGAAGCAAAGTTTGACAGGAGCAAGGTCAGTGACTCTCAAGAATTGTAATTCTTTGATCTTTTTCATGTATGAGCTGCTTTGCCAGCATAAAAATAATGCTGAACTAGAAATGTATGCATCTGTCTGATCCTCCAGACCTTTTTGGGCAAAAGTGCAAGAGGTGGATTAACCCTTTAAGCCCTAAGCCCTGATGAAAATGAAATTTCTCTTTACATGATCACTACTTGTTTGAACATTCAAGTAATGAGAATAAAGGAAGTGATCACTGAGGATAAATGTCTTGATATTTAGACAAATTCTCCTTACTAGTTCCATAAGAAATGCATGGAGATCAGTAATGAGAATATGCATTTTTACATCAGGGCTAATAGGGTTAACTAGGAAATGCTCCAAAACTTAGGGTGTGTTCCTTTAGGATGATTAGGATCAGTGATCCAAGATCACTAAGAACATGGTGCATCAGGGAAGCAATGAATCCACTCTGGACAAGGATCCTTCGGTTCATTTGATGCACCATAATCCGAGCGATCTTGGATCACTGATCCTGATCTGGATCATCCCAAAGGAACACACCCTTAATTTAAAGGATATACCTTTTACAGGTCAAAGGTCTTGTGGCTCAGCTTATCAAAGTCAAGGATGTGTCAACTGCCACTGGCCTGGAAGTCACTGCAGGTGGAAAGGTATGTTTTATTTATGCACAACAACGATAACGTATGACGACCCCATTTACAAGGTAAAGTCGCACATGAGCCAGCAAGGCTTACATGGCTGGAGCTTAGCTCAGTTTCTGTAGCATGAAGTAACTGAAAGTATTGCTTCTACCCCCTGGATGGGATGCTAGTCCATCGCAGGGTTACCCCCAGCAGTATGTTGCTGGTACCCATTTATAAACCTGGGTGGAGAGAGACAATGTGGGGTAAAGTTTCTTGTCTGAGGAAACAACATGATAGCAGGGACTGGGCGTCGAACTACCGACCTTCAGATCTGAAGTCCAACACACTAACCACTACACCACTGCGCCCCTACCTCCCATTAAAAAGAATACCTTTTTATTACGTTCACTTTTTTTGCTCTGCAAATAAACTCATGCAGTAGTTTCCTTATAACTATGAAGACCTGTTAGAGTGCTACACAGCTTGTTGTTTCCACTCGAAAAAAGTTTTTGATTAGTTTTTGACAACTTTGGGACTTCTCTGTGACAACTTTTTGACAATGACAATTGACCAATTACACCCAAAAACCTGAAACTTGACGACGTCGTCTGTCACAGTACTTTCATTTAAACCTTTAAGCCCTAACAGTGACAAAAATGAAATTTCTCTTTACATTATCAATACTTGTTCAGACATTGAAGTGGTAAGAATAAAGAAAGTGATTACCAAGAATAAGATGTCTTGATATTTACAACTGAAGGCAAATTCTTCCTTACTAGTTCCATAAGAAATGTATGGAAAACAGCAAGGAGAATATGCATTTTTATATCAGGGCTTAAAGGGTTTATTAGCCAGTTGACATGGAAGCCATCACAAAGTTACGAAAAGATGTCAAAAAAGTTGTGAAAAACAACCTCCGTTTCAACTGACCTATTGCTTGCAAGAACTGTGAGAGGAGTCACAAGAGCGAATGTGAAACTTGACAAATCCATGTCTCACTGTTCTTTCAGTTTACTTCCCCAGTTGCCATGGAAGCCATCAAAAACTTGTGAAAAAGTAATAAAAACTTTGTCTGTCTGTCTTCAAAGATACCACCTGCTAAACACGTTGGCTGCATCCCTGCAAAAGTAGTAAAATCTCACAACTTTCTACTTTAAAAAAAAGTGTTAACAGAACAGCACCACAGAAAAGTGCTTCTTCAAGTTCTTGGTACATGTAACAGATAACTGTAGACTTTTGTGAAGTTTGATCTTTTCTACACGAAGCAAACTTCCATAACAGAAGTGTCCCCTATTATTGAGATGACTGTAAGAAGAAGTGTAACTGATTTTTAACTTAGGGAAGGCCTTTCACTGATGCTCAGTGTCTTTTTCCCAAATATTTTTAGCTCTACAATGTTGTTGTAGACACAGAAGTGACCGGTAAAAAGTTGATAAGCAATGGAAAGCTGAAACGTCGCTACACATTCATTCCATTGAATAAAATTGCTGCAAGAACTCTCTCGAATGATGTTGTGGAGAGAGCAGAGAGTTTGGTGAGTTTGTTGTAACATGTTATTGTAAGTACGTGTAGTGCCTTCCAGGGTTATCTTATCAAACAAAATCAAACAAAATTAAGTTGGAATCCATTTCCAACCTGACCATTCGAAGCCAAAGACGTTTACAGCCTGTTATAACAGTTTCTGTGCCCTAGAATGGTCATTTTTTTAACAAAACTGGATCGTTATCTTCAGTCTTCCGTTTATTAAAATGTGTCTTAGGGTTTCAAAATTATGCTTAAAATAGATGACAGTTTGAACGTTTTCCTTCAAGCAAAATATCAGCAGACTGTTTGGGAGCTGTCTTTGATATGTGTAAGCTTGCATGAAACCTGCCTACACAAGTAAGGGTCAGTGCTTATTTTCATTTGTTTTTTTCTTGTTAGGTTGGTAAAGACAATGTTCATCTCGCCCTTTCTCTTGTTGGTTATGATGGAGAAATCCAAGCAGCGATGGCGTATGTCTTTGGTACTACCTTCATCTGCGACACCATGGACAATGCCAAAAAGGTTCAACATTTCGCTTAGTGTTTATTGTTACTATTAGTGCTGAACTTTCGTTGAATCTGATATGCCGGTGTATATGAAATAAATTCACGTGAGCTGCACAGAAAACCAGATAGATAGATAGATAAATAAATAAATAAATAAATAAATAAATAAATAAATAAATAAATAAGAGATCATCATAGCTGTATCATTATTTGACTTGAAGTGTAACCGATTTCAGGTACGTCCATCAATGGCTTCACATCTCAAGCAGTAGGGCATTTGTACCTTTATTTCAACGGTCATGGGTTGGAATCCACTTGGAGCAGATGATCGTGGCAATTTCTTTACTTCAGTGAATTTGAAATGATATGAACTTCTAGAAATAATAATGTTATTTTTTTACTTAAATATTCCAGGTCACGTATGACCCTAAAGTGCAGGCGAGGACAGTGACTTTAGGAGGAGACCTTTTTGATCCACAGGGTACCGCTACTGGAGGTACGTGATTAATCCATGTTGTTAACCCTTTCACTCCCAAGAGTGCCTAAAATCAAAATTCAAGACAAGTCCTAAATTTAATTTTGAAAAAAATTACATATAAATAGTACCATGTGAAAGAACTGCTCACGAGGTTTCATTTGACTGGTCACACCATAGGATTTCGTCCACAGACTCAGAAGTTAGAATCTGTGGGAGTGAAAGGTTTAAAAGATTGTGTTTAGTTTAAGTCGCACATTTTTGCTGAATTTGTGAGTTCACAATCGTGCTTTGGATTATTTAAGAGACCAACAACAAAGCAAGGCACAGAACATCTCAAACAAGGTCATCGAGCTTTAAATGGACTTAAAATTTGTATCTTAATGCTAGACAAGCTCACAATCAACATCGTTACGAACAACTTTGGGGCTGCAGATTACCCACGAGACCATCAGCAATCCATTTCCATCCTAACCATCCGTAGCGAAAAAATGCCTATTGATAGTTTCAGAAAACTAGTATAATTACTTTAGACAAAACTGAACTATTATTTTTAGACTACGAGCAGTCTCTCTTTCCGCTCAGGGAAAACGAACAAGCGAACGAACGCGAAAATCGCCTGCCGTGAAGAATCGTTTGCCGCGTTGAAACGTGACGCGCGTGTCGAGCCGCTAGTGTAGTGAGCGCTCGACACGCACGTCACGTATCAATGCCGCAGGCGATTTTTGAGCTTGCTTGGTTGCTCGTTTCCTTCGACTATCCCTGAGTTTAAAGAGAGACTGCTCGTAGTCTAATTATTTTTTGGACTTCCTTTCGTTCTATTTCCGGTATGTCTTTTAGTAACACTAAAAAGAGGACATACCCCCATAAGCTGTCTGGATTGTGTTTATTTTGTCAGGTGCTCGATCGTCCCATTCCTCTATCCTGGTCAAGTTGCAGGAATTGAACGAGGCTCAGTCCTTGCTGCAAGAAAAGAGTGCTGAGTTACAGGATGTTATCAAAGAGCTGGACACTTGCAAGAAAGTGGCAGACAAGTAAGAAACGTTTCGCTGTCTCCACGATCTCTGCTCTAAACAAAAGATGTTCTCAATTTTGTATTGGGTCAACGAGAGCAACCATCGACACCATTGGAGATAGAGCGTTAAATTGTAACAAAACGTGTTAACTTGAGTTTTATATCTTCCCTAATTGGAGAAATAAACATGTAGGACCAGTGAGGTTTGAAACGTTAGTACGGCAGTACCGCCATTCAAAAGACTTAAATTTTTAAATTCGCTGGCCTGTATCCTCACTTCTAGGTACGATATGTTTTAATTTACAATGTGCTCCTTCCAGTTTCTGTCCTTGTTGAAAGTCAAAAATAATAAAGAAAGGGTGGAAGATGGGCTATCAACGACCTTGTAGGTGCTCTTGTTTGCGGGTAGGCCACAAGTGTGGCTCTCCGACAATTGCCTTTACAGTCAACTCTCTCAAAGCGGACATCCCTACAAGGCGGACACCTCCAAGGCAGACAACAGTGACTGGCTAGTCCCACCCACTAAGTTGTCTGTAACTTAACTCTCTATAATAAAGGCGGATAGTTAGAGCTGCTCTCGAGGGTGTCCGACTTAGACAGAGTTCACTGTAATCAAATCAAATTAATCTCAATTGACCGATTACAAAAAGCCAGAGCTGCTTTCCGTCGATTGTCCAATCACAACACGCAAATAATACAGTGAACCAATCAGAACTCGAAGAAAACAGTGCTCCCAGCGTCAAGTGCGGGAACTGATCACGTGCGAGCAAGCCACAGTTGGTTTTGGTTTTACAGTACTTCTGATTGGTTAAGGAAGTGGTGCAAGTTTTTTTAGCCAATCACAGAGCGTAGTTAGGTAGTTAAGTAGTTAGTGGTTAAGACGGTTGCATGACGTTTTTGTTTCAATCACAGAGGACAGTGAATCAAAACCTAAAGCAAAGGCAAATTGCTTTCGTCACTCATTCAACTGCAACATGATTCGTCCGCTCTGATTCGTGGTCGTGATGTAACCACGCGGTCCAAATTAAAGCAATGAGCCTCAAAGCTAGAAGTGGTAGGCTTGTAATCTCAGCGGAGACCCGGATTTTTCTCTGAGCAATTCGACTTGAAGAGCACATCTTTTGTTTACCTGCTTTGCTGCCTGTTGCCAGATTTCGCCAGGTAAAACAGCAGTACGATCTGAAGGTTCATGAAGCAGAGCTTGTGCAGGCTCGACTGAAACAGAGTACTCACCACCATCAACTGGAAGAAGTCGAGGCTTTGCAGAAAACAGTTGGTAAGTCATGTGGCGTCTTTCTGTATCTGGAAGACTGAACGAACAATAGGGCTCCCTGGGAGGTTGTGACCGAACCTACTTCCAGTTTTTTGTAGCATGACGCGAATTTTAGGGCTGAAATTTTAGGGCGAGACTTTTTAGGGAGCAAATTATGAGAAGGTGAAAGCAAACCTTGCAAAGATGTAAACTGGAATCTTCAGGGAAAGTAGTTAGATTTCATTGTATAACTCATGTTGAAGTTAACCTCAGTGCAGATAATATAACAAATACGATCGCATTTCGTATTTCTCTTCCACTGAACCTCAGCCGGTCTTACTCACTCAATTAAGTGAATAAATGATGAAGTTGGCCTTGTGTAAATTAAGTTTTCTTTATGGTTTACTCCCGAAGTTTCCCCTAAAGTCAAAACTTCAAGGATTCATGGACAATAGTTATACTATCAGCTTCAGTGCCAACTTGCCTGCTATACTCCTGTTAATTTTAAACCTTGGTTCACGTGACTAGAGCTATTTCCTGGATCAGGGGCGAGTTGCTTCAAACTTATCGTCCGGCGTAACTTCTAACGTCAAACGTTCACTCCAGTCAAAGTCACCATCTTAACGTCTGACGTTAGCTGTTACGCCTGTTTTGTGCAACTCAACCCAGAAGCTGCAATCAGCTGAGTGTCACAAGTCGTTTGAATACTCTCCCTTTCTATCCCCATTCAATGCTGGATAGTGTTGTGAGCGCTTGTATGTTTCCATTTAGTTGAAACGTTTTGCAACCATACATTGCCTAGTGGGAGAGGGAGGGAGACACGGACTGTACCGACCGTGTTCCAACAATGTGACACTGATTGTAGCCCATCCTAGTAAAAATCCCATTATTTTGTTAAGAACCCAAATTATTTGGTGGTAATTATACGCCCTGGAGTTCACCTGGTTAACATGAATGCAGTGAGACTGGAAACTCGTCCTTCACCGAATTCATATTTGGCGAGTTCTTCATCTTAAGACGAGTTTCTATCTAATTCGGTTAATGCAGAGCAAAAGCTTTCTTGTCTATTGAAGCAACACACTATATGGAGAGACTTCAATCCACCAATCTTAATTCTAATGGACATACCGACGCGCTAATCGCTTCAAAACGCCGCATCCCCTTTATTCATTGGAAATGGTATTAATTACAATCCTAGACACCGTCAAACCATAGCATCTCATTCAGTACTGTCTTTCTTGTTGTAGAGGAACAACAAGAACTGATATCCAAAGCGAAGGAGACCATTGCAGCTGCAACTGAGAAATGCAAAGATGTAGAAAACAAAATGAAGGTTTGATCATCTCAATGCTTTTTTCCCAGTTTCTACTTTGAGGGATAATTTTTTAATTTTTTTTAATTTTTATTATATTTCTATTTTTTATAAAAAAAAAAGAAAAAAAGCTTATCTGATGGAAGTCTGGGTGACCTTAGCATTTCTAAATCAACCACTTTAGGCTTTGAGATTATGATGCGAAAGGGGCCTCAACTTTTGGCGAGCCGATATTTTTGCAATTTCCTGGTATTCTGTGCTGTTGTAAAATTTAGAATTTCGCTTAAGGACGGGGCCTCCTTTTGTTACTGCGCATACGTTCTGCGCATCCCGGGATATTCGGATTTCTTAAGGAATTTGCCCCCTAATACAATAATACTTTTGCGCGGCTTACGGCTATGTGGTAAAATCAGATCTTAGCAAGGGCTAACAGAATCTGAAAAGAAAATTGGGGGTAACCACGCATTTTTCAGAGATAATTGAGCTTAAATTTGGAAAGAAATTGCCATACATTCTTTGTATTTTAACGCTTTTTGAGAATTAGGGTTGCTTAATTATCTCTGAAAAAGGCGTGGTTACCCACATTTTCCTTTCTTGATTCCAATAACCCTTGCTAAGATCTACTTTTTCCCCATAGTCGTAACCTTTGCAAAAATACATCTGTATTATGAGGCACTGTCCTTGAGTAGCCCCGCAGCTCTTAACAACCTCAAATTTCATTGGACCGTAATATCACGCAGCTCTATTGTTTTCGGGGCTAGGGTCCATTGTTTTGTTGTTTGGTGTATTGTTTTCTCAGTAAATCAGAGAAGACCTTGTAAGAGCTGCGACATCGCCCCTGTCCTTAAATCGGAAAAATGGAAAGCAGAATGGTCATGCTTGTTACTTATTGCAGGAAGCAGAAGCTCATCGCGAGAAAGAACTGAAGAAAGCTGAGGAAGATTTGAACAAAATAAAGAAAAAGGCAGAGGAATCAACCAAAAACATGAAGGCCAAACAACAGGTGATGAGATCATTACATACATACATACTTTATTTATTTATCCACGGTAAAATCTTCAGTATTTACAAGTTAAAACAATAACAATACTGTTTTACAAGATTGCCGTGTGGGAGCCTAACTAACAATTGTTGTAAAATCGGTCAATTTCCCCTTTAAAGCGCCCAAGAGAGTCTAAGTTCAGTTAATTGACGAGCAGGCTGTTCCATAATAGCGACCCGCTGTAGCCAAAGCTACGCTTAAGGTGTTTCGATATAGTTTTTTGGGACCATACCAAACTTTTAAAATCGGCTCTTAGACGGTCTTCATCTTGTGGGATCAACGTGAAAGTTGCAGCAATGGTTGGTTTTGGATTAAACTTTTTAGTGTGGTTTGCATTTTGTGAAAATCGATATTTCTATGACAACGATAAAAAAACCCCTCGAAAACAGTAAAATTAAAATTTTGTGCGATCCAGATTTCACTTTGAAAAGCAAATACCAACATCTTAAACCATGGTGTAAGGCAAACAAAATATACAAGAACAAAAAATTCTGTATGTTTGTTTTGAGGTAAATCACAAAAACATTTTCAACCTTAGTTTTTGCATAGTG
The DNA here is from genome assembly GCA_964030785.1 of Siderastrea siderea. Classification (NCBI taxonomy): domain Eukaryota; kingdom Metazoa; phylum Cnidaria; class Anthozoa; order Scleractinia; family Rhizangiidae; genus Siderastrea; species Siderastrea siderea. Next base: position 10,125,491 of record OZ034976.1, read on the forward strand.
ATAATAAATGCACCGAAAAATAATCAATGATTTGATAAAATGGCTAGAAAATACTGTTAAAATGTGTCTTTTACTTACTATTTTACGCCTAGAAAGTTTTGTTGAAATTGGTGTTCGCGATCTCGAAAACGAATTGTTTTTCTAAGATCATTCGAGTAATAATTTTGTGGTAATTTTTTAATTTGAGTGCTTTTGCGAAAATCTTAAGAACGGCTGGATAGATTTTTTTAAAACATTAAACACGTCTGCTTGGCGATGTGAGCAATTTTAGTATTGAGTCTTATTAACATTGATTCACTGGAACACTTTTAGATTTAACGTTAAAGAGGACGTATGAACCGACGGAAAATCTTGCGTTTCCAATTCACGGTTGGCAAGTTAATGCTAATATGTTGAAAGTAATGCGTAATTCATTGCTTCGTGATTTTTTATCTGGTTTCTTTGTTCTTTGTTCCCTGCTAGCAGAGGCCCCTTTTCCTTTGTATTCGCTGAGCTGACGGATGCGACGAAAAGCGACCTCTGCCATGGGTCGAAACTCTCTTTGATCCAACCGCCGTCCACGATCTTGGACGGCGGTTCCGAAACGCATGCTCCCTGCATTGTTTGCTGACCGTGACTTGAGCCCACTGTGTCTCGCGCATTCCTTCACAGTTATTCCGCTGTCATTTAGTGAGCCCGCATAGTGAAGAGTTACAAAGTCTACTTTCTCTCGTTTCGGAAAGACAAACAATCGAAAGAAGAAGCTCTAAGAAACACTCGACAAGTTAAGGAATGGAATTTAGAGCGAAGAAAACATCTGTCAAGGCGAAGGACAACCTTCCACCTCCAAAGATTTTTCGAGCTACGGACTTTCTGTGAAATGCTCCAGCACTTCTACGAGTCTACGGTAGAGTAAATTACACATTTGATTGTAAGCTTGTATCGAAATCGCTTTTTAATTGAGGGATTCTTCATATTCCTTACAGTTTTCGTAGAAGTTTTGAAAAACGTGCACAGTTCGCATCACCAAATGCTCTTCAAAATAACTTGCACATCGAGCGATCGCTTGCGCGTAGCTTCCCTCGAAGAAAGAATTGAACGCGTTTGGTCTTCAGAAACAAGTGAAGGCGTGTTTTAATAAATGTATTATTTAGAAAAGCTTACTGTCTCTTCTTCTGTGTACCTTCATTCAAAAAATTTCGAAGAGTAGTAATCTGACGTAAACAGACACAAATGCTCTGTTGTAGTTTGATTTCACGCGGGAGACAACATGAGAAATCTCTTGCGGAAATTTTTAAAATTTTGACTTTGAGATTGTATTTTTGGATAATTCTTAATTGACAACTGGTGTATTTTATTTAAAAGTGAGAAAATTTAACTATTCTAGATCAAGTGATTGTTGTTTTTTCGAACCTATAAATTGTCCTTACGTACTGCACATGGGTTGTTTATTACCAACTGCTAATTTAGTGAAGCGGTCATAAAACACGCAGCCTTCAATAAGTTAAATTGTCTTTGATTCCTGGAGTTGTGGTCATGTTAAAAAAGCTTCCTTGTCCAGATAACTTGAAATTAATAACGTAGATTAGACAACAACTATCTCTAGACGAACTGTGCAGGTGTTTTTTGGCGCGCTAGTTGAGAAAGGTGCGAGTCGTCAGCTGATCACGTGCTAAAAGCATCACGTGACGTTTCGGTCGCTAAGTAACCGTGGCGCATGCTCAACACAGTTCATTTCGACCCATGGCAGAGGTCGCTTTTCGTCGCGTCCGTCAGCTCAGCGAATACAAAGGAAAAGGGGCCTCTGCTAGCAGGGAATGTTCTTTGTTGCACTGTAGATTAAAACGAACAGTAAAAATCGCGGAGGAATGTATTGCGCATTACTTTGAATATATTAGCATTTACTTGACAACTGTTAATATGTAACGCAAGCTTTTCCGTCGGTTCATACGCCCTCTTTAACGTTAAATTTAAAAGTGTTCCAGTGAATCAATGATAATAAGACTCAATACTAAAATTGGTGACATCGTCAAGCACGCGTGTTTAATGTTTTAAAAAAATCTATCGAGCCGTTCTTAAAATTCTCGCAAAAGCGCTCAAATTTAAGAATTACCACAAAATGATTACGCGGATGATCTTAGAAAAACAATTCCTTCTCGAGTATTATACAAAAACTAAGGTTGGAAGTGTTTTTGCGATTTACTTCAAAACAAACAGAACTTTTTTGTTCTTGTATATTTCATTTGCCATACACCACAGTTTAAGATGTTGGTATTTGCTTTTCAAAGTGAAATCTGGATCGCGCAAAAGTTCAGTTTTACTGTTTTCGAGGATTTTTGTTTATCGTTGTCATGGAAATATCGATTTTTACAAAATGTAAACCACGCTAAAGTTCAATCCAAAACCAACAAGTATTGCAAATTTCACGTTGATCTGACAAGGAGTAGACTGTCCAAGAGCCCATTCGAAAAGTTTGGTATGGTCCCAAAAAAACTGTATCGAAACATCTTAAGATAGTTCGTGCGTGGCTTGGGCAGGTCTAGTTTGATCTCGGAGTCTCTTAAATTATACGGTGTACTGCGGATACTAAATAAATTTACTTACGTATTCACTATAATACACTATACTACTTGAGATATATTTTTAAAATGAAACAATCGAAATTGTTGGTATTTGCAGGAAGTCGAGGAGATGAAACTGGAAATGGAAGAACTGAACAACGAGATGTCTAATGTTGAGCAACAGGTAAGTAAACCTGGGTTTTTATTATATTTAAAATCACAAGTAAAGCCGAAATTTAGACGATGTACAAACTAGAGCATGAGTTATTGAAAAGCTGCTTGAGGGACCACCCGGAAGATTGCATCAGTTGTAGTAATACCCGCAGCTAGCGACCCCTGTGAATGTAGCGACCACCAAAGAGGAGCCATCTTTCCAGTATTCAGTAGACTATAGAATATTTTAACTCGGCGAACACAATTGTTTCCGTTTTTGGCTGCCAGAGGTTCCCACAAAAATTACGGGGATGGCGCAGTGGCACCTATGTGGCCGGGGTTCTAATTCCTGATTTTTCCTGGCTAAACAAACAAACAAACAAACAAAACAAAACAACATTTGTAAATTCCAATTTGATCAGGAAATTAAGAGCCACCAAGTGGACATACCACTGCACTTTTCCATTTCATATTTTTGCCATTTTATTGCCATTTCATAAGAATCAAATATTTGCAAATGAGCGAAACATGCCTTCCGACAGTGTCCTTAAGTTTGTTCCTGAATTGAACTTTTTAGATGGCTGCAATTGACGAAGCGCTGATCAAAGCAGAAGAGAAAGTAACACAATGTACAGAGAATACCAAAGAGACCAAGGTATGACAGTCTCCCATGCAGCCGTTATTAGGTGTGGTCGTCACGCAACGTTCCTCCTGACATTGCGTGACTACCACTAATAACGGCTACGTGGGAGACTAAACGTATGGCGTTTTGTATTTGTTCTTTGTTGTAGAGCGGTTTTCATTTGAGTGTCGAAAGTAATTCGTGTTTTGCTTTGGTTTTGCTTTACTTCGCTCTGTGATTGGTTAAAAAATCTCGCGCCACTTTCTCAACCAATCAGAAGTAAAACTCAAACCAATCGTGACTTGCTCGCACGAGTTTTCCCGCGCTTGGCGCCGGTTACATGTATTTGCTTCGAGTTCTGATTGGTTCATTGGATAATTTGTGTCTGTTGTGATTGGCTGGGGTAATTACTTTGGTTTTGGTTTTACGACACTCATTTGAAAAGCGCTCTAAAACAATGTTGTGACTATGATGTAATGAATTACCACTGCACCGTTGTTACCGTAATACCGTAAAGTTCCGAAAGTAACGACCCCCCGAAAGTAGCCACCCTCCGAAAGTAGCAAAAGTAGCGAAAGGTGTTAGCAAATCCCGAAAGTAGCAACCCCCCGAATTTAACGACCCTCCGAAAGTAGCGACCTCAAAAGTGATTTCCCTTTTTAGGAAGAAATAACGGAAATGATCGTGATGATAGATACAACAAACTATACCGTATACCAAACTGATCCGAGGTTTATTTTTTATGATTATAACGATCTTTGACATTCCTATTCAAAGGATAATACAAAACTCTTAAAGTACTTTACATTTGTTTTCAAAAAGTATTCCTTTCGTCTCTGAATACCCGTTACATACGTTATAGGGATATCAAACCTTTTTCTCTAGTGACAAAACTACCATACGATATATTCTTTCATATGCATATGCTCACGGCTAAAAAACAGACTCTATTGACAAAGTTAACTGTAACCGCGAAAAGTACTTCTTACGCGTTAAAACACTGGCAGGTAATTTTACGCACAAGTTGTGCCCCTTGGATCCTAAATTACGGCAATCAATCAGACATTTCAGCATCCTAATCGTAATGAAGGGTAATTTCCTCGACATCGGCAGACTCGCCAATGCTATTGTCAGCCAATCCATCAATATTAATCTCGGTATCCCTGCTTCCCGAAATTGGGAGGGCAATGCCATGTGCATATGAAGTGAAAGTCAAAACAGGATTACAACAGCTGAGGAAAGATTTGAAGGAAAGCCTGCAACGACTATCTCCAACAGCTCGCAATACGATTTAATATTGCCGGTATTATTGGGAACTGACTGCTGCTAATGTAGATTATTCAAAGGCTGATTCTTTCGAATTGTTATTCAAAACAATAACATGTAATAAGTTTCTCTAAATTAAAAGTGTGTTTGTTTTCACATTTGTTGCGATTTTATTAACTTCGAACGGCCCATGTACGGTACACGTTTTAGCTACCCGGAAGTAGCGACCCTTCGAAAGTAGCGATAGGAAAAGGCTGCTAAATCCGAAAGTAACAAGGGTCGTTTCTTTCGGAACTTTACGGTAATTCCTTGTATTTGAGAATGAAGGAGTGATTTTCAAGTGATCCCCAACGATTGAAACTGAGCAATCGAAAAAAAAGTTGTAGGACGTATAGAAATACGCATAACCGAGACGTTGATCGCTCATGCAGTCGCCAGGAAAAATGAGCCGTGTTCTATTAAAGGATGGTTCGCATTATGATCGTCATCGACCAAAACTGAGCGTTTGCTAAATTGCTTGCTGAAAGCTTTGCGATCATTTAGGAACACAAGCGATGAACAGCGATAGTAGTGAACAAAATCCCTCAACCGCCAGGAATATCAATCAAGCTTTGTTAAAGGGCTGAATTCCACGTGATTGCAAAAAAGGTTGCATCTTTGTCACCTTCAACAGGGAACTACTATTAATTGTTCATTAATCACCGTTGCCCAAATGACCTCCATAGAAGGTCAGAAAAGTACGAAAAGGCGTCGTAAAGTTTAGTCCCCGACGTATTTTTGTCCGAAAGAAGGCCAGAAAGTTTCTGACTAAAGTATTAAAAAAAACGCCAATCACTTATTATTACAGAAAGCAGTCCAAGAGGCGGCTGATGAATTGAATAAACAAAAGGAAGCTCTCAAAGCTTGCAATGAGGTATGTGATGCGTTCAGATTGCAACGCTTTTTTCCCGGTTTTGTCTGTCTTTTTGTGTGGTGAAAAATCAAACGTTTACGGGGGCTTTGCATTTATGTTAACAGGCCATCAGCGAGAAAGTTGGCGAGCAGCGAGATCTACAGAAACAGGGCCAAGATATTCAGATAGAGCTCAAGAAAATGGACCATGAAGTCACCAGGTTTCAACGCGAAAGCAAAGAGGCAGCTACAAAGGTATCTTTATTCTTTACGCATTCAATTAAGGTGCTGTTACGTAAGGCACCGTTTCGTGAAACTTGTCTCGTAACAAAATTGCCATATACAGAGAGATTTTAATAGCATTACGTTTATGTCGTTTGCCTTTTTCTGTTTTAAAATGGAACGTTTTCTTCGTAAGTTTCACGTTAACTCACGAAAAACTAAAATACACAAAAAAGGGCAGTTGTTTTTACTTGTTAACTCAAGGATTACATACATATACAGGCACGTATCTGTTGCAAGGTATGTGTCACTAGGCAATTCGGTGAAGTTGCAAGAAACTTTGCCGAATGTTAAGGCTGCCTTTCCTAGTTAGAAGAACTTTGTTTTTCCTTTTTTGTTTTTTAAGAAACTGTTTTTCTTTTGTGTGTTATTAAACTGTTTTACCAAACTGTCTTTAGTAACGCGAAGGAACTTGATTTAGCCCATCACTCAGCGTCATTGATTAAATTATTGCCTCTTTCGTCCCGGTGCTTCGAAGCTTCATGAATTCCCTAACCCTAAAATGTTGCGTGAGCTGATCCCCTAAGTTTTCGTGACGTAACTACTTAAGGATGGTGTCTCCTTTTGTTACTGCGCATTTGTTCTGCGCATCTAGGGATATTAATGTGCCTAATAACCCTTGCTAAGATCTATTATATTTCACAGACTCCGTTCGAAATATATGAGACAACAAATGGTAGGAATTCCCCAGTTAGTGCTTCAAACCACTTTTTAACGCATAGAAGGGGTAGATCCCCCATAAAAGCAAAAGGGGCCTGGGTATACCCACAGGGCCCTGGGACCTAGGTCTCGTGGTCCCGTGATGCTTCGGTGGCTTTTTTCCTTGTGCTTCAAACCATTCGGTAAGTATTCTGATTTTGTCCTGCCTTTTTGCTAATTTTTACCTTTTGCAGGCTATTCCTCTGTGTTTTTGCACAGTAGGTTTCTTTCTAGCGATATTTTATCGCTCTTCAGGTATTTTCATTCGCTGAACATGTCCAGCAGAAAGCACAAGTCCCGAAAAAGGACTCGCTCCCGGTCGCCATCTTCGCGCCAAAACTCCGTCTCGTCACACGACGCACAAAGTGAAAGCTCTCCGCCAAAACGGCGCAGGGACCTAGAAGAAGATACTCTTCAGAGGATTTTGCACTCGATTGAGAGTCTTTATGGGCGATTAGACTCATTGGAATCCCGCTCAAATCAGCTAGAATCTGCTACGAACACGGACATTGATGCCTTGTCGCTAATGGCTGATGACACGCCAAGCTTGATGGAGATAAACGTTCCTTTGACGACCAATAAGTCTCTTGAGACTTCTTCATCGCCCATTAGGGCGCCAATAGAGCCTATTGAGGCACCAGTAGAGCCTATTGAGGCACCCGTAGAGCCTATTAAGGCACCCGTAGAGCCTGTTAAGGCACCAAAGGATTCAAGTAAGACTGCCGACAAAGCAGCGAGCCTTGATCATGGTCTGTTTGACCCTGTTGCTCAGTCAACCTCCTGGAAGCCATCATCTTCATTCTCCAAATTTTTGGAGTCTAATTTCCGGAGGAAATTAACGTATCAACAATCGGTCGTTATCCTGGAGGACTGGGCCACTCCTGAGGTGGATTCTTTATCCGCCCCAAAACTGGATCAACAGTTATTGAATCAAGTTCCCAGTAAACTGAAAAGGTATGTCCAAGAGAGAGACAAAGAAATGTTCACGCTTCAGCGTGCCCTCTTAAATTCCACTGCTCCACTCTGTGGTCTTCATGACTGCATCGAAAATGGTTCAGCACCATCTTATGAGGAAATCAAATTAGCTCTGGAACAAGCCTTTTGCCTTTTAGGCTCAGCAAATACCCATCTATCGATTTTGCGACGACAGAGAGTCCTTGCATCAATAAATAAGTCGAGGAAAAACCTCGCAGAATTACCTCTACCAAATGCCAAGTCTTGGCTTTTTGGAGATGATTTTCCCTCATTAGCCTCAAAGCAGGCTGAATTGTCTAGAGGCCTCACAAAAAATTTGGCACAAAATACAACCAAGCCCTTTCCTAGGCGTGGTACTAGTTCCCAGTCTCAGACCAAGCATTGAGGAGACACCTTCTCCAAATATCAATCTTCTGGGTATTCAAACACCTCTAGATTTCAGTCAAATTACCAGGGAACCCGTTCAAAAAACGTCCCCTTTCGTCCCCATTCCCAGAAGGGACGTCAGCAAGACTCTAAGAGTGCCTAGCCACTTGGAGAACCCTAACATCGGACCCACAGATCCTTTCAGTTGTGTCAGGGTACAAGATAACTTTTTTCAAAACTCCTTTCCAAAAGTTTCCTCAGTTTACCCAATCATCGGGTCAGGAGGCACCTCTAATTTCACAGGAAGTCAACGAGTTGTTGCAGAAAGGGGCCATAGAGAGAACCCCCTTTTCAAGAGACAGCTTTCACCGCCACCTTTTTCTTGTAACCAAAAAGGATGGACCTATGCGTCCGGTGATAGATCTAAGTTATCTGAACAAGTTCATTTTAAACAAGCATTTCCAGATGGAAAATCTCAGTTGCCTAAAAACGTTGCTTTTGAAAGGAGATTTTATGACAAATATAGATTTAAAGGACGCTTACCTGTCAGTTCCCGTCCACCAGTCATCCCAAAAGTTTCTTCGGTTTATTTGGGAGGACACTTGTTACCAGTTCAAAGCCCTCCCATTCGGCCTGTGTTCAGCCCCCAGAATTTTTACAAAACTAATGAAGCCAATCGCAGCATTCCTGATGAGAAAGTCAATACGAGTCCTTATTTACGTGGACGACTTCCTTCTCTTAGCTGCTACAAAGGAGGAAGCTGTGAAAAACACCCATCTGTTTATAACTCTCCTTCAGTCCCTAGGATTTATAATAAACTTCAAAAAGTCATCCCTGACTCCCTCTCAGGTTATCACCTTTCTGGGTTTCAAAAATGACTCAACGTCTATGATGCTGTCACTCCCAGCAGAAAAGATCAACAAAATCCTAGACTGTGCTCACCTTCTACTAGCTCCTCAAAGGATCACTCTACGAAACCTAGCAAGCTTAATTGGTTTACTCGAGGCCTCTCGGCCAGCCATTTGGCGAGCACGACTCCATTTCCGCCACCTGCAATGCGACCTCATATGGGGCCTACAAATGAACCGAGAGTCTTACGACGCCCTAATTACTCTGTCAACAAGTGCCAGAGGAGAACTTGCCTGGTGGTTGGAAAACACCCGCAGTACAAACGGCAGCCCTGTACACCTGCCTCCTCCAGATATGTTAATCACGACCGACGCCTCCATGAAAGGCTGGGGTGCGGTTCATCACTCCCTCGAGACCAATGGCAGATGGTCACAACAGGAGTCTCTCCAACACATCAATTACCTGGAGCTGAAAGCAGCCAGGTCTCACGTAACCGTATCTCTGCAAATAGACAACACAACCGCCATCGCCTATATCAACAAGAAAGGGGGTACACATTCCCTCCAACTCCTGACCCTTGCCCTGGAATTGTGGGATTGGTGCCAGGCAAGAGACATCTTTGTGATAGCTTCTCACATCCCAGGAAGAGACAACGTCTCTGCAGACAAGGAGTCGAGAGAATTCAGGGATATGAGCGAGTGGAAGTTAGACCCATCCATCATTCAACCCTTTCTATCTCATTGTCAGACCGACCTGTTCGCGAGTCGCCTAACAAACCAACTGAAGGATTACATCAGTTGGAGACCCGACCCAGGAGCCATCCACACAGACGCCTTCACGATAACTTGGGCTCCTCTGCAAGGCTACGCCTTTCCTCCATTCAACTTGATATCCAGAACTCTGGAGAAGGTAATGATAGAACAAACAGAGATAATTCTAGTCGCCCCAATCTGGCAAACCCAGCCTTGGTGGCCGGTTCTGTTGAGGCTTCTAATATCTCAGCCAGTACTACTGCCAAACAGTCCAACCCTCCTAACAGACCCGTCCGATCTGAACAGAGTTCACCCAATGTATCCTCGCCTTCACTTGGCCGTGTTTCACATCTCTACCAACGTTTCGAAGCTGAGGGCATTCCGACAAACATTGCCGATCTACTCATCGCAGCAACTCGTACCTCCACACACAAGACCTACGAGTCTAGTTGGAACCGTTGGTGCCGCTGGTGTTCTGGGCGACAAATTGATCCTCTTTCGTCATCTATAAATGACATCCTGACTTTCCTAACAGAAGTCTTTAATGAAGGCTTAGCATACCGATCGATCAATGTCCTTCGATCAGCTATTTCCTCGACTCACCCTAAGATAGATGGCTATTCCGTTGGTCAACACCCGTACGTTACTAGACTCCTCCGGGGTGTTCTGAACAAACGCCCTCCAAAGCCCAGATATTCACATACATGGAACGTTGATATTATGGTCAAATACATTATTTCATTGGGGAAAAACAGTTCCCTATCGCTTAAGGTTCTGTCAATGAAATTAGTTACCCTGTTTGCGTTAACCTGTCCTGAACGAATTTCTACTTTGGCAAATTTGGATCTCAGGCATTGCTATGTGCATCCAGAAGGGGTATCTTTCCAACTCACTATCCCAAGAAAAACTGGCAGTTTGGATAAACCAGCAGAAGCATTCTTTGCCCGTTTTAACCAAGACAAGAAACTTTGTCCTGTGGAACGTTTTAAACATTATCTTAAATTGACAAGGAACATTCCACCAGTCATTCCATCTTCTCTCCCTGATAAATTGTTTATCTCATTTAAACGCCCTTTCAAACCGGTCACTACCACTACATTGGGGCGTTGGCTGCGAACCTTTATGAGCGCAGCAGGAATTGACTGTCAAATTTTCGAAGCTCACTCAGTACGCGGCGCCTCTACGATAGCAGCCGCCAAGGCATTTGTTCCACTGTCAACTATCATGTCTATGGCTGACTGGTCTTCCTCTTCAACGTTCAGAACTTTTTATTATAAGCCCTTGTATAACTCAGACTTTGCTATCGGAGTTTTATCCTCAAAGTAGTTGTAACATCAGTTACTCTCCAGTTGAACTTTCTGTCATGAAACTGTTGTTCAATGGAACCGTAGTTGAGTTTTCTATGCCATTAAAATGTTTTTTGTTACATAGAACTTTGAATGTATGCTCATATAATGGCGTTAAAAACTACCATTTGTTGTCTCATATATTTCGAACGGAGTCTGTGAAATATAATGAGAATTATACTAGGGCCGCTAAGCGGCCTGAAGTAATAATTCGGATTATATAAACAGACGAAGTGAGAAATATATGAGCATCCCTCCCTTTGCCCATCCCTGGCATGGGTCTCCTTTTACCTGTTTATCGTATGGCGTCAAAAAGCCACCGAAGCATCACGGGACCACGAGACCTAGGTCCCAGGGCCCTGTGGGTATACCCAGGCCCCTTTTGCTTTTATGGGGGATCTACCCCTTCTATGCGTTAAAAAGTGGTTTGAAGCACTAACTGGGGAATTCCTACCATTTGTTGTCTCATATATTTCTCACTTCGTCTGTTTATATAATCCGAATTATTACTTCAGGCCGCTTAGCGGCCCTAGTATAATTCTCATTTTTTCCCCATGGTCACAACCTTGGCAAAAATACCTCTGTATATTTATATAACGCGACTTTTGTCTTTTAATACCCCGTTAGGTTGAGCAGATGTTAGAGAAGTACGAATGGATCACAAATGAAAAGCAGTTCTTTGGTCAACCTAACACGGCCTATGATTTCGCTGGTAATGACATGAAGGAGGTATCCAGACGGCTGGGCAAGCTGCAAGAAACAAAAGAGAAACTGGGCAAGAATGTCAACATGAGAGCCATGAACATGCTGGGAAAAGCTGAAGAAAAGGTAAAATTCTCTTTTGTTCTTTTACGCACGAATGTAGAGCTGCAAGTACCAGCAGACAAATGCTGCCTTGTACCCAGGCGTCTCTCTTAATATGCAAATAAGCGCGCAAAGGAAGTAGGAAACGAGACAAATGTTTCGTTTGTCTCATTCCCATAGTGCCTCGCGCCTCGCAGGTTGCTCGTTTCCAGTCGATTGCTCTTTGCACTTGATCAAATGCGAAGGGCCTGTGGAGGAGGCAGAGACAAATGTGTCCATGTCCGACAAAATCCCATCGATGGTCGGACATAAGTCCTAATCAATGTTTAATAATTCAAAAAATTGTACAGTAACAACTTTAAGTGCTATCACAGTCAGTTGAAGTTTATTTCCTTGGGAAATAAACTTCAACATGATATGATTCCCCACCAGCCAAAACGTTTAAGTTGTCCTGGTCGGCCATGTATCTTTTCACGAGAATATTATTTGCAGCCGCGCAAGTGCGTCTTAATTGGAAGGCAGCCTGATGCGTTTCGCCTATTGCCCATACTAAAAGGATGGAAACGCTTTCAAAGGTGGAGACTTGTGAAACGCATCGTTTTGTGAGGAGAGATTAAAATGAGGACTTGTGGAAACGCTTACCCCGTTCTAATCCGTTTTAGCGCGGACGATAGGCGAAAACGAAAAACAAAGTATGCATCTCACACCAAACGATTAATTGTTCATAGGTACAGATGATGTGATGGGCTAGAGTGTGCACGAACTAATTTTGCTACCTTTTCGGACAAAATACCCCGCCGGCGATTTTTGAAAACGCATAATTTTCAGTAAAGATTGTTTCCACCTTCACTAGAATTCTTTGCTTCTCTGTACTGCTGTTCTCCATGTGATATTAATATGCTGCATTTTTTTCTTGCAGTACAATGATTTAATGAAGAAGAAGCGTATTGTTCTGAACGATAAAGAGAAAATTGCCTCAGTTATCAAGGAACTCGATGAGAAGAAAAACGAGGCGCTAAGGAACGCTTGGAAGAAAGTAAACAAGGTAACCTGAGTCCCGTACGGGAGTCGGGCATCAGTACATCGTTTGGATGTTCTAACACCGAGCTACTGGGAGACTCAGGCACATGTCCTGTATACTGCGAGAATAAGCAATGTCGTAGGCGCCCTGTGTGATGATAAAGATATAGATAAATTGACCCTTTTTTCAGTTTATTAATAGCACGATCTGAAAGCAGTTCAGTTAATCTTTTGTTTGCTGGTGTTTCAGGACTTTGGTTCAATATTCTCCACTCTTCTGCCCGGCACCACTGCCAAGCTGGCTCCACCTGAAGGTCAAACAGAACTTGACGGTTTGGAGGTGAAGGTTGCTTTTGGAAACGTATGGAAAGAGAGCCTCAGCGAACTGAGCGGCGGCCAAAGGTTTGTTTGTTGTGCGAAAAGCTAAGTTCGATCCTGATGCAGGCAAAGTATGCCTCTTAAGAAGCTGTTTCCTTTATAGGGTAGTACCTTAATTGATAGCGAAGTGCTACTTCAAGCTTTTGAGTCTTTGGCGTGACCATTCTGATTCAGATACAAACTATTGCATTACGCGGTACTTTTCAGTGATGTTTGTTTTGCAATAAAAGGCCCACTCGCCCCTGCACCCGTCACACTGACTTAGTCAGTAGAAAAAAAAACTAAAGAAAAAAAACACAAAACAAAAAAAAAAACAAAAAGAGGGAGGGAGGAAGGGAGGGTTGGGGTAGACAAAACATGCAAAACCCCGCAAAAATGCCTCGACGATACGAGCAGTTGACGGCACGCCATTTGCAGTAAAAGCACACATAATGACCCTGACACGACAGCAACTGAACAACCGCTGACCACCAACGCTTGACAACCACATGCTTGTTGTTGATTAACTTGGTTAAATTAAATTTGACCTCATTGAAAAACTTAATAGATCTCTGTGTTTTATTCTTATCAGGTCTCTGGTTGCACTCTCTCTCATTCTCTCTATGCTACTCTTCAAACCCGCCCCTCTCTATATCCTGGATGAAGTAGATGCTGCACTGGATCTCTCACACACGCAAAACATCGGTCAAATGCTACGAGCACACTTCAAACATTCACAGTTCATCGTGGTGTCACTTAAAGACGGCATGTTCAACAACGCTAACGTCCTCTTCAAAACCAAATTCGTCGATGGCGTTTCCACGGTAACGCGATATGCTCAGAGCCAGCCCTCTCGGGATGGCGATAGCGGAGGGGCACTGGGGCGAGGAGGCAAGAGCACTGTTAAGAAGAAGGATGATAGAAGCAAGAGGCCGAGAATGGAGGCTGCTTCCCAGCCGCTCACACCAACCCAAGGGTGAAAGGCACGACGTGAATTATAAAGTGAACAGGGGTTCACAGAAAACCAAGAATTTCAAATGGGAAAATCAGATATTTCGGTATTGGAAGTTTCAAAAGCCATGAATTGCTGTTTGGAATGATCTTTTTTTTTTTTTCAGCCTTTTTCGATCTGTCCACATGATGCGGGTATATTGTAGCTCTATAATTGTCCTTTAACGTCTAGAAGCTCCGAACAGGTGTTGTAAAATGAAGGCACCCCACAGCACTCTTTGAACAACGCTTATGCTCTTCGATAACTAACTTGATTAATTGAGTGTGTCGTATGAATCAATTTCCGTCGTTTTCCATTCTTGTTTTACGTGCGTCGAAAACTCGCAGTGGTTTCTCGTTCTCATGGGCTGTATTTATGTGGTTTTGTCAGTCGCTTGGGCAGGGATGATTGTAAAATCCGTCACACCATGTACAGACTGTTTTGTCATACATCACAGCTCAAATATAGAGCCACTTAACGCCACTCAACGTTGCGGCCATGACTGCGAAAAACTTATTTGCTTGACGAGCTGATCACATGGGAGACGAAAGTTCAAGTTGTTGTTTCCCTAAGGAGTTGGAGTTTTTTTTCGGCCTGGGGAGTTAGACTGTTTTGAGACGCCCAATCGGAAAACGCGTATGAGTTGTGAGGTATAACAACATAGATTATCTCATGCGTACTGTATTTAAAGTTCGGGGTTCATTCTATCGTGGAAGGTGAAATCAGATTGTCCATTTCTATCCCTTTTTAAGAGGCTTTGCGGCAGGTTGTCTCTATAAATACCCGGATATATAAATGGGTGCCAGCCTGCGTACCAGCGAGTCGTTAGGGAATCACAACAAAATTGTTTTGGTTAACCCTTGAAGCCCTGGTCTGAAAATGCTTATTCTCTTTACTGTTCAGTGCATTTCTTACGGAACCATTACGGAGAATTTGTCTAAATATCAAGACATCTTATCCCTGGTCATCACTTTCTTTATTCCCATCACTTGAATGTTTGAACAAGAAGTAATGAATGTAAAGAGAAATTTCATTTTCGTCACAATTGGGGTTTAAAGGGGTAAAACTGCGATTTACTAGCATCCCTGTTGGATACAGTAGTAACAGGGGCACTAACGAATCGTTTTGGAGGATTATCTGTACGAAAAGTGACCGGTTGGGATTTTCGTGAAGACAATAACAGATCTATAAATTTGGAGGACGATATTCTGCTCTCCAAAGTTCTCGCACACTTTACAATGTCCTTCAAAATGATCTGGGAATACAAAACACGTCATTCTAAGTATTTTGGTTAAATTTCACGTTTGGTGCCCCTAACTCCAAGTTGTAAACGACTTTACACCAACAAAATGGAAAGAAGGGCCGGCTTAACACCCCGCTTAATTGAGGTTTGTCATTTCTTCGTTTGCGCTTTGCTGAAGGTTTCCTCATACACTCTTATTATCACAGCAAACGTTTTGACAATATCGCAGCGCGAGCTGCATGCCGTGTTCTGTTGTGTAAACTGTATATCCTCTTGTAAATATTTCAGCGCTTTTTGCTACTTCAAACTAGACCAATAAAACACATTTCAATATTTGTAATGATTTTGTTTCTTTAGTCATCATTCAGACACAATCTGTGAAACGGCGGTAAGTGCCTTGTTTTCCCTCCAGAAATTTTATCGTTATCCCCATTTCTTATCGTTATCGCCCCGGGCCGTTCGTTGTGAGGCTGTGGTTCCCAACTTGTCCCGGAAGTCTTCTCGGTACTAAAAGTGGAGATGGCCCTGAGGTTGGCTGTGTTTGTCCTCGAACAAACGCACTGTTAAGAACAATGCTTTAATCGATCAATCAGCTAGTCGTAATAATAAGGGACGGACCATTATTTTTTTGGAGGGGGGGATGGAAAATCCTGAAAAAAAATTGTTTGCAAAATCAGAAAAGCCCAAATAAATTGTTTGCAGACATGAAAAGGAGAAAATAAAAAGTTTGCAGACTAGTTGACACATAGTTTGATTTATAGAAGTAAATTTAGTCCTACAGTCGAAGCTCTTGAAAGCGACCACCTCGGGAATTCAGAAAAGTGGTCGCAACTAGAGCTGGTCGCCTACGAGAATGAGCTCTCGTAAGCGACCACATGTTGAAACAATAGAGTGGTCGCTTATAAGAGCTTTGAGCGTAAAGTTTGGGATATGTTAATGGTTGCTAATAGTTTAGTAGTAATCATATTGAATAATTTTTTATTACCTCTCACAGAAGAGGTCCGCGTAGGTGCAAGTCAAAGAACCATTAGTACTTGTGTTACGTATTACTCTAAATTTCAACAAGAACCGAGTGCTTTTCATAAAGTTTTGACCGAGTGTTCGCTTACGGGAACTTAAAAACAAAGGAAAAAGCCCTTTGGTAATTCACGAAAGTGGTGGCGGTCGCTTACGACAGCTTTTCATTACAGAGTTTAAGTGACAAGTCAAACGAGGTTTCACAATGCTGGTCGTAACTAGAGCTGGTCGCTTACGAGAGTGGTCGCAAGGAGAGCTTTGACTGTACTTGTTAAAATGCAAGATAACAATGCAACAAAATGATTTGCATGGATTCATCAACTGGTTTGAGATGCTAAATTAGCCACCACAAACTAATTCAAAAGTTGACATTTTGAGTGTTAGTTATTCATCAGAGCAAATGAGCTCTTCAACACTCAAACATCAGTTTTGTCATTTCTTTCCGGTGGCTAATTTACCAAATCGACTTGGTTGATAAACCCCAATTTCCGTTTTTTACTTTTCCACCAACAAATTACCACAGTTTCTTAAAATCAGTAACTAACCCCTTTATCAAAAATAATCACTTCTGAGGACCTTGAAAGCATTAAATGTTAAAGTTAGGCTATTGTATTAATCGTTTCCATAACAAGAACGTTTTGTAATTGGATAGCTGTAATCCGACAACTACGTTGCGCACCGTCAATCATGTGCACTGAAATGGGTTCTTTTAGAGCTGTTTCTCCACTGCTTGCAAACTGATAATTAAAAATATATCCCTGAAGGGCACATAGATTTTCTTATCTCGCATTTTGTTATAGATAGGATTAACTGGACTTCGTACTGTACAATTCAGGGGTAATCGTGCTCGTAATTTCAAATCGTCCTCGCGCTACGCGCTCGGCTGATTTAAAGTAACTCACCCAATTACTCCCTGAATTGTGCTCCACTGAGTCCAATTATGCATCAGTCAATTCCAGCAGTGCCCATCCCCCCCCCGGGCCAACCCCCGGGCATTAGCTTTTTTTAAAAAAAATGCCAAATTCCCGGGGGGTGGGGATAAACAAGTCCGTCAAATGCCCCGGGTTGGGACCAAAAAAGAAGGCAAATGCCCCACCCCCGGGATCATCTAGAAAGCAACACTGCTCAAGATTTAATAAATCATAACAAGAAAGTTTCACTCATCATTAAGACCATTAAGGCTGGTTTCCATATCATCGCTACGATTGCTGCAATCGCTGGAAAAAACGTTCAGCAATCGTTGTGATCATATGGGTAGCACACTTCAGCGATCGTAGCGCTCACATCATTTCACAACGATCGTGAAGAGTGCTTTCTATATGATTGCAACGATTGCGATCACAGAGATGGTAGCAACCGTACGGAAACCAGCCTTTATTTTCAATACTTTTCGGTTGTTTACCCGTGCGTCTATCCTCGATCCCGTTGTTCATTTGCTTTAATGCCACTTATCAGTAACACGCCAAATTGTGTACATGACAGTTCCTTTTGGTTCAATTATTCATTCATTTGTGTGATTTTGACCTGCACAATTCATGTGTTTATTTTTAAAATATACTAAGAAATGCTTAAGTATGTAAAGTTATCGAGGAACTGAAAACGCATTATCCGTATTTATCAAACGGCCAAAATCGTAAAAGATTTTCACGAAAGTGATCATCTTGGATAGCTTTAAAATCCATATATTACATGTGAGACCAAAACCTGACAAAGATGTCAAGTGCCCCGGAGTCTTCCCGGGGGTAGGCAAATGCCCGACCCCCGGGCAGTGATAAAATTTCAAATGCCCCACCCCCGGGATTGACACATGAGCAAATGCCCAGCTAATGCCCGGGGGGGGGGGGTGGGCACCGCTGCAATTGACTGATGCATTACCATTACTAATCAAGAACTCTTCGAAGTGCAATGAAACTCTAACTAAGAAAAAAGATTAACTTAAATTCCTGGGTTGCATGTATTCACTAATAGTCACACTGGCTTTTCAACAGGGTCCTAGGCTGGTTTGATGATGACATTTAATAAATCACTTAAACAGTAAGCAGTCTCCTGTTTTCCACTTGCATGAAGAAGGCAAATTGGATCCAGTCTTGTATAAACTACAAAATAAAGCGCAAGTCTAAGCAAGCGCTGTTTCATTTGGCTCCTCAATCCTCTCTAGGATGAGGGGAGAAAAGGCCGCTGGTGCAGCTCTATATTATTACTCGCAATTATGCTCACATTTTAATGTTTCAGTATACTTTGATGTGAGATTTTCAATTTTTTTAGGAAACAAAACAAGCCACGGTGCAGTTATACTTTTATAAGTTAGAGACATAGAGACACGGCTTTCATGGAAAGCAGTTTTAGGCAGTATTGTTTAGATTAGTATTTTTACTACATAAGATTACCTGATGAATTTTAACCATATATAAATACATGTAATAATAATATTTGTTAATAATAATAATAATAACAATAATAATAATAATAATAATAAAATAATAATAATAATAATAACAAACACACAAAAAATTGTTTGCAGGAAGATGCAGCCGAAAAAAAATTGTTTGCACAGACAATAACACAAAAAAAATTATTTGTCTTGAAAAAATTTTCATCCCCCCTCCCAAAAAATAATGGTCCGTCCCCAATCAAAATACTTTATTTGCACCATCCGAGTTGTTAAACTCTACCGAATAGTAAAAATTATGTTGGTCATTCGATAAAGCACTTCAAAAATAGCAATCTTCAAGTTTGGAACCATGTGGTTGATTAGAAAATAAATTATTTCTTCTAAAAATTAATATGTCAAAAAATTGCATTTTGTAATATTTGCATTAATTTACATGTATGAAATATTAAAATAAATTCGTATTAAAGAGCGAGAGCACTTGGATAAAGGACGCATCATTCAGAAAACCAAATGGGTGCTTGTAAACTCGCCCTTTGGCATAAATTAATCTAAATATTTGTTAATTTACAACAATTGTATTCATAAATTTTCATACATTTTCATCAAAAGAGGGAAAAAGTAGAGGGCGCATGAAAAATCGACTAGGACGACGGGCACTCTCAAAAGGACAAAGAAAATAGAGTTGTCGATGCAATAGACTCGGTTAGAAGGGTTTTATCCGACTGCTGATCATCCACGAGAAAATGCCGAATCGATGGAGCATTCCATTCAGTCATTGTTACGATGCCAGAAAATGTACCCTCTCTACACAGTCTGTTGTTAGTCAGCCTAGTCACTGACACTCTTGGGCCAACTGAGGATTGAGGCAACCGGAAGTTAAATGCTTCATTTCTGACGCTTTTTACTGCAATGCGTCTGTAAAGGCAAGCCACCGGACGCCGAAACACGGGTTTTCTACCCTTTGGTGAGGCTAGCCAATAAATGTAACATTAAACTTGTGGCAGGAGATAAGGGCTCTTGCTTCCGATTGACATCGATCTCGCTCACGGACGGTAGACTACTAGCAGCGTCTCTTTCCGCTCAGGGATAGTCGAGCAAAAGGAACACATGAACAAGGGCGAAAATCGCCTGCCGCATGGAAACTTGATGCGGAAAGAGAGACTGCTCGTAGTCTTCATGAGCGTCTGTGCTCACTCACCCTGGTAGCGTCCAATCTCCTACCCTTCACAGCGGTCAAACGCAAAAAACAACGTCACCTCCAGTTTTTCAGAGCCTTGAAGTTTGAATCAGTTCAGACTTTTACGTGCGCGAAGTTCGTATGAAAACGATACATAAAATGTCCCGATAAATAAAATTTCGCGCCGATAAAACTTGTGGATGCCAGTTACTTCATTCTGAACACATGCTCGAAGTAAAAAGCTTAAGTTTTGGCGTTAAGTTTTGCGGTTAAAGTGAAACTTTCGGCATTTGTCTATCTTCTTTGGTAAAATTATGGCGGGAACTGCGCACGCGTCGTGCGTTTGACCGCTGCGAACTCGTACCCAGGGTCCTCAGGCTTCTTGGTCGGCGGGTGGTCGCCGGGAGAGACTCTGGGATGATGGAATTGTTACCGCAGGAACTGTTAACTGCGGTTAACAGTTCTTAGTTTTGTTTCAGTGAACAGCCAATCAAAAAAAAAATCAATTTTTCCATTACTCCAGCGTCTCTCCAGGCAACCACCCGCTGACCTAGAAGCTTGAGGACTCTAGGTACGAGAATGAGAAGCGTCACGACACCGAATTACATGTGCCGTTCTCTTGCGCACCCCGCTCTCGTCTTCATGTGGACAATGGCACAAGACATAAAGGCTAGGTTCTGCCTAGGGTTAAAATCCCAAAATGCCTAGAGTGCAGACGGCTTTTTCCAGTTGAGGAGAAAACATCTCTGTGCAGATCGCGTGTCTGCGGCCAGCCAGGTTGTAAGTGCGCATGTCACGAGCGAATTCTTTATCCATTTCCACCAATATGGCACTCCTCACTGATTCAACTCGTCGTCTAAACTCCGCCTGGCCAAAAGGGACCACCAACGGCTCCTAGGATGAAACAAAATAATATGAACGTGAATAGTAGAGTACTTATGGCATCCCCTTTCACGCCCCCTCCCCACCCCCCCCCCCCCCCCAGAAAAAGAAAAGGGTCCAAAAATTTCGAAATTTCCGCGGTTTCTTGGTGTTGCAGATGTTGTGATCACCAAATGGCGTAAAACAAAAGATCGAAAAGACAATAAACGTTACCCAAACCTAAACACGATAGTTTACCAACGATATATAGTTTCCGCAACACCAAGAAACACCCAAAATTTCCGAGGATAAGGTATTATTATTCCTTGTAGATTGCTTTAGCGGGAACTTATTACAGAAGGCCCCGTCCACACGGATACGCATAGAAATCGCAGTCTTTTGAGAACGCAAACTTTTAAAAAATAGGAAACCTCTCAGAAAGTATCCGTGTGGAAACCGAAAACTCAAACTTTTGAACGAATGAATGAACGAACGCGCAAACGTATGAAGGAAGGAAGGAAGGAAAGGAAGATAAATTAATTTATTTAAGTGTTGAAGAGTTTAGCTCAGTGGTGATAATTGGAGGCACTGTTAGTGAGACTAAGTAACTTAAGAAATGAAAAATAAAACGAAAACGCGATTTTACAGGATTGCAGGTTAAATGCTTGTTTCGCTTGTTTCGTTTGTTTCGTTTTCGTGTGGACAGAGAAAACTATCTAAAACTATCGTGTGGATACAGAACTTTTGTTTTTTGTTTTTTTTCGAAGAAAACGCAATTATTTAAAAACAGGAACTTTTCAAACCGCATCTGTTTGGACATGGCCTAAGTTTAACCTAGTCGAAATATACCTGACTGATCATTTGAGATGGGAAGTAACGTTGACCTTTTGTGTTTGACTAACGCTGTGAATGTAGCAAATATTGCCTGCCATTCTTCCATCCATTGTTTGGTGAGTACGTCACAACGATTCTCAGTCTTGTTTGTTTCCTGCCATGCAATTCTTCTTGGAGATCCACCGTTGGTAGCGCTGGGGTCGTGTGGGACATCGAAGTCCAAATTATCCACGCTGTGAACTCAATTCTTGCCTCTTACTGTTTGGCGTGATGTTTTACTTGCTTCTTCAACCTCATGCAAGTTGTTAAGGCTTCTAAATCTTCGCCGAAATCTTCTTGCTCCCTGACTTATACGTCGTCGGAAATTCTGTGCCATCATTTTGAAGATCTACCTGTTACCAGTAACAAGTCAGTGTTTAATAAATATATTTTCAGTCATTGCCTCTTTTTCATTTGATCATCATCTTGCATTTTCTCAGGCGATCAGCTTCAGTACGCGCACAAGGTAAATTTGGCCACTTGTCCAGAAGAAACAAAAAAATGAGTGGTCAGGAATTGTGAGATTACTGCGCATTAAACCATGCAAGTTCGCCATGGCGGACCTTTTTTTGAAATCCGATTCTGCCTGCACCTGAGCCAATGAATGGATTGCTACTGTTTTTTGTCTTGTTTCGCAGTTATATTTTCTAATTTTGCTAAGAAGCAAAAAATTCGGCTTTAACAAAGTGGTCAGAAATGGTGAGTTTCTTGCGCATGAAACTACACAAGTTCGCCAAGCGTACTCTTTTTTAAAATCCTATTCTGCCTGTACCTGAACACATGAATGGATTGCTATTGTTTTTTAATCATGTTTCGCAGTTGTATTTTCTAATTTGCTTAAAGGCCATTTGTTTTCGATGCTCAAAAAAGGAACTAAAATTCATACCAACAGGCAAGAAAAATCATAGCAATTCCTTTGAAAGTTGTAGTCAACAGTCGAACTCCGCTTTCTGCACATCTGCTTATACGAACACCACGTTTTTATGGACAGTTTTCGTCGTCCTTTGCCATACTTTTTCCGTTAAATTAAGCCGATTCATACAGATACTCCATTGATAAGGACACTTCTGTCATGTATCGTCGTGAAAACATGGTTTAACTGCATTTCCACCTTCCTCATGTATAAATGCTGTTCTGTTTGCGTGTGAGCCAAATTTGTTCGTTCTTGGAGGATTTCAGGCTCAGCAGTATCAAATATTTATATGAAATAAACGGTTGCATTGTAAAATGGTAACTCGTTCGTGTGATTACATTTCACCATGACTAAACAATAGTGTGCAGTGGTTTGTGTCTCTGCGGGCTAGAGACATAAAGTTGTTCGTTTGTCGACTATTTCAAGCATAGTAGTATTAAATATTCTTAGGAAAAATTAGACACTTTTTAATTAATATGCATTTGGCAGCGAGCTGATTCGTAATAGAATCAATTTGTTGGCAGTTTGTGTTGTTATTGCGATATTTTTAGTTTAATGTAACCATGCATGTTTTGGACCAGAGTAAAGTTTGAAATAATAGGCGTTTGCTCGACTAACCTGCTTTCATGTGTTTTTCTTGTTAACCATCAGAAAGATTAAAAAATAATGACAATAATGAGAAATAATGAAAAATACTTAAGATGTCATCAGTTTCGTTTTCTCAGATGTTTCAGAGCCTTTTAAGGGGATATTTCTGAAAGCTAACACTAATTGATCTGTTCGGATTCTGTAGCTGAAGATCTTAAGCCGCCGAGAATTTTTAGGAAAGTGATACCCCAAACTCCCGAGCTGCTTTTGGCCCATCGAAAATGCTAGCTGACCTTATATCGCACTCTAAGCGACATATTTGCCCTTCCGAAAACAAAAGAAATGAATTTGCCCATGTTAAGAACATTCGAGGTGACATTATAATTACGCCATTTCGCAGTTAAATCCGAACATCTCAGGTGTGTTAGGTCTTCCGAGTAGATGTTTGTTCCACAGAAACGGACCGTTGGGTACCACGGTATAATTGCCATTTTTGTCAACTACATTACTTACTGAGTTGATCCTTTTTCCCTTTTCTGCTGACTTTGCTAATCAATCCCAACTTTTCACCGTAGCCAAGCAGACAATTCAAACCGTCGTTAACTACGCTTTCGCTCACAGTTTGCGCAAAGTTGCTTTCTTTGATGTGCAAGTTAAAACAAAACCATCACGAAGAATGTGTTTTTTTTACTCGGACGACGACAAAAACAATATGCTAAGGAGCGCAAGCAAGACCAACAAGTTTTTAAATGTGAAGAGCCTTTGCTTTCCATTACGTACGGCGAACTATCCAATTGGTTGCGGTGCAAGCCACGCTTCTTTCTCAATCGCGATCGCACGCGCTGATCCGAACGTACGGTAAAAAACCACGTGCAAAATCGAGCGCAACGTTTTGATATGAGAGGGGTGGTAGTGAAAGTCAAGCAAAATAAAACAAACAAGTTGCGAAGGACGGAAAATACGAACATCATTTACTCATAGTCTTTATGGTATAAAAATAGCATACGGCAACGAAATGAGTTCGCGCGTCACCCCAGGGCCTGGAAAAAGGTGGCGTGTAGAAATTTGTCGTCGATCCCTACCTCCCCACCCTTAGACGTTAGTATGTTTAGTACATCATACCAAAAACACATTGTGAGTAAATTACACGTTTTTGGGGGTGGTTGCTTATGCGTTGTTTTGATCGCTTAGCTGAAAATGTTAAGGCCGGCACATAAACGGGGACTTAATAATAATAATAATAATAATAATAATTATTATTATTATTATTATTATTATTATTATTATTATTATTATTAGTATTATTATTATTATTATTATTATTATTATTATTATTATTATATTTATCCAGGGTGCCCACATCACCAAGCTGTTTTTCTGTGGGGACCTGCAAATTATAAGGAAATAAAAATTACAACACATGTTTAAAATCCTTCAAAAGGTTTTTCGTGTGAACGACCCATTTTAATCAAAAAAAATCTAGCCTAAGGGGACTGAAATCACCTGTGAAAATTGGTCCCCGCGACTTGTCTTCTGGCTTGAATTCGTGTGGCTAGTCATGGGGACTTTTCCCTTCAAATTGTTTTTATCCCCACGTGTATACTGTTCGCGGTGATTGTGGAAAATCAGAGATGAAGAATATTTTTCAGTTTGAGGAAAGAAAGCAAATACGTTGACCATGGCGAACCACTGATATTTTCCGTCTGTACCTAAACGCACGAATGGGTTACTGTATGCTTTTTGGTCTTGTTTTAAGGTGAGGTTGATAATTTTGCCTTACGCCATCTTCCACATCATGTATTAATGTTCCTATTTATCTTCACGATGAGCTTCGTTCAAATGTGGTGGTTATAGAGTACACGACAATCCTGAAAAAATCACTAAGGCTATATATACTAAACCTGTGCGCCGCCTGAAGGAAAAATCCAAAATACCCAAAGAGGGAAAAATTGAAAACGTGTTCTCCAACCAATACAGTCGCACAAACCTATGAGGTCAAAAGTAATAATAGCTATCGAAATTGAATTTTAAAAAGTTGAAAGTTCAAGAGCTAAGTTGAATACATTACATTTATCAAGTCCTATAAACCTTACAAGAATAGGGTCAATTAGTTAACGTCCTAACGGCCCACTCGCGTTCATCACAGTGGGAAATTCAGACTTAAATTCTCTGTAACTGCCACGTACAGTCTAGTTCCGCCGAATGTAAATACACATATTCTGTACCAAACTTAGTTGTTGCTGACCTAGTTTACCTCTGTTCGGCTTTTTATTTTTCCAGTTTTCTTTTCATTTGTGCTGTTTTTTTTCTTTTTCTTTTTTTTTTAATTTTTTATTTGGTTGTTGGTGCTTTTGGTGATGGTGACGATGATATTATTTTTTTCTCGGAGGGGACTACTTGATGCTTATCAGGGGTTCATCTCTTGTGCAAATTTAAAAAGTCCGGGTTCGTGAAAATGTGTGGGCGTTGCCATGTGGTATGCTATACGGTAGTCTCATTTTATCGCTGACCATATTTGGTAATGCCTATCCCTTTCCCTAGATTGACGTCTCGTTGCCAAGGTAACACATTTCTGACAGTGGAGCCCACGATATGCAAATTAAATTTCCAATCAACGTAGATTTTTCTGCCCAAACAAAGGAGGTCAAATAAGCGCTTTCAGTATTGAAAACTACAATGGAACCCTCCTTTCAACCGGTTAGCGAATGCGACCACTTCGTTATCACAGACTACGACCATTTTTAAAGACACGAATGACAGCTCCTGCAGTAATTTTCTCCGCCCTTCTTCAGGTACTGGAGCACATTGTCTTTTTTTTGTTTGTGCATTGTGTTTTCGTTCTATTTTGGAGTTGAATTGTTTTCTGTCTTTCGTTTCTTTTCTGTTACGTCATTCGTGATCCGGTACTCACAGAGGGAACCCATTTTGTTATCTGAAAACACCTTTGATCCAGTCAACCTCACCCTTCATACGACCACATTTTAATTACCGATGGTGGTCGTTTCAAAGGTTTCCGCTTTTGAAGTAATTATTAAATTCTAAATCTCGGTCAATCTAGCTTTTTCATTGGTTCTACGCACGCTACCAACAAATAACCCCGCCTGAGTGTTAAGGGATTCGAGGGTAGTCGGTAACAGCACAAGCAGATTTATACAGCACCTACGTGTCAGACAGACTCCTCTTCTTATTCGGCATACAGCTCGGCACACAGCCGTTGCAACAGACTCTTAACTTAGTGCTTACACTTTTTGAAAACTCTTCCCTACTTCTACTTGAGTTGACTGAATGCTGCTTACCTATATGTTCTAGAAACTCCTAAGGACCTCCACAGACTAGACATTAAGTTGTCGAAAACTAATTATTATCGATAACCAAATGATATCGGCAACTAAAAAACCTTGTGTGTAAGACGTGTTGTCGACAACTTAACACTAAATGTTTAGTTGTCGACAACCAGGCAGTCTCCTTTTTCAAAAAGGGAAATGCTTAGTTGTCGACAACTACGTTTTTGACCGTTTTTCCCGTGTGTGAGAATGATTGGTTTAGTTGTCGACAACTATCGTAACTGCTAACGCCATTTTAAAAAAGTACTACGTTATGAGCATGCGTAGTGAACGTTAGTTCCCAAGCTCTCGCTGGCCTAACTTAGTTATCGACAACTAATCGTCAATGTGTGGAATGCTTGAATCAAACAGAATTAGTTGTCGATAACAAATAGTTGTCGACAACTAAGTGTCTAGTCTGTGGATGTTCTAAGAAATCTATCACATGCCTGTTTAGTATTTTAAAGAGATTACTAAATGACCTGAAGTTCGAGTTCTGAAGAATGATCTGGAAAGTTCCGTGGAAAGAGAAAACTAGACAAGTTTCGTATCACTGAGACAATTGGATGCCAACTCACAACTTTTGCCACAGAGCAAAACTTTTGTCCAAAAATAAGGTAAAGGCATTCAGCAACGATTGTCATGTTGTAAATTTAAAGCACGAGGTTTGTGACGCCTCGATGGTTCAAGTCATCTCATATCTAACAAGAACGCGTGGCATAATTGTTTTGTTTCACCTTGTAGTCAAAACCACTTTACGTTGTTCAATACAGAGAGCTTTCTTGGTCCCGACCCAAGCATTTTCTCCAAAATTATTTTCAGAGATTTTCTGGTCCAAATGTTATTCGAAGTCACTGAGGTTAATCGTACAATAATATCACAGTTTGAGTTAATACGTACTTACTGAAGTGTCTCCTTTTTCACAATGTAAACCTTCATTAACTTTAATTTCGTTCACAGTCTGTGGTAAATTTGCTTTTTTTATATATATACACATCAACTTAAAAGAGAACAATTTTCGAGTAAGATTATCTGACTCTCACCAAGGTAAAAACAATATACTAAGGAACGCATCAAGTTATCCGTTGAAACGTGAGGCCCCTTTGCTTTCTGTTATCTGATTGGTTAGTTCCCTTTGTTTTCTATGATCTGATTAGTAAGTTCTCTTTGCTTTCTATGATCTGATTGGTCAGTTCCCTTTGTTTTCTATGATCTGATTGGTTAGTTCTCTTTGCTTTCTATTACCTGATTGGTTGCGGCACAGCTCAGACTTCTTTCGCAATCGCGATCACACGGCAATGATCACACCTCACCGAAAAAACCACGTGGGAAATGTAACAATGCATATTCTTAGGAGAGGGGTGTTATTAACTGTTGAACTACGGAAACAAACAAGTTTCAAGGAGTTAAAAGTACAAAAGTCATTGAAATATAGTGGTTGTAGCATAAAAATTACACACAGCCTCGAAATGGGTTCACACATAATGATTAGAAGACAGGATCTACGGCAATGGCATGGCGAGGAAATTTGTCTCTGGCCCCTACCCTCTTTGAAATCGATGCCTACAAGCGGTCTGAACGAATTTCACGTCTTTTACGGCGTTATTTGTGTGTATTTGATCACTTAGTCGGAAATGTCAACGGCATCTTCGTTTCTTTCAGATATTAATTACGACTAATTTTCAGTGTAGGCTCAAAATCGTGAAAAATCTGTTTCTTGTATTTTGAAACAATTTTTCCCACAAGAATACCCTCGCTGACATATTTATAGTTACATCAGTATTTCCTATCTTCGCAAAAACAGAGAAACGATGGGGAAAAAACGCTAAATTTTCGATCTTTTTTTCATACCGAAAACAGCGCCTCGATGGTTCAAGTCATCTTATATCTAAGAAGTGCGCGTGGACTGATAATTGTTTTGTTTCACCCTATAGTCAAACCCACTTTACTTCATTCAATACAGGGAACTTTCTTGGTCTCGAACCAAGCACTTTCTCCAAAATTATTTTCAGACATTTTCTGGTCCAAATGGTATAATTCGAGGTCACTGAGGTTAATTGTAGAATAACATCACAGCTTGAGTTAATACGTACTTACTGAAGTGTTCCCTTTTCACAGTGTAAACCGTCGTCAACTATAATTTCGCTCACAGTCTGCTAAATTTGCTTTTGTATTTATATCAAAAGAGAACAATCTTGGAGTAAGATTATCTGACTCTCACCAAGGTAAAAACAATATACTAAGGAACACATCAAGTTATCCGTTGAAACGTGAGGCCCCTTTGCTTTCTGTTACCTGATTGGTTAGTTCCCTTTGCTTTCTATGACCTGGTTGGTTAGTTCCCTTTGCTTTCTATTACCTGATTGGTTGTGGCATAGATCAGACTTCTTTCGCAATCGCGATCACACAGCGATGACCACACCCTACCGTTAAAACCACGTGGGAAATGTAATAATACATATTCTTAGGGGAGGGGTTTTATTAACGGTTGAACTACGAAAACAGGCAAGTTGCAAACGGATAAAAGTGCAAAAGTCACTGAAATAGAGTTGTTGTAGCATAGAAATAACATACAGTCTCGAAATGAGTTCACATGTTATGACAGGGATGTCGGAAAAGGTTCGCTAAGGAAATTTGTTCTCGGCGCCTACCCTTTCAGATATCGAATACGAACTCGCGGTTTAAACGAACGGTGCGTTTTTAACCAGCGGTGTATTCGGTGTGTTGTTTGATCACTTAGTCGGAAATCATGTCAAGGGCTTCTGCGGCTCCTCAGATATTACTACTTAGTTTTGAGTATAGGATCAAATCTTGAAAAATTTGCTTTTTTTAAATTTGATTTTGAAAAGATCACCTGATCCCGAAGAAGGAGCGAAAACGTTGCCTGTTAAAACATGAGATCCATTTACTTTCTACTGTCTGATTAGAAGCGGCACAGATCAGACTTCTTTGGCAACCGGGATCACACCCAATGAACACACCCAATGGCGAAAAATCACGTGGGCAAAGTAAAAACGTATTTTTTAGGTGAGGAGTGTTATTTGGAGTAGGTTACCGCGGTGTCATATGTGGTTTGAGTTTGTTGTTGGTTCTCGTCCTTGCTCCGAGAGGTTTTTCTCCGGGTACTCCGGTTTTCCCCTCTCCTCAAAAAGCAGCACTTCCAAATTCCAATTAGATCTGGAGCGCACGAACACGGCTTAACGAGCTTCCGGGCTCCTAAGTGTTTCGTGGGTAAACAAATTACATTCGCATTTTTTTTTACTACACATAAAAACAAATTTCGAGTGGTTGAAAGAAGCAATTCCATTGTTACAGCGTTTTTACACTATGAAAATAGCATAAGCCAACCGAACAAGCTCTCACGTAATGACAGGATGAGAATGTTCCCGTAAGAAAATTTGTTCCCGACCCTGCCCTCTTAGGCGTACGATTCTTACACGCGTTCCGGGAATGAATTTCACGTTTTTAGCGGTGTATTTGTGTTGTTTTTTGATCATTTAGTCGTATTTTTTTAAGACGTGTTCTTCCCTCAGATTTTAATTTCGACTAGTTTTCAGGGTGAGTTCTCCTCGTTTTTTGAAAAGATTTTGCCCCTTGAAAATATATACTCTTCCGTTTACCGCTAATACCAAAGTTCAGCTTAGTTGGCTCCCTAGTTAGCCTGAGAAAACAGCCGACGTCTCGCGAGGTCGCCACTTGAGCCCTCGCAAAACGACGTCTGAGTAACGAGCGCAGAAATTCCATACTGATGACGCGTCACTACCCAGATCTAGGTAGTGCTTCTCATTGGTTGAAACGCGAGGGAATTTCGTTTCAACCAATGAGAAGCACTTCCTAGATCTGGGTAGTGGCGCGTCATCAGTATGGAATTTCTGGGCTCGTTACTCAGACGTCGTTTTGCGAGGGCTCAAGTGGCGACCTCGCGAGACGTTGGCTTTCTCAGACTACTCCCTAGTGCTACCGACTCATGCTAGTTAGACTGAAGTCACCTGACAGCAAGTCTGCAATAGTCCGTTTGCGCATGACAATTTGGTCCCCCATTTTTCCGGTCTGGGGTATAATAAAATATGAATTAACCGGAAGAAAGATGGCGAATAAGGATAAAGAGCAACAGTTCTTCAAGTTAATCCTTGATTACCTTCAATTGATCCCATTATTGTGCTTCATAGCGGCTGCGTATTCAGAAACGAGCAATTTTTTTACTAGTTTTATTTGTCGTCGTACTTCTGCAAATACAGATTGCTGTTTGTTGAAAAAGAACAATCAATAGCTAACACCCAATTATTTTTTCTTTGTTTTTGTTTTACAAAACCTGTAGGACACTAGCCTGTTCCTTTCAATTTTCGTACTGTCCCTACTATCTGAGAGCCTGGAACAGGCTAGTAGAACAACGTTTTCGAACACGAAATGTATTATGAGACAATAAATGCGTACGTATTGGTAGAATATGTTAGTGAAATTTTTGGTTACTTTCCTCCATATCTTTAACCACACAAACGTTTGCCACACAGAGTTAAGAGTTAGTTAGAGTTAATAGCTGCTAACATGCAAAACACTCACAAAAGACAAGCTACTTTGTCCCTCCGATGTTTTATTTTAAACAAAGTACTCGGTTGTGATAGAGCAGTTAAGAGCATGCACAGGAATCCCTTCAAATTATGAATTGACTTTGAAGGCCTGAAAAGAGCCATACAGGAACTTGCCAAGATACTTCAAATCCAAAAATGTCATAAGTCGGTAAATTATGATCGTCCGGGTGAGTGAAATCCTGAGAAGGACTGTTTATGGTGACATCCGACTGACGTTTCGACAACCTGAGCGGAAGTCATCATCAGAGTCAAGTGAACTGTGAATCGTCAGTAGATGTTATAAGTCTCTTGTCGTTGTCCTGATTGGTCGAGGATCTCGTGATGTTATTGGTCGTCTGTCAGTTAAGGCCTGATGTTATTGGCTGTGAAGACTGTTAAACGTGATTGGTGCGTTTCGATCCGTCTTTTGTTAGTCAAATGTCCGTTGGTCTATTGTTTTGTCTGAATTTGTTAAGATAAGATGTGAATAAAGACGCAACTAAAAAAATACACTGCAGTTAAGAAATGAACACCTCTCACAAACAGGCATAATGGTTGCAGATGCGATACTTCAGGCCTTAACTTTAAGCGTCAGTCGATACCAGTTTTGCAAATCCATCCGATATGACCACGTTTTACCGATTTTTGGCATTTTTTCGATATTTTGTATCAATGTCTGTAATACTCTAACAGTCTGTAATGTTCCAAGGCTGTTATGAGTGTTGACTTATCGGTAGATAAACTATGATTAAACGAATGTAAATATTCGAAATAATCATAAATTTGAAGTGCAGATGAAATACGAAATGATGACGACCCCCATAAATGGCCAGCTACCAGTTCAGACTCGTACCCAGTCGCTATTTATGAGTCCGACGGAAAGGGAGAGAAGATTGGATTCTATTGAGGTGCGCGCGGTGACACTCAATAGAATCCAATCTTCTCTCCCTTTTCCCCGGACTCATAAATAGCGACTGGGTACGAGTCTGCTCCCAGTTGGCTTGATATCTCAGTTGGTCAGAGCGCTGCGCCGGTATCGCAGAGGTCAAGGGTTCGAATCCACTTCAAGCCTAAATTGTTTTTCAGGTTTTTCAACTGCTTAAGTTGATTATCAAAGCCTTAAGCGGTATAGTATACGTCACTACGATGGTCGTCATCATTTCGTAAACTCAGTTTACCTGTTATTGTTGGACATCGGCTTTTGTGTTGTGACAGTCATGTTAGCGAATTACTCGGTTGCATTTGCCAACACGAGTGTGCAGGCTTTGGTTTTTTCCGTGTAATGGTGACCTAATTGTCAGTGTGAACGGCATATTAAACAACTAAACAGTCAAAGAGGCTTCGAACACGTCCGTTTTAGAGTAAGTTAACTGTTTTTTTTTTTTTAACTAAATGGCTCAATAAGGGCCGGACAATATATCAACAGCTGCAAGAACAGACTGTGTAGCAATGGACAGCTGAAGGTCAACTTCATCCACGGCCCCAGTCTCATGCAACTTGAACAGTATATCACTGACCCCGGGGAAGCTGGAAGAGCCATACAGGTTGTACTTGCTGGGAGCAAAGATCACGTGACGAACCAGGCGCCTTCCCGGCAGGCCATAGGAGTAAATGAACGCTCGCTCAACTTTGATCATTCGGTCATTGAGTCTGCGCAGTTCTGCAAAACTTGGTTCGTCAAAGTCCTTGAGTTTCTTTTCCACCTCATCCCTGAATCAATCAAAGAAGGGAGACGTTAGTAAGAACAATTCTGTTTTTAAATATCTAGCAGTTTTACTCTTACAAAATAATGAGAACCAAACAGATCTGATCGGCCAGACATTGGGATTTTATCCTCGGGCTTGAGGGACACCTTTTACGGCATTATAAACAGCACCACCCCGGCGAGGTACTCCCTATAATGGGCTATACGGAGAGACTCCTGCCGAACAGGGTGCCTTTTTGAGCCCATAGTGCACCAAAGGGTATGGAAAATTATTTTATTTTAGTATATTAAAAAGGGTCACCAAAATCCTCTGCAAAGGGAAAATAAACGGCCCACGCATTGCGGGCATGTGCGGACGTGTGAAACTGATAAATGTGCACATGAATGTCTTTTAAAACGCGATCTGCTTATCATAATTCGACTGAGTAATCGAGCAATGGAAAGTGAACCTCACTTTTAAAATGAGTTTAAAAGGGTGCCTCTTAGTCAATTCAAGTTAGTTAAAAAAAAAGAAAAAAAACGCATTACCTAATAAAAGAAAATGAGTTACCCATGTAAAAAATTGTTGAGACAAATTTAAAATGAAAATAAATTCTGACCGCACTAAACGGAAAGAAAACTATTGCACTTAGCGATAGGAGACGTCTGCACGCAGGCTATACTGCACTGAGTCAATGATTTGTGTGACTCTAGGCTGGAGTTATAAAGGTCGGCACACACGAGGGGACTAGTCCCTGCGACTGGTCCCTGCGACTAGTCCCGGGGACCAATTCCCTTCGTGTGCACTACCCATTTTAGTCAAAAATTGTAGTCGCATGGACCAAAATTTGGTCTCTGCGACTAATCCCACGAATTCAAACTTGTTTGAATTCGTGGGACCAGTCCCGGGGACTAGTCCCACAAACTATGCTTGGTCCCTTCGTGTGTACTGTTCGTGGGACAAGTCCCTGCGACCAAATGAAAATATTTCATCGGATCTTTTACTTTTTTCCAGTTGACCTTGTCTTTATTGGGACTCTTGATCGAACAGTTGTCTTTTTACGCTTCTGTACTAGCAATGTAGGACACTGGAGAAAAAACGTTATCGAAATTGCAAATGACAAACACTGATAGACCGCACGGAGTATGAACCGGTTTGCAGTTGATTTATTTTAATGTTTTGTGGTTAATCTATTAAATTCGGTTTCACTGTTGAGGATCGCTTTATTTTTCGTCTCCACATTTAGGCGAATTTTAGTTAAAGCGCCCTAAATTAAATCCTTCAAGGCACTTGTCCCCGCAACTATTTCCTTCGTGTACACACTACAGGGGACCAGTCGCAGGGACCAGTCACAGGGACCAGTCGCAGGGACCAGTCGCAGGGACCAGTCGCAGGGACCAGTCGCAGGGACCAGTCGCAGGGACCAGTCGCAGGGACTAGTCCCCTCGTGTGTGCCGACCTTAAGTACTGAAAGGTGACAGCCTGTTAGATCTGTCAAAATGATTGCGTGATTTTATTCACGGGAACGTGCTGCAGGTAATTCATTTTTGCTATTTCTTCGCTAGTTAAAATGTTGAGCTCCCGAACAGTATAGTTTTATTTCTTCACAAATAGTTAGAGTACGTTCTTAATTAATATTAGTCGGATTACTGAATGTAAGTGGAAAACCGAAGTCTTTCACGAAGTGCACGAATCATCGCCACATGATGGCATTTTGCCAATCTTGACATTTCAATATGTCCGCGTTAAACGGTTCAATTTCTTCATTTTCCGATAAGCAAAAGTACTACTACTAGTAAATGAGTTTATTGCTCTTTCCAAAAATCAAAGCTACCCTTGTTTCATCTTGTCTGGTGAATTATTTGGTGCTTTCGGAAATTAAGCTCCTTTCCAATAAATGATGAACATTAAACGTGCCATACAAAGTTTTTGGAACTTTATTAACTACGGGCCAATACGGTCGCATCAACAATAAACGGCCCGCGCATTGCGGGCATGTGCGGACGTCGGAAACTGATAAATAAATGTTTTGAATCAGTGTTTAGCCGACTGTTACCGCAATGTGCACATGAGCGTTTTTAAAACGCGATTTGCTTATCATGATTCGACTCAGTGATCGAGCAATGGAAAGTGAAACTCGCTTTTAAAATAATTTAAGTTAGTTAAAAAAAGTATTACCTAATAAAAGATTAAGTTCGAAATGAGTGACCCATGTAAAAAATTAAGGAAGCAAATTTGAAATGAAATAAATTCTGACCACACTAAAGGTCACTGAACGGAAAGGAAACCACTGCACTAAGTTAATGCTTTGTGTGACTCTTGGCTGGAGTCACATAAGTACTGAAAGGTGACACTGTCAAAATGATGCGTGATTTTATTCACGACTGAACGTGCTGTAGGTAATTCATTTTTGCTTTTTCGGCGCTAGTTAAAATGTTGAGCTCCCGAACAGCATATTTTTGTTTCTTCATTAATGGTTAGAGTACGTTCTTAATCAACTTTTGTCGGATTAACTGAACGTAAGCGGAAAACCAAAGTCCCTCACGAAGAGCACGAATCATCACGACAAAATGGCATTATGATTATGCCAATCTTGACATTTATGTTCGCGTTATGTTCAATTTCCTAATTTTCCGATATGAAAAAGTAAATGAGTTTATTGCTCTTACCAAAAATCAACGCTACTTTTGTTTCATCTTGGTTGGTGAATTGTTTGGTGCTTTCGGAAATTAAGCAGAAACAGGCGAATGCAACATCACACTACGTAAACTCCTTAGCTAGTGTCAGTAGATCGCGTCAGCATTTTCAGGAATAAAGAGAAACGGAACCGTCCCCCCAGCTTTCAAGAATTCTTTGATCAGCGGTAAGAGAACTCAAGTAAAGTTAGTTAAATACTATATTGGGGACATAATAGTTCCCCATACATAACGTACCTACCCCAGACACTAGACCGCTGACCGAACAGCCCGAGGTTTCTGCAAACCACACCCTTTCTTACGCCTCCCCCCTGAATAAACTTCCCCACCCCAAGAAAACCGCTGCCCCCAGTTACTCTTGACTCAGGAACCCGTACCAAACTCAAATAAACAAACAGGGTCTGAAACACGATGACAATATACGGACGCATAGTTCCGTACTACGTCCGCACAACAAGCGAAACGTGTCATAATCAGAACTTAGGAGGATACACTCGTATAATAAAACAAACACCACGCAATCTTGACGGGCAATTGACGACCAGTTTTAAAATCAAACAGAAAAACTGACATG
The DNA here is from genome assembly GCA_964030785.1 of Siderastrea siderea. NCBI lineage: Eukaryota > Metazoa > Cnidaria > Anthozoa > Scleractinia > Rhizangiidae > Siderastrea > Siderastrea siderea. The sequence goes on from OZ034976.1 coordinate 10,161,314, forward strand.
TTTATCTGGGTTTTAGCTGTTTATAAACAAAAAGCATTTCCTTGTGCAGAAGTGAAGTACGCACAATAAATCGGAAATCAAAATAGAACACCGAGCAAACAAAAAAAAACCAAGAAGACCTTTATTTCATTTATTTATTATTAACATTTATAAGTACCCATGAAGCAAAGAGTGCGAACGCAATATCGTACTCAGGTACTCACACTACGTAAGCTCCTTAGCTTGTGCGAGCAGATTGTGTCAGCCTTTCAGGAATCAAGAGAAACAAAAGCGTCCATCTTTCCAAGAATTCTTTGATCAGTGGTTTGGTTGCCTAGACACTAGACCGCTGACCAAACAGCCGGAGGTTTCTGCAAACCACACCCTTCCTAACACCTTTCCCCGAATAAACCTCCCCATCCCCAAGAAAACCGCTGCCCTGTTTTACTCTTGACTCAGGAACCCGTAACAAACTCAATGAAACAGAGTCTGAAAGACGATGTCAAAGATGCGGACGCATAGCTTCGCACTGCGTCCCCACGAAAGTGGCAACTTAACCTAAATGTTCATATAGGGATGCCAAATTTTGGCAGAAATAATGCGAAAAGCACGAACGCTTGGAAGATTTGAGCAACTGAACCAGGACAACTGGAAATAAGTGGCGACCAATGGATATATATTCTGTTGTTTTGGCCTATCCTCGCAAGTCTTACTCTAGGTATATGAAAGGGGTGCCATTGCGATAAAAAATTAGTATTTTAAAGGGTAACAGTTTGATCTTCAAGGCGGAGCCTCCAAGAACAAAAGGATTACACAGGCGCACCAGAAGAAAGGATTACACAGGCGGCTTTGAGTTTGAATGCTCACACTTTAAAGTTTCTTCCACGGACTCAAAAGTTAGAACCTCCTTGTAGAACATTACTTTAACTGTCTGTGGAAAAAACTCAAAATGTCGCTATTCAAACATAATTAAAAGCTATTGAGCGGTACTTTCCTGTAGGTCTGTTTATTACACTGACTGCATAAGATGGTTATAGCTTTTCATTCTGTGAGTAAAATCGTTAACTGAAGCCATTCAATTGACTGAAAATTATCCAAAAGTTTCTTTTATAACGCTACCTGTTTTCAATGTTTTTCCAAATGAAATCTGTTTTTATTTTATTTTTACCCTGGAATAACTTGCACTTACTTAGCCTTGGTGAAATTCTCTGCAGCTCCGTGAAACTTCTTGACAGCGTCTTCTAGGAGGCCAAGTGTAACGCTGTGGTTCTTTAGCTCGTCACTGTACTGTGCTTTCAGAGTGTGCAAGGACTTGTTCAGAGCATCTGCGTACAGCATCACACTCATCTTCAACAGCGGAGCGTCGGCAAACATGAGAAGTAACCCTCCACAAAGTTGTGTGGCAGCCTTAAAATACTTAAACTCCGGATCAATGAATTTTGTGAGCCAAGCAAACGTGTCGTGTTGCGTGTGGTACACGGGATAAAAAACAGGTGTGTTGTTGTAGCCAAGGTAATGGAAATCTGCCGCAGGGACACCAACATACTGGTAAAATGGAGCAAAATCACTTCCAGATCCCATGTTCCTCACAGCTGGAATAGGAGGATCTGTCTTGGGCTTAGACGGATTTCTTTCAGCTGTGATGTCATAAATAGATTCTTTATCGTCATGCGCGCTAGGATCTTTCACAGTCTTGCTGAATTCCCGTATGGTGTCCTTAACAAGAGGGCTGGAATGCAGGAGCATGAAAAAGTTGCCCCCCACCGCGGAATCTACGTTAAGGTAGATAACAGCTCTTTCCGAAAGTAGCTTCTCATGTTGTTCCACCCACTCCACTGATCCAATAAGACTGTATTCTTCACCGCCCCAGCTGCAAATCTAGCGGACAAATTTAAAATGTCTTAAACATTAAAGGTGCCTGCAACTCACAACAGCGATTGAGACATCAATGGAAGGTAACATTTAAGCCAGGGTTAAATGTCAAAGGTTAAACGTCATTTGAAAGCTGTTAGACGTAACTTTGAAAATATGCCCTGGACTATAAAACTGCAGTCGTACAAACCTGCTTTGTTTTAGGCAGGCCAAATTCACAAGGTAGTCGCTAAAGATCGTTCTAAAAGTTGCATACTGTGCAGCTCTCATCAAATCGAAAGTAATTCATTCCTTTAGGTACATAGAGAGCCACCAATCTGTTAACCAAGTCTTTCTCTAGCGACCGATGTAGACAGGAAAGATTGTGATTTGCTTGAACTCCTTAACACCTGATTCTTCCTGTAACTCACTGATTCGGGGGCCGGGAATACCCTATCAGTGCACAGAATTGAAAGTTATAGGTGCAACTCGTCACTTGTCAGATTAATGTCGCATTGAAACTATTTTTCATTCTTCATTACTCACACGCGTATGACGAGGGCTAACTACAGTTAGCCCTCGTCAAACGCGTGTGAGTAATGAAGAATGAAAATTAGTTTCAATGCGACATTAATCTGACAAGTGACGAGTTGCACCTATAACTAGACCGCTGACCAAACAGCCCGAGGTTTCTGTAAACCACACCCTTTCTTACACCTCCTCCCTGAATAAACCTCCCCACCCCCAAGAAAACCGCTACCCCGAGTTACTCTTGACTCAGGAACCCGTACCAAACTCAAATAAACAAACAGAGTCTGAAAGACGATGACAATGAACTACAGGAAGATTCAAGGCGACTTACATTAGGTTTTTTGTGACATAAATCGTGCCCTCTTAAAGACCCATTGGCACTTTCCATAATGCAACGCGGTCGTAATTGAATTTCGTGGACCACGAAAATACTCAGCCATCGCGACTGTAAGAAAGATCCAAAGTAATCCGGTTCCATCGCGCAATGTTCGGCCAATTTTGCTCACCTGCGAAGTACAAAGAAATATATAACATATATTCTACGTGATGTTTCGCGTTGTGATCTGGTAGAAGCCATTTTTAGTCGCGATTGGAACTTTTCCGTGGAGCGATGCCGCCAAAGGCTTGAGGGCGGCCGGCAAGAAACTGCAACGTTCGGGTTTGGCTCACAAATTCGGTCTTTCATGTAAATGAAATAAGTCTGTTAGGTCGTCGATAAGTGCCCTTGTATTTTACAATTTATTCTCGAATCGTTTTGCTGTCTCTTTTTAGTGTACTCGTTTACTGTGAGGTGAGTTTTTCAACATTGATACGTGAACAATCGACCAGAACAAATTATTGTCTGCTCGTCAAAATATAGATGAAGTACAAAACTTCTTGGCTCGCTGGCGGCTTCGTTTTGTTCCGCATTGAAATAAAACTTTCGGCAAAAGTTGAAGGGGGTTTTCCGCGTCTCTGGCCGTCGAAATTTTTTTGATGTGAGTTTCGAAAGTGGCTAAAAACAGCGTCCGCCGGCGATACTCATTTGAAATTATGCCCAATGCAAATTAGATGCAACGGACAGAAAAGAGCCGACTGGAAGTATGTTTTTACACAGAAAACGTCACGGCTCGCTGGAGGTTTTAATTTCGTTCGCATCGATCTCAAACTTTCGCTGAAAGTAGGAACAGTTTTCCTGCGTCTTCGGCATTATCATTTTTCTTATAAATGGGATTTTTGGAGGCGAAGAAAATGTCCTCGGCGAGTGCTACACGAAGGCGGGTTGAGCGACCCAAAACAAAGTCCGCAATAGTCTTTGACGGGCTTTTGATATCTGACAGGGCTGCTTGTTGAGTCTAAAAAATTACTTACGACCGACATTTCAAACTCAGTGTTCATTTCTTCTTTGAGGTGAGAGGCTTTAAGACGGATTCCGCTCAACGTTCGAGCAATAAGTGCAAAAAATATTTACCAAAAAACTACTCATAGCACGGTAACGTTTTAAATGCTATTTGAAACATCTCACTCTAGTTCACTTGCCCAAGTGACCCCGCGATGAAATTCTCAAGCATTCTCAAGAAAATTAATTTCAAATCTCGTAAAAGTATGCTAAAAACGGGCGCCATTTTGTTTTGAACTGACATGAAGCGTCTTTTTAATTGAAATATGGATAACTTCAAATCCAATTTTCTCTCGCGGGGTCAGCTTGGGAGCAAAAGTAACGATAAGTTCTTCTTATCTGTTCTCCAAATGTGACAGTGCTGCAAGTATTTTTTTGGTAACTTAATTTTTGCACTTACTGCTCGAACGTTGAGCGGAAATCGTCTTAATTTCTCCTCTCGAGAGATCGCGGCCCATGACCGGTCGAATCAAAATAAACAATGCGCAGTGCATCACGGTAAGTGCCAATGGGTCTTTATCCGGTGGCGCCTGGACACGAGGACCAGTAAGAATGTCTTGTATACTGCTGGGATCTAAAATGCTAAAAGCTTCTAGTGCGTTAAAATGTTTGAGTTCGGTATCAATTTTTTTACCTTAATTGTTCGTCGCGGTTTCCACCCTGCCTTTTTCAATTCTCCGAGCTCACGAGCAATCTCAGTGGTGACAGTGGTTCCACTGCTCGGATCAACAGCTCCATACACCCACGAATCTCTGTGGTTACCAATCAAAACATAACGATCCGACTCCACGCTGCCATACATCGTGCCAATCACGTTGAAGATCGACTTGACTTCATAATAGTTATTAACGTCCAGTGACACCGTTGTGTCGTTGTCTGTATAACCAGGGCCAAGGCGGTAAGTAATGCCAAGATTACCTCTCCATTCTTTCGGCGCTTCCACTCCTGAAATAAGCAGAAGGCGGAAGTGTTTAAATAATGTTCAGTTTTTGTCCTAACATAGGCAGGAAGCGGAAGTGCTGCTTGCAGTTTATTGCAGCGTTTGCCTTGTAGATCTGCTACATAGCACAAGGCTCCCTTACATCAAATTGTAAATCAAGTTTATTTTCATCTGATGATGCTTTTCGATGCCGCCAGTTTGAATTTACTACAAGTCCCTCCAGAACGTCTACAAACGATGCCGCTAATTTGGCTGCGGTCTGGAGCCCAGAAATATTCGGCAAAGTGACATTGAATTCCCAAGCTTATTTAGGCGTGCAGCCCTCGCACGAACTGACTGCGTATGGCCTATGAATTATTCAAGATGGCCGCCGTTTGCGAAGGCCCGTCACACGCCAAATGATGTAAGGGGTCCATGTGCTGTTGTTACTCATGGACAGACCCTACCGTGGGATAGTCAACACCTTATAATTAATTATAACAGTAGGAGGCTGATCTGTCTCTCAAAGGTGTAAAAAATGTATTATTAATTTTTGCTGGAAAAAGTTTTTCAGTCTCAATTTTCACTCACCTCCCATTTTACTGAGGAAATGAATAGCGTCTCCATATCCCATGGGGTGAGCAGGGATGGGGGGCAGTCCGCTATCGTCTGTCGACCTCCGGTACATCCCTGGGATCGCTGCTATTCCGGGTGTTTGCGGGTCTCCATTTCCAGGGAATGTATACAACGATCCCCGCTGCACGCCACTGGCTGGGAGCCATGCGGTGTTCGGATATGTATCCTTGGGATCTCCCCCTGCTAAGGCATAATCGGCGGGATCTGAGTAGAGTAGTGCGGCTATAGCACCGTAGCTGGCTGCATTGGCGATCTGAAAAATGAGCAGCACATACTAAGTTCGGAAACCTTCTCTTCTTCAGGAAAAAAACGAAAATACAACAGGGACAATTTGAATGGTCATACGTCAAGATTTCATCTACAGACTCACAAGCTAGAACTTCCGTATACTCTAGGAAGCAGCACCACAGGAAGTACTGCTTAATAGCTTTATTTTTAATTGTCACACTCAAGGACTTCATCTACAGACTCTAAAGTTAGAATCACCTTGTGTTGTGTAGCGTCATAAACAGTACCACAAAAAGTACTGCTTAATTATAATATCTTTTATTTAAATGGTCAAACGTTAACATTTCGTCCACTCACTCAAACCGTAGAACCACCTCCAAGTGTACAGCGTTAAAAAACAGCACCACAGGAAAGCAGGCTGCTTACGTAATATCTTTCATTTGAATGGTCACACTTTACAGCTTCATGCACTCACTAAAAAGTTAAAACACCCTGTGCAGTGTACTAAACAGTCAATCATCATTGTATTTGACCACTAGTGACAAGCGTGGCACTTTTGTCATCAGACAAACTTTCCCAGACGAAGTAAAAACAGACGAGACCCTAGAAAACTCAAAATTCAAACTCCTAATCCCCCGTATAATCCTATGTTATGGTCTCCTGACATTACCTTGTTTCCTCGAAATATTTTCCCGTATCTCATGATGGCGATCTTCCCTGTCACGTTGACACTAAGATTCTGGAGCTTCTCAAAGTCTTCCACTCGGCCATAGTTCACGTAAACCAGTTCTCCTTCCGCGTTTCCACTGGGACTGTAGCCAAGGAAAGGCAAAACTGCCTCCTCCGAGCCGCCATCCTGAAGAAACAAGGCCGGGAATAGCATTCAAGAAGCTCTCCTGAGTTAACCCCATTCAGACCGGACATTTTTTGGTCGTCTGGTAGGGGACGGGGGGAAGGGTTGGGTGGATTTCGTCCCTCCTCTCCTCAACACTGAGAACATTAAACCTATGGCAACGGACCTTAAAGGGCAGCCTCCCGCCCCATAATTTTTCTTCAATTTTTTCAAGAGGATTTTCTATCACCATCTTCCGTTCTCAGTAGCTGTATGCATACTCCTTAGACACATTTTGGCAAAGGTTTGGTGAGAAGCGGTTGCTATCGCTACGAGATATGACGTCATAAGTAGCACGTGGTCAAGCCATTTTCGAACAAAAATGCATGTTTTCCCTTTTTTTCAGTAACAAAAAAAACAAAAATGTGGACAAAAAGGAGCAAAATTTCTAATTATGTCACATTTAACATGCCTAGCGTCAAAATTTTCAATTTCCGCCTCTTTTACTAATTAATTTTGAGTAAAATCCAAGATGCATTTATTTAGATGACGTCAAAGGCCCCCAGCAGCCCCACAACCCATAGCATTTACCTTATCTTGTAGAGCACCTCACAGGATTTCTACCAAAGATAAAATCTTTTCAAATTATTGTTACACATCAAACACTCAGGGGGGCTGTCCATCCCCCCCCCCGGCTAGAAACACGCCGGGGGTATGAGTTTGCCTGTACCGTCCGAGGGTTATGGTGGTCTTATACCCAAAAAGTGAATTTCTTTAGAAAAGAACTTTGCGGGAGACTTTTACCATCATTTTATAGGGATTCACGCCCTGACTTCACACTGAGTCTTTTCAGGTCACATGACGTAATAGTTAATGATTGACCAGCCTTCTCAGTAAAAAAATAGGGGGTTCATTGTAAGCACGATATCTAACTAATGCACGGTTGGATAAGTATGAAATCAACTTAGGTCTGTCCACAGATGAATTCTTCAGGGGGCTAATCCTCGAAAATTAAGCAGCTTGGCCTCTTTCGAATTTATTTTTATTCTTTTTTCCATAAAGTAAGGAAGAAGGAAATAAAAAAGAGGGCAAGGATTCACTTACTGAGAAGCAGTTCAAGATCGTGAGCATTTTTTAGGTTTACGACCTAGGAAATTAAGTCCTTTAATCTTGCTGAAAATTTCAGAACACTAGGTTACAATGCCCCGGAGATATCGTGCTCAAAAGTTCATTCAGTTCGAGAAATTCTGTTATTGGAGAAAAACAGTCTTAAAGATAAGGGAACGGATTCTAGGCAGCTTATCCGTCGCTCATTATCCTAAACCTATTGTCAAATTCAAGTTGCCACACTAAAATACAAGCTGAACGGTAATTTGATGCAAAAACCATCGTTTCTGTAAGATTTGGGTCATGTTTTGTCGGTTAAAACTCGAACCTCAGGACTCTCTCCTCAGTCAGGTGTTTCTCCACAGTAGTACCAGATGTCATTTTACAGAGAGGCGGGCGGGGGGGGGGGGGGTAATGTTCTTATTGAGGCTTGTTTGTGCGCATTTAATAAATGTAAGCAATTGTTGCTATGGCCGTTGCTATGGAAAAAGTCGCATACTGCTGATTAGATTTCTTACATCTCGCTGCTTTAATGCTGGAAATCGAGTGAGATTATTTCAAGGCAGCATTCCCAAGTGTTTAAAGTTTACAATTTTGCCATTTAAAAAAAAGCGACTTTTGCAACCTAACGTCACCTTTTTTGAGTATAAGACCACCTTAAGGGATTTGTAGCTTTTTGACGGAAGTACCCTTTTTCTATACCTGATCCTCTCCTTTGATTTGATAAATCTTGCTTCCATTTTTATATTTGATGGTAATTCTTGTCGGATGTGTTGTGTTGGGAAAAGACAGCAGCGCTTTATATTCGGGTTGTTCCACGTGATCAAAACCATAATTACGCCAGCGCTTGGCTAATTCATCAGCAAGTTCCTTCTGACGGGCTGAGCCCGCAATATGCGGCTTCTCGGAGAAATACCTGCGTGAAAAGGAAACAAAATAAAATTATTTATAAAATTATTTATAAAATTCTCTTCCTCCACCCAGTTTCGTTTGGCCCGCAGAAATTTTAACCATCGTAATAAGGAAAGAAGCCCTGAAAAGGACTCGTTGGACTGATATTTCGAGACCCTGAGAGTAAATAATCTTCAGAGTCAACTAATTCTTTCATTAATCAGGAAACGTTGCGGCCAGTCCATTTTTCATAGTCTTTGTTCTAAGGCCTCTCATGATGTACGTCACACATTCAGAGGAGTCCCAGTCAATTCGAGGATAAAAGTCTCCTAGTCGGTTAGTACCAATTTTTAAAAAGAAAAAACAAGTTAAAAATAATTCGAAACTGATATTGTGAAATGGTTCCCAATTCCTGATGTCGCTGAGGTTCGAGTTAACCGATTTTAAAGTTAAATTATTTGGAGGGATTTTCGATCTTAACAAATAAAATCATAAATTTGTATACGAGGTCTACTTTAAATAGTCGTTGAACAACTAACAAACTTCTAACATCTCTGATAGAAAGTGGTGGTTTTTGGTTGAGGGAAAAATACGGAAAAACCCGTAGAAACTGGTACGGTATGAGGTATGAAAAGCAAGGACTACGTTGATTACACGAATTTTTCCTTTCTAAGCTGAAGGGCCGGGATAGTTGACTGAAACGTGAAACGCAAGAGCGCATCCGAAAGTCACATTCCGCGTGGAAGCTCGAAATTTTTTTTAACCTTTGGAGAGAACCGCCTTCCACAAAACAGCAAAACAGTCGCTATTTCCGTTGAAATTCGAACCTCCTCGATCCCAGGGTTTTTCAAAAAGCCCTGAGATGGAGGCTGTCCCCGGTGAGCAGGTTCGCTCCTTTCCAGGGGAAATGGACCCCAATGCAAAAAAATGCACGGAACGTTAAAACGCTCTATAACGCTGAGTTGCTATACGTTCGATTGATTTAGTTTAGACAGGAATGTCAAATTGATTAAGCCGCTGGCACAATATCCAATATTCGTGCATAAATTACGGAAAGACATTTGGCGCAGTTTAAACTTCCTCGACCTGCTGAACTAGCAGTCAGATTTACTAGTTTAACTTCGTTTCCTGTCTCTATACTTCCCTGTAGCGCATTTTACTATGCTGTACAAAGCGGTTCTAATATTTGGGTCTGTGGATGAAATCCTGACAATGTGGCCTTTCAAATTATCTACTGAACAATACTGTCCCGTGGCGCTGTTAATTATGCTGTACAAGGTGGCTTGAACTTTTGAGTTTGTCGGATGAAATCCTTAAGTGTGATCATATGAAAGCTCTTCGGCAGAAGGTACTCAAACTTGAACTCGAAAGACAGCTCAATAGCGTCACCGAGTCATGCATCAGAGAACTATCTGTTTCTTGTCGATTCTTGAATAGATTCAATAGATATTAGTATGCAAATCTAGCAGTCGAGCATTTTTTTGGGTATATCATAGACGCTGAAAGCATGCGTTTACCAGCTCATAAGATACACATGTCATTTTAAAATAACAGAAGTCAGCCATACGGTTCTTAGATTTTTCCTGATAAAGTTTACAATTGATTTCTTCAATATGGTTCTAGCTTAAGAGTCTGCGGATGGAACCGCTGAAGTGTGACATTCACTTTCGATTGTTGCTTTTTGTTTTCCAAAACTTTGCAAAGTAAGATTTTGGATATTTTTTGAATGTTTTCTTTTCAGTGTTGTTTTTAGCGAGAACAAAGAACGGGCTCATGTTTAGTGACAACAATCTCAACAGCAGCTGGTACGAAATTAGCATAAATCTGTGTACATTGTTAATGCAACAAGCGCTTCGTTCACTTACTTGAGGGTGCTTTCGAGCTGTTCTTCGCTGACAGTATTTTGAAACTTCTCGTGATGCTTCATAATCTCTTCATGACGCTTTTGAAAGTCGGTTTCCTATCATCATGTTTTTTGCCTTCTTTTTTGTCATCACTCGACTTGGATTTGATCGCCACATAACCGATCAAAAATCCAATAAAGAAGGCAACGATGATTGCAATTATCACTGCAATACAGAGGATCATTCGCTGCTTTCTTTCCTTCCTTGCAGTCAGCTCCACTTGGTCATCCATCATAACGAAAATTAGACGCTCAAATTCAGCAAAGCCGGTGTTTGGAGCTTACAGTCCGAGCAAGCCACCGCCTAGCCGATTGTAGGGGTAAACGGCTATGTGATTGAAGCCTGATGGACAGTATGTCACAAATGCCTCCCTTCACTGCACAGATATTGTCATGCAAATATTGTTAAGCAATTTGAGAACAATTTTGCTCCACATCTAGACGCTATACCGGGAGTCAGTATTGAAAAAAAATCTATACCGTCTGAGCAATATTAGTGCGTCTGGTGGTTGTAAATAAATAGGACATAAGACAACTTATGCATCCAGACAATGGATATCTCCGTTTTAGTACGCGCGAGCTCGTGCAAATCCATATGAAGTACAAAATCTAAGGACGCATTATTCCTTTTGTGCCTGAGTTTATACTGGTCGCACTTTACAAATTGTTTAATATTTATCTCCTGTCAAAACTGATGCTTGACGAGTGTGAACTTTCGTCTAACTCTGCAAACTATAAAGAAACTTCAACTAGACAGCGAATTATCGCACGTCCTTGTTTTCTTAGTATCATGGGGAGCTTTGGTGAGCTCAGGATTTCACAGCAAGAAGTAATTCAAGGCGCGAAGTTCTGTCAATCTACTAATGATCTTGCGGTTAGTTCGGTTCCACGGGTGGTATAATAAATTGACATTCTACTGTAACGTGTTAATTTACACATCAAGCATATGCCTGTGCAATCACTGTCGTAAGGGGCCGACCATTTAACTTTTGAGGGGGGGGGGGGGGGGGTGGATGATTTCTGGTCAGCAAGCTTTTTTTTTTCTAGCAACCTGGTGGGCAGGATATTTTTTTTCCTTCTAAATGCTCTGCAGGATATTTTTTTTCCTCTTCATTTCTCTGCAGGATTTTTTTTTCCTCAAAAAAAAAAAAAAGAGTTCTTACATTAGTTTTCAATTCCAGCTGGAGCTTTGTTCACAGACAAGACAACAAATAGATAAATCATAAGTGAAATGCATGGGCTTGAGTTTGTTTCATGGGATTATGAAAATCACTTACACTATCTTTTTTGTATGAGCTTACTAATTAGGGTTTGACATATTATGCCGGCATAATTTCGAGCATAATACTATAGGTGGAGCATCGAGCATAATGCCGGCATAATAGTGCTATTTGCCGGCATAATAGTGCCATTTTGTGACATAACAGTTATTTATTTTTTTAGAGCTACAACTGTCCATTTATTAAGTTAAAACTACAAAATTTCAAGCCATTTTAATGTTCTTCGTGGTTCCCATTACTACCGAGCACTGTAGGCTTGTTCCCAGTGTATCCTCAAGTGGGTTGGATCTTTAGGCCTGGTTACTCTCATTATGCCAGGCTTCTATAAAGGCCTTCCTGGTTTTTATTTTCGCGCTTCAGGGGGGTCCGGGAAAAATTTTTTATGGCATAATTATATATCTCATTTTAAAATATAAAAACATTGAAAATATAGATACATGTTACTGTTTACTTATTTATTTATTTATAGTTGACAACAAGAAAGGTTTGGATCTGTTTCTTTTTATACTGAATATATATTAAAATAAAGATATATCTTATTTAAAAATATAAAAACATAGAAAAATATAGATACATGTTACTGTTATTTATTTACGGTTGACAACAAGAAAGGTTTGGATCTGTTTCTTTTTATACTGAATATGTTATAATAGAGATATATCTTATTTACAAATATTTAAACATAGAAAAATATAAATACATGTTATTTACGGTTGACAACAAGAATCATAGAATAGTTTCATAACAAGAATTAAGGATTTAACCAAGGTTTGAAATGGCAGAGGGTGGGGAATTTTAAAAATTTCAGTGACCCAAAATAGTTGAAAATGTCAATCATTATAGCCCTTGGGTATGCCTGCACACCCCCATTGGGGCTAGACATTGATAGGTGCATTACTAAAACAGCGCAAAAATCAAAAATGGCAAAAATGTTATATGTTATAAATGTTATGTTACATGAAAATGCTTCAGTTAAAAAGATTAAAAATGAACAAATTATTTTTCTTTGTCTAATAAAACTTGATTCTTTAAATAGAAAAATTTACCTCCATTACTGCTTGTGATATTATAAAGCTAACGAGTTTGGATACAGTACGAGCCAGCGAGCCAGAAATCCCTAATCCCAATAAAAAGGCTAACCGCAAGCTACCTATAAAGAGGGTGCTAATGGGGTTAGTAGTTAACTGACAATTGGCCAAAATAATAGTAATTAACTGACATTTGGCCAAAAAATTAGTAGTTAACTGATAAATTAAAAGTCAACAGTTAACTGACATTTTATTAATTATATTGAATTAATTGTTGATGTTTTAAAAGCAACAAAGATTTTCTTAACAGCGAGGCTATTTCGTGACATTTACCTGTCATGCTGCATGACCTGGTAGCGGTATTCACTGTTATTTGGGTCACTTCCGATGCAAAAGTGCCATGCCAAGCGTAACTTGGACCTTGATCTCTGTGATGGCTTTGAGTGGCGTGGTCAAAGTAGACTGTGTGACAGGCGCAGAAAGGGGAGGGAAAAGGGGAGAAATTATTCTCGAGGACGGAGGGGAGAGGAAGGGAGTCATGCAGGCCTTCCAACCCCATTTTGTAACTATGTTGAATGGAAATTGAGAAACACGAATTTCGAGTACTTAAGGTGGCCGAACACAGTTTTCTTGTACTTATGCATTATTAGTCGTTATTTTCAAACCGCACTGGCAATTGGGCGGCCAAAATTAGCAAGGTGTAAAATCGGCTAAAAAAGATTATATTTTGATATGTTATATTGGACTAAGTACCGTTGCCATGGTAACATAGCTGGTAATAAACCAGATTTAAATAATGGGTCTGATTTATTTTCGGAAAATCCAATCGATAGATTTTCTCCATCATTTGTCTCTAGGAAAATTGGAAAAATACTGCCCTATTGACACTGGTCTGGTGAAATTTTGACAGAGAGATCTTCCGTAATTTTGTGTTTTGTATTTCAACGTTTTCTGAACATGTCCTCTGCCGGATTTCAATTTTTGTGTACAGGCGAGTTAAGCGTGTTCTGAACTATTATTCTACCAAATTTCATGAAATTCTAATTAGCGGTTCCATAGAAAACAGTGCATTTCCACTAAACCATGCAGTCACAATCTTCTGGTTAACTGCGCATGCGTTGCATGGGTCTCGATCTTTCTCGATCCATACTAACAATCCTGGAAAGGCAGGGTCCAATAGTATTACCTTTTAAAACATTGAAAAACAAACGTTTTTTACACATAACAAACTGTTTGATTGTTAAGAAGGAATATTAAATAATTCTGACCAATCACGATTTTGGTGAAAGTAAAATACGCCTGAAACAATGGCCTGGTAGTGGGCGCGCCCTCTCCATTCCCCTTGAGCTCCCCGCTCGTTGTTCGCTTTTTCCGTCCCTTTCCGCGCCTGCCACGCAAGCTATGGTCATCTCGATAAAAACTTGGAATAAGTTATTCTAAGTTTTTATCAAGATGATGCATGACAAAGGGTCGGCATTCGAACGATACAGAGGTCGCGTGCCGTTTGACTTGGCGAAACACAAATCAATGGACATAGTATGTAAACATTTGACAGATTTTATGGGAATTTTACAACAAGCGGTAAAGTTTAAACTCGGTGCGTTTGACTTGAAGCTGATCCGATTAGATATTTGACTGTCCAGCACGCGAACGTGGGTTGACCTTGTTTGGCCTGATTTAGATCTCGTCAATAATTGATTACGGGTCAGAATGACAGACCCTCTGAGCAGACTAAACAACTAAACAAAAACAACTTTCTCATCTTTCTCAATAGTTCAGACTCTCTTTCTCTTTCATTATGAGTAAGATTTCTGATTAGATTGTTCTTTTTTTAATAATTATTTTCATGTCTGGAAATTGTAATTTATTTATTGATTTGAGTAAGGTCCACCCTCAAGGATGATTGAAGTGCTGAAGTGAGGAAAAATTCGGGTTATTAAGCAACAATTTTCGATGTAAGAAAAGGAAAGTTAATAGCTAATTGAAATATTTAGTAGTTAACTGACAATTGGCCGAAAAATTAGTAGTTAACTGACATTTGGCCGAAAAATTAGTAGTTAACTGACAATTGGTTACCCCCATTAGCACCCTCTATAAAGGAACTGTAGGCTAACTGCAGTGCTAACTAGGTTAGCCAATGTGTAATTTAGGCTAACCATAATGGCTTGCATGACTCCTATGACTCGCGAGCCTTGTGAACCGTGCAAGCCAGAAATCCCCTTATATCCCATTATATAGGGCTAACCGCAAGCTACCTATTAAAGCTAATAACTGTAGGCTAACCGGAATGTTGTTTTGGCTAAACCAGAGTGTGACTTAGGCTAACTGGAGTGGCTCGCTGGCTTACAGATTGTCGGACCCTATAAAGCTAAGAATGCATTGCACATTCTGAAGCATAACCAACTCCAGAGTTTAAAGGGAGCAAGGGAAGAATGGTTGCAGTTTTGCTGGGATTTTGTAAAGTCCCCCTGGAATGATGAAATAGCTTTGCAACATTTTTTTTTCTTGCTTGCAGCAGTGCAAGAAATTTTTTTCTGTTTCATTTGTGCTGCATGCAATTTTTTTCTTCCGACAAGGGCTTGCAGGAAATTTTTTTTCGAAATCATCCACCCCCCCCCCCCCTCAAGAGTTAAATGGTCGGCCCCTAAATACATTTCGCCAACTATGTTCTTCGGTCAGTAACAAAACGACGAGGGGTGTCAACTCTAACACTTGCTGTTTGAACAGCACTACACAGTAATGAGGGTCGTCCCGAAAATCTGGAAAAACCTCCCGATTTTGTTATGAAGATCCCACAAAAATAACAAACGATATCAAAAATTATAGTTGGAAAAAGAGACGGAGAAGGCGACAAAAGGGAGCTCTGTCTCTCCTCAATATCAACCCGCTTTATCTTTTCGTCCGCTTCCACATTTCGCCGATCTTAGGGCCCGTTTAAACATGCGATTTTTTGTGCAATTTTTGTCGCACATTTCAGTGCAATTTTTGTCGCGCTCAAGCTCGCGATAAAAATTGCAAGTGGGTGTAAACTAGCGGCGACTTGTGTGCGATTTGTCGCCGCGATATCGCAGAGGTTTCGATTGATGCAACTTGGCGGCAGTTTGGGGGAAATTGCAGCAAATATTGCACTGGAATCGCAGCGAAATCGCTGCTAGTTTACACTTGCGACAAAAGTTGCCGGCATTGGAGAGCGCGACAAAAATTGCACCAAAAATCGCATGTGTAAACGGGCCTTTACGCAGCTTGCATTTCCTATGTCTCTTCTGGTCGCTTACTCTTAGAGGTAAGCAGAGGTGACAGCTGAAATTTAGGCCACGTTCCTACTAGAATAGACTGTGGGAAGTTTAAAGAGGAGAGCCAATTGCATCGTGTTTACTGACTGTATTAGCAACGGCCAGCAGTTCTAAACGATGCTGTTGCAAAGTAAAGGCTTTCAGAAAATATGGTTAATCAGATAGCCACATTGAAAACTAAAATGTCAGAAATTAGTTTCTAAAGATGCTGTGATGCTGGTTCGGTGGTTCCGGGAAGGTATCTTTTCAAATTGATAACAGCTTCAGTTAAAATAAGGTAAATTGGCCACTGTAAGGAAATTCAAACACTTTTGATCTTTGTCAGTTATTGTAAATCTGCAGCACGCTCAACATGGGCACCAGACAGGAAAATGTAAGCAAAATACATGAAATGTCATTTTCTGTTTTCTCCGATTGTTTCAGGGCCTTCAAAATGGATATTAATTTAAATACGATAACACAGGTTGATCTGTTCGGATTCTGTAGCTTAAACTTTTTTTAAGTCGCAGAGCGTTATAGGAAACAAAATCTTATCGGCCGAATTTAACCGAGCAGCTGTTTGCTCTTCAAAAGTGCTACCTGACTTATTGACGTATTATGTACGACGTATTTTATTTGCCCCTCCAAAAACAAAAGGAATTAATTTTCCTATGTTACAAAGGTTAGGGTTTGAGATGACATGCAGGCAAACATTTTCCCACGATTGAACGTGAATTTGTGAGGCGGTTTTTATTTTCCGAACTGGTATTCTAGAGAAATAACTGGTTGGATGCCCCTGCCTGACTCAAGGTCCAGCGTGTGTTTTGTGCACATCTTTTGAGAGACCAAGGCCGCAGACAGAATAAAATTCTTCAGGATGTTTCTTTCCTTTGATCGGGGTCAGGTGTAAACACCTGTAAGTCGTGAAAACTTAAAGCAAGAGTAGACTTACTTTCGACATTTCTATGCATATATTTTCGTCAAGACAAGCTGAAGCAACTAAACGGGTCCATTTTTTGCACGCGCTGCTTCTTTTAGGCAAAAGGTTGGCATATTTCATCATTTTGGAACTGGAATGAAATCGTATTGTTCAGTTGGCCTTGTCGAGACTAAAATAGCAATCGATCTATTGTCATTTTGACGCTAGTGATAAATAGCATTCAAAGTTTAGTGCTTCGATTCAGTGGGTTGCCTAATTATTTTTCGGATGCAACGTGTATGCCTGGGGGGGGGGGGGCTCCTCTATTAAGAAAAGGAAAGAAAATATTTTACAAGGTATCCTTAAGAGGGGCCAGCATCTCGTTTTGTGGGCAAAGTTATGACTCCAGTAGTATTTTTCCCGGATTCTACCTTAGAAGGGGCAGCTCTGATATTTCAACGTTGCTCACAGTAAACAGGGTAAAGAAGGCATATAGCACAGAGAATAATAACTTTTATGTCCTCAAAATGACCCGCCTATGAACAGATTTGGGAGGTACAGTCATTGTCTTAAGCCGCAGTTTCAGTCAGACCTTGTTTAAATAACCGGCCCATAAAGGTTAAGATTCCTGTATCGTCAGTTTAATTCATGAGCGACAGAGCCGAGTAGAGTATTTGGAGATCCTGTTGTGCACCGTTGATGTGCACAGTTTAACCCAAGTTTACATGTTTGTCTGATTAAAATCTCGCGTAATTGATTTAATAATAATAATAATAATAATAAATAAACATATTTATGCAGGATGACCATTTCAGTTATAAAAACTGCTATCAACATGGGTCCTGCGTTAAAAATAAATAAATGAATAGTTAATAAAATAAAATATTAAAAACAGTTAAAAAGCTATATAAGAAATCTAAGAACAGACATATAAAAAGCGATAAAAAGACTAAAACTAGGTTCATATACAATTATTAAAAATATCGGCCCCTTTATAAAAAAACGATTTGGTCGATTTCTCAGTACTTAGAAGAGATTTTTCCAAGATAATACAGCGGATATTTTTAGCTAGAGGGTTAAATTAGTTTTACAATTTACAATTAACCATGCTCAGACAAAAGGACACGTCTCCTGAAAATAAAACAAAGTTAGATGCAAGCCCCAAATATATTATGTAATATCCCAATATTATTTGCAATATCTTCAGATTCACGAATAAATTTTGCGGTTCTCCCGAAACAGATATTCTTAGAGTTGGCACCCCCGTAAAACGCATGATTTAGATGCGTGCGGGTACACAGTGGAATCCCGATTTTTCGAATACTCGGTTATTCGAAACTCCCGATTCTTCGAACCAAAAGTCGTTTCCCTTGGATTTGCTTCAGTCAAACACTGGATATTTTTTGAATGTTTTCTTTTCAATGTTGTTTTTAGCGAGAACAAAGAACGGGCTCATGTTTAGTGACAACAATCTCAACAGCAGCTGGTACGAAATTAGCTTAAATCTGTGTACATTGTTAATGCAACAAGCGCTTCGTTCACTTACTTGAGGGTGCTTTCGAGCTGTTCTTCGCTGACAGTATTTTGAAACTTCTCGTGATGCTTCATAATCTCTTCATGACGCTTTTGAAAGTCGGCTTTCCTATCATCATGTTTTTTGCCTTCTTTTTTGTCATCACTCGACTTGGATTTGATCGCCACATAACCGATCAAAAATCCAATAAAGAAGGCAACGATGATTGCAATTATCACTGCAATACAGAGGATCATTCGCTGCTTTCTTTCCTTCCTTGCAGTCAGCCCCATCATAACGAAAATTAGACGCTCAAATTCAGCAAAGCCGGTGTTTGGAGCTTACAGTCCGAGCAAGCCACCGCCTAGCCGATTGTAGGGGTAAACGGCTATGTGATTGAAGCCTGATCTAATTATAAAGGACAGTATGTCACAAATGCCTCCCTTCACTGCACAGATATTGTCATGCAAATATTGTTAAGCAATTTGAGAACAATTTTGCTCCACATCTAGACGCTATACCGGGAGTCAGTATTGAAAAAAAATCTATACCGTCTGAGCAATATTAGAGCGTCTGGTGGTTGTAAATAAATAGGACATAAGACAACTTATGCATCCAGACAATGGATATCTCCGTTTTAGTACGCGCGAGCTCGTGCAAATCCATATGAAGTACAAAATCTAAGGACGCATTATTCCTTTTGTGCCTGAGTTTATACTGGTCGCACTTTACAAATTGTTTAATATTTATCTCCTGTCAAAACTGATGCTTGACGAGTGTGAACTTTCGTCTAACTCTGCAAACTATAAAGAAACTTCAACTAGACAGCGAATTATCGCACGTCCTTGGGGAGCTTTGGTGAGCTCAGGATTTCACAGCAAGAAGTAATTCAAGAAGCGAAGTTCTGTCAATCTACTAATGATCTTGCGGCTAGTTCGGTTCCACGGGTGGTATAATAAATTGACATTCTACTGTAACGTGTTAATTTACACATCAAGCATATGCCTGTGCAATCACTGTCGTAAATACATTTCGCCAACTATGTTCTTCGGTCAGTAACAAAACGACGAGGGGTGTCAACTCTAACACTTGCTGTTTGAACAGCACTACACAGTAATGAGGGTCGTCCCGAAAATCTGGAAAAACCTCCCGATTTTGTTATGAAGATCCCACAAAAATAACAAACGATATCAAAAATTATAGTTGGAAAAAGAGACGGAGAAGGCGACAAAAGGGAGCTCTGTCTCTCCTCAATATCAACCCGCTTTATCTTTTCGTCCGCTTCCACATTTCGCCGATCTTAGGGCCCGTTTAAACATGCGATTTTTTGTGCAATTTTTGTCGCACATTTCAGTGCAATTTTTGTCGCGCTCAAGCTCGCGATAAAAATTGCAAGTGAGTGTAAACTAGCGGCGATTTGTGTGCGATTTGTCGCCGCGATATCGCAGAGGTTTCGATTGATGCAACTTGGCGGCAGTTTGGGGGAAATTGCAGCAAATATTGCACTGGAATCGCAGCGAAATCGCTGCTAGTTTACACTTGCGACAAAAGTTGCCGGCATTGGAGAGCGCGACAAAATTGCACCAAAAATCGCATGTGTAAACGGGCCTTTACGCAGCTTGCATTTCCTATGTCTCTTCTGGTCGCTTACTCTTAGAGGTAAGCAGAGGTGACAGCTGAAATTTAGGCCACGTTCCTACTAGAATAGACTGTGGGAAGCTTAAAGAGGAGAGCCAATTGCATCGTGTTTACTGACTGTATTAGCAACGACCAGCAGTTCTAAACGATGCTGTTGCAAAGTAAAGGCTTTCAGAAAATATGGTTAATCAGATAGCCACATTGAAAACTAAAATGTCAGGAATTAGTTTCTAAAGATGCTGTGATGCTGGTTCGGTGGTTCCGGGAAGGTATCTTTTCAAATTGATAACAGCTTCAGTTAAAATAAGGTAAATTGGCCACTGTAAGGAAATTCAAACACTTTTGATCTTTGTCAGTTATTGTAAATCTGCAGCACGCTCAACATGGGCACCAGACAGGAAAATGTAAGCAAAATACATGAAATGTCATTTTCTGTTTTCTCCGATTGTTTCAGGGCCTTCAAAATGGATATTAATTTAAATACGATAACACAGGTTGATCTGTTCGGATTCTGTAGCTTAAACTTTTTTAAAGTCGCAGAGCGTTATAGGAAACAAAATTTTATCGGCCGAATTTAACCGAGCAGCTGTTTGCTCTTCAAAAGTGCTACCTGACTTATTGACGTATTATGTACGACGTATTTTATTTGCCCCTCCAAAAACAAAAGGAATTAATTTTCCTATGTTACAAAGGTTAGGGTTTGAGATGACATGCAGGCAAACATTTTCCCACGATTGAACGCGAATTTGTGAGGCGGTTTTTATTTTCCGAACTGGTATTCTAGAGAAATAACTGGTTGGATGCCCCTGCCTGACTCAAGGTCCAGCGTGTGTTTTGTGCACATCTTTTGAGAGACCAAGGCCGCAGACGGAATAAAATTCTTCAGGATGTTTCTTTCCTTTGATCGGGGTCAGGTCAGCCCTGTAAGTCGTGAAAACTTAAAGCAAGAGTAGACTTACTTTCGACATTTCTATGCATATATTTTCGTCAAGACAAGCTGAAGCAACTAAACGGGTCCATTTTTTGCACGCGCTGCTTCTTTTAGACAAAAGGTTGGCATATTTCATCATTTTGGAACTGGAATGAAATCGTATTTTTCAGTTGGCCTTGTCGAGACTAAAATAGCAATCGATCTATTGTCATTTTGACGCTAGTGATAAATAGCATTCAAAGTTTAGTGCTTCGATTCAGTGGGTTGCCTAATTATTTTTCGGATGCAACGTATATGCATGGGGGGGGGGGGGGGCTCCTCTATTAAGAAAAGGAAAGAAAACATTTTACAAGGTATCCTTAAGAGGGGCCAGCATCTCGTTTTGTGGGCAAAGTTATGACTCCAGTAGTATTTTTCCCGGATTCTACCTTAGAAGGGGCGAAAATAATTCTGGCTATTTCAGATTGTTAGTGCCTCAGTGATTACCTAATAAGAAAAGTGTTCACAAAGAAAAGCCGAGTTCTAGGAGGTATCTCTGTATTGTCTTTGGCAGACAGCTAGGCGACAGCATTTAAATTATCCCTCAAGGGTAGATTGAAACTATTGTTTAATATTTTTCACTACTTAAACTTTAAAAATAGCCGGCCCCGATCTAAACCAATTTCAGAGTGGCCAGCTCTGATATTTCAACGTTGCTCACAGTAAACAGGGTAAAGAAGGCATATAGCACAGAGAATAATAACTTTTATGTCCTCAAAATGACCCGCCTATGAACAGATTTGGGAGGTACAGTCATTGTCTTAAGCCGCAGTTTCAGTCAGACCTTGTTTAAATAACCGGCCCATAAAGGTTAAGATTCCTGTATCGTCAGATTAATTCATGAGCGACAGAGCCGAGTAGAGTATTTGGAGATCCTGTTGTGCACCGTTGATGTGCACAGTTTAACCCAAGTTTACATGTTTGTCTGATTAAAATCTCGCGTAATTGATTTCTCAGTACTTAGAAGAGATTTTTCCAAGATAATACAGCGGATATTTTTAGCTAGAGGGTTAAATTAGTTTTACAATTTACAATTAACCATGCTCAGACAAAAGGACACGTCTCCTGAAAATAAAACAAAGTTAGATGCAAGCCCCAAATATATTATGTAATATCCCAATATTATTTGCAATATCTTCAGATTCACGAATAAATTTTGCGGTTCTCCCGAAACAGATATTCTTAGAGTTGGCACCCCCGTAAAACGCATGATTTAGATGCGTGCGGGTACACAGTGGAATCCCGATTTTTCGAATACTCGGTTATTCGAAACTTCCGATTCTTCGAACCAAAAGTCGTTTCCCTTGGATTTGCTTCAGTCAAACACTGTAATTTTACCCCCGATTTTTCGAATGCTCGATTTTTCGAAACTCCCGATATTTCGAACTAATTCTTTCTTCCGTTCAAAAATTTACATTCGATTTCTCGAACTCTGAAAGCTCAGGAACCAACAGAAACCGGTTTTAGCCATATACACACCTGAATGCAATTAACAAATTCCGGAGAAGGTGTTTTCGTGCGTTTTTTTTAAATTACAAAGCAAGTGACAACTCTGTCATTGAAGTCATAAGAAACTACAACACCGTTGTTGCACAATCGAGGGTCTTGAATTACTGTACATGATCAGAGTTCCTTTGTTTACTTGCATTTTTCAAGCTCTTGCCGTAGCATATTAATATTTTGCAGTTCCTTTAAACCGTGGAGTACAGGGTACTTTTTTCTTATACAGTAAGGGGAAGGAAATGCAGTCAAGAGTCCGCGCAAAATTACAGACACATGTATCAGTACAGTACTGGTTTTTGTTCTGCCGAAATTGGCTTAAATCCTTAAATTTTCGTTTTGTTTTAAATGTACGTTTGTTGGTAAATAAAGATGGTTCACACATTAACAAGAGTGATATACCGTTGTTGTCTGCCTTCTTGGATCTTATAAAACAATTCCACGGTAAAACAGGTGTGATTTGATGCCACCTTCGATTTTTCGAACTCCCGAGTTTTCGAACCAATTTCCATTTCCCTTGGAGGTTCGAAAAATCGGAATTCCACTGTATTTTGAAACCAAAACTTGTCCGTTTTGATTGACGGTCTACATAACGAACGACAAAATCTATGCCTTGATGTACGCATTATTTATAGTTTGAAATGACTATACATTGGGAAACAGAGTACTATGTTTAGTACGGGGATAAGTCAAATAGAACCTGGCATACATTTCTGTTTGTGACAAGGTATTATTTTGCGATGCATTTCAACTTTCATGTGAAATTGAAATTTGGCCTTTTTTCCTGGGGTACACCGAACACTAATAATGTACTCGTAAACCGGGCTCCCCAATCAGTTTGACCTGAGTTTGATCTGTTTGATGACGTTCTCTCATCAATTATCCCTCCGGGCCACAATCAATTGTCTACCATGTACCACACTTCAATGTACAACATATACAAAGCTTTCACACAGGGAGAGACTCAATTCGTAGATCTGATTGGTGTTGAAGACTAATAAGTTAAAAGGCTACATAATCATTAATGTTCTACTTGAGCGGAAATAACAATCTACAGAGGACAATGAGTTTACTGTGTCACTGTCACTGGTAAGCTCGATAAAATAGAGCTATGGCGTCGATCGCGCGTCGTCTGAGTATCCTTGGTAGCTTTCCGCATGTTTCCAGAGTTACTGGCTATAATCGGGACCCAGGAAAGCACTGGTATGTAGTCACTAAACTTGCGTACGGCTTAAGGCTTAAGATGAATTTGCTAAGAGCGACATTTTCACCACTTTCCTGACGAAATACACTTTAGCATCAATACATCGGAAGCCCGCCAAGCGAGGTGGTGACTTCAACAGACAACCAAGCCATAGTTTTGTTGTGTCGTCGTTTGAACTTTATGCCAGATTGCCTCGGCAGCGAGAGTGTGCGAAAGACGGGTTGGCTCTCTCCTCAAAATTTGGCCCTGTTGTGGAAGCGGTAAAAGGAACTGCTTTGGACTGTGACTCACCGTGTAGTTTTGGCGGGAAAAACTTCGAGTTGAATCACAGCACCCTTTTAGGAAGCATATACACATAGATAAAAGTAATTTGCCTTCGCATTAATCTGCTCTGTGCTCTTTTAGGAAGCATATACACATAGATAAAGGTAATTTTGCCTTCGCATTAATCTGCTCTGTGCCCTTTTAGGTAGCACATACCCAAGGACACAAGTAATTTTGCCTTCGCATTAATCTGCTCTGTACCCTTTTAGGTAGCACATACCCAAGGGTTCAGTTAATTTTTACTTCGCATTAATCTGCTCTGTGCCCTTTTAGGTAGCACATACCCAAGGACACAAGTAATTTTGCCTTCGCATTAATCTGCTCTGTGCCCTTTTAGGTAGCACATACCCAAGGACACAAGTAATTTTGCCTTCGCATTAATCTGCTCTGTGCCCTTTTAGGTAGCACATACCCAAGGACACAAGTAATTTTGCCTTCGCGTTAATCTGCTCTGTGCCCTTTTAGGTAGCACATACCCAAGGGTCAGTTAATTTACCTTCGCATTAATCTGCTCTGTGCCCTTTTAGGTAGCACATACCCAAGGACACAAGTGAATTTGCCTTTGCGTTAATCCGCTGTGCCTTTTTAGGTAGCACATACCCAAGGGTACGGATAATTTTGCCTTTGCGTTGATCTGCTCTGTGCCCCTTTAGGTAGCACATACCCAAGGATACGGTTAATTTTGCCTTTGTGCTAATCTGCTCTGTGCTCTTTTACAAGGCATATACCCAAGGGTACGGCTGAAATTAATCTGCTCTGTACGGCTAATTTTGCTTTCGCAGCATATAAATACGCAAGGGAATCAATCGCGCGCGCGTCACGATTCTACGCAGCGGGCGATTTTCGCGCTGGCTCGCGTTCTTTTTAAATTGGTCGACTGTCCCTAAGGGACCGTTCATTTTTTATGAGGTAGGGGGGAATGGTGGGATTTGAGGGGGCCATGCAAAAAAATATGGCTTCAAAGGGGAGTCAGCCAAAAAAATAGGTTGTGTAAGGGAGGGCTCACCAAAAACATGGCCTTTAAGTTTAGTAGTGACAGCGTCTGTAATAATGCTAACAACAGTGCCAGAAGGCCAAAAATAGCGTTTCTAAGGTTCTGAAAATTCAAATTTTCCCGGGGGAGAATGCCCCGTACCCCCCCTATTTTACTATTCACCTAACGGCAACTCTACCTCACCAACTGTTTCATTGCAAAATGCAGCCAGGGGAAATTTGAATTTCTTTTTTGGCCTCGGCTGGTCTGATTCTTAAACAACTCAGTGATAACAGTGTCCAAAATAATGCTTTAAACCGGCATGAATTTTTTGTTTATATACTTCAGAATGCAGCAAATTGCATTAGAGCATCTCTAGATTTTCAAACTTTTCCAGGGGAAGATACCCCTGGAACCCCTACCAGAAAATTACTTTTAGTGCTTGTCAATAAAGACATTTACTCCTGTAGGACTTGAGTGTTAAAATTGAATGTTTAATTTAAGCTTGATAAGTTTTAGATTTTTTTTAACACTTTGTCTTTTGTCTTTTTTTTTTGGGGGGGGAGGGGGGTCATCTCAAATATTTAGGACTACAAGGGGGGGCCAGGTAAAAAATATCTAATGTTGAGGGAGGGTCATTATATTTTGCACTGGTACTACTCATCAAATCCCACCAGCTCCCCCCCCCCCCCCCACCTCATAACAAATGAACGGTCCCTAAGTGAAAACAGAGATTGCTCGTAATGTGTACATGAGCCGAACCTAATCAGAATCAACAAGCAACCCCTTTTTTATCGGAGACGCTAGAATGTAAATAATAGTTAACGTTACGGCAGAGGTTAGGTTACGCAAAGGTGTTATGGAAGACTTTCATTCTTCCTCTGACGTTACGGTTAAGG
The DNA here is from genome assembly GCA_964030785.1 of Siderastrea siderea. NCBI lineage: Eukaryota > Metazoa > Cnidaria > Anthozoa > Scleractinia > Rhizangiidae > Siderastrea > Siderastrea siderea. The sequence goes on from OZ034976.1 coordinate 10,187,089, forward strand.
CGCCGTCTTGATAACTCCGCTCTTGCGGAAACTTTGTTTTATAAAGGGTCACCCGGCGTGAAATATAAACCCAGGTGATGTACACATCTCACCCAACGCGCGCCGGCTTGAATCAGTATTAACATCTCGGAATCATTCACGCTGTTGGTCCAGGGAAATTTACACAGAACAAATCGAGAACCACGTAAAGCAGCGGAAATACTCAGTGCCCAGGTTAATGCTACTTTGATGTATGCCCAGGATCCAGAGAAGCGATGCCCCGATGGCCTTCGATGTCCAGTCACGTCAACAAGGTCGAATAAACAGTAGTAGAGATTGCGGTGAAATTTATCTCGCAAGCAGGCTTCCTCTTTGGTTTATGTCTTATGCAAGCGACAAAAGCCGGGGTACTTGTCCCGCCTGTGCCCTCGAAGTAACTACTCTCTGTTTGTTTGTTTTTTTAGTAGAAATCAGTTTAGTTACTTGATAAAAAATAAGCTGCAATCATGTTAATATTTCACTGCGATCTTGTTTTCATTAGTCATACAAAGGGACAGACAAAAGAACGAAACCAAGCCAAGAAATGTCTTGCGAACACTTGATCCACGCTGGCTTTCACGTTGTAGGGCAAACTGAAGTGCTTGGCAAAGGATGTTAAAAGCGAACAAATTTCTCGATCTTATGCGAAAAATTACGCGTGACCTGCGGCCAGACTCTATTTCCGTTAGGTTAAACGGGCCCGCGGTAACCGCAGAGCAAGAAAAGTTTTTAGCGGACGACCAAATAAGAGGAAATATAAAGAACGCTGCTAAAATTGGGCCCGATAGAAGATTATATTGCGCGCTTTATTTTCCTTTTTTTTTCTCTTCTCTGTTTGTCAACAGTAATTATCTGTCAACATCGTCATATTTTGCAGTAAGAGGCTAACACCTCGTTTCATTCTTATGAATCCTTAAGGTGACAAATCATGGCGTTAAGTTACTGTTAATATTAACTGAGGGGGGATTCAATCCCCCTTCAGCTAATTTGCATAACAAATCCTGAAGCGATCAAAGCCCGTCATGGAGTATATTTTGACGTGCAGATAATACTTTGTTCTGGTCGATTGGTCACGTATCAATGTTGAAAAACTCACCTCACAGTAAACGAGTACACTAAAAAGAGATAACAAAACGATTCGAGAATAAATTGTAAAATACAAGAGCACTTATCGACGACCTAACAGACTTATTTCATTTACATGAAAGACCGAATTTGTGAGCCAAACCCGAAGGTTGCAGTTTCTTGCCGGCCACCCTCAAGCCTTTGGCGGCATCGCTCCACGGAAAAGTTCCAATCGCGACCAAAAATGGCTTCTACCACATCACAAGGCGAAACGTCACGCAGAATATATGTTATATATTTCTTTGTACTTCACAGGTGAGCAAAATTGGCCGAACATTGCGCGATGGAACCGGATTACTTTGGATCTTTCTTACAGTCGCGATGGCTGAGTATTTTCGTGGTCCACGAAATTCAATTACGACCGCGTTGCATTATGGAAAGTGCCAATGGGTCTTTAAGAGGGCACGATTTATGTCACAAAAAACCTTATGTAAGTCGCCTTGAATCTTCCTGTAGCTCATTGTCATCGTCTTTCAGACTCTGTTTGTTTATTTGAGTTTGGTACGGGTTCCTGAGTTAAGAGTAACTCGGGGTAGCGGTTTTCTTGGGGGTGGGGAGGTTTATTCAGGGAGGAGGTGTAAGAAAGGGTGTGGTTTGCAGAAACCTCGGGCTGTTTGGTCAGCGGTCTAGTTATAAGTGCAACTCGTCACTTGTCAGATTAATGTCGGATTGAAACTAATTTTCATTCTTCATTACTCACACGCGTTTGACGAGGGCTAACTTTAAATTTATAACTTTCAATTCCGTGCACTGATAGGGTATTCCCGGCCCCCGAATCAGTGAGCTACAGGAAGAATCAGGTGTTAAGGAGTTCAAGCAAATCACAATCTTTCCTGTCTACATCGGTCGCTAGAGAAAGACTTGGTTAACAGATTGGTGGCTCTCTACGTACATATAGGAATGAATTACTTTCGATTTGATGAGAGCTGCACAGTATGCAAGTGCTTCACTGCAGACCCTGTTATGCAAGTTGGGTCGGTGTTGTTTTCCTTGACATGGCCTCACGGATAGATCACAATTTTTAGAAAGATCTTTAGCGACTAGCTTGTGAATTTGGCCTGCCTAAAACAAAGCAGGTTTGTACGACTGCAGTTTTATAGCCCAGGGCATATTTTCAAAGTTACGTCTAACAGCTTTCAAATGACGTTTAACCTTTGACATTTAACCCTGGCTTAAATGTTACCTTCCATTGATGTCTCAATCGCTGTTGTGAGTTGCAGGCACCTTTAATGCTTAAGACATTTTTAATTTGTCCGCTAGATTTGCAGCTGGGGCGGTGAAGAATACAGTCTTATTCGATCAGTGGAGTGGGTGGAACAACATGAGAAGCTACTTTCGGAAAGAGCTGTTATCTACCTTAACGCAGATTCCGCGGTGGGAGGCAACTTTGTCATGAATATGCATTCCACCCCTCTTGTTAAGGACACCCTACGGGAATTCAGCAAGACTGTGAAAGATCCTAGTGCGCATGACGATAAAGAATCTATTTATGACATCGCAGCTGAAAGAAATCCGTCTAAGCCCAAGACAGATCCTCCTATTCCAGCTGTGGGGAACTTGGGATCTGGAAGTGATTTTGCTCCATTTTACCAGTATGTTGGTGTCCCTGCGGCAGATTTCCATTACCTTGGCTACAACAACACACCTGTTATTTATCCCGTGTACCACACGCAACACGACACGTTTGCTTGGCTCACAAAATTCATTGATCCGGAGTTTAAGTATTTTAAGGCTGCCACACAACTTTTTGGAGGGTTACTTCTCATGTTTGCCGACGCTCCGCTGTTGAAGATGAGTGTGATGCTGTACGCAGATGCTCTGAACAAGTCCTTGTACACTCTGAAAGCACAGTACAGTGACGAGCTAAAGAACCACAGCGTTACACTTGGCCTCCTAGAAGACGCTGTCAAGAAGTTTCACGGAGCTGCAGAGAATTTCACCAAGGCTAAGTAAGTGCAAGTTATTCCAGGGTAAAAATAAAATAAAAACAGATTTCATTTGGAAAAGCATTGAAAACAGGTAGCGTTATAGGAAGAAACTTCTGGATAACTTTCAGTCAATTGAATGGCTTCAGTTAACGATTTTACTCACAGAATGAAAAGCTATAACCATCTTATGCAGTCAGTGTAATAAACAGACCTACAGGAAAGTACCGCTCAATAGCTTTTAATTATGTTTGAATTGCGACATTTTGAGTTTTTCCACAGACAATTAAAGTTATGTTCTACAAGGAGGTTCTAACTTTTGAGTCCGTGGAAGAAACTTTAAAGTGTGAGCATTCAAACTCAAAGCCGCCTGTGTAATCCTTTCTTCTGGTGCGCCTGTGTAATCCTTTCTTCTTGGAGGCTCCGCCTTGAAGCTCAAACTGTTACCCTTTAAAATACTAATTTTTTATCGCAATGGCACCCCTTTTATATACCTAGAGTAAGACTTGCAAGGATAGGTCAAAACAACAGAATAAATATATCCATTGGTCGCCACTTATTTCCAGTTGTCCTGGTTCAGTTGCTCAAATCTTCCAAGCGTTCGTGGTTTTCGCATTATTTCTGCCAAAATTTGGCATCCCTATATGAACATTTAGCTTAAGTTGCCACTTTCGTGCGGACGCAGTGCGAAACTATGCCTCCGCATCTTTGACATCGTCTTTCAGACTCTGTTTCATTGAGTTTGTTACAGGTTCCTGAGTCAAGAGTAAAACAGGGCAGCGGTTTTCTTGGGGATGGGGAGGTTTATTCGGGGGAAGGTGTTAGGAAGGGTGTGGTTTGCAGAAACCTCGGGCTGTTTGGTCAGCGGTCTAGTGTCTAGGCAACCAAACCACTGATCAAAGAATTCTTGGAAAGATGGACGCTTTTGTTTCTCTTGATTCTGAAAATGCTGACACAATCTGCTGGCACAAGCTAAGGAGCTTACGTACTTTGAGTACCTGAGTACGATATTACGTTCGCACTCTTTGCTTCATGGGTACTATAAATGTTAATAATAAATAAATGAAATAAAGGTCTTCTTAGTTTTTTTGTTTGTTTGTTTGTTTGTTTGTTCGGTGTTCTGTTTCTATTTCCGATTTATTGTGCGTACTTCACTTGTGCACAAGGAAATGCATTCTGTTTATAAACAGCTAAGACCCAGATGAACATGTCAGTTTTTCTGTTTGATTTTAAAACTGGTCGTCAATTGCCCGTCAAGATTGCGTGGTGTTTGTTTTATTATACGAGTGTATCCTCCTAAGTTCTGATTATGACACGTTTCGCTTGTTGTGCGGACGCAGTACGGACCTATGCGTCCGCATATTGTCATCGCCTTTCAGAACCTGTTTGTTTATTTGAGTTTGGTACGGGTTCCTGAGTCAAGAGTAACTCGGGGCAGCGGTTTTCTTAGGGGTGGGGAAGTTTATTCAGGGGGGAGGTGTAAGAAAGGGTGTAGTTTGCAGAAACCTCGGGCTGTTTGGTCAGCGGTCTAGTGTCTGGCAACCAAACCGCTGGTCTAAGAATTCTTGAAAGCTGGGGGGACGGTTCCGTTTCTCTCTTTTCCTGAAAATGCTGACGCGATCTACTGAAACAAACTAACGACACGTAGTGTGATGCTGCATTCGCCTGTTTCTGCTTAATTTCCGAAAGCACCAAACAATTCACCAACCAAGATGACACAAAAGTAGCGTTGATTTTTGGTAAGAGCAATAAACTCATTTACTTTTTCATATCGGAAAATTAGGAAATTGAACATAACGCGAACATAAATGTCAAGATTGGCATAATGCCATTTTGTCGTGATGATTCGTGCTCTTCGTGAGGGACTTTGGTTTTCCGCTTACGTTCAGTTAATCTGACAAAAGTTAATTAAGAACGTACTCTAACCATTAATGAAGAAACAAAGATATCGGAGGGTGTAAACTGCATGTTGCAGGTTGCAGGTTGGAGGTGCAGGTTTCAGGTTGCAGGTTGCAGGTTGCAGGTTGCAGGTTGCAGGTGCGGGTTGCAGGTGCAGGTTGCAGGTTGCAGGTTGCAGGTGCAGGTTGCAGGTTGCAGGTGGCAGGTTGCAGGTTGCAGGTTGCAGGTTGCAGGTTGCAGGTTGCAGGTTGCAGGTTGCAGGTGCAGGTTGCAGATTGCAGGTTGCAGGTTGCAGGTTGTAGGTAGCGGGTTGCAAGTTGCGGGTTGCAGGTTAATTACAAAGTAAAAAGCAGTTAATTAAAGGATAACAAAATTAAAGGAGTAAGAATGGCTTCAATTATTGTGTAAAAATTGTCCTTTTTATATGAAAAGGCATGCCATAAAAAAGTCTCCCAAGTAGCTTAGTTAGGACGAAGGAATATCAAGCGTTGAACAAGAGAGACTTGGCAAAGACAGAGGTGTCATGCCGATGGGGTCACACAGTTTTACCAGGTTTTGTTCAGCAGGTTTAATTTTGCATGTTTGTAGGTTCGAGAGCAGCATTTTTGTTGTATATCATCACCAATCCGAACCAAATAAAACCCATGATTAACACGTGAAAAGCCGATAACATCGTCAAAAGCAACGAGTTTCAAGAATTTTATTTTTTCACGAGTGTTTCTGTGTTCTGCTTTAATAAGCATAAATTTGTGGCGGATAAAAAGTGAAAGTGCTAATACTTTCACACGGTTGTGGTTAAAAATGTACACGTTGCGCTTGTATAAAAGCGAATGAAATGCCTCAGAAAAAAAAAACCACTCAGATGTTTTCGGAACCAGTGTCGAAGTATCAATGGCAATCGAAAACTAGCTTGACGGGCTGCAAAATTGCCAAACGAGGAAAGAATTTGGCCCCAAATTTGGCCTCAAGCTCTACTTTACAATAGTGTTTGAATAACATTCTGAAAAGAAACATTTCAAAGTTCAAGGTTGTAATGTTCCTATAGTTTACTAAGCAAGAATGTGCGAATACACAATAATGTGCAGCATGTTTGATTACTTGCACTTTGCACAACATATCGAATTGAAATTAAGTTGAAATGTTAATTTCAGTTCTGCAAGGTGACTGGTTTTTGGCTGGTTAATATAACTGGATTTTGTTTGCATTTATGATGCAAGCTTACTGGTAATTTCAATAAGTTCACATTATACATTAGCAGTTAAATTAATGCCCGATCCTGTAATCTTTACAATCCTGTGATCGAGTCATTCTATTGTTATTATTAAAACCGCCTGTCTTAATACTTGTATGTATTACACCAATTGAAAATGTAATGGTAATTGCTGAACTGAAGATGACAGGAGTTTGTCGAAACATGTTTTCGAAACTTACAACTATCGTGATTTTTCCTAAAATTGTCAACTCCACGGACTTAAAAATCTCAGCATCTTCGGGAAATTTAAAGTGGGTGGCGGTTGATCTCCATTATGGCCTCGATGGATCATCGTCAATAGTTAACAATTAAACCGCACCTTTCACCTAATATTTCCATTCCCAATTGGGAGTGTGGCGTATCTGCGAGAACACATTGAAACGGTTCCGCAAACTTACATACCAAGAGTCTAGTCCAGTTCAAGTTTCTCATTACCAAGGTTTCTTTACAAATTCACAATTCTGATTTTCTTGAAGAAATTTAAGTAGAAACGTACCATATAAAGATCATACATCTTCTGTTTGAAAAAATATAATCGCAACCTGCAACCTGCAACCTGCACCTGCAACCTGCAACCTGCAACCTGCACCTGCAACCTGCAACCTGCAGTTTACACCCTCCGCAAAGATATGCTGTTCGGGAGCTCAACATTTTAACTAGCGACGAAAAAGCAAAAATGAATTACCTACACTGCCTACAGCACGTTCTCGTGAATAAAATCACGCAATCATTTTGACAGTGTCACCTTTCAGTACTTATGTGACTCTAGCCAACAGTCACACAAAGCATTAACTTAGTGCAGTGGTTTCCTTTCCGTTTAGTGTGGTCAGAATTTATTTCATTTCAAATTTGCTACCTTAATTTTTTACATGGGTCACTCATTTCGAACTTAATCTTTTATTAGGTAATACTTTTTTAAACTAATGTAAATTATTTTAAAAGCGAGTTTCACTTTCCATTGCTCGATCACTGAGTCGAATCATGATAAGCAAATCGCGTTTTAAAAACACTCATGTGCACATTGCGGTAACAGTCGGCTAAACACTGATTCAAAACATTTATTTATCAGTTTCCGACGTCCGCACATGCCCGCAATGCGCGGGCAGTTTATTAACCGGCCGTCGCCATGGCGACCACCGGTTTATAAAATGGACACGGTTTTTGGTGAAAGCAAGTTGGCTTAACATACGAAGAAAGTGCTGTAAAGCTTGTGGTACGGGTACTCAAGAGCGGTACTGTCTTATACAAGACGCATGCGCATGTTAGTCTTCTGAATGTTACCTTCCTATGTTTTTGTCTTTTAATTTACAGTATTTAAGATATGAACGGCGAAGGGTTGTTTAAGTTTGGGGTTTTTTGTACAGTACAGCCCAAAAATAATGCACGCGCAAGAACTTCTTTTTGCGTCCGCAAGCCGAGAACTTCTTGCGGCTACTTGCAGGATGCCTGCACTTGAATACTGCAAGCCGCAAGAACGTCTTTGCGTTTAGAAGTTAAAACCGCAAGAACTTCTTTGTGGTAAGATATCTGGACCGCAAGTAAGCGCAAGAACGTCTTTGCCCTAACATCTTAAAAACCCGGAACCCGGAGAAGGTAAAAAAGAGACCACTTTATAGCGCAAGGCACGTTCGAAATTGGCTGCCTTTGTAACTTGCAATCAGTTGTTTATTTGGTCCCTTGAAAGTTTTTTTCTTCGGTTTTGAATTTTTTATCCGATAAAGAGTTCACTAGGTTCTGAATTTGACACTGGTCGCCTTCTATGTTATTTTTTAACGGCTAGGGAGAAACGAGACTCAAACGAAGCACGCGTGTTATTGTTTATGTGTCCCGGAGTCCCAGACATGCGGTACGCTTAGCGGCGCGAAAGGTTTCGCTCGATTTATTTCACTTAAATGAGGAACAATGGCAAAGCACAGTCCATCAGTCACATTATTAAAGAACCGACATTCACCTGTTCAGTGTTGCTGTACTTCCACCAACATATTAAACTCGGACAAATACTTTTAATTAGTTGCGCTCACACGTGTGAGAAATGAACATGGTCACTCAGATGAGAAGAAATAATACCCGAAGTCTTAATTGGAAAAACACATTATGTTTGTAAAAATAGTTCCACTCATTACGCTGAAGTCGATATCACATTTTAAATCTTCGAAGTAAACCAAAAAAGTCTGAAGGAAACTAAAACTCCGCGATCTGAAAGAAATTCGGCACGTCAATTCTAACCTGAGTAAACACAAATCTGCCGTATGCAAATTTGGTATGATTTGCTTGAATGACATTTTGTAACGCAATGCATGAGCAGTTCTCTAAGTCGTCAAGACAGCAAGCCCCGGGCAGCAAGCTGTGTCGAAAGGCGAATGTGTAGTTGAAATCATATGTCTATGCTATTTCTTCGAGTATCCCTTTTTTGCTGGGAAATTAAACTGGTAAAGATGCAGGGATTCTTGATGACTTCACCCACGCGATGGCATGACCTCCTGCATGTGTAAGTCTGGTCTTGTCTTGCCTGTCAAAGAAGAGTTCGCGCAGTTTGCCGCAGTTATAGCTTTTGGACCTTTTTGTTTCTATTTCTTGGATGGAATGAAAAACTGAATTGACTCAGTTCTGAGTTGAACCCGTATCACTGTATCTGAGACACGCTTAAAAAAATTGTTCATGTTTTGTCATGTGCCGGAGATCATGTTTACCGGGTGTTTATCTTGCAGTCGGAAAGCTGGCGGATATTCCATTTCGTGATGTGAATTTTCTTCGATACTTCGGTTGTTAGAACATTTGCTTCCTTGATTTTTTGATTAGCCTTGTGAACTTTCGCTTGACTTGGCGAATTGTCGCGCCAACACGCCAACACGACGAAAAATCGCTCGAAAGCTCGGTGATATTTCAAAGAGAATAGAGCGCGAGATTCGCTCTCATTACTTTTGCAATATCTCACACTAACACGAGCACTACAAGTTTCTTCGGCTGGACCCTCACTACTTCTTGCGCCTTCTTGCGGCTTGCGGTAACATTAGTAACTTCTTGCGGCTAGATTTTCAACTTCTTGCGTTTCGAATGTTCTTGCGGGTAAACTGCAAAAACCTAGCACTTCCACTTCTTGCGCGGGCTTGCGTGTTCTTGCGGCGCAAGAACTTCTTGCGCCACTTCTTGCGCGTGCATTATTTTTGATAGGATTGAATGCGAAAATAGGATTGAATGCGAAATTGACTGTGTTGTCTGATCTAGTTAGTGGCTATGGTGAAATTTTTTTTAGCGCAGGAGTGTTTTTTATTGGGATTGACATTTTGAGGGGTGTAAAAATGTGGGAGTCAGAAGGATTTGTGAATGTCAGGACCATATCACGCTTCTGTGAATGTGATTTGCTTTGCGTGAGAGGCAGTTTCCCTTGGCATTTTATGGGGGGGGGGGGGTGGTTTGCGAAGTAGATTGTAAGGTTTCTGATTGGCTAACTTGTATTTCGCAGCGGACAAAAAGGACAGTTGCGTTTTGCCGGCGTGGGCTAGGAAGAGAAGGAATTGGTACTAGTATGATGATGCAATATTAGTTGATTGCACATCAGTACATGATAGTTCTTGTGAACGGAGAGAAATGAGTGTTTATTTGAGGCGAGAAGTTGATACGAAGGAATCGTCATTAATAAGGAGTTTTTTTATTAATAAGGCAGGTGTTACGAGTCTTTTTGCATTGAAAGAACGAAAATATCTGAATATTATCGACGGATTTGTGTGGTTTGCGTGTGGTGTTCGCTAAAGGCTACGAGCAGTCTCACTTTCCGTTCAGAGGTAGATAGTGAAGGAAAAGAAAAACAGGCGAGTGAGCGCGAAATCGATTGCGGCTCGACAGGCGCGTTAGCTTTCAAAGACGTGGGCGACTTTCGTCCCCGCTCGCTTGTTTACCTGGTTAGCGGGTTAGCAAACTGGATTTAAACATCACGTCATGAGATATCTTGACGTGCCCCATACTCTGACGATCTGCTCGAGCTCGTGTTTTTTGATTCTACTGCTATGTTCACTGTTTGTATTTAAGGTCTAGGCACAACAGTAAATACTTCGTCGTCCCTGTGTGAGCATTCTCAGTTGTGGACGAATTCATATCGACATTCAACGTTTGAGTGATTTTGCGTTTTTCAGCACAAATAAAGCGATAAGAAAGATAAGCTGAGTCATCAGAGTTTAAACATTCCGTCATCCAGTACCGCTATAGTCAAAATATTGTGTCACACAATCATACTTTTCCTCACGCCGGTTCGTAAAAAAAGAGGATCGCGCTAACATTTGTGAAACCTAGGGGTGGGGAGGGTCAGAATGGCCGGTTAAAATGCCCAGTGGGCTTTCTTGTTGTTGATGCGACCGTATTGGCCCGTAGTTAATAAAGTTCCAAAAACTTTGTATGGCACGTTTAATGTTCATCATTTATTGGAAAGGAGCTTAATTTCCGAAAGCACCAAATAATTCACCAGACAAGATGAAACAAAGGTAGCTTTGATTTTGGAAAGAGCAATAAACTCATTTACTAGTAGTAGTACTTTTGCTTATCGGAAAACGAAGAAATTGAACCGTTTAACGCGGACATATTGAAATGTCAAGATTGGCATAATGCCATTATGTGGCGATGATTCGTGCACTTCGTGACGGACTTCGGTTTTCCATTTACATTCAGTAATCCGACTAATGTTAATTAAGAACGTACTCTAACTATTTGTGAAGAAATAAATCTATACTGTTCGGGAGATCAACATTTTAACTAGCGAAGAAATAGCAAAAATGAATTACCTGCAACACGTTCCCGTGAATAAAATCACGCAATCATTTTGACAGATCTAACAGGCTGTCACCTTTCAGTTCTTATAACTCCAGCCAAGAGTCACACAAATCATTGACTCAGTGCAGTATAGCCTGCGTGCAGACGTCTCCTATTGCTAAGTGCAGTAGTTTTCTTTCCCTTTAGTGCGGTCAGAATTTATTTTCATTTTAAATTTGCCTCAATAATTTTTTACATGGGTAACTCATTTCCTTTTATTAGGTAATTCGTTTCTTTTTAACTAACTTGAATTGACTAAGAGGCACCCTTTTAAACTCATTTTAAAAGCGAGGTTCACTTTCCATTGCTCGATCACTCAGTCGAATTATGATAAGCAGATCGCGTTTTAAAAAACATTCATGTGCACATTTATCAGTTTCAGACGTCCGCACATGCCCGCAATGCGTGGGCCGTTTATTTTCCCTTTGCAGGGGATTTTGGTGACCCTTTTTAATATGCTAAAATAAAATAATTTTCCATACCCTTTAGTGCACTATGGGCTCAAAAAGGCACCCTGCTCGGCAGGAGTCTCTCCGTATAGCCCATTATAGGGAGTACCTCACCGGGGTGGTGCTGTTTATAATGCTGTAAAAGGTGTCCCTCAAGCCCGAGGATAAAATCCCAATGTCTGGCCGATCAGATCTGTTTGGTTCTCATTATTTTGTAAGAGTAAAACTGCTAGATATTTCAAAACAGAATTGTTCTTACTAACGTCTCCCTTCTTTGTTTGATTCAGGGATGAGGTGGAAAAGAAACTCAAGGACTTTGACGAGCCAAGTTTTGCAGAACTGCGCAGACTCAATGACCAAATGATCAAAGTTGAGCGAGCGTTCATTTACTCCTATGGCCTGCCGGGAAGGCGCCTGGTTCGTCACGTGATCTTTGCTCCCAGCAAGTACAACCTGTATGGCTCTTCCAGCTTCCCCGGGGTCAATGATATACTGTTCACGTTGCATGAGACTGGGGCCGTGGACGAAGTTGACCTTCAGCTGTCCATTGCAACACAGTCTGTTCTTGCAGCTGTTGATATACTGTCCGGCCCTTATTGAGTCATTTAGTTAACAAAAACAGTTAACTTACTCTAAAACGGACGTGTTCGAAGCCTCTTTGACTGTTTAGTTGTTTAATATGCCGTTCACACTGACAATTAGGTCACCATTACACGGAAGACCAAAGCCTGCACACTCGTGTTGGCAAATGCAACGAGTAATTCGCTAGCATGACTGTTACAGCACAACAGCCGATGCCTAACAATAACAGGTAAACTGAGTTTACGAAATGATGACGACCATCGTAGTGAAGTATACTATACCGCTTAAGGGTTTGATAATAAACTTAAGCAGTTGAAAAACCTGAAAAACAATTTAGGCTTGAAGTGGATTCGAACCCATGACCTCTGCGATACCGGCGCAGCGCTCTAACCAACTGAGATATCAAGCCAACTGGGAGCAGACTCGTACCCAGTCGCTATTTATGAGTCCAGGGAAAAGGGAGGGAAGATTGGATTCTATTGAGTGTCACCGCGCGCACCTCAATAGAATCCAATCTTCTGTCCCTTTCCGTCGGACTCATAAATAGCGACAGGGTACGAGTCTGAACTGGGAGCAGGTCATTTATGGGGGTCGTCATCATTTCGTATTTCATCTGCACTTCAAATTTATGATTATTTCGAATATTTACATTCATTTAATCATAGTTTATCTACCAATAAGTCAACACTCATAACAGCCTTGGAGCATTGAAGACTGTTAGAGCATTACAGACATTGATACAAAATATCGAAAAAATGCCAAATATCGGTAAATAACGTGATCATATCGGATCGATTTGCAAAACTGGTATCGACTGACGCTTAAAGTTAAGGCCTGAAGTATCGCATCTGCAACCAATATGCCTGTTTGTGAGAGGTGTTCATTTCTTAACTGCAGTGTATTTTTTTAGTTGCGTCTTTATTTACATATAATCTTAACAAATTCAGACAAAACAATAGACCAACGGACATTTGACTAGCAAAAGACGGATCGAAACGCACCAATCACGTTTAACAGTCTTCACAGCCAATAACATCAGGACTTAACTGACAGACGACCAATAACATCACGAGATCCTCGACCAATCAGGACAACGACAAGAGACCTATAACATCTACTGACGATTCACAGTTCACTTGACTCTGATGATGACTTCCGCTCAGGTTGTCGAAACGTCAGTCGGATGTCACCATAAACAGTCCTTCTCAGGATTTCACTCACCCGGACGATCATAATTTACCGAGTTATGACATTTTTGGATTTGAAGTATCTTGGCAAGTTCCTGTATGGCTCTTTTCAGGTCTTCAAAGTCAATTCATAATGGGAAGGGATTCCTGTGCATGCTCTTAACTGCTCTATCTCAACCGAGTGCTTTGTTTAAAATAAAACATCGGAGGGACAAAGTAGCTTGTCTTTTGTGAGTGTTTTGCATGTTAGCAGTTATTAACTCTAACTCTTAACTCTGTGTGGTAAATGTTTGTGTGGTTAAAGATATGGAGGAAAGTAACCAAAAATTTCACTAACATATTCTACCAATACGTACGCATTTATTGTCTCATAATACATTTCGCGTTCGAAAACGTTGTTCTACTAGCCTGTTCCAGGCTCTCAGATAGTAGGGACAGCACGAAAATTGAAAGGAACAGGCTAGTGTCCTACAGGTTTTGTAAAACAAAAACAAAGACAAAATAATTGGGTGTTAGCTATTGATTGTTCTTTTTCAACAAACAGCAATCTGTATTTGCAGAAGTACGACGACAAATAAAACTAGTAAAAAAATTGTTCGTATCTGAAAATGCAAATGTAATTTGTTTACCAACGAAACACTTAGGAGCCCGGAAGCTCGTTAAGACGTGTTCGTGCGCTCCAGATCTAATTGGAATTTGGAAGTGCTGCTTTTTGAGGAGAGGGGAAAACCGGAGTACCCGGAGAAAAACCTCTCGCAGCAAGGACGAGAACCAACAACAAACTCAAACCACATACGACACTGCGGGGACCTACCGCAAATAACACTCCTCCCCTAAAGAATACGTTGTTACTTTGCCCACGTGATTTTTCGCCATTGGGTGTGTTCATTGGGTGTGATCCCGGTTGCCAAAGAAGGCTGATCTGTGCCGCTTCTAATCAGACAGTAGAAAGTAAATGGATCTCATGCTTTAACAGGCAACGTTTTCGCTCCTTCTTCGGGATCAGGTGATCTTTTCAAAATCAAATTTGAAAAAAGCAAATTTTTCAAGATCTGATCCTATACTCAAAACTAAGTAGTAATATCTGAGGAGCCGCAGAAGCCCTTGACATGATTTCCGACTAAGTGATCAAACAACACACCGAATACGCCGCTGATTAAAAAGGAAGGTTCATTTAAACCGCGAGTTGGTATTCGATGTCTGAAAGGGTAGGCGCCGAGAACAAATTTCCTTAGCGAACCTTTTCCGACATCCCTGTCATAACGTGTGAACTCATGATTTCGAGACTATATGTTATTTCTATGCTACAACAACTCTATTTCAATGACTTTTGCACTTTTATCCGTTTGCAACTTGTCTGTTTTCGTAGTTCAACCGTTAATAAAACCCCTCCCCTAAGAATATGTATTATTACATTTCCCACGTGGTTTTAACGGTAGGGTGTGGTCATCGCTGTGTGATCGCGATTGCGAAAGAAGTCTGATCTATGCCACAACCAATCAGGTAATAGAAAGCAAAGGGAACTAACCAACCAGGTCATAGAAAGCAAAGGGAACTAACCAATCAGGTAACAGAAAGGAAAAGGGCCTCACGTTTCAACGGATAACTTGATGTGTTCCTTAGTATATTGTTTTTACCTTGGTGAGAGTCAGATAATCTTACTCCAAAATTGTTCTCTTTTGATATAAATACAAAAGCAAATTTAGCAGACTGTGAGCGAAATTATAGTTGACGACGGTTTACACTGTGAAAAGGGAACACTTCAGTAAGTACGTATTAACTCAAGCTGTGATATTATTGTACAATTAACCTCAGTGACTTCGAATTATACCATTTGGACCAGAAAATGTCCGAAAATAATTTTGGAGAAAATACTTGGTTCGGGACCAAGAAAGTTCCCTGTATTGAGTGAAGTAAAGTGGGTTTGACTATAGGGTGAAACAAAACAATTATCAGTCCACGTGCACTTCTTAGATATAAGATGACTTGAACCATCGAGGCGCTGTTTTCGGTATGAAAAAAAGATCGAAAATTTAGCGTTTTTCCCCATGGTTTCTCTGTTTTTGTGAAGATAGGAAATACTGATGTAACTATAAATATGTCAACGAGGGTATTCTTGTGGGAAAAATTGTTTCAAAATACAAGAAACAGATTTTTCACGATTTTGAGCCTACACTGAAAATTAGTCGTAATTAATATCTGAAAGAAACGAAGATGCCGTTGACATTTCCGACTAAGTGATCAAATACACACAAATAACGCCGTGAAAGACGTGAAATTCGTTCAGACCGCTTGTAGGCATCGATTTCAAAGAGGGTAGGGGCCAGAGACAAATTTCCTCGCCATGCCATTGCCGTAGATCCTGTCTTCTAATCATTATGTGTGAACCCATTTCGAGGCTGTGTGTAATTTTTATGCTACAACTACTATATTTCAATGACTTTTGTACTTTTAAATCCTTGAAACTTGTTTGTTTCCGTAGCTCAACCGTTAATAACACCCCTTTCCTAAGAATATGCATTGTTACATTTCCAACGTGGTTTTTTCGGTAGGGTGTGATCATCGCCGCGTGATCGCGATTGCGAAAGAAGTCTGAGCTGTGCCGCAACCAATCAGGTAATAGAAAGCAAAGGGAACTAACCAATCAGATCATAGAAAACAAAGGGAACTGACCAATCAGATCATAGAAAGCAAAGGGAACTTACCAATCAGATCATAGAAAACAAAGGGAACTAACCAATCAGGTAACAGAAAGCAAAGGGGCCTCACGTTTCAAAGGATAACTTGATGCGTTCCTTAGTATATTGTTTTTACCTTGGTGAGAGTCAGATAATCTTACTCCAAAATTGTTCTCTTTTAAGTTGATGTGTATATATATATAAAAAAAAAGCAAATTTAGCACAGACTGTGAGCGAAATTAAAGTTAATGAATGTTTACATTGTGAAAAAGGAGACACTTCAGTAAGTACGTGTTAACTCAAACTGTGATATTATTGTACAATTAACCTCAGTAACTTCGAATAACATTTGGACCAGAAAATCTCTGAAAATAATTTTGGAGAAAATGCTTGGGTCGGGACCAAGAAAGCTCTCTGTATTGAACAACGTAAAGTGGTTTTGACTACAGGGTGAAACAAAACAACTATGCCACGCGTTCTTGTTAGGTATGAGATGATTTGAACCATCGAGGCGTCACAAACCTCGTGCTTTAAATTTACAACACGACAATCGTTGCTGAATGCCTTTACCTTATTTTTGGACAAAAGTTTTGCTCTGTGGCAAAAGTTGTGAGTTGACATCCAATTTTCTCAGCGATACGAAACTTGACTAGTTTTCTTTTTCCACGGAACTTTCCAAATCATTCTTTAGAACTCGATCTTCAGATCATTTTGTAATCTCTTTAAAATACTAAACAGGCATGTGATAGATTTCTTAGAACATCCACAGACTAGACACTTAATTGTCGACAACTATTTGTTATCGACAACTAATTCTGTTTGATTCAAGCATTCCACACATTGACGATTAGTTGTCGATAACTAAGTTAGGCCAGCGAGGGCTTGGGAACTAACGTTCACTACGCATGCTCATAACGTAGTACTTTTTTAAAATGGCGTTAGCAGTTACGATAGTTGTCAACAGCTAAACCAATCATTCTCACACGCGGGAAAAACGGTCAAAAACGTAGTTGTCGACAACTAAGCATTTCCCTTTTTGAAAAAGGAGACTCACAACCTGGTTGTCGACAACTAAGCATTTAGTGTTAAGTTGTCGACAACGCGTCTTACACACAAGGTTTTTTAGTTGCCGATATCATTTGGTTGTCGATAATAATTAGTTTTCGACAACTTAATGTCTAGTCTGTGGAGGTCCTTAGGAGTTTCTAGAACATATAAGTAAGCAGCATTCAGTCAACTCAAGTAGAAGTAGGGAAGAGTTTTCAAAAAGTGTAAGAACTAAGTTAAGAGTCTGTTGCAACGGCTGTGTGCCGAGCTGTATGCCGAATAAGAAGAGGAGTCTGTCTGACACGTAGGTGCTGTATAAATTCGCTTGTTGCTGTTACCGACTATCCTCGAATCTCTTAACACTCAGGCGGGGTTATTTGCTGGTAGCCTGCGTAGAACCAATGAAAAAGCCAGATTGACCGAGATTTAGAATTTAATAATTACTTCAAAAGCGGAAACCTTTCAGTTGAAACGACCACCATCGGTAATTAAAATGTGGTCGTATGAAGGGTGAGGTTGACTGGACCAAAGGTGTTTTCAGATAACAAAATGGGTTCCCTCTGTGAGTACCGGATCACGAATGACGTAACAGAAAAGAAACGAAAGAAAGAAAACAATTCAACTCCAAAATAGAACGAAAACACAATGCCTCACAAACAAAAAAAAGACAATGTGCTCCGGTACCTGAAGAAATGCGCAGAAAATTACTGCAGGAGCTGTCATTCGTGTCTTTAAAAATGGTCGTAGTCTGTGATAACGAAGTGGTCGCATTCGCTAGCCGGTTGAAAGGAGGGTTCCATTGTAGTTTTACAATACTGAAAGCGCTTATTTGACTTCCTTTTTTTGGGCAGAAAAATCTACGTTAATTGGAAATTTAATTTGCATATCGTGGGCTCCACTGTCAGAAATGTGTTACCTTGGCAACGAGACGTCAATCTAGGGAAAGGGATAGGCATTACCAAATATGGTCAGCGATAAAATGAGACTACCGTATAGCATACCACATGGCAACGCCCACACATTTTCACGAACCCGGACTTTTTAAATTTGCACAAGAGATGGACCCCTGATATGCATCAAGTAGTCCCCTCCGAGAAAAAATAATATCATCGTCATCATCACCAAAAGCACCAACAACAAAATAAAAAAGTCAAAAAAAAAAGAAAAAGAAAAAAAAACAGAACAAATGAAAAGAAAACTGGAAAAATAAACAGCCGAACAGAGGTAAACTAGGTCAGCAACAACTAAGTTTGGTACAGAATATGTGTATTTACATTCGGCGGAACTAGACTGCACGTGGCAGTTACAGAGAATTTAAGTCTGAATTTCCCACTGTCATGAACGCGCGTGGGCCGTTAGGACGTTAACTAATTGACTCTATTCTTGTAAGGTTTATAGGACTTGTTAAATGTGATGTATTCAACTTAGCTCTTGAACTTTCAACTTTTTAAAATTCAATTTCGATAGGAACATTAATACATGATGTGGAAGATGGCGTAAGGCAAAATTATCAACCTCACTTTAAAACAAGACCAAAAAACATACAGTAACCCATTCATGCGCTTAGGTACAGACGGAAAATATCAGTGGTTCGCCAAAGTCAACGTATTTGCTTTCTTTCCTCAAACTGAAAAATATTCTTCATCTCTGATTTTCCACAATCACCACGAACAGTATACACGTGGGGACAAAAATAATTTGAAGGGAAAAGTCCCCATGACTAGCCACACGAATTCAAGCCAGAAGACAAGTCGCAGGGACCAATTTTCAGAGGTGATTTCAGTCCCCTTAGGCTAGATTTTTTTTTTAATTAAAATAGGTCGTTCACACAAAAAACCTTTTAAAGGATTTTAAACATGTTTTTGTAATTTTTATTTCCTTATGATTTGCAGGTCCCCACAGAAAAACAGCTTGGTGATGTGGGCACCCTGGATAAATATTATAATAATAATAATAATAATAATAATAATAATAATAATAATAATAACAATAATAATAATAATAGTAATTATTATTATTATTATTATTATTATTATTATTATTATTATTATTATTATAATATTAAGTCCCCGTGTATGTGCCGGCCTTAACATTTTCAGCTAAGCGATCAAAACAACGCATAAGCAACCACCACCAAAAACGTGTAATTTACTCACAATGTGTTTTTGGTATGATGTACTAAACATACTAACGTCTAAGGGTTGGGAGGTAGGGATCGACGACAAATTTCTGCACGCCACCTTTTTCCAGGCCCTGGGGTGACGCAAGAACTCATTTCGTTGCCGTATGCTATTTTTATACCATAAAGACTATGACTAAATGATGTTCGTATTTTCCGTCCTTCGCAACTTGTTTGTTTTATTTTGCTTGACTTTCACTACTACTGCTCTCATATCAAAACGTTGCGTTCGATTTTGCACGTGTTTTTTTACCGTAACTTCGGATCAGCGCGTGCGATCACGATTGAGAAAGAAGCGTGGCTTGCACCGGAACCAATCGGATAGTTCGCCGTACGTAATGGAAAGCAAAGGCTCTTCACATTTAAAAACTTGTTGGTCTTGCTTGCGCTCCTTAGCATATTGTTTTTGCCGTCGTGCGAGTAAAAAAAAAACATTCTTCGTGATGGTTTTGTTTTAACTTACACATCAAAGAAAGCAAATTTGCGCAAACTGTGAGCGAAAGCGCAGTTAACGACGGTTTGAATTGTCTGCTTGGCTACGGTGAAAAGTGGGGATTGATTAGCAAAGTCAGCAGAAAAGGGAAAAAGCATCAATTCAGTAAGTAATGTCGTTGACAAAAATGGCAATTATACCGTGGCACCCAACGGTCCGTTTCTGTAGAACAAACATCTACTCGGAAGGCCTAACACACCTGAGATATTCGGATTTAACTACGAAATGGCGTAATTATAATGTCACCTCGAGTGTTCTCAGTTAACATGGGCAAATTCATTTCTTTTGTTTAGGAAGGGCAAATATGTCGCTTAGAGTGCGATATAAGGTCAGCTAGCATTTTCGATGGGCCAAAAGCAGCTCGGGAATTTGGGGTATCACTTTCCTAAAAATTCTCGGCGGCTTAAGATCTTCAGCTACAGAATCCGAACAGATCAACTAGTGTTAGCTTTCAGAAATATCCCCTTAAAAGGCTCTGAAACATCTGAGAAAGCGAAACTGATGACATCTTAAGTATTTTTCATTATTTCTTAGCATTGAAGTGTCCCTCGTTATTGTATTTCTTCAAACTTCAGTTTCTTTTCTTTCTTTTTGGGTAATATGTGCTATAGGCTTGCCGATTTTTTATTTCGCATAATCTGTCTGGTTTTTAACTGAACAGTGTTCTCGTTTCCGACTGAAACTACAGATATTCTGTTGATTTTCTATGTTTAAGGAGGAAAATCTGTGCAGTGATTTGAGCTTAGTGACGTCAATCGGGAAGAAAGTGATCAGCATTACCAAATACGGCCAGGACTACAGTGATGTCCAAAGCTTATTAGACCAATTCAAATAAGACTACCGTATAAAATGAAATGTTTGCGGTTTTGTCGCCGTTTCCGCCATCATCTCCATTATCATAATCAACAACAACAAAATGAAAACATACCGTAAACCAAAAATAACTGTTCCACGGATGACATCTCGTGGTCGTGGGTTTTCTCAGCTAAGAAAATGTATGAGGAATTGTTTCCCACCCGCTCCCAGGCTATGCATACGTTAAGCGTGTTGTTATTGTCATTATTTTTTAATCTTTCTGATGGTTAACAAGAAAAACACATGAAAGCAGGTTAGTCGAGCAAACGCCTATTATTTCAAACTTTACACTGGTCCAAAACATGCATGGTTACATTAAACTAAAAATATCACAATAACAACACAAACTGCCGACAAATTGATTCTATTACGAATCAGCTCGCTGCCAAATGCATATTAATTAAAAAGTGCTAATTTTTCCTAAGAATATTTAATACTACTATGCTTAAAATAGTCGACAAACGAACAACT
Organism: Siderastrea siderea; assembly: GCA_964030785.1. NCBI lineage: Eukaryota > Metazoa > Cnidaria > Anthozoa > Scleractinia > Rhizangiidae > Siderastrea > Siderastrea siderea. The sequence goes on from OZ034976.1 coordinate 10,208,049, forward strand.
TTATGTCTCTAGCCCGCAGAGACACAAACCACTGCACACTATTGTTTAGTCATGGCGAAATGTAATCACACGAACGAGTTACCATTTTACGATGCAACCGTTTATTTCATATAAATATTTGATACTGCTGAGCCTGAAATCCTCCAAGAACGAACAAATTTGGCTCACACGCAAACAGAACAGCATTTATACATGAAGAAGGTGGAAATGCAGTTAAACCACGTTTTCACGACGATACATGACAAAAGTGTCCTTATCAATGGAGTATCTGTATAAATCGGCTTAATTTAACGGAAAAAGTATGGCAAAGGACGACGAAAACTGTCCATAAAAACGTGGTGTTCGTATAAGCAGATGTGCAGAAAGCGGAGTTCGACTGTTGACTACAACTTTCAAAGGAATTGCTATGGTTTTTCTTGCCTGTTGGTATGAAGTTTAGTTCCTTTTTTTGAGCATCGAAAACAAATGGCCGTAAGCAAATTAGAAAATACAACTGCGAAACATGATAAAAAAACAATAGCAATCCATTCATGTGTTCAGGTACAGGCAGAATAGGATTTTAAAAAAGGGTACGCTACGGCGAACCTGTGTGGTTTCATGCGCAGTAAACTCACCATTTCTGATCACTTTGTTAAAGCAGAATTTTTGTTTCTTAGCAAAATTAGAAAATATAACTATGAAACGAGATAAAAAAAACAGTAGCAATCCATTCGTGGGCTCAGATGCAGGAAGAATCGGATTACAAAAAAGGGTCGGCCATGGCGAACTTGTGTGGTTTTATGCGCAGTAAACTCACAATTCCTGACCACTTAATTTTTTGTTTCTTCCGGAGAAGTGGCCAAATTTACCTTGTGCGCGCACTGAAGCTGATCGCCTGAGAAATGCAACATGATAGTCAAATGAAACTGAGACAATGACTCAAAATATTTTTAAAACGTCACTTGTTACTTGTAACAGGTATAGGTCTCCAAAATGATGGCACAGAATTTCCGACGACGTATAAGTCAGGGAGCAAGAAGATTTCGGCGGAGATTTAGAAGCCTTAACAACTTGCATGAGCTCGAAGAAGCAAGTAAAATATCACGCCAAACAGTAAGAGGCAAGAATAGAATTCACAGCGTGGATTATTTGGACTTCGATTTCCCACACGACGCCAACGGTACCAACGGTGGATCTCCAAGACGAATTGCATGGCAGGAATCAAATGAAACTGGGAATCGGCAGGACGCGCTCACTAAACAGTGGATGGAAGAATGGCAAGTAATATTTGGTATATTCACAAAAAGTCAACGTTACTTCCCATCTTAAGGCTTAGCATATTTCACTCATCAACTGCATTGTTTCGTCGTACAAGGTTAAACTTAGGCCATGTCCAAACAGATGCGGTTTCAAAAGTTCCTGTTTTCAAAAATTGCGATTTCTTCTAAACGGAGCAAAAGTTCTGTGTCCTCACGATCGTTGTAGATAGTTTTTCTGTCCACACGAAAATAATACAAATACGAAAACGATACAAGCGAAACAAGCATTTAACCTGCAATCCTGTTATATCACATGACCGATCGATTCTTCTGACTAATCGTTTTATGTTTCACTTGTTAATTTACTGAGTCTCACTAACAGTATCTCCAATTAGCACCATGCTGAATACTTCAACACCTTAATAAATTGATTTATTAAGGTAAATAAATTGATTAATAAATTGATTGATTGATTGATTGATTGATTGATTGATTGATTGATTGATTGATTGATTGATTGATTGATTGATTTCGTTCGTTCGTTCAAACGTTTGCGTGTTCGGTATCCCCAGGAATACGTTCTCAGAGGTTTCCCTATTTTTTTAAAGTTTGCATTCTCAAAAGATTGTGTCTTCGATGCGCATCCTTGTGGACACGGCCTCCTGTGATAAGTTCTTGTTAAAGCAATCTGCAAAGCCAATCTAGCTTGAACCTCGGAAATTTAGGGTGTTTTTAGTGTTACGGAAACTATTGTTGGTTAGCTTGTGTGTTTAGGTCTGGGTATTGATTATTGTCTTTTCAATCTTTGTTTTATGCCATTTGGTGATAACAACTTCCACAACACCAAGAAACTGCCGAAATTTTTGGCCTTCTCTTTTGGGTGGGGGGGGGGGGGAAGGTGGGCTTGAAAGAGAAAGCCACAAGTACTCTACTATTCGTGTTAATATTATTTTGTTTCATCCTAGGAGCCGTTAGTAATCCCTTTTGGCAAGGCGGAGTTTAGACGACGAGTTGAATCAGTGAGGAGTGCCATATTGGTGGAAATGGATAAAGACCTCGCTCGTGACATGCGCACTTACAACCTGGCTGGCCGCAGACACGCGACCTGCACAGAGATGATTTCTCCTCAACTGGAAAAAGCCGCCTGCATTCTAGGCATTTTGGGATTTTAACCCTAGGCAGAACCTAGGCTTTATGTCTTGTGCCATTGTCCACATGAAGACGAGAGCGGGCTGCGTGAGAGAACGGCACATGTAATTCGGTGTCGTGACGCTTCCCATTCTCGTACCTAGAGTCCTCAAGCTTCTTGGTCAGCGGGAGGTTGCCTGGAGAGATCCTGGGGTAATGCACAGAGCTGAATAACGCACTGCGCATGTTCGTTACGTCACTGCTCTCCTCGTGGTGAGTGAGTCAGTTTCTCGCTGATTTTGTGTTCCAAGCAGGCAAGTAGACTGTGGGATTTTTTTTTGTTTTTAATGCCGAGTTAGTCCTGGAAGATGTGAAACGAAGGATTCGGTGTCTTTGGCGATATCATAACGGTAAGTAAAGCTTTGGTAAGTAAACGGTAAGTAAAGCTTTCATAACGGTAAGTAAAAATTGTGGTTTTATTTCAAGCTGTGTAGCGGCGCTTTTCGGTCGTTTCGCCTACGGTCAACCTCTTAACGCGCTTTAGGAACGAGAAATAATGTATGTTGCACTTTCTTTTTCCCAGGGCATCCACTTAAAGAACGAGAAATGTAATGTATATTGCATTTCCTATCGAAATTAAGACGTTAGCAAACAAAAAATACCGTTCAAAAAATACCGTAGGCAAAACGACTCCTTTGCGACAAGTCGACGCTTCGCAGAGCGGCGGTGTCACCGTTCATAAAGATAAGCTTACCTCGTTCTCTTGCAATTAAAATGAACTTTGCTGTTATAAATGGGAATTTTAATCTTATAATGTAGCAAGTTGAAAGTTAAACTAATACAAACATATGCTTATTTTATTTTAATTCAACGAACACCAACCATAGTTTGCGTTCAATGGGGGCGGTGTTGCCCGCCAAAACGGGCCCACTTTCTTTCACGAAATTCTTGGAAAATACTTGTTGAATTCTGTTACAAAATAGAGCACCGACAAAAAATCTTTTTTGTCTTTCATTTACGAATTGTTCTTAGGCACTCTCAGATGAATCTTATGAAGCTTATGTCTTTCAGTTAGTGATACAATTAACTTCTTAATACTTACGGCAATAAAATATGATTGCCTCAGTGTTAATAATATTTTTGAACCTCTTAGATCTTATTTATTAAAGGTTTTAACGTTTTGTCAGGTGTCTTCGAATTGAATTTTAATTTCTTTAAAAAAAACTTGAACTAAGCTGATTGGCTAACTTGTTAAATAGTTTGTTGATTGTCCCCATGGTCAGTTGCATCAGACTGTAAAAAAAATTGAGGCAAACATTTTGTTACTGCTGTAATTATCATTCCCTTTAAAAGGAAACTTTTGTGACAGTTCCAAGGGTATATGGGTGACCAGTTAGATCATGATAAAACTGTAACAGATCCCACACATTATTTGTGTTTGCAAAAGCAATGAGTGCCCCATGAGGCTCGTGAATGTGGCTGTCAATTAAAATGTAGCCACCACCATGTGGCACAAAGGAAACTGTTTTGCCATTAATAATGAATAGTCCAGCAGTTTTTGGCTCATTAGCAGCTTGTTCTAAATAGAATGGCAGTTCAGCAGTTGGCTGTGGCTGGGGAGCTAAGTCAGCTGGAAATTCCCCACTGACATTTCTGGTTGGTATGCTTAGCACCTGTGCAGCCTCACGCACTCCATAGTACCTGGCATTTCCTTGTGTAACCCTGTCATATATGTTATTTCCTTGCAAAATTGCAAGAATAAACGTGTAGATCCATTCCTGGGGTAGAGGATTTGGAGTGTTCAGTTGTTGAGTGTTACATGTAGAATTGGCAAAGTATGACTTTGAAATGATAAGGCTAATAAAGGTGCAGGCATTACTGCCTCTGCGCCCGCCAATGGTTGATTGGGATATTGATAGTGGAAATCTCCAACACGTAACAGAGTTTTGATGTGTACCTCGGATGAGGAGATAGGGTACCACTGGGATGGAGGAAACTTGCGGAGAGGCTCTTTGGGGTCTTGATTCACATTGCATATCTGTTTTGTTTATAAACTGTGGCTCTTTTATTCCAGAATAACTGTTAACAGTGTTCTCTATTTTCTTGCCCCATGCATCAGACTTGTAATACTCCTTATTCGTTGATGGAATGCTCTCTCTTTCTTCGGTTGATTGCTCATCTGGTTCTTCACTTGTCCTTTCAGATGTTTTTGAGTCATTCAACAGGCACTCATTGAATGTGGTTGAAAGTTTCTTTGCAGTCTTTTGTAGGGGTGTTTCACAAATGGGGCAGCAACCAGAAACACTAAGACATGTAGGATGAAACATGTGATAGCAAGCCAACCGTTTAACGTCTCTGTTATTTTCCTTACAGTCCACTGAGCCACAGAGTATATCGATGTTTGGTTGAAGGCCTGGCACTATTTTGTCATGGTTGTATGAAAGGGGGAAGCACCTGGTATCAACATCCACTTCAAAAGATGGCAACGTGAACTTGGCATCTCCTTTGGGATTACCATTTTGGAAGTGCTCACGAGGTAACTGATGGAATAAGCGTGTACACAACAAATATTGTTATTTGTACAGTAAGCATGTACACTGTTGAAATAATCACTACTTAAGTACTATATTAAAAAAATCAGGGTTCATATGGACCATGGAAAACTTGGAAAGTCATGGAAGTTTAGAATTTCAAAGTCGTGAAAATTAAGTATTTGTCAAGGAGAATGAAGTTCATTGTACAAAATAAATTAAAATTAAGTAGTTGCCCTTTCTGCAAATTAAAAGAAATTAATGGCTAATTTTATGTCATGGAAAAAGTTTTAAGGTCATAGAAAAGGCCCTGCAAAGTCCTGGAATTTCAAAATCTAAAAGGGTACAAACCCTGGTTTTGTTATCTAATGTATTATACCTCATTTGTTTTGTCAATTCCAAGTTGCCAAAAATAGTTGCATGCTGAAGGTGCAATTTTTAAGTGATAATTCAAACTTAAATAGTATTTTGGTAATCTTTAGTGGAATTTAATATTGTCTATTCACCTAATGGTTTTGTTGTAATGAAGCTTTTTGCCTGAATTTTTTTTGCCAATCATAGTGGATCATGTTTGCTTTGCTCACCCTTTTTTAACACTTACTTGTCTACTTTTGCCTGTGTTTGCTGCTACTTTCTGAAAGAGTTCAATGAGAAATTCAGCACTTTTACCAGCCATTAATGTTAAGTCATTTTGAGAATTGCCTCTGAAATAACGGGGACAGAAAAATTCTAGGAAGTCTGCCATAAATCCAGCTGAAGCTAATACTCTGGCCACAGATTGAATCTGATCCGCTGCCATGTAGGACTCAGTTTTTGCTCGTAGGAGTGAATGCCAAATCTCAACTTTTTTTTCTGTGATAAGTGCCAGCCATTTCAACTTTGTAGACCAGTAATCTGGAACTCTTGATCGTTGGTGATCAGCATCACTCAGCCATGACAAGGTTGACTTATCGTAATGACGCCGTCGCCAGCAAATGAATAATATCGCCATTCGGATCGAGCATAACATTGAAGTATAAGTCTAAATTACCAGTTCTGAATACCTGGTATTGGTAAAACACAAGTGGAATAACATCTTCCAATAAGTACAACAAACATGTATACTCATGGTCCTTGCAGTTAGCAAAGCGACTCGTAATTTTTTTCCGGACCATCAGCCAACCGAGAAGAGCTGCAACAATGCACAGTGAAATTCGAAATTCTTTTGGCTTCTGAGGAAGTTCCTTGTTGAAAATGTGTTGATAAAGCCTGTCAAAGAAAAACTTAAAAATAAGGACTGTATCTTCTTGGGCGTTTAAGCAGACATGAAAGGGTCCTTGCTCTGGAACTATATTTCCTATTTCATAGCCTTGGGCAACTAACTTCTTACTATAATACCAACCAGGCCAGTCAGCAGGAAAGGGAACCACAAAGTGTTTAGAGTAGTTCTTAAAATTGGGGTACATGGTAAAGATGTACTGAATGGAGGTTAGGTAGTCATCCTTGCTTTTTAGGGGTTGTTCAAACTCATCCATTAAAACGCAGGTGTCCAGTGTGGAAAGTTCATCATGAGCAACCTCTGAGTAAACCCTGTGGAGAGACAGTATTTGCGTACCATCAATGAATGTTAAATATGAGTGAAATCAGAAGTTTAGAAACACTTGCTATACTCTGCAAAAAACCAAAAGCCCCCACTATGAAATCCAAGGTACCCATCATTAGAGCTTTGTACAAAATCGAACTTTTTCTCGCTGCTCTAAGACAAAGTGTGTAAGCCTTGGGCTTCTCAGCACTGTTACTGCACTCTAGACTGCATTGCATTGGAGGTTGGAGCAATACTTTGCTTCTCACATGCCCATCCAAATATATTGTAAACACTTGGTATATCCAATCAGAAGTTCTTACAACATATATATTTCCAATACTAAAATTTGACATCAGTTATTTAGGTTGGATATAAAAGCTTTTTTTGTAAGCAACCTATTTCTATTTAGTTTCTATTAAACCTAGTCTCCTCCTTCTCCTTTACGGTTAAGGTCAATTTTACCTTAATTCTTTCAAGCACTGTTGAAGAGCTTCTGGTTTAAGATTAATCATTGCTGGTGGTAAGCTGTCCATGAAGTGGCAGTTTAGTTCGTGGACAGCTTTTGACATGATCTGCACGATTGCGTCATATCCAATACCGCCAGGGCATAGCACATCTCGCCCCCGAACTTGAACTGTGACTTGTCTGTGTGTGTTGTTGGTTGCTTTGATTGCGGGAACTGTGTTTTGGATGTCAACCACGCAAGATGCCATGTGGCAAACCTTTGATGTTTCTAACTGCGATGGCACTTTCACACCATGAATGTTGTGGAAGTCATCAAGCAAGTATATTATTAGACACTTGTCCTGAAAGAAAAGCACCCTTTGTCCATTTGACTGACAACTCTATGTGGTATTTCTGAAAATATCTATTCCCCCTACCTCTGAATCCACAGTGTCCTTCCATGGGGGAAGTACACAAGGTATTTGTTTTTTATTTTATTTTGAATAAACTGCAATGAGCTCAGTGTTTACTAGTTACATATATGGTCTATAAAATGTAAATTTTCCGTCTAGTCACTTATTCCACAGGCTATCAATAAGGGCTGGGGGTGGGCATTTTTATTTGATAGCTACTGCACTTCTGTACCCTGGCTGCTTTAATAAACAAACAATTCATTGCTGCTTATACAAATGTTTTTAACCAGCTAATGCTTTTTAAAATATGAATAGTAATAGATTTACCTCATGAGCTTTATCAATTTTCTGCTTTGTTATATTTTGATGTCTGTTTCTTTGAATCTCACTCTTTTCCTTTTGAACCGTTCTAGGTTGGGTTGAAAATCCCAAGACAGGACCAGATGCCATCCCAGTCAGTGACAATCCTGAAATGCTTGTGTAGACCCCAACCTCTTTTTGAAGTCTGCATGTCTTTTGGGATCTACGTTTCAAAGTATTGCTTGTGAAATTAGTGCGTCCACTACAATATTAGAATTTATTAGTGTGTCGTGGAAATAAAATGTAGTCTCTGTACAGCTCCCCTCTTCTCTCAAGAAAAAATGGAAGAGGGGCATCTCTGAGTTACTGTGATTTAATGATATGTTTTGGAACGGTAATTAATTAATAGTATAAATCTGGACTAGGGTGGAATAACAACAGGCTATTGTTAATAACAATGCTCAGGATATATCTCAACTTAGGAGGGTTTTGTGAATCTGGCCCCAGGACTACTATAACAAATTAAACAAAAGAAAGCAAAAGACTTGAAGCGTAATAAGGAGTACTACTACATAATAATCTAGTTCACAGGTAAAATCAATCTATCAATCCAGCAGATATTTACATGAATTGTACAGTAGTGAACATGTCCAATATGCCTCATTATAATATTTTTGTTATTCAAATGTTTGCCTGAAGTAACTGAAGATATGTAGAAGTGCAACTGTTCTTTGTTGATGTAGTTGATTTCGTTCATTGCTTAGCCTGTGGTCATCTCTTGAAATTGACTTCAGAATGATGTCAAATAGACCAGGTGAATGCAGCTGAGCAAAATCTCTCATGGCAGAAGGATTGTACAGGCTTTCCCCTCCTTTATTATAGTGATGGTAGAGAGCTACTTGAAATTTGGAAATTAATTTGTCGAAAGCCAGTTCTGCGACAACAACAACAAACAAAATTTTGATAACTAGTCAAATTATTAACAGCAACAAAATTACAGCAAAGTTCATTTCTGTTGCCATTTGAACGAGAAAACAAAGTTAAATGTAAGGGTAAATAATAAAAAAGCCATTTAACATTTTTTGTGAAGAAAATGAAGGCTGCCTCAGACTGCCTAGGTGTATTTATTTGTTTCTTAATCCAAGTACGGGGGTCTTCCTGATCATTAATTTGTCATTAATTTGTATAAATACAAATTCAAAAGGTGCTTACCTTGTTTGTGGGTTTCAAGTAAACTGACCACCTCTTCCCACATTCCAGGTGGTAGCATGGTTTCTCCTTCTTCCCCTTCAAGAATTTTTCCAAAATTGGTATCTTTAATATGCCAATACCGTGAAGGGTCACTCAGCTCAAGTGAGTGCTTGAGTGTCTTCACTTCTTCTTTGAGGGAGGTCACAGTTTCTTCCAACTGTTGTTCAGGTGGTCGTTCGGGTAAAGAAGTCTGCATTTAAGGGGAAAAAAAGTAGGCCAAGCTTGAGAAAAGAAAAAAGTATAAAATAGTATTTTCTAACTAAACTATGTCTTCTTTTAAATGGAAGTAGAAGAAGTATACTAACCTTATTTCGGGTTCTTTTCTTGGGGGGTATGTAGGCTGATGTAACAGAGTATTTCTCCTTTATCGTCTCCCCTTCCCTGAAGGTATTTCTGCATTCGCAGCACCATTTTGTTCCAGGGCGATAGCTGCCGCCGCCGAGCTCATCAAAGATACGATAAAGCCTCTTTGGTATTGGGATTTTGGACAGTTTCGTCTTGTGTGAGGCGGTGCCATGCATGGGACTCGAACACCTGTTATCATCTTTCTCAAGTTCCCTTCTGTGGCGCTGACAAGCGAGCGATCCAGCATTAACTTGGGCAACACGACACAGTTCGGCGGAAAGTCGAGATAAATTGCCTTGGCATTCAGTTGCCCGTGGACTTCCACATTTGAAACAATTTTGTTGGGCCGACACGAAAACAGAGGCAAAAATTAAAAGCCCCACAAGCAATGTAACACCACTTGCAACCTTCATGATGAAATCAAGCTAATTGGTCATGAACGCACAATTCGAAACGTCTGGTTCAAGCCAAAATTTCACAATTTTACCGATGAGAGAATAATTTTTTCAAACCGAAATAAGATGTAGTACGATACTGGCTCTCCAAAAACACACAGACTTTTCTTAACAACCCAAAACGGTGCTTAACCAACGGGTTTGTTTACATTACGGGAAAATCCCACAAATACCGGCCATTTTAAATAGCCCGCCAGTATCCCGCCAAGTCGGCGCGGGTTGCGCGCGTGGTCGCCCGCGTTTCGCACCGCTGATCGCTCAGCGTTAGTCAGCTCTGTCGGGGTAATGGAAAAATTGAATTTTTTTTTGATTGCCTGTTCACTGTAACAAAACTAAGACCTGTTAACCGCAGAACAGTTCCTGCGGTAACAATTCCATCATCCCAGCGTCTCTCCAGGCGACCACCCGCTGACCAAGAGGCCTGAGGACCCTGGGTACGAGTTCACAGCGGTCAAACGCACGACTCGTGCGCAGTTCCCGCCATAATTTTACAAAAGAAAATAGACAAATGCCGAAAGTTTCACTTTAACGGTAAAACTTGACGCCATTTCTGAAAACTTAAGCTTTTTACTTCTAGCATGTGTTCAGAATGAAGTAACTGGCATCCACAAGTTTTATCGGCGCGAAATTTTGTTTATCGGGACATTTTATGTATCGTTTTCATACGAACTTCGCGCACGTAAAAGTCTGAACTGATTCAAACTTCAAGGCTCTGAAAAACTGGAGGTGACGTTTTTTGCGTTTGACCGCTGTGGAGGGTAGGAGACTGGACGCTACCAGGGTGAGTGAGCACAGACGCTCATGAAGACTACGAGCCGTCTCTCTTTCCGCGTCAAGTTTCCATGCGGCAGGCGATTTTCACCCTTGTTCATGTGTTCCTTTTGCTCGACTATCCCTGAGCGGAAAGAGACCCTGCTAGTAGTCTACCGTCCGTGAGCGAGATCGATGTCAACCGGAAGCAAGAGCCCTTATCTCCTGTCATAAGTTTAATGTTACATTTATTGGCTAGCCTCACCAAAGGGTAGAAAACCCGTGTTTCGGCGTCCGGTGGCTTGCCTTTACAGACACATTGCAGTAAAAAGCGTCAGAAATGAAGCATTTAACTTCCGGTTGCCTCAATCCTCAGTTGGCCCAAGAGTGTCAGTGACTAGGCTGACTAACAACAGACTGTGTAGAGAGGGTACATTTTTTGCCATCGTAACAATGACTGAATGGAATGCTCCATCGATTCGGCATTTTCTAATGGATGATCAGCAGTCGGATAAGACCCTTCTAACTAAGTCTATTGCATCGACAACTCTATTTTCTTTGTCCTTTTGAGAGTGCCTATCATCCTAGTCGATTTTTCATGCGCCCTCTACTTTTTCCCTCTTTTAATGAAAATGTATGAAAATTTATGAATACAGATGTTGTAAATTAACAAATATTTAGACTAATTTATGCCAAAGGGCGAGTTTACCAGCACCCATTTGGTTTTCTGAACGATGCGTCCTTTATCCAAGTGCTCTCGCTCTTTAATACGAATTTATTTTATTTCATACATGTAAATTAATGCAAATATTACAAAATGCAATTTTTTGACAATTTTTCGAAGAAAAAATTTATTTTCTAATCAACCGCATGGTTCCAAACCTGAAAAGATTGCTATTTTTGAAGTGTTATATTGGATGACCAACATAATTTTTACTAATCGGTTGATTTCAACAACTCGGATAGTGCAAATAAAGTATTTTGATTATTACTACGACCAGCTGATTGATCGATTAAAGCATTGTTCTTAACAGTGCGTTTGTTCGATGACCAACGCAGCCAACCACAGGGCCATCCCCACTTTTAATACCGAGAAGACCCCGGGGACACGTTTGGAACCGCAGCCTCACAACAAACGTTCCGGAGCGATAACAATAAGAAATGGGGAGAGGTTTAAAACTTTTCATGCACTTACCACCATTTCACGGATGGTGTGTCTGAATGGTGATTAAAGAAACAAAATCATTACAAATATTGAAAAATGTTTATTGGTTTAGTTTGAAGTAGCAAAAAGTACTGAACTATTTACAAGAGGGTATACAGTTTACACAACAGAACACGACAGCTCGTGTTGCGATATTGTCAAAACGTTTGCTGTGATAACAAGAGTGTATGAAGAAACCATGAACAAAACGTCAATTAAGTAGTGTTAAGCCGGCCCTTCTCTCCATTTTGTTGGTATAAAGTCGTTTGCAACTTGGAGTTAGGGGCACCAAACGTGAAATTTATCCGAAGTACTTAGAATGACGTGTTTTGTTTTCCCAGATCATTTTGAAGGGCATTTTAAAGTGTGCGAGAACTTTGGAGAGCAGAATGTTGTCCTCCAAATTTATAGATCTGTTATTGTCTTAACGAAAATCCCAACCGGTCACTTTTCGTACAGATAATCCTCCAAAACGATTCGTTAGTGCCCCTGTTACAACTGTATCCAACAGGGATGCTAGTAAATCGCAGTTTTAACCCTTTGAACCCTAATTGTGACGAAAATGAAATTTCTCTTTACATTCACCACTATTTGTTCCAACATCCAAGTGACGAGAATAAAGAAAGTGAGCACCAAGGAAAAGTTGTCTTAATATTTAGACAAATTCTTCGTACGAGTTCCATAAGAAATGTATAGAGAACAGTAAGGTGAATATGCATTTTGTTAAGATTCCCTAGCAGTTCGCTAGTACCCAAATCTGGGCCCAGTTGTTCAAAGCGGGGTTAAACTAAACCCAGGATTAGCGTCAATTTGAAATTCCGTTTTATAGCCAAACGAAACGGATTCCTGTAAATCTTTTTTGTCCTATATTTTGACTTTGGTCGCATTCAAACGGTCACTTGGAATTTGCTGTGAACCTTTTTTTGAAATAAGAGAACAGGAACCTTGGTTAAATTTTAATCCCAGGTTAGCGTTCACCGGCTTACGAACAACCGGGCCCTGGGTATTTATAGAGACAACTTGCAGCAGTTTCTTGAAAAGGAATAGAAATGGACAGTCTAATTTCACCTTCCACAATAGAATGGACCCCGAACTTTCAATACAGTACGTATGAGATAAACTATGTTGTGGGCTATGTTGTTATACCTCACAACTCATACGCGTTTTCCGATTGGGCGTCTCAAAACAGTCTAACTCCCTAGGGCGAAAAAAAGGGCGATGTCGCAGCTCTTACAAGGTCTTCTCTGATTTGCAGAGAAAACAATACACCAAACAACAAAACAATGGACCCTAGCCCCGAAAACAATAGAGCTGCGTGATACCAAGGTCCAATGAAATTAGAGGTTGTTAAGAGCTGCGGGGCTACTCGAAAAAAACTCCAACTCCTTAGGGAAACAACAACTTGAACTTTCGACTCCCATGTGATCAGCTCGTCAAGCAAATAATTTTTTCGCAGTCATGGCCGCAACGTTGATAAGTCGCTCTATATTTGAGTTGTGAGGTATAACAAAACAGTCTGTACATAGTGTGACGGATTTTACAATCATCCCTGCCCAAGCGACTGAGAAAACTACGTAAATACAGCCCATGAGAACGAGAAACCAATACGAGTTTTCGACGCACGTAAAACAAGAATGGAAAACGACGGAAATTGATTCATACGACACACTCAATAATCAAGTTAGTTATCGAACAGCATAAGCGTTGTTCAAAGAGTGCTGTGGGGTGCCTCCATTTTACAGCACTTGTTCGGAGCTTCTGGACGTTAAAGGACAATTATAGAGCTACAATATACCCGCATCATGTCGACAGATCGAAAAAGGCTGAAAAAAAAAAGATCATTCCAAACAGCAATTCATGGCTTTTGAAACTTCCAATACCGAAATATTTGACTTTCCCATTTGAAATCCTTGGTTTTCTGTGAACCCCTGTTCACTTTATAATTCACGCCGTGCCTTTCACCCTTGGGTTGGCGTGAGCGGCTGGGAAGCAGCCTCCATTCTCGGCCTCTTGCTTCTATCATCCTTCTTCTTAACAGTGCTCTTGCCTCCTCGCCCCAGTGCCCCTCCGCTATCGCCATCCAGAGAGGGCTGGTTCTGAGCATATCGCGTTACCGTGGAAACGCCATCGACGAATTTGGTTTTGAAGAGGACATTAGCGTTGTTGAACATGCCGTCTTTAAGTGACACCGCGATGAACTGTGAATGTTTGAAGTGTGCTCGTAGCATTTGGCCGATGTTTTGCGTGTGCGAGAGATCCAGTGCAGCATCAACTTCATCCAGGATATAGAGAGGGGCGGGTTTGAAGAGTAGCATAGAGAGAATAAGAGAGAGTGCAACCAGAGACCTGACAAGAATAAAACACAAGAGACATATTAGGTTTTCATGTATCTTTATAAAAATTACCCCTATGAAAAGATAGAAACGCTTTGACGAATACAGTAACGGTAACAAAGGAAAGATATTATGGTCACAATTAAGGATTTCACCTACAAACTAAAATTAGAACAGGTTAACAAACGTAAAGCTAAGTAAGGAGCACCACGGGAAGGTACTTCTCAGTAGCTTTCATTTAAATGGTCAAACTTAGGATTTCATCCACAGACTCAAAAGTTAGAACCACCTTGTACAGCATAACAAACAGCACCATTGGAAATTACTGTTCAGTACCTTTCATTTGAATGGTCACAATTTATTAGACTTAATGGTCACAACGTCCCAGTAGAACACAATAAACAGCTCAATAGTTTTCATTTGAATAGTCACACTTTAAGATTTCATCCACAGATTCGACAGTTACAAAGACCTTTTACAGCAAAATAAAAATCAATGAAAAATACTGCTGAATACTATAGCTTGTATCTGAATGGTCACTCCAAAGACTCAAAAGTTAGAAGTAGCAATTAGCTATCAATTAAGGTACTAACCTAGAAAGGAAACAGTTTCCTAAGAGGTATACTTTGCCTACATCAGGATCGAACTTAGCTTTTCGCAAGGCAAACAAACCTTTGGCCGCCGCTCAGTTCACTGAGACTCTCTTTCCATACGTTTCCAAAAGCAACCTTCACCTCCAAACCGTCAAGTTCTGTTTGACCTTCAGGTGGAGCCAGCTTGGCAGTGGTGCCGGGCAAGGAGAGTGGAGAATATTGAACCAAAGTCCTGAAACACCACCAAACAAACGATTCACTGAACTGATTTCAGATGGCACTCGTGATATGCTGAATAAAGTGTCAATTTTTTCACCCTTTAAGCCCCGATATGAAAATGCATATTCTCCTTACTGTTCTCCATACATTTTGTATGGAACTAGTAAGAAGAATGGCTTAATATCAAGGCATCTTATCCTTGGTGATTGTTTCCTTCATTCTCATCACTTGACTGTTGGAATAAGCAGTGATGATGTAAAGAGAAATTTCATTTTCATCACCGTTAGGGCTTAAAGGGTCAAGTGACCGAGCTTCAAGCTTGGGCTTCAAGTGAAACCCAAAAAATCCCCTGGACCAAAATGATACCTAAAAAAATCCCATACTGAATTTTGGAGCCTTACAAGTACCCAGAAGGAATTAAATGACATTAACGGAGAACAACAGTGCTTTTTGAATGGTTGTTTGTTTGTTTATTTATCAAACTATTGCAATAAACGTTCCCAGCTCTTGTGGTCATTTTTACAAACTACCGGATAAAATACTTGCCACATTTTTCTCACCCAACAATACCCCGAAATCGTGAAGTTCAAACCCAAAAAAATCCTTCGCACCTCCCCGTCACTTGGTCTTCGAAGTACTTCCCCCCCCCCCGGGGTCACAATGAACCTAGCAAATATGGCCTTACTCGTCACGAGACTCCCAGTAGCTCAGTGGTTAGAGCATCCAACCGATATACTGATGTTCGACTCCCGTACGGGACTCAGGTTACCTTGTTTACTTTCTTCCAAGCGTTCCTTAGCGCCTCGTTTTTCTTTTCATCGAGTTCCTTGATAACTGAAGCAATTTTCTCTTTATCGTTCAGAACAATACGCTTTTTCTTCATTAAATCGTTGTACTGCAAGAAAAAAATGCAGTAGATTAATATCACATGGAGATCAGCAGTACAAAGAAGCAAAGAATTCAGTGAAGGTGGAACCAATCTACACTTATAATTATGCGTTTTCAATAATATTGGGTTTTTTTTTTGGCCGAAAAAAATTTTTTCGTCCACACTGGCTTGTCACATCATCTGTACTTATCATCAACCAATCGTTTGGTGTGAGATGCATACTTTTCTACTCGTTTTCGCCTATGGTCCGCGCACAAGTCTCCATTTTAACCCCTCCACACAAAAAGATCGATACGTTTCACAAGACTCTATCTTTGAAAGCATTTCCATCTTTTCAGTATGGGCGATAGGCGAAACGTATAAGGATGCCTTCCAATTAAGACGCACTACGCGGATGCAAATAATTTTCTCGTGAAAAGATACATAGGCCGACCAAGACAACTCTAACGTTTTGGCCCGACAAAACAAAAATGTGGGGAATCATATCGTGTTGAAGTTTATTTCTCAAGGAAATAAACTTCAATAAGTTGTACAAATTTTTGAATTATTAAACACTGATTTGGACTCGTGTCCGACCACTTCTGGGATTTTTTCAGACTGGGACACGTTTGTCCCGGACTCCTCCACAGGCCCTACGCATTTAAACAGGCGCGAAGAGCAATTGACTGGAAACGAGCAAAGCGCGAGGCGTGAGGCACCATGGGAATGAGACGAACGAAACGTGTCTCGTTCCCTACTTCCTTTGCGTGCTCATTTCCATATTGCCGGAGAGAGACGTCTGGCTACGAGGCAGCATTTGCCTGCTGAGCTCTACATTGGTGCGTAGAAGAACTAAACAGAATTTTACCTTTTCTTCAGCTTTTCCCAGCATGTTCATGGCTCTCATGTGACATTCTTGCCCAGTTTCTCTTTTGTTTCTTGCAGCTTGCTTAGCCGTCTCGATACCTCCTTCATGTCATTACCAGCGAAATCATAGGCCGTGTTAGGCTGACCAAAGAACTGCTTCTCATTTGCAATCCACTCGTACTTCTCTAACAACTGCTCAACCTAACGAGGCATTAGAAGACAAAAGTCGCGTTATTTAAGTAGTTGCGTCACGAAAACTTAGGGGATCAGCTCACGCAACATGATTTTAGGGTTAGGGAATACAAGACGTTGGCCCGGTTGTTCGAAAGTTGATTAACTATAACGTACCCTAAGTTAAAAGTTGACAAAGGCTTGCTTCTCTTGGTTAAAAGAGTTTATATTGCTATTAAAGATACAATCTGAAAGCATGCAAAGTCAAATTGCTGAACGAAAACAATTTACGAAAATCCACATTGTTAAGCTATAAAACTGAATTAAAAATTGACGCTAACGCTGGGTTGGCTTGACCAAGCTTCGAAGCACTGGGACGAAAGAGGTAATTAATCAATGACACTGAGTGATGGGCTAAGTCAAGTTTCTTCACGTTACTAAAGACAGTTCGGTAAAACAGGTTATTAATAATACACAAAGAAAGAAAAACAGTTTCCGAAACACAAAGAAAGAAAAAAAAGTTCTTCTAACTAGGAAAGGCGGTCTTAACATTCGGAAAAGTATCTTGCAACTTGTGTCACAACACCGAATTGCCTAGTGAAACATACCTTGCAACAGATGTGTACCTGTAAAAAAAACCTGCCCTTTTTTGCGTATTTTAGCTTTCGTGAGTTAACGTGAAACTTGCTAAGAAAACGTTCCATTTTAAAACGGAAAAAGGCAAACGACATAAACGCAATGCTATTAAAATCTATGTATACATCGCAATTTTGTTACGAGACAAGTTTCACGAAACGGTGCCTTACGTAACAGCACCTTAAGTGAATGCGTAAAGAAGGAACATACCTTTGTAGCTGCCTCTTTGCTTTCTCGTTGAAACCTGGTGACTTCATGGTCCATTTTCTTGAGCTCTATCTGAATATCTTGACCCTGCTTCTGTAGATGTCGCTGCTCGCCAACTTTCTCGCTGATGGTCTGTTAACATAGATGGAAAACCTCCGTAAACATTCGATTTTTCAGCGCGAAAAAGGACGTACAAAAACGGCAAGAAAAGCGTTGCAATCTGAAAGCATCACATACCTCATTACAAGCTTTGAGAGCTTCCTTCTGTTTATTTAGTTCATCAGCCGCCTCTTGGACTGCTTTCTGTAATAATAAGTGATTGGCGCTTTTTTTTAGTACTTTAGTCAAGAAACTTTCTGGCCTTCTTCTTTCGGACAAAAATACGTCGAGGATTAAACTTTAAGACGCCTTTTCGCACATTTGTGACCTTCTATGGAGGTCACTTTGGGCGATGGCGATTAATAAAGAATTGATGGTAGTTCTCTGTTGAAGATGACAAAGATGCGACCGTTTCTGCAATCACGTGGAATCCAACCCACTTCAAAGAAGCTTGGTTCGTATTCCTGGCGGTTGAGCGATTTTGTTCACTACCATCGCTATTGATCACTTGCGTATTCCCAAATGATCGCAAAGCCTTTAGCGAGCAATTTAGCTAACGGTCAGCTTTGGTCGATGACGATCATAATGCAAACCATCCTTTAATGGAACACGGCTCTTTTTTTCTGGCGATTGTACGAACGATCAACGTCTTTGTTTATCGGTTACGCGTGTTTCTATACGTCCTACAGCTTTTTTTCGATCGCTCAGTTTCAATCGTTGGGGATCACTTGAAAATCACTCGTTCATTCTGAAATAGAAGGAATTATTACGGTAACAACGGTGCGGTGGTAATTCGTTACACCAGAGACACAATATTGTTTTACAACAGAGAATAAATACAAAACGCCATACCTTTAGTCTCCCGCGCAGCGGTTATTAGTGGTAGTCACGCAATGTCAGGAGGAGCGTTGCGTGACGACCAATAATAAGGCGGCTGCATGGGAGACTGCCATACCTTGGTCTCTTTGGTATTCTCGGTACGGTGTGTTACTTTCTCTTCTGCTTTGATCAGCGCCTCGTCAATTGCAGCCATCTAAAAAGTTCAACCCAGAAACGCATGTTTTGCTCCTTTGCAAATATTTGATTCTTATGATTGGCAATACATTGAAATAGAAAAGTACAGTGGTATGTCTACTTAGTGACACTTAATCTCCTGATCAAATTGGAATTTACAAATTTGTGTTGTTTTGTTTTGTTTGTTTGTTTAGAGAGGAAAAGTCAGGAATTAGAAACCAGGCCACATAGTACCACTACGCCATCCGCGTAATTTTTGCGGAAACAAATTTGTTCGCCGGGTTAAAATATGCTATAGTCTACTAAACACAGTCAACTCTCGCCTTGCGGACACCTCATTATTACGGACACCCCGTTATTACAGACAAGAGCTGAAGTCCCGAGGAATAAGAAATTATTGAAAAAAAAAACTCCCGTGGCTATCACGGATTCCTTTATTACGGACACCAAATCTTGGTCCCGATGGTATCCGTTATGACGAGAGTTGACTGTACTGAAAGGATGGCTACTCTTTGTGGTGGTGACCACAGTCACGGAGGTCGGTAGCTTCGGATATTACTACAACTGATGCAATCTTCCGGGTGGTCCCTCAAGCAGCTGTTCAATAAATTACGCTCTAGTTTGTACATCGTCTAACATTCGGCTATACTTCCGTTTTTAAGCATAATAAAAACTCAGGTCTCAGGTTTACTTACCTGTTGCTCAACATTAGACATCTCCTTGTTCAGTTCATCCATTTCCGAGGATTTCCAGTTTCATCTCCTCAACTTCCTGCAAATACCAACAATTTCGGTCGTTTCGTATTGAGCATAACTCAAGAAGTATAGTGTAGTATAGTGAATACGTAAGTAAATTTATTTAGTATCCGCAGTACACCGTATAATTTAAGAGATTCCGAAATCAAACTAGACCTGCCCAAGCCATGCACGAACTATCTTAAGCGTAGCTTTGGCTACAGCGGGGCGCTATTATGGAACAGCCTGCTCGTCAATTAACGGAAAATAGACTCTCTTGGGCGCTTTAAAAAGGAAGTTGACCGATTTTATAACAATTGTCAGTCAGGCTCCCACACGGCAATCTTATAAAAAAGTATTGTTATTATTTTAACTTGTAAATACTGAAGATTTTACCGTGGATAAATAGATAAAGAATGTATGTATGTAATGATCTCATCACCTGTTGTTTATCTTGTTCAAATCTTCCTCAGCTTTCTTCAGTTCTTTCTCGCGATGAGCTTCTGCTTCCTGCAATAAGTAACAAGCATGTCCATTCTGCTTTCCATTTTTCCGATTTAAGGACAGGGGCGATGTCGCAGCTCTTACAAGGTCTTCTCTGATTTACTGAGAAAACAATACACCAAACAACAAAACAATGGACCCTAGCTCCGAAAACAATAGAGCTGCGTGATACCAAGGTCCAATGAAATTTGAGGTTGTTAAGAGCTGCGGGGCTACTCAAGGACAGTGCCTCCTAATACAGATGTATTTTTGCAAAGGTTATGACTATGGGGAAAAAGAAGATCTTAGCAACGGTTTTTGGAATCAAAAAAGAAAAATGTAGGTAGCCACGCATTTTTCAGAGATAATTAAGGTCGCTCCATACAGTTTCTCATCAGTTTCAACAGACAAATATACATAACTTTTTTGATGATTTTCAGGACATTGATTAACATTTCACTAGGGAAAAGCTACAAAAGCAACTAGCCTAGCCTTTATACTTTTCAAAAAAGTCACAATTTCTGGACCTGGCCCGTTTCCATGGCAACCACTGACATAGTTGTTTGGCTCATTTTTTAAGCTTACCCAGTTTCTTCACGTCATTTCTTGGTTTTTACACGGTGAATTTTGGCTATTTTTGTTGTAAAGATGTCGTTTGAGAAGTCTCAGCTGGCAAAGCTGTAAGAAATTTTGTACATAAGTTTTGTCAGAATAGTAAATTTCCGTTTTCGACGATTAATGCAGAAGTGCATGTACAAAAATTACTCTTACTTTAGTATGACTGAAAAACACAAAAATCCTACAAATGTTCCAATTTTAAAAAAAATTTCACCGAGTGGAACACGCACAATTAGCGTTTGAAAATGCCTCAAAACCCACCTTTTTTCTTCACGTTACCAAAATAAAAATTCTTCAAGTTACGGGGTTGCGCATGCTCATGATTCCTTTTGCGTGGACGAGCGTGGACAGCACGCGGGTAAACGGTAGAAAAGCTTTTCTTTCCAAAGAACAACATTTTTCTGGACAACTGCTTTCCTTTACTGTAAAGGATCCATGTGACCAAAAAATTCGCAAAAATAAAGAAAGAAACGAACAAACAAACAAAAAAAAAGCAAATTTATACCGATTCGTGATATAAAAACTCGAACGAAGCCGCCACTTTATTGCCAGCAGCAAAAAATTTCCTTTAAAGTCTCCAGAACGCGGAATCATTAAACCACTTTCAGTTTCATTTTTACCATTAACTGATTACAACCGTTCTTCAAGAAAAAAACTAAAGCGGTCATGTTTGCTCTTAGAACATCTTTTGGTATGCTACCCTAGAAAAGCAGGGAAGCTCGTTCTTTTTATGTTGTAAGCTCAGTATTTTGTCTGCCGAGACCCGCGTTGTTTCTTAGCGGCTACTTGCGTGTTTGATAACTGCATGGAATAGCAAATAGTATATAAATAAGCTTTCAATTTATATTTAAAGGCAGACGTTGGAGAAAGGGAACAAAAATGTCCACAAGAAACTATACGTTTTGAAAAAGACCACATTATTTTTCTGCAAGGTTCAACAAGTCAACAGAACGCCTGCGAAACGCCGACTGTTTTAGAACCGGCCGTCAACTCGATACTCATCCTTTATTCGTTCACTGAATGCCGTCATTCTAGGCATAATTTTTCGTAAAAATAAAAATTGTATTTGAGCTGAGGTACAATTGAACTTTTTTCAATTTTCGGTTTTATTTTAGACCACCGAAGTTTTTGAAGTCGCACATTGTCAACACAAGTGAAACTTAGATCAAAAGCTACTGGTGACTGATAAATAGACACTGAAATATAAATGTCCTTTTGAGTTTCAACTTCTATCAAAATTCAATGACAACTGTTACCTCGTTACAAGTGTGTAATCTATTCATCGCTCAATAAAACTCACAAGTCAGCTGTATTTTGCTGAAACCGTATGAGAACGGCCGTAGAGACAACTTACCCGACAAAAAATACACGGCTTGTTAGAAAGGCAAAAACTAAAGCACTTTTCCAAAAAATTACTTACACTTAGGCTCGATCCAAACAAACTTAAGCTTCTCATCCCAGAGATTCTCGACAGCTGACCTGGACAGCACTGATATTTCAAGTTGAGAACGGAAAGAAGTTCTTCACGCATAATTCTTGAAGGCGCGTAATAATTCGTGCAACGTTTTCAGTCCTCTCTGTGTTGCTTGAACTTAAAGATCGCAATCAATCCAGTCCTACAATCGTAGAACAATCGTAGGACTGCAACTGTCAGCTACAAAAGCGATTAAACTGAAGGCTTTTCATAATTTCACTGCTATGTGCTCGACAGGTTTTGAAAAGGTAAGCTATAAAGATGCCTCAATCAGACTTTGGAAAAGTTCGCCTGGGAGGTTGATTGGCACATGTCATCTGACTTGGACTGTCGCGCTCCTCACGCGCGCGCTTGTGCTAATTTAGTTCCCATTCCTCGCGCGCTGAAAAACTGTATGGAGCCACCTTAAGAGCGGCTCTCTGTAACTTTCACCTAGGACCATGCAAGATAGAAAAATCGAAAATTGCCAAACTCCGTCACAAGAAAGGTCTTCCCAAACCATTTATAAAAATATAAGTTTTAATTTATTCCGGTAGGTATTTTACCGTTACGGCGACTTTATCATTCCGATGGCTCGGGAGCGAGTAAAAACGACTTGAAAGTGTCACTTAAATCAACCACTCGTCTTGAATTGTGAAGACAGAAATATCAAAATCAAAGCAATGTAGTATAAGTAAGATATTCCCTTGTCATGTGTGCTTTGTCAAATTTGAATTCGATCAAAACCAGAATTTTTGAGAGATTTTTAAAATTTAACCGTTTCGAGCGGCATAGTCGCACGCTAAAAAATGTTGAAATTCAGGACCAAAAAAAGCACTCTGGTATATGGCTTTCGCAGGTGAGACCACCCTTGTTGGAATAAGCAATCTTTCCTCTACGATTTGATGAAAAAAAATTTTTGGGTAAATGAAATGGTAAATTTTGGGAGCGCTTTAAGGTGGCTCCATATAGTTTTTCAGCGCGCGAGGAATGGGAACTAAATTAGCACAAGCGCGCGCGCGAGGAGCGCGACAGTCCAAGTCAGATGACATGTGCCAATCAACCTCCCAGGCGAACTTTTCCAAAGTCTGATTGAGGCATCTTTATGGCTTACCTTTTCAAAACCTATCGAGCACATAGCAGTGAAATTATGAAAAGCCTTCAGTTTAATCGCTTTTGTAGCTGACAGTTGTAGTCCTACGATTGTTCTACGATTATAGGACTGAATTGATTGCGATCAACACAGAGAGGACTGAATACGTTGCACGAATTATTACGCGCTTTCAAGAATTATGCGTGAAGAACTTCTCTCCGTTCTCAACTTGAAATATCAGTGCTGTCCAGGTCAGCTGTCGAGAATCTCTGGGATGAGAAGCTTATTATAAGTTTGTTTGGATCGAGCCTAAGTGTAAGTAATTTTTTGGAAAAGTGCTTTAGTTTTTGCCTTTCTAACAAGCCGTGTATTTTTTGTCGGGTAAGTTGTCTCTACGGCCGTTCTCATACGGTTTCAGCAAAATACAGCTGACTTGTGAATTTTATTGAGCGATGAATAGATTACACACTTGTAACGAGGTAACAGTTGTCATTGAATTTTGATAGAAGTTGAAACTCAAAAGGACACTTATATTTCAGTGTCTATTTATCAGTCACCAGTAGCTTTTGATCTAAGTTTCACTTGTGTTGACAAGGTGCGACTTCAAAAACTTCGGTGATCTAAAATAAAACCGAAAATTGAAAAAAGTTCAATTGTACCTCAGCTCAAATACAATTTTTATTTTTACGAAAAATTATGCCTAGAATGACGGCATTCATGGGCATTCAGTGAACGAATAAAGGATGAGTATCGAGTTGACGGCCGGTTCCAAAACAGTCGGCGTTTCGCAGGCGTTCTGTTGACTTGTTGAACCTTGCAGAAAAATAATGTGGTCTTTTTCAAAACATATAGTTTCTTGTCGACATTTTTGTTCCCTTTTATCCAACGTCTGCCTTTAAATATAAATTGAAAGCGTATTTAGATACTATTTGCTATTCCATGCAGTTAACAAACACGCAAGTAGCCGCTAAGAAACAACGCGGGTCTCGGCAGACAAAATATTGAGCTTACAACATAAAATAAACGAGCTTCCCTGTTTTTCTCGGGTAGCATACCAAAAGATGTTCTAAGAGCAAACATGACCGCTTTAGATTTTTTCTTGAAGAACGGTTGTAATCAGTTAATGGTAAAAATGAAACTGAAAGTGGTTTAATGATTCCGCGTTCTGGAAACTTAAAGGAAATTTTTTGCTGCTGGCAATAAAGTGGCGGCTTCGTTCGAGGGTTTATATCGCGAATCGGTATAAATTTTCTTCTTTTTTGTTTGTTTGTTCGTTTCTTTCTTTATTTTTGCGAATTTTTTGGTCACATGGATCCTTTACAGTAAAGGAAAGCAGTTGTCCAGAAAAATGTTGTTCTTTTGAAAGAAAAGCTCTAGAAAAGCTTTTCTACCGCTTACCGGCGTGCTGTCCACGCTCGTCTACGCAAAAAGAATCATGAGCATGCGCAACCCCGTAACTTGAAGAATTTTTATTTTGGTAACGTGAAGAAAAAAGGTGGGTTTTGAGGCATTTTCAAACGCTAATTGCGCGTGTTCCACTCGGTGAAATTTTTTTAAAATTGGAACATTTGTAGGATTTTTGTGTTTTTCAGTCATATTCAACATTCTGCTCTCCAAAGTTCTCGCACACTTTAAAATGCCCTTCAAAATGATCTGGGAAAACAAAACACGTCATTCTAAGTATTTCGGTTAAATTTCACGTTTGGTGCCCCTAACTCCAAGTTGCAAACGACTTTATACCAACAAAATGGAGAGAAGGGCCGGCTTAACACTGTACTTAATTGACGTTTTGTTCATGGTTTCTTCATACACTCTTGTTATCACAGCAAACGTTTTGACAATATCGCAACATGAGCTGTCGTGTTCTGTTTTGTAAACTGTATACCCTCTTGTAAATAGTTCAGTACTTTTTGCTACTTCAAACTAGACCAATAAACATTTTTCAATATTTGTAATGATTTTGTTTCTTTAGTCACCATTCAGACACACCATCCGTGAAATGGCGGTAAGTGCATGAAAAGTTTTAAACCTCTCCCCATTTCTTATCGTTATCGCTCCGGAACGTTTGTTGTGAGGCTGCGGTTCCAAACGTGTCCCCGGGGTCTTCTCGGTATTAAAAGTGGGGATGGCCCTGTGGTTGGCTGCGTTGGTCATCGAACAAACGCACTGTTAAGAACAATGCTTTAATCGATCAATCAGCTGGTCGTAGTAATAATCAAAATACTTTATTTGCACTATCCGAGTTGTTGAAATCAACCGATTAGTAAAAATTATGTTGGTCATCCAATATAGCACTTCAAAAATAGCAATCTTTTCAGGTTTGGAACCATGCGGTTGATTAGAAAATAAATTTTTTCTTCGAAAAATTGTCAAAAAATTGCATTTTGTAATATTTGCATTAATTTACATGTATGAAATAAAATAAATTCGTATTAAAGAGCGAGATCACTTGGATAAAGGACGCATCGTTCAGAAAACCAAATGGGTGCTGGTAAACTCGCCCTTTGGCATAAATTAGTCTAAATATCCGACTGCTGATCATCCATTAGAAAATGCCGAATCGATGGAGCATTCCATTCAGTCATTGTTACGATGGCAAAAAATGTCCCTCTCTACACAGTCTGTTGTTAGTCAGCCTAGTCACTGACACTCTTGGGCCAACTGAGGATTGAGGCAACCGGAAGTTAAATGCTTCATTTCTGACGCTTTTTACTGCAATGCGTCTGTAAAGGCAAGCCATCGGACGCCGAAACACGGGTTTTCTACCCTTTGGTGAGGCTAGCCAATAAATGTAACATTAAACTTATGGCAGGAGATAAGGGCTCTTGCTTCCGGTTGACATCGATCTCGCTCACGGACGGTAGACTACTAGCAGGGTCTCTTTCCGCTCAGGGATAGTCGAGCAAAAGGAACACATGAACAAGGGTGAAAATCGCCTGCCGCATGGAAACTTGACGCGGAAAGAGAGACTGCTCGTAGTCTTCATGAGCGTCTGTGCTCACTCACCCTGGTAGCGTCCAGTCTCCTACCCTTCACAGCGGTCGAACGCAAAAAACAACGTCACCTCCAGTTTTTCAGAGCCTTGAAGTTTGAATCAGTTCAGACTTTTACGTGCGCGAAGTTCGTATGCAAACGATACATAAAATGTCCCGATAAAATTTCGCGCCGATAAAACTTGTGGATGCCAGTTACTTCATTCTGAACACATGCTCGAAGTAAAAAGCTTAAGTTTTCAGAAATGGCGTCAAGTTTTACCGTTAAAGTGAAACTTTCGGCATTTGTCTATTTTCTTTTGTAAAATTATGGCGGGAACTGCGCACGCGTCGTGCGTTTGACCGCTGTGAACTCGTACCCAGGATCCTCAGGCCTCTTGGTCAGCGGGTGGTCGCCTAGGGAGACTCTGGGATGATGGAATTGTTACCGCAGGAACTGCTCTGCGGTTAACAGGCCTTAGTTTTGTTACAGTGAACAGGCAATCAAAAAAAATCAATTTTTCCATTACCCCAGGTTCTCTCCAGGCAACCTCCCGCTGACCAAGAAGCTTGAGGACTCTAGGTACGAGAATGGGAAGCGTCACGACACCGAATTACATGTGCTGTTCTCCTGCGCACCCCGCTCTCGTCTTCATGTGGACAATGGCACAAGACATAAAGCCTAGGTTCTGCCTAGGGTTAAAATCCCAAAATGCCTAGAGTGCAGGCGGCTTTTTCCAGTTGAGGAGAAAACATCTCTGTGCAGATCGCGTGTCTGCGGCCAGCCAGGTTGTAAGTGCGCATGTCACGAGCGAGGTCTTTATCCATTTCCACCAATATGGCACTCCTCACTGATTCAACTCGTCGTCTAAACTCCGCCTGGCCAAAAGGGACCCCCAAAGGTTCCTAGGATGAAACAAAATAATATTAATGTCAATAGTAGTGTACTTATGGCTTCCCCTTTCACGCCCCCCCCCCCCCCCAGAAAAAGAAAAGGGTCCAAAAATTTCGAAATTTCCGCGGTTTCTTGGTGTTGCAGATGTTGTGATCACCAAATGGCGTAAAACAAAAGATCGAAAAGACAATAAACGTTACCCAAACCTAAACACGATAGTTTACCAACGATATATAGTTTCCGCAACACCAAGAAACACCCAAAATTTCCGAGGTTGAGGTATTATTATTCCTTGTAGATTGCTTTAGCGAGAACTTATTACAAAAGGCCCCGTCCACACGGATACGCATAGAAATCGCAGTCTTTTGAGAACGCAAACTTTTAAAAAATCGGAAACCTCTGAGAAAGTATCCGTGTGGAAACCGAAAACTCAAACTTTTGAACGAATGAATGAACGAACGAGCAAACGTATGGAGGAAGGAAGGAAGGAAGGAGGAAGGAAAGAAAGATAAATTAATCTATTTAAATGTTGAAGTGTTTAGCTCAGTGGTGGTAATTGGAGGCACTGTTAGTGAGACTAAGTAACTTAAGAAATGAAAAATAAAACGAAAACGCGATTTTACAGGATTGCAGGTTAAATGCTCGTTTCACTTGTTTCGTTTGTTTCGTTTTCGTGTGGACAGAGTAAACTATCTAAAACGATCGTGTTAATACAGAACTTTTGTTGTTTTTTTCGAAGAAAACGCAATTATTTAAAAACAGGAACTTTTCAAACCGCATCTGTTTGGACATGGCCTAAGTTTAACCTAGTCGAAATATACCTGACTGATCATTTGAGATGGGAAGTAACGTTGACCTTTTGTGTTTGACCAAAGCTGTGAATGTAGCAAATATTACCTGCCATTCTTCCATCCATTGTTTGGTGAGTACGTCACAACGATTCTCAGTCTTGTTTGTTTCCTGCCATGCAATTCGTCTTGGAGATCTACCGTTGGTAGCGCTGGGGCCGTGTGGGACATCGAAGTCCAAATTATCCACGCTGTGAACTCTATTCTTGCCTCTTACTATTTGGCCTGATGTTTTACTTGCTTCTTCAACCTCATGCAAGTTGTTAAGGCTTCTAAATCTTCGCCGAAATCTTCTTGCTCCCTGACTTATACGTCGTCGGAAATTCTGTGCCATCATTTTGAAGATCTACCTGTCACCAGTAACAAGTGAGTGTTTAATAAATATATTTTCAGTCACTGCCTCTTTTTCATTTGATCATCATCTTGCATTTTCTCAGGCGATCAGCGTCAGTGCGCGCACAAGGTAACTTTGGCCACTTGTCCAGAAGAAACAAAAAAATGAGTGGTCAGGGATTGTGAGATTACTGCGCATTAAACCACACAAGTTCGCCATGGCGGACCCTTTTTTGAAATCCGATTCTGCCCGCACCTGAGCCTATGAATGGATTGCTACTGTTTTTTGTCTTGTTTCGCAGTTATATTTTCTAATTTTGCTGAGAAGCAAAAAATTCGGCTTTAACAAAGTGGTCAGAAATGGTGAGTTTCTTGCGCCTGAAACTACACAAGTTCGCCAAGCGTACCCTTTTCTAAAATCCTATTCTGCCTGTACCTGAACACATGAATGGATTGCTATTGTTTTTTAATCATGTTTCGCAGTTGTATTTTCTAATTTGCTTAAGGCCATTTGTTTTCGATGCTCAAAAAAGGAACTACAATTCATACCACCAGGAAAGAAAAACCATAGCAATTTCTTTAAAAGTTGAGGTCAACAGTCGAACTCCGCTTTCCCCACATCTGCTTATACGACAGTCCATACTTTGTCCGTAAAATTAAGCCGATTTATACAGATACTCCATTGATAAGGACACTTGTCATGTATCGTCGTGAAAACGTGGTTTAAATGCATTTCCACCTACATGTACAAATGCTGTTCTGTTTGCGTATGTGAGTCAAATTTGTTCGTTCTTGGAGGATTTCAGCCTCAGCAGTATCAAATATTTATATGAAATAAAGAATTGCATTGTAAAATGGTAACTCGTTCGTGTGATCAGATTTCACCATAAGTAAACAATAGTGTGCAGTGGTTTGTGTCTCTGCTGGCTTGAGACATAAAGTTGTTCGTTTGTGCACTATTTTAAGCATAGTAGTATTAAATATTCTTGGGAAAAATTAAACACTTTTTATTAATTAATATGTATTTGGCAGCGAGCTGATTTGTAATAGAATTAATTTGTTGGCAGTTTGTGTTGTTATTGCGACATTTTTAGTTTGATGTAACCATGCATGTTTTGGACCAGTGTAAAGTTTGAAATATTAGGCGTTTGCTTGACTAACCTGCGTTCATGTGTTTTCCTTGTTAACCAGAAAGATTAAAAAATAATGACAATAATAACGCGCTTAACGTATGCATGGCCTGGGAGCGGGTGGGAAACAATTCCTCATACATTTCCTTAGCTGAGAAACCCACAACCACGAGATGTCATCTGTGCAACAGTTTACTTTTGGTTTACGGTATGTTTTCATTTTGTTGTTGTTGATGATGATAATGGTGATGATGACGGAAACGGCGACAAAACCGCAAACATTTCATTTTATGCGGTAGTCTCATTTGAATAAGCTTTGGACATCAATATACTCCTGACTGTATTTGGTAATGCTGATCACTTTCTGCCTGATTGACGTCACTATGCGCAAATCAGTGCTCAGATTTTCCTCCTTAAACATAGAAAATCAACAGAATATCTATAGTTTCACTCGGAAACGAGAACACTGTTCAGTTAAAATCCAGACAGATTATGCGAAATAAAAAATCGCCAAGTCTATAGCACATATTACCCAAAAAGAAAGAAAAAAACTGAAGTTTGAAGAAATACAATGACGAGGGACACTTCAATATTGAGAAATAATGAAAAATACTTAAGATGTCATCAGTTTCGTTTTCCTTGATTTTTTCAGAGCCTTTTAAGGGGATATTTTTGAAAGCTAACACAAGTCGATCTGTTCGCATTCTTTAGCTGAAGATTTTAAGCCGCAGAGAATTTTAGGGAAAGCGATACCCCAAATTCTGGAGCTGCTTTTGGCTCATCGAAAATGCTAGCTGACCTAATTTCGCACTCTAAGCGACATATTTGCCCTTCCGAAAACAAAAGAAATGAATTTGCCCATGTTAAGAACATTCGAGGTGACATTATAATTACGCCATTTCGTAGTTAAATCCGAATATCTTAGGTGTGTTAGACCTTCCGAGCAGATGTTTGTTCCACAGAAACGGACCGTTGGGTGCCACTGTATAATTGCCATTTTTGCTATTAAATTACTTACTGAATTGATGCTTTTTCCTTTTTCTGCTGACTTAGTTCCTACCAAAATTAATCAATCCCCACCTTTCACCGTGGCCAAGGAGACAATTTAAACCGTTGTTAACTACACTTTCGCTCACAGTTTGTGCAAATTTGTTTGGTTTTTTTTTTTTTGCTTTGTTTTGGATGAGAAAGTTAAAACAAGTTTGACTCGCGCGATGGCACAAACAATATGCTAAGGAGTACAAGCAAGACCAACAAGTTTTTAAATGTGAAGAACCTTCGCTTTCCATTACGTATGGCGATCTATCCGATTGGTTGCAGTGCAAGCCAGGCTTCTTTCTCAATCGCGATCACACGCGCTGATCTCAACGTACGGTAAGAAAAACACGTGCAAAATCGAACGCAACGTTTTGATATTGGAGGGGTGGTAGTGAAAGTGAAGCAACATAAAACAAACAAGTTGCTAAGGACGGAAAATACGAACATCATTCAGTCATAGTCTTAATGACATAAAAATAGCATACGGCAAGGAAATGAGTTCGCGCGTCACCCCAGGACCTGGAAAAAGGTGGCGTGTAGAAATTTGTCGTCGATCCCTACCTCCCAACCCTTAGACGTTAGTATGTTTAGTACATCATACCGGAAACACATTGTGAGTAAATTACTCGTTTTTGGTGGCGGTTGCTTATGCGTTGTTTTGATCGCTTAGCTGAAAATGCTAAGGCCGGCACATACACATAATAATAATAATAATAATAATAATAATAATAATAATAATAATAATAATAATAATAATAATAATAATAATAATAATAATAATAATAGTAATATTTATCCAGGGTGCCCACACCACCAAGGTGTTTTTCTGTGGGGACCTGCAAATTATAAGAAAATAAAAATTACAAAAACATGTTTAAATCCTTTAAAAGGTTTTTCGTGTGAACGACCCATTTTTATCAAAAAAAGTCTAGTCTAAGGGGACTGAAATCACCTGTGAAAATTGGTCCCCGCGACTTGTCTCCTGGCTTGAATTCGTGCGGCTAGTCATGGGGACTTGTCCCTTCAAATTGTTTTTGTCCCCACGTGTATACTGTTCGTGGTGATTGTGGAAAATCAGAGATGAACCATATTTTTCAGTTTGAGGAGAGAAAGCAAATACGTTGACCATGGCGAACCATTGATATTTTCCGTCTGTACCTAAGCGCACGAATGGGTTACTGTATGTTTTTTGGTCTTGTTTCAAAGTGAGATTGATAATTCTCCTCTACGCCATCTTCCACATCATGTATTAATGTTCCTATTTGTATTCACGACGAGCTTCGTTCAAATGTGGTGGTTAAAGAGTACATGACAATCCTGAAAAAATCACTGAGGCTATACTAAACCTGTGCGCCGCCTGAAGGAAAAATCCAAAAAAGCCAAAGAGAGAAAAATTGAAAACGTGTTCTCCAACCAAATACAGTCGCACAAACCTATGGGGTCAGAGGTAATAAAAGCTATCGAAACTGAATTTTAAAAAGTTGAAAGTTCAAGAGCTAAGTTGAATACATTACATTTATCAAGTCCTATAAACCCTAAAAGAATAGAGTCAATTAATGAATGCACTAACGGCCCACGCGCGTTCAAATCATGACAGTGGGAAATTCAGACTTAAATTCTCCGTAACTGCCACGTACAGTCTAGTTCCGCCGAATGTAAATACACATATTCTGTTCCAAACTTAGTTTGTTACTGACCTAGTGTACTTCTGTTCGGCTGTTTACTTTACTAAATTACTTTTCATTTGTGCGTTTTTTTTTTTTTTACTTTTTTTATCTTGTTGTTGTTGTTGCTTTTGATGATGATGACGATATTATTTTTTCTCGGAGGGGACTACTTGATGCATATCAGGGGTCCATCTCTTGTGCAAATTTAAAAAGTCAGGGTTCATGAAAATGTGTGGGCGTTGCTATGCGGTATGCTATACGGTAGTCTCATTTTATCCCTGGATAAGCATTTGGTAATGCTTATCCCTTTCCCTAAGATTGACGTCACGTTGCCAAGGTAACACATTTCTGTCAGTGTCACGATATGCAAATTAAATTTGCAATCAGCGTAGATTCTTCTGCCCAAACAAAAGAAGTCAAATTAACACTTTCAGTATTGAAGAACTACCGACCAGCGAATACGACCATTTCATTATCACAGAATACGACCATTTTTATAGGCACGAAGGATAGCTCGTGCAGGCTCTCTTTTTTTCAGTCATCTGAAAACACCTTTGATCCAATCAAACCTCACCCTTCGTACGACCACATTTTAATGGCCCGTTGGTGGTTGTCTCAAAGTGTTCCACTTTTGAAGTAATTATGAAATTCTAAATCTCGGTCAATTTAGCTTTTTCATTGGTTGGTACGCAGGTTATCAGCAAATAACCCCGCCTGAGTGTTAAGGGATTCGTTTAAGGAGTAATTCGTTTGTAGACAGAACGCAGGATTGTCGGTAACAGCAACAAGCGAATTTATTCCAAACTGAAGTAGTATTCACAGCTTACAGACTCCTCTTCTTATTTGGCACACAGCTCGGCACACAGCCACTTCACTAAGTTCGGCAAGCAGCCGCTGCAACAGACTCTAAACTTACTGCTTAGACTTTCTGAAAACTCCTGCTTCTACTTGAGTTAACTGAATGATTCTTATATCCTTCTCATTACATGTTCTAGAAACATCTAAGAAATCGATAGTAACATTACATGTCTGTTTACTATTTTAATAAGATACATCATTATTTTACGTGACTGAGCGCTCCAAAATGATCCAATAGAGTTCTATAAGAGTTCTATAGAATGATCCGGAAAGTTCCATGGAAAAAACTAGACAATTTTCGTAATACTGAGAAAATTTGATACCACGGTCAAGTGCTGCGGCGTTCAAAAGATTTTGCCACAGAGCGAAAGCAAAAATTAGGCCCGGTCAAGACATTCAGCAACGATTGTCGCGCGATGTTGTGAATTTAATGACACAATTATACCAAGAGTGTGGGTTGAATGTGAAGTGATAAATAACAAAAGCAAGAGGTTTGCAGCGCCTTGGTGGTTCAAGTCATCTCATATCTAACAACCCTGTCGTCCAATCCATTTTAATTTATTTAATACAGAGAGCTTTTTTGGTTTCGACCCAAGTATTTTTTCCAAAATTATTTACGGACATTTTCTGGTTCACATGGTATTCGCAGTCACTGAGGTTAACTATACTTTAACAACTGCATCGCTCAAAGGAGGTTGGGTGCTTGGAATATCACAGTTTGAGTTAATAGGTACTTACTGAAGTGACTCCTTTTTCTCAATGTTCTCCGTCGTTACTATCATTTCGCTCACATTCTGTACTAAATTTGTTTACTTACTTGCTATCAAGGGCAAAGGTTCGCTCTCCGAGCAAGAATAAGTGTCTTCCTAATTTATCCTCCCAATGTAAGCAGTGATACACAATTTACCCGCATCAAGCATACCTGAATTCATTAAATAAGCTATATTTCTTGATATTCGCCATTTCCACTCACGATTTCCTCAAACCAGAATAAATCCATAGTGTAGAAACAACTACACCCAGGAAAAGTTCCATTGTCCCCAACGTTTTTCACCATAAAACGGCAATATTTTGAGCTTCTTGCACAAGAAATCAAGTGTCAGTGTTCGACCGTCGACCTCTGCGCACAAATATATATTTATGCTTGGTGCTGGTGAATTGTGTATCACCTTTCATAATTATAGTACTCATTGGAAGGTTAAATTAGAAAGACACTTATTCTCGCTCGGAGAGCGCACCTTTGCCCCAGATAGCAAGTAAATACGATATAAACAAAGAAGCACTGTTAATTTCACAGAATTTTTGTTGATTTTCAGTCGTAACTAAAGCTTTAGCCTCCCACGCAGTCGTTTTTGGGAGAGTCGTATAAAAATCGACTGTATGGGAGGCTAAAGCTTTGGCTACCTTTGGTGCAACTTAACTTCTTTTTTTTCTTACCTAATACGGACACACCGTTAATACGAACACTTTTTTGTTGGCAACGGTGTCCGTAATATCTTGGTTTGACTGTAAAATAATTCATGGTTTGAGTTATTACGTACTTACTGGGCAGGTCCTTTTTTCACTTTTCTACTGACGTAAGTCCGTGACAAAATTGTTTCACCGTAGCCATGAAAAGCCTGTAAACCGTCGTTAACTATAATTTCGCTATAAACGTGTGCTTAAATTTTTTTTGAGTTACTTTGTTAGGCAAGTTTCAAGATAGTAATTGGGAAGCTCGTACGGTGGCAAAAACAATATGCCAAGGAGCGTTAAAAGTTACCCTTAAAACGCGTAAGATGTATTTCCTTTCTATGATCTGATTGGTCGCGGAACAGATGAAACAAATTAGGATTTCTCGCAATCGCGATCACACGTCGATGACCACACCCTATCGAAAAAACCACGTAGGAAATGTGACAATACAAATTCTTAGGGGAGGGGTGTTCTTAACTGTTGAACTACGAAAACAAACAAGTTACAAGCAGTTAAAGTACAAAATTCACTGATACAGAGTTGTTATAGCATAAGAATAATATACAGCCTCGAAATGAGATCACACATTATGACAAGGATGTGGGAAAAGGTTCGGTGAGGAAATTTGTTCTTAGGGCCTACCCTCTTAGATATCGAATAACAAATCGCGGTCCAATTGAACCATGTATTTTTAGCGGTGTATTCGGTGTGTTGTTTGATCACTTAGTCGGAAATCATGTCAAGGGCATATGCGGTTCCTCTGATATTACCACTTAGTTTTGAGACAGAGTGTAGGATCAAATCGTGAAAAATTAGCTTTTTTATGTTGAAAAGACACCTGATCCCCAAGAAGGAGTGAAAACATTATCCGTTTAACAAAAGATGTGATCCATTTGCCTTCTACTGTCTGATTAGAAGCGGCACAGGTCAGACGTCTTTCGCGGCAAAGACGGTCACACCCAGTGAACACACCCAATGGCGAAAAACCACGTGCGAAAAGTAATGTATTTCTAGGGAAGGATTGTTACTTGGGGTAGAAATACGCAAACCGAACAAATTTCTGAGTGGTTAATAGGACGAATTTCATTGTTACAGAGTCATTCATTACACTATAAAAATAACATACAGCCATCAATCAAGTTCTCACCAAGACAATAATGGCAGGATCTGAGAATGTTCCCGTGAGGAAATTTGGTCCGTACGCTACCCGCTTAGAAATCTGTTTCTTACAGGTGCTCCAGGAATGAATTTCATATTTTTAGTGGTATATTTGGGGTGTTGTTTGATCATTTAGTCGGAATTTTTAAAGGCATATTCTGTCCTCAGATAATAATTTCGATTAGTTTTCAGTATGAGTTCAAAATCGTGAAATACAATATAATGCAATACAATACAATACAATACAATACAACACAAGTTTACTGTGTAATACACTTAGCTGTGTGGTGAGCTGTCGCAGTCCGGAGACTGCGACTCAGTCACCAGCTGAAAAATCTGCTTCTTGTATTTTGAGAAAATTTTCGCCTGGAAAATACTCGTTCATACACAGTTGTAGTAGTTTGAGTTCAACTGTGATAATAGCAAGTATTGTGAAAACATTGGGCAGCAAAACCACGACTACAAACTAGCAAGAGTTGACGGATCTGAGATATGGATCAGCAGAAAAACTTAAACTGAACAAAAGTAAAACAACACACCAAACTCAACATTACAGCGAAGAAAAACCAAATGCAAGAAGAAAAAAGAGACTTCAAAAACTTATATATTTTTTGCGCCCGATATTTCGGTTTGAAACACAAACCTTCGTCGGGGTGCTAAAACCAGTATTGCTCATCTTCACAAAAGACAAACAAACCAACAACTAAATCTAACTGTTTTCGGTCTAATTTTCATCCGGAAATCAGAAATCTTCCTTGGAGATGAGCAATTTTTCAGTTTGCCGCTAGTACCAAAGTTCAGCTTAGTCCGCTCCCTAGTGCCACCTGCTTCTGATGTCACCTGACAGCAAGTCTGCAATAGTTCGTTTGCGCATGACAATTTGGTCCCCCATTTTTCCGGTCTGGGGTATAATAAAATACGAATTAACCGAAAGTAAAAGGGGTAAACAAAGATGGCGACTAAGAATAAAGAGCATCGGTTCTCCGCATCGATTACCCTCAGTTGGCGCAATGCCTATACCTTTATTGTGCTCCATAAAGGCTGTGTATTCAGATACGAGCAATTTTTCTTTCTAGTTTTATTTGTCGGCGTACTTTTTGAAAAAGAATTCGAACAATCAATGGCTAACACCCAATTATTTTGTCTTTGTTTTTGTTTTACTAAGGCTGTGGGACACTAGCCTGTTCCTTTCTATTCTTCGTTCCGTCCCTACTATCTGAGAGCGTGGAACAGGCTAGTAGAACAATGTTTTCGAACGCCTAACATTTTCGAACGCGAAATGTATTATGAGACAATAGATGCGTACGTAATTGTAGAATATTCTAGTCAAATTTTTGGTTACTTTCCTCCATATCTTTAACTACACAAACGTTTACCACACAGAGTTAAGAGTTAGTTGAGTAAACAGCTACTAACATGCAAAGCACTCACAAAAGACAAGCTACTTTGTCCCTCCGATGTTTTATTTAAAACGAAGCACTCGGTTGTGATAGAGCAGTCAAGAGCATGCACAGGAATCCCGTCAGATTATGAATTGACTTTGAAGGTCTGAAAAAAGCCATACAGGAACTTGGCAAGATCCTTCAAATTACAATCTAAAAATGGTTTGTCTGAATTTGTCCAAATTTTTGACCACAAGATCCAAATTATTTTTTAGGAATTTTTGTAAACTAAAGATTATATGTGAATATAGACGCAAGTAAAAATAATACACTGCAGTTAAGAAATGAACACCTCTCTAAAACAGGCATATTGGTTGCAGATGCGATACTTCAGGCCTTAACTTTAAGGGTCAGTCGATACCAGTTTTTCAAATCGATCCGATATGACTACGATATTTGCCGATATTTGGCATTTTTTCGATATTTTGTATCAATGTCTGTAATACTCCAAGGCTGTTATCTACGAAATGATGACGACCCCCATAAATGGCCAGCTACCGGTTCAGACTCATACCCAGACGCTATTTATGAGTCCGGGGGAAAGGGAGAGAAGATTGGATTCTATTGACGCGCGCGCGGTGACACTCAATAGAATCCAATCTTCTCTCCCTTTCCCCCAGACTCTAATTAGCGACTGGGTACGAGTCTGCTCCCAGTTGGCTTGATATCTCAGTTGGTCAGAGCGCTGCGCCGGTATCGCAGAGGTCATGAGTTCGAATCTACTTCAAGCCTAAATTGTTTTTCAGGTTTTTCAACTGCTTAAGTTGATTATCAAACCCTTAAGCAGTATAGTATACTTCACTACGATGGTCGTCATCATTTCTTAAACTCAGTTTACCTGTTATTGTTGGGCATCAGCTGCCCGGGGGGGGGGGACTCCCATGTGAAAGTGACGGGTATGCTCGTCGTCTCGCTTAGGGTTGTAAATTGCAGATTTTGGTCTCGCTTAAGGGTTTTTAGGAAGGAAAGCCAATATTTTTACCCATCAGGTATCGCTTAGGGTGTGCGTAAAGAAATATCCATGTGCAAAAAACCAAACGACGTCAATCTTTAGTGTCAATCTTTAGCGCATTTAAATCACTGAAGCTCTTATTTGGTTGTCTGTTTTAGCATGGTCTCGTTTAGGGGTCAAATAACGCCTGAACCACGCCCAGATTGGTCTCCTTTAGGGGTTTAATTCTAATTTTCCGACGAGCATCCCCGTCATTTTCATATGGGAGTCCCCCCCCCCCGGGATCGGCTGTTGTGTTGTGACAGTCATGCTAGCGAATTACTCGGTTGCATTTGCCAACACGAGTGTGCAGGCTTTGGTTTTCCGTGTAATGGTGACCTAATTGTCAGTGTGAACGGCATATTAAACAACTAAACAGTCAAGAGGCTTCGAACACGTCCGTTTTAAAGTAGGTTAACTGTTTTTTTTTTAACTAAATGGCTCAATAAGGGCCGGACAGTATATCCACAGCTGCAAGAACAGACTGTGTAGCAATGGACAGCTGAAGGTCAACTTCGTCCACGGCCCCAGTCTCATGCAACTTGAACAGTATATCACTGACCCCGGGGAAGCTGGAAGAGCCATACAGGTTGTACTTGCCGGGAGCAAAGATCACGTGACGAACCAGGCGCCTTCCCGGCAGGCCATAG
Source organism: Siderastrea siderea (assembly GCA_964030785.1). NCBI lineage: Eukaryota > Metazoa > Cnidaria > Anthozoa > Scleractinia > Rhizangiidae > Siderastrea > Siderastrea siderea. The sequence continues at coordinate 10,246,497 of OZ034976.1, forward strand.
GAGTAAATGAACGCTCGCTCAACTTTGATCATTTGGTCATTGAGTCTGCGCAGTTCTGCAAAACTTGGTTCGTCAAAGTCCTTGAGTTTCTTTTCCACCTCATCCCTGAATCAATCAAAGAAGGGAGACGTTAGTAAGAACAATTCTGTTTTGAAATATCTAGCAGTTTTACTCTTACAAATAATAATAATAATAATAATAATAATAATAATAATAATAATGGTTTAATAACACTCCAAAAATTAATTGGCTCTTCTATGTTACATAAATATCTAAGTAATTATAATGTATACATTACTATTACTATAATGTAGAAGCTACTAAGATAAATTAATATGTGGAAAAAACAATTACAGCATCGTATCAATTACAACTATTGTTCAGTCAGTCTATTTACAGCATTCGAAACATAGTGTGCTTTAGACAAGCAATGAGAACCAAACAGATCTGATCGGCCAGACATTGGGATTTCATCCTCGGGCGTGAGGGACACCTTTTACAGCATTATAACTAGCACCACCCCGGCGAGATACTCCCTATAATGGGCTATACGGAGAGACTCCTGCCGAACAGGGTGCCTTTTTGAGCCCATAGTGCACTAAAGGGTATGGAAAATTATTTTGTACGTAATACGGCATATTTCGAACAAATGTTCATCATCAGAGAGGTAAACTCTGATATGCCTATCTATATTTCAACAGAACAAATGTCGGAAAAGTTTTCCGCTTTGAAAATGAGTTTTTCCGACATTTGTTCTGTTAATATATAGATAGGCATATCAGAGTTTACCTCTCTGATGATGAACATTTGAAAATTATTTTATTTTAGTATATTAAAAAGGGTCACCAAAATCCCCTGCAAAGGGAAAATAAACGGTCCACGCATTGCGGGCATGTGTGGACGTCTGGAAACTGATAAATGTGCACATGAATGTTTTTTAAAACGCGATCTACTTATCATAATTCGACTGAGTGATCGAGCAATGGAAAGTGAACCTCGCTTTTAAAATGAGTTTAAAAGGGTGCCTCTTAGTCAATTCAAGTTAGTTAAAAAAAACGCATTACCTAATAAAAGAAAATGAGTTACCATGTAAAAAATTATTGAGGCAAATTTAAAATGAAAATTAATTCTGACTGCACTAAACGGAAAGAAAACTACTGCACTTAGCGATAGGAGACGTCTGCACGCAGGCTATACTGCACTGAGTCAATGATTTGTGTGACTCTTGGCTGCCCAACAATAACAGGTAAACTGAGTTTAAGTAATGATGACGACCATCGTAGTGAAGTATACTATACCGATTAAGGGTTTGATAATCAACTTAAGCAGTTGAAAAACCTGAAAAAACAATTTAGGCTTGAAGTGGATTCGAACCCATGACCTCTGCGATACCGGCGCAGCGCTCTAACCAACTGAGAATATATCAAGCCAACTGGGTGGAGTTATAAGGACTGAAAGGTGACAGCCTGTTAGATCTGTCAAAATGATTGCGTGATTTTATGGACGGGAACGTGCTGCAGGTAATTCATTTTTGCTATTTCTTCGCTAGTTAACATGTTGAGCTCCCGAACAGTATATTTTTATTTCTTCACAAATAGTTAGAGTACGTTCTTAATTAACATTAGTCGGATTACTGAATGTAAGTGGAAAACCGAAGTCCCTCACGAAGTGCACGAATCATCGCCACATAATGGCATTATGCCAATCTTGACATTTCAATAGGTTCGCGTTAAACGGTTCAATTTCTTCATTTTCCGAGAAGCAAAAGTACTACTACTAGTAAATGAGTTTATTGCTCTTTCCAAAAATCAAAGCTACCTTTGTTTCATCTTGTCTGGTGAATTATTTGGTGCTTTCGGAAATTAAGCTCCTTTCCAATAAATGATGAACATTAAACGTGCCATACAAAGTTTTTGGAACTTTATTATAACTACGGGCCAATACGGTCGCATCAACAATAAACGGCCCGCGCATTGCGGGCATGTGCGGAAGTCGGAAACTGATAAATAAATGTTTTGAATCAGTGTTTAGCCAACTGTTACCGCAATGTGCACATGAGTGTTTTTAAAAGGGTGTTACTAAAACGAGTAATGCAGTAACGAGTAACGAGTAACGCAGTAACGAGAAAACGAGTAACGGGAAAAATTTTCCAAGGGTAAAAAATAGAAAACGAGTAACGGGAAAAAAAAATTTGAAAGGCAAAAATTAAAAGAAAAAGAGTAACGGTAAAAAATGAAAAGGGTGAAAATTACACTGAATAATAATTATTACTAGGGCAATATAGAACTGCAATAAAACGAATAATGTGACCTGAAGGCCTTCGATGTGTGTTGTTGAAAAGTGTTGTATTTAACGTCATTCTCAGGCAGGCTGCAAAAAAAAAGCTATGAAGAAGTTTTTGTCCGAATTTAGTGAATTAATCGATATATATTTCAGTTCCCCGTTCTTACTGCAGTATGCAGCGATGGTGCATTCGCTGGACTTTTAATAGTGATAGGCAGTGTCTAGATACCCGGCAGCCGGGTACGGATGTTTGAAGACAATTAAATACCCGGCAGTCCGATATTGTCGAAGGGTTTTGACCGAAAGGCTTATTCTAACGTTCTGAAAGTATTCGATATTTCTTTAGAATTGCCAGGCTATTCAGAAAAGTATTTTAGTTTGGTAGTTGACGAGTTTTCGGAGCGTGTGCACACTAGAAAATTGCGATGTTTGCGACACTTCATTTAATAGAGTTAATAGTAGCTAGACCCGCCAGTCAGAAACGCACAGAATTTCTCAGTCAAACGTCCTGGGGGTATTGGAAGGTTGTTTAGAATTACTAAGCAATTTAAAAGACCAATTTGCTTTCGTAGTTGACGAATTTTCTGAGTTTGTGCGCAGTAGAAAATCGCTATTTTCGTGACACTTTTGGCCAGAGCCGCCAAGTTTGAGCCCAGTCGCTTCATTCCTGCAATCGCTTTATGTATAAATAGATTCATCAACAGAAAAACTGATTATTCGTTTTTGTATCAATATCATTGAAATATTAGTTCAATAATTTGAAAAAGGTATTTGAAACCTCTGAGCCGCTTACCCTGCGAGCAGTGGTATGAGCCGCCAAACTCGTGAACTGCCGGGCATTTAATTAGCTTTTTCCGGCGAAACTGCGCTCGGCTGCCGGGCATGTAGAAGCTAAATACCCGGCAGTCTGGTTTCGGAGAATTATACAGTAATTATTGAGGCAACCCTATTATCAAGGGCTTCCTAACTTTGTATAGTGGTGGTAAGTGATTCGAAACTATTGTGGTCTTTTTGGGCCACATTTACAACTCTACAGCATCCGTGACATGTCACAGTATGGTGGCGTGACGGCTCGGGTCAGACAGGGATCAAGAAAGCTACAGCTATTGTATAGCATCGGCAAGCTCTGAAAGTTCGCCAACTACAGAACCAAATTGGTCTTTTAATCGCTTAGTAATTGTAAACAATCTTCCAGTTCTTCCAGAACGTTTAAATGAGAAATTTTGTATGTTTCTGACTGGCGGGTCTAGCCACTAATAATTTTAAGTGTCGCAAACATCGCAATTTTCTAGAATGAACACGTTCAGAAAACTCGTCAACTACCAAACTAAAATACTTTTCTGAATCGCTTGGCAATTCTAAACAAATATCGAATACTTTCAGAACGTTAGAATAAGCCTTTCGGTCAAAACCCTTTGAAAATTTCGGACTGCCGGGTATTTAATAAATCAATCAACTTTGTTTAACGAGGGTGACACACAACAGTCTGGGACTGACAAACCTGTGGCCCTCGGGTTCCGGATCGAATTGGAATTTGGAAATGTTGGTTTTTGAGGAGAGGGGAAGACCGGAGTACCCAGAGAAAAACCTCTCGGAGCAAAGACGAGAACCAACAACAAACTCAACCCACATATGACACCGGGACCGGGAGTCGAACCCGGGCCACATTGGTGGGAGGCGAGCGCTCTCACCACTGCGCCATCCCTGCTCCCCTAATTATAGTCCCTGCTCCCCTAATAATAGTCTCGAAACATCCGTACCCGGCTGCCGGGTATCTAGACACTGCCTATTACTATTAAAAGTCCAGCGAATGCACCATCGCTGCACACTGCAGTAAGAACGGGGAATTGAAATATATATCGATTAATTCATTAAATTCGGACAAAAACTTCTTCCTTCTTCATAGCTTTTTTATGCAGCCTGCCTGAGAATGACATTAAATACATCAACAACACACATCAAAGGCCTTCAGGTCACATTATTCGTTCTATTACAGTTCTACATTGCCCAAGTAATTATTATTGTTATTCAGGGTAATTTTCATCCTTTTCATTTTTTACCGTTACTCTTTTTCTTTTAATCTTTGCCTTTCAAATTTTTTTTCCCGTTACTCGTTTTCTATTTTTTACGCTTGGAAAATTTTTCCCGTTACTCGTTTTCTGCATTACTGCGTTACTGCATTACTCGTTTTAGTAACACCCTTTTTAAAACGCGATTTGCTTATCATGATTCGACTCAGTGATCGAGCAATGGAAAGTGAAACTCGCTTTTAAAATAATTTAAGTTAGTTAAAAAAAGGATTACCTAATAAAAGATTAAGTTCGAAATGAGTGACCCATGTAAAAAATTAAGGAAGCAAATTTGAAATGAAATAAATTCTGACCACACTAAACGGAAAGGAAACCACCGCACTAAGTTAATGCTTTGTGTTACTCTTGGCTGGAGTCACATAAGTACTGAAAGGTGACACTGTCAAAATGATTGCGTGATTTTATTCACGAGAACGTGCTGTGGGTAATTCAGTCATTTTTGCTTTTTCGTCGCTAGTTAAAATGTTGAGCTCCTGAACAGCATATTTTTGTTTCTTCATTAATGGTTAGAGTACGTTCTTACACTGAACGTACGCGGAAAACCAAAGTCCCTCACGAAGAGCACGAATCATCACGACATTATGGCATCATGCCAATCTTGACATTTATGTTCGCGTTAAGTTCAATTTCCTAATTTTCCGATATGAAAAAGTAAATGAGTTTATTGCTCTTACCAAAAATCAACGCTACTTTTGTTTCATCTTGGTTGGTGAATTGTTTGGTGCTTTCGGAAATTAAGCAGAAACAGGCGAATGCAACATCACACTACGTAAACTCCTTAGCTTGTGTCAGTAGATCGCGTCAGCATTTTCAGGAATAAAGAGAAACGGAACCGTCCCCCCAGCTTTCAAGAATTCTTTGATCAGCGGTTTGGTTGCCAGACACTAGACCGCTGACCAAACAGCCTGAGGTTTCTGCAAACCACACCCTTTCTTACACCTCCCCCCTGAATAAACCTCCCCACCCCCCAAGAAAACCGCTGTCCCCAGTTATTCTTGACTCAGGAACCTGTACCAAACTCAAATAAACAAACAGAGTCTGAAAGACGATGACAATATGCGGACGCATAGGTCCGTACTGCGAAACGTGTCATAGTCAGAACTTAGGAGGATACACTCGTATAATAAAACAAACACCACGCAATCTTGACGGGCAATTGACGAGCAGTTTTAAAATCAAACAGAAAAACTGGCATGTTTATCTGGGTTTTAGCTGTTTGTAAACAAAAAGCATTTCCTTGTGCACAAGTGAAGTACGCACAATAAATCCGAAATCAAAATAGAACACCGAGCAACCAAAAAAAAAACTAAGAAGACCTTTATTTCATTTATTTATTATTAACATTTATAGTACTCATGAAGCAAAGAGTGCGAACGCAATATCGTACTCAGGTACTCAAAGTACGTAAGCTCCTTAGCTTGTGCCAGCAGATTGTGTCAGCATTTTTAGGAATCAAGAGAAACAAAAGCGTCCATCTTTCCAAGAATTCTTTGATCAGTGGTTTGGTTGCCTAGACACTAGACCGCTGACCAAACAGCCCGAGGTTTTTGCAGACCACACCCCTCCTAACACCTCCCCCCGAATAAACCTCCCCACCCCCAAGAAAACCGCTGCCCTGTTTTACTCTTGACTCAGGAACCCGTAACAAACTCAATGAAACAGAGTCTGAAAGACGATGACAAAGATGCGGACGCATAGTTTCGCACTGCGTCCGCACGAAAGTGGCAACTTAAGCTAAATGTTCATATAGGGATGCCAAATTTTGACAGAAATAACGCGAAAAGCACGAACGCTTGGAAGATTTGAGCAACTGAACCAGGACAACTGGAAATAAGTGGCGACCAATGGATATATATTCTTTTGTTTTGGCCTATCCTTGCAAGTCTTACTCTAGGTATATGAAAGGGGTGCCATTGCGATAAAAAATTAGTATTTTAAAGGGTAACAGGTTGATCTTCAAGGCGGAGCCTCCAAGAACAAAAGGATTACACAGGCGCACCAGAAGAAAGGATTACACAGGCGGCTTTGAGTTTGAATGCTCACACTTTAAAGTTTCTTCCACGGACTCAAAAGTTAGAACCTCCTTGTAGAACATAACTTTAACTGTCTGTGGAAAAAACTCAAAATGTCGCTATTCAAACATAATTAAAAGCTATTGAGTGGTACTTTCCTGTAGGTCTGTTTATTACACTGACTGCAAAAGATGGTTCTGTGAGTAAAATTGTTAACTGAAGCCATTCAATTGACTGAAAGTTATCCAGAAGTTTCTTCCTATAACGCTACCTGTTTTCAATGTTTTTCCAAATGAAATCTGTTTTTATTTTATTTTTACCCTGGAATAACTTGCACTTACTTAGCCTTGGTGAAATTCTCTGCAGCTCCGTGAAACTTCTTGACAGCGTCGTCTAGGAGGCCAAGTGTAACGCTGTGGTTCTTTAGCTCGTCACTGTACTGTGCTTTCAGAGTGTGCAAGGACTTGTTCAGAGCATCTGCGTACAGCATCACACTCATCTTCAACAACGGAGCGTCGGCAAACATGAGAACTAACCCTCCACAAAGTTGTGTGGCAGCCTTAAAATACTTAAACTCCGGATCAATGAATTTTGTGAGCCAAGCAAACGTGTCGTGTTGCGTGTGGTACACGGGATAAAAAACAGGTGTGTTGTTGTAGCCACTGTAACGGAAATCTGCCGCAGGGACACCAATATACTGGTAAAATGGAGCAAAATCACTTCCAGATCCCAAGTTCCCCACAGCTGGAATAGGAGGATCTGTCTTGGGCTTAGACGGATTTCTTTCAGCTGTGATGTCATAAATAGATTCTTTATCGTCATGCGCACTAGGATCTTTCACAGTCTTGCTGAATTCCCGTAGGGTGTCCTTAACAAGAGGGGTGGAACCCATATTCATGACAAAGTTGCCCCCCACTGCGGTATCTGCGTTAAGGTAGATAACAGCTCTTTCCGAAAGTAGCTTCTCATGTTGTTCCACCCACTCCACTGATCCAATAAGACTGTATTCTTCACCGCCCCAGCTGCAAATCTAGCGGACAAATTTAAAATGTCTTAAACATTAAAGGTGCCTGCAACTCATAACAGCGATTGAGACATCAATGGAAGGTAGCATTTAAGCCAGGGTTAAATGTCAAAGGTTAAACGTCATTTGAAAGCTGTTAGACGTAACTTTGGAAATATGCCCTGGACTATAAAACTGCAGTCGTACAAACCTGCTTTGTTTTAGGCAGGCCAAATTCACAAGCTCGTCGCTAAAGATCGTTCTAAAAATTGTGATCTATCGTAAGGCCATGTCAAGGAAAACAACACCGACTCAACTTGCATAACAGGGTCAATCTGCAGTGAATCACTTGCATACTGTGCAGCTCTCATCAAATCGAAAGTTATTCATTCCTTAATGTACGAAGAGAACCACCAATCTGTTAATCAAGTCTTTCTCTAGCGACCGATGTAGACAGGAAAGATTGTGACTTGCTTGAACTCCCTAACACCTGATTCTTCCTGTAGCTCACTGATTCGGGGGCCGGGAATACCCTATCAGTGCACAGAATTGAAAGTTATAGGTGCAACTCGTCACTTGTCAGATTAATGTCGGATTGAAACTATTTTTCATTCTTCATTACTCACACGCGTATGACGAGGGCTAACTACATGAAGAATGAAAATTAGTTTCAATGCGACATTAATCTGACAAGTGACGAGGTGTACCTATAACTAGACCGCTGACCAAACAGCCCGAGGTTTCTGCAAACCACACACTTTCTTACACCTCCTCCCTGAATAAACCTCCCCACCCCGAAGAAAACCGCTGGCCCGAGTTCCTCTTGACTCAGGAACCCGTACCAAACTCAAATAAACAGAGTCTGAAAGACGATGACAATGAACTACAGGAAGATTCAAGGCGACTTACATAAGGTTTTTTTGTGACATAAGTCGTGCCCTCTTAAAGACCCATTGGCACTTTCCATAATGCAACGCGGTCGTAATTGAATTTCGTGGACCACGAAAATACTCAGCCATCGCGACTGTAAGAAAGATCCAAAGTAATCCGATTCCACCGCGCAATGTTCGGCCAATTTTGCTCACCTGTGAAGTACAAAGAAATATATAACATATATTCTATGTGATGTTTCGCCTTGTGATGTGGTAGAAGCCATTTTTGGTCGCGACTGGAACTTTTCCGTGGAGCGATGCCGCCAAAGGCTCGAGAGTGGCCGGCAAGAAGCTGCAACCTTCGGGTCTGGCTCACAAATTCGGTCTTTCAAGTAAATGAAATAAGTCTGTTAGGTCGTCGATAAGTGCCCTTGTATTTTACAATTTATTCTCGAATCGTTTTGTTATCTCTTTTTAGTGTACTTGTTTACTGTGAGGTGAGTTTTGGACATTGATACGTGACCAATCGACCAGAACAAAGTATTGTCTGCACTTCAAAATATAGTTGAAGTACAAAACTTCTCGGCTCGCTGGCGGCTTCGTTTTGTTCCGCATTGAAATAAAACTTTCGGCAAAAGTTGAAGGGGGTTTTCCGCGTCTCTGGCCGTCGAAATTTTTTTGATGTGAGTTTCGAAAGGGCTAAAAACAGCGTCCGCCGGCGGTACTCATTTGAAATTATGCCCAATGCAAATTAGATGCAACAGACACAAAAGAACCGACTGGAAGTATGTTTTTATACAGAAAACTTCACGGCTCGCTGGAGGTTTCAATTTCGTTCGCATCGAACTCAAACTTTCGGTGAAAATAGGAACAATTTTCCTGTGTCTTCGGCGTTATCATTTTTCTTTTAAGACGATTTCCACTCAACATTCGAGCAGTAAGTGCAAAAATTAAGTTACCAAAAAAATACTTCCAGCACTATCACATTTTGAGAACAGATAAGAAGAACTTATCGTTACTTTTGCTCCCAAGCTGACCCCGCGAGAGAAAATTGGATTTGAGGTTATCCATATTTCAATTAAAAAGACGCTTCATGTAAGTTCAAAACAAAATGGCGCCCGTTTTTAGCATACTTTTACGAGATTTGAAATTAATTTTCTTGAGAATGCTTGAGAATTTCATCGCGGGGTCACTTGGGCAAGTGAACTAGAGTGAGATGTTTCAAATAGCATTGAAAATGTTACCGTGCTATGAGCAGTTTTTTGGTAAATATTTTTTGCACTTATTGCTGAAACGTTGAGCGGAATCCGTCTTAAATGGGATTTTTGGAGGCGAAGAAAATGTCCTCGGCGAGTACTACACGAAGGCGGGTTGAGCGACCCAAAACAAAGTCCGCAATAGTCTTTGACGGGCTTTTGATATCTGACAGGGCTGCTTGTTGAGACTAAAAAATTACTTACGACCGAGATTTCAAACTCAGTGTTCATTTCTTCTTCGAGGTGAGAGGCTGTAACTTCTCTCGAGAGATCGCGGCCCATGACCGGTCGAATCAAAATAAGCAATGCGCAGTGCATCACGGTAAGTGCCAATGGGTCTTTAACCGGTGGCGCCTGGACACGAGGACCAGTAAGAATGTCTTGTATACTGCTGGGATCTAAAATGCTAAAAGCTTCTAGTGCGTTAAAATGTTTGAGTTCGGTATCAATTTTTTTACCTTAATTGTTCGTCGTGGTTTCCACCCTGCCTTTTTCAATTCTCCGAGCCCACGAGCAATTTCAGTGGTGACAGTAGTTCCACTGCTCGCGTCAACAGCTCCATTCACCCACGCATCTCTATGGTTACCGATCAAAACATAACGATCCGACTCCACGCTGCCATACATCGTGCCAATCACGTTGAAGATCGACTTGACTTCATAATAGTTATTAATGTCCAGTGACACCGTTATCTCGTTGTCTGTATAACCAGGGCCAAGGCGGTAAGTAATGCCAAGATTACCTCTCCATTCTTTCGGCGCTTCCGCTCCTGAAATAAGCAGAAGGCGGAAGTGTTTAAATAATGTTCAGTTTTTGTCTTAACATAGGCAGGAAGCGGAAGTGCTGCTTGCAGTTTATTGCAGCGTTTGCCTTGTAGATCTGCTACATAGCACAAGGCTCCCTTACATCAAATTATAAATCAAGTTTATTTTTATCTGATGATGCTTTTCGATGCCGCCAGTTTGAATTTTACTACAAGTCCTTCCAGAGCGTCTACAAACGATGTCGCTAATTTAGCTGCGGTCTGGAGCCGAGAAATATTCGGCAAAGTGACATTGAATTCCCAAGCTTATTTAGGCGTGCAGCCCTCGCACGAGCTGATCGCGTATGGCCTATGAATTCTTCAAGATGGCCGCCGTTTGCGAAGGCCCGTCACACGCCAAATGATGTAAGGGGTCCATGTGCTGTTGTTACTCATGGACAGACCCTACCGTGGGATAGTCAACACCTTATAATGAATTATAACGGTAGGAGGCTGATCTGTCTCTCAAAGGTGTAAAAAGTATATTATTAATTTTTGCTGGAAAAAGTTTTTCTGTCTCAATTTTCACTCACCTCCCATTTTACTAAGGAAATGAATAGCGTCTCCATACCCCATGGGGTGAGCAGGGATGGGGGGCAGTCCGCTGTTGTCTCTCGACAAGCGGTACATTCCTGGGATCGCTGCTATTCCGGGTGTTTGAGGGTCTCCATTTCCAGGGAATGTATACAACGATCCCCGCTGCACGCCACTGGCTGGGAGCCATGCGGTGTTCGGATATGTATCCTTGGGATCTCCCCCTGCTAAGGCATAATCGGCGGGATCTGAGTAGAGTAGTGCGGCTATAGCACCGTAGCTGGCTGCATTGGCGATCTGAAAAATGAGCAGCACATACTAAGTTCGGAAACCTTCTCTTCTTCAGGAAAAAAACGAAAATACAACAGGGAAAATTTGAATGGTCATACGTCAAGATTTCATCTAGACTCGCAAGCTAGAGCTTCCGTATACTTTAGGAAACAGCACCTCAGCAAGTACTGCTTAATAGCTTTATTTTTAATTGTCACACTCAAGGACTTCATCTACAGACTCTAAAGTTAGAACCACCTTGTGTTGTGTAGCGTCATAAACAGTACCACAAAAAAGTACTGCTTAATTATAATATCTTTTATTTAAATGGTCAAACGTTAACATTTCGTCCATCACTCAAACCGTAGAACCACCTTCAAGTGTACAGCGTTAAAAAACAGCACCACAGGAAAGCAGGCTGCTTACGTAATATCTTTCATTTGAATGGTCACACTTTACAATTTCATGCACTCACTCAAAAGTTAAAAACACCCTGTGCAGCGTAATAAACAGTCAATCATCATTGTATTTGACCACTAGTGACAAGCGTGGCACTTTCGTCAGCAGACAAACTTTCCCAGACGAAGTAAAAACAGACGAGACCCCAGAAAACTTATTCAAACTCCTAATCCCCCGTATACTCCTATGTTATGGTCTCCTGACATTACCTTGTTTCCTCGAAATATTTTCCCGTATCTCATGATGGGGATCTTCCCTGTCACGTTGACACCAAGATTCTTGAGCTTCTCAAAGTCTTCCACTCGGCCATAGTTCACGTAAACCAGTTCTCCTTCCGCTTTTCCACTGGGACTGTAGCCAAGGAAAGGCAGAACTGCCTTCTCCGAGCCGCCATCCTGAAGAAACAAGGCCGGGAATTGCATTCATGAAGCCTTCCTGAGTTAATCCCATTCAGACCGGGCTTTTTTTGGTCGTCTGGTAGGAGACGAGGGGAAGGGTTGGGCGGATTTCGTCCCCCCTCTCCTCAACACTGAGAACATTAAACTTATGGCAACGGAACTTAAAGGGCAGCATCCCGCCCCATAATTTATTCTTCAATTTTTTCAAGAGGATTTTCCATCACCACCTTCCGTTCTCAGTAGCTTCACATTCCTTAATAGACACATTTTGGCAAAGGTTTGGTAAAAAGCGGTTGCTATCGCAACGAGATATGACGTCATAAGTAGCACGTGGTCAAGCCATTTTCGAACAAAAATGCGTTTTTCCTTTTTTTCAGTAACAAAAAAACACAAAATGTGGACAAAAAGGAGCAAAATTTTTAATTATGTCACATTTAACATGCCTAGCGCCAAACTTTTCAATTTCCGCCTCTTTTAATGATTAATTTTGAGTAAAATCCAAGATGCATTTATTTAGATGACGTCACAGGCTTCCAGCAGCCCCACAACCCATAGCATTTACCTTATCTTGTAGAGCACATCACAGGCTTTCTACCAAAGATAAAATCTTTTCAAATTATTGTTACACATCAAACACTCAAGGGGGCTGTCCATCCCCCCCGGCTAGAAACACTCCGGGGGGGGGGGGGGGGGTATGAGTTTGCCTGTACCCGGTCCGAGAGTTAAGGGATTTGTAGCTTTTTCACTGAAGTACCCTTTCTTTATACCTGATCCTCTCCTTTGATTTGATAAATCTTGCTTCCATTTTTATATTTGATGGTAATTCTTGTCGGATGTGTTGTGTTGGGAAAAGACAGCAGCGCTTTGTATTCGGGTTGTTCCACGTGATCAAAACCATAATCACGCCAGCGCTTGGCTAATTCATCAGCAAGTTCCTTCTGACGGGCTGAGCCCGCAATATGCGGCTTCTCGGAGAAATACCTGCGTGAAAAGGAACCAAAATAAAATAAAATTAATTATTTTATTACTTTTTAATTATTTATAGAATTCTCTCCCTCCACCCAGTTTCGTTTGGCTCGCAGAAATTTGAATATGTGTCTTGACTGTCTCGTGGCCGTAATTTTTAAGGGGACTAATGGACCCCAATGCAAAAAAAAATGCACGGAACGTTAAAACGCTCTAGAACGCTGAGTTGCTACACGTTCGATTGATTTAGTTTAGACAGGAATTGAATGTCAAATTGATTAAGCCGCTGGCACAGTATCCAATATTCGTGTATAAATTACGCAAAGAGATTTGGCGCAGTTTGAACTTCCTCGACCTGCTGAACTAGCAGTCAGATTAACTAGTTTAACTTCGTTTCCTGTCTCTATACTTCCCTGTAGCGCTTCTTACTATTCCGTACAAAGCAGTTCTAATATTTGGGTCTGTGGATGAAATCCTGCCAATGTGGCCATTCAAATTATCTACTGAGCAGTACTTTCCGATTCCGTGGCGCTGTTTATTATGCTGTATAAGGTGGTTCGAACTTTTGAGTCTGTCAGATGAAATCCTAAAGTGTGATCATATGAAGCTCTTCGGCAGAAGGTACTCAAACTTGAACTCGAAAGACAGCTCAATAGCGTCACCGAGTCATGCATCAGAGAACTATCTGTTTCTTGTCGACTTGAATAGATTCAATAGATATTAGTATGCAAATTTAGCAGTCGAGCCTTTTTTAGGTATATCATAGACGCTGAAAGCATGCGTTAACCAGCTCATAAGATACACATGTCATTTTAAAATAATAGAAGTCAGCCATATGGTTCTTAGATTTTTCCTGATAAAGTTTACAATTGATTTGTACAATATGGTTCTAGCTTTAGAGTCTGCGGATGGAACCGCTGAAGTGTGACATTCACTTTCGATTGTTGCTTTTTGTTTTCCAAAACTTTGCAAAGTAAGATTTTGGATATCGTTTGAATGTTTTCTTTTTAATGTTGTTTTTAGCGAGAACAAAGAACGGGCTCATGTTTAGTGACAACAATCTCAACAACAGCTTGTACGAAATTAGCATAAATCTGTGTACATTGTTAATGCAACAAGCGCTTCGTTCACTTACTTGAGGGTGCTTTCGAGCTGTTGTTCGCTGACAGTATTTTGAAACTTCTTGTGATGCTTCATAACCTCTTCGTGGCGCTTTTGAAAGTCGGCTTTCCTATCATCATGTTTTTTGCCTTCTTTTTTGTCATCACTCGACTTGGATTTGATCGCCACATAACCGATCAAAAATCCAATAAAGAAGGCAACGATGATTGCAATTATCACTGCAATACAGCGGATCCTTCGCTGCTTTCTTTTCTTCCTTGCAGTCAGCTCCACTCGGTCATCCATCATAACGAAAATTAGACGCTCAAATTCAGCAAAGCCGGTGTTTGGAGCTTACAGTCCGAGCAAGCCGCCGCCTAGCTGATTGTAGGGGTAAACGGCTATGTGATTGAAGGATCTAATTATAAAGGACACTAGGTCACAAATGCCTCCCTTCACTGCACAGATATTGTCATGCAAATATTGTTAAGCAATTTGAGAACAATTTTGCTCCACATCTAGACGCTATACCGGGAGTCAGTATTGAAAAAAAAATCTATACCGTCTGAGCAATATTGGCTGAGGTCCCACTAGCACATTTGACAACGCTGTTACAACGGTGTCACACTGTTTCAAGTGTGACCGACTACTTTTTTAGTGTCAGTGTCAGTGTGTGTTGCTCAGGTTACGCGGCTTAATCCGAAAGGATTTTAACAACGCTGTTTACAACTCTAAAAGTACGATCTATCTGGTGTCTATCTAAATCCACTTGACATAGACCAATCACGGTTTTAGTTTCATCTGAAAGGTCACGTTCAAATTTTAATTTTTAGCAGGGTGTGGAAGGGGGGTCCTGATCCCGCATTCCCGCTCCTTTTTCATGAGAATCCCGCATCCCGCACTTTTTTCATCACTATCCCGAATTTCGTTTCTTTTTTTCTTAAAAAATACATTAAAAAAGACTAATTTCCGCAAAAGCTGATAAACGTTTAAGATGTAGATTGGCCCTTTCGATTGACATTTTGCGCTCACCTGGTTGATTCGCTTTTGTCGTTATAACGTTTTTTTTTTGGGGGGGGGGGGGTCGTGACGATTCCCCGAATTCCCGACAGACAGGCAACAAAATCCCGCATCCCGTGCCCAAATTTTGGTCAATCCCGCTTCCCTGATAGCAGTCAAATCCCGAATCCCGTCAAGATATTTTTCGTTTTCCCGAATCCCGCACCATATTTTGGTTAAATCCCGGATCCCGAGAATACCCTTCCATACCCTGTTTTAGCAGTCACTCTGAACGCGCGAAACAAACAACGAAGATTTCACTAGAATTATGGATCTTAACAACGACTGGGCTGCTTACCGGCCCTCTACCAGCTGGGAAAGGTAAATTGCATCCCACTAATTCATAAGTAATTTATTCCTTTACGATATGTCACCTTTAAAAAGTACGTTTGCCGGTTTGGTAGACGAACTTGTAATGGCGGGAATTTAACTTCATTCTTTACTGATCCTTACAGCAACAATCGCAGTCAGTTTGGTTTCCTTTCCAATCTCGACCTCCTAAGTTTGCTTTTCCCGCGAAATTATAAGCTGATATTTGACAAGTTGTCAGCCACAAATATGAAACTGCTCTTAAAAACTGCTAGTGGAACCGCAGGTTATGTGACACCGTAATTATACTGTTGTTAACCTAAGGGGCCAACCATTTAACTTCTGAGTGGGGGGGGGGGGGGGTTGGGTGATTTGGGATAGGCATGAATTTTTTTTTCAACCCCTTAATTCCCCGTGAATTTTTTTCTCGGGGTATGTGCTTGCAAGATATTTTTTTCTTCCTCCAACGTTCTGCATGAATTTTTTTTTGGTGCGTGGATGGGGTTTAAAGTAGGCCTTCATTATAAATCAAATTATAAAAAGTTAAGGATCTGTGAAAGAAACTTTGAACAAATATATTAATTTTTATCTAAGAGTTTTTGAGTGACTTTTATAATACGGTACAATACCTTCAACACCAAATGTAAAGCATTGAGGTGACCCCTTCCCACTGATAAAAGGAGTCAGACCTGTTCCTGAACTTTGATCATTTTGCAAGCCCCGAGGTGAATGCGCCTACAGTACAATACATAGTGCGTGCATAGAGCTACAGAACAGTACAGTGCATAGCGCGAATGCTTCTTCAGTACATATTTTACGGAAAGATAATGAGCCACATCCTTTCCTTGTTAAATCAAACTGGCAGCAATAAGTTGCTTTAGAGAGCTATCTAGAAAGGGTTAAATCCAACTCGCAGCTGAAGTACACATTACAAGGCCCCAAATTGAAAATAATCTGCACATCCATGCCAAAACTGGATGATTTCTCATCATTTTCCTCACTTGCAAACTTTATTTGGGCTTCATCCCAGACCTTCTTGGGACAAAAACGAGGGGCAAATTCAATTAGACAACATGCACGAACATGGAAAACTACTGAGGCCTCTTGCAGTACCTATGGCTGAAGATACATCCCGTAAAGTACAACAATTGATTACAGTACTTCACAGAGAACACCACATTAACGAAATGACTGAAAAATGGCTTTGTCAAACACCAAACCCGCCTCGAATCTAGTATTTTATACCCTTACGAAAATCCACAAACCGACCTGGGAGATTTTGGGAGTTTCAGGTCTAACAGAGAAGTTATCAGCATTTGTTGCCATACTACTCCAGCCGTTAGCACAACAGCAGAAGTCGTATCTCAAAGACTGATACAGTCAACTGACTCCATTAATTTCATTGACAGGACTAAAGTTCCAGAGAACACAATCCTTGTATCTATGGACGTAACGAGCATTGTATACTAATATTTCACAAGAGAGGGAATACATACAGTATGCAAGGCATACGACACTTTCTATATTAAAAGACACACCTCCTATCCCTACACGTTTACTTGACAAGCGTTCAGGCAAATGTTGCAGGAGAGCTCATTCTAGTTTTGTGTCAAATAGATAGTTAATAAAGTTTACTTCATGTTCCAACAGCTATTCTGGCATTCTTGATTTAGAGTGCACTGAATACATTGTTCTTCAAAATACAACACCAGCCGTGATCTTGAAGTTCAGAAAACATGTATCAAGACTGGTAACCACAGATGCTATAAATGTAAAGAAAAGGCCATCTGAGGGGAAAACATCATTGTGCAAAGAATCCCTCTTACCCAAGTCCAGATGCTAAAATCTTTTAACAGTCTGCTGATAAAGTTCGATGTGTCAACCCAGGAAACATCTTGCCAGAATTTTTTTTCCAGCCCACTGTACGTGCGTGATTTTTTTTTGGACAATAGTCTTGTGCAGGAAATTTTTTCTTACGCACATGCACTTGCAGGATATTTTTTTTCAAAATCACCCAACCCCCCCCCCCCCCACTCAGAAGTTAAATGGTTGACCTCTTAAAGAGGTCAAAACAACGTTGTAACAGCGCTGTCAAGTGCTAGTGGGACCCCGACCATTAGTGCGTCTGGTGGTTGTAAATAAATAGGACATAAGACAACTTATGCATCCAGACAATGGATATCTCCGTTTTAGTACGCTCGAGCTCGTGCAAATCCATAAGAAGTACAAAATCTAAGGACGCATTATTCCTTTTGTGCCTGAGTTTATACTGGTCGCACTTTACAAATTGTTTAATATTTATCTCCTGTCAAAACTGATGCTTGACGAGTGTGAACTTTCGTCTAACTCTGCAAGCTATAAAGAAACTTCAACTAGACAGCGAATTATCGCACGTCCTTGTCTTCTTAGTATACGTGTATACAAAATCCATTTCAAGACTGGCTCAGGGCAAACAATTAAAATAACCGTCGCTTTGTGTTGTGTATAAAAGTTCGTGTCATGTTTTTGGGGGCTACCAGATTACCAAATAAGCTTTGGCAAAACACTGAAAATTTTTTTCTGATGGCTGGTTGCTAGTCTTGTACTAGAATAAGGCATGACGCGACGCGCTGAATATTACCTAACCAAGTTATTCCAGTCGGATTAAATGTCTATTAATTAAGGTACATCTACTCAATAAGCTAAAGTTTGCAAACTAAACAAAAAAGCGAGCTGACTAATATGGGCCGGAAAGAATATTAACAGCTACAAATACAGACTGTGTTACAATGGACAGCTGAAGGTCAACTTCGCCCACGCCCCAGTCTCATGCAACTTGAACAGTATATCGCTGACACCAGGGAAGCTTGAAGAACCATACAGGTTGTATTTACTGGGAGCAAAGGCACGTGACGAATTAGGAGAAAATGAGCACTCGCTCCGAAAATTAGAAAGTGTCAAAAAACGGCCGAAATTGAAAATTTTTGGCTAGAGATGTAAAATATGACATCATTAAACTCTTTGCTGCTTTCTCTGAACAATTTGTGCCTTCTGCACGAAAAAGGTGAAAAACACACATTTTACCCTAAAATGGTTGGACCACCTGCTAATTATGACGACATATCTCGCAACCGTAGCAACTAATTCTCATCAAACGTATCCCAAAATGTGTCTAAGGAATATGCATACAGCTACTGAGAGCGGTAAGTGCTGATGAAAAATCGCCTTGGAAAAACTCAAGAAAAATTTTATCGGGGGTGGCATGCACCCCCAACCCCCTTATACGTCGAGGATTAAGTCTGTAGATCATTGAAATCCTAGAGTGTGATTACTTCCCAAAATGCTTCAGCAATCTTCTCTGTATTGACCTAGCCTTGGTTAAATTCGCGGCAGCTCCGTGGAACTTCTCAACAGCGTCTTTTAATAGGCCAAGTGTAACGCTAAAACATGTGGTTCTAGCTTTTGAGTCTGTGGGTGAAATCTAAAGTGTGACCATTCAAATGAAAGCTACTGAGCAATACTTTTTTGTGTTGCTGTTTATTATATTGTGTAATAAGATGGTTGCAACTTTTCAATCTATAAGTGAAAACATAAACTGTGGTTATGCAGTCGTAAGCTATCCAGCCGAGGTATCTTCCTCGGCTTAGCTACCTTCCCCACCCCTTCCCCACCCCCTCTTACAATGACTTCTTGATTTTCAATATTTGCCTTTTGTCTGTTTGCATAAAGTGCATGTTACTAGGGAACTTTCTAGTTAGAAGTGTGCTTAAAAATCAGTCACAAAATTTTGGTAAATTGGCCACCGTAAAGAGATTGAAAGCTGACATTTCGAGCGTAAGCCCTTCGTCAGAGCGAATCAGGGAATTGTGGGTTGCACTTGGTTTCTATGGAGAGTGGTGGAGCTACGCTATTGGTAGGAGCATGGCAACGTGAAAAACAAGAATAAATTAACTATCCCGCTGATTTGATAAGAATAAATTAGTTGAATGAAAAGCGTTCGTTGATACCGTGAGGATTAAGTGTGCCGATTTGAAAAATAAATTGTTGTTCTAGATTTTTACGGCTTTCCGTGTTACCCTGATGTAGGGAAAGGCCACACAGATTGTCATGTGTTGGCTAGAATGATAAGGGAGGTTGAAATGTCGGGCGACTGGTTTAATTTGGATACGTCAAGGACGCATCAAAACCAGCAACTAATTTCTTCTTATCAAACAGCGAAATAGCTAATTTATTCTTGTTTTTCTCGTCCCCATCGAAGTAACACCACTGTTTCTTTAGAATTTAACCCCCTTCTTTGTTTGTTAAATATAGTCAACCCGGTATCATGACAGGACGGAGAAAGCGCGAACTGTAAGTACCTGCTGTTGCCCTATACAAATTCTTAGAAAACTTTTCTAAGAATTTGTGAGGGGTTTTTCAAGCGTATCTAATAGGCTTACCGCAAGGCGTCTTCATCTGCTGCTTCATGATCGAAATGTCACTGCATCAAATGTAACTTGATTTTCCCATAGAGGTGTGTTACGCATCATTCAGAAGTCATCACCAGACAATTTTGGAAATTCGAACCAAAAACTCGAAATAGGAAATTCGAACAGGAAATAGGAAATAGGAAATAGGAAATAGGAAACAGAAAACAGGAAACAGGAAATAGGAAATAGGAAACAGGAAACAGGAAACAGGAAATAGGAAATAGGAAATAGGAAATAGGAAATAGGAAATAGGAAACAGGAAACAGGAAATAGGAAATTCGAATAGGAAATTCGAACCAAAAACTCATTTATAAAATTTATCTGCAGCATGCTGAGACCGCTCAAGGTATAAGCAATCGAAAAATAAAAAACAAAAATAAAAAAACGCGACGAAAAGCAAAATAAGGACGCTTGTTCTGTTCGTTGGATGCGACTGGTATTTGACTGTTGACTTTTGTACATTATTATTTGTGACCGGATGCCAGTAACCAAAAGGATCAATGAAGTGTTTTCTTGCAGTTTCTGGTTTCATTTTCTTGAGAAACGATGCGATGTCACAAATGGTTGTTAAACGCTGATTTCAGTGGTTATTTTCCTTCCAATAGCGTCCGTGCACTCGTTTCCGAAGCCTAAAAGCGATGTGATTAGATTGACTTTATACTTGAAGTCTGGGAATCGACATCTTGTTTTCGTTTTGTATCAAACAATGGGATAAATTTAAACTAGATTACAGTGAACAAGATTAGAAAAATCTTCCCTGCCGTCCTTTACAAAAGTCTCGCGTAGTGGACTCTGTTAAGTTGAATCTGTATGTAAGCCGCGCAAAATCATTAGGGAAGGTACGTTTTTTCTTGGGGGGGGGGGGGAGGGCTGGGACCTCAGAGGGGAGGATCATCAGTGAAAGTGAGCACCAAAAGGGGAGAGCCATACCTCATGTGAGCTATTCAAGGGAGGGTCACACATCTTTTCCGGAATTTTTTAATGAGAATTTTTGTGATGTTGCTTTCCGTTTTTCTTACAGATTAAGTTTTTGTTTTCACCTACTTTGATTTAATTTGGTGTTTTGTTATAGGTACTAGGTTGCATTTGTACAAGTATATTATGCCATGGCACATAGTTTTTCTCGAAGGACTCGTGTCCTTTTGCGTCCGTAAACTCCGTATCGAGAAGTACTTGACTCAGGTATCGTTTCTTCAGCCTCTTGCTGTTGGCTATCCGCTGCCTGATCTCCTGAGTTGTTTAGTTCTGAAGAGTTACTAGTAGATCCAACAATGCGCTTTACCCTGTCGGAAATGTAGGAAATATTTGTTTTTGAGAGGCAGATTTCGCATGCTAAACAAATAAACCTTTCTGTTAAAATAACCAACAGCAATGCCAGCTAGTCGGAGAAAGAAGCGCGTGTATTTTCCCTTAGATATTTTATGTTGAAAACTTTTATAATACTCAAATACTTCCATATTCAAACTTCAGCTATAAAACGTAAATATCCCACATTGATTGTTCGCATTTTCTTTGTTTCAGCTTGCACACATTCAATATCGACATATATTCATATTCAAACACTTTGCGTTCACAAGCGAAACGTTCTGAGGTTTCTACAGCATGGAACATACCATGTAGTAGTGAGGGGAGGGTCGCACTTTTGTCAGTCACCTAAAGGTGGAGGGGTCAGGAGTGTTTTCATTAAAACGCAAGGGAGGGCCAACACTTTTTTGGGAAAAAAATCCCAAAATTCCCCAGCCCTCCCCCCCACCCAAGAAAAAACGTACCTTCCCTTACCGGTATAATTGTAGCTGCTAGCTCAGTAGTCTTGTCGGCATGGGAAAATATTAGAGGGCTACAAGAACTGAACAAAGCCACCTGTCCGGTATATGAGAGACGACCCCACATGTTCGATCTGTAATTCTCTGAATTTAACAGCGTTGTTATTTATCTCAGACATGGCTTGGTTGCATTTAAGATTTCGTCGACTCATTACAGCTACAAATCATTGCTAATCACAAACGCGAAGTTACATGAATTACATGCCAGGTTTTTCTCGCCACTATTTTGGATCGGCTTCGATCAGCAGGGGCGTTCCCAGACATTTTTTGGCAGTACGCACAAAATCAGATTGATACTTAGGGACGGACCATTAGAAAAGTTATTGAGGTGTTGGGGGGGGGGGGGATTTTCCAGCTGCACGAATTTTTTGTTGACATTTCCCTTGTAGGAAAATATATTTTTTCGTATGCAGGAAATGTTTTTTCTGGGCTACTCGTTGTGTATGAATTTTTTCACTCAATTTTCCGTTGCATGAATTTTTTTGTACTTTGCTCGCCCCCCCCCCCCCTCCCCCCCATAACTTTTCTAATGGTCCTTCCCTTAGCCGAAGGGAAAAAAACATAGTTACAGATTATGATTACAGTCAGAAAAACATTTATTATTTCAATCGTATTGTCGTTCTCGCATAATAACAAAGGCTACAGCTAATTTCGTTTTCCAGCAGTGTTTGTATCTCCTGTTATACAATTGCACACCCTTATATCAGTTTTACTTGAAAGTACAAGACGAAGAGAGAATATAATACGTCCGGGCGCACTTCTCCGTACTATGAAGTGTGTTGAAGAAAATGCCGATATTGAAATTGCACAACATTACCTTATCTACTTATACTTGAGTTCTAATTTCCACTTCTATATTGTAAGCCGTCAAATAGAAAAATATCATATTAAAGGCGAGAAATTCTGGTACGCATTTGCGTATTTCGCGTAAAGGCAGGAACGCCCCCGATCAGTGATCAGTGCTCAATAAAAGCACTATGATTTCGGCGGGAATTTGTGTGGACCGAACAAACGCAAAACAGCATTGTATGACAAGTTGGATACCAAATTTATTTATTAAAATTAATTTTAGCTAATCCACATTAATTTGTTTACAAGGTCTGGTTGCAGTAAGATGTTAAGGAAAGAATCAGAAGAAATCAGTAGTGTTTGAAATCGATGGTCAGACGATGGAAGAGGTACCTCTTCTGTTAGAAGGACTGTCCACTAAGTTGACAGTATTTTTGCCACTTACTAACTCTGATTTATGGAAAGATATTTGAAATTTCAGTTATTGCAATGTCCATTTTGCCAGTCCATAATTTAGTTAATACAGGCTAATCCCTCTGAGTAACATTACGAGTCTTCTCAGCTCTCACAGGAGTAACGTTTAAGCAAAAATATGGAAGAGTTGAAACTCAGTTGAAGAATATTTGTTTTTTGTGACGGTAGCAACCACCCCTGCTCTTAAGATGACTCATCTTTCGCTAGCATAGACTGCGAGAAGTCTCTAGTTTTGGCGATGGCGATTGTGGGGCGGGCGAAATACTCACACGCGCGCGCGCGAAATTTCGAGGCGACGCGACGCGAAGGGAGCGCCGAAAATTAGATCTCATTTTCGGCGCTCCCTTCGCGTCACGTCGCCTCGAAATTTCGCGCGCGCGCGTGTGTGTATTTCGCCCACCCCACAATCGCCATCGCCAAAATTAGAGACTACTCGCAGTCTATCACTAGCAGGGCTGCCAAGATGTCACATGTTTTGCCAGTTTGTGTTTGCTGTTGTCACAAGAAATATGTAGCAGTTGATAAAAAGCAAAAAAAAGCAACAACGATGACAAACAAACAAACAAACATATGATAATAATGACCCGTCTGTGAATAAGAAACGAAAGCTATGGTTACAAAGCCTTTGTGCTCAGATAATTTCTTGAAACAATTTGTCAGCCTACTCGGCCACAGTAAATAGAGTTAAGGACGAGAGCGGCCTGCATAACTAAGTCTCGAACTGGCAAAATGAACATAGAAATATTTAAAAAGTTCAAAGCAGCGACCTTTAGTCGGAAAGCAGCTTTTAGCGAAATACGTGATCAACCTGAGCCATAAATAGTCTTCTCACTTCTCATAGCAATGAAGTTTGAGAAAAAAAAAAAAAACAAAAACAAAAACAAAAACAAAAAAAAAAGGAAGAGTTGAAACCCTGGTTGAAACTCAATCAGCGGAAGACTATTTGTTTCTTTGTGACGGTGGCAAACATTCCTGCTTTTGAAGATAACACATCTTTTATTAGCGGGGCTGCCAAGATGACACATCTTTTGCCAGTTTGTGTTTGCTGCTGTCACGAGAAATGAAAAAAAAAAAAACAAAGAAAACAAAAAGAAAGAGTTGAAACCCTGGTTGAAACTCAATCAGCGGAAGACTTTTTGTTTCTTTGTGACGGTGGCAAACATTCCTGCTTTTAACACTGGACGAAA
This sequence comes from Siderastrea siderea, assembly GCA_964030785.1. Taxonomy (NCBI): domain Eukaryota; kingdom Metazoa; phylum Cnidaria; class Anthozoa; order Scleractinia; family Rhizangiidae; genus Siderastrea; species Siderastrea siderea. The sequence goes on from OZ034976.1 coordinate 10,270,632, forward strand.
AAATAGATTTACATGGGTGACAAAACAGCAGCAAATATGAAGTAAAGACCGGATTTGCGTTACTTTGGTCATATTTGCTTCAAATAAAATTTTGTATTTACATCATATTTACACATCAAGTAAAAACGGTAATGGCCGCATTTGCTTTTTATTTGCTGCACTAGGCAAATGTGATGTTCAAAAACAGATTTGTCACACATTTCCACGCGTACTAAAGATGCTGCAAAGCTGGATATTTGCCCTCACAAAAACGGATTTGCACGAGTAGCAAATTCGTTTCAAATACGAAGTAAATAGTAAATTTGCTCGACTTTGATCGTTTTACTCCTAAAGCATATTTCATATTTGCACTTTAATTGCAACCAAAGCAAAGACTGTAATGACGGTTTTTGCTCCACCTTTGCTTATCCTCGCAAATGTGTGCACAGAACCATCTTTGTCAAACTTTTCACCTGTAGTAAACATTGTGCAATAACGTGTATTTGCCCCTCAAAACTGTATTTTCTTGGGTTGCAAATATGAAGTAAATAGTACATTTGTTCGACTTTGGTCATTTTTGCGCTAAAGCATAATTCACTTTCACACTTTATTTGCAACCAAAGCAAAGACGGTAATGACAGTTTTTGCTCTACCTTTGCTCATCCTCGCAAATGTGCACAGAACCATCTTTGTCAAACTTTTCACCTGTAGTAAACATTGTGCAATAACGTGTATTTGCCCCTCAAAACTGTATTTTCTTGAATTGCAAATATGAAGTAAATAGTACATTTGTTCGACTTTGGTCATTTTTGCGCTAAAGCATAATTCACTTTCACACTTTATTTGCAACCAAAGCATAGACGGTAATGACGGTTTTTACTCTGCCTTTGTTTATCGCCGCAAATACGACGCATAGAACCATCTTTCTCAAACTTTTTATGTGCAGTAAACATTGTGCAATAACGTGTTATTGCCCACAAAAAATCCATTTTCTTCGCACCAATATATATGAACAGTACATTTGTCTGATAGAAGAAAGGAATCGTTAAGTCCGATTTTACCCCATGTTTGCTGAAGATATAAACATAGATAAAAAGATACCCGTTTGTCATTCCTTTTCTGTGTTGTGTAAATATGTTGTAACAATTGTATACATTATATTGATCCACAAAACTACCCTATTTCAGCAGATGTGGCGTAAAGAAAAAAATAGACACATTATTATACATTTCAGTGACATTCAAGTATTTATTTCATCGCTAGCAGTGTTACGGCTGAATACACGATCATGTCTTGCAACAATATAAATTTTTTCGTCAAGTCACTATTTTAAATTATGACATGTACACACAAGTTACAATAAATTTAACAGTAACTACAAAAAAAAAGCAATCAACCGTTTTAACAATGTCGGAACATGAAACGAGTTTATCTGAACGGCCACTATCATCAAAGTAACACAAAGGCCGGGTGGATATTCAGAAACAAAAACATAAATCGTGGCCAACATAGCTAGAGTTCCCTCAACAATGGATCTCTCTGAGGTGCACAAAATTATCTTCCCAGCGGCTAAGTGCACCTTACTGGCCGAAAAATCCAGGTCACCCTGGAAGATTAGAAATGGATATGGTGTTGTTTTCCTCTCTGCCACCTGTTTGGCACTGGTTTCTTCCTGTTGAAGAAACAATCAAGAATGTAAGAATAAAAACAATAACAAAAATAAAGTAAAATAATTAACAAATTATCTGACTTAAATAAGATCTCATGACCTCGGATGCTTATGTGAAGATGGTCACTTGTGAATGGGGATACTTTCAGGGAGATGAAACATTTTATGTTCATGCAGCATCTTCACTACAACAGTTTAGCGAAAAAAACATGAAGTACTTCAGTGTACATCATGACATTAAAAACAATGACTACAACAACAACAACAAAAACTAGTACATCTGGGGACTAGAATACACTGTAGAAGGTGCATGAAACTGTGTATTCGATTGGACTGTTTGTATCCTCATTTCTGCAATCTGCATTGTATTCAGTCGAAACTCTGACCAAATATTTAATAAGGAACAATCTTCATTAAATGACCACTATACAAATTAGTAAGAACTGTCCCCTTCCAGAAAAGATCTCATGACCTTGGATGCTTATGTAAAGATGGTCACTTGTGAATGTGGATACTTTCAGGGAGATGAAACATTTGATGTTCATGCAGCATCTTCACTACAAGAGTTTAGTGAAAAAAACAGTGTACATCATGACATTAAAAACAATGACGACAACAACAACAACAACAAAAAGAACTAGTACATCTGGGGACTAGAATAGAAGCTGCATGAAACTGTGTATTCGATTGGACTGTTTGCATCCTCAATTCTGTAGTCTGCATTGTATTCAGTCGAAACTGTGACCAAATATTTAATAAGGAACAATCTTCATTAAATGACCACTATAAAAATTAGTAACAACTGTCCCCTTCCAGAAAAAAAAAATATTTACAAACCATAAGTTTGGTTTATCTCTGAATTTGACTGGAATGCTAATACTTGTCCTTCAAGTTTATTATTATTACTATTATTATTATTATTATTATTATTATTATTATTATCATTATTATTACTTACATGTACTGTTACATAAGCATAATGCATCAGTCAATTCCAGCTGCACCCATCCCCCATCACTGGGCAACTGCGGGGCATTTGTGCACCTTGTCAGTCCTGGGGGTGGGGCATTAGCAAATTTGGCATGGCTCAGGGGTCGGGCATTTGACTACCCGACTCTAAATCCAAACATGGAAGACCCAGCAGTTTGTCGCAGACTGGCTCGATGTAGATTGGCTTGTCCGTCAAAGTTGAGGACTGGACAAACTTGTGGAGGTTTTCTCGACTTTATGCATTTATTTCTTAATTGCTTATCGAGGCACAACTTGAGCTATCAGAAACGATTAACCTGAATTGACATATGTATGCTTCTTTAATCAAGGATTTTATAATTAGAATTTTGTCGCAATGACTCTTGTGCAATGAATGAAAACTGCTGCAGTGTTGCTTGGGGACGTACGATCCTGGGGGCAGGGCATTTGTCCTCTTTCTTCGTCCCCACCACGGGGCATTTGGCAGCTTAAGTGCCCCCATTCCCGGGAATTTGCCATCCAAGAAAAAATATTCTAATGCCCGGGGTGTTAGCTGGGGGGGGGGGGGGGGGAAGGTGCAGCTGGAATTGACCAATGCATAACCAATACACCATAAACACCGGCGTATAAGCCAGCCCCCCAGATACAGTTTACACATACAAGGTGCACTTACAATGATAAACTCCACAAATTCCTTGTGTTTGCATGTTCCAGCCTTTACCATATAGCAGTGGCAATATTGCTATTGCCACCTCAGTCTTTTCTCCTGAAACAGAGAACAGCAGTATTTAGTGGTATCACATGTCTATTAGATTTGTCTTGTCCATTTTTCCTATCTTTTCTTTCTTTTGTCTCGCTAGTCATTGACTATAAATTTATCATATAAAACAAAGAAGGGTTAACAACTGGAATCAAGACAAATTTGCAGTTCAGTTTGCAACCACTAGGCAGTCTTAAGGAAAAAAAAAAACATGGCAACAACGGCATGCAGCAGCACAAGCCATTACTTAATACCTCATCTTGTGAAAGCAAATGTGTAAACACAATAATGCAAAACAATGCCAAAACACATTATTTAATCAACTGGTGCAAATGTGATCACTTGCAATGGTACAGCGCTTGAAGATCTGCCGAAAATGCCATCACTTGCAAACTGTACTAAGCATAAAGATCTCACATTATGAAATTTAGTACATATAAACATGATAATTCAACTTGATAAAGATTCCGTGATGGAGTCAAAAGTTTGTGGCTTACATAAATTTTGGATCCTGTGAAAGAAACCTGATTTGTTTTCATTCAATATGACAGGATCAAGCACCATTTTTTTCACTAATGATAATTCAAACTGTACCAAGAATAACAGACAGACAGAAAGACAGCCTTTTTTCCACCACGATTAAAATTAAAGCTCTGCAGCTTGTGGGGTTGTGAAAAATAATAGAAACTAACATTAAGTATATACAAAGCTAAGTAAAAGGTGGTGTTATTGTTTGTTGCCTTCAGACTGTGAGCAGTCTCTTTCTTCTCCTAGTTTTAGCAAGAAGGAAAATAGGAGGAGTGCTCAGAGTCTATCGGTTTTTCAATCAATTCAATCTCTTAATGTAACTCAGCTGGTTGCGTCTGGCTAGCGATTGCAGTTTTGTGTCATTTTTTAGAATATTGGCCATGTTTATTTCGGTTATTGCAGCCTGCTTTTAGTGTGTGGTAGTTTTCAAGCTTCTCTTCTTGGGATCTCCGAAATGACAGGATCTGTACCATTAATTTTTATTTGACCATGCAATGGGCATTATCTTGCAGTCTTTGTTACACCGAGATTGGTTACTTGTTATTGTGGGAAGATGGTATTGCTTGTTCCTGTTTACAGATGTTTGCAACGCATCATGTAAGGGTGAAGTCTTCTGCGGTAGCGGCTCTATACTCTTTGTAACTGCAAGTTTCATGTCCCTGGAGTTCGATATTTTTAACTTCTAATGTGTTCTTGCGCATCGATTCTGAGTCATCAGCACAGATGCCTTTCCGATTTGATTTCTCGAGGATTCCTAGTTCCATACTGGTTTCGAGTAGAACACACTTAAACGTGGCGAAAATTGTCAACTGTGTTTATAATTTTCTTTTGCGCTATTCTGGCACATTCATAAAGAACTCGATCCTCTCAAGTGTGAAAATCTGCTGTTGCGTTTGTTTACATTTTGCTTTGCATGTATTGGTTAGATATTTGATACCTTGACAGTTGAGACTTGTCACCTCACAGGGGTGGAATTCAAATTTCAACGGCTTTTGTGCAGGCTCACTTTTCCTCGCCCCATTCCTCTCGTCGGCACCAAAATACTTGCGCGAATAACACACTTAGTGAGCCTGCTCGCAGGCTAAGTAAAATCGGTTCATACAAAATGCTTTAAAAGAACCCCTCAAAACTAAGAACTAATTTCTTAAGGCGGTTCTTAAGGCATAAAGATCTCACATTATGAAATTAAAATAATGTGTAAACATGATAATTCAAAACATATAATATTGTGCCTGGCAAACAGTAACTGAGGAGTACTTTGTAATATTCAGTCTAAATGAAAGGGTTAACAACGCTAAAACGCGAGTTTTCTTTCAAAGTAAGTCTTAATACTCTCTGTTAGCCTGCCAATGGAAGGGGTCTCATACAAATGCTCGCATAAAAACTGTACATGTATGCACGTACGCCATACGCTCATACCGTAATTCACACGTCCTGTAGTTGCACCAAATCATCGCTTGTTTGAAACGCAAATAGCGAGCTGTACAATTTGTTGAGTATTAATGACTTACTCTGGTTTTTAAAGAAACCGTTTGAGGTTACGGGAATTCGAAATCATTGAACACAATTCACATTAACCTTGAAAGTCTACATTGGTTGTTCCATGTTCCAGTGTCAACCATGGAGTCGCCAGAACATTTTGAAACACTTTCTTGCAGACCTGCCGGCTTCTGGCTATTGATTCTGACCTCTCTGAATTGCTTTCGCAAGGTGAACCTCGCTATTTTCTACCATTTTCTTACGAAATAAAACGAAGTCCTTCCATTTCAACTTGAAATAACCGCCTACCAATTCGGGCTGCGCGCGCATAGTATAATTCAACAACGGCTTTCACAGAATAAATTAACTCGGAAAGAGAACGTTGGGGAGGGGAGGGACGATAAGCACAAACTCAGTTTGCTCAGAAATTTCATGTGTCACCCCTATCAAAGAGTAGCGAATTGAACAAAGTTTCCCTATCCTTTTTTCAAGAAGGAAAAATCAAGTTAAACCTATTCTGTGAATACTTACAAATTCATGCCACCGATTCCTTCGATTTGCCTGGCCCCGGGGGTGTCCGGAAATTTCACACTCCTATGACAATTACAACTGTCCAAAAGTATCACGGGCGAACATAGCGCGGGACTTGATGAATTTTGGCGCGGATTTGCACTGTTGTGAAGACAAGGGCTATGGCTATAGGTATATTTTATAGTTTTGTACGTTCCTTGTTCCTCGACGGCGCTGGTTCTTACTTTCGGATGTATCAGGGTTCACCCAGCGTACGAAAATAGCAAAATGGAAGCTATACGGGTAGCCCTCGTTTCGACTTGGATCATCAGCCCCGGTCTTCAGCAAATGTCCACATGTCTTATCCGAGAAAAAAAAGGGAATTCATCAGTCATGTACCAATGTATCGCTGTTGAAACTGGTAAGTTAACAAACTACTTTATTTTGTATTTGACTGTTGATCCTATTAATATCATCTTGGGCTTTTCTAGGTCGAAAGGGCCTAATATAATGTACCAGCCAAATTGAAGCTTCAACATCCTCCCCCCTCCCCCCCCCCCCCGGCATTTGAACTTTTGACGATTGGCTTGTTCAAATTCCTCCCCTCGGGGCAAAAAAGCCGTTCAAATGCCCCACCAATTAGTACTGAAATACCTCTCCTCAAAGACAAATTTTGTCTTCAAGCAAACACTGTTCACGGTTTTCAGAGAGAGATATGCCATAATGACACCTTCAAACTTCTTTTAAAGCCCATTTTGAGAGAGTTATTCACTAACAAAGGCGAAATTCTATCCTAGAAATCCATCAAACCCTGTAAAAAACGAAAAACTCACAGGCGTATTAGGCTAGAACAAGAGATAAATTTGTTCAAATTCACCCCCCCCCCTTCCAAGGCAACGTTCAAATTCCCCCCTCTCCAGGCATGATGCACAGTCAAATGCCTGGGGTATGCCCAGGGGGGGGATGTTGAAGCTTCAATTTGACCGGTACATAAGGGAACGTTATTGATTGTGGACAATCGATAGGCTCCAGCAAACATGGAGAATAAGTCTTCTTGTAAGTTTGCATTTATGTTTGTGTAAGAAGCCACAGTAATTGAATGCAAACGGTGTAAGACAATTTGAGAACCACAATTTTTCTTTAGGAATATCGCCAATCTTATCTCAAATTGCACAAGAAGTCATGTCACTGCTATTCATAGTTATAATCTACTGTGAATATTACAGGTTTCATTACAGTCAAAGCTCTCATAAGCGACCACCTCGAGAATTCAGAAAAGTGGTTGCAACCAGAGCTGGTCGCTTAATTACGAGAAGTAGACTACGAGCAGTCTCTCTTTCCACTCAGGGATAGTCGTGCAAAACGAACAAGCAAGCACGCACGAATTGTTACGTGACACGCGAAAAAATTGCCTGCTACCTTGATACGTGAGTGTAGTGAGCCGGGTGTATCAATGCAGCAGGCGATTTGCAGCTTGCTACACTCAGCTTGTCACGTAACAATGTAGCAGGCTATTTTCGTCCACTCTTGCTCGCTTGTTTCGCTCGACTACCCTGAGCGGAAAGAGAGACTGCTTGAAGTCTAACGAGAAGGGGCTCTTGTAAAAGAACCACATGGTGAAACAATGGAGGGTGATCGCTTATGGGAGCTTTTGATGGTCACCAATAGTACTGTAGATTTGTATGTAAATATTGAATTTTTTTTTATAGAAGAGGATTGCGTATGTACACTGTACATGTACATGTACAAGTCAACAACCATTAGCTCTTACATGTATGCTATGTATTACTCTGAATTAGCTCAAGAAGGGAGTAGTTTTATTTAAGTGTTGACTGAGTGGTCATCTTCAAGCAATTATAAGAAACAAAGAATAAGACCAGTCAGAAATTCAACAAAGTGGTCGCAGTTGGTTACGGGAACAATCGCTTAAATGAGAGCTTTTCATTACAGAGTTTAAGTGACAATTCAAACGGGGTTTCACTATGCTTGTTGTAGATTTTAGATATTATAAATTTTAAATTTTGTAAATTTGTATCATAGAATGTAGAATACGCAATTCAGCTCTATGAGCTGCAAAGTATTTTAATAAAGTACCTATCTCTCTCCTAGAGCTGTTCACTTAGGGAGGGTTCATAATTTATGTAGAGGGGGCTATAGTGTTTTTTAGTGGGGGGTATGATTTTTCCTTTTAGGTTTGGGGGGGGGGGGGGGGGGCTATCAAAAATTTCTCCCAATGTGAAAGAAGGTATAAGGGGGGACCATTCAAAAAATTCCATAAATAAAAAAACGCCACCATCCGTTTACCAATATTTAGCAGAAGGATCTGTAAATGAAGTTCTAGTATAGCTGGAGCTTATAAATACAAAGTAACAGTCGATGTCAATGAATAATAAACTCACGCTGATGCTTGCTTTCTCAGAACATTTATTTATAATTCCATGTTCCTCTCTTCTCCAGAGGTCTCTTTGCATCTCTAAGAGGCGGGGATGGGGAAATAGGAGGGAGACCGTGCCTTTCACTCTTCCCATTGTCCCCCGCGCTATTAATTTTTAATTTTTATTTAAAATTTTATTAATGGGATACCAGCGGGCACCTCTGCGGAGGAGAGTCCATGTTCTTACGTTTATATTCCAATTGGCGGTGAAGCTATCAAACCACTAACTGCCTTATAACTGGCTGTACAGCATGTATAGACCACATTAGAAATGGCCACAATTGACTCCATTGCAAGATAATATTTGAAACCTAATTTGTACGTCCTTAAGGTATTCTAGAAAGCTAAATTCTATTTGTATGACGTGAGCATTCTGTGTGTATATTTCATGTGAAATTATATTAATGGAATGATGCCTCAACAAACCAATTAAATGGCCATTTTTAGCTGGTTTAGAAGACTGTGGTGAATGTAAGCTGTATCCTTTTATTTATGCTTATCATTAGTTTGATAAATTTAAGTTTTTCATTCTCAATAAACTAATTACTAGTGTTGCTTATTAAACAATTGTCATTATGTGGTTAATTGTGAGACCAAAAATGCCTTGTTTTAGTCATCAGGGTGTTTTGGGTGGTGGTGGTGGAGGAGGGGGGTCATGATATTTTGCCTACGGTTGCGGGTTATGCAATGAGGAGGGCCAGGGAAAAACACACACCAAATAATGGGGGGAGGGCTTTCAAAAAATGCAAGGGAAAAAATCTAAAATCACCATAGCCCTACCTCTACATAAATTGTGAACCATCCCTTATGAGAGTGGTCACAAGAAGAATTTCGACTGTATTCTGATTGGTTCCCTAGCTATTTGAGGTATATGTTGTTGTTGCTGCTGTACGTAATCATTATTATTATTATTATTGTTATAATTATTATTATTCCAGCAGCTGGTACATGCATATCAAAGCCTAGTATACATGCATATAATGCCTAAGGCTTACCACAAAACTTTAAGTGTGTGGCAAGTGTTACATGTATTTAGTAAGTCAACCCCTTTCGGCAGTTGGTATGTCAGAGGGTAATGCGCAAGGTTGGAAGATTGTCCAAACAATGAGCAGTTGGCCCAACAGAGTGTTTTATTAAGTGGGTGTTGGTAAAGCTGACTTCATTGTTACAGTCAATGTCATTAGTCAATATTATTTTTACCACCTTAATGACTGCCTCAAGAAAGATTACTCTTGTTGTAAATTCATACTATCTATACTGTTGAACTCCGTCTAAGGATCTTAGCCACTCTATCAAGAAACAACTACAGTGCTGTACCTCATTATTATGGCTAGTACTTTTTTGGCCTGAAAAAAATCCTGTCTGTTTCTTATCTTTAAACCCATTGATTGATATGACTCCCCTCTTTATACGACTACATCTCTTTGACCTGAGGGGTCATTTTACTGCTCTATCAACTTCTATCAATTGGATACGAAGGAATTGTAAGCAATACTCATCCATGTTAAAATTAATATTGAGCACATTCACAGGAATATTTGTCATTCATTACAAAACACCATTTATGCTAATAATTGGATTTATCAACTGAGTTGATAAGGTAAATTGGCCACTAACTTTCACTTTTTGTGTTTCACGTCCCCACCGATGCAGCACCACAGTTTCTCTAACCCCACCATTTCAGTACGATGACATGCTTGAAAAGAGTTTGATGGATTAAAGGTGAATCTTGTTCCTGTTAATCTTGTTCTCAAAACATATTTCTCAATCTATTGGGTGGTTTTACCCTATGTACATAGTTTTATGTCCCACACAAGGTGTCTCTTTGGCCAGTGATCCTATCCCTTTCAATCTGTGATTGTAATAAAACAAGCTCTTCTCATTAAGTGAATTTCATTTACATTGTGCAAGTGTTACAAATGACCTTCTCAACCTTGTCGTTTTCAGATTTCTTGCCTTTGTCAACTACCATCCATGGCACTGGTAAATATTTGAAAGAGCTGGACAGTTTACTACAGGGACAACACTTTTCTGGCTATTTTGTATCAGCTTCAATCAGTGCTTCATGAAAGCAAAATTTTGGAGGGAAAAACAGCATTGCATGGCAAGTTGGATACAATTTATTAAAAAAATTTCATCTAATCCACATCAATTTATTTATGAGGTCTGATTGAACTAGGATTCTAAGGAAAGAATGAGACGAAATTAATGTTTTTTGGCTTTGCTTTTTTGGTCTATAACAATTAAGTCAGACAAATAGAGACACTTCCTTTTGTAGAAGGACTGTCCACTGAGATGATGGGTTTTTTTGCCACTAATATTAACTGTGATTTGGAAAGATATATGAAATTTTATTTCTATGTTCATTTTGCCAGTCCATAACTTAATTAATACAGGCCAATCTCTCTTTGTAATGAGTCTTCTCCACTCTCTCAGCAGTAATGATTGTTTGAGAAAAAAATATGCAAGAGTTGAAACTCAATTAAAGAATATTTGTTTCTTTGTGTCATTAGCAACCATTCCTGCTCTTAAGATGACACATCTTTTATTAGCAGGGCTGCCAAGATGACGCATCTTTTGCCAGTTTGTGTTTGCTGTTGTCACAAGAAATAAATGATGATAACTCATGATCAAGAGCAGTTGGTAAAAAGCAGAACAAAAAAACAAAAACAAAAACAAATAAACAAACTAACTAACTAATGATAATGAGCAGGCTGTGGCAAAACAGGATGCTTTCTTGAAACAATATTTTAGTCTACTGCAATGATAAGTAGAATTAAGGACATGCGCAGCCCGTACTACTAAGTCTCGAACTAGCGAAATGAACATGGAAATGTTAAAAAAAATTCAAAGCAGGGACTTTTAGTTGATTTTGCCGGCTATCACTAAACTTTCATACGGTGCGCTCAAGCTTCTGAGCTGATGAAATCCAACTTAGTCTACAGCAAAAACATCTATTCCCAAACTAGGTGTAGGGATTTTCTGTCTTTCAACTATGATAACACACCTAACCTGCATGAACTGCTGTTAGATAATAAATTAGCCAATAAGGATATGCCTGGCACCAATCAGAGCAATTAGGCATTTCTTATTGACACAATATTAATTCCAGAAAAGTGTTTGAGTGCTGACTAGTAATCAGTTCAACCCATTTCCCAAACTAAGTCAAGTACTTGACTAATCAAATTTGATTAGTTTTAAGTTGTGATCACCTCCAATACATGAATCTGGTATTTCACTTTGTAGAGTATGTAACTTGAGATTATAAAATAACTAGTTATAAAACCAGTAATATGTACTCTTACTATAAGTGCAAATGGGAAGCAAAATCACTGTGTCTGGTTTTGTTGCTAGGGCTCCTTTTTTGAAATGACCCCTTTTTCAAACTCTCAAACCGTAGAGGAGTGGTATGTGCACAAAAGCAAATAGGTAAAGTCTGAATTCCAATTTGTAAGTCAAAGTTTTAAATTGCCGAGTAGGTGGAAGCTTGTAGTTGCCCAGATGTTTCATCTTTAGGCAGCACACCGGAAACGGGACAGGACAGATGTTTCATCTGTTAAGTTAGCAGAAACCTACTCTGTAGCCTGAACAACTACATGATAACGGATCACAAAACTAAATCATTGCTGGGCCCCTTTTTGAAATAACCCCTTTTCTAAACTCTCTACTGTAGAAAATTATAGGGATGTCATTTAGGAAATGAATACAAAATTCAATTAGGTAAACTTGGAAATTTTTAACTCCAATTTGTAAGTTTAGCATTGCAGAGTAGGTGGAAGCTTGTAGTTGCCCAGATGTTTCATCTTTAGGCAGCGCACCAGAAATGGGACAGGACAGATGTTTCATCTGTTAAGTTAGCAGAAGCCTACTCTGTAGGATGAATAAATAATGGATTTAAAATACTAAAAACTTTTCCCATTCATGTTGACTATCGAATCATGATATTATTTCTACAGTAAATGCAGTTTTTAAATCATGCCCCTTTCCGCTCATTTCAATGAGAAGCTCTGGACCCAAAAATACAGTGGGGTTTGTTTCTATTGCCTTTTATGTATTGCCTGCAAGAAAATGACTTCATTTGACTAAATGTAGTGAGGTGTAATGAGTTGAGTTGATGAAGTCATTGTTTTTGTCAGAAGCTCCAAAACGAAAGTCCATTTACATCAGAAATGATCTTTGTATTTAATCCAAAATCCTTGAAATAAAATTAAATGCTTTCAAGGGGGATCTTTATCCACCCCATGACTTGTCTTCACTATTCGCCCTTCATAATAGCCCACGTTCTTTTGCCACTAATTGCAAATGTTCCAAGATTCTTTTGTCTTTAAATTTCCGCAAGAGAATTGATGCAAAAAAGCCTTTGTGCCAGGTCAAAATTATCGAACATGGGCTGTTATAGGTGCAACTGACTCCAGTTTTACACCCCATTTAAGTCGCTTGGAATTAAGTTGGAAGGAGGGGTATGAAAACGTTGATACATTTTTAACGGGATTATTTTTGCTGAGGGGTACTTCACCAGCCTATCTCCCCGTTTCGTATTAGGATAACAGAGCATGGGCCTACCCGGCACTTTGCTATCTCTTTGTTTGTGTACGGGTTGGCCAGATTTTTGTTGCTCGTTTCACTGCGCATTTTTGACTCATATTTGGTATGAACACATCGCACCATGCTCAGTGGTGCGGTCATGCACCAACATGTGTGCTTTTCTCGTCACCAGGGCCTTCTCTGCGTTTAAAAGGGCGGTTGGAGATTTTACTGTGTGACACGATCAAATGGCGTTCACTTACCCTATTTTCAGCGGATGGCAAACATTTGTTTTCTTGCAATCTAAACCCGTTAAAAACCGTTCAAATCTTTATAGCTCTAAAGTAGATACCAATGAGAGTACAGGCGCTTTCTTCCCTCCCCTAGAAAACCAGAAACGATTAAGTCAAGAAGAACAATCTCTTTGCGAAGGACCTCTTCCTCTGAAAAAACACCAGGGTCGGATGGTCTCCCCTGCGAATTCTACAAAGTCTTCTGGAATGATTTAGCTGAAACACTACTAAATGCGCTAAATTACTCTTTCGAGACCGGGAAACTTTCAATATCACAAAGACGTGGCATTGTCAAATTTATACCAAAAAGAGATGCTGAGCTCACTTTGATGAAAAATTGGCGACCATTAACTCTACTAAATTGCGACTACAAGATTGCATCAAAAGCTATTGCAAGCCGAATTAAAACTTTTCTTCCAAAGCTCATTTCGGACGATCAAACAGGCTTTATTAAAGGAAGATGTATAAGTGAGAATAAACGTCTGTTGGACAGTGTCATTAAATTTACGGAAGGAAAAAAAATTCCGGGCCTTCTTCTTTTTCTTGATTTTGAGAAAGCTTTTGATACACTTGGGTGGTCTTTCATCAATAAAACCCTGCAGCATTTCGGTTTCGGGCCCTCGCTGTTAAATTGGATTAAACTCTTTTATTGCAGTATTTAAAGCTGTATCTTAAATAACGGATGGGGGAGCAATTTCTTCAAACTTAGCCGAGGAGTTAGGCAAGGCTGTCCTTTGTCGCCATATCTATTTATTCTATCCGTAGAAGTACTTGCGGAAGCCATTCGAAAAAAACAGAAGATCAAAGGTATAGAAATAAACGGCAATGAATTCAAGTAAAGCCAATATGCAGATGACACGACACTCATCCTTGACGGTTCCAAAGAATACTGTTTAGAATCTTTGGTTTTAGGTATGCGCTGTGAAAATTGTTACACATACAAATGTCCAACATTGTAGTTTTGGCCAAGAAATTTTGATTTCACTCTAAATACTTTCGTCGAAGTAAGTATTACTGTAAGTTTGCACTTTCCTAAAGGGACACTGTAACCAATTTTTGAAGATAACTTTGAAAAGCTTAACTGAGACAAATTCCAATCAGAGGAAACCCAAAAATACTGGTTGCGTTTCGTTTAAAACTACTTTACCAGTTCTCTGAGACTATAATTAAATGTGTTTGGCTGCGGATCGCTAGGATAGACATGGACTGTAAATTGAAAACATCAGGCTTTCCTTCTCTTGACGTTCTAGGAGTATTCTGTTTAATTTAAATTTCAGCCCCAAAACGGAAAAATTCCCGTGGCAGAGTCCTTTGAAAGACGTCCATTGGGACAAACTGAAATAAAACGACTGTCGTATTTCAAATTCGATGTTTGAATTTGGCTAGCCTGTTCCAGGCGCCGATTGTGTGGGGCAGCGCGCTGAATAGAAACTTCACGACTTCCTTTTTGGTCACAGTTTGGCTGCAATTTACCAAAAAAGCGACCTAGAGACGGCGTGTGAGGTTAGAAGTTGCAGTGTCCCGTAGAAGTCCGGAAGAAACTGGTTTAATCCGGCTTCCTTGTTAGTTGACGGTCAGGTTTTTCGCGACCCGTTATGTAATATATGTGGCAGTATTAACACGGTTCCACCGTATATTTTGCTCCTATGGTAATCGAGAGTAATGCACGCAAATTTCCTAACGTGATATCTGCGAAATTGGTGAAGATGGCCATATTTGTACCGATAGCAAATGTGAGCGTTAACGGGTTTTCAGCGTATATTTTGCTCTATAGTAAATATGAGAAAAATGCGGGCAAATTTCTGAATTTGATATGTATGCGAATTTGGTGAAGATGGCCATATTTGTACCGATAGCAAATTTGAGATAATACACTTAAATTTGTTGATTTGATGGTAATATAAATTGAGTGTTAACGGGCATATTTGCCCCTGTAGCAAATCATGAGTATAACACAAACAAATGTTTTTATTTGTAGCTTCGGTAAATGTGATAAAACAATGATGCAAACAAATAGGTTTGCACCGTGTTTCCCTAGATTTACGCTGATAGCAAATGTAGTTTTTTTGCATAGAGAGCAAATCTAAAGCAAATGTATCGCAAAGATGTTGATTTACGGAGGTTTCAAAAATGAAGCAAATGTGAAGTAGAGGTGATATTTACGTGGTATTTGCGCGCAAATTCAGCGGAAGTAAACATCTGCTTTTACATTATCATTGCCTCCAGAGCATATTTCGGTCAAATTTAGAACCCTAAATTTGCATCATATTTACTTCAGTTGTAAAGCTGCTCAAATCTATTTTTTCGTCCAGTGTAAGATAACACATCTTTTATTAGCGGGGCTGCCAAGATGACACATCTTTTGCCAGTTTGTGTTTGCTGCTGTCACGAGAAATGAAAAAAAAAAAAAAGAAAACAAAAAGAAAGAGTTGAAACCCTGGTTGAAACTCAATCAGCGGAAGACTTTTTGTTTCTTTGTGACGGTGGCAAACGGTCCTGCTTTTAAGATAACACATCTTTTATTAGCGGGGCTGCCAAGATGACACATCTTTTGCCAGTTTGTGTTTGCTGCTGTCACGAGAAATAAATGTCGCTACACCAAGAGCAGTTGGTAAAAACAAAACAAAAAACACACACACAAGAAAAACAGAACAAAAACAACTATGACCCGACCGAGAAGAGAGCGAGAAGGCTATGGCTGAAAACCCTATGTATTAGGAAACTGTCTTCAAACAATTTGGCAGCCTACTAAGACAGTTAAGTAGACTTTACTTAAGAACGTATACTGCAATGACAGCCAAATTTTGTTTCGCCCTTGAACGTTGTTTTCTCCACGCTTGGTACTGGTCACATGTATTTGCTACGAGTTCTCATTGGCTCATTTGATTGTCTGCATCTTGTAATTGGTTTGGTTTTAATATATGATACCTGATTGTTTTGAAATTTGTCCTGCCTTAACGCCATGCCAGAGCTAGCTAGTGAAAAACTGTGTCAAAGTAAATAAAAGAAGTTGAAACCCGGTGGGTTCACTTGGGAACCCACCCAGTATGGTGTGTTCAATGACCCTAGTCCGCCCAGCAAGTTTCGGATAAAAGCCAAGAAATATTTGGTTTGCAACTTGCCAAAAACCGACAGGGGGGGGGGGGGAGGTTTTTCCTCACGGCTGCTCGTGTTCATCGTGCGCTTTTCGTTTGTCAGTAAAGCAGTGATAGAAGTTCGCTGAGTCTTGGGAGATGTTTCCCGCTTGCTCAATATCAGGATCAGAAAGAACTACATTTGAAGGCTTATGTTACGAATATACATGCATCAAAGAGGGTTCATCACGTGCAGTATATGTTGAAATTCAGTTATAGACTACGAGCAGTCTCTCTTTCCGCTCAGGGATAGTCTCACTACACTAGCGGCTCGACACGCCCGTCACGTTTCAACCCCGCAGGCGATTTCGCGGTCGCTCGCCCGCTTGCTCGTTTTCCTCGACTGTCCCTGTCAGAGCGGAAAGAGAGACTTCCCGTAGCCTAATTCAGTTTAAAAATGATTTGTGGAAGCGAAACATTTTTCATAAAATCTAAGAATGCGGTTCAAACTTGCAACTGAAGAAGGTGACAAGAATCACAGACGCATTGACTGAGTCTTTTAAAACTCACGCGAGAATATTTATACAGACATACGCTGAGCAAGCACAAATCGAGTTTCGCCCGTACCAGTTGATGGGTTTCTGTGCGTATTTAGAACTTTCGGAGAAACTAGAAATAGCAGACATTGCAAATTAAATAAATATATTAAGACACTGAAAACTGAAGTTTTCGAAATTGTGAGAAAATTACATCAGTTGGAAGGGAATAAACGCAGCTTGTGATAATTCCTGTAGAGATTGTACAATGATACATTTTGGGGCGCACAGTTACACACTCGTTGTGCTCGGCTCAATGCAAAAGCGAGGCACGTTTTCTCGCGGCAGGCGGTTTTTACAAATCAAAATCAAATAACTTTATTATAGTCTCAATCGCTCGCACACTCGCACACATATATTTTTGCTCGAATAACCTGTGTTGAAAAGCCAGAGACACTGCTCCTTGTTTTTGTGATCGCGACAGGATAACAAAGAACCTCATGTTTTTCTTTCCATTCTTCGAGAGCTTAGTTTTACCCCTTGTCTGCAAAATCGAAAAGTTTACTAACAGGATGGACGGAAATCCGCGTGAATTATTGAGAGACATTAGATCACCTCCTCTGATACGCCTTGATTTACGCTTTGTTAGCCTCCAAGAATAGTCGGAGGATAAATAACGAGGATAAATTCGAAATCGAACATAGCTTTGCCTCATCGGCTAGCGAGGGGTCAAAGACTGTGTACAACTTACTCGTGGCGGAATGTCACAAAATTCAGTCTTTTATTTATTTCAGGGAATCACGTTTCGACGAAAACCAGAACTTTATGTCTTTCATTCAGAGCATAGTGTCATTTTACAATATTCTCCGTGGCTTCATTATAATTAGAAGCGATGATAGCTCGATTTCCAACAGTTAAACAGATTTTCACACTTTCCTAAGAAAAGCCGAAGAAAGCTCTGTGTGAAACGATACTTACAGTTAACGCTTTATCCGTCCTCTCATGACTTTTTTTAAAGTGCGAGCGCAAACGATGCAATACTTGTCCTTTCATTCACAATAACAGGATCCAAGCGATCGATTGAAATCACTGAGCGTTTTACATGCACCTCCGCCAATTTCATCTGTTGCATAACATGCACACGTAATACGAAAAGACATACATTGGCGGAACAGGGAGGAGACTAGACGACCGTTTCCGCGAACACCTAAGAGAAGTTGAAAGAAATGACAAGAATGCATCTAAGCTAGTCGCCGACACTTCAATCTCCCTGATAATTCTAGCCAATACATGACCATCTGCGGCCTTTCCCTACACCAGGGTAACACGAAAAGTCTTAAAATAGAGAACAAAAATTCATTTTTCGAATCATCACACTTAATCTTCACAGTACGAACGTTTTTTATTCAACTAATTTGTTCTTGTTTTTGACGTTGCCACTTTCCTACCAATAGCGTAGCTTCACCGCTTTTGATATAAACCTTGTGCAACCCACAATTCCTTGATTCGCTCTGACGAAGGGCTAACGCTCAAAACGTCAGCTTTCAACCTCTTTACGGTGGCCAATTTTAACTCAGTTGACAAATCCAAAGTTTTTGTGTGGCTTTTCATGAGAGGCATGTGCTTGCAGCAGGAATCAACTAACAGGGGTTAACGGGAATGAAGCATCAAGGGCGAGGCTCTGGGAAAACTGAAACGAAGGACAACACCTTGTCACGATTTTTGTCAAGGTTTATTTAACCTTTCATAAATACAAGACCACTGTCTAAATACAATGAGTGACACCATTCATCTGAAAAACGTCCTAGTTAAATGCACATTTAAATTACAACTAATTATTTTCTGTAAATGGTTTGAACCCAGGAGTCATATCATAATTCGGTAAATTGTGATCGTCCGGGTGAGTGTAGTCCTGAGAAGGACTGTTTGAGGTGATATTGACTGACGTTTCGACAACCTGAGCGGAAGTCATCATCAGAGTCAAGTGAACTGTAAATCGTCAGGAGATGTTATAAATCTCTGGTCGTTGTCCTGATTGGTCGACGATCTCGTGATGTTATTGGTCGTCTGTCAGTTAAGCCGTGATGTTATTGGCTGTGAAGACTGTAAACGTGATTGGTGCGTTTCGATCCGTCTTTTGTTAGTCAAATGTCCGTTGGTCTATTGTTAGTCAAATGAGTCAGTTTGTCTATTGTTTGTCTGTCTTGTTATTGTCGGCAATCAGTCGTTTGTAAGGTGCAGGTAGCTGTTGGCAACGGTTCAGTGGTGTTTGTTCTAAGTTGGTAAACCAGCTTTCCAGAGTGATTCGTTGATAGTAGTCCGTACAGTAGGTAACGCATTCAGCAGAGTCCCAGTCGATTCTGTGGTTTGTTTTTAAATGGTGCTCGGCAATGTGATTGTTGATATCACCATTTCTAGTCGCTCGTTTGTGTTCAGTCAGTCGGACGTTCAGATTTCTGCCGGTCTCACCAATATAAGTGGCCTGGCAGTCGCAGCATTTGATTTTATAAACTGCTCCCCGTCTGTCGCTCGGTTCGTCTTTGTCTTTAACGTTCGTCAGTAGCTGTCGTAAAGTAGTGATAGGTTTGTGAGCAACGCGGATGTTGTAGGGTTGTAGGATTCGTGCGATAGTTTCAGAAGTCCCTTTGATGTAAGGTATGGTTGCAGTAGTGACAGGTGTCGCGTTAGTGTTCGTAGCGTTTGGTTCGGAGTTTCTGTAAGTGTTGTGTCTAATAAAGTCCCGGTTGTAATTGTTCTTGTTGAAAACGTTGTCTAAGTACTTGTTTTCGTCCGTTAAGCTGTCAGGTGAGTCACAAACTAGTTGCGCGCGTCTTGTCAGGGTCCGTATAGTCGTAGCACCAATCACGTTTACAGTCTTCACCGCCAATAAGATCACGGCTTAACTGACAGACGACCAATAACATCACGAGATCGTCGACCAATCAGGACAACGACCAGAGATTTATAACATCTCCTGACGATTTACAGTTCACTTGACTCTGATGATGACTTCCGCTCAGGTTGTCGAAACGTCAGTCAATGTCACCTCAAACAGTCCTTCTCAGGACTACACTCACCCGGACGATCACAATTTACCGAATTATAATTATTTTCTATTTACAAGCATTCAACTAATAGGAAAGAAAGAAAGTCATATTTTTAAACTCGCTCCTTAATACATATAATGGTATCAATACTGTCAATAATCCACATCCAACTACTTCTGGTTAGACTTCACTCAATGAATTGTTTTCCACAACATGTTCACTGTTTCAATTTGGTGGTTCGTTTTTAAAGATGACAAAACAACAAGTTTGCGTGCATTACACTAAGAAACACTGGAAACTAGCTCAGAGATCTCCCAAAACTAGAAGATGGCAGTACGACCCATAACCATTAACCTCTCTTGGAAACAGTCTCCTACTCCTTGGTATTGGCTCACTACAAGCTCTTGACACATTCAGGTCATCGTGAGGTGAACGGGCGCGCCGGAACCCTTGGAGGTTCAGATGCAAAACTAGTGTATGCTGGTGTTGAGGTTGTTCTTCTGTGCGGTCCATGGCCAAACCGATGCTTCAGGAAGTCCCTGCCACAAACTTTTAGGTATGCTTGGCAGACTATGCAATCCTTAATTGTGAGGGAATCGGCAGTCTAGGCAGGGTGGTAAAAAAAAACAAATTAAAATGATTTCACAATCAGCAGCAGTAAACAGTAATATATCTGTTTCAGCTTTGGGTATGGTGCTCAGGATCTTCTGTCTTATAAAATAGGATACACAATAAAATAAGCTTATGAGAGAAAACAGACAAGAGCTGCCCTAGGCAAGCTTACACTTGCAACCAAGCACGTAAAAATGCGCTCTAAGATGCCACGTTCAGTGAATGGACTATCTACTGTTCGATCTCTCGGGTGATAAATGTCTAAGTCTACGATGAAAGTAAGGGCTTGTCGTGGCATTTTGAAATCTAAAAGGTACAAAAACTGACAGACAATTTGACGCAAACTTAGAAGTGAAAACTATAACTCGTTTTGTTGTTAAGGACGCTAAAAGTAACGCCAAAGGCAAAATACCAGTTACCATGCGTCCCGCTAAATTTGGGGGAGTGCCGCTGATTCTAGGTCATAGCGGCCTAGCAACTTTCTTCAATATCCAGCTTCCGCAGAGTGCAAAAAAAAAAATAACATTTCTGCCAGAAGTGTACATGTGATAACGGTGATGTAATAAAGGGAATTTCTTGTTTGATTTGTAGGACACTTAGGGGGCGTTTTTTTATTCACAATTCTGGAATGAGAATGGCCAGAATGTAAAATACGCGCGTTTTGCTATTCCCAGGGGCAGAATGAACAGAATGTTGCGAATGAAAATCCAAGATGGCGGACGGCGAGATGAGCGCTGCGGATTCAAATACGTCTCTACCGGAGAAAAAATCCGGTTACACTTTTGGACACAATGGAACATTGCTTCTAATTTCATTGTACCAAAAGTACGAGGTTTTTTTCAGTGACGTTTCGTACAAGAAAAAGGCAGGACCAGGTCCGCACATCTCGACGGGCGTTTTTTATGCAGAGAATCCGAATTATTCCTAGCATTCCGTACCAACCATTCTTATTTCAGAATTGTGGATAAAAAAACGCGCCCTTGGTTGTAGGGTATTGGTGCCACCTTATAGAGTGAAATACGAAATACGCGAGGGGCAAAACCTCAAGACAAGACCATTTATTCGTGAAAACAAGATTCATGAGCGTTTGTCTCATTTGTCATGAGAGAGCTGCGTCAGAAAAACAAAAACTGCCAGTCGTTCAATTATGGAAAATATTCGAAAATAAAAAATAGAAAAAGAAACAGTTGTTCAGAAAGTCTACTTACCTGTGGTTTTTCTGTCCATTCTTCGGTAATCCCCCCACCCCAAGTGAGCCCCCCAAATGGGCCATTATTGCTGACGTCCCTCGGGTTCATCTCTGAACCGCCGAGGGACCAAGATGGTCCTTCCAATCCGGGATCTTTTAGCAGGTGGGGCGCCATCTTCGTTACTTCCTTCTTGCTCAGCAGGTGTAGCACCCGAAGCAGCTGGAGCTGCAGCTCGCTTTCTTATTCGTTTTGGTTTCTTATCCCTCTTCTTAGTGCAGCAAGAGCAACCCTGTGAAAAGAAAAAAAACTTAATTTCTAATAAAACTGCCACGTAAAATGGAGTAGCTTAAGCACCTGCTCTGGAGCTCAGATTGTTGGAAGTGAAGGAAAGGCCACAGTTACCCTTAGCAACTTCATCTGGGGTTGGGCAAATCACATCTTCGAACCCTTCTCCGATTTTAGTAAAAAAAGGTTTTATTTTTCATACCCTATTTGAGATCTTTTCCCAACCCTTCTCTGTTTTCGCCCCGAGATAATAAAACTCTATATCCTGTTTCAGATCAGTACGCAAATGAAACCCTATTACAGAACAAAATGGTCAACAAGTATACTAATCAATTGCGGGCCAAGAACGCTCGAAAACTCACTGCTCTTGAGGCCAAAACACTTAGGATTGTTGATATTTGTAAGGGAGCCCTCCCGCTTCCCCCCCTCCCCCCCCCCCCCCCCTGTGTCTGCACCATTTCAGCATAGTCATCTGAAGGTTATTTAAACAACCTTGGGAGAAATTTAGATCGTTTTGAATGTAAATTGCATCCTACCTTGATGTGCTCTTCATCCTTCTTATACGAGTACCAATGCTCAACACAATCACCGCGAGTCTGAAACAAGAACAGCGCGGATAGTACGTGAGACATATTAGCAGCGCAAAAAAGTTAAAAGTAGTATTCTTAATTAAAGGACTGAGGCATGCACAAGGCACACAAAATTCCACTCAAAGAGAATTTGGAGTTCGAGAGTTCTCCCTCTAAAAACTAAAGGCCGGTTATTTGAACAAAGTCTAACGTGACCTCGGTTGAAGACAATGATTTGACCTCCAAATCTGCTTATTAACGGGTCATTTTAAGCAGTTGTTCCGGTCTGTATTTCATGCCTTGTTGACGATGTTTACAATAAATAACGATTAAACATTAGTTGGCCAACTTGAAATTGGTTTAGACCGCGGTTTTGTTAAACGCTGTCTAAACTTCCTTTCAATAATCGGCCCTAAATAACTAAACTCTAACCCTAACCACATCCTTGTAAGTAGTCTTGAATATAGTACCATGGGCTCCTGCTACATCAAACACGCAAGGCAAACAAAAATTGCTCGACATAACGGGAGAATAGAGGAAACTGGGATCAAGAATAGGGGTGTACTTAAATTGAAAATGTAGGAGTCAAACGTAATTATCTACTTGCCTCTCCTTTCATCTTCTTAGCTGCTTTGCCAAACTCGTGTCTCTTTTGCACAAGCCTGTAGAAATATAAAAAGAGACTATTCATTGTTTTGACCGTACAGCTCTGAAACCTTACTCCCTTTGTGCAATCTCGCGCCATCTTTGTCTGGCTGACGTCCGCTTTCCAAGCGCACGATCGCCCGGGAAAAAACAGAACACAGCGTAAACGTTAATCACGTTCCCAGTTTCCGCGCGTTTAGTTTTTCAAAAAAGAACGAACACCCTTGATTGTTGCTGACTACAAGGAACGCGGTTTCAAGGAGAAAGATTTGAGCGACGAGGTAATGAACTCCGTTACTTACGCCGCGCAAAGGTTTTTTTCCTCGTTAGCAGTCCACAGTTGTCTCTGTCTTTCTCTTCCTCGCTCTTCCGCCATTGGATCCTCGATAAGTTCTGTTAATAAAGTAGAAACGAAAATAGCAAAGTCACGTGATAAACCGTGCACTAGAGGCTCCTGAACGCAATTGACCGTAAATTACCCTCCTTCTCCGCCCCCCTCTCTGCTTTGCTGTTGCAATTTGCTCACCTTTCCCCAGTGCCACAAATTCCTTACCTTTTCCAACTGTTGCAAGTTAATCTCCCTTCCCCTGACGCTACAAGGTACTCACCCTCTCTAAGTTGTTCCAGGGCCCTCATTCGCTCTCGTTCTACGGGGTCCGAGTAGTACTTTGGGATGATTGCCTGGTTCTCCTGGACGTTCTGTTGGGTCAAATAAATAAGACTACTCAAGAATCAGTGTCAAAGAGATGTGTGTGTGTGTGTGTGTGTGTGTGTGTGTGTGTGTATGTGTGTGTGTGTGTGTGTATGTGTGTGTGTGTGTGTGTGTGTTGTGTGGAGTGGGGGGGGAGGGGGGGTAGGTTGCCACTTTGGAGGCCTGGAACCAGAAAAATCTCTGAACATGAGGCCGAAAGCGTTTTGTTGATCAAAGATCCTGAATAAAAATACTTTATTTCCTTAAAGGGCCTGTAACCTTTAATATCGGAGCGCTGGAGACCAAAGTCACTTAGGAATCCAAAGGGAACAAATGAAATTATGAGCCGAATATTAAGATAAGTAAATTACCCGAACTGATAAAAGGAAGAAAGATTATAATTACTTACCTTCCACGTCATGTAGGGTACTAACAGTTTGGTGTATTTGTCTTTCTTAGACTTTCTCTGCAGTCTCCAAATTCCCACGTCATCACGTTCTTCATCGGGTGGTAGGGGGAGCAGCATATCGTCCAATTCATTCAAATTGATAACGTTTTTCCTTCAACAAACAAACAAACAAACAAAAAAGATAAAAAAGACATGCAGATTTTAAAAGCTATTGAACTCTGGAGCGTTATTTGAGACAATCTGGTTTTTTTTTTTTTTTTCACTTTTTCATTTTTTACATTGCCAATGTCATATTTGAAAATTTCAGTGTTATACTTTTGTGTCTAGTTGAAAAATATCACACTTGTGGAAATGTCCTATCAGTGTTTCTCGCCAATATATATTACAATACAAACTGCCCACGGCACGCTTTGTTAGCCAAGACAATGCTTCATGGAACTGATTTCGCGAAGTCTTTGCACGGAAAAGGGTATGCGCCAAAATTACAGTAAGAAATCTTGGAAAAAAGTTCGGCACCATGTACTTACCTTTCAGCAATCCGTTGCCGGATTCGCAGTGGTAATTTTCGGACTCTCGCCATTTTTACTTGATTTGGATGAGTGTAGAGAATACCTCGAACAAAAGAATAACCGTAATAATCTGCAAGAATTGCAAACTTGAGCTAAAGTGGTTTTATTTGTGAGCTGTTGCTGCGGCAACTGATTTTTGTCATAAAGGAGAAAAAGAACGACGTCATTTGTTCTAAAAGTTGAACGCGCGTTGGAAAAGGGCGCGTGCATTCTTTGAAACAGGAATAAAATCGCTCAAGTGGGTCAAGTTTTTATTTTTTTTTTTATCCCATTCTGAAAATTTGGAAAATACCCACGAAACAGCCAACCGAGTTTCAGCAAGGACTGGCAACATTCTTTTCTGCGACGTGTTACGTGCACTTTTTTACTTCTACACGGAAACTGAAGCGCGAATTTTAAGCTGCTGATCACGCACTACAGATATTAACGGCTTTCGTTACTATTAGGGGTTTCGCGCTATATAGAGAAAAAAACTGTCTGAATGCACGCGCAAAAATGACAAGTGACAAATTTGATGACGCGAGTTTATTAGCAAGAAAAACAAAATGAAAACAATCTTCAACACTATTAAGGGTTAAGCACTGATTCTATGACAGTTAGCTTTAAGTTATTGTTGTGAGCCGACTTTTAGTTATTGATATTGTTAATTTTAATGATTGCTAAACTTTGAACAGTTAAGGCGTTGTAACACGAGGCAGTTTTTTCTGCAACTTGTAACGCAACCGGGCGTAGCGAGATCTGTAGACGAAATTGCACGTGTAACACCACCTCCTTGCGTTAACTTGTCTCGCTACGAGTACTGAGTGAGTACGAGTATGTTCACAATTTAAATACGTGCCCAAACCATCGCGAATCTCGTTGCGTTGTTCACGGTGAATTTTAAGCCGGAGTTCACGCTGAGATTCGGTGGTAAATCTCCTCCGGCGAGGATTTCCAGCCACTTGTTGAATGTCCCTTATTTCCATCATAAATTGGTCCAGTAGATAATTGTTCACAGAGGATTAATAAAAATTTCAGCTAGCAATGAATTTAAAC
This sequence comes from Siderastrea siderea, assembly GCA_964030785.1. Classification (NCBI taxonomy): domain Eukaryota; kingdom Metazoa; phylum Cnidaria; class Anthozoa; order Scleractinia; family Rhizangiidae; genus Siderastrea; species Siderastrea siderea. Next base: position 10,296,439 of record OZ034976.1, read on the forward strand.
AATAAATAAACATGGGAGTCGGCAATTGTCAGCAGTCGCGCGATTGGGTTTTGTTGCTAGGCAACTGCGGACACCATCAAAATATATTTTAAGCAATGTATCACACATTTCTATGGTTTATTGGCTCAATAAACCAGGCGAGATGTTGGAAGAACACGGGAATTAGTCTTCTGCTAAACGAAGAAAAGTGACCCAAACATTACTTTTACTTACCTTTCGAAAGAATACGGCCAGTTTAAAGATAACTTCAGCCTCATTTAAATAATGCTAGCTCAATCCAGATCAGTTAACAAAGCCAGCAGTTTAATGGCTTGGAGTAAATTTGCTCGATCGGAGGCGATAACGTCACTTTTGTCATTGTTAACCTTGTAATAAAAATTAACAAAGTTTGTTTTTGTTGAGTCAGTGTTTCGCGCAAAGGCTGTTAAGAAGTTCTGAAGTAACTGAATATTTAAGGCATATTAGTGTCTGCACTAACTGAGAATCCACGCTAAAGAAAACGTCACGAAGTTTAAAGGTCTTAATTTCTGGGACCTACGTTTGATTTTAAACAACTTAAAAAATTCATGATCTTGTGATCGTTATCTGAAAATCTTAAATATTTACTCCGGATTTCTGGTGTACACAAACAGCAAACTGCGGGAACATTCGATACCTTTTCTATGCCACAAAATTTTATTGCGGTAATGTTTACGTGCGCAATTTAAGGTTGCTATTAAAACTTCCAATATTCTCTTTGCAAATATTTGATTTATTCGTTAGTTTTTTTCTCGAGAATGGAAGAAAATGAACTATTTTCCCCTTCCGGTGTTAAATTCCTTAAGTTACATTTACATCGCCTAAACCTACATTAAATTAATATCTGGATTTAATGCCCGTTTAGTATTGTTTAAACTCTACTTAAATTTGACATTTTTTATCCAGTAACATATAAAAATATAAGTGATTGTCAAAATGACCACTGCAGGGACTGATCAAACAACGTTAAAAGACTTGAGTTACAATATTTTTGACTGGCCAATACCAGTCTTCACCAGGTTTATGAACCCTTTAAGCCCCAGTATCATTATGCAAATTCTCTTTACTTGTCTCCGTACATTTCATTGAGTACTAACTGGGAGAACTTGTTAATACATCAAGACTGATCATCTTTCATGATCATTTCCCAATTCTCATAACCTTTATGTGTTATAATGCACAGATATGATGAGGAGAAATTTGATGCTGATCGCTACTGGGGCTCAAAGGATTAAGGCAAATCACGAATTTACAGAGACATATATGTAGTCAAACAATGAGCGGAAGCCGTACATATATGACGTGGTATGGTGTGAAATGATTGAAAACAAATAAAAATTTTTTGTACTATATATAGTTACAAATAACAGCTCACCACGTTTATTGATGCCCAGAGGCTCAAGAGTATTAGCTTTGTGAATAACGACAATCATTTATATTTTAATCAATTTCCTCTGATCCGACCTCTCCTGCAAGGTTGATCGTACACGGTTTTTGCAGTGGTTTCAAAACTTATCTTCGTATATGCTTTGACGTGCTTTAACATGCGTAAAACGACGTTTGTTTGTTTGTTTGTTTTTTCTAAGTTTTAGCTAACTGATCTTCAAACTGACGTATCAATTGAAGCTCTTATCATTTGATTTAGGATAAAAGACGACTGAAAAAGAATTTTAAAAAACAGTGAGAAGCATGACTTTTTCGTGTTTCAGTTTAAGCGCAAGCTAAGGATGAAATCATTTAAAATAGTCAAAATACAGCCAGAAACTTTAAAGGTTACCTCACGGAAATATCCAAATTAACACTGACCAGCTCAGCCAGTTAAAGGTAAGAAAAAAATGGCGTGGAAAAAAAATTTCAACCCTATACCCAAACATGATTGAAGTGCACCCCCCCCCCCCCCCCCACACACACCCCGGGCTCCATTGGTATGGGCTGGCCATGGCTGAAATCGAGTAAAATCCTTTCCACTTATCAGCTTTTGAAATATATTGTTCCAACTTTTTGAGGGCGCCAGTTTCGTTTTGCCGCAGACAAACGAATGCCTTTCAGTTTCCTGCTCAGCACGCAAATTTTTCTTGCCCTCTGCTCCCCCGACCCCGGATCTACTCCCCACTAAGCTGGAGGCTGTTCACCGGTTGCGGTTTAGCAAATCAGTTGCAGACGAACACAGACAGGACCTCCAAGATCAACTTAGCAGCGTTGTTTTGTAAGACCTAAATTGTTTTTGTCGTCCTTACTAAGTCTGAGTAACCAACAAGTATAGCCTGCGTAGCAAGCGTTTGCGTAGCTAGCTTTTTCAGCCCGTTCGAGGCACTTGTCGCTTTTTGGCTTCAAACCTGCGGAAAGCCTACGGAAACGCTTGCCAAGCAGGCTAAGACAAGTAGGAAACATATACGTGCTCACTGCGCGTTTAAGGACGCCAAGTCCAAGAAGTATGGGTCAATTCTTCATATGATTAGGAACAAGTTCCTGAGTCTATGTGGTCAGTCTATGACATATTTAGTTGTAAGGTTACACGCAAATATTAAAAAGAATCTTTACAATCGGTCACTTGACTAGGCGTAAATATACATTAAGATGTTCTTTAATTCTTGAGCGCTGCCAAACAAAATGTGTCTTTACTCTGATTCGTTAATCAATACATGGTCAATAAATTGCCACAGACAGTAATGAGATCTCCACTCAGCTTGATCGGCGACAGTAAATAATACGATATGGTATCACTAGCTTATCGCGTGGCATTACGGTGTAACTTGCTCAATATAAGATCTTTTTAATACAACAGAGGCCATAACAGACGACAACAAGCAACGGGACAGAACCTAACCACCTGCCCCCCCCCCCCCCATCCGGCCTTGCCCGTGTTGCCTTCAAGCACGCTGACTACCATAAGTGCAGGTGGAGAAACAATAAAAAAAGAACTCATTAACAGCTGCAGCAGCCTGGGTCATCTTTGATAAGTCAGTTACAAAGGGTGCATTCTTTTGGCGTCATTCTGGCTATTCTTATGGCTGAGGTGGCCTGAGAACTACTACTGACCACTGCTATGTCGGCGGCCTAGTAGGATTTCCCGCCAAAAATTTCCCAAAAGAAGGCGTATTCTGTCTATTCCGAGTAAAATGTATTCCTCTCATTCTGTTCCCTCTGCTATCGGGAGCAGAATGAACGGTATGATATTCCGTTTATTCCGAAAACGGAATAACTCTCGAAAGAACACAAATACCGACTATTCCAAGTATTCCTATTCCGGAATAGTCCCAAAAGAACGCACCCAAAGTCATGCAGTTTGAAAGGAAATCACGCGAGTGCACGTGATTCCGGGAGTGTTTCTGCGCGTGTTTACGCCTGTTAGGTGACTTGCGCGCACCGGAGCTCGCTTGTTTTTCGCTTGTTAGCATAATGCTGGCATCTCCGTCCATTTCAGTTGGAATTATAAACTACTCCCAACTCCCCTAAAGTTAAATGCTGCAACTAAACTTCGTGCATGTGAAGCAGGAGGCAATTGTTCAATGCGAAAGGACGTTCAAAACTCTTAGTCTCTTGTTTGAATTTTTTTGGTTTCTTAGGCTAACCGTACTGCATGAAGTAAACTAAACACAGTCAGTTTGAAAGGTCAATTAGCCTGCGTGCCTACGTAGTCTGCGTACAGTTGTGGCAACTTGATCGAGACGGGGAGAGGAGAAAAAAGGGAAGAGTGAAAGAAATCATCATTCCCTTCATTTTATTCTTCTCATTTTGTCCATAACCCCTCTCACTAATAACGCCTGCTGCAGCTATCTTTATAATAAACCGTGTTGATTAGCCCGAGAAAACAAGAAAACATCTTCATTGTTCACCCCATCTTCCCTTTAAGGAATTCTTTGTGTTATAAACCACCTCTCCCCTAACCAATCAAAACGCAATTTTTTTCCCACACGAGGTCATTTGAATATGGCGCTTTGTAAATGGAGTAAGCAGATACAAACTGGTGTGTGCCAAGGTCACCAGTTAAACTTGTCAACATGGCTTGAGTGTGTTTTTGCAATTGTAGTGCGGAATCCAAACAAAACCCACTCGACTGAAAAGTTTATTTTCCTTGGCTAGGTTTTATTCGTTTCGGTGTTCGACACAATATGGCTAGCTTTTTTTTGACAAGACGGGTTTTGATCAGAAACTGGCATGTTACGGTGGATGGGTGGGGTGGGGTAGCAAAACTAACTCATGTGTGATCGTCTCCATCTACGAGGAAAACGCGTTTAGGAATTACGAAATCTCGTACTCAAAACTTTGACCGTTTGTCGCTACACACTATTTTGAAAACTCGCAACTGGCACAAAAAATACTATGCTACCATTACAATAGAAGATTGTCACTATAAATCTATTTTATGTTTTCTTAGAAACTAGTTAATAATAAAAGAGCGACATTATTAACAGCAAATCTATGCACATAAATGAGAAAATGATGTAATACAAGTAACAGTCGACTCCCCCATAAAGGATGCCGTCTTAACAAACTCGCCCCTAAGGTCTGCTCTACATCCAAAATGGCGACAAGAGAAGACCTTGTCACATAGCGTGTCACGTGTTCTGTCAATTGGCAGTAGCGAGCCTACCGCCATGTGGAGATAAAGCCACAGACGTCAACCGGAAGTCGAATGTTCTCTCTGTTGGTTTGTTTTTGCTCCCCATGAGACGGTTGGAAAACTCTTGTCAGTTTGTGTCTGGTAGCTAACCATGATAGACTTGATGGCATCAAAATCAGTGAAATGGGTAAGACATTCAACTTCCGGTTGCCGTCCGTGACTCAAAAACGTCTGTAGATCCCCAACATTTTTGGAAACACTTGGCGCTTGATATGTGCCAGGGTCTTCTTTCGGCGCCATTTTGAAGAGCGAGTAGACCCTGGGTCGAGGTTGCCAGGCCGGCTGTGCTGTATTGCCGGAACCATCCCTCACTGAAAAAGCTATGTATAGTATCATTGTATCAATGTTCTAAACTACTCAAAATAGAAAAAAAGGGAAATTAAAGCTCGCACACCAGACTGTTTATAATTTGGTACGTTTACAAGATCTGAGCAAAATTGGACAAAAAAAACTAAAGGAATGGTTAGGCCTCCACGGCTTTTTCTTTCACATAAGCGTCATCGATTTTCCCTCTGTGTAGGGTCATTAATATTTGCCTGTGTCCACTTCTGATTCTCCCCTCACGATGTTGCACACAATATGTATTGCTTGTTATGTTCCACCAACAGCTGCACAGTGTGTTTAAAATGGACACGTAATGTCAGTTCCAATTGCCAGGGTCCCTAGGGGTCTTAGGGCTCCAGGGCTCCGGGCTAAAACAAGTAGGGCTCGATCCAGGGCTCCAACACAAAAAAACTGGAGGGCTCCATTGCTGTACTTTAGGGCTCCATTTAGAAAGAATCATCATTTTTGTCCGGGCTCCGAATAGAAAAAGGCTTTGGGCTCCGGGCGCCACGGCAAAAATTTCTGGGCTCCGGGCTCCAATAACACCCTCCCCCCCCCCTCCCCCGAGACCCTGAAATGCAGTACTTTAGTTTTTGACTTCAGGTTTTTTCAGTGTTTGACTTTACTAGCCTATTCCAGGCTCCAAGATAATAGAAACGGCATGTAAAGCGAAAGCGAGGGAAAATGCGCTGCCATGCGTCTTATTCTCCCATGCGTCTTACTCTCCCATTCCCACTCCCATTTGTAACTTTTGCATTGCCTGCTATCTTGGAGCCTGGAAGAGGCCTCGAAGACAACAAATTCTAAAATTCCAAGACAGACGTCTCTTAAAGGTCTAAGATATATGAAGATCGCTGTGAGGCAAGGCCGTCTCTAATATATGTACGACCACCCTCCCTAAGATCGATAGCGTGCCTAAGACAAACAGCTCTCTCTGAAGGATATTACTCTGAGCTGGATACCTATGTAAAACACACCTGTCTAAAGCGACCAGACAGTACCTCTCGGCTAAGAAACAGGTCTCTATTAAAGGAACGTCTCTAAGACAAACAAATAACTCTCTCAGAGAGAACCTTTCTTAGACGGACAGTTAAAGCTGATTACACAGATGTCTATCTTACAGTGAGTTGACTGCGTTACAAATCTCAGATTTCCTAATATGGGCCGGACAGTATATCAACAGCTGCAAGAACAGACTGTGTAGCAATGGACAGCTGAAGGTCAACTTCGTCCTCGGCCCCAGTCTCATGCAACTTGAACAGTATATCGCTGACCCCAGGGAAGCTTGAAGACCCATACCAGTTGTACTTGCTGGGAGCAAAGATCACGTGACGAACCAGGCGCCTTCCCGGCAGGCCATAAGAGTAAATGAATGCTCTCTCAACTTTGATCATTTGGTCATTGAGCCTGCGCAGTTCTGAGAAACTTGGTTCGTCGAAGTCGTTGAGTTTCTTCTCTACTTCAGCTCTGGAACATTGAAAAATGTAAAGCTTACTAAGAAAAATGAATTCGTTCAGATAACCTGTTTAACGAGTTCAAATTACTCAGAGAACCATCACCCCAATTTATGTTAAGCCGGAACAGCCGTATTTAGCTAAAGAGCAGTACGTTTTGTCATGACGATATGTCAATTTTTTATCTAAAAACGGATCGTACTGGCAGTAGTGAAATTAGGACAAGTATTCTTATAGCATGTTATTAATACATTGGCGATCATGCTGCCATGCACATAAACGTTAAACTTAAGAATTGCATACATTTATGTATTGTACACAGCCAGGAACCCATAAGTCCTGACACAACACACTACTTTCTTGTAGTGCTCAGGGCTTATTACACTGTACATGGTGGTTATGTTCAAACTTTTGAGTGAACTGATGAAATCCTAAAGTGTTACGATTCAAATGAAAGCTATTAAGCGGTACTTTCCTGTGGTGCTTATTATTACACCGGTACAAAGTGTGACTATAATTCAAATGAAAGCTACTGAACAGTACTTTCCTGTGGTAAAGTTTATTATGCAGGTAAAAGGTGTTTCTGACTTTTGATTCTGCGGACGAAATCCTAAAGTTTGACCATTCAAATGAAAGCTACTGAGCAGTACTTTCCTGTGGTGCTGTTTATTATGTTGTACGAGGTGGTTCTATCCCTGCGTCTGTGGATGAAATCCTAAAGTGTAACCTTTCAAATGAAAGTTACTGAGCAGTACTTTCCAGTGGTTTGTTACGCTGTAGAAGGTGATTCAAGCTTGGGTAAATCAGTCCTAAAGAGTGATGTTCAGTAATCATCATCATCACCATCATCATCATCATCATCTTTATTTCACTACCTTTCAATAGCATTCTTTATGTTGCCAAATTGTTATTGTTATTTTTTTTTTCTTAGAGTCATTTATCAATGTCCCATGTACTTACTTAGCCTTGGTGAAATTCTTTGCGGCTCCGTGGAACTTCTCAACAGCGTCTTTTAAGAGGCCAAGTGTAACGCTGTGGCTCTTTAGCTCGTCACTATACTGTGTTTTCAGAGTATGCAAGGATTCGTTCAGTGCATCTGAGTACAGCATCACACTCATATTCAACAGCGGAGCGTCAGCAAACATGAGAAGTAAGCCCCCACACAGTTGTGAGGCAGCCTTAAAATACTTGAACTCGGGATCAATGAATTTTGTGAGCCAAGCGAACGTGTCGTATTGCGTGTGGTACACGGGATAAGAAACGGGTGTGTTGTTGTAGCCAGTGTAGCAGAAACCTGCCGCAGGGACACCAACATACTGATAAAATGCGGCATAATCACTTCCAGCTCCCAAGTTCCCCACTGCTGGAATGTGAGGATCTGTCTTTGGCTTAGACGGATTTCTTTCAGCTGCGATGTCATAAATAGATTCTTTGTCGTCATGTGCACTAGGATCTTTCACAGTCTTGCTGAATTTCCTTAGGGTGTCCTTAACAAGAGGGGTGGAATGCATATTCATGACAAAGTTGCCTTCCACTGCGGCATCTATGTTTAGGTAGATAACAGCTCTTTCCGAAAGTAGTTTTTCATGTTGTTCAACCCACTCCACTGATCCGATAAGGCTGTATTCCTCACCACCCCAGCTACAAATCTAGGAAGAAATTCACATTAGTGTGGTGTACTTCATGTGGAAAAAGAAAGACCTTTTCAAAGTTAAAATTCGTGTTCGTATAGGCACACGAAGAGGTGCGAAAGATTTCCTTGGGTTTGAAATTTCCGAGTTTTTCGGTTAGTTTCGCTCGTGCTCTAACCATTGAAGAGTTCACGCGGTCAAACGTAAACCACATCACTGACGGTTTTTCATAGCTTTAAAGTTTGAATCATTTCAAAGGTTTTATTTGAGCATGAAGTTCTTATGAAAACGATGCAGAAATTGTGCCGACAAACCGAATTTCGCCCCGCTAAAATTTGTGGTTGACAGTTACTTCTACTCAACGTAGAAAGCCGACTGATGTTTTCTAAAAAGGCGTTAAGTTTTGCGGGTAAGGCGAATTTTTCCACGATTGCCTGCGTTTTTCCTTGCAAAATTATGGCTGTAACTGCGCATGTGTTTTAATTTTGACCGCTACAAAGCTACAAAGCTGCGAGCTTGGTCTTGCATACTGCTGTAACATCTTTGTCTGTAATGTCGAATACGTCTACTCATGACCGAATCGGAAATTGAGACGTTCGGTACCAGTCCTTTACCTTAATTGTTCGTCTTGGTTTCCACCCTGCCTTTTTCAGTTCTCCGAGCCCGCGAGCAATTTCAGTGATGACAGTAGTTCCACTGCTTGGGTCAGCAGCTCCATACACCCATGCATCTCTATGGTTACCAATTAAAACATAGCGATCAGGCTCCACGCTGCCGTACATCGTGCCAATCACGTTGATGATCGACTTGACCTCAAAATAATTGTTTACGTCGACTGACACTGTTATGTTGCTTTCTGTAAAGTTGGGCCCCAGACGATAGGTAATGTCAAGAGAACCCCACCATTCTTTCGGCGCTTCCGGTCCTAAAACAAACAGGAAGCGGAAATGTTACTGCTAATAAGTTCGCGGTTTACTCTCATTATTTCATGTAAGTAAGTCCTAAAATAACCTTGAACGTCTGGGTCATGGACTCCCGGAAAGCCAATTCTAACAAAAGACTCACCTCCCATTTTGCTGAGAAAATGAATAGCGTCTCCATATCCTATGGGGTGAGCAGGGATGGGAGGAAGTCCGCTATCGTCTCTCGACCTCCGGTACATCCCTGGGATTGCTGCTATGCCGGGTGTTTGGGGATCTCCCATTCCAGGGAATGTATACACTGATCCCCTCTGCACGCCGCTGGCAGGGAGCCAGGCGGTGTTGGGGTAAGTATCCTTTGGATCTCCCCCTGCTAAGGCATAATCGGCGGGATCTGAGTAGAGAAGGGCGGCTTTGGCGCCGTAATTAGCTGCATTTGCGACCTGAAAAACGGACAGCACAAGGTTAAGTTTTGAACTCCTGAGAGACAGACAGAGAGAGAGAGAGAGAGAGAGAGAGGAACATGAGCCAAAGAATACAGTTTAACCGAATGTGAGTTCCCAGGCGTTATCGTTTCACTCACAGGATATGTGACGTTTAATTATGACGTCACCCATGACATGTAGCGAAGAAGGTGTTCTGGAGCCAGACGCGCAACTCATTTCCAGGCTTATGCTCTATTTTGTACTCGCCACTAACAGGACGAGAGCGCCCTAAGACTGGGCTATACCATGCCGCTTTCAAATTCACTATCCCTTCCCAAGTCAAGCTGATTTTGCGTGACTCGTCATTTTAGCGGATCAGTACTGGAAAACGTGTCAAAATCGTCATGAAAAGAATTTTGCATGCAAAGGCAAAAGGCAATCTCAAAATACACGAGGCCTTACTTTGTTCGGATTCTAACACCCCCGTATTCTCCCTTGTTATGATCTCCTGATGTTACCTTATCTCCTCGAAATATTTTCCCGTATCTCATGATGGCGATTTTCCCTGTCACATTGACACTAAGATTCTTGAGCTTCTCAAAGTCCTCTACTCGGCCAAAATTCACGAAAACCAGTTCTCCCTCCACTTTTCCACTGGGACTGTAACCGAGGAAAGGCTGAATTGCCTTCTTCGAACCTCCATCCTAAGAAAAGCAAAGCCACTAAAACTGAGCTGGTGTTCCTATTCTAGACTGGTTCCTGTTCTAAATAACCCAATTTCGATATATTAAAATTCAACTTAAAACAATAGACATCGCTACGAGGTTTAGGGGAATAATGTAAGGATTTATATGGGTCCAATTCCCTGAGCCTCGAAATGATGCCTATTGTTTAAAACTGAATTTTAATATATCGAAATTGGGCTATTGACGCGAGTGGGTTTCGCTGTTTCACTGAGTCTGTGACCGAGAAAAAGCTGAATAACGTCCTTAACCTCCTTCGCAAAAAACTTGTATGAATGAATGAATGAATGAATGAATGAATGAATGAATGAATGAATGAATGAATGAATGAATGAATGAACGTGCCCCCAATTAGCTACTTTCTTTAAGATGCTAGAAGAGGAGACACGTAAATTAGCAAGCACCAAGTGGTAAAAAATAAAGACTTAATTCCAAAACTTGTTGGGAAGAGGATTTAGGCCTTTCTCGACTTAGGATGATTTATGGGTTGTTTCTGATTTACGGGTTGGTATGTGAAAAACGTATTTACTCATACCTGTTCTTCTCCTTTGATTTCATGAATGATGGTTCCGTTCTTGTATTTGATGGCTATTCTTGTCGGATGTGTCGTGTTGGGAAAAGATAGCAGTGCTTTGTACTCGGGTTGTTCCACGTGATCAAAACCATAATCATTCCAGCGCCTGGCTAATTCATCAGCAAGTTCCTTCTGACGGGCGGAGCCCGCGACATGAGGTTTCTCGGACAAATACCTGCGTCAAGGATCAATGGGCTAGTACCTTATGTTAAGATCACGTATTTTGTCCCGAGCGATTTTTTTTATAAACCCACGTTATGTACTGCACAACTTATGTCCACCCAAAGATTGTCAACGCAAATCTCGACACTTGTGTTACCTCGTTACGTCTGTGAAAAACACATTGGGGGCTTTTCTGTGCAGGCTGACAATTAATAAACACATGGGAAATTTTTTGCAGGCTTACATGAAACCTACCCCCATTTTGTCTTGCTGAGCAACCAGGCTGCCAGAAAACGAGACTGGGGGGGTGAATTCTGATCATCTGATACAGTGGGCTCAATCATTCATTCAGGCTAGAATTTGTTGCCGATTTGCAGAAATTGTTTCTACCCCTACCCCTACCATACTCTCGCTTCAACACCACCAGCGAGAAATTGTTTATTTTTTCCCTTGCTATTGAAAGGAAACAAGAAAGCCCATTGGGCATTTTGACCGGTCATTCTCACCCATCCGACCCCTAGGTTAACAAATATTCGCGCGATCCCCTATTTTTACTCGCTCAACATACCAGCCGGTGACTGTGTGACGCAATATTCTGACTATAGCGTTACTGGATGACGTAATGTTTAAACTCTGACAACTCAGCTTATCTTTGTTATTGCTTTTTGCGTTCGACGATAGGAGAACGCAACCCTAATCCCGGTCGGAGTGAAATCGAGATTTTCTCTGTAGTGGATGGATGGATGGTGGATGGTGGATGGACGGACACCAATTTAGCCCCCCCTCCCCCCCCCCCCCTCGAAGATTTTTGCAGGGGCATATCCTCGGCCGGGAACTGGTGTATACTCTAACTCGCTTTCATGGAACCAAATGACCCAGTGTGCGACACATGCAGACTGCAGACTTGCAGACTTGCAGACCTGCGGACCTGCAGACTTGCAGACCTGCAGACCTGCAGACTTGCAGACCTGCAGACCTGCAGACTTGCAGACCTGCAGACTTGCAGACTCGCAGACTCAACATACTGACCTTTCCTAATTCATTTTTTAAACTAACGACGAAATATTTATTGTTTTGCGTAGACCGTGAATACAAACGCGAGCAGAGCAGTAAAATCAAAATATGTTGCTTGATAAACAGAAGCAGATCGTCAGAATCTGGGGAAAGCGAAATCGTCACTCCATGCTCAGACACATTAAAGCATATCTCATGACATTATGTTTTAATCCGGTTTCCTAACCTATCCCCTTGCAAAAGTAAACAAGTTGAATTGGAATACGTAACGATTTAGTCAAATAGAAATCGGAAACTTTTCTAAAAACGAACAATTAGCTTTGGAAATGCAAAAGGTAATACGAACCAAACTAAAAATGTTGTAGGAATTGGCGAAATTCGCGGAGCTCGTTTCTTTTCTTCGTGATTTGAAAACTTCGTCACTATAAAGCGGTGAAACATTCATTGAAACATGTTGGAGTTAAACTCGTTCCAGCTTAGGGTCCGTCTCTATCAAGCGGTGAAATATTTAAATATTTAAAGTAAAATATATTTCATATTTTACTTTCGGCAAAGTTGAATGTCTTAGGTAGCGTTCATTCGAACTTAATTGCGCATGCGCCATGTGTAAGACATGTACGACTACCATATACTACTGCCACAAGGTTAACAGCGGTTTTTCTGTGTCATATAAGAATGGAAAATTGAAAACGTAGCGGTAGTAGTGAGTGAGTCGTGACATAATTTACTTTTGTTTACCTTGCGTGGCGTAATCGTATAATCGTGACGTAATAGCTGCATGACTTCATAACCGGGAACCGGAAATTTTAGAGATAGTGTTTGCCCAGACAAAACGTGATGGCTAAAGCAAGTGTCTAGTGACGAAAGAAGTACCCCAGACCAATGTATAAACCGGCGATCGCCTTCGGGAAGCAAGGATTCGTTTCAATTATAATATGGTTAAACACTTTTTTAGACTGCCATTGCTGTGTCTTAAAATTTTGAGCTTGTTTAAAAATTGTCTCCCCCTCCAAAACCACCCACCCCCACCCCCCCCCCCCGGACGTAATAAACGATCGGTCCGGCAGCCGATTTAGTTTACTTACTTGAGACTGTTTTTAAGCTGTTCTTCGCTGATAGATTCCTGAAAACTCTCATGAAGTTTTCTTATTTCATCTTGGCGCTTTTGGAATTCAGCTTTCTTATCGTCGGTTTCGCCATCTTCACTCTTTGATTCAGGCTTCTTAATCGCCAAATAACCTATCAGAATTCCAACAGCGAAGGCGACAGTGATCAAAACTGTTGCGGCAATCCATCGTTTCCTTGTTGTATGCTTGTTGCGCTTGGATATTAATTCCACATTTTCTCCCATATGCATGATGAAAGCGCGTGTGGTTTCCGGGTCGAAGACTCAATGTTTGAACAGTGTTTGAAGCTTTCTAGTACAAATTCTACGCTCAAAGCAACACTCAGCTTTATAGAGGTCAGACAGTGATCAGAGAGACTTTGATCAGAAAGTACTGCAGTCCCGTGATTTAACATGCTTTAACGTACAAAAGCATAAATGATTGTCATAATGACGGCTGCAGGGACTAATCAAACAACGAGAAAAGACTTGAGTTACAATTTTTTCGACTGGCCACTGCCAATCTTCATCAGGTTTATGAACCCTTTAAGCCCCAGTATCATTATGCAAATTCTCCTTACTTGTCTCCATACATTTCATTGAGCACTAATTGGGAGAACTTGTTAAGACATCAAGACTCAATCATCTTTGGTGATCATTTCCCCAATTCTCATGACCTTTATGTGTTAAAATGCACTGATATGATGAGGAGAAATTTGATGCTGATCACTATTGGGGCTCAAAGGATTAAGGCAAATCACGAATTTACAGAGATATAAATGTAGTCAAACAATGAGGAGAAGCCGTACATATACGACGTGGTATGGTGTGACTACTTAGAAATGATAGAAAACAAAGAAAAATTTTTTTTGTACTATGTATAGTTACAAATTACAATTCATCACGTTTATTGATTTCTAGAGGCTCAAGAGTCTTAGCTTTGTGAATAATGATAATCATTTATATTTTTATTAATTTTGACTGATCACGATATTTCTGACGCAACGTTGAGCAAGGTTGATCGTACACGGTTTGAAGTGGCCCGTATTTGCTTTAAAGTCTTTTAACGTGCTTTACATTAACATGCGTAAAATATGTCGGTTACACAAACCGACACCTTCATCGATGCATTGCAGAACACGCAATCACACGACCTTCAATTCAAAAGCACGTGCAACATCACAGACTCAGTAAACTCGATCTGTCCAAGAACTTTTCGGTGCTCCAAAAGGGCCGAAACAAATTTGACTGTTTAATTTATGAAATGTTATTCATTCAACATCTCAACCCATCACTGAATGTACAATCTGACTCAATACGTGCTAAATTATTCAAATAACTGGCTCATGCCAGTGCTCAATGTCCGGTCAATAAAATGTCTTAAAACCAGCCACAGACAGTAATGAGATCTTCACTCCGTTTGATCAGCGACAGTAAATATAATTATACAATATAGTGTCACTAGCTTATCGCGAAACATTACCGTGTAGCTTGCTCAATAGAAGATCGTTTACAACAGAAGCCATAACAGACGGCAACAGGCAACTAGAAAGAACTTAACCACCCCCCCCCCCCCGAAACCGGCCTTGCCCGTGTTGCCTTGAAGCACGCCAACTACCAAAAGTGCAGGTGGAGAAAGAATGAAAAAGAACTCATTAACAGCTGCAGTGCCTCAGTCATCTCTGATAAACCAGTTACAAAGTACGTTCGAGGCGAGCTAGAAGCAAACCACTCGTGTGAACGTGATTCCGGAAGTGTTTCCGCGAGTGTTTGCGCCTGTTAGGTGACTTGCGCGCACCGGAGCTTGCTTGTTTTTCACTTGTTAGCCTAATGCTGGCCTCTTCGTCCATTTTATTTGGAATTATGAACCACTCCCAGCTCCCCTAAAGCTAAATGCTGCAACTAATTTTCATGCATGTGAAGCGGGAGGCAATTGTTCAACGCGAAAGGATGTTCAAAGCTCTCAGTCTCTTGTTTGAATTTTTTTAGTTTCTTAGGCTAACCGTACTGCATGAAGTAGAATGTGAACACGTTTTTTGAAAGGTCAATTAACCTGCGTGCCTGCGTAGTCTGCGTACAGCTGGGGCAACTTGATCGAGGTGGGGAGGGGAGAAAAAGGGAAGAGTGAAAGAAATCATCATTCCCTTCATTTTATTCTTCTTATTTTGTCCATAACCCCTCTCACCAATAACGCCTGCTGCAGCTATCTTTATTGTAAACCGCGTTGATTAGCCCGAGAGAACAAGAAAACATCTTCATTGTTCACCCCATCTTCCCTTTAAGGAATTCTTTGTGTTTTAAGCCACCCCTCCCCTAACCAATCAAAACGCAATTTTTTTCCCAAACGAGGTCATTTGAATATGGCGCTTTGTAAATGGAGTAAGGAGGTACAAACTGGTGTGGGCGAAGGTCACCAAAATAGCTTGTGAACATGGTTTGAGTGTGTTTTTGCAATTGTAGTTCGGAATCCAAAGAAAACCCACTCGACTGAAAAGTTTATTTCCTTGGCTAGGTTTCGTATGATAGATTTTATTCGCTTGGGTGTTCGACATAATATGGCTCCCTTTTCCTTGACAAGACTGGCCTTGTTCACTGAACTGGCATGCCACGGCGGGTGGAGGCGGGAGTGGGAGTTGGCAAAACTTGCTCCTGTCTGAACTCGTCTCCATGGACAAGGAAAACGCGTTTAGGAATTACGAAATCTCGTACCGAGAACTTTGACCGTTTGTCATTACACACTGTTTGAAAACTCGAAACTGGCACCAAAAAATACTATGTTACCATCACAATAGAAGATTGTCGCTATAAATCCATTTTATGTTTTCTTAGAAACTGGTTTATAATATAAAAGCGACATATATATCTTTAATAGCAAATCTATGCAAATAAATGAGAAAATGATGTAATACAAGTCACAGTCGACTCCCCTATAACGGATACCGTCTTAACAACCTCATCCCCAGGGTCTGCTCTACATCCAAAATGGCGACGAGGGAAGACCTTGTCACATAGCAGGTCACGTGATAATAAAGAACTTAAGCAGCAGACGTTCCTTGAGCTACAGACGTCAACCGGAAGTTGAATGTTCCCTCTGTTGGCTTGTTTTTGCTCCCCATAAGACGGTTGGAAATTTCTTGTCAGTTTGACGCAGAAAGCCATAATGGTATTTAAATCTTTACATGGTCTCACTCCCGGGTATCTAAGTGATCAGTTTACAAACCGTAATGACGTAACAAATTATTCTCTGAGAGACTCTGAGAACAAAATTAAATTGCTGTTCCATTGCCCCGCAACCACTTTCTGAAAAACAGTTTTAGTTATAGTGGTGCGGTACTTTGGAACAGTTTACCCTACGATTTACGACAAGCAGAATCACTTGACGATTCCCTAAATAAACTTAATTCCTGTACCCCTTTTCAGTAATTTCTCAAACACAGTATCAATGTAAAGCAGTTTTTTTTATGTATATATTTATTTGCTGTAATTACAGAGACTTTTACTGATGAATTTTACCGTGTATAAATAAAGTTAAATAAAGTTATGTCTGGTGTATAAATAGTGTATAAATAAAGTTATGTCTGGTGGCTAGCCATGATAGACTTGATGGCATGAAAATGAGTGAAATGGCCGAAACATTCAACTTCCGGTTGCGGTCCGTGACTCAAGAACATCTGTGCTTAAGTTCCCTGACAGACTGCGAGTAGTCTCTAATTTTGGCGATGGCGATTGCGGGGCGGACGAAATACACACGCGCGCGCGAAATTTCGAGGAGATGCAACGCGAAAGGCGCCCCCTTCGCGTCGCGTCTCCTCGAACTTTCGCGCGCGCGTGTATTTCGCCCGCCCCACAATCGCTATCGCCAAAATTAGAGACTACTCGCAGTCTAGCTCCCTGACAAGAATCCCCAACATTTTTTAAAATACTTGGCTTGCTATGTGCCAGGGTCTCCTTTCGCCGCCATTTTGAATAGAGATAGGACGCTTGGGACGAGGTTGCCAGGCATATGCACTGTGCCATATTGTCGAAGTAATCCCCCGCGAAAACAAAACTATATATAGTATCAATGTATCAATGTATCAAACTGCTCAGAATAGAAAAAAAAAATGAAAATTAAAACTCGCGCATCAGATGGTTTAAAATTTAGTATGTTTTCTAAGTAATAGCAAAATTGGACGAAAAAGCAAGGGACTGGTAGATCTCCACGGCTTTTTCTTTCACGATGTTGCACATTGGTGGTGAGCAATTTTGGGAAAGGATGCGCGGTGCATTGCTATACAGTGTGTCTGACTCTTAAAACAGACACGTAGCGTCAGTCCCAGCTGCCCTTCTTCAATCTTTGACTTCACTCAGGGGATCCTGTTCCTGGCTCCGCGTTAGTATCAAGGCAAATAAAACAGGAAGACCGTAGAAAACGAGTTTCCTCGCGTCTTGTAAATACTTTTGGGAGGGGTAGTCAGTTCGTTATTAAGAGACATTGTATTATAGTTTTATTGTTTGTTTGTATATAGTATAGCTTATTGTGCACGTACACGTTTTAACGAGTTTTTGTAAGCTCCCCGGTGATACGTGGATAAATAAACTATTGTATTGTATTGTATTGTATTGTATTGTATTGTATTGTATTGTATTGTATTGTATTGTATTGTATTGTATTGTATTGTATTGTATTGTATTGTATTGTATTGTATTTTATTGTATTGTATTGCTTCCTCGTTTCCTTTCTAATTTTTCCCGTACCTTTTGTCTTGGAGCCTAGAGCAGGACTCTAAAAAAGACATCTTTCTAAGGTTTAAGGTCTAAGTTATATTAACCCTTTGAGCCCTGATATAAAAATGCATATTCTCCTTACTGTTCTCCATACATTTCTTATGGAAGTAGTAGGGAGAATTTGTCTAAAATCAAGACATCTTGTCCTTGGTGATCACTTCCTTTATTCCCTACACTTGAATGTTCGAACAGGTAGTGATAATGTCAAGAGAAATTTCACTTTCATCACTGTGAGGGCTTCAGGTTAAGGTCGCTGTGAGGCAAACCCCTCTCTAACACATGTACGAACAACTCCCTAAGCTCGAAAGCATCCCTAAGACACACCGCTCTCCACGAAGGACATAACTCACAGCTCCTATGTAAAACAGACACCTGTCTAAGAAAGCAAACAGATGGACGCCTCTCTAGAACGCACGTCTCTAAAACAAGGTCGTCTCTAAGACAGACAAACACCTCTCTTAGGCAGACACCTCTCTCAGAGGGACATCTTTCTTAGATGGACAGTTGAAGTTCGTTACACAAATGTCGATTTTAGAGCGAGCCGAATGTGTTACCAATCTCAAATTTCCTAATATGGGCCGGACAGTATATCAACAGCTGCAAGAACAGACTGTGTGGCAATGGACAGCTGAAGATCAACTTCGTCCTCGGCCCCAGTCTCATGCAACTTGAACAGTATATCGCTGACGCCAGGGAAGCTTGAAGAGCCATACACGTTGTATTTGCTGGGAGCGAAAATCACGTGACGAACCAGGCGCCTTCCCGGCAGGCCATAGGAGTAAATGAACGCTCGCTCAACTTTGATCGCTTGGTCATTGAGTCTGCGCAGTTCTGCAAAACTTGGTTCATCGAAGTCGTTGAGTTTCTTCTCCACTTCAGTCCTAAAACATTGAAAAATGTGAAGCTTAATAAGAAAAATGAATTCGTTGTGATAATCTCTTTAACGATCGATTTGAAAGTACTCAGCGAACCACCACCCCAATTAATATATTAAAAGAACAGCCGTATTAGCTACTGAGCAGTATGTTGTGTTTCTGACTATTTTTTATCTTGAAACGAATCGACGAAAACACTAAACCGAAATAACTGGCAGAAAATGAAATTAGTACAAATTTTCATTTAGCTTGTAATTACTATAATGGCAATCATGTTGGCATGCACATAAACGTTAAATTTAACAAATACATCTCTCTGTATGCGTGCACAACCAAGAATCCACAACTCCTCACACAACACAGTACTTTCTTGTGATGCTCAGGGTTTATTACGCGGTAGAACGTGCCTCTAACGTTTGAGTATGTGGATGAAATCCTAAAGTTTGACCATTCAAATGAAA
This sequence comes from Siderastrea siderea, assembly GCA_964030785.1. Lineage (NCBI taxonomy): Eukaryota > Metazoa > Cnidaria > Anthozoa > Scleractinia > Rhizangiidae > Siderastrea > Siderastrea siderea. Next base: position 10,315,536 of record OZ034976.1, read on the forward strand.
GCTACTGAGCAGTACTTTCCTGTGGTACTGTTTATTATGCTGTACAAGGTGGTTCTAACTTTTGAGTCTGTGGATGAAATCCTAAAGTGTGACCATTCAAATGAAAGCTATTGAGCAGTACTTTCCTGTGGTACTGTTTATTATGCTGTACAAGGTGGTTCTAGCTTTTGAGTCTGTGAATTAAATCCTAAAGTGTGACCATTCTGATGAAAGCTACGGATTCTTGTGATGTTAACGATTTTCTGAACCCAAATCTCAAGAAGCGGGGAATGAAGTTTGGTCATTTAAATGTAGCGTCCTTGCATTCTCATAGTGCTGATGTTGATGTTGTTTTAAAGAAATCCAGCATCGATGTTATGGCCTTCTCGGAATCACGATTGGATTCGACTATTGCTGATAGCAAAATATGTCCATCAAATTATGTTTGCTATCGGAAAGATAGAAATCGTAAAGGTGGGGGCTGTGCTGTTTTTGCGAAGAATAAATGGCCAAGCAAGCGACAGGACGATTTGGAATCTAGTTGTCTGATTGGGGTAGACGCGTCACCTCATTCCAAGCCTTTAACGACTGGATGGCTCTTCCCATGGACTTGAGGAGGCCCATGCCATGCAATACATTTAAAAGGCTCTTGAACACCTTTTTATCAAATCTAATTATATGATTCAATAGTTTTAGCAAAATATGTATTTATATTTTAAGGACCTTTGATCTATTTTTACCATATTTGTACTTTTTATATTTTTAGTTTTAGCTTGTATCTATTACAATGTTTAGTTTTATTTTATTCTTTTGTTATAGAGGACCTCCCTGAAAACCACTCAACGTGATGGGAGTATCCTCTTTAAAGATTAATTATTATTATTATTATTTATTATTACTTTCCTGTGGTGCTGTTTATTATGCTGTACAAGGTGGTTCTTACTTTTGAGTCTGTGAATTAAATCCTAAAGTGTGACCATTCAAATGAAAGCTACTGAGCAGTTACTGTAGTTGCCTGTGGTGCTGTTTATTATGCTGGACAATAGTCTGTGGATGAAATCCTAATGTGTGACCGTTTAAGTAAACGCTATTGAGCAGTACTTCCCTGTAGTTTATTTTGCTGTAGAAGGTGATTCTAACTTGGGTAAATCCTGAAGTGAGACTATTAAAAAATGAAACCTGTTGACCAGTACTTTCCAGTGATAATGGTTATGTTCCCAAATTATCACATTTTCTTTTTCTTGGAGACATTTATCAATGTCCCATGTACTTACTTAGCCTTAGTGAAATTCTTTGCAGCTCCGTGGAACTTCTTAACAGCGTCTTCTAAGATGCCAAGTGTAACGCTGTGGTTCTTTAGTTCGTCATTGTATTGTGTCTTCAGAGTGTGCAGGGATTCGTTCAATGCATCTGCGTACAGCATCACACTCATATTTAACAGCGGAGCGTCAGCGAACATAAGGAGTAAACCACCACACAGTTGTGAAGCAGCCTTAAAATACTTGAACTCAGGATCAATAAATTTCGTGAGCCAAGCAAACGTGTCGTGTTGCGTGTGGTACACGGGACAAAAAACGGGTGTGTTGTTGTAGCCAGTGTAGTAGAAATCTGCCGCAGGGACACCAACATACTGGTAAAATGACGCATAATCACTTCCGGCTCCCAAATTCCCCACAGCTGGAATGGGAGGATCTGTCTTGGGCTTAGACGGATTTCTTTCAGCTGCGATGTCATAAATAGATTCTTTGTCGTCATGCGCACTAGGATCTTTCACAGTCTTGCTGAATTCCCGTAGGGTGTCCTTAACAAGAGGGGTGGAATCCATGAGCATGAAAAAGTTGCCCCCCACCACGGTGTCTGTGTTAAGGTAGATAACTGCTCTTTCTGAAAGTAGTTTTTCATGTTGTTCAACCCACTCCACTGATCCGATAAGACTGTATTCCTCACCGCCCCAGCTACAAATCTAGGGAGAAATTTACATTAGCGTGCAATACTCCATGTGGGACAAAAAGACCTTTTCACGTTAAAATTCGCCGTCTTGGAAATGGGGCAAACGCGGCGCAAAATATCGTGTTTGTGTGGGTATGCGCGGATGCGGGAAGGGTTTCCTTGGGTTTGAAATTTGGATCTGGGTTAAAGCGAATGCGAATTGGTTCATCATAACACTATTAATTTCTAAGGAAAAATATTTATTAGCCAAACCTCGATAAAACGAAAATTTAGTCGTTTTCCCACAAATTCGTCATGACGGTTTTTTTTTCTAGCGATTGCTGTAATGTTATAAACGTACACATTTTCCGGTCCCTTCGCACTTCGTTATATCGGGGTTCTCCTGTAATGAGTTAATCACCGAACAATGCTCACTTTTGGTACCAGTCCTTTACCTTAATTGTTCGTCGTGGTTTCCACCCTGCCTTTTTCAATTCTCCGAGCCCGCGAGCAATTTCAGTGATGACAGTAGTTCCACTGCTTGGGTCAGCAGCTCCATACACCCACGCATCTCTATGGTTACCAATTAAAACATGACGATCAGGCTCCACGCTGCCATACATCGTGCCAATCACGTTGAAGATCGACTTGACCTCATAATAATTGTTTACGTCGACTGACACTGTTATGTTGCTTTCTGTAAAGTTGGGCCCCAGACGATACGTAATGTCAAGAGAACCCCACCATTCTTTCGGGGCTTCCGGTCCTAAAACAAACAGGAAGCGGAAATGTTACTGTTTTGAATAAGTTCACGATTTACCCTCATTACTTCATGTAAGAAAGTCCTAAAATAACCAGGAACTCCCGAACGCCAATTCTAACAAAAGACTCACCTCCCATTTTACTGAGGAAATGAATAGCGTCTCCATATCCCATGGGGTGAGCAGGGATGGGGGGCAGTTCGCTATCGTCTGTCGACAAGCGGTACATTCCTGAGATCGCTGCTATTCCGGGTGTTTGCGGGTCCCCAGCTCCAGGGAAGGTGTACACCGATCCCCGCCGCACGCCGCTGGCAGGGAGCCAGGCGGTGTTGGGGTAAGTATCCTTTGGATCTCCCCCTGCTTTGGCATAATCCTTGGGGTCTGAGTAGAGAAGGACGGCTTTGGCACCGTAATTAGCTGCATTTGCGACCTGAAAAGCGGACAGCACAAGGTTAAGTTTTGAACTCCTGAGCACTAGGTTAAGTCTTGTTATGTAATGACCTCCTGAGAGAGAGAGAGAGAGAGAGAGAGAGAGAGAGAGAGAGAGTTAGACATGAGCCAAAGAATACAGTTTAACCTAATGTGGGTTCCCAGGCGTTATCGTTTCACTCACGTGATGTGTGACGTTTAATTATGACGTCACCCATGACATGTAGCGCGGAAGGCGTTCTGGAGCCAAACGCGCAACTCATTTCCAGGCTTATGCGCTATTTTGTACTCGCCCATAACAGGACGAGAGCGCCCTAGCACTGGGCTATATCATGCTGCTTTCAAATTCACTTTCCCTTCCCAAGTCGATCTGATTTTGTGTGACTCATCATTTCAGCGGTTCAGTACCGGCAAACGTGTCGGTAAAACATAACTATGCATGCAAAGGCAAAGGCAATCTAAAAATACATAAGGCCTTACTTTGTTCTGTTCACTTAAAATTCTAACATCCCCGTATTCTCCCTTGTTATGATCTGCTGATGTTACCTTATTCCCTCGAAATATTTTCCCGTATCTGATGATGACAATCTTCCCTGTCACATCGACGCTAAGACTCTTCAGCTTCTCAAAGTCCTCTACTCGGCCATAGTTCACGTAAACCAGCTCTCCTTTCACTTTTCCACTGGGACTGTAACCAAGAAAAGGTTGAATTGCCTTCTTCGAGCCTCCATCCTAAAAAATGCAAGGCCACTAAAACTGAGCTGGTGTTCCTGTCCTAGAGTGGTTCCTGTTCTAAATTGGCGCGAGCGGTTTTTGCTGTTCCACTGGAACTGTGACGGAGAAAAAGCTGAATAACGTCCTTAATCTCTTTCGCAAAAAACTTGTATACTTATACTTTTCCGACTTGAGAGAATTTTTGGCTTGTTTCGGATTTACGGGTTGGTATGTGAATAACTTGTTACTCAAACCTGTTCTTCTCCTTTGATTTGATGAATGATGGTTCCGTTCTTGTATTTGATGGCTATTCTTGTCGGATGTGTCGTGTTGGGAAAAGACAGCAGTGCCTTGTACTCGGGTTGTTCCACATGATCAAAACCATAATCATTCCAGCGCCTGGCTAATTCATCAGCAAGTTCCTTCTGACGGGCAAAGCCCGCGACATGCGGTTTCTCGGACAAATATCTGCGTCAAGGATCAATATATTGTACTTCATGTTAAGACACGTGTATTGTCCCGAGTGATTTTGTTTTATAAATTCACGTTATGTACTGCACCACTTATATTGTCCCAAAGATTGTCAATGGAAACCTTGGCACTTATGTAACCTCGTTACTTCTGTGAAAAACACATTCGGGGACGTTCTGTGCAGGCTGAAAATTAAAAAACACATTCGGGACGTTTTGTGCAGCCTTACATGGTTAAATACCACCATTTTGCCTTACTGAGCAACCAGGCTGCAACGAAAACGAGACTGGGGCGGTGACTACTGATCATCTGAGACAGTGGGCTCAATCATTCATTCCGGCTAGAATTTGTTGCCGACTTGCAGAAATGTTTCTACCCCTACCCCTACTACTCTCACTTCAACACCACCAGAGAGGAATTGTTTATTTTTTCCCTGCAATTGAAAAGAAACAAGAAAGCCCATTGGGCATTTTGACCGGCCATTCTGACCCACCCCATCCCCAGGTTAACAAATATTTGCGCGATTCCCTATTGTTACGTCGCTGAATATACAAGCCGGTGACTGTGTGACACAATATTTTGAGTTTAGCGTTATTGGATGATGTAATGTTTTTTATTCTGCTGAAAAAATTAAAAAGCAAATTAAACTCAGAGGTTGAACTTCGGTGTAAACTCGCCCACAACTGAGAATGTTGATACTGAGACGACGAAATATTTACTGGTGTGCCTAGACCGTGAATACAAACGCGAGTATAGCAGTAAAATCAAAATATATTGCTTGAAAAACACTAGCAGATCGTCAGAATCTGGGGAACGCGAAATCGTCACTCCACACTCAGACACGTTAAAGCATATCTCATGAAATGATGTTGAAATCGGGCTTGCTAGCCCTGGAATCCCCTCGCAAAAGTATTAGACAAGTTGACTTGGAATACGTAACGACTTAGTTTTATAGAAATCGGAAACTTTTCCAAAAACGAACAATTAGCTTTGGAAATGCAAAAGGTAATACGAAACAAACTAAAAATGTTGTTAGAATTGGCGAAATAAGCGAAGCTCGTTTCTTTTCTTTGTCATTTGAAAATTTCACGTTATAAAGCGCTGAAACATTCATTGAAACAGATGTTAGAGTTAAACTCGTTTCGGCTTCGGGTAACAATGTGACAAGTCCGTCTCTATCAAGCTGTGGAATATTTATTCATATTTTGCTTTTGAATGTCTTAGGTAGCATCAATCTCGTCCCCAGAGCCCGCGCGCATTTACGGTCAGCGGGATCGAAATGCCACGGGCTCTGGGATAATCAAAAACCGGATGCCACTTTTTAGGCTTCCGGTTTTTTAAAGCGCATGCTCGACAGTTTGCGAACTGAGCATGCGTTATGGGTCGCGTAAAGACAAAAAGGGCGCGAAATATTACGATGTCCCCTTGTTTTTGGCGCCATTGACATTCACGCGAGACTCGCGTGAAAATGAAAATTATCCCCGCTCGCAGTCTCGCGAAGATGGCCGCACCGGTTTCTATAAATTTATTTCACTTCGCGTTAGAAAATTCAGTTCAGAAAGGAGACCGGACCTCTAATGCAAAGAACGCCAATACGAGGCGCTGAAGACTGTTGTTGTTGATGGTAAAGATACCATTTGTGTACTGCCAGGTGAATATGGAAGATCTCTCAGTGCCTGGCTGCCTCCATACGTTTGTGTCTGACTGTGTGTTTTTTTTAACAACAGTGGTGAAGAGAAAATTAACTCTTTTATTGTAGCCGTATCCTCATTAAACTTTTTGATAGAAGAACAAATATCAAGCATGAACGTTTTCAAGGGTACTGAAAACGTAGCCATTGTCGAGGAGTTTGAAGTGCCGCCGCAAATTTTATTTCACATCTTACGGCCCTTTACAAAATTAACAAATTTTCAGCGACATCTTGAAAGAAAACGATAGTCATGGACGAGGTTCCGAATAGTGTGTAAGCTTACTAATTTGAAAAGTCTAATTGAGCAAGAAATCAACCTTAAAAAAACTTGACCTTGTTTTTAGCGCGCGGCATATACGCGTAAAAATTAGCTTAATTTTTTTTACAGAGTGCGACTGCTTATTTATTAAGGAAGACACAGAGCAAATCAACTGTACTGATGCTATTAAACGGTCTTGGACAAAGTAGAGCGGTCATTTATTTATGAAACGTGCCTGAGCAGGCGTTGTGTTATGTTCGCCTTTCGACTGTGCTGGTGTTGTGTTTTCTCCACCACTACGTCGGTAAATATTTTACTACGGTATAAGTTTTGTACGGAAAACTCGTTTGCCGAAATACTAAAACGCTACATAGAATAAACACAAAAAAATGATTTAGGTACAATTTATTAACGAGCATCACAGGTCTATAAATAATTCAACTCAATGAATCAAGGCAAACTGAACAGCCACTTTTTAGTACAGCTAGAAACATTAAAAATCTATCACAATCAAGGATGGACGATTTCTTGCACAGACTGTCAAAGTTGAGAGTGAAAACAATTTAATCTTAATACTAGAGAAAGACCTTTTACCTACACTCGACGAGGTTTATCAGTCTTGCCAGCTGCAAACTGTCAAAGCTTACAAATACGACAGCTACGAAGTCCTGCAAAAATAAACAGGATCGCTGTTCTCGTTGTTTTTGTCATTCTGTCCGGTCGCTGCAACAGTTTTTGCACCACTTAATTCAAGAATCCAATCTACCATTCACTTTTCAGCTACAGTGAGATTATCGGCTCCAGTTCAACAAAATAAGCTTAAGCTTAAATTCTGTCTTCTGTTCCATCAAACTTGCACATGGCTCCGCGGAGTGAACGGATTTTTAAAACAAAGCCGCTTATTTTAACTTCTCAGTACGGCTGCACTGGAAAGACTGCCAGCTTCCATCCTCTTTAGACAATGTTGAGAACAATTTTCAAGCCATCAGTGTCCATGAACCATACTTTAGAGCTGGAAATTAGAGGAATTAATCCAAAAATTGTACTCCTTCTTCAACCGTCGCGTCGTTTATCTTGCAGCAGGTATTCATTCAGCTTTCTCAAGAACCGCTGCAACACATCACAAGGTTTTGGCGCCTTTTTCGTTTTAATCATGTGATCGACACCAGTTAGCTTTTTGCGTCTTCTCTAACATGAATTTGAATTTGACTGTATTTCGATTCTTTGTTAGTTTACATCGCCCATTTTCAGATTTCTTTCCCATTGTCCGTCTCTGACGTGATCGAAAACGTCCACCAAAAGCATTCTAAGTACTTTATTTCCTGTTTTGATACTTCTTTCTCGTAGACTTCCGGTAAAAAATAGTAGCCAATCAGATTTCGATTCGCCAGCATTTTGACATTGATTATCCCAGAGGTCTTGCATCCTTGGTGCTGACCAAAAGGAATGCAGCCTCTGGGAACGAGATTGAGGTAGCATCCATTCGAACTTCATTGCGCATGCGCTATATCTAAGACAGGTACCACTATTCACTGGCGAAAAATGTGTGATTGGTCGACGCGTGACCACGTGATCGAACTCTTAAATTCAAGATGGCCACCAAAGCTGTTGGAGGTCGTTCTTTCTTTCGGCAAGTGTTGACTGTTAGCTCGAGAAGAAACACAGAAGTAAAAGGAACGATAACAGCGTAAGGGTTATAAGTCTCAGACGAGGTCGGTTGTGGATGGATAGGACGATTTGTTTTCGTTTTCACCACCTGTAGTTAACTTACGTTTTGAGAATCGTTTCGGCACTTGGCAACATCATTTGATCATCGCTCGTTTGATAGATTTTAGCACATGAGACATGGTTGTAATTGCAAGAAACTGAAACATTTTACTGTCCATAAGAAGAGATTTCTTAGAAAGCCTGCCGCAGTTGGGGAAACAGGTCTAGGAAAATGTAATGCCATTTTTAATTGGTGTGAACGTAAGTTAAAAAATAGTATGTTGTTAGGAAGTGTTTTGTATTGCAGAATAATGTCGTGCCTGACGTCGACCGTTACAAAATTTTTTAGGCGTTGTACCAGTTTTCAAATTATAGAGTATCCTCCTTAATAAAATAAGTGCAATACTTTGGTGTGGAGTTAGTACCTGCATTGTGTACCGCCAGAAAAAATATTAAGCTTATAAGAAATGCATAAACAAAATTACACAAAGAAGTAATTAAGACGATTTCCGCTCAACGTTCGAGCAGTAAGTGCAAAAATTAAGTTACCAAAAAATACTTGCAGCACTGTCACATTTTGAGAACAGATAAGAAGAATTTATCGTTACTTTTGCTCCCAAGCTGACTCCGCGAGAGAAAATTGGATTTGAAGTTATCCATATTTCAATTAAAAAGACGCTTCATGTCAGTTCAAAACAAAATGGCGCCCGTTTTTAGCATACTTTTACGAGATTTGAAATTAATTTTCTTGAGAATGCTTGAGAATTTCATCGCGGGGTCACTTGGGCAAGTGAACTAGAGTGAGATGTTTCAAATAGCATTTAAAATGTTACCGTGCTATGAGTAGTTTTTTGGTAAATATTTTTTGCACTTATTGCTCGAACGTTGAGCGGAATCCGTCTTAAATGTTTTAGATTCTCACACTCCAACAAACGTTGTTTGTTCTCATTGTGATCTTGTTCTACTCAAGGGCAACCCTTTTCGGGATGGTCAAAAAACTTATATGCCTAAAGAAACTACACCATTCTACTTCAATTCTTATTGGTTGATTGAAAATTAGTTATAGATCACTAAAAACTACAGGCCACCAAGGCCTTACCAAGAACTGTGAACATCAATTTGGAGTTGTCTTCACTAGTAGATAGCACAGAGTCCCAAAGAGCCTTGAGCATAATAAAAAAGATTTGAATTATTCAATCACGATCTAGATTTTTGAAGGGATGTGAGAAATGTCCAACTGTTTTGTTGCTCCTACAGTTGTAGTCGACTTGCTAGTCCGGTACACTTTTTGTGCTACTGTGAAAGTTCTTTCAAAATTATTGCATATAAACTGGTTTCCAGGGATGTGATAAATGTCCAACTGTTTTGTTGCTGACCTACAGTAATTACACTGACCTAAAGGCTCATGCAATGGTTAAGACTGTTTAACAGAAAGGTCTCGCTTGCAGAGTGTGGTATAAATTCTGAACTGTATTACTAGCCATATAATAACAGGTCCAAATAATTCAGCTGTAGAGTAAGCTGGTCTATTATTTCACCTAGTGAGTTTAAAACTGAACAATCACACCGAAACAGCTGACATTACATATATTTCAATAAACAATCTTGGGTGCATTGAAAAACATTTAATTGAGCAAAATCCTAAAAGAAGTAAATGAGTTCCAATCATGAATTGATTCCATTATGAGTGTCTTCACTATAGAACTAAAGTTTGCAAACGTTTTATTAAATACACTTGTTGGTATGTAGGTGAACACCCCAACAACAGCTTGCCAGCATCAAGACCCCATTATAATTAACTTATATCTGAATTACAGTGGTCTTGACAATCTTGCACTAAAGGAGTAACCCCCTCCCCCTATAACAACAACAACAACAACAACAACAAAAAGGTGAGAAGATACAAAATATGAAGTGCTGCTGCAAAGAGCATGTTTATTTGCATTCTCTCCACAATATAATGTCCTTTTGCACATGTACATTCATCACCATGCAACATGAATAATGTCCTGTTGCCAATGCGTGTTTCCATATTTTTTACTCAGTCTTTCATGAAAACTTTTTCATCTTGGTCTGAAAAAAAAAACAAACATATGATACAAATGTTGACATTAAATCAGTTTTGAAATTAATCAAAAAGCACCTCTTGGATCCAACCTTTGTACAAATGACAACACTTGAAAACAAAGGCAAGTAAGCATTTTTTTTATTCTGATTATCAAAGGAGGGTGTAAGGTGGTAAGATCTGAAACATGTTACATTTTGAAAGCATTTAGTACCACTATCATTTTGGACAAGGATTATGTTAGCACTAAAAAAAAAAGTTGATGATCCTGGGCTAAAAAGTGCACATTTAACAGAAACTACCCTGCACCCACCATTTCTGGGGCAAAGACAACATCTAAAGGTAAAGCAGGGGTTACGAAAATTATTTTTACGAAAGTTTAAATCAAGTTTGATTCCCAATGTGCCTGTGTCTATGACAAGCATCATTTTCCTAGTATTAGTGAGCTCTCATGGCTGCCAATTTTGGGCCAATAATATTGTAATTTTTGTCCACGACTATAATAACTGTAAGAACAGTATATTTTTATGTACTAAAAACAGATCAGAGTTAGCAATTGCATATCCAGATGAGCTTACAGGGGAGGTGCCCGAGGCAAAAAAGGGATGGGGGTACAAAAATATTTCCTCGGGGTACACTACAGCAACAGATAAAGAATTGACTGACAACTAAAAACAAAACCAAAAAAAAATTTAAATATAAAACTAGAAATACCCCAAAAGGCTCTTGCTCATCAAGCAATGTTTATAACAAAGAGTGAAAAATCTACTAGCTAAAAATGTGTAATTTTCAAAAATTTACACTTAAATGCTTAAATGTTTCCATCTGGTTCTTGCTCGTCATATAAACAACAAACATCTTTATAACAGAGAGTGAAAAACCTTAAGACACTTTAAAATAATCCACACGTTGAAAATTTATTGTCAACCTACACATTTTTTATCAGCATGAAAGGATACAAAAAGCGATTGTGGAAATTACAAAAGGCAAATAAAATATTGTAACTCTGCAAACCATGCTTACAGAAAGTCATGCATAGGCTTAATCTACATAAACGAGTAAAGAAAGTAAGCTTACATCTCGTAGTCATAACTTGTATTAAAATACCGGAATAAGATAACATCTGAACAACATCCAGGATATTCGACATGGTACGAATTATTCACCCAAAACAGTCTACACGTATCAGGAAATTATCACTTCCCTGCCACCTGGTCCAAGCCAAGTCATATATCTACAGAAAGCCCAGAAATCGACTTTTTACCCTTTTATAATTTCTTTTTGGACCGGGTGGCATGAAACTTACACCAAGCAAAAACGTTCAAATCACTGACCTTTTCTGTGCCATTTTTCCTCGCGAGGCAGCATCTTCCGACCTCGACTGCAGAAAAATAAACCGACTGGCAGCATTTGTTGAACTGTCCCAGGATGCTAAATTGCCTACAGAATATGATCCACTTAATAACGAGGACAAATCTAGTTTCGATTTCTCGCAGACGTGAAAAAAAAGCCATCTGGCTATCGCCATAACACGGCAGCCATCACTCCTTCTTCTAATTCTTTTCTCGCGGGCATTTTCGCTTCTGAACCAATTACATCGCTGGAAACCTAGCACGTGATTTTTTGCGCAGCGCATGCGTACTACATTTTTCGCCAGTGCAGGTACCACTACCATAAACTACTGCCACAAGGTTAACAGCGGTTTTTCTGTGTCATATAAGAATGGAACTTAGACAACGTAATAGTGGTAATGCTGTTAGTGAGTTGTGACAAGCTCCAGTTTTGTTTACCTTGCGTGACGTAATCATGACGCAACAGCTGCCGGACATCATAACCGAAACCGGAAATTTAAGATAACCGCCAAGAAAAAACTGGAAGTTTTAAGGAGACTGTGTTGGCCCAGACAAAACCGGATGGCTAAAACAAATGTCCATTGACGAAACAAAAAAAACCTGTCCAATTTACAAACCGGCGTTCGCCTTATCGTGACGGTCGGGAAATAAGCATTCCTTTCAATTATACTATGGTTTGACCCTTTTTTTAGACTGCCATTGCTGTGTCTTAAAATTTTGGGCCCCTGACATTTCATACAAGGCAAAAATTCTCCCCCCAAAATGGAGCTTGTTTAAAAATTGTACCCACCTCCAAAATCACCTCTACCCCCCTCCCCACCCCCCTTCGGACGTAATAAACGATCGGTTCCAGCGATTTACTGACTTACTTGAGACTGTTTTTAAGTTGTTCTTCGCTGATAAATTCCTGAAAACTCTCATGATGTTTTCTTATTTCATCCTGGCGCTTTTGGAATTCAGCTTTCTTATCGTCGGTTTTGCCATCTTCACTCTTTGATTCAGGCTTCTTAGTCGCCAAATAACCTATCAGAATTCCAATAGCGAAGGCGCCAGTGATCAAAACTACTGCGGCAATCCATCGTTTCCTTGTTGTGTGTTTGTTGTGCTTGGATATTAATTCCACATTTTCTTCCATATGCATGATAGCGCGTGTGGTTTCCGGGTCGAAGACTCAATGCTTGAACAGTGTTTGAAGCTTTCTAGTACAAATTCTACGCTCATAGCAACATCCAGCTTTTAATATAGAGGTCAGACAGTGATCAGAGAGACTTTGATCAGAAAGTACGTCATAAAGCCATCATCTGCAGTCCCGTGATTTAACATGCTTTAACGTAATTATTGTCAAAATGACTACTGCAGGGACTGATCAAACAACGTGAAAAGACTTGAGTTACAATATTTTCGACTGGCCAATACCAGTCTTCATCAGGTTTATGAACTCGCCTTGAAGCCCCAGGTAGCCTCATGCAAATTCTCCTTACTGGACTCCATAGGCTTCATTGAGTACTAACTGGGAGAACTTGTTAAGACATCAAGACTGATCATCTGTCCTGATCATTTCCCAATTCTCATGACCTTTATGTGCTACAATGCACAGATATGATGAGGAGAAATTTGATGCTGATCACTACCGGGGCTCAAAGGGTTAAGACAGAACTAAGTGTCACAACACATCGCTTCGTACTCTATGCCCAGCGTAAACGAAAGGTTGAATTTAAAAACTTTTAAGGTTTTCCGAATCGCTTAACACATCTTAATCAAAATATTATAGTTTAGATCGGCTAAATTATTCGATTTTTCTAAATATGTGAAAAATATAGAACTGTCGGTCATTTTAATAGTGTTTTGACAACCTTGACCGGCTGCCGGTCATTTAGCCACAGCGAAAATCGCTCACAAAACACTGACAAAATCGAGAACTGAAGATTAGAAAATATCCCTTAAATTCTCTCGCAGCTTACTGCTTGACGCAACTTGCTTTTGTCGCCCAAACATAGTCTGAGTAATAAAAGAGGAAGAAAACATATACGCGTTTGCCAAGCCTTAGTAGTGTGGTCAGGTCATGATATATTTGAGTTGTAAGGCTACGCCCAGATATTGAAAAGAATCTTTTCATTTGGTTACTTGACTGTTCGTATACAAATTTGAGAAGATAATTCTTGACCGTTGACAAACACAACAAATTTTTACTTTGATGCAGTGCTCAATGCCAGTTCAATAAGTTGTCTTGAAAACAGCCACAGACGGTAATGAGATCTTCACTCAGTTTGATCAGCCGCAGGAAATAACACGATATAATGTCACTAGCTTGTCGCGTGACATTTCGGTATAGCTTGCATAACAGAAGGGAAAAGGCAACTGGAAGGAACCTAGCCCTCCCAACCTGGCCTTGCCCGTGTTGTCGACTACCTTAAGTGCAGGTGGAGAAAGAATAAAAAGAAAATCGTTAACAGCTGTAGCAGCCTGGGTCATCTCTGATAAACCAGTTACAAAGTTCGTTCGAGACGAGGAAAAAGCAAACCCGCGCGAGTGCATGTGATTCTGGGAGTGTCTTGCGCGCACCGAAGCTCGCGTGTCCAGTCCGATCTAACTGCTTTGATCTATGCTAATGTAGGATGTAATCGCAGATTTATTTTGTAAAGGCGCATAGTCACGAGGATTTCGCAGATTCGTCTGGTCAAGACTGTGCTAAAATCATCGGTACCTAACTTTATCCATGCCCAACATTGCGTTTGAACATTTAAACGAACATATTAACTTAATTTCATTAAGAGAAAACAAACCATGACCATTTAATATTTTTTTTAATGTCAACACGCTGAAAGAATTGGAAAAGTTTAGACTATTTTTTTCAAATTGCAGTCCATTTCCATCTGTGCCATCCGTAGCAACAGGCAACAGAAAACAGTTTCAGTGAAGTAATATAGTCTTTGCTAACAAAACTAGACCATTATTTGTGGGCGTTCATTGATGTGAGGACATATTTTTTATTTTTAAAGTGAACTAAAATAGCGTGACTATGCCCCTTTAACAGCTGCCTTTCCATGAAATTCCTAGGTTGCCGTATATTGGATGCCTCAACAACTCGTCGAGTTCTTCTTTGCTAGAGGACGTCATATTTCGTCACAAAAATACGCTTTTTACAAGACGTACCCAATTTTAACAAGTTGCTTGCCGCTGGCAATTTGCACATGTGATTTACTAGCTGGACTCCTGTAAAAATACAAGTCGGACTGCTGTAAGAAAATGTATTAAATCCGATGTCTACCATATTTTACCTGTGTAGAGCTATACCTGTAATTACAAGTCGGAGGCTTGTAAAATGGACTTGCAACGATGCTTATTGAACTCGTTTTCATTTGCGCTTGTACATACAAGGGTACAGCTGGAAAATAACGAGGTAAGTTTATTAAATTGACCCCCTACCGGCGATCAGGCCGAATTTTAGCATCGCTCTCATATTCTCTTACGTTTGGTCGCTTGCTAAAATAGGGCCTGATACATTCTCTCACAGGAGTTCGTGTCGGCGGCCAAATTTTGGCAGCGGAAATCTCGCAATCTCATTGGCCCTTTAACAATAGAGCTGTCAACGGAAGTAAATTGTCCACGAGGCTCACTCACAATTTCGATCAGACCGCCATCGCCAAGGAACAACCAAGGAACAAGTGTGCCGAAGTAAAATGTGTTACTCTAATAAATTCTTGTCGTTCTAGGAGAATTGTCACCATTTCTTTCTCTCCTGAGAATGGCGTTCGGTTTGACGCAAGCTGTCTCTCACCTGGAGCAGAGAAGTACAGCAACAGTGAAGTATGAGTGAAGTATGTATTCCGTTTTTATATCGCATCGTGTCTCGAAATTTTCATTTGACGGCTTTCAGCTGGTATTGATAACATGAACAGAGAAGTGGTTGTTTCCGCGTTTTACGAAACAAAACGAACAGCAGACGAACAAGTATCTTTCGTCAAGAATGATCAACAAGTCAACCGATAATTCGGTAAACTTAACGGCAAACTGATGTTTGGCGAGAACCGCAATCAAGTCGCAATACAATTTTCAGTTTATTCATTCATTGTTTAATACTTACGTCGTTTTATTGATCTCTGACATTGACATCAAAGGATCTGACTAGTTTTATAATAAATGTTCTTCGTTTTAAAATTCGCTGCTGTATAGAGATAAAATTCGCTGCTATAACTGGCTCAAATATTTATCACTTCTGGAACTAAACTGAATTACAAAATACTCCTTTGTTTATAAACGGTTTTATTTACATCTTCATTCTAAAGAATGAAACTGAAGGTATTTCTCTTAATTGCCCAAGGTTTTTTTTACGCAGAAAATCGGTGACAAATGCGAAGAGAATATTTCAAGATACCACCTGAAATGGGAAAGGATTCAAGCGTGCAGCATATTTTGGTACATGACAACCTCGTCGTGTTTTGAATTTTCATTCAGTTTCAGCTCAGAAAGAGCAACCGTGTACAATACCGGAACCTTCAAGTTGGCAATCGTGTAAATTTGAGTGCTTGTGTCTAGAAGATATATCGTAGCCTATGATTTTCTTATTTTGCCGACATTTGCGTGACTTTTTGCGAATTGCCGTTATGGGAAATTTGCATACCGAGGATCGTGCAAGCAGAAGAAATTTTGATTGGCTATTTTGTTGAATGTCAATCAATCAAAAAAGTGGGCGGTAGACGTTCCGTAGAAGAATTGTATCAGGTTCTATTTTTCGTTTCGCCCGTTGCGCCTGAATGTTTCACCAAGCGAAACGAAAATAGAGCCTGATCGCAGATTAATTGACCCCTGATGTGTGCGAAGGTCACCAGTTAAGCTTGTCAACATGGTTTGAGTATGTTTTTGCGATTGTATTTCGAAAAGCAAACAAACCCCACTGGATTGAAAAGTTTATTTTCCTTGGCCAGGTTTCATATGATAGGTTTTATTCGTTTGGGTGTTGGACATAATATGGCTAGCTTTTCCTTCACAAGTCGGGCTTTGTTCAGAAACTGGCATGCCAAGGCAGGTGGCGGGGGTGGGGGGGATATTTAGCAAAACTTGCTCATGTCTGAACTCGTCTCCATCGACAAGGAAAACGCGTTTAGGAATTACGAAATCTCGTACCCAGAACTTTGACCGTTTGTCATTACACACTATTTTGAAACGAAACTGGCACAAAAAATACTATGTTACCATCACAATAGAAGATTGTCGCTATAAATCTATTTTATGTTTTCTTAGAAACTAGTTAATAGTATAAAAGCAACATTTTTAAGAGCAAATCTATGCATATAAATGAGAAAATGATGTAATGCAAGTAACAGGCTTAAGAACCTCGTCCCCAGGGTCTACTCGACATCCAAAATGGCGACAAGGGAAGACCTTGTCATATAGCAGGTCACGTGATCTCTCAATAGCCAATAACGAGCCTTCCACCATGTGGAGATAATAGAGAACCGTAAGCAGAGACGTTCTTGAGCCAGAGATGTCAACCGGAAGTTGAATGTTCCCTTGCTTTGTTTTTGCTCCCCAAAAGAGGTTGGGCATCAAAGTGCGTAAAATGGCTAAAACATTCGACTTCCGGTTGCCATGCCTGACTCAAGACTGTCTGTACTTAAGTTACCTAACAAGAATCCCCAACACTTTTGGAAACACTTGGCTTCCTATGTGCCAGGGTCTTCTTTAACCGCCATTTTGAAGAGAGAGAATACCCTGGGGACGAGATTGCCAAGCACGCTGTGTTGTATTGCCGGAACCATCCTTCTAAATATAGTATCATTGTATCAATGTTCTAAATTGCTCAGAATAGAAAAACAAATTTAAAGTAAAGCTCGCACACCAGACTGTTTATAATTTGGTACGTTTACCAAGTCTGAGCATACGTGGACAAAAAGCTGAAGAAATGGTGGGCCTCCACGGCTTTTTCTTTCACATAATGTGTCATTGATTTTTCCTCTGCGTAAGGTCATTAATATTTGCCTGTGTCCACCTCTGTTTCTACCCTCACGATGTTGCACACAGCAATTTCGTGATTGGTTACACCCTATGCATTGCGTGTTATGTTGCACCAACAGCTGCACAGTGTGTTTAAAACGGACATGTAGTGTCAGTTCCAGTTGCAGTACTTCAGTTTTTGATTTTACTAGCCTATCCGAGGCTCCAAGATAGTAAGAACGGCATATAAAGCGGAAGCGTAGGAAAACACGCCTCCATGCGTCTCATTCTCCCGTTCCCTTTCTAACTTTTGCATTGCCTGCTATCTTGGAGCCTGGAAGAGGCCTCGAAGACAACAAATTCTAAAGTTCTAGGACAGACATCTCTTTAAGGTCTTCGATCTAAGTTATATAAAGATCGCTGTGAGGCAAGCCCGTCTCTAATACATGTACGACCACATCCCTAAGCTCGAAAGCTTGCCTAAGAAAAACAACTCTCTCTGAAGGGCATTACTCCGAGCTGGATACCTATGTAAGACACACCTGTCTAAAGCGAACAGATAGTACCTCTCCAAGACACACGTCTCTATTATAGGAACGTCTCTAAGACAATCAAATACCTCTCTCAGAGAGACACCTTTCTTAGACGGACCGTTACAGCGGATTACACAGATGTCTCTCTTACAGTCAGTTGACTGTGTTACCAATCTCAAATTTCCTAATATGGGCCGGACAGTATATCAGCTGCTGCAAGAACAGACTGTGTAGCAATGGACAGCTGAAGGTCAACCTCGTCCTCGGCCCCAGTCTCATGCAACTTGAACAGTATATCGCTGACCCCGGGGAAGCTTGAAGAACCATATAGGTTGTATCTGCTCGGAGCGAAGATCACGTGACGAACCAGGCGCCTTTCCGGCAGGCCATAGGAGTAAATGAATGCTCGCTCAACTTTGATCATTTGGTCATTGAATCTGCGCAGTTCTGCGAAACTTGGTTCGTCGAAGTCGTTGAGTCTCTTCTCCATTTCAGCTCTGGAACATTGAAAAATGTGAAGCTTTGAATTTGTCCAGATAACCTGTTTGACGAGTTCAAATTACTCAGCGAACCACCACCCCAGTTAATATATTAAAAGAACAGCCGTATTAGCTAATGAGCAGTACGGTTGTGTCTATGACAATTTTTATCTAAAAACGAATCGTATTGACAGTAGAAGAAATTAGGAAAAGTAGTCATATAACGTGCAATTAACTATATTGGCGATCATTTCGGCATGCACATAAACGTTAAACTTAAGAATTGCATTTATGTATGCGTACACAGCCAGGACCCCATAACTCCTGACACAACATGTACACAGTACTTTCTTGTAGTGCTCAAGGTTTACCGTGAGCTGTACGCGGTGGTTGAACTGATGAAATCCTAAAGTGTTACAATTGAAATGACAGCTATTAAGCGGCACTTCCTTGTAGGTGCTTTTATTACACCGGTACAAAGTGTGACTATTCAAATGAAAGCTACTGAGCAGTACTTTTCCTGTGGTGCTGTTTATTATGCTGTACAAGGTGGTTCTGACTTTTTATTCTGTGGACGAAATCCTAAAGTTTGACTATTCAAATGAAAGCTACTGAGCAGTACTTTCCTGTGGTACTGTTTATTATGCTGTACGAGGTGGTTCTATTTCTGACTCTGTAGATGAAATCCTCTTCTGTAATTATTCAAATGAAAGCTACTGAACAGTACTTTCCGGTAGTTTATTACGATGTAGAAAGTGATTCTAACTTGGGTAAATATGTCGTAAAGAGTGACCATTCAAAAATGAATTCAAAGCTCTTGAACAGTAATCATCATTATCATCATCATCATCATCATCATCATCATCATCATCATCATCATCATCATCATCATCATCATCATCTTTATTTCACTACCTTTGAATAGTATTGCTTATGTTGCCAAATTATTATTGTTATTTTTTTCTTAGAGTCATTTATCGGTGTCTTATGTACTTACTTAGCCTTTGTGAAATTCTTTGCAGCTCCGTGGAACTTCTTAACAGCGTCTTCTAAGAGGCCAAGTGTAACGCTGTGGTTCTTTAGTTCGTCACTGTACTGTGTTTTCAGAGTATGCAAGGATTCGTTCAGTGCATCTGAGTACAGCATCACACTCATATTCAACAGCGGAAAGTCGGCAAACATGAGGAGTAAACCCCCACACAGTTGTGAAGCAGCCTTAAAATACTTGAACTCGGGATCGATGAATTTTGTCAGCCAAGCGAACGTATCGTGTTGTGTGTGGTACACGGGATAATAAACGGGAGTGTTGTTGTAGCCAATGTAGTGGAAATCCGCTGCAGGGACACCAACATACTGGTAAAACGAGGCATAATCACTTCCGGATCCCAAGTTCCCCACAGCTGGAATGGGAGGATCTGTCTCGGGCGTAGACGGATTTCTTTCAGTTGTGATGTCATAAATAGATTCTTTATCGTCATGCGCACTAGGATCTTTCACAGTCTTACTGAATTCCCGCAGTGTGCCCTTAACAAGAGGGGTGGAATACATTTTCATGACGAAGTTGCCTCCGACCGGGGAATCTGCGTTAAGGTAGATAACAGCTCTTTCTGAAAGTAGCTTCTCATGTTGTTCAACCCACTCCACTGATCCAATAAGACTGTATTCCTCACCGCCCCAGCTACAAATCTAGGGAGAAATTTACATTAGCGTGGTATACCTCATGTGGGACCAACAGACCTTTTCAAGTTAAAATTCGTGTTTGTGTGGGCACTCGAAGAGGTGCGAAAGCTTTCCTTGGGTTTGAAATTTCCGAGTTTTGGGCATCGTTAGTTTCGCTTATACTCTAAATATTGAGCTACAGGTTTTACAGCGGTCAAACGCAACCCACATCACTGACGGTTTTTCAGAGCTTCGAAGTTTGAATGAGTTCAAACGTTTTATTTGAGCATGAAGTTCTCGTGAAAACAATGCAAAAACTGTTCCGACAAACCGAATTTCGCCCCGATAAAAATTGCGGTTGTCAGTTACAGTTGACAGTTGCAAACGACGTTTTCAAAAATGGAGTTAAGTTTTCAGAAACTTTCCACATTTGCCTGCATTTTTCTTTGCAAAGTTATGGCTATAACTGCGCACGCGTTTTGACCGCTGTGAAGCTACAGGTCCTACAGATAGACTAGTGATAAACTTGGTAATGCATATTACTGTAATGTGTCTTTATATATGTAATGCCGAATATGTCTAGTGTGTTAAATAGATTATGACCAAATCGGAAATTGAGACATTCTGTACCAGTCCTTTACCTTAATTGTTCGTCGTGGTTTCCACCCTGCCTTTTTCAATTCTCCGAGCCCACGAGCAATCTCAGTGGTGACAGTGGTTCCACTGCTCGGATCAACAGCTCCATACACCCACGCATCTCTATGGTTACCAATCAAAACATAACGATCCGGCTCCACGCTGCCATACATCGTGCCAATCACGTTGAAGATCGACTTGACCTCATAATAAGTGTTTACGTCGACTGACACTGTTATGTTGCTTTCTGTAAAGTTGGGCCCCAGACGATAGGTAATGTCAAGAGAGCCCCACCATTCTTTTGGCGCTTCCGGTCCTGGAACAAACAGGAAGCGGAAATGTTACTGTTAATAAGTTGGCTATTTACCCTCATTACTTCATGTAAGTAAGTCCTAAAATATTCAGGAAACAGAAATGAAAGGTACCTTGAAAGTCAGAAGTGAAGTCGTAACACGCCAAATGAGCATGCATAGCGATGTGGTAAAAAGACTTCTTCCAAAATGACTAATTATAAGTAGTTATCGCGAACAAAAAGAAACAATAATAAGGTAATGAGGTTGGCGTTTTAAGAGGACAATCGTTAGGTGGGGTTCCACATGACTTGCCCTTCTGGCACAGAGACCGCGTAGTCACCCATCTTATTTCCAAACGGTCTTTAAATTCAACAATAAAGAGGGAAACCTTAAGAGAAAGGGGGTCGTCGATAACGTTGGTACTCTTTCCAATAACTGACCTCAGGAGAGTCCCATCCCCTAAGGAACGTACAACGCCCATACTGCCTCTGTGAAATGGCCATTTCTCAAGTTGTGTTGTTTTTAGATGACCTTAAGTGTTCCAAAGATTTCTGAAGTTTACCCGAAATCCTCCGCGCATTTCCAATTTTTCGAAGGTTTCCCAAGTCGTCCCGAACTCTTCCAAAGAATTCCGATGATGACCAGAAGGTTTCCGAAGATTTTCGGAGTTGACCTAATGGCTTGCGAGAATAACCGAAGATCACCCGAAACTTTCCAAGGATAACAGACGAGAACCCGGAGCTTAAGTCGCAGGAAAGTCGTATCTGAGAATAAACCAACTTGTGAGAGCACCATTGCCAGAATACGTGGCAGGTGAACGCTCTGGGTTATGGACTCCCGAACACCAATTCTAACAAAAGACTCACCTCCCATTTTGCTGAGGAAATGAATAGCGTCTCCATATCCCATGGGATGAGCAGGGATGGGGGGCAGTTCGCTCTCGTCTCTCGACCTCCGGTACATCCCTGGGATCGCTGCTATTCCGGGTGTTTGGGGATCTCCAGCTCCAGGGAATGTATATAACGATCCCCGCTGCACGCCGCTGGGAGGGAGCCAGGCGGTGTTGGGGTAAGTATCTTTTGGATCTCCCCCTGCTTTGGCATAATCCGCGGGATCTGAGTAGAGTAGGGCGGCTATAGCGCCGTAGCTAGCTGCATTGGCGATCTGAAAAGCGGACAAGGCAAGGTTAAATTTTGACCTATCGTGTCGTGTCTCCCACGATATATGTGACGTTAAGGGCAGTCCTAACAGTCCCATGCTGCTTTTGGAGTCTCTTTCCAGAGTCGAGCTGACTTTGCGTGACTCGTCGTTTAGCGGATCAGTCGGGCAAATATGGGTAGCCATCATCGTAAAAAACTTCACTTGCATAAGCAAAGACATTCTAAAAATACACAAGGCCTTACTTTGTTCTGTTCACTTAAGATTCTAACATCCCCGTATACTTCCGTGTTATGATCCCCTGAGGTTACCTTATTTCCTCGAAATATTTTCCCGTATCTCATGATGGCGATCTTCCCTGTCATATTGACACCAAGATTCTTCAGCTTTTGAAAGTCCTCTACTCGACCATAGTTCACGTAAACCAGTTCTCCTTCTGCTTTTCCACTGGGACTGTAACCAAGAAAAGGCTGAATTGCCTTTTTCGAACCTCCATCCTTAAAAAAACAAGGCCACGAAATATGAGCTAATGGACCTGCTCAAGCGACGCGATTTTGCCACGAGTGACGTCCGCTGTTCTACTGGTAACGTGACCGAGAAAACCTGATTAACGTCCCTGACGCTTCATTCGCAAAAAAAAAACTATTATACATCTGAATCTGACTCGTCCCCAGTCGTCTTCATAACGTGTGGAACGCGAGCGCGAGGTGTGAGAGCATCACACCTCGCGCTCCCGTACCGTGCGCGTTACGAAGACGATTGGGGACGAGTCAGCAGCCGAATAGCCTTTCAGGCCCAAAAAGTCTTCAGGAGTTTAGGAAACAGGCAACGTGTGGTAAAAATGAAGACTTGCGACGAAGTTAGGGTTTGTTCGGATTTAGGGGTAGTTATTATATTTATAGTGCGGTCCGTTAGCGTCGAAATTTTTTAAAATCGTGACAGATCGCGTAAAAGCACCAAATTTGGCATACATCTCCTTGAGGGCATATACAATAAATTTAGAAGGGGCACCACGTGATCCAAGTATTCGGGGGGCCACAGCACTCAAATCAATTTTCCCTCATGGTCATAGGACTCCCATGCTCATGAACAGACCACTCACTGACAAACTGAAAGGGATTTGATTGGCTTTTTTAACTGGCCTTGTCAGCGAACGATAGAAAATAAGGGAAATGTTCAAAACTATTGTACTCAGACAGGACCCACCATTCCGCAAAAAGACCGGTGGTCTCTTCGTGTATCCCACTTCCCCCACCTTAAAAGATGGTGTCTTGTTTGTATAGCCCCCACTCTATCAGGAGTAGAAACTAAGAAAAAGATTCAAACCTCCCTGTGCCATTTCTCCAGCAATGCACGCTTCATGCACACCTAATATGAAAGTCTCAACTCAAATTTTGAGGCCAATAAATTTTATCCATTTGGCTAATCAAACGGGTGGTATCTTGCATAGCCCCCCTACCCCTACACAAGGTGGGTCCTCATTGAGTACACTTGTTATGACCACTTCCCTAACAGCAAACAGCCGTTAAAGTTTACCGAGCCACATATCCTTGTATTTTCCGCTCCCTTTTCGCTTGCCTGGGTTCTCTGTGGTCAAATAGACTTAACAAGCTGAATCGTTACACTTCCGATAACTGTTAAGGGAACGAATAATTATTAGTTCGAATTAGTCGACAAACAGTCCCAGATCAGCAGCTCAAATCGCAAAGGAAACCGTTGCCTGCCACAGCTATTCAAACATTACTTATTTTGGTTTTTTTTTCGTCATACGTTCAGGAACATGTACGCCGACCCATTTAGGAGAAGGATAACTGAAAGAACTGACTTCCGTTATTAATTGTTTTGAATTGCATCTCTTTACAGCCTCTCCCCCATTAAGTTCCTCTAGACAATAAAAGCAAGTCGGGTTGACGAGAAATCTGGAAAATGTCAGATATTTTAAGTGTACTGTTAAGAAAAGCATATCGCGAGAGACATTTTACTTTAAACGTCAGTTTAAGTCACAGTACAACGACTGAAGAAACAAAATTGGTAACGAACATTAATATATGAAATAATCATATATTTGAACTGCAGATAATGATAGAATTATATGAAGATCATTGCAGTGAAGGTGTTTCAACTTAAACAGTTGGAAAGATGAAACCTGAAAGAATTCAGGCTTGAACGGGGATCGAACCCATGACCTCTGCAATACCGGTGCAGCGCTCTAGAGCACTATGATTATTTCATAGATTAATGTTCATTTCTCCATCTACGGGATAAATACGAACTCTCAACTGACCATCTCCCTGTTGGCTTGATAGCTCAGTTGGTTAGAGCGCTGCACCGGTATCGCAGAGGTCATGGGTTCGATTCCCGTTCAAGCCTGAATTTTTTCAGGTTTCTTCTTTTCAACCGCTTAAGTTGAAACACCTTCACTGCGATGATCTTCATATAATTCTAAAGATGGTAACGTTCAGTTCAATCTGCTATGAGTCGTATGTCACCAGCGAGTACCATAAGAAGCACACACGCTTGCTGAGCTCTCTTTCACGGTAGTCAACCAGCTCCAGCGATTAGTCACCACTTTTTCCAGCATCGTACGTTTTTCTTTCTTTTTTGTCTTGCAGTTCTTAATTCAGTACACCGCATCGGCTCCTTAACATTGCTTATACCGATAACATTAATCGAATCCCTCCCTCTGAGAAAACAGGGGCACCCAACGGTTCGTTTTCGGAGGAATATCTGTTCGGCAGACCGAAGTCGCCTGAGATATTCGGATTTAATTGCAGTGAAAACTATAGTTTAATTCCTTTTATTTTCGGAGGGACAAATATGTCATTTAGCGTGTAAAATAAGGTCACCTAGCATTTTCGGAAAGACATTAGCAGCTCGGAAATTCGATGGATAGGATTCCGTTTCCTAAAACTGTCTGCGCCTTAACTGATTTACAGCTAAAAACGCCGAACAATTCAACCCGTATTAGCTCACGCAAATATGCCCTTAAAAAGCTCGGAAACAATCTTAGAAACCAGAAAATGATATTTCAAGTATTTTGCTACAAGTTTCTCTTTGGGTGCCCCTAAGAAAAGACGCCGAGGTCTGCAGCACAGGATATTATTGTATGTTTCAGGCGAGCGTTCGCCTGAAAAACTCGTAAAACATTAATCAGGCTAAATTACTTGCGACAATTAGATTCCGAATACAACGCATAAACGGAAAGCGAAAAGGCCTAGACACGGCGACGAGCTCAATCTTTCGTCCTAGAATAGCGAGGGACGTAAATAATTACCGTCTTACCGTTTCAGTGTTGGTCTTTTGAATAACGCTTAGATCAGAGGGGATGGTTATTGTAATAAGCCAGAATCTTCTCTGACAACATTACGTGTTCTTCACGATTAACGTAAAAAACGCTACTGCTTCGTTATTTTATTTTTACCATCACAGGTATTTGTTTTTCCTCTGAATGTAGCTAGCAACCTTAGCAGTTCACACCTACAACCACCTGCAGAACAGGCGTTTTTAATTAATGCCTGTCATGCGCGCAGGCTCCTATTTTCACCAGAAAGAATGACAGATTAACCCATGAAAATCCCCTTTCGTGAAAAAATTCTGAAGTTCGCCAGGTCATTCTAACTAACTGATGCCTTTCGATGTTTTTGTTGTCATGCTTTGTCGGCCTTTATCTCTTATAACGATTGATCTCGAGATCTACAGTATGCGTGGCTGAGTGATCACAAATTGAATAATTGAATGTGTTGGTTTATTTGTAACATTTTTTTTTAATTAGAAAAGAAATTTCTTTCCCAGATATGTCTTTGTCAAAAGAAAGCTTGAACTAAGACTTAAATAAGTTTCTTAACCCGTTTGGGATAAGCTATATTTTCCATTAGTCCGGCTTATGTTTGTTGTCCACCGGTCACGGCCAGTAATCTATTTGACCACAGGATACCCAGGCTCATGAGCAGATCTCTTGGTAGACAAATATACATACAGTATGTGGATTTGATGTGGCAAGTAACTCTTATGACTGTTTATTATCATTTGTTCCGTTCGCGGATGAAATCAGTTAAAAAGTTCCCTACAATAATTCTATTTTGCTATTAGTGATTTGTTAGTGAGCCTGGTTGTCCTGTGACCAAGTTATTGACAATAGATTTGCGTTCCACGGCCCCCCCGGATGCTTGGATCTCTTGGCACCCCTTCTCAATTTGTTTTATATGGTCTCAAGAGTATGTGTGCCAAATTTGATGCTTTTACGCGATTTGTCACGATTTTCCTCTTAACCGACCGGACTATTAGGGATTTAGGGGTTGTTTAGAATCCAAAGAGTACTTTGTAAATTTTTGGCTGGGGTGTGCCGTTGGGACTCTGAGACCTTTATCCTATTCCAGACCATGTTCAGCTGCACCGTGGCTACATTGTATAACTCTATTCTAGAATATAGTACAACGCTAAATTTTGGTGTGCTCCCATTGGTCCAAATCGATCACGTGACCCGATAGTGTCTCTCCCGTCAGCGGGCGCCTATCCGGCAGCGCATAGTACCCGTTTTTGGAAATTTTCGCTCAAAATTTAGCGTTGTACAATAAAAACAATAGAGTCCTTCTGTCTCAGGCCCTATGTCTAATAGGATCCCTCGGAAATTTGATCGATGTTCAATCAGTTTGATGTGAACATCAAATTTCCTCGGGCAACCTATCACACCATAGTGCCTTCGACAGAAGAACCCTTTTGGTTAATTAGACGCCAAAAATCCCTATCCCATCCCAGACTCGCCAAGTGTCAATCCTAGTTTCCCGATAAATGATACCCTATTCTTGACCAAAATTCTCTAATTTCTGTAACCTATTCCAGACCAGCGGGCCTCCCTGGGATTAGGGTTTAGGGGTTGTTTTGTGGATAACATGTTAAAACTGGACTAGGTATATTGGATTTCAAGCATTTTGATTGGCTGAACGGAGCTAGGCTATTTAACAATTATCCTGCGAAATCGCGCGGAATATCACCTGATACTTAGCCGACGAGGCCGTAGGCCGAGTTGGCTAAATCAGGGGATATTCCGCAAGATTGAGCAGGATAATTGTTTTATTATTCAACCAATTCCCATCGACTACCATTTTCAGAACGAGAAAAACTACGGCTCTATGATAAAAACGCTAAAAGCTAGCAACACATTAAGCTTAATAAAAATCAAAACAGAACTTCAAGAAATCGAAGTTTACTGCCGTTCACTTAAAAAGACTTATTTACAAACTCGTTTGGAAATGACAAGACAAAGGGAAAAAATATTGCTACCTTACCGAGAATAAGTCCTCTTCCTGTGAATTAAAATCTTTTCAACTTTAGTCTTTACAACTTTCCGTGAGCAAGTGTGCTGCTTCGTTCGCAATAGCATTTTCTTGGTTGAGTTCTCACTATGAAAATTCGAAGTCAACCTCTGGATATCTTTGTGAGCTGAAGCAAACACTTGTTGACATTTTGAGAGCATTTAGTCGTGGAAAGGTTATTCCAGAGAGTTAAAATTTACGGAGAACACTGCTAAAACTGCCTCGCTTTTCAAAATGGCCGCCAAACAAGCGATGAAAGAAAATCTGCCGTGCACTTCCAAATATGGTCATTTACGTATATCGCAGGATATCTGTCATGTAGGATGACAGATATTGAGGGCTTCCTTACCATATATGGGCATAGTGACAATTTGTTGAATAATAATAGCTCATATACCTGCTGCGACCAAATATGGTCAATGAACACTCAACAACAAAGTGAGCTGAAAGTTTTTTCCTCGCGAGCAACCCGACGAGAAAAGTGGACGAGAAAAATCACTTGGCAGTGAATTTAAATTAAGCAGAAATTCCAACATCGTCACCAACAAGCATCACCAACAGCGTCGTCTAACACAAGTCAAAATTGTTTGAAGAAACTGTGCAGAAATAGAAATTTAAGCATTCAGCGTTGTGTTTACAATTAATTTCTTTCATCGATCGTCACGTCGATCATTGAAGTTGAACACGGTAGGTTTTATCAGGAAAGCTTTCCACTTCAAAATATCAAGGCAAGGCATAAAATAAAACACAGTGAAATGGGGCAGGAGCACTTAATAAAAACTATCACACATTCATGGCGAGTCGGTGCCAAAATCATGAAACAGTCTAAACAAGTACTAAAAAAATACGGCGACAAACTACCAAGAAGGAAGGAAGGGCGAGATTTTTTTCGCCTTTAGCACTCAAAATTGACACTGGTTTACCTGCACTCGTTGTAGCTCTGTGTTCCAACAGGTCCAAATGCTCAGATAGAAATCGGATGCCATGTAAACGGAGTTGAATCGCTTTTCCAGTTGTTTGAATGTTGTTTTTATCATTCCGTCCGCAACCTCTAAACCGAGAACAACTGCGTTGTGCGCTTTGCTTTTAACAAACTATAATGGTGACTTCTAATGTTCCTCGCTACAGTAATCTTGCTTCTGAGCTGCATGGACGTTACCTCTTCAAGTTCAATTTTTTTCTGTCTTCAGTTCGATGAAACACGCACATGATGGCCCCGTTATGCGAACAGATTACAAACTTCTTCAGTTTCAACTCCAGCAGCTAATATGGTGAAATTCTACAGCTTCAATCCGCTTTGAACGATGATTAAAACAATGTTTCAGGAAAAATCAAACATGTACCATATTTCAGAGCCAATAATTGGAAGATTTTTTTTTCAAAACTTGCGCTACTTTGTTCACTTTCGAGCAGTTTTCATTGATTCATTCAGCTTTGCAATGAAACGCTGCAACACTTCGTAAGGTTTTGGCGCCCTTTTCGTTCAGTCATGTGATTGATTCTCGTTCCGTTTAAATTTCTTTTCTCATTTTTCCCGTTCTTTCTTGATTTTTTTTTAAAAGTGGTTAAGTTTTTAATAAAACAATTATTCTACTCGGGCTTGCTGGATATCGATGATTATAACCAACTCGGCGCTACGCGCCTCGTTGGTTATCTATCATTCGATATCCAGCGCGCCCTCGTAGAATAATTGTTAAATATTCATACCTGGTCTTCTCCCTTGATTTGGCGAATAATGGTCCCATTCTTGTATTTGATGGTAATTCTTGTCGGATGAGTTGTGTTTGGAAAAGACAGCAGAGCTTTGTACTCGGGTTGTTCCACGTGATCAAAACCGTAACCATTCCAGCGCCTGGCTAATTCATCAGCAAGTTCCTTCTGACGGGCTGAACCCGCGATATGAGGTTCCTTGGAGAAATACCTGCGTTAAAGGGAATATGTCACCCCAGGTGCATGTGTAAGTTGACGAGAAGCACTTTGAAATCGTTGGCCCAACTTTTTTGAATACCATCAGAGAATTCAGGAGACTGTTGTTACATCGCATTGGATGTAAATGTAAACATATGTAGACTGACTTTGGAAAATTGTCTAAATTCTACGGAAAGTGATTCTGGTTGTAGAAATCAAGCAAGTCTACGCTGGAATACTCCTCTCAGAGAGCGACCAACCGGACTCTACTGCGCGTGTGCCCGAGCTGACATAGTCCCTTTAAAAGTTAATGACAGATTACGTTCATACTGTACTTGAGTCCACGGGAATAAATAGCGTATATTCAACTGCCCCGGTGAAATGGAAAAGCAAACATTTCGAACATTTATGCCGCATTAGCCTTTCATGAGAATAAATGGCTTATGTGTCAGTTTGACGAGAAAGTGTTTAGACGAAAGGTCAATGCACTGTTTATTCACTCTAAAGGCTTCGACCTTTTCGTTATAAGAGCCAAACATTGAGTGAAGGTAATTAATTGGTTCTTACTTTTGTGTCTGTGGATGAAATCCCAAAGTGTGGTCATTCAAATGAAAGCTACTGAGCAGTACTTTCCTGTCGTACTGTTTATTATGCAGTACTGAGGGTTCCCCTTTTGAGGGTGTGGTGCAGTTTTTTTTTTTGTTTCATAAACGCAGGGCAGTTCTAGCTTTTGAGTGTGTGCATGAAAACCTCAAAGGATGACCAGAAAAACCCTTGAGCAGAACTATACTTTGTTGGAGTGTGTTTCATCATAAGAAATAATTTGAACCTAATTTGGGAATTTTCTTTTAATTTTCAATCTTGCGCGCTGTTGAGGGAAAAAAAGCCCTCAGCGGAATCTTCCATTCCTTTCCTGCGTGGGAGAGATCCTGACACACGAAAGAACGTGGCGGCGCTTGCACGCAAGTTAATAATGGTAGATATTAAACTTACCAACCCTACTGTCGGTTGACTGTCCGGACTGGAAGTCAACAGATTCCATTTTCTCGGCAACCGACGCATTACACCTAGCCGGCGTCTTTGAGAAACTAGTCCTCCCAAAAAGGAACATCTTATCGACCTGTTTTGGTGATTAATTAAACTACAAAAATTAGAAATCTAAGTGATTTCTTAACTTACTTGAGACTGTTTCGAAGCTGTTCTTCGCTGAGAGATCCCTGAAAATTCTGATGGTATTTGCTTATTTCCTCTTGGCGCTTTTGGAATTCAGCTTTCTTATCGAATCGGGGACTTTCGGTGGATTTGGCTTCGCCATCTTCACTCATTGATTCGGGCTTCTTAATAGCAAAGTAACCTATAAGAATTCCAATAACGAAGGCGACAGTGATCAAAAGTACAGCGGCAATCCATCGTTTCCTTGTTGTGTTGCCCTTGAATTCCACGTTGTCGTCGATATGCATGATGAAAGACGCGTGTGATTTCCGGGTCGATGAGTCAGTGTTCGTTGCTTTGTTGTGCTAATACTCTGCTAAAATATTTTACACTCGGCTTTATTAACACTATCCCGCTAATGCGCACGCGTGAACGTCAGCTGTTATCTTTCAAAAAAACAATAGAACTGTCACATTGAGGTGACAAGATTACATGGACCACGCGGTGATCCGCTGTTTTAATCCGCCATTTAAATATTTGCTCGGTTTTATAGCTCCAAGGAAGCTACAACTTAAATTTCTTCACAAAAAGGGTCTATAGATCGCAATCCATGATGCGAAACACAAAATATAAATCACCGGAGATTTTCGGATTTAATTGCAGTGAAAGCTAGAATTTCTTTGGCGAAACATCACGTCGGACTTTCGTAACAAGAGGACTTATTAGTTCCTATTGTTTTTGGAGGGACAAATATGTCGTTTAGAGTGCAAAATAAGGTCAGCTAGCATTTTCGGCGAGCCATCAGCTGCTCGGAAATTCGCGGATAAGATTCTGTTTCCTAACATTTTCTGCGGCCTAAATATTCAGCTAAAAAATCCGAACAGATCAATCCGTATTAGCTTTCACAAATATGCCTTTATAAACCTCTGAAACAATCTTATAAAGCAGGAAATGATATTTCAAGTATTTTGCTAAAATTTTCTCGTTGGGTGCCCCTGATTGTACACGAAGATTTAACCGAGCGTGATGCGAAACACAAAATCCTGCAACAGAATTAAAAGCGATAAGCCAATCCCGGCGTTACAAACAGCAGGAAAACTCGTCACGCTGCAAGTGAATATTTCAGATCCTTTATTGTCGAAAATATAAACATGAGAGGCGGAAAAACCCATAAATTTCCTAAATGAGCCAAATTCAACGTAACTATTATGCAAGAGCGGCATAAAAACCATATTGAGTCACTTAACAAACGATCAGAAGGCAAACCAACGGAGAGTAACAAACGACGAAAGCCACAAGAATCCACCAGTTTATATGACCTCGATACCTTCGAGAATGCGACGCCTAAGTTGTAACGGCTCGATTCAGTCAACATTTAAAAATCCTCCGTTCTAAACCCGCTACAAAAAAACAAGAAGCAAAATGGGTGAAAAGACCAAGACAAGGCGCGGCGTACAAGTACAAGTAGAAGTCGTGCAGCGTGCAGGCCTTCCAACCCATCAGTTTATGGCTGTGTCGGTCGAATGCAGACACCACTGATCCCTTCAGTCGTTTCCAGGTCTCATGGGTTGCTTTCTTTATATATATTCTGGTATGCTGCTAGTTCCATTTCTTCTTATTCCTTTCACGATTTTCTGAGCTTTTATGGAGGCTGCCGGGAAAAAGAAGCCTTCGACTGGCGCCATAGCGCTTCCCTCCTCTCGGTCCTCCGTCCAACGTCATTGAAAACAACGCCAAAAAATCCCGATCTCACACAAATTGGAACTTAACGAAAACTATATATCATTAATCTATAACTGGGAGAAGCTTTAGGGTAATATTGAACTAAACTGAGCACGATGCAAACGGATTTTTGAAGGTTCTATATCACTTCTCGCGTCTTTTGAATTCGCGACATCCTGTCAGGAAATCAAAGTTTGGAGCATGTGCAGTAACCGGATATTGGTCCTTTATTAAGGTCAGACGGTGATCCGATTAAGTGAAATATGAAGAAGCTTGAAGAACGCAACCATATATTGATGTGTCCATTTATTATGAATCATTCACTGCATACGACACCTGTAGTGATTTGATAAGACGCTGTTTGGAAGATTTGCCCTGGAGGCCTGCCAACAATAATATCAATAACTTTTCATTTGGTCCGAATGTCACGGATAACATAAAATTCCCGAAACTTACGCTCCCTTCCCCCACCCCCAGCGTTTCAATCCAATAAATCTTGTGCCCTACGTACTCTACCGTGCGTGACACTGACACATCATTGAAGCTTTTATATTTGATTTTCAACGGAGAGAACCAATTAAGATGAAGGATACCTGAAAGAGCCCCAAAAGTCAGGGGCACCCAACGAGCAAATTTTAGGAAAATACTTTAAGTATCATTTTCTGCTTTCTTAGATTGTTTCAGAGCTTTTTAAAGACATATTTGTGTAAGCTAATACCATAGTTAGTAACTATGCTAATACAGATTGATCTGTTTGGAGTTTTTAGCTGAACATTTAGGCCACAGAAAGTTTTAGGAAACAGAATCCTATCCGCTGACTGTTTTCGAGCTGCTGATGGCTCTCCGAAAATGCTAGCTGACCTCATTTTGCACTCTAGACAACCTTGCTACGAAAGTCCGACGTGGTGTTTCGCCGAAGAAATCTCTAGCTTTTAATGCAGTTAAATCCGAATATCTCAGGGGATTGCAGGCCTTCCGAACAGATATTCCTCGAAACGAACCGTTGGGTGCCCCTGGAAAGTGTGACAAGTGTGACTAGCGATGTTTCTAGTTCTTAGGCAGACCGGTATGCAGTCACGTGAATACAGCTAGGAATTTCGAGGGTTGACTCGCTGAAAAATCCAAATTGACATCGATTCGGTGGAGATAAAAAAAACAGAACAATCAAAATAAAACAAAAACACTCAAAGAAAACCTGAAAACGTTTTGGGAAACTGTATTGAACGGGGAAAATAACGTTTCTCCAGCATGCGCCTTATGCTTGGAGTCCTTTCCAAATAGGGGCTATACTACGAGTATTTTAATGTCTTGGGTCAAAATTCTGGTTAAATCAAAACGAAGAAAACTTTCTTATACACAAAATAGTCTTAGAACTACAAGAGAAAGAAATCAAGGGAATTCTTGCATGAGAGGAGAACAAAACATAATCAGTTTATAATGGTTGCTGACAGACACAAGGTAAAACTTGAAAAAAAGTTGCAATCCATTTCCATCTCGACCATCCGTGGCCAAAGGCACTTGTTTACAGTTTCAGTGCACTAGGAGAAGAGTTCTAAACAAAACTGGCCCGTCGTGACTTAGCCCCTATAAATTAATTATTAGCCCAGTTTTTTGTTTGATATATCATGAACTTTCTGGCACTGACTAGTGAATTGTAAATCAACCAGTTTACAACAAAACTTGAAAGAAAAATTAAACAAAACACTTTTTTTTTCAAGTTTTGTTGTAAACTTTGATTTACATTTCACTAGTCAGTGCCAGAAAGTTCATAAATGTATTATGTGATATCCTGTCTGCAATATTAGGTATTTTTTCAATTTTGTTTGTATGTTTGTTTCTTTTTTGTTTTTTGGAAGTATGCGTGATTTGGGGAGTTTTCCGAGGGCAAACGAGTGTCATTCTTGGATGTTATCGTGCCTTATACCGTACAAAAAATGTCCCTATTAAACTTATCTCAAAATTACCACAAAGTTGAATTGTAATCGACCGTTTAGGACTTGAAGGTCATCAAAACGCAGCGTAACATACGACGCTGATTCTAAGCATTTGGCCTCCCTCTTTTGTCCTAAAATGAAATTTTCCAAACCCTGGTAGTTAATGTAACAGCAATCATAGCTGAATTTTTCTTACCACCCTCCTTATTGACAAGGGATCTTCACAATTTATTGGAGCTGAAAATCGAATGAAACTATCAAACTATTTCATATCAAGTTAATTTGGTGATTTGTATTCTAATTCCATATACAAAGACCGAATTTAGGACTAGCGTTAGACAAAAAGTGCCACTGATAAATCGAAAACACGAGGCCATGATCCAAAAAATGATGCCTACAGAGACAGACCGATATGGCTTAACTTATTTAAATGATCGAACGATGTTTACCTGTTCCTTTTGAAAATACAGATGGGGTCGTTGTCCTGTTGTGAAGACCTTTTGATCACGTGAACAGCCAAAAAATGGTACTCAGCTTTATTTGGTTCTAAATACAGCTCCTCGCGGTTCAGCAGCTGAAGTAAAACAATAAATTAGAAAAAGAGCAGGTTGAGGGCCAACTTGAAACCTATTTTTCATACACTGAATGAAGAGAGAACATATATAGGGGATATTACACGGCGGCGCGAAGATATGAATTTTTTTTTCGAGTGGAAAAAACAATATTTTACGAAAGAGCGCAGCGAGTGAGTAAAATATTGTTTTTTACCACGAGAAAATAAAATTCGTTTCTTCAAGCCACCGTGTAATTTTCTTTTTATTATATGGGCTTTTGCACAAACAACAGTGTAAGAGCGGGAAATGACGTCATCGATATCCTAGTGAGGATATGGAAAATACACCACTCGAGTCCCGGATGTAGTTTGGTATGAACTTTACGAGTGGTCTATTTTCCACTAGAACACTCTTGTTTATATAATAACTCACTTTATTTTCTACACTATCGCATTGATGATACCCTGGCTCCAGAGACCCGTTATGTACAAGCGAAGACCGTGCAGAATCGACCGTAGGGCGGTTGAAAAGCAACCGAAACAGCGCTTCGCGTGACGTTGCCGCGAGCCATTATGATTTGCTCTCTCTTTGTCGCAGAAATACACTTCAAGTGACGTCTGACTCCAGCATCTCTCCTACACCGGTGATACGGCAATACCAAAACAGTACAGCTTAGGGGCCGATTACATGAGCCGGGCTGGCCCGGTTAGTAGGGCTGGCTCGGTGTACCGAGATGACTGCTCAGCCCGGTATTATATGAGGCCAGCCAGCCCGCCTGCGGCTAAATTTAGAAGCTGTCGTGTGAAAAGATGACTACATCAAAGAGCATTAACCAAGTGTTTTTATTTTCGCCAATTCATTATTTTTGGCGTATTATTTTCAGTTTTACGTAGCTTTATGGTCTGATAAACCTTTATGTGTTATATAGAAAGAGAAATATCGATCTTCTGGTGAGCCATTTTGCTCTGAAGCGAAATTTAGTGACGAGTGTTGGCTCGGCTAGCCGAGCTGGCCCGGCAATCGCGATTACAAGGTAAATTTTCAGCCCGGCTAGCCGAGATCCCGACATCGCGATGCCGGGATCCCAGCGAGCCGGGCTGAGATTTTTCCATGTAATCGCAAAGTTGATTTTTAACATGTTTCACAGACGTGCCGAGATCCCGGCAAACCGAGCCAGCCCGGCTAACCGGGCCAGCCCGCCTCATGTAATCGACCCCTTATGGGTGTCTGTAAAACCCGGAACACCCCGGAACACCCCGGAACACCCCGGAACACCCCCGGAACACCCCGGAACACCCCGGAACACCACCGGAACAGCCCGGAACAACCCCGGAACACCCCTGGAACATCCCATAATACACCCGAACATTCCATAATGCCCCCGAATACCCTCAATACAGCCAGGAACACTCTTGGACACCCAAAATTCTGGTCAGCGGTCAGACCGCTCACGCATGGACTGGCCCGAGGACCTTCGAAGATTAACGAAGATTTCCGAATTTTTCCGAAGACCTTTGCGGATCACCCGAAGACAAAATGACAAAAATAAAATAAAAAATAAGATTGGTGTCCTTTAGATCGACAAAGATTTGATTTTGAATATTTCAATTCAATTATTGAAGTTGAACTCTTGACCAAACCGATGTGACGTCTATAAGTAAAATTCTGGGGGTGGGCATCCCGAATAATAATTCAATTCACCATATAACATGTCACGGTCGCGATAACTTACTCTTGGGTATTCCGTGACAGATTTTGCTCGCAAAACAAAACAGATTTTGCAGGCTGTTTTAAGCTTCTCTAGGATTTATTTTGTTTCCGTATAGGCTGTTCCTTTTCAATTTATGTAGCTAGTACTACCGCATTTTCTCAATAAGTGCCCCACTTGCTGTTACTGTACGAACTGGGCAAAGAAACACCGTCGCTCCTTCTAAAGACCAATTAGAAAAATGTTGAAGTAAGTTGTAACTCAAGGTTTATCGCAACGTATAAAGTTGGCTTATTGAGGGAGCACACGAACTTGCAAAGTTCAAGGAAATCTGATATGTACTCTCATCGTTGATATTTTCCTTTTTTCGTTTACTGAATTTTTCTCTTAAAGCCTAACTAGATCTTGTGAAAGTAAATAAAATACTTGTTCCTTTTCTCGCTATAAGAGTGTAAACTCGTTCGATCCGTTTGCTCCCGGGTTACGTTGTGACATCCTACATTATAAGCCCTCGGATACCTCTACAAAACTAGCGAGTACTTTTTTGCAGGCGCACATTTCTCCTACGCTGGCCTAACTGCAAAAACGTTGTCATTCAAATATGACGAGAGAAAGCTGCAAGATGGGAATTTATTAGACATGGAAAAACGTTCTCGGATTTTAACATTCCTGAAGCACTCATGCACTACGGTATGACACTTCAAATTAATATAAACTGAGGTTTTTTTAAATGAGGGGTATATATTCATTGTATATTAGCGCAACGAACCGGCGACCAAACATTTCCATGCGCCTGTGGAAATAAAACGATGACGATCGTGTGACCTGGGAATAATGACCTTATAGCATTGCGTGACACTGTATCATTTGGCTTTGTTATGTCCTTGAGGTCACACCTGTTTTTTGAACGTGATAATGCAAACCTCGCACGAGAAAAATCAATGCAGAATTAACAGTTCAACTGTCACATTTTCATATCACTGAAAATCGTAAGTTATTGATATGAAGGTCACGTGCATGATATATTTTTAAGGGGCCTTAATTGAAATCCGTCTTGGAAAAGGATTTCGGCTGGACGAAATCCATTTTTGGATTTCGCGTTTTATTGGGAAATCCAAAATCCGAAATCCGAAATTGAAATCCGGATTTCCCAATCGAACGCACCCTTTAAATTTCAACGAGTGATGTTTGTCTCCGCCAGTGAGGCCGGGGGGGGGGTACCCTATGGGTTTTGGGGTGGGTGAGCCACACAGAAGAGTAAAATAGCTTACAACTTGGAGTACCTCGCCCGGACTGTGAAGTGTCTGGATTCGATCTCGATCAACTAGGACCTACTTTATTTTGCATCGAATAACCCGTGGAATGCGCTGTTTTTGTGGACTGAGGTTTGGCAGGTTTTTTTGCTAGTGTGTAGTACTTGCCCGAGGGACACAAATTTCCGAAAAAAAAATGCAGGCAAGACAATGAACTCGACTTGGTTCGTGAATTCCCATACATACGTCGTTTACATTTGCACTCGTTTCCCTTTTTAATCTCCAAGCCGAAGTATTCGTTTTTTTGAAGGAGCCCATTTTGATTTCCAAGCAGAGTCAATTCGAATGCGAGATAACTGTTTACTGAGAAGCTTTTGAAAGTGCGAGCTGAATTTTAACACTTTCGTACTGTTCGAACGCAAAGCAAACAAAATTTATTCGTCTAAATTTAGAAATGTAAACAATTCAGCAAATAGGCACGCTTTGCTTCGCGATTCGCGAAGCAAAAAGACGAAAATTATCATAGCCGACTCCACTTGCAACAAGAAAACATACCCCTTAAATTGTCGGCGTGAGTTAAAGCCAAACTCCAGCCTATAGGCAGATAAATACCGTAATAAATAAAATAGAACGAACAGCTGCTTGCGCTTGCAAATGGTTTTCCTGCACGTTTGGGCAGGATCTCGGTGGCACGTGCAGCTACACACGCATTGCGTTGTCCGCGTGACTGGAACTAACGTGTTCCCCAGAAAGTCAGAAAATAAGGCAGACGAGTTGCGGTGTATTGTTGTCGGCCAAGTTTCTGCTCACTTGAATACAGACGTAACTAGTTGTGCACATTTGTGACAAGGTAAAAAAAAAACGTCACCGGTTCTGCATGCACTGCATGCCTATGTTTTTGAAAAGAGTGGAACCCCTATAACGAAGATCCCCGCGGTGTAACGAACGATATTCACCAGCCCAGTAAAATTTATGGAAAAGAACCCCGATATAACGGGCACATTTTTTACAGTCCCTTCGCACTTCGTTATATCGGGATTCTACTGTAGCAAGCAAACCCTTTGGAAAAATTTTCTGATACTCCCAACTGATGACGGGCACCCCAACACTTAGGAGCTCCGCTGAAACGCTGACCTAGTTATACAACGATCTATCTGCTCATGCAATTCCAAGAAAATCAGGTGATTTGACAAGGCAACATAACCAACAATGGATAGCTTGTGTGCAGATGTCTCCGGCCTATCAAGGCCCTTTGCTTCACGCGGAAGCAATTAAGGAAATAGGAGACGTCTACACGCAGGCTAACAGTGGACCTCAAAGGTCGATACGTAGAGGTTTTCTTATGAATACCTTGTGATCGATAACGCATTGAACTCGCACAAATAAATATTCAGGAAAGGGAAAACATACCTCATTAATTTCCCTCCACGGAGCTGACTTCCAAGCTCAGCGCAATTTAATTTGGTAAGTAAAATTTGTAACGATTACAGTATTAGTAATCTATTCAATGCACGGCAATAGAAAGCGAAAAACACATCACAACGTAACTATCTGTTGGCTCAAGGCCGGGGAAAAGTTCACTAATAGTTATTCTTAACAACGGTTTCACCAGCGCGCTGGATACCAGAAACAAGTGTACAAGATGTAGGACGTACCAAAAAATGAGGGAAATTCAGGTAATACTTTCAGTTAATGGAGGAAGGGTTTATAATTAGGAAGCTGTAACATTGTGATTTCGGCGCGAGTCTTTTGTTGGGAGACGAATTTGAGCGCACAAAGAGAGTCGGCTGTCCTCGGACATTGAAGTAAGGGGGTTCCATTTCTCGAGAAACAGCTTAGGAAAGGTTGGCATTTTGCTATTTCTTTTTAAAGGAAAAAAGGTTTTTTCTTTGTTTCGTTTCATTGCATATCAGATTCGTTTAGCAAATTAGCCAGAAATGCATGAAATGTCTAAAAATACTAATTAAAAGTGAAACTGCGATTACACACTTTTTGTCTGGTTCCTTATTCACAGCGTAATCCCTGAAAATGGCAACCAGAAGTGAAAAGGTCTCACAAGCTGTGGAAGGGGCCTTGGAGCAAATTAAAAAGAATGCTCCTGAAGAGTTTTCCAAGCTGAATGCAGATCCTAAATTGAAAGATGCTATCACTGAAGCAGCCAGAGAAGCCGCCGCCGAGGAAGTACGGCTCGCCGATGAGTTCGCTTCTCGACCTGATCAAGACATCCGTAGACGGCTTTCCAGGCACTTGCCCGAGGAGAGGATCAAGCTGATAGAAGAAGCGCTTAGCATCCCGACATTTCGCATGGAAATAATCAAGAAGAGCGATGGAAAATATTGGGTACAATTAACAAGAAAAGGCGAAGAGTTCCTACCTGGAAGAGAGCTCGCAACAGTCGCTGACACAAAATGGTCAAGCGTCCTGCAGGAGGCCAGTATTCTGGTCGAGGCCGTGCTTCTCGTCATGCAAGCGGTGGGCATAAAGGTAGCAGTAAGCGAAAGCACCATGAAAGCGACAGTTGAAGACACCGCAGAGGCAATCCAGAGATCTTCACAGTTGCAGAGGGCGATGCAGAAGTTCGTCGATTCATGGAAAGCAGCTGGAGGAAATGCAGCAGCAAAAGCTAAGGCCATCTTTATCCTCATCAAGGAATCCTATGCAGCTGGCATCCTGTGGACGATCATCAAGAGTTTGTGCAAAGAGATGAAATGGTACGACTGGTTGGAGACTGTTGCCAAGGTACTCGCCATGATCATTGCAGCTCTTGCCACAGATGGAGCGGCGCTGATAGCAAAGATTGTCTTGATTATTCTGTCGGCCATTGACTTTGCAAGAAAGATTACCAATCTGGAACAACTTGAGGAAATAAAGCAAACTCTATGAGGAGTTCATCATGAAGGCACCGGCGTGCAAACAGAAAAAAAGACTTGATCACATGAAAAAAATCAATAACGATCTGAGGGACAAAAAACACAGATTGCTAATTTAGAGATCGAAGATAACCATTTGTAGGTAAACCTGATAAGATTGTTATTAGAGACGGAAGCTTAACAAATGTACTATTATATTGTGGGTTGTTTAAACGTTTGTTCAATTATTCGTCGGGAAGAGAAATTCTCGTTATTTTGGTGTTTCGTAATTCTAGACAAACTTGAACGGTTGTGCTAAATCTGGATGCTTAGTTCACGTTGCAAATTTAGTAGCCTTGAACGTGCTGATCATGAGATCAACACAGGTGGGACATTTGAAAACAATGTCAGTAGGGATTAGGAGTTCGAGACACCTTCTCTTGTTTAACTGAAATATCATTACCACTAGCAAGAGTTGCTCCGTCTGGTTCGATAGTATAACGTAAACAGAAGATTAGGTTTAGCTGTGATATTAAGGGCATTTAACTTCTCTGGTCACATCATCTTTCTATCTTGTTGTACTCAGTTGCAAAGCACTGTTACGGTTGTAGCTCTAGTTGCACTGTAAGGAACAGCCTAAGCAAGAAACGAGGATGTTCTAAGAATTTCTTCCCTCCATCACAGCTTGTAACTATAACCTAACTTGGGCGCAAAACCTGTACTATAGCTTATAGTTTGGTCGACTGCATGGTACAAAGATCAATGAAAAAGTGGTAACCAGAGATTCCCAGTTTGCCCTTAATCTGAACATGGCAAGAGAGTTATCAAGAAATGAAACATTACCAACATTGTAACTGGTCCGACATTAAAGTCAGACTTGAATCAGTGTTCATGATCAGTTAATCGCGATCATTTGAATTAATAAAATGGCTAAAACTACATCCGCCCGTCTGCAGTGATGGGCCGGGGAAACTGAGTTTTTTTTAATGGCATAAACCTAAACCCTTCTTTCATAACCTTTGTATTAATAAAAAGAAAACATAGCAAATACCAAGGAAAGCCTTCTTCCCAATTTATGATGGTTAATCTCAGTCTACTGGACTATATCTAACATTGAAGCCATGCAGTAACGTGCAAAATGACTGGCTGTCAGATGCTTTTGTTTGGATTTACTTAAAGATCGCCATTTTCAATCGACGTCGATATTGACAATAGTAATCTCGCCAGACAACATCAGATTTAGCAACAGTAATGATCTGAATGATTGCAGAGGCCAGTTAGGAGGAACTGTTTTTATGCTAGTAACTAAGTTCGGAGTTTAATGTGCTATTTTCGAACGTTAAAAGAGCATGTGACGACTGGACGTGTAATCGTTGTTTATCCTGCAGTAGTATCTTACGGAAGCCGATAAGGTTCCGACGTTGTCGCTTCCAAGTTGTGCCGCAGACAGTAATGAGATCTTTACTCAGTTTGATCAATGACAGAGATATGATCGACAACGATCCCCCGGGGGGTACTCCCTATAATGGCCTATCGGGGGAGGCTCCGCCCGTAAGGGGTACCTTTTTCAGGCTTCAGGTATATAAAAGGGTAGGGATTTCACGAGCTGAAGTATATGAAAGGGTAGGGAAATCTGTCATTTAGGTATTTTAAAAGCCCTTTGATTAAAATATTTGGAGTACATACAGGAGCTCCTGGTACATTATAATACTGTTTTTTGGTTAACATCTCTTCAATTCCGGTAAATACTGTTCTCCCCTAATATCGTTCATTAACTGCATTCCATTGGTTTAGAAAAGGGATGCAGTGTTCTTCAATAGGTATGTGAAAGGGGTACCATTTTTCTGTGGAAGGTATACGAAAGGGGTACCTTTTCTGTCAAAAATGGTCTATAAAAGGGTACGGGGTTGGACCTCGGGACGGAGCCTCCCCCTATAAAACTTTGTTGAGTAGCCCTCCCCCAGGGCAACGATCCTTAGATGAGTGACACAATGTCATAAGCTCATCGCGTGACAGTACGGTGTAGCTTGCACGATAGAAGATCTTTTGCAACAAGAACCCCAATGGATAGCAAAAAAGCAACGAACCTTGCACCTCGGGTTGCACTCCCCGCCCTAACCGCCCCCCCCCCCCCCCGCCACTGTTGCGTTGAAGCACGCTGACTACCATGAGAGCAGATGGAGACAAAAATATCATCAACAGCTGCAGTAGCCCGAGTCTTCTCTGATAAACCAGTTATAAAGTTTGTTCGAGACTGCCAGCGTAAGTCCCTCTTTTCTCTCAGTAAACGAGAAAACTGATGAGAGTGCGAGTGTTTCCGCGTGTGTTCCCGCATGTTAGGTGACTTGCGCGCGAGCTCGCTTGTTTTCTCGCTTGTTAGCAAAGTGCTCGCCTCGCAGCCCATTTCTTTTGGAATTAATAAGCCATCCCCGACTCCCCAAATTAAAATCTAATTTTTTTCCTGTCCTGATTTTCTAAGCTGCAAATAATTTTTTATGCATGTCGGGCGGGAAGCACTCGTTTAACGCAAAAGGTTGTCCAAAGCTCTCTAG
Organism: Siderastrea siderea; assembly: GCA_964030785.1. Classification (NCBI taxonomy): domain Eukaryota; kingdom Metazoa; phylum Cnidaria; class Anthozoa; order Scleractinia; family Rhizangiidae; genus Siderastrea; species Siderastrea siderea. Next base: position 10,358,528 of record OZ034976.1, read on the forward strand.
TTTTCAACTATTTTTGGTTTCTCAGGCTAACTGTACTGAATGAAGTAGACTATAAAAGCATTATTTGGAAGATTACTAAGCCTTCGTGCCTGCGTACCGGGTTGGGGCAACTTGATAGTTGGCCGGGGCTGGAGGGAAGCCAAAGGGAAGAGTAAAAGAATTCACCATCCCCCTGATTTTATACGTCCATTACCGCTTTCGCCAACTACTCCTGCTGCAGCTGTGTTTAGTATACACCGTGTTGTTGCTCAGTTAGTGAGAACAAAAAAACATATCTATTGTTGACCCCCATCCTCCGCTGAGGAAGTCTTTGTGTTGTAAACCACCCCTCCCATGACCAATCAAAATGCAATATTTCCCAGGAGGCCTTTTGAATATGGTGCTTTGTAACCGCGCCAGCGGTTGGTGCATTTCTTCAGTCCGGTGGAGGTTCTCTTGTAAATATTGCTTAATTTTGAGCTGTTTTCTTCTTTTTGTTTTGATTGTGACGAGCTTATTCTCAAGCGTAATGGATGACGAGTTGATGTGTGAAAGTCTGATGAAATGGGTGAGTTGGAATCGTTGTAATTCAAGTCGATTGCTCTTGTTTTGTGGCGTTCATTTTGATCGTGTTGTAAGCTCTTATTTAACGACACAACCAACTTGAAGAATTTAATAACTTGCATTGTTATATTGGTGATGGTGGTTAATCCCATTATGTTTTTCTATTTCTACAGGTCAACACTTTCGAAGGAATTAAAGCTCCACATAAAACGATCGAAGAACTGACTGACGGAGTTGCTCTTTCCGAATGTTTAGCCGAAATGTAAGTTACACGAACAGTCGAGAAAATTGGCTAGTAAGTTATATGACATAACTAAACCTTGGGGAGCCCAAAGAAAACAACTTTGACTGATATTTCTGTCCTGATTCAATGATTGTCTTAAGTGGTATTGCACATTTCCGATTCTTGTTAACAGTGATTTTTGCTAGATTAACCGTGAGAATGACAACAATAGGATTAATTTATTAACTGACTTTTGTTACAAATTTGATCCTGGCTGCTTTGTTTAGGATTTGTACTTTTAAAGTTCACTTTTGCCTACAGTGCATAAGAGCTAATGTGTATGCCGTAAATGTGAAATTGTAAAGCTCGGATAAAACGATAATTTAATGACAATTTAATAAAACATGATGAAAGTGTAGTTTGATGGTCAAGAGAAAAGACTTTAGAAATAAATTTGATCAGAGTGAAGTCTGATGAGGCGATAGCCTCCCACGCAGTCGTTTTTAGGGGAGTCGTATTACCCTCCTCCCCACAAACGCCTGCTTACCTGAGTTCAACATTCCTTTCCGCCGCTTCGCCAATCACATTGTACCTACTTATGGCTTATTTTAAAATGTAAAGTAAAACGTCATCTCAAAATTGTTCTTGAATGCAGGGGCAACTAAGTTTCCTAAGCTTTGAAATGGCATGTTAAAATTTAAATCGGTGCTTCGATTTTCGAGAAATAAATTTATTTATGTGCTCGATAAACTCTGTTTAGGTATAAAATTTACGATATCGCATTGCAATCCCACACGGAACTAAGTTTCCTAAGCTTTGAAATGGCATGTTAAAATTTAAATCGGTGCTTCGATTTTCGAGAAATAAATTTATTTATGTGCTCGATAAACTCTGTTTAGGTATAAAATTTACGATATCGCATTGCAATCCCACACGGAACTAAATTGTTCCAAAAGCATTAAATCACTGATTAAATGCGGGGATAATTATAACTACATTCTCTGAGCTTTCAAATGGTTCATTTAACGTAGAAGTGTAGGATTATCTATACTCTATAAGCTTTCAAATACAACATTAAACTTAGAAATCCATCGAGAGATGTTAAAACTGATAAATTCAATGCAAGAGATATATAAGCTCTGTGTAATCGCAATGGTGATTGTAAACTAGACTATGTGTTATAAACTAGGATTAGCAGTCCCTTCTGCTTTAATAGGGAATGTCGTGCAAAAAGAGCATGCAAACGCACGTTGCGAAAAACCTCCTTCGTCCCTTGACGCAAAGATGGCAGAAACGTTAACGGATATGCCAGTGAATTGAGTATGACAGATTTCGCCGCCGAAACGCACTTGGTTGTTGTGGCATGTGATATTTTCATCTCATTCATCGGTTCATCATCTTGCTCGGTCCTTTGTCGTCTTACTCTTTGTCTTTTCAATTTGTTGAAGTCTCTTATATCCCTTCGCATTGCATTAGCTCCAGCAGTTTGAGAAGCACTGAAGTCTTCACTGACCGTCCGTTCAATCAGGCGAGCAAGATCAACAACGCTTTGTCAGAAAATTCGAACTCTTTCGGTCGACCATGGGATAAAAGCGTCGCACAGGAAACACTTTCAATCACACGCAATGTGTTTTTTTCCGATGTTTCAGCCATAATTCGCCATTCTAGAAGTAAAATATATATTTCAACTTCCCGGCACCAGCATCTCTGAACAAACACAATCACCGGAAATACAGAGGTGCACATTATAATGATTAATTTGACTGGTCTTCATCAGACAATGCCTCAGTGGTGATTGGTTAGATTGCCTCGCAAGTAAAACAATGGGAAAGGAATGTCAAACTCCGGTAAGCAGGCGTTTGTGGGGAGGAGGGTAATACGACTCCCCTAAAAACGACTGCATGGGAGGCTAATGAGGAGAAGGCAAGACAAGAAATTATAGACAAGAGAAGCTAACCCGGTCAAAACAGCCCTTGTCGACCATTGTCTTTCTTGATCCCAGTTTACAGCAGATTTTGCTGCCATGTTGAGATCCTGATTTTCCAAACATGATTTCTTGGCTATGTTTGCCTGTCATCTGCCTATGACATCATAACATTAATCTTCTTTTAATGATTAGTTATCTTTTACGAAGCTGGTATCTGCTGTGTACATTTTTCACTTCATGCTCTTTATTACAATAATATTATTATTTTGTGACCATAGGCAAATCGTAGAAGACAAACCATAGCCTGAAAATCTTATTCACTGGTCTTAATTCATCCACGGTCATGAAACAATGATGGAATCTGGAAATAAAATGAATTATCAAGATATAAAGATTTCCCAGCACCTTTTTGCAACTTTAGGTGAACCATGGCAGGCAAACCATAGCCCTATGTATCTATAGCCAGCTCATCACACTTGAAAACCTGCAACTGCACACAGCAAGAAATTGGTCATAATTAACACTATGTCGCTATAGATAATAGCGTATAATGATCGGGCATGTTCCTTTCCAGTGCTCCAGACTGGTTTGATGATGAATGGATATCTAAAATCAGACATGATACAGGGGACAACAGAAGACTCAAGGTGAGCAGATACATGTAGCTGTTACTTAGCAATCACTGAAGTCGTAAGTTGTTGATGAGGGATGGTACATGCATATGCTGTAAAAAGGCATTCCTGTTGTTCTTTTATTTGTTGCTTGTTCAGGTGGGGAATTGAGAATGATTTTTAATTGACGGCGAGTCTGAAAATGCATTGGGATTGTGTAAACTAAAGTGAAACAAAGCATAAACAAAGCACTAAAAATAAAGCACAAGGGATAAAGTATTTCTTTTTTTCTTTTCTTCTTGTCCTTGGGCCTGCATGTACATGTATGCTTAGGTCATGGAATCACAGATGCACAACAGTAAACTTAGTGCGATACTGTAAGCATACTGTAAGTGCAAGCGCAGGCACAAGCAAACTTTCGTGCAATGTTGATCATGTTTACAGTGAAGGCATTGTGCATCAGTGTGCAGCTGTATGTCACCTTGTGCTTACAGTATGTTAATGCCTGGGCCACATGAAGTATAAATTAAAAGTGTGGTAATTGAGTAAATCTTGGTAAGTCAAGTACAACTGTACATGTATAGATACCTCGTATTTAGAAATTTATGCTGTTTTTTTCTAGGTGAACAACCTCAAGAAACTTGTGAAAGGAGTACAGGATTATTATACTGAGGTAATTGGTTAGCTGTAACTTTCATAATCTTTTGGAATGGTTGATTGAAAAAGAAACTTTTCACACCTCATGTCTTCATCGCTTTTTTCCTGCAATGCCATTCACAAGACAGATCTCAGAAAGAGTATCCATTCAGTGGTCTGTCTAGAGTTATTGTCTGGGTGAAAGCTTGCGTGAAAAGAACTGCTGTTGAGGAGGGTGACTAACATTTTGGCAACCTGAACAGAAGTGAACTTAAACCTCTTGGGTAGACTAGCATTTCAGACAGGGGGAGATAAGACAATTCTACAATGTAGTTGCTTGATTCTCATAAAACTGGATAAAACCCATCCATGATGTATACCTGGACATGACCATGACTTGGCCTTTCCCTTACATGTATGTGTATCTTACAAGTTGAAGTACTTGTTTGTTAACCCTTTCACTCCCAAGAGTGCCTTAAATCAAAATTCAAGACAAATCCCAAATTTCATTTTGAAAAATACTTAAATATAAATAGTACCATGTGAAAGTACTGCTGAAGAGGTTTCATTTGAGTGGTCACAGCATACGTTTTCATCCACAGACTCAGAAGTTAGAATCACTTTAATTAATGTCTCCATAACTGACTCTGGGAGTGAAAGTGTTAAGACGTGTTATTTTGTTTGTACAATGTAGGTGCTGACGATGGATATTTCAGGATTTCCGATGCCTGATGTGAATGCCATAGGTACAGTGCTTTAAAATTCCATGATACTTTACTTACATGTACAAGTATGCTAATCTAGAAGATTATTTTAAAAGTACCAATTAAATAATACTTTTACAAAAAAAATTAATGTTCATGTATTTTAAATTGTTGACAAAAGTACTGTATAATATGATTATTGTTTCATTCAAGTTCGAAATTTCTGCGGTACTAATCGTCTGATTTGCTATTGATAATTTTGTTTTATGTACGTGTAGTAATATTTAAAGGGGCATAGTCACGAAACTGTGCTAAAATTATCGGTAGCTAACTTTACCCATGTCCAACATTGTGTTTGAACATTTAAAGGAACATATTAACTTAATTTCATTAAGAGAAAACAAACCATGACCATTTAATATCGATTTAATGTCAACACACTGAAAGAATTTGAAAAGTTTAGCCTAATTTTTTCAAGTTGCAATCCATTTCCATCTGTGCCATCCGTAGCAACAGACGACAAAAAATAGTTTCAGTGAAGTAATATAGTCTTTAGTAACAAAACTAGACCATTATTTGTGGGCGTTCATTGATGTGAGGACATACAGGTATTTTTGATTTTTAAAGTGAACTAAAACAGCATGACTATGCCCCTTTGAATATAAATTTGTTTAATTAACTTCTAGTTGAAAACCAGGACATAGCTGAGCTGGGAAGACTGCTACAACTTGTTCTTGGCTGTGCTGTTAACTGTGAAGACAAACAAGGTACACAAAAATGAAACGTGGCCCTGCAATTTCTTTTATAAATTTATACTCTGGTCTCTGTTGTTGTGTAGTTTCCTCAGTTGGCAAATTTCATGCCATGTTGTCTCTCTTCATGCAGCTGTGTGGGAAACATAATAACAGGTCACAAGACATATAACTTATGGTAGACTCTCTTTAATTTCACCCAGAATATATCCAGGTCATTATGTCAATGGAAGAGTCAGTTCAGCATGTTGTGATGATGGCAATTCAAGAGGTTTGTTAAATACAGGGATTTCAATAAAAGTTGAAGTAGGCAGCTGGTTTGAGTAGAGTAACCAAATCACCTAGCCATTTGAAAGAATCTTCCTTTAATTACTTTAATTTAGGGCAAAAAGTAGCCGACTTTTTTGAGCGAAATAGCCAACGCCTTTCGTCAGCCGTCGGTGCTTAGTGAAAGCACTGTAAATAGTTAATTTATTAATTCATTTACATCTACAACTCCTTGCCTCTTTTGCAATCAAAGTATGGACTTTTATACATGTATTAAGGCCTTGCCAGACCTGAAGGGGAGCCTACAAGTCAGATACAGCTGTACATGTTTACTTATGTGGTCTTTAACGTGATTCCATTCAATTGCATTGCGCATCCTTTCTGCGCATCATTTATTGCGTGATTAGCGCGCGCACTCATGCACGCGCATTCGGAACTTGATAGGTTTTCTATGGAAGCTGAGCTGTTCAGAGAAATAAATGGTCATTTTCTCCCAAACGAACTCGGTGACCCCACTTTTTTATTCCATTTATTTAAGGAAAATACGACTTTACATGATATATTCAAATTTGAAGAATTTTTCATTATTCAATTTTGAAATATTCCGGTTGATTTACTGTTACAGTCAGATTTTGGGCATTTCACTGGAACCGTGCAGACACTTGATTTGCCTATAATTTCAAATTAGTTTCATTGTTATGGCAATTTCAAGACGTTTTACTGTAACATTGTACTTCTATCATAAGATATTGCCAGTTATAACTTTGTTGAAGTAATGGGTGTCTCTAGTACAAGAATAGGTTTTTTTAATATTGCTGTCTAAACATACACTGTAGCAAATTACCTATATACCACAGGTCCGTAGCATGAAATCAGACACGGTGATCTCCTCTTTTTATTTTATTTTTTTAATGTACTAGGTGTAATTAGTAACTCTGCAAAGTTTCAACAAATTCTCATTACAACTTCTTTTTCGATGGAATCACCTTAACCCTAAGCCCTGATGAAAATGAAATTTCTCTTAACATGATCACTTCTTGTTTGAACATTCAAGTGTTGAGAATAAAGAAAGTGATCACCAAGGATGAGATGTCTTGATATTTACACAAATTTTCCTTACCTGTTCCATAAGAAATGTATGGAGATCAGTAATGAGAATTATGCATTTTTATATCAGGGCTTAAAGGGTTAACCCTATGAGCCCCCAATATCCTCATGCAGATTCTTCTCACTGTTCTCCATATATTTCTTATGGCATTAGCTGGGAGAATTTGCTTAGAGATCAACATGTTACATCTCTGGTGATCATTTCCTTAATTCTCATGCAGTGCTTTCAATAAGCACCGGCGGCCGACGAAAAGCGTCGGCTATTTCGCTCAAAAAAGTCGGCAACTTTTTGCCCTAAATTAAAGTAATTAAAGGAAGATTGTTTCAAACCCCTAGTTGATACAGTCGGTTACTCTACTCAAACCAGCTGCCTACTTCAATTTTTATTGAAACTCCTGCTCATGATCGTTATGTGTTATGATGCACTGATGTGATAAGGAGAAATTTGATGCTGATCACTGTTGGGGCTTAAACAGTAAACATTAAAGAGTTACTCTTGTCCTCAGTAAGTTTAGACAGGTTTAAAAACAGTAATGAAATAGTATTAAGAGGCTCCAAATACATTTGACATGATTGATTGTTTTGTTTTAAACAGCTCTTAACCATTAAAGATGGTGGCTTGCCTGGAGGAGACAGTGAAATGTACAAAGAACTGGAGTTGCAAGTAAGATTTGCTGTCATACAAAATTGATTGAGTTCATTGTAATTTATTTAATGATTAAAATACTTTCATTTGATCAAATGATATAATTAATGAACATACCTTCTAGTACAATTTATTATAAAGTGAGTCATACCGTGAACATACCATGTGATTATGTATGAGCATCTTGTAGCCAGAAATTAAGACTGCACAAAAGTGTGTAATGATTGCTCCCACCCCAGTGACTAAAGGAGTTGTCTTTTACCATACATTGTAGTATTATTACTGTTATCGTTAGTTTTACAACCTCGGTTATTGAATTTCCATCTTTCTTGTGGTTCACACACACACACGTTATAAGCATAATTAGTTATAGTACATAGTTATACATGTAGTATATTATTGTTCAGGTGATTATAGAGAAGCATGCGCACTGATTGGTCGAGGATTACAACATATCTTGCTATAATCACCCCACGCGAGGTGATTATAATACTGAAGCACTAATTTTCAAAAGGGCAACCGCACCATTTTTGACGTTTCTGTAGAAAAGCGAAAAGAAAATGCATGTGCTCTGATAATCACCTGAGCAATTATACTAAAAACAATAATTATTCTCCTCAGGCTCAGCAAATATCGTGGAAGAATCCCGAGACGATTATTCCACAATATGCACTTCGCCTTTGGCAAATAATTGCTAAAATAACCTAACTTGCTTTTTGCTTTATAAATATGGAGATTTTATGCCAAGTCAAGTGCTGTAAAATATCATTCAAAATTTCTACACTGGGAAGCAAATGCTTGTGCAAAAATATGGCAAAACATTCAGCAACAATATTGAAGGTTACATTTTTTTACATTTTTAGCATTGTTACGACACACTATCGATCATATCTGAATGGAAAAGTCACATAAATTTTAAGTATTATAATTGTTATTATTATAGCAGAATTCACGACTGTATGTTAGACCACTAGGCGTGGTCCCGTCAGACTGGAAACTCGCGAACTTGGTTCCAGTCTTTAAGAAAGGGAAACGTGAGCACGTTGAGAACTATCGCCCAATTTCCCTTCTTTCTGTCATCTCAAAGATACTTGAGCGTTGTGTTTTAGCCGGTCTGAAAGATCACTTACAACAAAAGATAAGCCTTTTCCAACATGGCTTTTTAGCTGGTAGGTCCTGCATCACCCAACTAACCAGTGTTCTAGACTACATCGGGGCGCAGCTCGATTCTGGAAGGCAAACGGATGTTATTTACCTCGATATGAGTAAGGCGTTTGACAAAGTCGATCATGCCAAATTGCTTGACAGACTCTTCCAATTTGGGATTGCCGGCTCACTGCATGACTGGTTTAAATCATACCTGCGTGATCGTAAACAACGTGTGACAGTACTTGGTGCCACCTCTGAACAACTATTAGTCACTTCCGGAGTGCCTCAAGGGTCTCTGCTCGGCCCGATGCTGTTCTTATTATTTGTAAACGACCTCCCAGACACTGTTACGTCGCCTTCTAGAGTCGCATGCTACGCAGATGACACCAAAGTTCTTAGGACGATCAACTCTGCCTCAGACTGTGCGGCATTACAGTCAGATCTAAACAGCCTGGTGGACTGGACAGAGTCGTCCGGGCTTTTGTTTAACAAGAAAAAGTGCAAATGCCAATGCATTACAAGGAAGAAAAATCCGCAGGTGTTTCAGTATTCCATCAGCGGCGCTGTCTTAGAAACTTGTGAATCTGAGAAGGATCTCGGTGTCTGGGTCTCTAGCGACCTTTCCTGGGATAAGCAGATCTTCGAACAATGTACCAAAGCCAACAAGCTCCTGGGTTTTGTGCGTCGTGCTTCCAAGAACATATTCAATATGCAGACGCCCGTACTTTGTTCCTGACCATCGTTCGTTGCCACCTTGGCTACGCCTCCGAAGTATGGTCTCCCCAGTCAATTGGCCTGCTGAAGCAAGTGGAAGGCATCCAGCAGCGTGCGACAAAGTACATCTTGAAACTACCATTCCGCTGCGACATCCCATACAAGACCAGGCTTCAGATGACCAACTTAATTCCACTGTCCTTCTGGCACGAGTATCTGGACATTGTTTTCTTCTATAAAGTTGTAAATAATCTAATATATGTTAATAGCGATGCACTACCGGTTGCTAGGCAACCGGTCAGAGTAACACGATCTTCAAGTAGTAACACTATTTCATATATTGCTAAAAAATGCCGCACTGTAACGTACCAGCGCTCCTTTTTTATCAGATGCACTAGAACCTGGAACGTCTTGCCAGAAGATATTAAGAACAATCAGACACTTCCAGCCTTCAAAAAATCTTTATTTCAATATTATTTTAATGCACTCGCCATTTATGACCAGGACGATACTAGGACTTGGAGAACAATCTGCCCTAAATGCAACGTAGCGCGTAACCTAACACGCCTACCGTCATGTTGTTTCCAGTTTTTATACTTTTTTGTCTGTAATCTGTTTTTGTTTTTTTTTTTTTTGTTTTTTTTTTTTCCATGTTTTACAAGGGGAGCGCTGTAATTGGCATAGCTGTAGCGTCTCCCCGGCCAGTGTTTTTGTTTTTGTACTTGTTTATATTATGTCCTTTTCTTGCCTTGTGTAATATGTTTTTGGCCGAAGATAAATAAATAGAAGCAAAACTAGTTACACAGGGTGCATAGCATAACCTGTGAGCCTTGGCAGTATTATTATTATTATTATTATTATTATTATTATTATTATTACTATTATTATTATTATTATTATTATTATTATTATTATTATTATTATTATTATTATTATTAGCCAGGATTAAATACAACAATAACGACAATAATGTTGAGGTGGTTATCAGTAACCAGCTAACTCAGCCCGTTGCTGGTTGTGTATTAATTATTAATATCCTGTTAGTAATATTTGAATAATTTAAATGAATAATCATTGCTTATTTTTGTCTCTGTTTTACAAAACCAGCACAAGAGGACTCTAGAACAATTGAGCAGTATTACTGCTGAAAAGGAGGAGCTCTCACAGAGATGCCATGAGTTAGATGAACAGGTAACAAAAAAAATGTTTTGAATTGCATTTCTCTTCAGCAACTTGTCATTTTGTAAAGTATTTAAGGACGTTTGCACTTATTGTTTCTGCGCATCCTTACTGCACACGCAATTCACGTCGCGATTTTGTGCCACCTCATGCATTGAGTGTGGGCATGCAGTGTTGAAGAAATGTAGAGATATACAGTGCTTGAGGCCATTTTAATATCTATACATGGGTTTAACTCTGTTAAATGTTCTGTGACTCCAGATTTTCTTTTGATAGATCACTTTCTTTGTCGATTGTCTAATATGTTTTATAAAAAAATTGAAGAAAACCTGTGTTGTGGAAGTTTGATTTTTCAATTTTCTGCCCTCGCATCATTGAATTCGGCAATTATTTTAGCTGCATGGTGTTCGCAAAAGCCCATCTTAAAGGTTGAGTTTAACTGAAAGGATGACACCTGTTCAAATTATTTACTTGACAGACCCATTTAAATAAAATTTGACTAAGAAAGTGGGTCTACAGGGAATCATTTTTAATATTCTTCAACTAACAACCACTGAGGCATGTCGAGTCATGAGGACTGATTTGTCAAAATTGGGGTAGTTTTCCACGCGCTTTATTTGGACAACGAAGTTGGTGAACCCCCAATTTTTTTGCATTTCTGACAAAGGTAACTCATTATCTGACTGTCGTAAAAGTATGAAAAAACTCTGTGAGGTAGACGTTTTTCGTGCGAACGTCCTTAAGCCAATTGTGACAGTCATGATCATCCAAAATTTAAAAGTCCCACTAAGTGTATTTTCATGCAAATGTAGCTGTGACATGTATCACAGGATTCAACCCTTAATGACAGCTAAATGTAGAGCATGTTCCTTATTAGCATCTTAAGTTTTTCATATCAGGTGTGTAGAAGGTCACATATTTTAGGTGGCCACCATCCAACAACCGATTATTGATTGTAGCTCTCTGTATATTTGTATCTTTTTTACATAATTATAACTTTAAGCTTAATCTATTTGTATCTTTTTTTAGCTAATTCTAATCTTAAGTTACTTTGGGCACTAAATAAAATTGAAAACATCAACCAACTTTGTGGTTGTTAGAAAAAATATTTTAATTTTTTTTAATTTTTGATTTAGCTGTCATTCATCAAAGAGCATGAAGGTAGTTTACAAATGGAGAATGACAGACTTAGAGAAAGATTAAGCCAACAGGACTCAAGTGGCAACAGAGACGATGATATCAGGTGCTGTATGTGATCCCCTTTGCAGCAAAAAAATTTGGCATACAAGCCTGGGTGTTGTTGTATCTGGGGCATTGGCACTTTCCCACTACATTTGTGTGTGGGGCTGCAGCAGTGTAGTGTTTTGGGCTTCAGATCTGAACCTGGTCAGTGGCTCTAGTCCTGGTCCCTGCTGGGGTATTGTTTCCTTACTCTACTATATCGTCTGTCTCCACCCTGGCCCCAGTTGTTCAAAGGTTATCCACCAGATAATTGTCTATCCAGCAGATAGCGTAATTGGTTTCCCAAACACTTATCCACTGGATAGTGATTTGTCCGGTGGATAGCGCTATCCAACTTTTGAACAACTGGGGCCTGGGGCCCGTTTCTCGAAAGTCCCGGTAACTTTTCAGGCCCGGAGCTATATTTTAAAGTCAAAATCTATAGTACGTTGGTGTAGTTTTTGGCCCGCATATCAGCCCGACTTGTTTTATCAACTTAGAATTTTATTGCTCAGCTTTTAAAACCAACAAAATCTGAGTCTTTAATGTAAACATCGCGGACATAAAATAGCTTTCCGGGCCCTAAAAGTTATTGGGACTTTCGAGAAACGGGCCCCTGGTGTATAAATGGGTACTGGCGACATACTGCTGGGGGTAACCCTGTGATGGACTGGCATTCCCTCCAGTGGGGAGTAGTGATACTCCCAGTTGCTTCATGCTTCAGAAACTGGAGATAAGCTTTGGCCGTGTGGGCCATCCATGGCTCTTTTGCAAGTCTTTACCTTCTACCTTACTACATGTTGAGGAAGTGGTGGGAAGGGGGAGGGCTGAGTGGGTGAGAAAATGAGGGACTTGAAGGTTTTGTCCTTGAACTTGGCCAGCGAACCTTAAGGGGGCTACATCACAAGGATTTTGCTATTTTAGGTCAATTCTGTGCTAAAATCATCACTAAGTGCCTTTACTCGGACACAAACTACTCCTGTAAAACGAAAATATCAAATGAATTTTATCAGGAAGAGCTAACCAAAATAATTTTTGGGTAATATTTGAAAACATAGCATCAAAAATTGGGCCAATTTTTTCAAGTTTCAATCCATTTCCATCCTTGCCATCGGCAGCGACAGTCGACAGGAAACAGTTTCAGTACCGCAAAATAGTCTTTAATAACAAAGTCAGACCATTGTTTTTGGAATTCAATTGATGCGAAGACACTTTTTTTAGCTTTTTAAGGGGATACTGAACATATCTGAACATATCCGTTGAATAGACATCAGTAGTAATAACTGTGCATTCATTCTCTTGTTGTTTTCCACTGCACCATACAGCTGTAAGTATTTTTGCCCTCTATTTAATCAACCTCTGATAACAAAAATGTCCAAGGAAAGTTTAGGGTTCCATATTTTGTTATTTGCAAAGGGGCTAAATGAAAATTTTAGTTAATGCTTTCTTTTGCATGATTTTAAATTGTGATTCTAAAGGCCTTATTCAGACGTGCACTTGGGTGTGGTTAAACGAACAGCACTTCAACACTGTGCACAGAGTGGGATTTATGCTATTTCTACTATTTAGATTTTAGAAACTAAAATTTGAATTGAGTTTCCTTTTAATTACTACCACTTCAAATTTTAGGTTTAAGGCTTTCTTGACTAATGGTTCAATAAGAACCTGTATCTGAGGGACAAAAATAATTCATTGTCAATGTTAACCTGATTTGCTGTCTTCTTTCCTAAAAACTGATAGCATTCAATTAAGAATCTCTTTTTTTTTCGCCATCAACTCCAAAACCCAGTGGGTTACAATTATTTTGTTAGTCTATGCTGTTTCTCACTTTAAAAAATGAAGTCCTATAACCATTAATTTTTAATCAAGTAATGTGTACCTGTTAATAAACAAAGCCCCTCCTTTCATTGTCAGAAAATATTTTACCTGCAGTTGTTTTATTTTGCAGAATGTTCAGCGGTAGGATCAGGTTGTTTAAGGCTTTCTAAGCTTTCTGTTAGGTCAATTTATCAATTGAAATTAAAATGTAAATAAATATCCTAAATGCCCATCTTAACCTCAGTTAAATTTTCTTAATCCTGCGTGTTTTTTTTCCTTGCAGTTTTTCCACACAAAAGCTGCAGCAGCTTCAACACCAAGTGGAACAACTCAAAGAAGAAAATTTCACCTTGGAAACCTGTGAGTATAGACACAAGACTGCAATTCTGAGCCCCTCAGTCTGCAGACCTCCTTAGGAAGATTTAGTAGTAGTTAATGGTAGAAATCCCATACAGGGCAGAACTTTGTACGGTTTCTGTAAGATCCTACAAGATGCTGTAGGATCCTAAATTTCAGTGAACCTTATCGTGATTTACAGGATCCTACTCAGGATAAATATTACAGGATTGTGCATGAAGCCCTAGATACAGGCGTAAGATCTTATAGGATGCTACAAAATACTAAATAAGGTGGGATCCAACAATAAGAGCTTATTAGAGATATTAGGGTCCTACACTATATTCTAATATAATCTTAAAATCAACCAGATCTTTTCATGATCCTAGTGTGAGATCCGGGCACTACGATCATCTGTAGGATTTCTACTTGGGAATTTGTTTGCGAAGATACAAAATCCATTTACTCACCCTCTGACAACAAAACTTGCATCCAAAGTTAATGTGAGATCTATTGCTTGTAAATTAATGCACCCTACAATATACATGTATTTTGTCCTTGAATGGTGAATGCCTGCTAGAGTTTGTTTGCCTAAGCTGTACAAACCAAGAATGATAATGTTAAGTGTTTTTTTTCAGCTCGTGATGAGTACAAAATTAAATATGAGCAGATGGAGAGAGATGTTCTGCTACTGAATGAGCGGGTATGACAGATTCAGAATGCTCTAAAATATGTTAAAGACTCATGGTCTTTTCATGCTATTTAAAACTGGAGATAAATGTCGGCTTGTGGGCCTATTTTATGTACCTGGCCTACATGTACGTATGATTTTACGTATTAATTTATTCAATATTTTGGCATCTTATAGAATGAGCAACTGCAAAGTTTGGCTGAAGAATCACAGATGTTGAAAGATGAGATGGATGTACTGCGGCATTCTCAGGAGAAAGTGGTATGTGGATTGACATTATTATTTTGCAAATTCAGCTGTTGCAGATCATGATTATATATTAATTTATTTATGTTTTAATTTATTTATGTTTTATTTATTTATTTATTTATTTATTTATTTATTTATTTATATTTTCATGTATTTAGAGTTCATTATTAATTTGCAAGTAGAGTTAATTTGTAATTTTTTGACTTTCTCTTTCATCAGATCAAATACGAGTCTACAATAGAACTTTACAAGAAGAAGTTAGGTAAGGGTGTTTGACAACTTTGATCGAGGGTTCTGGTTGGGGGGTTGGGATGGAGGACGTTATAGATCCTATTTCCTAGCCAAAGTTTTTTTTTTACCAATTTTGATGTTGTCAAAATCCCATCAGCACTTTTCCATTGTTAAAAACTCTCTCCCAGTGCCTCAAAAAACCTATTTCCAAAAAATGTGCAAGAAATTTGAGTGACAACCTTTGGGGAAAAATGTGACATATGCCATTTAATGAAACACACTACAAAAAGTGCCTCAAAACCTATTTCCCAGTGCAAGAAATTTGAGTGACAATCTTCGGAAAAAATTGTCAGTGGCTTATATGCCAGTTAAGGAAACATACTACAAAAAGAAACAACTTGGTGCAAAACTTGAACTTTATTTGTCACTAGAAAAAAAGAACAAAGAAACAAACAAAGAAAACAAGACAATAAATTATTAACAAAAAGGTCGTTAAATTGTGCATAAGGTGCACCTGCATGTATGATTTGGAATGCAAATTTTGGGTTAAAAAGTGCGGCATATCTGCCAGTTCTAAAGTACTTTTTTATATCAACCTCCCAGTAGTGGCTATTTTATTTGTTTTCGTATTTTATTATCATGCAAATATGCATGTCTCAGCTACATGTGTATATACTGTGATTCTATCAGTCAAGCTCTATACAGTAGATGACACTTGTATTTGGTATTGCAGAGGAACTGTCAGACATGAGAAAGCAAATGAAGGCAATGGAAGAGAAAAATGTCACATATATGAAAGAGACCATGAATTTGCAAGAGGTAAGACAGTAAATAATGTTTTCAAAGGGTTGTTAATTTTGTGGCGGGGGGGGGGGGGGGGAGGGGGCAAAAAAACTGGTGCAGTTTTTTCAAGTTGCATGACAATCTCATTAACAACAAGTTAATTTAGATACAATTTCAAACATGACCCGCGCGGTGTACCGACTTTTCGTCAACGCTACTTTCATCAGGGCAGAAAACTATGTTATTTCGTCGCTATCGTGCTTGTATGCAAATAAAAGATGACAAATTAAAAAATCATGCGCGCAGAAGAAAGTACGTGTGCATAACGGCTGGTTTCCATATGATCGCTACGATCGCTGAAGTGTGTTTTTCATATGATCACAACGATTACTGAACGTTTTTTCCAGCGATTGTAGCGATCGTAGTGATCATATGGAAGCCGGCTTTAAGTCTAACCTACAAGGTACAAGAAACCGTCGACTGTCGCTCTCGTTTGGCCCGAAACTCTCACGCGATCTTGGCGACTCTCGCTTAGCTTTGACTCTGTTATCTTCTGTTACATTTATTTAATTGCATCCTGAATAAACCTTTATTACAAGCCTGCGTGTGTGCGATAAGAATCAATGGAAGTTCAAGCTGTCGCTCGTGTCTCGTTCATTCTCTTTAACTCACGTGACTCTGGTTAGCATGAAAACGAGGCAAAACGCGACACAAACACGACAAAAATCGAAGCTTTTAACGCCTGTGTACGTGAGGCCATTACTAGATTAGGATGCCTTTTCCTTCTTCGAACTAAAATTGTTGACATAGCCCATAGCCCCTTGGACCCAAATCATAACTTTTATAGTCATTTTCGTATCTGAAACCCTTTTAATACGACCATGCCTACCCCAGATCAATGTATCAGCAGGTTCCACTGTCTTTACTTGTATCTCCAAGAGTTTTTGGCATTTATTTTACAGGATCTTCGAAAAGCCAATTCCCTTAAATCGCAGGTTGATACATATAAAAAACAGGTGAGAGAACAGAAAGTTTCAGCGTTATTGTTACTAACTCGCAACCAGTTTCAAATATTATTGATATTACTCGTGCCTCTGAAATAGGAATTGGGTGCTTGACACAGGTTTTTTACAACTTCTGTTTTTCTATTCAGGTGCATCAGCTACAAATTCAAGTGTCAGATTTGCAGAGAAGGGCAGACAAGGTTTGCTTACTTGTGAACGAATACGTGTATGGTTTCTGGAATTATTGTAACAAAGTACATTGTATTCATGGCTCATGCGGCACCGCTGTCTTATTCAATTCTGTTCTAGATAACTCTTCTTTAGTTTTGAATTGCTGATTTATAGTCACAACATTTTCCCATACAACTCTCTTCGTTCAATATGTTTGTACTATCCATAACTTTTCTTTTTTCATAATCAAAGTACTTAAGCTGATCTCCAGAGTTCAGTGTCATTCAATCATTTTAGAATTCGTCATTGCTTTTTTTCTTCATGATGTACTAGAGTTTCTTTCCTATAGCCCTTGGAGTGAGCAGGAGCTATAGTCTACATTGGGAGTGAACACAGTGTGTGAGGACTCAAAAGTCTTACGGACCGGCGTTTTCTGTTTAAATACAGGCAGAGTTTGACGCAAAGAAGTCAAAAGAGAAGCTTTCAAACCTTGAAGGAGAAAATGAAGTAAGTTTGATCGTGAAATTCAGCTTTTCTCACTAAGTACAAACCTTCATTCTTGAAAGGTGTATTGAATTGTTCTTTCCGTTCACAGCGTTTAAGGCAAGAAAGAGTAAAATTGAAGGAAGAAAATGAAGAGCTTCAACTTGCTCAAGTTGCAGGTACAATTCATACACGTAGATATCAAATTGTGTGGCTCCAGAAAATATTCAAACCCTTTGCACCCCCCCACCCTCCAGAAATTCCAGTTTAGCTTCATGCTTGCCATTTAAGATTTGGTTTTTGAGACCCCCCCCCCCCTCCCTTCGCCATCTCGAAATTTCTAATGACTTCACTGGTCTCTGGGCTATACCTCCCCTCATAGTAACTTAGTGATTAGTGTGACAGACTTTTGACAACCATTCAGGGTTGATATACAGTCAGACCTGTAAAAGTGTTGACTGGACTTCACACTGCGCGAAAGAATACTTTTTTTACGTTATTTTTTAGGATCTCCAATGCGTCAACTGACCCCTGGTAGACCGCCAAATGATGACTTTGATCTTGGTGGACCCCTTTCTCCAGAAGTGAAGTACGTAACCTGGCCGTTTGCTGTTGTTTGTTCGTTTGTTTGCTTCTTTGTTTCTAAGGGGTGGGTGGTAGCCGATTTTCGATACGGGAGACTCATTGACAACTCATGTAAGCAGCCTCCAAAAAGCTGGCAAACTCGTGATTTCGTCTTTATTTCATTGCTTTTTTCAGTTATTGCTTTAAAACCATTCCGATAACAATTTCTTTGCACAACCGTCTGATGTTAAAAGCAAACAACACGTTTGACCAACGTTCATATGTCAAAGGCGAGCTTGCGAATGCAAAAACGTTTTCTGAATAAGTTTGCGATAACAGATTCTTCCATTAGTTGTTTACAGTTTGCAAACTTAGTTTGCGACTTTCACAATTTTGCATTCGTTAGCCTGCTGTGTGTTTGAAGACGTCTTTGCACAATATTCATTCAAGAAAGTTTGTTCTCTTCAAAATCTTGCTAACAGAGGAAGCTGTATAGAAATACAGTATGAGCAGTCAATTTTTCAAGGCGGGAGCATTTTCTCGCATATCAAGCATTGCACCCTAACCAAGTACTATCTTCCTTGTCTATTTTTATTTTTAAAAAGTTACTTTTCAACCACAGGGAACGCATCCTTCGTCTTGAACATGAAAATAAGAAGCTGAAAGAGCAGAAGCAAGGAGAACAAGAGGAACAGGTACTCTGCGTGGATTATTTGTTCAAATGATATGGAAACAGTCAAAAGTATTAAAGCGATGTTGTTTCTTTGCTGCTCTACTCGGTTGCCGTGGATCAAAACCACGTATGCAGCGTGTCCGTGTGATTAGGGCGCCGGATATAAAACCCGGAGGTCCCGTGTTGAGGTGACTGCTAGGGCACTAGCCGCTAGGCTGGAGTTGTTTCACGGTAGACCCGAGTTCAGTTCTTTGGCCGTTATTGTAAATAGCCAGACGGCTTGCCTTCCGCGAGCTGGGGTTCTTACATGTAACTTTGTTACGTTCAATTTGCAGAAATTGGCCCTGGAAAGCTCCTTACGGGGAGTGGTCAATTAAGTAATTTTTTGTAACCCGTCTCTGAATTACTTAAAAACTTTGCGAATGATTGCAGCAGTTAAAATTAATGAAAGATGAAGGTGATAATATATGCTTATGTTCCTAAGTTATTATTTCTCGTCGTGCATAAAGAAACTGTTTGTTTATGTGTTTCGTGACCACAGAATCAGCTTCTACAGAGCCTCCTAAATGACGCGAATGAAAGAAAGGATCAACTAGAGAAAGATAACAGGTTAATAACTTCACTGTTTGTAAGTCCAGCGCTTAGACCTGTTCATTACAAAACGTCCATAACAAAGCCGATTAATCTCTTTTTTTTTTACGATGTAAACTAACTCTTTATATTATTAAAATCCTTCGAGCCAACTTACTTCAAATATCTCTTTAATGCTGACACCATTAAAGCAATCCTATAGGCTAACATAACCAATGACGCCAATAATTTTGTTAACAGAGAATTGAATCAAAAGCTAATGGAAGCTGAAAGTGAGCTGGATGACATTAAGAATCAGAAGAGTGCTGGTGAAAGGGATAATGACAGTGAACTGGGGAGAAAGTACACAGATCATTTGTAAGTACAGTTTCATTCTTTGTGTCCCGAGAGCGCTGTCTTTCGCTGTTTAGTTGCTTGCTGAAAAGCTTTGTCGTTGTGCATGCTTGGCTTATTCACAGTGTGTGTTGACAAGTCAGAAATATTGCCCTGTCCAGTTTCCCATCCCCAAGTGTGTTTTGTAGGAGTTTATTGTCTTTATTTCCTTCGAATACTTCCGTCGAAAGTTGCTCGCGCGTCAGAAACGTTTACTGCGTTACAGGCCTCTGACACGTGTGATTTTTGTCGCGCTCTCCAATGCAACTTTTGTCGTCAAGTGTTAACTAGCGGCGACTTCTCTGCGATTCGAGTACGATATTTGCTGCAATTTCCCAAATGTCACCGTCAAGTTGCATCAAGTTTCCAATATGCTCAAAACTTGTGCGATATCGCGGCGTCAAATCGGACAGAAATCGCCCTTGATTACACATGCGATTTTTTTCCACGAGCTCGAAAGCGACAAAAATTGCACAAGTTGTCTCATGTGTAAACCGGCCTTTAGATATTGACTTTTAAGCGTTTTCCGGCACTTATTGTAGAAAAGTATACTCATAAACGTTCTTCTATCTCGAAGTTTGACCAGTCACATATAAGAAAATACATTTGATCGATTATAACGTCTGTTATAACCCACCGATTAATTTTTGCGCGCGCACATTGGACGAAACAATCACGTGGTACAAAAAAGGAAGGCGGGTATTGGGCGATACCCACCGTCCGATTTGATATCCGTCGTCCGATTTTATCGACGAGAGAAAAACAAGAAAGGAAGTCATTTTTCAGGTTTTAACTTTTCAGATCTAATCACAGTGCAGTAAAATCGAGTAAACTACCTAGCTCGGATTTGATTAGCTGCAAATGTAGTACTGTGACACCCTCACTGTCTGTTTTCTCTTCACCACAATAAAGCGCGCACCACTTCCTGGCTCGCTGGTGTATCGGAGAAAAATGCCCTTGGCTGAAAGACTGTCCTAAGAAATTCACAGTTGCCCTCGAGGCTTCGCTTCTCGGCCAACCGTTTTTATTTTTTTCGGACAATCCTTTAGCCTCGGGCATTATTCCCCGATATACCAGCTGCCGTAAGGGGTGTATTCACTAAATAACCCTGCTTTTGCCTTATACGGAAATTGAATGCCATGGTAAGTACCGCCGTGTTCAAGAGTTTAGTACATTCTCTAGGATTCGTATCAAGAAAAGCGGATCAACTTTGCAACCAATGGCATTGTTTTATCTGATCGGTTTGGTCATATAAGGCGAAAAGCCACAAGTTTGGAGACAATGCTTTTCTAAGCTTCAAATTTCCGACAACTGCTCAAGCGGGAAATTTGAATCTTCGGCGATCCCAGAAGTAAGGAACATTTCCCCCGGGGGGAGGGAAAGAGTCGCAATTGACAGACTAAAAATACTGGCGCTGAGGTCGGTTGTGTGTGTACGGCTAGTACCAAGCGAGCGAATTCCTCGTTGGGTTGCTTTTACTAAGGCCTCGCATAAACGTCGCAAAGAATTTTTTTTCCTTTCTGCATATATTGTGTTCGGATTTTCATCACGTACTTAGTTCTCTCAAGTGAACAGCATTTAAGGACGTTCGCGCGAAAAACTTCTGCAATACAGATTTTTTTTCATACTTTGGCTACAGTCAGATAATGAGTTACCTATGTCAGAAATGCAAAAAAATTGGGGGGTCACCGACTTCGTTTTCAAAATTTTGACAAATCGGCCCTCGCAACTCGACATGGCCTCAGTGCTGGTTAGTTGAAAAATATTAAAAATGATTCGCTGTAGACCGACTTTCTTAGTCAAATTTTATTTAAGTGGGACTGTCAAGTAAATAATGTGAGCTGGTGTCATCCTTTTAGTTAAACTCATCCTCTAAGATGGACTTCTGCGAACACCGTGCAGCTACAACAATAGCATAATTCGATGATGCGAGGGCAGAAAAGTTGAAAAAAATCAAACTTCCACAATACAGATTTTCTTTAATTTTTCTCAAAACGTAGATTATTGACAGAGAAAGTGAATTAACAAAAGAAAATATGGGGTCACCGAACATTTAAGAGAGTTAAACCCGTGCATAGATACTGAAGTGCCCACTAGCGCTATATATCTCCACATTTCTCCAACAGCGCGCGCGCTCAATGCATGACGTGGCAGTGAATTGCGTGCGCAGTAAGAATGCGCAGAAACAATTAGCGCGAACGTCCTTAAGAGTCTCTTTCAGCTACGATTCTGCGCGCAGGTTTGTCGCGCGACCGGCAAATCTCCCGCTGCATAAACATCGTATTAGTTTTTCCTTTTCCTTTAAGTTTCTCGTCTTTCTTTCAGGGACAAACTCAAAGTGGCAAACGATGAATTACAGAAGAAAAAAGCGTACATTGACAGTTTAGAACCTAAAGTGTCCAGCAGCGGTGAGTAGAACCATTCATAAAGTTCCCTTGTTTGTATTTCTTTGGTTGCGCTGGCCGTGGGCACCGTAAAATCCCACTTACTAGATTCCCGTTTATAAGTCCTCTTCCCACCTTCTGCGGCTCTCAGATGGTCATGTACGGCATGTCATTTATTTTTTCATGCCCGCGTGTTTTGTTTTAGCGGAAAAAGTGAACGAGCTTCAGGAACTACTGAATAAGAAGGATCAGGAAATGAAAATAATGGAAGATCGCTACAAGAAGTACTTGGAGAAAGCTAAAAGTGTGAGTAACCAGTATGAATTGTCGACAGCATAGTACAACGCTACTCGAATAACCGGGTTTACTGAGTTCATACCATACAACTGAATAGGCTAAGTGTTTTTCGCGCGCTATAAAAGTGATTACTTCAGAAAATCGACAGAAAGCGAAAAATGCTGGGAAGCAAATGACCGGCTAACACTTATAACACTGAAAAGAACAGTTTGGCGGTAACCGTTTTGCAAATTGTTTTATGGAGCAATTTTTTCAACGTATCCTATCAGAAGATATATGGCTTTAAAGTTGGGCCACAAACACTGAGACACCCTTTATGGTTTGGAACTAAAAAAGAATAAACTGAAATGGCTTTGTAAGCCAATGCCCGTGTTCCTCTCTGGTATTAGATAGAAGCTGTTTGATTTTCGGGGATTAAAGTACATATATGGGCCCGCTTGTTCGAAAGACGGTTAACGCTAACCTGGGATTAGAATTTAACCAGGGTGTCTGTTTTTCTTGTTAAAAAGAATTCTCACAGCAAATTACAAGTGACTTTTGAAAGCAACCAAAGTCAAAATGTAGGGCAGGAAGGATTTACAGGAATCCACATCGTTTGGCTACAAAGCTGAACTAACAATTAACCCTAATCCTGGGTTTCTTAATCCTGTTTTGAACAACCGGTCTCTGATGGTCGAGTTCATGAAATAATTTTGTTGTATTTCAGGTAATAAAAACCCTGGATCCCAAACAAAACCAAGGATCGCAACCAGAGGTGACCTTACTATCCTTAAACTGAACACGATAAAATTTAAAGCTTTAAAGGGGCTATGTCATGGTAGCTTTGCTGTGTTTGATCAAACCAGTGCTTTAAAATTATGACAATGTAGCTTTGCTCAGACGGAAAACGTTTCTTGTACAACAAGACGAGGAATCAAGTGAATTCTGGAAGGGAGAACAACAGTCACATTGAAGCAACTCAAAAAAATTGCCCTATTTTTTGAAGTTAAATTGCATTTCTTTCCTGGCCATCCTGTGCCAAAACAATTAACAGTAGTTTTAGTTCAACAGTAGAATAACTTTCAGTAAATTTGGGCCGTTGTTTTAAAGGTTTCCACTGATACAAATCTCACTTTTGGCGTTTTCAAATTTTGCTAAAAATAGCTGATCTAGCCCTTTTAAAGTTGCACCACAAGTTTGCAGACTGTAGTTTGCCATGTAAGGGATAAGGGAATTTTGAGGTTTTAACACAACGTCGCAGCAACAGCTCGCAAACAAGACCTCACTCGCCCCAGACTCCCTGTAGCTCTGTTGTTAGAACATTCTACCGGGCTGCGGAAGGACGCGGGTTCGACTTCCGATGGCGATTCGGGTTTTTCCTTTTTTCCCGTTCATATGACAAACTTGATTCAGTTGACTTATTCGTTGTGCGATGTCGATATTTTACGACAACTTGTATTATCAACCAGAGTTTGCAAACTTTTGTTTGCCGTGTGACAACATGGAAAGAACTATAAGTTTCCAGGTCACCTCAAGTCGACGCTAGGAAGAAAATTTTCAAGTACTAGTTTTAGTTTCAACCCGTAATTTGATTAGCCCTGACGCCATCTAAGACAAGTAACATTCATTTTGTTTTGTCAGATCCAATTACTAAAAAATCAAGTTCAGGAAAAGGACAAAATTATCGAACATTTAGAGGTAAGTGGTCAAGGCAGCTTTTTACGTGAGTGAATTCAGTTTTCACTTGCATGATTCATTTTCGTTTTGTTTGATTTGTGCTGTGTTCTTTTTCAGCGGGATCACGAAAAGATGAAAATAACAAGAGAAAGAGAGGAAAAACTCATAGTCAGTGCTTGGTATGAAATGGTGAGTTTTAGCGAGTTGACAAAATTTTATGCTCAATTTTCTCCGTTTTGGGGGTCAGCTTTACTTTTCTCCGCGAAAGAACTGTTTTGTAGTCTAGGGAAACTACTGTTTTAGCGCGAGTTGTTGGGCAAAACGCGGCGGCCTAAAAGGGAATGGAAAGACGTTGATGTTCGTATCGAAATCTGGAGAGGAAAACGAGAGAAAAAGAAGAAGGAAGAAAAATTAGAAATGTAAACTTGCGTAACATAATTGCGATGTGGCCAAACGGACTCGTAAGTAGGCGCAAGCTCGACGCAAGTTGACAAAAAAAAGATATTTCACTGCAACCTCTACTAAGGAAAATACTGAAGCCAACTTGCGTCGACTTGCGTTGGGTGGCCAAACGGTTAAAAACTTGCGTTCACTTGCATGCAAATTTGAGTTCCATCAAAGTGAACGCAAGCCATCGCAAGTACACACAAGTCATGGGCAAACGGACTCGCGAGTTGTTGAGAATGTTTTAAACTTGCGATAACTTGCGACTCCGTTTGGTCAGGGCTTAAGTCTAGGTTGCTGATTCTCCGCAAACTTTGCTAGTTAGCCAAGCGGCGGCTTTATTCCTAGACAAAAATCGCCAAAATTGTTAAAACATTAAACGTTAAAACATGGCCGATTTTCTCGTTTTGAAACAAGTGACAAATCGTTTCGACACCTGTTGAATTTGACAGGGCGTGAGAACTTCGTTCCAGCAGCGTTGCTGCAGTCGTTGCGAAAAGTAGGAAAGAGTTTTACTTCTCAAACTAATTGCGTGCGTGTGATCACGACTCTGTTTGGTGTTTTCGCAGGGCATGCAGCTCCACAGAAAAGCTGCCGAAGAACGGTTATCAGGGAGCACTGGAGGAATGTCATTCTTAGCTCGACAAAGGCAGGCTTCTAGCCGACGATCCACGCCCAACAGAACGCAACAAACTTCTGCTGTATCTTCGAGGTAAGTTCTAAATGGTTTTCGGAATTCTGGAAATCGTTTTCCCGTAAAACTTCCGTTCTATCAGACATCCCACTGCAGGATTTGTTCTATTGTGTTCTTATTCGCTCGAATGGAAATTCATCTTTCCGGCCTTTTGTGCCTCGGGAGAAAGTGCAACTACTCTTCGCTTTCGCAATGCGCTCCGCAATTCGCTAATATGAAAAGATCCCCTGTATGTTTGTGGTATTCTGGCAACAAATACATATGTATGTGTGTGGTAACTTATTTTATTATTTTGCAGGGATACGTAACACAAGTACACGATAATGGAATTTGTCGCAGTTTTTCCTCCCAGTTTGTAAAATTCAATGTGGATGTAACGCTTAAATTAATACATGCACACATCCGCTTATTTGTCTCCTGACAGGAAACAAATCGAGAAACGGGGGGAAAATTCGAACCAAACACACTGAACGGCGATTTCTTTTAATTGAAAATCAGTAAGCAAGTAATGGGTACCTGTCTTAGAGAAACGTTAAAAAGGCTGCAAAAAGTTATTTCAAGGCAACTTGCTGATGAAAGGAAACGTTAACAATGCCATGAACAAGTCAGAAATGAACCAATCAGAATTCAAAGCAAAAGCACGAAACTGGTGCTAAGCGCGGGAAAACGTGCAACAGGTGCCGAGCGCGGGAAGACGTTTGTTCCTGATTGGTTCACGTAGGGCACGTGATACGAGTTTCAGGACCAATTAAAAACCAAATGAAGCTAATAATATTGACAAACACTTGAAAAGCTTTAAATTTGTGTCTTGGTTGAGAAGTTCCTCTCGTTCTCCAGATATTTTCTCTCGTTAACTGAAACAAGATTCGTAATATTAGGTAATGAATTTAAGGAAAAAGTGCGACTGTTAATCTGCCGCGAGATTGCTAGTGGTAAAACGTATAATATCAATGTAACATCCTTCACATTGCAAACTTCGTTTGAAATTCATGTTTTAGCAAATTGAAAGTCCCAACAACCCCTAAAATTTTTCAGTATCTTTTCGTCTGGGCAAACTTAATTTGATATGTAAACGTTTGTCAAAGAAGAATTCAAGGACAAAGGAGAATTCTAAACAGATTATAGGAACAATTGCTATGAACTTCGAGTTTCCAAACCTAAGTTTGTCTTGTGAAGGCGATTTAAGGAGAAGTTTGACGCGTCTACTGACATCAGCTTTTGGTGCCGGAGAAACTTAGGAACGTTGAAGCAAACTCTTTCCTATAGTGACACTTTTTTTTGTAACTTAACTGTTGCTGAGCGGTAGGTTTAACAATTTTGAATTTATTTCTTTGCGTGAGCTGCAGTTGGTTAAATCGTTCAACCCAATATCGATGTGGTATTTCTCCAAAAAGGTGTCCATTCAAGTGTCTTAACGTGATTTTGAGAGTTCGTTTCTACACCAAGACTGTATCTATTCTGTAATCGTCTCAGTCTTGTCTGCAAAACAATGTTTTGAAGTTAGGAGAAATTAGATTTCCATCCCTTTTGTGTAGTAAAAGGGCTACCGTAATTTCTCGAATAATGATATCGGCAAACGTAAGTCCGTGAATCTGATTGGATCTTAACCCTTTAAACCCTGATATGAAAACACATATTCTCCTTACTATTCTCCATACTTCTGTTATGGATCTAGCAAGGAGAATTTGTCCTGTTATCAAGACAGCTTCTCCTTGGTGATCACTTTCTTTATTCCCATCACTTGAATGTTTGAACAAGTAGTGATGATGTAAAGAGAAATTTTATTTTTGTCACAGTTTGGGCTTCAAGGGTTAACACGTCTTGTTTGACACCCGACTGAGGTGCACACTGCTGCGTTGTCCAAAAACTTGGGAACCGACAAACGAAATTTCATTTTTACCACAAACCCTTCTCAGTCATTTACTTGCTGAGTTTTACTCTCTCCCCCACCACCAAATCCAACAACCAAACTCGAGAGAAACTCTATTCCTTAAACCAGTTTTCTGCCAATTAAAGAAGGCTCTTGTAATAAGAGTGGTGTGGAACGTGGTAAATTATGAATCATTTGCCACTAGGTATAATGGTCGGTCTTGCTTACTGAATCTTAGTGAATATTATACTGGTCGAAGGACCTTGTTATTCGCGGAATTATGGTTACGTATTGTGTATAGCCTAATTGCCTGATTTGCCGCGAGTGATTTTGTGGCTGAAGACTAAAACGAGCGTCGTGTATGTTAAGGTTCGGAGATACGTAAGGTTTAATAACATTTTGTATAGTCAATATTTATCTTTAATATATTATTTCTAATGCTCCTGTACCTCTGTCCGTGTTTACTAAAATGCGTTCAGATCGAAATTCAAACTTGGTTTAAGAAGTAAGTCGTGAATCCAATAGAATTTTTTTTGTAACCCAATCAATTGCTTTAGCTTCTTTGCTAAGAGGTCGTCTTTGGTCAATCGGGTAACGAATACGATGACTGGTTTTGTATAAAATGATAATGGTACGAATAATTGTAACCTCGTCTTAAGGTTTAAACGCGTAATAGTACGTTAAGGAATAAAGGGCCTGGTTATTTGGAGTAAAGTTCGCTCAGAAAGAAGGGACAAACTCATACCCTAGCCACCCTGGGTGAGCCGAGTTTTCGTACACTGCTAGGAAAAGGTTACGAAGCGTTTGTACGGCAAGGAGGATGACCCGCGCCTAATCAAGCCATTTTTTGCTTGTCACATTAACTCCAATGTAGGTTATAAAACGAGTATTGCGACAAAATTAACATCAAAGGAGATAAATTTAAACTAACCGCATGATCCAAAGTGATTCGATTTATAAAGACGTCTGGTGGAAATTATGAAAGGGCGTTAGTAAGGAATGCTTAAGCCCAGTTATGGTCAACTTTGAATCGTTCAATAAGGAAAACTTTAACTCATACAAACGCTTGATAAACTTGGCGCGGGTGAGGGAGTGACTACCTAGCCACTGGCCGACTTTTCTCCTTATGAACAGGCACCAATTGTACGACTACTTTTTAAATAACCCAGTATCCTCTGTTTTGTTTGTGTAAACGACTCGGTTCTGATGAGGTGTAGCAGTGTTGTACAACATTATTTTTGTAAATGAATGATAAAAAATCTCAAGACAAGTACTGAAATTAAATGCGTACTAAACAAATGTTTTGTTTTATTGTGCCTTGCGTATCTGTAACATGAAATTAGCCTGGGCCAAACGGCACGTAAGGTGGCAAATTTTCTGTGTGTTACGACTTTTGGTGCACGATCTTGCTCAGTCTATTTTCATCCTGACCTTAGCAGGAGAGAAGGACTGAATTTTGGTTTACATATACTCCTTTTTTCATGCGCGCGCATAAAATCATTTTCATTTTTTTTCCTGTGTTGCTGCGCAGGCCGAGATCTCCAGTACTGATTCTTTCCATGCGTTAACTTTCCGGGCTACGAAAAACGGACTGTTTTATGGTCTACCTGACCCATATCTCTCGTGCTTTTAAAATTGTCGTTCCTGCGTTTGCCACGCACAGGCTATCTCGTATATCCTTACAGAGCCGCAAATAGCAAATAGTTCGTCTTACAATAGAATTTAAATGATCAAAATTTGTCACCTCAGCTACGGTCAGACATAATGCCCGAACAAAAGTGTTTTTAAATAACAATGAGAAGCCTTTTGAAGGTAAGTTAAAATCTGTCTTGGGTATGGTTTTGTCCTACCTAAATGGTGACCTTTATAGAAAAAATTTACAGCCGTGTTCTTCCCGTGCACGCATGTCCTGAAAACTTTAGATCGCAGACTCTGTCCAGAATAGGATGGATTTGACGAGAATTATTAAATCAATAGGACACGAGAGAGTTGTTAATGGGGTCACTCGAGCACATAAGAATTCATGTTTAGCCGAGAGTGAGGGTTAACTCCCTTATCTTGTCTCTCGTTTTCGTTAAATGCGCTATTGCTGGTTTTCATGTGACGTTGTCAAAATTCTAAAACGTAAACTATAGCACCACAAAGCTGCTCTTTTAATACATTTTACCCACCAGTGAGATACATCTTTAAGGAAAGTTTCATGTCGATACATTGCTCAGTCGTATTACAAATAAAACAGTTTGAAATTTGATCAAATTCGTGACAGCTCGGGACCCAGGAATTCTGAAATTTCATAAAACCGATATTTTTGCTTTACTTTTCAATTTTCAATTATCGTAATAACGTAAAAATGTTATCTCCATAAGTTTGAAGAGAAATTGGGAATGTTGATTTCATTGGCTGCCTTGTGTCTTGTACTGACTTTTATGGTCGTCATATTGGTGCCCCAAAGAGCGACACCAACATGGCGGACACATACTGTCTTGAAATTTTCTGAAAGTTATTTTCTCGACATCTTTGTTCTGAAGAGTACTATAGACCCAGAAATTGTTGTCGTGATGATTTTTACCTACTGTTCAACTCCTTTGTGTCTGGATCTTGCTCATGCAAACAAACTCATTTTATCATAATGAAACTAAGAATAGTTCAACTTTAAAACAACGAACAGTTATGGTGCAACAAACAACAAACCCAGCAAAGCAGGGAGCTCGCTCTTTTACGGGATTCGCTTGGGACCATAGACCAACTCCTCCCGTCTACTTATAACCGTTATAAGGAGATATGTTCACCGTCTTCGAGGAAGATAAAGCAATTGAGTGAAGTACGGTGGGAAAGAACTCCGCGTGTCTACTTTGGAGAGATGAACGTCTTACAGGAAGATACAGCAGTGGATTGAAGAACACAGCTGAGATCAACTCCACGACTCCATCTTAGAAAGTGAGCGCAGAAAAGTCGGTGTGGTAAGTGACAGTTGATGGTGTAATGTTTTGCAGCGATCGTCCTCTCATAAATGAACTATAGGGAACCTGATTTCCATATCTTACATAGGTCTGTCTTAGAGGGTGATGAGGAAACGGTGGATTGTCTGAAGTACTCAGGGATGTCAGATTTCTGGCATCCGTTGAGGCGAATTGTCCGTTAAAGGCGGGGAAAACTATTCTGTCTTTCACAGATAAAAACGGATCAACTCTAAAATGTTTTATAGGAAGCTAAATATACGGGAGAAAACTAAGAAACGAAGCAGGATAAATTGCGAGTTTGTTTAATTTTGTCGGAATTCCTCTCTTTCACGATCACCATCCGAACTTTAAAACGTTTACTTCCAAAGATGAGTAAAAACTTTTCTCTTTGAAGAAATTACAACCGTTAATGTCAGCTGAGATCTCCCGGTAAGATCTAGAATGAGTTCGGAAAAGAACAAAGTTTTCTAACATCTGTATGATGAACATTTTGCTTTCTTTTGAGAGAAGACTTTTCTACAGACAACGTGAAATTAAAAGCGTGCACAACAAAGTAAACAGATCTTATTATATTTGCGCTGATCTCGGAAAATTATTTTTTTGTAACAGGAAATAAAAACATAATAAACGTATTTTATACCTCATATTGCCCACAATTTGCTTGGCAAAAGTAAACTTTTAAAAACCAAACACACAGATAGCAATTAAAAACTAGAATTTCGAATCATTTTTGGTTAATCACCCTTTTCTGATTGGATTTTCTAAAATAATAAATCACTAAAATTTCATTTGTTCAATTTACATTATTGTTATATTGACATGGTTTTTAATCTGTCCTAAATCGCACAATAAATTATTTTCTATTCAACGGCAAATAAAGGATTTGTTTTATAAAAATAATGACATTTTTATTTGTTCAGCTGCTAGAAAACAATTCTGCCACCGAGTTAATTCGTGGTAAGTTTCATAAGAAAGGCAAACGTGTTCCATTTGTGCACTTCCAAGAAGGACAAGATAAGTATTCAAAGCTAAGCAGTTAAGCGTCGAAATCTGGTAAGGCCGGGTTTTTAACAACTTTTATAGGGGCATTATCATAACGGTTTTCTTGTTTTTGGTAAAAAAAAACTTGCTCGTATATGAATTGCTTCTAGACTACTGCAACAGGACGAAATCAAGTAGTTCCAAGGATGAATGAGCCAGAATTAGTTTTTACCAATTTAACCTAAGACACAAGAGGAGAACTTAAAAAAGTGATCGCCCGACTTTTTCAAGTTGGAAATCCCATTTTCTTCCCAGCCCTTTTTAGCCAAACGGTTGAACAGTTTCTGAGCATAGCAATTGTAATTTGTGACAAAACCGGATCATTACGTTTAAGCTTAAGTTGATGCAAATGCTTCTACTGGGTTTTCAAAACGATGATACACAGTCTTTTAACCCTAAAATCTTAAAAATATCCGTCAGGAAACTTGTCTCAAGACCACAGGTTTGTAAAAACGGCCGAGGACAAGTTTCTTACCAAACTCGAATTTATTTGACCGCGTTTTCCTCACGATATATCAATCGCTAATCTGAACAGTCATACTTGATTTTGAAAATCATTTTATCATGATAGAAAATTGAGACCTTGCCGAATTTCCAAGTTTTAGGACTTCAACCATAGATTTGAAAGTTATAACCACCTTGTTCAGCATAATAAACATCACCACAGGAAAGTACTGCTCCGCAGCTTTCATTTGAATAGTCACTCTTTAGGATTTCATCCACAGATTCAAGAGCTAGAACCACCTTGCACAGCACAATAAACAGCGCCACAGGAAAGTACTGCTCAATCGCTTTCATTTGAATCAGGGTCACACTTGGGGATTTCGTCCACAGATTCAAAAGTTTGAATCCCATTGTTCAGCGTAATAAAGAGCATAGCCTGTTCCAGGCTCTCAGATAGTTGGGACGGCACGAAAATTAGAAAGGGAACGCGAAAATAAGACGCGCGGGATCTGGAAAAATGGGGGCGGTGGCGGGAAAGGGAAGGGAGAGAGCCTGTAGGCATTTTTTTAACGACACTCTTCCGCCCACTTTTAGCAAGTTTTTAGATAATTAGATTTCAGCTGTCAAACTGTCGAAATGTCAATTTGTTGGGATCGTTCTCAAATTTCTCGCGCGAGTTTTCGCGCAATCTCGCTATGCGAACGCCAGGAAATATTCATGCCTTCTAGCACGTCTGATTTCCAGATTTTGCAAAAACAAAATTCTAACATGTATTGGAACAAAGGTTCCTCGAATCTCCTTGCTCGATGTGGTGAAAAACAAGGAACTACTGGTGTTTACGGGCACTGTTGGTGTTTACGTTGTCAAATCGATTGGACAGTGCTCCATAAGCACGAGTAAGCTGCTTAACTTGCTCGAAAATTTTAACCCGTATTTATGCGATGTTCAAAAACTTGTTGCTCAGTCAAACCGGCGGGATTTCTTCATGATATGTAAAATTATAGGCCAAACACGACTTCCGCTAGTCACTAAATTTATTCTATTGTGCCAGTAGACTGTGTTGACCCTTTGATGTCTTGATCAAGAGACGGAAGTCTCAAGCTGTGATGTACTGTCTGGAGGATTTAACCGTTCTTAGAGCCGTTTAAAACTTTATTTATGCCATCGTTTGTGCTCACTCTTTGGCAATTTTTGGTTTTCTGGCTCGCCTTTATTGCAAGATTCCTTTACAGCCGCTTTAAAAAGTGAAGCTTTCTAAAGGGATCAGTGATTTCTCAGGCCGTGAATTGATGTTTATTGCTTGCGGTTAGTTTGCCACGGATATCTTAATTAAATGCGTAAAACGTCCAAGTTATTTTGAAACTGTTGTAGTCTCCTTTGATCGTATAGTACCTAGGCTTTTTGCACTGTTGTTTTAACTCCCTCTTTGTAGTCGTGGTTGAATTTTGCCTTCTTGAAACTAAAACATAGTACCTCCATCGTCCTATTACGTTACTAACATCCAACAGAGAAATCTCTGAAATCTCCAGCACTTTAATTGCACTTTGCAATTCTCGCTTTTTTCTGATCCTTTCTACGTCCTCAAATTTCCCAATCGCCGCTGCACTTGGTCTCGCATCACCGAAACCATTATCTATTATCGTAGCTTCTGAATTCAGAGCAGCTTTTGCCAGACGTGTAAACAGCTAAAAAAACAAACTTTTGCCGAAACCCGTTGTCACAATCGCAAAAACATCTTTTCCACGAGCCAAGTTTAGTAGACAAGTCTTCTGCTCCTTCCTAATCTCCTTTAAGTTCGGAAAATTGCGCAGACAGTCCTCTGGAGCGGTAGATAACGTGGACTCATCTATTTCACGCGCGCGCTTCGCGGTAACC
Organism: Siderastrea siderea; assembly: GCA_964030785.1. NCBI lineage: Eukaryota > Metazoa > Cnidaria > Anthozoa > Scleractinia > Rhizangiidae > Siderastrea > Siderastrea siderea. The sequence goes on from OZ034976.1 coordinate 10,391,838, forward strand.
ATCTTTCTGATTGTCACAAATGACCCTTACTACGAGGTGTTGATGTCGGCTGTCAAAACTGACCAATCAGAGGGTATACCAGGAGCTGGTATACCGGAACAGGCCGTTAAAAAAAATGCTTACAGGCTCCGCCGCCTTGTCTCTCCCCAGCCCCTTCGCTTTTTTTTGGCGCTCTTTTTCTGAATTCACGCTTTCTCCACTATCTCGGAGCCTGGAACAGGCTATAAAGAGCAATACAATGGGAGGCACTTCTCAGTAACTTTCACTGAATGGCCACACGAAAGTATTTTATCCTAGACTCTAAAGTACGCACGAGCAACCAAGCACGGCATAATTAACTTTTTATACCGTGTTTGGTGGCTGGAATGGCCAAACATAAGACTGATTACATCCAATCTTATTCAAAAACAGAATTATGTCAGTTTAGTCTAGTTTTTGTTTTCTTTTGAGACTACCTGCTTTCCTGTCTTACACAACTGAAACTATTCCTAGATAGTATTATGAAGGATTTGAATTGATTTCTTGTCGAAAAATGAAAGTGCGAAGCGTTTTAACCACAATGCTTGTTGTGACTGTCCATGTATGCATGCAGGTAAGACAATCGTTCGTTGTTTTATTGACAGAAACTCTTTTCCGGGAAGAACTGTTTATCAGTCTTATGATTCGTAAGGTAATACACAATTAAATAAAAAAAAATAGACTTCTCAAAATTGGAGGTGGTCTTTTTTTAAGTTTTAATTGCATGGTTATCAGTTAGCAAAGTGTTCAAATATAATAATGTTACTTTCCTGGTTGATGAAAACCTCAATTTCATTATCGTAAAAAAATAATAAGAAGAAAATAGAATTTAGGTTGTTGTTTAAGTTCGGAGAAGAATTAGCAATAATAACAGCTCAGTGCCATCGCTTTAGATGATCTTCCTCAGTTGTTCTTTTTAATCAAAACGACGTTTAAATCGTTTTGCGAATTAAACTGTTTTGTTGGTGTAGCAAAGAAGGTAATAAGAAACATAAAATAACCATTGCTATGTAAACGTTTTATGTTGAACAAAACATTACACAAGTCCGCGACAAGTCATGTAGAATCGCAATTGTTTCTACCATTGTCACTTTTCAATTTTACTTTGATTTTAACTTCTCTACTAAGAACAACTTTTGAAAAACAAAACTCATGGACATGGCCGAATTGATACGAGACGTTTGTCGTCCTCGCTCGTCAAATTAACCCTTTCATTCCTAGACCAAGTTATGGCGAGATGATTTGTCACTGTAACTTTTTAATCTGTTGACAAAATCCTATCGTGTTACCATTCAAATGAAACCTCTTTTGCAGAACTTTTGCATAGGACTATTTATTTCTTAGGGTTTTACGAAACAAAATTTGGAATTTTGGTAAATTTTTTGGTTTGTCCACTTTAGGAGTGAAAGGGTTAAAGTGAATCCTGTGAAGGAGAAGTTTTTCGTCTCAACTGTTTGTCCGTTTTAACATTTTCCAGATCTTTAGAGGAAATTCAGACATATAACTCTTATGACAGGGTGTTAACACGAATATTTTCGTTATAGAGACGACTTTCACTCCGGTATGAGATGGCAACTTTACATGACATGTACGGCACAAAGCATTAGTTCTATATATCATTCTCATAAAAGATGGTCTTCATTGTTGAAACCAAATGGCCAAATGTAAAATAAGGAGGGAGAATCGAACGGTTACACCCACATTCGGCAAAATTCCGATATAAATTTTCATACTGGGATGAGAATCCAGATCCCGTGCAGCTGTCAGGAGTAAGAATGCACCGGTATATATAAGCCAGTGTCGTGTAAACGAATGTATAGAAGTACAAGAGGGAAACGAGATGAACTATAAACTGACAAGAACGATGATGCCGTATTATGTTAATACTGTTATCCCCCGCCTTTTCCTAGAACAGAAGTTACCTCCCCATCTCCTGAAGCTGGGGAGTTAGGGGGGTATATCACCGGCTATATCAAATAATAGTCACATGCAAATGTTATATTTTCCTTTTTAGATCCTCTCTGTACTCCAAGATGAGAACTTTAATCTTCCTTTGCGGAATTCTTCTGTTCGCCAGTTTAATGCACTGTAAGTAGTAATATGCTTGTGTTGCAAGTCAAAAATGACATTCTTAAACGTGCGCCAATGAGCGATTATCATATCGAGATTTTGCCATCGTTTCACTCCTCCATCATGCAATTTCCCTTTAGTTTCTTAGGGAGAAAATCGACACTGTTCAGCAGTCCACGATAACTTCGTAATAGTTGTGGCAGTATTCTACCAGCTTCGATTGTAAACGCAGAAGTAAATCCCTCGAACGCTTTTTTCTACATCTGGTTCACTTCTTTCCCTCCAATAATGCATGTTGCTTTTTTGCCTTTTTCCTACTCTTTTAGAATGTGCACGTTCGAACTTGGTATGATTTTTACTGATTCTGCTATGTATTAACTGCAGGTTCAAATGGACATCCTTTGGCCGATGATGAAAGTGAGTTTTTTCTGATTTTCTTTGTTATCCCCTTCCCTCTCTAGATCCCAAAAGGACCAAGAATTTTGCAGTCTTTGCTATGTCATCAACATATGATTAAACCTTTCAGGTGGCTTGGCTGATCACATAGAATTGGTAGTCCCGTCCTCAGTTTGGGGACCGGCTTAGCTTACAACTCATTGTCGCGTGTGGGTCTTGTAAGGCGCGTACTACTATTGAAAACCCGTGTACAACTCTCGCCATTTAGCATCATCTCTGGCTACCATCAGAATGACGTAGGGTTTTAAAACATTTTCTATAACGTGCGCGACAATCATGAGCAAGATGAAGCTTTTATTTGCACGAAACTGAACCAATCAGAGTCGTAGACTGGTCGTCTGCATGATGCATAAGAACTGTCACTGTTACCACCCTCAATGTTATTCATTCAACCAAGGGTGGGGTTTTTGGGATGACAATAAAACAAGGAGCTTAGTTTCTAAAGAAACTGTGGTCCTACGTCGGTGGGAACGTGAAACACAAACTTTGGATTTATCAACCGAGTTGATAAGGTAAATTGGCCACCGTAAAAGGATTGAAAGCTGACGTTTCGAGCGTTAGCCCTTCGTCAGAGCGAATCAAGGAATTGTGGGTTGCACTTGGTTTATATAGAGAGTGGTGGGGCTACGCTACTGTTAGGAACATGGCAACGTGAAAAACAAGAATGACAATAGCCCGATAGCGGCGGTCTTAACCGAGAAGCGTACAGTCGCATGTTCAAATTTTCATACATTTGTCTGTCCATTTTTCCGCGCTAACTTGCAACGCAAAGAATAAAATTGAAATTCTTAAAACTGGTCAGTCGAAGCCTTTCCCCGTTTTGTGAAGTTTGTAGCTAGATTCGGATCATTTCAGGTAAAATTGAACAAAAATCTATAGTAGTTTCCCATACTAACATGATTTGATTGTTTTGTTCTCAATTTTTTTTTTTGCTTATTGGTTTGTTTTAGTTTTAACGGCAGGGGCTTGCCCGGGCCTGGAAGGCACAGAGTGGAGCTTTCAAGGTGGTATCTGTCGCTGCCGTAACAACGAAGTATTGTGCACGAACACCTCTTAACACATATCGAAAAGGTATGATATTGGTCATTTCGTTATCATTTAGTAAGAATGTTACTTTGCCCCACAGAAAACGTCTTTTCCCCCGAAAGCCTCATCTCACCCAAATTCTAGGACGCAAAGCCCTCCGATAATACCGCGGCTTCTCCTTTGCACCCAAATAAGATACGTATGGTATGGTTCACAATTCGTTCTTTCTTAAACGTTTACAAGAGAGGGGAATTCCTTAACATACAGACTTTATATCTCCCGGAGTCTGTAGGTTTAAAAAGAGGAAGGAAGGGTGAGCTTAAAACGCGAAGAAAAAGCCTGAAGCGCGTTCTGTGGAGTTGGGTGTTGGCAGCTTTACGTCGTGTTCCCCTGGGATCCCAGGCTCCGGCTCCCTCGATCTCCTGCATTCTTTTCTTGCAGAAACAATCCTATAACCTGCACAATTTAATTTATTCCAGGCTGAATGCTATAGTGCAAATGATCACATTAGAACACAAATCAAGCACTTTTCAAGACGAAGAGTTTCCCTCAAACATTAACACCTCTTCCCTTGGAAAAGCTCCTCATCTGCCCCTCCCCCGAAAAAAAAGCCCGTTCGAAGCTTTTTGAACAGAATAATCTCAGAATGCTTTTCTTTTCAGGGTTCTAATCTGTCTGATTTAAACAGACTTTAAACTTAGTAGAAGAGTAGTAATTCAATATCCCTGCTAATTACCTCTTTATGTTTCTCTATTTAGAAAGCGTTTAAACACAAGGCATCTATTGCTGGTGTACAAGTAACTACAGCATAAGGAAGATGACTCAAATGTTCTTGTTTTTAATGATAATAAAGTAGAACGGAAAAAAGCCATTTTCCTTTCAGCTATATTTGTTTATACACTGACCCTGCTACTGATTGTTGCATGATAGGCTTAGGAATCCAACAGTGAGCCGTTTTTTTTTTATATAAAACCATCAACACTGGAGGGAGGGGGATCCAGGAACTTCCGAAATGTTCAACACTGTAAACAGGGGGCACTTCCAGGAAATCCAGAAACGAGGGACTGTAGCAGTTGCGGCAAGAGCGAGGCATGCTTCACCCGGAAATTGAAACTGAAATCTAGGTTCTCTGCAACTCCCTTGGGTTCTCTGAGAGCTATGTCATGCATTAAAAATTGAGCTACTTACTCTAAAGACAGCTGTATATCAAGTAACGAGGACAAACCCGTTGATTTGAGCGATAAAAACAAAAACCCGGATTACATAATATTGTTTGACATTTCTCAAGTAGAAAAAATACCAGACGAATGTTGGTAAGCGACACTAGAAACTCGGTTAAACGCAACAATTTTAAAGTATAGAGCGACGACGAACTATCAGGGCAGTACACACCTATTATATAGAGAGGGGGGGGGCAGTATTCTCCCATATAAAAGTAATGGGACTAACCGTCGCACCTTCAGTAAGAGTTAAACTGTGGGGTTTGGTATCGCTTAGGAAATATTAAATGACCACCATTTGAATTGTCCCGGTAATATTAACGGACAAAATATAGTAGGAACTACTTTCGCGGAATAAAATTGGCATCTCGTAGGGGTGATTAAAGTCGACCCAATGTACATCAAACACTCGGCCTCCGTAGAATTCCGAGGATTAAAACTCTCCCTACCGGGAGATCTTAGCCAGCGTAGCTGCGGGATTTTTAACCTCGCGCGTAGACAGTACCGCCAGCTACTACGATTTTGGAGAGAATATTGGTCACAAAGTTTTAACGTTCAAATTACCATGTTGTCAAGGGGAGCTTGCTCCGTTTCCAAAGGAGACTGCACGGATCTATTACGTCACGTCATACAACAAAGTGATTCATGCAGTCTCCCTTGGAAACGGAGCAAGTTGCCCTTGACAACATGGTAATTTAAACGTTAAAACTTTGTGACCAAACTTCTCTCGTGCCTTACTCAACTGAAAATCGTAGTCTGCAGGCTAGGGAGATTTATGCATCCTTAGGCGTCTGTAATTCCCGCTGTACGTTGACCGACACTTCATAGCCTTTCTCTTACCAGTTAAATTTTTGTAAGCCAAGAGAAAGCGAACACACACTCAGTGTTTAGTGTAGAGTAATCGATGACATACTCAAATCAGAAAATGTAAAAGGAATACAATATAAGATTGTACTGTTTTTTTTTTCGGCTCTAATGGAAGCGGTGTCCTTCGATTTATCACTCCCATCGAATATTCGCCCCCTAATAAGGAATTTAACCATTTTAAAATAATTGCCCTACCTTTACTTTGAATAATCAGTAATCACAGTCGATTGTACTCTACTCAGTCCAATTCCCATTACTTATAAAATTTCCCTTTTGGGGAATAAAATAAATAATCGCCCTTGGCATGAGCCCATGACAAGGCAAAACTGACTGCAATTCCATATTCCCAATATGTTCGTTCCACCACTAGATTTTACCAGTAGTTGTCTCTTGATGAAATTTGATCTGCAATCCCAAGAGTTTGGTAGTCCAACCGTTCCAGTTGTTAATCCAAATTGTCCTTTTCAAGGAGACCGCCCTCATACCAGTCCTTTCTCGGTGAAGCACGCCATTTTTCGTGAAGATCAAGGTGGTTCGGTGGAGCGTAGCATTTTAATATCTTAAACGAGAGTAAGTCACGTTAAATAGTTTAAAATGGGAAAGCCCGAAGCAGGAAAAGTCTCCTTACTCCAGACTCAGGTAAGTTTAGTTTGTTTCAGTTGTATTTTGGCATTTTGTGTGAAAGTTTATAAGCGTAGATTAATGAGTGGATTGTAGCTCCATGTCGACAAAACCGGCAACGAAGGAAATCGAAACTGCAAGTCTTGTACGGTTTTGGAGACGAGTTGTCGAGTAAGACAAGCATACTTTTAAATTAAAGATGACTTCGTTAGCTACAAACCCCGCGTTACTTCTTTTATCGTCTCAAGCATCATCGATATAGTTTTATCATAGCTTATATCTCTAAATTTGCCTTCTTCGCGTAATGTCCTTAAGCTTATGTTAATTGATTTTTACACGCGGCCAGTTGAGCATAATTTGCAAGAGTAGAATTACAGTCAAACTACCAAAATTTTCTCAGTCAAATCACTATAGCTGGAACTTCTCGGAGGCGACCACCTCTTGAAGCAACTGCGACCACTTTTTGGGCTGAAATTTTCAATTGTTTTTTAACCTCCGGTGAGCACATTTTATTACATAATCAGTACCAAACATTGTTTAGTAAGCGACCATCTGGCACATGATCTCATTTCACCGGGTGCAAATTGCATAGAGTAGCGTCTTAGTCCTAATATGACTCATTTGCAATTGCTACGAACTTGTGACACTGGTTCTCCGCTTAAAGGGCCTCTTCATATGAGCCCGATAACCGGGATGGCTCAGGCAAACCAATTGTAGCAATATTCAATTCGAAATTTAATTTATATTCAATAATTAATTCAATTTCAATTCAATATCAATTCAATGTCAGTTCAATTTCAATTCAATTTCCATTCAATTTCAATTCACTGTCTATTTAATTTCAGATTCGGAAAACTTTTATTCAATAAAGCTTCCTGGTACTGACAGGAAGTGACATAACAGCTAACATACATTGTACAGGAACATTCAGAATGGGTGGTTCCAGAAAATATCCATACCCATACCACGGGCGGCATCTCGGAATTCCGAAGGGGAGGGGGAGTTACGTCGACTGGAATTCCGAGGACATGGGGGGGTTACATTGACTGGAATTCCGAGGACATGGGGGGTTCATTGGACTGGAATTCTGAAGGCATACGGGGTTTTCAGGAGAGTAACTTCCAGTTTGGTGTGGTTAAGTCTCTTCAAGAAAAACTCGTCAAAAACGACTTATCTAAGGACGATGATTCACTTGTAAACACGAGACATGTTCAACTCAATCAACACGCCGGAGACACATTTCAATAGTCATGGTCAATAAAATGTTTATGCTAACATGACGGCTGAAAGCTGTTCACTTGCCAGTAGATCGGTCACAAAAGCGGTAGTAGGCTTTTCTTCGATTGTTTTGCTCGAATGCAATACTGTAGATCCCAGCAAAGGGTTTTCAGTCCCTCTATTAAAGCAGATATCATCGAAACACATGGTGAAATTGTTGCGCTACATACCATGCAACGTTCATTGAAAAGGTCAGATTTCACGCGTTATGCAAATTTGATGCGCTTTTGATCAGACTACATTCACTATTTTGAACAAATTCTTTTAAAGTTGTCATTGACTTTGAATTTCAATGTGAGTTTCATTTACTATTTTAATTTTAATCGAAGGATAAAGTGCGGGGAAAAGGTTTGATTCGTTCTCGTGCAATTTATTTGAGGCCGCAGTACAGTATGCAAATTGCGTTCACTGTGAACTAAAAATAATTGCAGGAAAAAAAGCTTGCTATTTTACTCTAATTCTTTTCCTAACATCATAACCTTCGATTTTTGTGACGAAAGGCCTTATGGGGCCTCTCGTCACTATGTCATCGGCTATGAGTGAGTGTCTGTAACCAACTGGAAGTAATTTCGGATTACGAGCCTGTACGAAATCGTCTACGAAATCCCGACGACTGAAATTTACGAGGAAAAATCGACTTGACCTGACCATGTGCGTTCTCTTTTCTCAACTCGTCAGCGACGTGTTTGTGCTTTCGAACGTGAGTTGTTCTTCTTTTATCACAATACAATGTATTCAAACTCTTTTGTGTCTAGGTGAGTTGTTCTTCTTTTATCACAGTACAATGTATTCAAACTCTTTTGTGTCTAGAACTAGGCGCAACTTTCTATGCATTTGCAGTCAAATTTGTATTTCTAAAGAATATTTCAGATTTTGGGGCGCCTTATGTGGTTTGTTTGCCAACAAAAGTCTGATTGCTTCGCTTGGCTTATTACACAAGACCAGTGCTGGCCGTATGGCGTTCTTCAATTCCCTTAGGGGAACAAATAAACCCAGAAATGGGGCTCAAAATCTCCTTCGGGAGACTCAAACTTCCCTTCGGGGAACTAGTAATCACAGCAATGTGATCTTAACTCTGCTTCGGCAGACTCAAACTTCCCTTGGGGGAACTAGTAATCACAGCAATGTGATCTTAACTCTGCTTCGGCAGACTCAAACTTCCCTTCGGGGAACTTGTAATCACAGCAATGTGACTGAAAATGTGCTTCAGCACACTATTAATGGCGTGATAAATGGCATATATCCCATAATTATATACTCTGAAAGTCAACGGGTCGGTAAAATGTCTTTCAGGATACCTGTGCTGGCTTATTGTGCGTTACAAATTGGGCAAGCAAACCACATTTTTAGCTATTTATACAATTGTATTCTTAATAATGAATCCAATTCAAAACCAAACAATGCCTGTCTAACAAATGCAATGAAAACTGTGCCTACATGTAGGTCTGAATACAATAATGGTTATGGGAACCATGTGTCCTATCAGTCTAAGACTTCAAAGTGTATGAAAAATCATAGACATTCTCTACTGTGTTCAAGACAAGTACATCACACATTAAGGGACAGAGAACCATCTAGAATATCTATGAGAAGAGTTTTTCAATTGCTCAAGTGTAGAAAGTTAAGAAAAAGGCACAAGAATATGCTTAAAAAGAGCACACCTGTTTCATCTGTTTTATACAATATTGCAACAAATTATAACTGTTGGAAATTGAAATATTTTAACAGTGATAATAGTTTCTATAGCTCCTTTTTTAGAGTACCCCATAAAATATCAGTGACATATAATGCACAAAAACAAACTCTTCTATTGTCTGGGGACATTGAATTGAATCCTGGTCCTTTAATACTATAATAATAATACTATAAAAGATATGTGTTTTTATAGTAACCCTGACTTTACATTGAGATACCGAATGCTTCGACATGAGTTAACACCACTAGATGTTGGGGGAGGAGGTGATTGTTTTTTTAAATCGGTATCACATGAGCTTTATGGTAATTCAAATAATCATGCAGAAATTAGAGCATTAGGAGTAAGGTACTTGAAAGACAATCCTGAACGATTTATTGAAAGTATTGTAGGTACATCTTGGTCACAGTATTTAACAAATATGTCTCTACAAGGAACATGGGCCAATCATATTATAATACAGGCTGTTGCTGATGCAATGAATTTAAAGATTCATATTATAGAATCAGATTCAAATTTTAGGGAAGTAACAGTAGTTGAACCAGCAAATGCAACAACAAATATTAGAACAATATACATAGGACATATAGGTCAAATGCACATGTCCAATTGCACATCAGCAAAGGTCAAATGATATTGACATTGAAGAGACAGTTTCAAATGATTCAGAAAAGGACAAAGATGCAAATAGAAACCAAAATTCTGATACAAGCAATAGCTGTACAAGAAAATGTGACAGAGCTGCTTATATGAGACAATACAGACAAAATAATAATTCTCCATATAAAAAGTTAAAGGCAACTGAACAGCAAAGAAAATATAGACAAATGACTACATCACCACAAAAAAAATCAAAGCGTAATGAGTACCAAAGAAAGTATAGACAAATGACTACATCATCAGAAAAAAAATCAAAGCGTAATGAATATCAAAAAAAATATAGAGAATGTACATCTAGTAATAACTTATCTATTGAATTTGCAATCAAACAGTTTCATGAAATAGTAAACCAAGGCCCACTATATGTTTGTACATGTTGTGATCAACTATGGTATAAACATAGTGTGAGTAGTACTAATAAGCTTAGGCAGTCAAATCCTGACATTGTAAAATATCTATTAAATAAGACAAGTGTTGGTAACAAAGAATGGGTTTGTAGAACATGCTCTAATTATTTGATCAAAAATAAGGTTCCACCATGTGCTATAGCCAATGGTATGGGATTTCCAGACAAACCAGATTTCTTTGATCTTAATGAACTAGAATGTAGATTACTAGCTCCAAGAATTGCTTTTCAAAAATTAATGCAAGCTCCTAGAGGGCGACAGCTCAAGATACACGGCAAATTGTTAATGTACCTGCTGATGTAACTCATACAGTTAGTATATTACCGCGATTACAAAATCAAACTGCTACAATTAAAGTTAATTTAAAGCGAATGTTGAAATATAAGAGTTCAGCATTGTCACTAAATGTAAGACCGTATAAAGTACTTCAAGCAGCAAATTGGCTTATTACACATAGTAGTTTGTATAGAGATGAAGGTATAGTACTGAATGATGACTGGATCAATCAATACAACAAAGCTGTCAATGATGAAATTAATGAGAACTTAGAGTCAGATACAATAGATGAAAGTGACGACAATAATATTGATTCTGAAGGACTAAACCAAAATGAATTGCATGAAGATGAGGCAGAAAGACCTTCTGGTGTTACTGACACTATGTTTACAGCAACTGATTCTTTAGAAGATGACGAAACGCAAAACATATTAAATATTGCTCCAGGTGAAGGGAATAGACCATTAAGTGTTTTTAGGGACAAATATTGCGAAGAGTTAGCATATCCTGGAATATTTCTTGGACAACCACGAATTGACAATAAACAAAGATTAGTCAATATTAATTATAGTGATATATGTAAATCAGAATTGAGACAATCTGACAGACGAGCTGCAATGTGCATTGTTTTATATAATTGGTATAATTAAAATCATTTATTAATATATTGTATTATTCAAAGTTTATATTCATTGCTACTGTATCTTAGTAAACATCATTTATTGATATACTGTTTTATATCATCTACATAATTGACATTGTTCATTGATATATTGTTTTATATAATCTAATATAACAGTTAAAATCGTTTATTGATATACATGTATTGTATTTAAGCCTCTATTTTGTTCCTGTTAAACTATAGAAGTTAATAAAGATACATGTATTGTTATTTTTGAATTTCACTGATCATACATTGAAATACAGCCATAATAGAGTGAACTCACTTTGATCCGTGAAACAAAAATAGTGCAAAATCGATGATAGATTATGTTGATTCTCTAATTATTGTTATCAACACTATTTAGTAACTTAGTAATATTTGTTGGATGAATTTAGTGCATTCACTCTAGACATCATTGCATAAAAGCGTGAAACACCTAATTTACATAACAACAATGACTGTCAGAAGAATTTTTCCATGCATGAGTATCTAGTCAGCTCATTAAACTGGTCCGTCCTTTTTAAGATGGAATTACAAGGTCCTAATTATCTTCATTTACTATCTCTATTTTGCGAATAATATAAAGGAGACTTCAAATTACACTCTGTCTTATGTCCTATTCTAGATCTCTATGTTCCTATTAAATCTCTTATGCCTGAGTCACATGCAGTCCTCGACTGCGTATTTTTAGAATAGGTTGCATTCAACAGTTTCGTTTTTGACGGCAGGTTTGAGTCTGGCAAATGCAATTATGAATTTCCAATTTCAATTCTGAAAATTTTAGCTTTGTTGTTAAAATTTTACGTCGCATTCGGCACGCAAATTATTCACGGCAACCCTTGACACCAAAAATTATAGACACACTTTTAAACATTGGACCAAGCGTTGGAATGACTTCAAAGCCATTTGAGTTTTCTAATGTTTAACGAATTATCGGAAGTGTGCGTTTTGCAGTGGAAGGTTACAATGTAAAATATCACTCAGTCGGCCGCTGTTTGTCATCGCGCAACGTTGATTGTTTGCTGTGCTGAATGTACGTTTTTTTCTTTCGGAGGGAGCGAAAGGATTAATTTCCATTTAATAAAGGTGTTTGGAATATAGAGAGGGCTTTTCAAATCAGTTGGAAGAAAAAAGCGGCAATTCCTAAGGGGGGGTTTGAATGATTACGGAATTCCAAAGGCATGGGGGGGTAGAACGGTTTGGAATTCCGAGGGCAAGGGGGGGTAGAACGGTTTGGAATTCTGAGGGCAAGGGGGGGTTGAGCATTTTGGAATTTCCTAAGGCAAGGGGGGGTCTAGATGAAGATGCTGCCTGTGGTAGGGTATGGATATTTTCTGGAATCACCCAATGTGAGCATAATTATGCTCGCATTCTGAATTCTCGCAGGAAGCGACAGCTGACATGAGGTGACAACTCACTGTGCTTGGATGTTGCTAATATCTGTTCCCGTGTTTTCTACGCATTCCTCTATCTTAATAAGCACTGAAAACAAATAGTAAGGTAAGTCTTTCTCAATGTCAAAAGGTGGCTCCTTGATGTCTGCCATTTGTCTACTATTTCCCTTCCAGGTTTTCACTCATGAAGCTTATATAAGCTTCATATAAGCTTATATGAAGGGAAATCCAAGCACAGTGAGCTGTCACCTTATGTCAACTGTCACTTCCTGTCAGTAACCGGAAGTTTTATTGAATAAAAGTTTTCCGAAACTGAAATAAATTAATATATGAAGCTAAAAATGTACTGTCCTTTTAGGTCTGGTAAATGTAAATTAGAGCAGCAAAATGAATTTGTTTCATTTTTAAGGGCAAAAACCTCTGCTGTAATTTGCCCAAAAATGCTCTCATAGATTTTTCTCTATCTAAGAACGCATAATGTCAGAGCTATATGACCTACAAGTACACTGAACCTTTGTGAATAAAAACCTCCAGAATTCAAGAAAATCAACTATACGTAAAAATAACAATGATGTCACTGCACTGCTATGGTAATTGTAATTGCAGTAAATTCTAATTGCAGTACAACTCACTTCAGTTGAGACAAAGCTATTTCTAGCAAAAGAGTTCATGGTGGTTGAACACATCCTGGTTTATTTCTTATGATGGTGGTGTAATTTGTGTTCAAAGTTGGAAGGTATCACCTTTAAGAAATCCAATCAAGCCACCTTAACCTGAAATTCTTTGACCACTTAACATCATTACAACCTAAACTACCTTCCAAACCTAGAAACCTGGAAGAAAGCTTGTTGCTATAATTATATGAATTGATTTACTAGTGAGCATTTTGTGTGCACAATTGCATGTTGTTGGCCTGGTACTAGTTTTCATTCTGAAGTGATCCTCTATTGGCAAAGAATTAGGAACAATCCTTTTGGAGACTATTCTTGATGATTTATTATTCCTTTATAGTATCGTTAGTTGTTGGAAGGCACAAAAATGAATTTTGTCTCCAGACATTGAAACAAATTAAGGCTGAATTTGGCAAAGGCCTTTGTCATGTAACAGAGTGACCTTTCTTGCCATGCAATGTGACCTGAAAATTTTACACATAACATTACAACCCTGGCATAGAGGCCCTTGGTCCTGTGCAGAGGGTATAATTTGCACTTCTCTAAGGCAATTGCATAGCATGTTTAATGTGTCATGGCATCTTTCATACCCCCTGGCTTCCTTTTATTGATTTCATTATTTGTTATTTAATATTGGAATTTATTATTTTTATTTTTTAATTGAATTTTGCATCAATCAGGAGGAATTTGTTGCTTTCCTCAAGGATGCAGGCTCAACTTTGGTTGTGGTAGACTTTTTTGCTGAGTGGTGTGGACCTTGCAAGAAGATCAAACCAAAATTTCTGGTACGTTAATGATGTATATAAAAAAATTAAGACTGGTTTTTACTTGCCGCAGCATTAAGGATAGTTAAGTACAAGCACAGTCCTGGAGGCTTTAGGACAGCTATCCGTTGGCATTGTTTAAGTTGAGTGTCAGCATCATGTTTCAATATCAGAGAGTCCAAGGATCGCTCCTGTTCAAATGTGGGACAAATTTTAAGTTTAACTCCTCCATAAACTGCTGGCTTTCTTAATTACTTCCATCCATCTCTCCCTCCTCCAAATTATTTTCCTCTTTAATGGAATTTTTGCTTGTGGTGAAACCCCTGATCCATTACCCAAATCAGCATCTGGAGGATAGGAAAGATCTCTTTCAAGGTTGTTGTGCAAGCCCTTTTATGTTTCTTTGTTGGTACATTGTATGTGCACAATTTGAACATACTGTAAGTGCAATCCTTGATTTTAGACATGAGCAGATAAAGCTATTCCTTGCTTTGTGAATGTACTGTATGTGAGTAATATTTGATTTATGGCCACATTTAATTGTGCTGGTTGCATGAGTGCAGTGTCATGTAAGAAACTTCAAGCTCACCATGGACTGAGAGTTTGATCCTTTGCATTTCAGAAATATGCAGAAGAGTTTGCAGGACAGGCATTTTTTGCAAAAGTTGATGTGGATGACAATTCGGTGCGTAAACATCTTTTGACTGCAGCTAAAAATTAGTTAGTTAAGTTGGTAGGGCAGCAGACTGCAGGGAAGGGGGCAGAGGGAAGGGGGCAGGGGGAAGGGGGCAGAGGGAAGGGGGCAGGGGGAAGGGGGAGGGGGGTGGGAGTTTATTTTGAATCCTGGTTTGACCACCAATAGAAAAACTGCCAAGATCATGCTGGCTGTGCACATTCAACTGACACCTTGTAGACCTCAGCTCAGATGATGATTACATCATAAGGGTTCCTTCATATGCATACAGACCTTGTTTCTAAAAGGTTCTAAAGAATGGAAATATGTAGTTTTAGTACATGCCAAGCCTATGGATACAGATTTTTGCGTGCTCTGATTGGCTAATGAAACTCAGGATAGTTAGCAATTATTCACTGAAGTGGTGGTGGATATTTGCTGAGCCATGAAGCAGTGAGGTAAATACCTACCACTCCTCACTGACACTGAGGTGAATAATTGTTTTAGTTTGTACAAAACAAGTGGATAGCCGGCACCAAATATTTCCCTTTTATGAGAAATGAAGAAGAAACTCACACACGAAATCCAGAACAATACCACGAGGTGAACAGCAGATGCTATCCCAAGTTTGAGTAGCCAATCAGAGCACATGAAAATCACTATCCACTGGTTTGGTATATACCTGTGCTATTAGCTGCCATTCACCTCTTGACATTGTTCTGGATTCCAAGTGCAAGCTTTCCTCATTTCCCAGAAAAAAAAGATCTATTTGGTGCTGGCTATCCACTGGTTTGGTGTGTACTAAAACAGTTATTCACTGTAAGTGAAGAGTAGTAGATAATTACCTCATCGCTTCACAGCTTGGCAAGTATTCACCCCTTTTCACCTCTATTTCAGGCGCTATTTAACCCTTTCACTCCCAGAAGTGCCTAGAATCAAAATTCAAGATGAATCCCAAATTTCATTTTGTAAAATACTTAAATACAAATAGTACCATGTGAAAGTACTGCTGACAAGGTTTCATTTGAATGGTCACACCATAGGATTTCATCCACAGACTCAGAAGTTAAAATCACCTTCATATCTCCATACCTGACTCTGGGAGTGAAAGGGTTAATTGTTTAATAGAAGGAGTGGGTTAGGGTGGAAGTTACAAATAACAATGCTTGCAGGAATTGTGCTGATTCTCCTTCCTGTCCATTCCTTGCATGATTTACTGATGTGTATAAAGAGAAACATGAACTAACCAACTTGGGGACCTAGTTCTTATTGTTAGTGGTTGAACTGTCAAATAGTGACTTTGCTGAGCAGATGAGATCCTAAACAAACCGATAACAGCTGCCCTTAATATGCTGGTGTGATTTTATTCTAAGCAATGACTGTTACAAAGCTGACATGTTTGTCAGCTGTTGTTTGCATCATGACATGAAATGACATAAGAGCAACATGAAAAGCAATGTGGCTTGATTTTGATGTGTCAGGGCATGTCATCTTATGGCATTTCATCAGCATGACAATATGAGGCATGTCATGACATGTAATGTTGTGACAGGTCATAAAGCAACGTGACATTATGTACCCATTTTGAACCCTTCAAGTCCCAATAGTGACAAGCATGTAATTTCTCCTCACAATATCATTACTTGATCAAACATGTAGGTCATGAGAGTAAAGGAAATGATCAGCAAATGTCTTGATCTATAAGCACATTCTCCCAACTACTACTATAAGAAATATATGGAGACTAATGAGGAGAACATGCATGTTGATATCAGGGGCTAAAGGGACTGTGGATGTTATGGGCTGAGATGTGCTGAAATGAAAACTTCCACCCCCCCCCCCCCCCCCCTCCTCTTGGTGTCCCATACAGCACCATGTAAACGTGGGAGTTATTTGAGACGGGTAGTTATTTGAGTGGTCCAACTTTTAATTAAAACTATTTTGTCTGGTTGGTAGGAAACTGCAGAGGCAGAGGGAATATCAGCTATGCCAACTTTCAAGGTTTACAAGAATGGTGAAAAGGTATGCTGTGCTACTGAAATGTGTTCCCGAACAAGATTCTTCTTGAAATAGATAGCAAAGGTTTCCAATCAAGATTATTATTAACCCTTTAAATCCCAAAGGTGATGAACAAGAGATTTCTCTTTACATTACTCCTACTTGGTCAAACGTTCCAGTCATCAGAATAGAGGAATTGATCACCTTGCAAGTACCATAAGAAACGTATGAAGAATAAATAGTAAGGAGAATATGCGTGTTCATATCAGGGCTAAAAAGATAGTAAGGAGAATATCGTTATGCATGTTCATGTCAGGGCTTAAAGGGTGAGATGTGACAATTTCTTGCATTCAGGAGCTGTGGCTGTTGCTCTTTTGGGTATGAAAAATTTAAAAATTAATACTCTCTCATTTTCATCTTCTAATGACTTTTACAGGTAGATGAGTTAACTGGTGCAGATGAGACGAAACTGAGGGCATTGATTGAGGCCAATGCTTAAATTAAGTAACTTTGTTGGGCGTTTTGCAGTTGTGAACTAATTGGTACACTAAGAAGGGCCTTTACTGCCAGAACCTGGGGCTGAAACTCTTTTAAATGATTATGACTTTTGTTATTTGCTTGCTTGTAGATTATATTGCTTGCTTGTAGATTATACTGTCTTCAAACTCTTTACTGTCTTTACACGTACTCTTTATGGTCTTTGATGATATGGAGTGTCTGCCATCTGTATTCAAGAAATTAAATGTTTTCCGCTTTGTAAATCGAACAACTGAAGATCAAACTAGCAAGGACTTTGTCGCCAAGATTGCGTATCAGTATCATTGATGATGTTACAAAAATAATTATTGGCTCGTTAATAAGCCATTATTTTTACCAATCTATTCTATTGATTCATTAATTTATGCAGAGCACCACAAACCCCAAAATAAAGGATATTCTAACGGTGGCATTGATCTTGTTTGTAGTTATTAAAGCTAAGGTCCCTAGCTCTTGTTGTGGGCCATAGATCGCTATACGACTGGTCCATGATTCCATTGAATTGCACCATGCATCCTTGCCGCACATATGATAACAAAGGTAAAGTCAATAACAACAGTCGTAGTTGTGCTCACACTGCTCACCACAAACATCTTACTTTGAGCATCAATCGGCATGTAACGGCCTGTCAAAATTCAATCACTTGAAAACAAAACGTGTAACGTTTGACACCAAATGAGATCCTACTTTTGGCACGAGCGCGTGCTCTTGAGCAGTGCTCAGTCCATTACTATCACCCAAGTTGTCAGTTTATTTATTTATTTATTTATTTATTAGGCGGCCGTCGTGCGCACGCGCACGTCGCCGACTCATAAAATGGACGTTTTTTGTTTTTCATTTTCGTCGTCATCGTCGTCGTCATCATCGTCGTCGCTAGTAGTCGTCCGTCACTTGACTTAGTCCTCTTGGTGTTGCGCGGCCAACAGACACAACTGCACATCATAGCTTGTTTTGCTAGCTTTGAATCTTTAAGACAATTTTCAATTTCTCGATTTGGACATTTTCAATGTCCAATTTCTCGATTTCGGAAAAGAAGTGTAACTGGATTCCCGTGAATATCTGAATTTCGCTGCCTTCAGTGATGAGGCTAATTAAATATTCAAAATGAAAATGGACCTTTGAACGACAATTACATCGCAGTTATAACAATAGATTGCAAGTAGCCTGCACTCGTGTCGTTAGGATCCAAATGGAGCCCTTGCCTGAAGGCTGAAACAGTTGTCGTGAATGCTTAGGGGCCGTACGTCACGATATCACGGTTCAAGAACGATTTATTTCTCCAGGTAAAGCTACAAGGTTTTCTCTCTCTCTGAAAAGCGTCTCGCTAAAACTCGTGCAAAGGTCACCGATTACAAAGGCGAACTGTCTTTAAAACAACGTTCTCAAGTTGCTATTGATTTAATCAGTTTTCAAAACCAATCAGTCAAATACCGGACATTCTCCTCGTGAATAGTCACCTCTCACCGGTAATACGTTTACATACATTTAATTCCTTACATACCGGAAGTGCAAATTGTCCATAACAGGTCACCGGAAACCAAGAACTACTTAAGATTTTTTTTTAAGTAACCCTTTTTTCCTTAGGGAAAATGGGGTGGGGGAGAGACTATCGGTCGCCTGTAAATTCTTTACTATTTCTTGTTTATTATTTATTTGTTTATTTATTTGTCTACGGGCTTGCAACATTCTTCACGCGTGATGTACCTAGTAACAAGACGTGCAGGGCACGTTTTCTGGAAAATATGGCTACAAATGTTAGAAAATGTAATACAATCACGGTGAAAATAACCGCTACCGCTAACGCAGGACTTATTATTAATATCATTGAAGATGAAAACCAGGATGTAATTTGAAACCACTCATACTCGCCTTGAAAGGCGAAACATTTTTTTCTTTTGACATTTTGCTACATGATGTAACTGGTCACGCAAGACGTGACGAAAAAGGCAAAGCAACCGCGCTATCAGTTGTCTCCATAATATTGTCCCATGTCCGGATGAATGCAGACCAATTTTTATGTGAAGCTCTCACGCTTAGATGTAACCAACAATAATTCCGTTACCATGCCAACACAGAATGCAACAAGAATCCCCACTTACAATAAAAGCAGACCATTGTGTCCCACACGACCCCCCAGGTAACAAAATGTTAGCGTGACAATAGAAACTTGTAAATGAGAAAAACTTGGCCAGATTTCCAAAATTCAAAGAGGTTCATCATTTAATTTCTATTGTTAAAATATTCATACGTTGAACTGTCCGAGAAAACAAGGTTTTTCCTAGAACGTTCACATCTTTTCAAAGGAGTGTGATAACATGAATATGTTTTGCAAGTTTCAAACTTAGAGAAAATTTTCCAGTGGAGAAAATCCCTTGTGAATTTTCAAATAAACATTTGATTATGACCAACCTGAGACAGATTTCCAAAAATCGAATGTGTCTCACGATGTATTCACGCTTTTTATTTGTTGTTCTGATAGAAAGGGGATTTCCCAGAAATTTCACGCGTTAGAAGGAACTTGAGCACCTGAATATGTCGTACAAATGTCAAAATTAGAGCTCCTATAGAAATGGAGAAAATCGTCTATGAATATTCAAACAATCATTTGTTTACGAGCATAACAAGATAGCATAAACAGATTTTTAAGCTTTTTAACCAATATTCAGTGTTAAGTGTTCATTCGTCCATGTGTGTTAAAACACACATCAAAGATGTCTCAAACTCATTTTCCAGTTTCTATTGTTTCGTTAACATTTTTTGCTAGGGTCTCTAAGAAGGGAGGGAGGATTTCGAAGAAACTTTAGCCGTGTTAGAAAGTCTCAGTGCTTCAATATAGTGTGTGAGTTTTAGACAGATCTATTGTAGATATGAAGAAAAGCGCTCATGAATACTCAACAAACATCGGCTTCCTAGTATAGTTTCCGAAGTACTTTCTAGCCAGTGAGTCAAACTATAAATTCGCTCTTGCGAGCCTCAAATCAAGAAAACAAACACAAAAGCAAAGGAGAACACCTCGTGATATTTTATACTAGCTCTTTTAATTTCGATATTTAAAAGCCCCCAACATTGCCTTCAGTGGGGCTTATGTGATAATCGACACAGCCATTCACAGTCCACCATGCCTGAAAAGCCTGTGCTGTCGCGAACTAAGGTCCCAGCCATGAAAGGGATAGGCGTCTGTGGCCCGGGGGGGGGGTACTCCCTATAATGGGCTATACGGGGAAGCTCCGCCCGAAAGGGGTACCTTTTTCAGGCTTCAGGTATATAAAAGGGTAGGGATTTCACGAGCTGAAGTATATGAAAGGGTAGGGAAATCTGTCATTTAGGTATTTAAAAGGGCCTACAATTAACATATTTCGAGTAGATGCACCTTACGTCTGTATCATTTTAATTTATTAAACGCTACATGAAAACGACAAGAAAACTTCCTTCCAAGGGTTTAGAACTGGGGGATGCAATGCTCTTTTAAGAGCACTACATACCTACTTGAAAGTAGGTATGTGAAAGTAGTACCATTTTTGAATGGAAGGTATACGAAAGGGGTACCTTTTTTGTAAAAACTGGTATATAAAAGGGCAAGTGGTTGGACCTCGGGGCGGAGCCTTCCCGTACAAAAATTTGTTGAGTGCTCCCCCCCCGGGGGTCTTTAGGAAGCGAAACAAAAACATTTGGAGTTACAACAAGGCAGCTCTCTCGGATTGGTAAGTTCACAACCGTGAAGTAATTCAAAAGCTGGTATTCTGAGTGTTAGCCCTTGTCAGCTGGTATATCCAAATTTTCGTGAGCCAGAACTAGGTTGCCACTACTTTACTCGAAAAAGTAATTTTACGTTTTTACGCAAAACGAAACTGGAAAGTTCGCCTTATTAAGAGAAATGGCAAATTATCGTTCTCTATATTCACTTCTCACAAGTCCTTAGTAGTAAAGTATACCTAGAATTGACCACCTTTTTGCGTTGGAATGTCCTAAATTTGCGGTGGAATACACGAACGTCGATTACGTCACAGGCAATTGTCAGTATCTCATGAATTAGATGATGTGGAATCTTATTAGCGTATACCCGCGGAGGTGAATACATTAGTCGATGACTTCATAGACTATTCTTATTGTTGAAGTGATTAAAAATCACTGAACCATCACGTAGTTTGCATTTATACTTTGTCTTTATATGGGGGTCTTGCCCCAATATATGGGCCAAGGAATTTAATTAAATGTCTCTAAAATCTTAGGTTATCACATCTTAAATCTTAATTGTGGTTGTGCCTATTCAAATTCATATACAATTCCATATACACTTGTATGCGTGACGGCGGCTTGGAGACCCGGTCTTTAAAGCAAGTATAGATTTTGGCAATTTGCTGTTTTCTTTTCTCGTTAGTTAGTGATTTATTTGAGAAGATATATTGTTTACTGAGAGAGTGTTTCATGAAGATTTACAATCACTTCCAGTCTTGTCCAAAAAAATCTCCGCTCACTAGCTATACACGTTTGTTTTTTCTCACTTTTCTCACTCTCTTATCGGTGTTGCATTGGAAATTGTGATAAAACACGCTCTCTTTCGTTTGATGTACTACAATACATTCTCGAGCTCGTGACAAAGTTGTCCTTGTTGTTGTCGTGCTGAATCATAGCTTACTGAACGGCATTTCGCAGTGGTCGATACATAAATTAGTACTAAAACGTTCTTTGACAGTTAAAAATAAATATGTGCACGCCCAGATAGTTAAGGCTATCGAGTTTATCAGTGCCACCATAATGTGTCTTCTCCATCGTTTTCGCCAGACCGCCATTACAGGCATATTCTGGTAGCGAGTTTCAATGGCTATAGAAACGCTGGTGAAAAACCACTCGATGATCAGTGGAACGGAGGTGGTTATCGCAAACTTTTGGAGGAGAAAGACTGGGGAATTGTCGCTCGTGTAAAAATACTGATATAAACACAGAAAGCCATTCACGGAGATAATCGCGCTTGATTCATACAGCATGCTCATAATGGCAATG
The DNA here is from genome assembly GCA_964030785.1 of Siderastrea siderea. Classification (NCBI taxonomy): domain Eukaryota; kingdom Metazoa; phylum Cnidaria; class Anthozoa; order Scleractinia; family Rhizangiidae; genus Siderastrea; species Siderastrea siderea. Next base: position 10,414,132 of record OZ034976.1, read on the forward strand.
TCAGCGGCAAGTCTTTCACGGCGAGGAGTACGAAAACCTCCCCAAGGGACTGTTCGGTTCTCAAGAACCCGATGACATATGTGATCTATGAGAACCATGGCGCTACGTTCAATGACTTCCGCAATCCCATGAATCACTCCGATCAGTGCGACTGATTTGAGTCTCTCAAGATCCACTTGAAGAAGTCTCAGCATTACCGCTGAACCACAGTACAGCGGACCTGATAGTACAAATGAGGTTCCGGGATGGTTTAATCGCGATAATTTCTCAACACAAATACGCGAGGTTCCTTTAATGACGACTGTGATCAAGGGCGTGAATGTTGCAATTACCATTTTGCCAGTGTTGTTTTGTTTGTTGTAAGCTGGGTAGATAAAATAAGCGATCACAACGGCTGTAACGTATGTTAAGATGACAGAAACAGCCATCAGCGCGAGTAATCTGCACTGTTCTTTTCTTGGACCGCTACAAAAGTGTTTAACAATGAAGTACAATTGAATAAAAACGCTCAGGAAAAAAAGAAATATTAAAGGAATTCTTTGTGTGGGCGTTAGCTGAGAGCTAGACACTCTCGCACCTTGCATCGCAATGCGATAAGTCGCATCCAAACCGTAGAAAGCCAAGCCTATGAAGAACAGTTTAAGCTTCAATCCAATTATTTGAAACGGTTGAAAATAAAACAGAGCGTTGAGGAAAAACCAGTGGTAATAGTACACGGCAACTACAGCCTCCGAGATTGTTATAACCCATTGCATTTTGATAGGAATCGATTCTTTGAAGTGATTTTTGCAATTTAGCAAAGTTTGATAACAGACGTAGTATAGAAGAATAGAGAGAACTGCAACGATAGATGCACTCAGGATTGATAACAAAAATCCAAAGTAGAATGAATTCCATAGTGTGCGGGAGACAGATGGTCTTAGTTGCTTCCAAGCCATTGCTCTATCGTCGTGTAAATCGTCAGGTCTTTGTTCGTTGCCTTCTAAGGAGCTCGCATTTATAAACCTGATATCGAGACTGCTGGTCGTTAAATAATTTATGGCAGTTGCCTCGCCGTTGCTGTATTCTTGGTAAATAACTTCATCAGCGGGTTGACAATACCATTCGTTTCCTGTGTCATCTTGAGCATTGTAGCCAGATAAAGCTGAATTCTCGGGTTCTTCAACGTTGTAATGCTCTGCTACACTTCGCGTGAAGCAAAAAACCAAGTGTCCGAAGAATTCGGCGATGTTGTTACCAACCGACATTCTCTTTTCCGATGAAGTGCAGTTTTTTTTCGTATTGTTTTGTAATACCGGTGGGTAACTAAGAAAACGTTTTAGCGCGGTGAACCCAAGGGCTTACAACAAATCCTGTCTGCCTGCTTTAGAAACTGCTTCGATTGTCTCAAGTCCAAGTTTGTGTAGTCCTAATGGCCTCCTTATGGCCTTGTCGTGAAAAGAAAGTTGTCACCTTTAAAGCTGTTCAACGTTTTCGCTTGGAAATAAAGGCTACCCTGGGCTGAATCCAGTTCCCTTGTTTCATTGTTTGCAAACTTGATGTGAAAGGAAAATTTTCATGTCTTTCAGTCCTTCTGGAGATAAATCATTGAATTTGAACGGTCAAAATCCACTTTGTGATCATTCAAATGAAAGCTACCGAACGGTAGTTATCTGAGATGATGATAGATCTAGGGCACCAAACGCATCGGTTCCGGTGGAGCAACGTTTAAGAACAGGGAGCCTTAATTCGGAAGGTCTAAACCGCCACACAAATTCGGATTCGACCATATTGTGATGAAAACGTATAGCCGGTATTCGTGAGCGAAATGTCAACTCCAACTTTCGTAACTGGCAAACTGATTAATCCCTTTTGCTTTCGGAGGGTCACAGACGGCGTTCAGAGTGCAAAAGAAGCTAATTCAGGAAGCGCTGTTGGAAAGCCAACACCAGATGGAAACCTGGACAAGATTGTTTCCTAAAATTTTCTGCCACTTAATTTTTACACCTTTTGCCCTTCTTTCCAATTAATAAAAATTCAATAACATTTATGGAATTTCATTTTCGTTAAGGAATTTTCATTTTAGTTATTCATCGCTTCATCAGTGAGGAAAGGGTTTCACGTGAAATTCAGTAACATTTTAAGATTTTCATTTTCATGCTGTAAATAGCTGCCATAGCGTCTTAGGACACTCAATATCACGTATTGGAACATCGTTAACATTTAGGGAATTTCACATAAAATTCTAGTTGTCATAAATTCGTTTTACAACGTATTTCGAGCGAACCAAACAACAAACATGACTTACGTCCGCTGTAGATGTACAAACAACGGCGTTCTTTATGTTTAAGTTTAAGTTTCAAGATACTTTATACCAACTGTACAATATCTTTGATCTGTTCAATATCTTTATCTTTAAACGCTTAATTGTAGACACGCCACAAGGAGGAAGCGAGTGCCAAATGAAGTCTGGGAAAGAACTATGTACAGTGTACAAACATGAGACTACACTACAGAAGACTTCGTGGCTGTACGGGAGTTCAGTTCGCCAGAGGCACAGTTGCGGAATCACATCATGCGAGCATTAGTCAGGATGTTAGAAAAGGAAAATTAAATTTACCGTAGGATTTTTGAGATAATAATAAATGAAATCAGGAGCCATAATCGGGGACGGAGACCGTAAGCGCGGGGTCCACGCGGCCCCATCGAAAAAGACAAATGTGCTATTTTTAGAAAAAATTGCGCCACCCTCAACGTCATAAACGCGCGTGGCTACACGCAAATTTGCGTACAACGAGGGCGTGCTGGATATGACCAAGATGGTTATAATTATTTGATATCCGGTATGCCCGAGTACACAATTGTTTTTATTATTAAAAGCGCAATCAGTAATTGCTATGAAATCAAGAAAGAGAAAAAAAGAGAGAGAAACTCCGAGATAAAAGGGAACAAGAATCGATCGCGATCACATGACTGACCGAAAAAGGCGCCAAAACCTTGCGAAGTGTTGCAGCGTTTCTTTGCGGAACTGAATGAATCAATGAAACTGCTCCGAAGTGAACGTACAAGCACAAGGTCTGGGAAAAAGCTCCTAATTATGGGCTCTGAAATGTGGTACGTGTTTGATTTTTCCTGAAAATTGTTGTAATCGTCGTTCAAAGCGGATTGAAGCTGTACAATCTCACCGTTATGGCTGCGGGAGTTCAAATGAACGAGTTTGAAATCGCTCCGTTCGCACAACGCTGACAACGGAGCCATCATGTGTTTGTTTCATCGAACTGAAGACAGGATTAATAATTAAACTTGAACGATGATTACTATGCAGCTCACGGAAACAAGACTACGGAGGTGAGGAACATTAGAATTCACCATCTTACTTTTTAAACGCAAACCACAAAACGCAGTTTTTCTTAGTTTAGAGCCCGCCGACGGAATGGTAAAAATAACACTCAAACAACTGTGAAAGCGATTCAACGTATTTTACATGGCATCCGAGTTGTGCCGGTCTAAATGTCTGGAGCTGCTCAAGGGAACACAGATAGAGCCACAACGAGTACAGGTAAACCAGTGTCAATTTTGTGTGGTATAGCCAAAAAGTGTCGCCTTTTCTGGTACTGGATTTGTTCAATGCTTGTCGTTCAGACTGTTGCATGATTTTTGTACTGACTCGCCATAAAAAGTGTGACAATTTTTATTAAATGCTTCTTTCCAATTTTACTGTGCTTTATTTTGTCTTGTCTCGATATTTCGGAGTCAAAGCCTTCCGTATGAAACCTGCTGTTTGTGAAATTTTAAGAACAAGTGATTGACTGGACGATGAAAGAAATTGTAAACAAAGCGCTAAATGCTTAAAATTCTATTTCTACAGTTTCTTTTCGTCCTAAGAAATCAAGCACTCTGAAACAACTTAGATTTGTGTCTCAGTGACGTTCAGTCGTAATTTCTTCTTAATTTTGCTTCCATACAAAGTGATTTTTCTCGCCGGGTTGCTGGCAGAGAAAAATAATTAAGCTCACTCTGTCGTTGAAACCCTTGCCACATCCACTGCGCTATGTATCCCTTCTAGGTTCGTAAATTGTTCAGAAAGTAATAGTAAGTACTAGGGCAGCATGGAGTTTCACTTCATCTTTCTCCTTCTCATCGACGGAAGTAGTTTTTTTCTCTTGGTGTTTTTCCAGTTCTCTATTTTGTCGACGATTGATAACGCACCACGAGAGCATTTGATTGAAAACAAGGCGCGCTTTTCACTATTCTTGGTCTTCATTATAAACATTTCGGCCATTTCGGTAAAGGCGGGCATTATTTCAGAAAACATACGCTGAGAAATCTCGACAGACATTTTCTTTGCTGACTCGGTATTTGAATATATGTTACTATTTTTCTTGCAGTGAAAAAAGTGACAACGATTTATCAGTGCGTTACTTTTCTTCAGTACGTGCTTGGAAAATCATTTTACAGTCTTTGCGGCTGCCCTTCAATCTCTGTACGTCCTCAGAGGAAATATATATTCGAGATGTATTTTCCCTTTTTCTGCCTGATTCGCCTTCAACTGATTTTTTCGTAGTTCGACGTCATTTTTGCCCGTAAAACGTTTCTTCCGTCTAACGGGGAAATCCTCGTCCGACATGTCCGACACATCTTCGCCACAGAATTTTTCTAAAATATTCTCACTGCCATCATCGGAATCACTTGTATAATCCTCATATCCAGAGTCACTATCCAGAAAGTTCTCCCCAAGGGCTTGCCTCAAATTAGGAAGTGACACTGATGACAGAAATTGAATTTATTCATCTCCAACAAGGGTAATTTCCGACGCCATTTTGTTTGTTTTTCTCTGCGCGGAGTCCTCGCAACACACACGCGCGTGTGTCACTCGCGATGGCGCAATTTTTTCTAAAAATAGCACATTTGTCTTTTTCGATGGGGCCAACGCCAATACTGAAAATGGCAGTTAGTTACGGTCTCCATCCCCGATTATGGCTCCTGATGAAATTCCCTATACGTAAACGATGTTGCTAAACCTGTTATTGATTTTCTGAAGACGCTATAGAGTATGCACAACATGAAAATGAAAATCTCAAAACGCTACTGTATTTCACTTAACACGGTTTTCCACACTAATGAAGCAACAGATAACTAAATCAAAAACCTTCAGGAAAATGAAATTCCACAAATGTTATTGAATTTTTTTAAACGAAAATGAAAGTTCAAACTGTGTTGGATTACACTAATAACCCTTTAAAAGCGACAGTTTTTTTATGTATTTTTCTTAACCCTTTCAGCCCCAAATAGTGACAAGCATCTAATTTCTCCTAACAATATCATTACTTGATCAAACATACAGGACACGAGAATAAAGAATGTAATCATCAAGGACAAATTGTCTCGGTGTTTATGCAAATTCTCCTAATTAGTACCATAAGAAATAAATGGAGAACGGTAAGAAGAACATGCATGTTGACATTGGGGCTTAAAGGGCTGCGGTATGGCCTCTTTTAGACTTGAATTTGGATGCTTTAAAAGTATGTTACATTGTACTTTGTTACTCTAGTTACATAAGTCAAAACCCAATGGCATTAACCCAGAGACAGTTATCGAGTCTGTGGATGAAAATAATGCTAACGTGTGACCATTCAAATGAAACCTCTTCAGCAGCACTTTCACATTGTACTACTTACATTTTAGTATTTTACAAAATGAAATTTGGGATTCGTGCTGGGTTTTGATTTTAGGCAGTCTAGGAAGTGAAAGGGTATAGTAACGAACTGATCTGAAACTATAAACAATGGACCAGTCAACGAGACCAGGAGATCGAAAGTTTTTTTAAAGCGGACGGTCTGATCCAAGATTAAATTTCAATCAGTTTTATGGCAAGCAATTAATACTGATGACAAGGCTGAAAAAAGTTTCCAGAACGTGCCAATCTTCTTAGCTTTAGTTTCAAAACTAAATGTAAGATGCATGCTGTGAGATGTTTCCAGTTTCGCAATTACTTGAAGTCAATTTCCGTAGCAAGCGAGATACACAGTGGATACAAACGAGTGCCAAATGAATTCATTATATGCTGTTGTTCGTATCTTTCGTTATTGTTCAATGAGAAATATTAACTTGTTTCCCGCTACCAAGACCTTTTGTCAATGAGAAATGCTTTTTTCTTATAAACAAACGAATGAAAGGTTAACTACCTTGTTGGTAGTTATTTTCTCGCGTCAGCTTAATTTTCGTGATTTTCGCGAATTGAAAAAAGTCGCGAAATTGAAGACCCACGAAAGATCACGAAAAAAAAAAAGCCTCGCGAAATTTAATACCCTCGTTAGAAATTTACATTATCAAAGAATTGAATCAATAATTATGACGAAAAAGTATCATTTCTGTAGAGAAAAAGCTCCAAGCTAACTAGTCTAACTACCTTCTTCTGAATAACTACTGGAATTGTCTCAAGTATATGCAAAAGTTTTTATTTGAAATCATACCTTTATAGAATATTGGCTACCTTTATAAAGTTCTATGAAAATAAAATTTTGTTGACACATTCTAGCGAACTTGATTTAATGCTCTTGATTTCATTTTGTCTTCTTGAAATCGTGAAATATTGACTTGCCAAAATCGCGCTAAATTAAGTACGAATAAGGTCAAGTTCAGAAGACTAGACGAGTCAGATGGATCAGATGCGAGCCAGTTTTCGGTATCATGAGACGACTAGATGCTTTGCTAGTTCGTCGTAGGATCCTTAGCATCCTTAGCTCTTAAGTGACGAAGAGTTTTACTACTCTTCCCTGGATGGGATGCTAAGTATTCCATTTTAGGATACCCAGGATAAAGTGACTAGAAGTATTACTGCTCCCCCTGGATTGGATGTTAGTCCATCGCAGGATACCCAGGATAAAGTGACAACGAGAATTTCTACTCCCCCTGGCCCCAGTTGTTCAAAGAGCAGATAACTTTATCCAGTGTATAAGCCGTATTCCAGCAGATTCAAAGTGTGGGAAAATCTCTACATAGCCCTATGATTTATAAAAAGAACAAGAGTTTATATATAATGAAGTGTGTCACCTTACAAAAATCTGGCCAAATGTGCAAGTGGAATAAAAATTCCTCTGGTGGATAGCTACTTATCCAGTGGATAAAGTTATCCACTCTTTGAACATCTGAGGCCTGGATGGGATGCTAGTCCATCACAGGATACCCAGCATTCAGTAACTAGGAGTAACACTACTCCTTCCCGGATGAAATGTTGATCCATCACAGGTCACCCACCATAAAGTCACTAAAAGGGATTACTACTCCCCATTGTAAGAGATACCAGTCCATCACAGGCTACCCAGCATTAAGGAACTAGGAGTATTATCCGATTACTCTCCCTTGGATGGGATGCTAGTCCATCACAGGATACCCAGCATTAAGGAACTAGGAGTATTATCCGATTACTCTCCCTTGGATGGGATGCTAGTCCATCACAGGCTACCCAGCATTAAGGAACTAGGAGTATTATCCGATTACTCTCCCTTGGATGGGATGCTAGTCCATTACAGGCTACCCAGCATTAAGGAACTAGGAGTATTATCCGATTACTCTCCCTTGGATGGGATGCTAGTCCATCACAGGCTACCCAGCATTAAGGAACTAGGAGTATTATCCGATTACTCTCCCTTGGATGGGATGCTAGTCCATCATAGGATGCCCAACATAACAGACTAGGACTGTGAACTAGTAGCCCGCGTAGCAGGCGTAAACGGGGACGGGTAGGGGGAAATTGTCCCTCCGTTTTTCCTCCCACTTTCTTGCTACCACCACTACCTCTTCTACTACCCCTGAATGGTATGTTAGTATGTCACAGGATACCCAGCACTTTGATAGGTTTCACTATCATTTCGCTAGTTAACGTAGCCTGCGTGGAAGGCGCCCAAAGGGGGAGGGAAAGGGCGCTCGGCGATCGCGTCTCGCCCTTAACGCTTGCGAAAAATTACCCTCTTTTCCTCTCCCTTCGGCCCCTGCCACGCAGGCTACGTTTAACGTTATAATAATAATCTTTATTGAGGAAACTTTTTCACTTACATGTGGTTTTCGAAAAGGGCCTCAAAGATTAATACTAAAAACTAAAATATCTACATTGAATATAGAAAAAAAAAATAAGAGGACTAAAAATATGAAATTTATAAAACACTTAAATTAAAAAATTAAAAACCTGTCGCTTAAAAATATTTACATTGGCAGACTCTCGTATTATCTGGCTGAGAGAATTAAAATCATTTACAGCGTGATAGGCAGTTCTTTGTTTTCCCCAATTCCTTCTAACGCAGGGGAGTCTAAGATTGACTTTATGTCTGGTGTTATAATTATGCTGATGTTGCTGTGTGGAAAAATGTTAGTGAGAGACAATATAAAGTTACGTTTGCTACCAAACGAAACAACCCGATACAACGCGATGCGAGCCAAGGCAGGAGCCGATAACAAGGAGCGTGCAACTCCTATATACTAAGCCTATGTCACGACGTTTTTATAGACCAGTTTTTAGACAGATTTTAGCTTACTATTTCCCGCGGAAAATTGAAGTCTCGGTCCGCATCCAAAAAAATGGCGGCCTTCAATCTTTTATTCTCCTTCTAATATGTCCGATTTGTATCGTAAGACATAAGGGAAGGCTGACAAACACTTTGCAAAGCTAGTGATTGATTAACAAGGCTCATTTGGGAGTCCGAATTCGCGGGAAATTTAGTCTAAAAATGAACTGGTCTGTGAAAACGCCGTGACACGAATGCATGGCAGTTGCGCGCTCCGTGTTCTGAGCTCTTGCCATCAACCATTACGCCTCCAAAGACAAATGAAGGATAGTCCGGGAGCTAGAGGCTAAAAAGTGACGCTTCGCTCAACCCAGAGTACTGAAAAGGTTTGGCGACGGATTTTGATAGATTGAACCTTCTTCTTTTTCGCTAGGTACTTTGTGGTTTCGAATTGTGGTATAAGTTTTGAGTTATTGCGATGTTTTTGTGAGTCAGCACGAGTCAAAAGAAGCTCAACATCAAAACGAGGCTGAAGATTGGGAATCAATATCTCCAGAAAAATTTCTATAATAAGAAAACAAGTATTATCACCTATCTTGTAAGACTCTCTTGAGTTGATTTTGACAAAAATACGAGAGCTGTGTAAAAGAACTCACGTAACATATGCCCTCATCTTATTCGACGTGTCTCAGCTCCTTCGTTCATTGTCTAAAAGGAACTAAAAACGTTTTTCCTCATGGAAATCTGTAAAGCTTTTGCATGTTTAATGTACTCTTTTATATCAAACAAAGCAGTTTTTAAAATGGGTCACTTGCTGAATTAAAATTGTTAGTCCTGGCCGTTAAACAAGCAGCTATTGCTGCAGCCTCGATTTCATGCTAAAAGAAAGTGTGAAGATACAAGCATGTTTGAAGCAGTTTGCTCTTCAGAAAATATCTAAATCAGATTTATTGTCAATTGTAAAAGATGATAAAGTTAAAAATTGGCAACTGGCCTGAATCATATTCTGCGGAGACTGAATAGTTCCGAATTAAAAACAAAAATTTTGCCTGCTCTCACGTAAGGTTTTGTTATAACTTCTATCCTATTCAGGTAATAATGCGGACGCGATGACGGCAACATATTATAGATACCAAGTCACAAGTAGTAAATCACACTGTAAAAAGTATAACTTGTCCCATTTTTTGATAGAGGTGGTTCAGCAATAAAAGTCCTTGTATATTTTGATACTAACAAACCTTTTGTAAAAGGAATCTTCAAGACAGCTAGAAAGTTTGCAGTCAAACGGGCAACGCAAATTCGTCTAGATGTCCATGTGCATACAGCAATTTCTGTAAAAATAACTTTCATCAAAATTTACGATATTTAGAACTGATGTATTTATTCAGAATCTGACTCCTCTGAATCACTTGTTAAAACAGTCATCCCGTTTGGGTTTGGCACTCGTCATCCCCCATACAGAAGCAGGCCTCGGTACATGCGAGTCCAGCATTTTTGCATGAGCAGTTATCTCTAAATTGCGATTTATCACAACGGCAACTGGTTAGTTCCATGAGGCTTGTTGGTGCCGGCCCTTTAGTCATTAACATTGGGTAAAAAAAAAGTTGGTCGTCATTGCTTTTCCATCCATATCAGGGGCGTAGCCGGGATGTTTCCAGAGGTACGCACAATTTTCCAAATCCACTTCAACACCTCAGTTTTCTCGCATCGTTTCGACATTCCTTGGCTGCATTTGCTTTTCTGAACAGTATGGTGAGGTTATATATGAATGGATAGAATCACAACTAGGTCGTAAAGTATTTTGTAGATTTTTTGGTTAAATTGTGAGCACACTTGGAGGGTCAGAAGGCACTGTTCCCTCGGGAAAATTTGAGATTTAGGTCTTCTCAAATGGCTGGAAATGCGCCTAAAAGTAGTGTCCTTCTAACACAGTAGTGTACATTTTTAGTTATTTTTTGTACTATAGTCCATGCTATTTTGTCCGTTCTTAGTTTTTACGGCACGCAGATCAGAATTTCATTTATAATTTTGCTTGGAATGAGGGATTCTGTTTGCCACTTCAGAAAGTTAAAATTGGTTGGTTTTAAAGCTTTTGTTATGTGGATGTCGGCATAACCCCTGGCTTCATAAGTCCTTTCTCAAAATATACAATAGGATGAAAAAAAAACTGCATCCATGTTTTGAAAAAGGCCCCGAGACATTTTTCCCTCCACCCATTACGCCTCGTTATCACAGTTTTGTCGCTTGAGTTTAAACACGACTTTAACTTAAAAAGTGAAAACTCCGAAACTCAGGGCATTATCCAAAAGGCAAAATACATCAAAGGCTCAAACCAGCAACATAGTGGTGTTTTGAAAAAACACTTGAGATTTTTGCCCTTTTTCCCTTGCCATAGCAAACAGCTTTCTTGAACAGATATATTTCTTTGTCTTTGTGAGAGCACAATCGAAATAATAGGTTTCAAAATTCTTCCTTTCAAACATATGGCAATAAGCAGCTTTGATACAGAAGAGCCCCCATATCCAGTCTATCATGGCTTTTCAGAGAGAATATTTCTCTTTGATTCGTACACAGCAAAACCAATCATGCAGAGAAATGGTGATCCTAAGAACGGATGAATATTAATACATATATATAGTGTTTCTCGTATTTGATTTTGTATATTTTTGTACAAATTAGTTTCAAATAACTAGTAGTATTTTAAGTAATTATATTTTCTTGCAAATAAGTGCATAATTCAACTTCTGGTTGCAAAGTGATTATCAATAAACCATCTCTCTACCATAGATGTTGAAAATCGTGCTATCTAATTTGGGAAGCCTAAATTCGAATTACGTTCGGCTGCTGAAAAGTGTCGCGAAACGTGTCTGAAACGAACCTTAGTCATCCTCAGCCCCCTAATTTTCCGCCTTTGCCTTCACTAGCATCGACATTGAGTCCACCAATCACGTGGCTTCTCTGAAATTTGCAAAAAAAAGTGTCTTTTGTTTTGAAGAATTAATATTTCAAAGAAATAATGGAAGTTGATACAACGATGGTGCTTTTTTCAACCACCGTTTATTTCCCGGCTGTTTTATGTACGTTTCTTTTCGTTTTTTAAACCTTCGAAATTTTTTTCAGGTACGCACGTGCGTACGTGCATACAGGTAGCTACGCCCCTGCATATCCGACAGGTTATGGCATGTCTTGAGTGGTTATTAAGGCTCTTCTCCAAACATGCGCCTGATAATTGCATCTCTGAATGTGAAGGTGGAGACTGTCTGACGTTGGTGGTAGTAGGGACTCACTGTTTTCTTTCTTTTGACAAAACAAGGCATAACGTAACTCATCCGCAGTACAAACTGCCTTCTTTGAGGGGGGATACAGGCTACAGATAAAATCCACTGTTTCATTTGCCGTACTTTTGTCTAAATCTGAGGTTTGTCCGAACTGTGCTAAACTTTCTTGGTGCCTTCTGTCTTTGCGTAAAACTTTTCAAGCATTTCGATTTTCAGTTCCAGACAATGAGCTCGTAGAGTCGCATCCTTTCAGTGTGTGAAAAGCAGGAATTGCCTTACGCAGCTGTGTCCCAAGTCTTGCAGCAATTTTGTGCACTGGAATGTATCTTATTCGGTGTTTGAACCCAGTCCGGAACCACAGCTCTCCACAGCCAACTTCTTCGCAGTGTGAAACACTGAGGACGAGCACATCACTGTCTGGTGATTGGATGGCAACTCTCTCCACATCCTTCGTAGCATGTTTGGCATATAATAGGAGCCCTGTGCCGGCTTCCTCGTGGGCTGCGTGTACTGGTCTCACGGTTCCTGCGCTTCCCCTTCGCATAGACACCGCAAGCTTCCTATTTCTTTACCCACCACCAATAACAAGGTTCTTGTCTTGAGGAAATTGCTCAATGGCGGTCTTGCGGCAGGTTTCTGATAGGAAGGCGATGAGGTTAGTCTTGTTTCGTGGGTTGGAAGTATGTTTCTTCCACTGTTTAAGAACTGGTGTAGATGGGCCGTTAATAGCAATTTTCTGGGCATTTCCTCACCTCTTTTCTTTCGCTCTGTACTCTTGATAGAATACTGGCCAATGCTGATCAAAGACAATGTCCACCCTGACTTCTATAAGATCGAAAGGAGGACATTCTTGGAAGCCTTACGTAAAGATCCATCAGGGTGCGCAAGAGAAATAGGGACGGAGGCGAGCTCGTAACACAGAACTTCTTAACCTTTAATGTCTACATTTCGCACTTAAGCTGCCAGCAAGAAACGACAAAACAAATCTCTGTCTCTCCCGATCGTGAACATTTTCAGATGTTGATGTTGAGCTTTGTTTGATTCGTGCTGACTCACAAAACCGTCGCTATAACTCAAAACGTATACCACAATTCGAAACCACAAACTACCTAGGGAAAAAGACGAGGGTTCAATCTATCGAAATCCGTCGCCAAACCTTTTCAGCACTCTGGGTTAAGCGAAGCGCCCTTTTTTAGCCCCTAGCTCCCGAACTAGGAATAAATGAAAAGTGAACTACTGAGATTCCAATTACAGCAGTATCCAGGTTATTTTATGTTTTGAAGTTGCTTGCACTTCGTTGCGAAAAATGTCAGTAATTTTGAAAACTTAAAGAAGAAATGAAAATTACTTCGTTTACGAATGCGTCCTTGACAATATCGTACTTCAAACTGGGGTTAGCGCTTTTAGGCCCGGTTGCATAACGAAACTTAAGATTAAGTGGGAATTTCTGCAACTGTTCCCTGTTTTCCTGAGGATTTTTTCGCACCGTCATCGTGTTTCTCGTATACTCTTGTGTGCCTTCGGCCGATTTATCCATAATAACTTGCAAGAAAACCCTCCGGAACACAGGGAATGGTTGCAGAAATTCCCACGTAATCTTAAGTTGCTTTATGCAACTGGGCCCAGAGCCGTATAACTTTACTGTCGTGCTGTTCATAACGTTGTACAAGATGGTTCTAACTTTTGAGTCTGTGGATAAAGTCCTTAAGTGTGACCATTCAAATGAAAGCTACTGAGCAGTACTTTCCTGTGGTGCTGTTTATTGTGCTGTACAAGGTGGTTCTAACTTTTGAGTCTGTGGATAAAGTCCTTAAGTGTGACCATTCAAATGAAAGCTACTGAGCAGTACTTTCCTGTGGTGCTGTTTATTGTGCTGTACCAGGTGGTTCTAACTTTTGAGTTTGTGGATTAAAAGTGTGGCCATTCTAATGAAAGCTATTAAGCAGTACTTTCCTGTGGTGCTGTTTATTATGCTGTACAAAGTGGTCTAAAAAGCTGAGTGTAGGCGCAATCTCATCCTTTAGGTTCTCTTAAGCCTGAATTCACTTTCCTTAGCGGATTCTCTTTTTTCCTTTTGAGCATTTTTGGAAAGGCATGAGAAAATCGTGAGAAAACGATATATCGCGTGGATCTGCCCTGTCTATAGGAACAAAAAGTCAACAACCCTAAAACACTAATTCGTACAAAACAAGAAATGTCCAATAGCGAAAGAAACAAAAGAGGAAACAAACTTTCTGTCTGAAGAAGTAAACTTTATGACACTTGATAAGTGGAGAGACAACTGGCTGAAATAAATCACAAGAAGAAATGTTCTCAAGTCATTTTTACTCAGAAAAAAGTCTGAGTCCTCGCAACGGGAGTCGAAACCATGACCCTCCAGGTGCCGGTTGGATGCTCCAACCACTGAGTTACGGGGGACTCGTGGTGAGCGAGGTCATGGAACTAGGTTCGTATGTGACACAGGCCTGCTATGCTGCAAGGCTCGATAATGTCAATGGGTTCGACTCCCATTGAGAGGACTCAGACTTTTTCTGAGTAAAAACGACTTGAGAACATTTCTTGTTTCAAATTTTGACACTTATCGTAACCTCAAAAGACTAGTCTCCTCACTTGGAAATTACAGTTTTAAATACGTAAAGAAATTCACTTCCTAAGACTACCAATTGCCTAATTTAAAATTCCGCCTATTTAATACAATTCAGAGAATCTTAACTGTGCAGTAATTTATACTTTTACAGAATATCTATGTTCAAACTCTCCTTTGAATCACTGTATTAAAATGCCAGGCAACGGAAGACAACGGTCTTGAAATGAAAAGAAGCTTTTCTCTTTCAATGACGGTCCGCTTGTAGACTGTCAATCAAACTGTGCTTGACTCGTACAAGTCCTCGAGAGGCATATTCGCGGAAGTTGTTTTTGTTATTTAGAGGACTGGGCCAAGATTGAAAGTTGCATCTAATTAAGACATGAACCTCACTACAAGCACATTAAAATAAACAGGATTATCAAGTCTGCGGGACCCTTCGTTAAACAGGGTGGTTTCCATGTAAGCGTTACAACATCGGAAACAGCAGAAAATATTAATATTAAGCATATCAGTTTTTTGTTTGCCACCCAATTTACCGTATGTGTAATTCTGTTACGCAAACTGATTCCGTCTCGTCACAAAAGGGGGAGAAAAACGAAGTTGGCTTTTCACATGTTACAAAACAAATGACACACCATTTTTCAAGTTGGGTAGCAAATTGCCGCAAACAAGACGTTACACACAAAGTTTGCGATCATCGGCGACTCGTCGGGAGTAAAGAATCATACTACCGCAAACTATTTGCGACGGTGTTATGCATGTATGCAACTACCGAGACGACAACAACTCGGATTCTAATAAAAATTTGGGCCGTTCCAAACTCTTTAAGGGCGTGTAAGATGTGGTACTAGAAGCTGACGACACTTTGGGCTCTCTTCAACTCTTGTCGGCTTCCATTCAAGGCTAAACAGCGCTTTAGAGACATAATTATAAACGCGGTAAAATGGGTAAACAGTAATTTTAACGTGGTTTTCCGCTAAAGGGTCCACAGGTAACCAAAGCGTAATGTGAGAGTTTGTATGGAGCTGAAATTCGATCGAAATTAATTGGCGGTTTTCCGCCGAAAATACATCAAAATTGAAATAAAGTTTGAAAGAGCTTACCTGTTGTGTGTTTGCTGTGTTTTTATCGCTTTTCCGAGCTTCTGGAGGCCGTTTTGGGCGATTTTCTACTAAACGGTCGATGCGACGTCATGGTCACGTACTAAAGAGAGCTACTTACCCTCTCTCGGGTAAGTCAAGTTTTGTACCTGAATGAGAGTAGCCGAGCGAGGGTGTGTTTGGAATTTGTCAACACCGAAGTCACCCATGCCGTCCCCCGGTGTGGCGAAATTTGGTGCAATGTCCCAGGCTTGACCGTTAGTTTTGACCCTCTTTTCCTTACGAAGCTTGTGATGGCGGCGGTTTCGAAAAGTTAGTTCATTTTTAATGCAAGACTGTACATCGAGAAACGGACTAATTGACGATCGAATCACATAGAAAGGTAAGGAATTTATCCTTTTTGAAGTGTGTTGTGCTTTGAAAGCGCTGACTGTGGATTAAATCGATTTTTAGCGGGCATTTCGATCAGGACCTCGAATGTCGGTTGGTAAATTTGAATTTCCGTTTTTCTACCTTTAGCTCTCTTTAGTACGTGCCATGACGTCGTATCGACCGTTAAGAAGAAAATCTCCCAAAACAGCCTCCAGAAGCTAGGAAAAGCGATAAAAACACAGCAAACACTCAACAGGTAAGCTTTTTCAATCTTTATTTCGATTTTAATGTATTTTCGGCGGAAAACCGCCGCTTACTTTCGATCGAATTTCAGCACCTGTGGTTTTAACAATTGCCAATCCTGGGCACAGAGCACTTTTGAGCTTCGCTTAGGCAATTTTCAAGTCGCTAACTTTCTTCTACTGCGTGGTTTTCCTCTCCGTGAGCTTGTTGCACTTGTGAGGCAGCCATCGCTTGAATCTGTCCTAACAGTTGTTGTACGTCAGGCTGATTGGGATCAATAGCGACGTATACGGCGTTGTTACCCACCAGCGGTACGCCAACGTCTGACGTCACTGGGACAGCGGTACTTTCCTGCAGCACATGTTCTGTCACCATCTGATGAGGTAAATTGGTACATAGTTCACAATCAGAAGCTTCGATCTCTCGAGTCACGTGTAGCTGATAGTATCTTATGTTACCTTTAAAACAACGGTGCTTTTAACCGAAACTAAAACATCACATTTCTTAGAAAGTTGGAATAATCAGCTATCACAAGCGTGGGGGAAAGAAAAAATCTGAGTCCCCGATGGGAATGAATATTCCATCTTTCTTATTTCTTTCTGAGCATACAGTTTACCGTCTTTCTTTCTTTATTATCACACACGGTGCTTTCGATGCTGATCCTAGAAGCATGCAGGATGCGTGTCACAACGAACCTAGTAAATATGACCTCGCTCGCCACCAGTCTCCCAGTGGCTCAGTGGTTAGAGCGCCCGACCGGTGTACGGGAGGTCATGGGTTCAATTCCTATCGGGAACTAGGTCTTTTCTTTGTCCTAAGTTTGTGACAAGCTGAATAACATTCCATCTTTCTTATTTCTTTCCGAGTTTAAAATTTACCATCTTTCTTTGTTCAATATCACATTTCCTGTTTATATAGCAACATGAAAACGACGTGCTGTTTTCTCCAGAGCGTGCCATAGCCTTCGGGTTGGAAAGTGCGTATAAGACGTGACGCATACCTCGCCATGTTGGTTGTCACCCGCGTCATGAATCATGACTTCAGTTCCGATGACCATTCCCGTTTGCCCTGCTCCCTGGGAAGTAGTGATCCCCTCGGGGACGTGTAACACCCCGGTGGGGCTCTGTATGAGAATCCCCTCCGCCGTACTGGTCTGTATGGAGGTATGTTCCCCGGCAGCCTGCTGCACGGCAGCTTGATTGACGATTTGTTCCGCCATCTCAGGAGTTATTTCGGGAATGGTGACTGAAAAAAAGAGAAAAAGGACAAGCTGAACATCTCGACTATGGAAAGATCACAACACACTTCGGCAATTCGTAGGTTTTCCTAAAGATTCGCTGGTTTCCATTTATATACACCTGTGTAGAGAGTCTGAGACGAAGCGGATTAAACATCCTTGTCTTAGAAAACAACACGATACAACGCAGAGACCAATCGTGAACCCCCCGGGGGGAGGGTTATTCAGGTATATTGGTGACGGGAAGGTGTGAAGGCCCTTTTGGGTTAGAAATTTTGGTAAGAAATTTTTTTGGTGGACTCAATTTGAGTTGAAAGATTTTGGCAGGACTTTTATAGGGCTGATAAAGAGTGCATGCCCTGACGGGTTCACAGTTTTATGCCAAACAATTGAATCAGTTTTATTACAAACTAAAGAGAGAACATCGAAGAATCAACTGTCTCAGACTCTCCTGGTTTTAGGCAGGTAAAAAAAAAGACTCTGTTTAGCTTACTTTCTGGGCCGCCGGACTTTTTGGGGGGCCAGTTCTAGCCTAATGGGACTTTTTGGGGATCAAAATTTGGCCCCATTCGCTTCTCCATCCCCTGAATACCCCCCACCCCCTCACCCGGGCCTTGAACCACCGATGCTCTGATATCCCGTTCGAAAGTTGAACGTGACGACCACCACAAAACCACGCCAAGCTTGGCCTTATTTCACGAATTCACGGACATAACACAACATCTTTAAATGGAGATGTGCGAACCTCTAGACCCCTCTTTCACTGTAGTCAGGCGAAACATCCCAAGTTCAACGTTTAACTTTGAGTTACTGTTGAGCATCTTCTAATCACTCATATGCCATTCGAACCCCTTCCACAAAAGTTGCCATGTTACAACGCCAACCTTAGCTCTAGCTCCATTACCTAACTCACACCCACCTGTTGTTATCTGAGGCTGTTCCGTGCCAGGCTCACCCTCTCCAGCACCAGTTCCTCCCCGACCAAGCCGCTGTGTTTGCACCTGGTTCAGTAAATGTTGCGCCAGAAGCAGCTGCTGCGCAAGTGTGATCTTAAACTCGCTTCCTTCATGATCCGCGCCTTGAACAACAATCTGCGGTCCCCCAGCCCCCTCGGTAAGCTCCGCACTCAGATTTTGTGGTACGATCTCGCCTAGGACTTGAGTAACTTGTTGGAGGAGTGATGCATCCGGAACTCTCGATTCTGGTGCCTTGGCTGTAGCCGTTACTTCACTCTAACAAGAGACGACAGAAAATGTCAGCAATACAGTGTAAAGCAAACGCGAACGGCAGAAATTAGTACTAAATGTTACAATGGGTTGCTGCATCTTTTACCAGAAAACAAACCCGCTCAATGCAAGTCCGTATGCAAGTTCGAATTTTCAAACTTTCCTCGCATTTTATGTTTTCGTCTGACAAGAGGACATGCCCGCGGGCGAGCCCGTGAGTAGACTACGAGCACGCCCTTGTCCCGCTCAGGGATGGTCAAGTAAGAAAAGCATGGGAACGTACGCGAAATTAGTCGCGTGGAAACGCGCGTCACGTTTCTCGGCACACAGCAGCCGACTTTCTGCGTACGTTCGCTCGTTTTTCTCCCTCGACCATCCCCAAGCGGAAGCAGGTATTGCTCGTAATGTAACACCTGAGGCCCTCTTTGCGGCAATCGACAATTACCTCTTGCTCTTTATCTGCCGCTGTTCTCAGCTCTCCTTTACTTCCTGCCTTATCAGCCTCGTTCATAGTTTTGCCCTCATTCCGTATGCTTTGGGTGGCGGCCTCCTCCTCCATAGCACCCAGGCTTCCTTGGCTATCCACGTCCATTCTGGGCCGAGAGGAATTGTCGTCAAACTTAAAGTCGGTTTGACTTTCCTGGCTAGAGTGCTTAGCGTGGGTGTTGAGGTGATTTTTCAGGTAGTTGAGGCGAGTAAACTTCTTGTCGCAGTGCTCGCAGGCAAAAGGTTTCTCTCCTTTGTGTATGTTCAAGTGTCGTTTGTACGTGGTGAGGTAGTTAAATTCTTTTTCACAAGTATCGCATTTATATGGACGGTCACCTACGGAGATAAACAGACAACAAAACTACTTCAACCGAATAAGTAGTAAATACAAAATGAAACCAAGAACAGACAATCTTAAATAAGAACAGCGAATGCTAATCACGGAAAAACATGAAACGCATTCCCAGCACGCGAAACCGTGCACACGCAACCGGTGCCAACAACGGAAAAACATGCATACAACCCGCACCCACCACGGGAAACCATCCAAGCGGTAAAAGTATGGAAAACGTGCAACCGAATCCGAGCACAGGAAAACATGCAACTGGTACCAAACAAGTGGAAAACATGTGATCGGTGTTGAATGCAAGAAAATATGCAATTGGTGATAAAAAGGGAAGAATCCCGTAAACCAAAGCATGATGTCCTTTGGTTCTGATGCTAGAGACTGATTGAAGGAAAAAATACTTTTGCTCTGATGGGTGCAATTGAACATGTTCCATAAAGGAACGAGACAGAGTTACAACTTGAAAACTGGGATTGCAAACAGCCAACTAGAATAGAAAGGCGACTTTCTCGAGAAATGCGAACCGTAAACATGATACTCAATAAATCGTTAAGGCCTTAAACAACGATTCTTAACGCAACACTGATTCTTCTTATTAAATTCTGATTCTTCTCTATTAAATATCGTCACCGTATAACTACATGTAGCTTGCGGACGGTTTTTGCCTCGCCCAACAATTACTTATAGGAACAACTTGCAAGGTTTGGCAGACAGTTACAAAACTTTAAGCAAGTTGCCACAAGAAAATGTTCCAACAAAAATCCTCTGTTTGCTGTGGTACATGGTGTGCTAGTTGGTACACAGCGATGATTTTCAACGAAACAATTTTAAGCAAAAAAGGCGTCTGCAACTGAAAAAGGTCTTCTTATATCGTCTCACCTGTGTGTAACCGTATGTGGTTCTTGTAGCTGTCTAAGCGAGTAAATTCTCTTTCGCAGTGTTCACACCTGAACGGTTTAAAGCCTGTATGAAGCCGAAGATGACGCTTGTGGCTTCCAAAATCCGAGAAAACTTTATCACAGTATCCACACTAAGGGAGAAGAGGAAAGAATTTGTTAGTTATCGCTTATAGGGTCTAGGGTGTTGTAGGCGTCGCAAACGAGGGAACGTTGTTAGGGAAACTTTTTTTAAACTTTTGCTGCCGGTTTGAGTGCACATGCGACGTTAAGGCGCTGTTACACGCGGGAATTTTTTTCCAACTTGCAACGTGATTTTGCTGAGGGCATTGAGAGAAAAGTTGCAGAATACATAAACAAGGAGCTGCCAAGTAACTCGCAACGTTACGAAAAGTAAAAGACTAGTGTTACTTTTCGACCAACTCGCAAAACAATTTTTCGTTGCGAGACAGGTCGTGACAAGGGGGGGTGTTACACGCGCAATTTCGACCGCAACTGCCGTTGCGATGCAAGTTTCAGAAGAAAATTGTCTGGGTGTAACAGCGCCTTTTGTTACAGAGGCAAAGTTTTCTTCTAAGAAGCAAAAATGCAATAAAAGCAAAAAAACATATCTTAATTTTGAAACAAAATAACCAGATAACATTTTACAGAATGTTTCGGAACAATTCAAAACTAATATTTTATTGACAAGTTTTCATACATCAAGTTTCTTTTGTTTCTTTTGCAGTAAAACATGCAGAAAGTGTTCTTCCACAAGTCTCGGTATTAAACAATTAAACAAGCTTCTAACAATACTTGTTGAGGAAACAGGCTTTTTAACATATGAGTCAATAAGAGTCGATAAGTCTTTGAGGGCGCTTGTAAGTTAATAAGAGTGCATGTGAAAGTTAGAGGTCAAACGGGAGCAAGAATTTAAACTTCCAGCGAACTTCCGTCGATGCTAACGAAAATCCGAGCAGCTTCAAACTTTTTGAGAGTCGGAAGAGTCTTCTTTGGGACAGGCTTTACAGTGGCCTTACACTCACCTTAAATGGTTT
Organism: Siderastrea siderea; assembly: GCA_964030785.1. Taxonomy (NCBI): domain Eukaryota; kingdom Metazoa; phylum Cnidaria; class Anthozoa; order Scleractinia; family Rhizangiidae; genus Siderastrea; species Siderastrea siderea. Next base: position 10,435,420 of record OZ034976.1, read on the forward strand.
TTCTCCTGTGTGTGTTCTTGCATGTCTCTTGAGATCTCCTAAGTTAGCGAATCCATGTCCACACTCATCACATTGGTAAGGTCTTTCCCCAGTGTGAACACGAATGTGGGTCTTCAGGTTGTACGATTTGTTGAACTCCTTGCCGCAATATTCACAAGGGTAAACTCTTCCTATTAAATAAAAGCAGTTGAAAACCAAAGATCATTTGCTGTTAAGTTCCAACATTAATGCCCCTCCCCCCAAAACGTGGGTCCCTTCAAAAGCACTGCAACCGGTGAAATATGTTCTAAGGTTGACTACAGCTGTGCAGAGTGGATAACAGGTGTGTTCTGTTCAATACAAATTGCAGTTTCCAATTTTCTTTTTTTGCTGTTGTTTGTCTCCTTTGAAAGACTGCCAGACAAACAGCTATAATATATAGTTATACAGATTATGCAACAATGCACCAGTAAACAATGCATTAAAAGTTCTAACACAAACGTGCATGTATGCTTGAAAAAAAAAAACATGTTTTCAAATTACCTCCGCCAGAAACAATCCTTGTTGAAACAACTGTTATAAACAAGAATTTGGAAAAAAAAAACGGTTGTTAGTAAGAAATATTGTGTGTAGATAATTTACATTATGATTAAGAAAACTTATTACTTATTGTATTTTTTTATGAAAAAGGAATGTATGGCAATTTGTTACAATTCTGAATTCTTAGTCTATTATACAATAATAATAACAACTCATTAAAATTAAGATTAATGAATTATAATAATTATCACAACTTATAACACTTTAGACTTCGGATCAGAAGGCCAGCAGCTCAAGGCTAATGGTCCGGCTATGCATTATGGAGTGATCTCCCCTAAAGGCTAATTTACACGCTGTGATTTGTCCGGCTGATTTGTCGGCCAGGACAAATTGGGAAGCCAATCGGCGTGTGTGAATGGCGATCCGATGCGCGCGCGACTCCAATCTGGCAAGTCGGCCGATTCAGAAAAATCTGTGACTGCTTCACAGATTTCCACGTGTCGGGCCCGATTTTAAGAACGAAAACGCAACCTGCAAAAGAATTGGCGCAAACCAAATTATATCTGCGGTATTTTAGCTGAAAACAAAGTAACTAGTTATCACCTACCATTTTGTTTTCCAAAACGTTTTAAAAAAAGTTTTGACTATAAAAAATGCATGTGCAGTGCTTGCACTGTACATGAACCGATTCACTTCCCGATTTATCGTGGCCGACAAATCGGGCCGACAAATCGCAGTGTGTAAATTAGCCTTAAGACAAGAAACTTTGCTCCACATTTTCTCTCCAACATACTGCTGGGGGTAACCCTGTGATGGACTAGCGTCACATCCAGGGGGGAGTACTAATACTCCTAGTCACTTTATGCTGGGTATCCTGTGATAGACTAGTATCCCATCCAGAGGGGAGTAGCAAAACTCTTAGTTGCTTTGTATCACAGAAATTGGGTTAAGCTCCAGCTATGTGGGCCACCTGTGGTTTGTGTGGAACTTTAGTTGTCTTTTACACTAATTAATGATAATTAATAACTTGACAATGAATTACTTATCAGTGTAACCCCCTCCTCACCCTAAAGAGTCAACTCAACGGGGAAGGGTCAGCTGTCATGGGCATGACAGTCATCTGACCTGACTCCCGCTGGGTGCCCTCTTGCTCACCTGTGGCTAGCGTGAGACTTTACTTTTCCTTTACACTAATGTATGATAATTGATTACTTGACAAATAATTACACTTTAGTCTAGTCCCTCCCCACCCTAAAGAGACAACTCACCAGGGGAAGGGTCAGCTGCCACAGGCATAATGGTCATCTGACCCGACTCCAACTGGGCGGCTACTTGCTCATTCGTGTCCACAATAGAAGGACGCTGCATGTTCTGTACCGCTGATTGAACCTGTTGAAGAACTTCACTGGCTTCGTCATCTGGAACCTCTGCTTGTACTATCTCCATAACTACAAAGGAAATATTTCAGATTCAGTTTAATGCACAGTCTAAAAATAGTGGACGCTGTCAATCAACCACTGATTAGCCATAAACTTTGGTGGTGGTATTAATCAGATGGTTAGATTAATGACTGGGGTCATGGTGGTGTGGTACAGCCTAAAGAAAAATTGAAAACATAAGGTCATCAGAAATATATGACATCAAAGGAAAATTAGGATTGACATGTAAACATAGCTTCCCTTTAGAATGTTGCAGGCTGAAATTAATAATTGAAAGAAGCCTTGCACAATTGTCACCTAAGTATATATGAAATGTCTGCATGCACATTTTCGGAAATTAAAAAAATTATTTTTAACCTTGTGAAGCTGTGGTCTCCACATCACAGTGATGTCCGACATTAATCACAGTTGCCTCAATTGTCTCACAACTGATCTGTTGAATCTGAGACATCTGAGACAGCACATTGGCTGCTGTGGCTTCCTCTTCACTTGACATGGCTGGAACTGTTTTATCTTGCTTTGAACAGTAACCTGTTTTATCACACAAAACATAAACACTGATTTATGCAGCTATATTATTTTGAACAATAAGCAACATACCCATCACTTTTACATGGAAGACTTCCCCATGGGGCACTGGGCCTTACACATTGCCATATTTAGGGACTGGTGCCTAACTAGACAAACTCAGATTCACAATAGGAAATGTAAGAGATTTTTTGCAAGAAATATTGTAATTTCAACTGTCAAATTTGTCCATGTAACAAAAGCTTAATTTGACTAGTTTCACAGTCAACTTTCTTGTTTAATTTGAAAAAAAAAATCCAGACATTGTTCTGTACAACTAAATACATGTAGATCTTTGGCTACTATGTAGCCTGTGCCCCGGCCAGAAATTTACATAAGACCAGCATGACTCAGGCCAGTGTGAACTCAGTGTGGTATGGAGTGTTTACACAAGATTGGTATGGTAATTGTCCAGGTGTTATATTATACTGGTATAAGCTCAGAACAGTACAATTTCAGAATTTTGCTTTGCACACAAATGTTGGTTTCTTTTGGAAGTTTTCTGACCTGCCTAGGTTATTAGCTCGGCAACTTGCAGATGAGTCCAGTGTGTTCTTAACCTGTGAGCAGAGGCCCTTTAATGATGGAAGATCCTCTGGCTGCTTGCAGGGTAGTGTATTCCACATAAGTTTTCAGTATTATATGAATTTGTTGCTGTTGTTAAATGAGACCAGACTACTTGTCCAACTCATTTCTGCTCCTTAGCAAGTGGAATAAGTCATAACAGGGCAAGATGAATTTTCAAACCAGTACCATGCAATAAGAAACAAAGTCAACCCAAATTTGTAGCATTCTGAGTTTGTACTGGTCTCATATAAACACCACCACCAAAGAATATATGATTGTGATTATCGAGGGCTCCCTATACTTTATTCTTCACTTCATGTGAAGTGTGATTGGGACAATATGTTTTCCTGTGAAAGGTGACTGATCATGAAGCTTCTATTTATTCATGAGTCTTGCTTCCCAATTTCAAGATCTTTTCACATGCATGTGAACAAAATCTTTGATTTAGATGTGACCCATGAATGGAGATTTGAATGTAACATGAGTCATTTGTTTTGCATGAATTAGTTCCCTACGGTGGCCCACAACTGTCACATCAAAACAAAATGCTCACATCAAATTCAAATCACTCACAGCAAATTCAAATCACTCACAGCAAATTCAAAATCACTCACAGCAAATTCAAATTGCTCACAGCAAATTAAAAATCACTGACAGCAAATTCAAATTGCTCACAGCAAATTACAAATCCACCACAGCAAATTACAAATCCTTCACATCAAATACAAATCGTTCACATCAAATACAAATCGCTCACAGCAAATACAAATCGCTCACAGCAAATACAAATACGGTCACTATAAAAGGCCGACTGCGGACTGTGGACTGCGGACTGTGGACTGCGGACTGCAGACTGCGGACTGCGGACTGCAGACCAGGGGAAAAAGCAGACTGAGGGTAAAATGCAGACTTCAGACTAAGGGTAAAATGCAGGCTAGGGGTTAAATGCAGAATGGAGACCGCAGACTAGTATAGGGGTAAAATGCAGAATGAAGACTGCAGACTGCAGACCACAGGGAAAATGAGAGAAAAGACAGCCGCAAAAATGTCTGCGCTCGTGGAAGTTCGTAGCATTCTATTAAAATCTATTTAATATAGTCAAAATGTTTGCATTTTTTTTCGTGTTGTAATAGGAAAGTTTTTTTACTTGAGGAGTAAGTTCAGTTTTTCCACCAAGGATTGTCCGGGAATACGTTGCTCATGAGAGAGTTTTGCTTCAACTTTAAGCCGTAGATCGTTCAGAATTTGATCGGACTATGCAAAACAACCTGTGTGTGATAAACGAATAAGTTCGGACGGGGGTAAATGTAGAGCTAATAATTTCATTAACCGGAACCTGTAGTGTTGCAAAAGATCGCTTTTTACGAATGAACTTTTTTTGCGAACTAGCTGAGGTCGCCGGCTACATGTAGTTCCCGGTCGGTCACCCATCCAAGTACAACTTCGCTCGTCGTAAGGACAGAAGAACTTATGGTACCTTGATCATGGACTGGTATCTAAGAATTCAATTACTTAAAATGTTTACCTTTTGCTTTCCATTTTCAAAAAATTTGTGTGGGAGATAACGGAGTGAAACGTCTACCATAATGAAAACATTCTTCTAGTTAGGGAAGTTAAGCTCTGTTCAGCGGAATTAGTACTTGGATGAGTGATCGCAAGGGAACTATATGCATCCAGCGGAGTTTGACTTTTACCTCAGCTAGTTTGCAAATGAAGTTCATTCGTAGAAAAGCGATCTTTGGGAACACCACAGGCTCCGATTTAGCTCTATGCTTATTACACACAGGTTATTACACACAGGTTGTTTTGCATAGTGGACCAATCTACGGCTTGAAGTTGAAGCAAAACTCTTTTATCTACAACGTATTCCGAGAATCATTGGTGGAGAAACTATTCTACTTCTCAATTGCAATCCGCAGATTGTAAAAAAATGGAAACATTTTGACCAAAATTTAATGGATTTCTACGAACTTCTACGAGCGCAGACGTATTCCCAGCTGTCTTTTCTCTCAATTTCCCCGTGGTCTGCAGTCTGCAGTCTTCATTCTGCATTTTACCCCTAGTCTGCAGTCTCCATTCTGAATTTTACCCTTAGTCTGCAGTCTGCATTTTACCCTCAGTATTCTTTTTCCCCTGGTCCGCAGACTGCAGTTGGCAGTCCGCAGTCCACAGTCCGCAGTCCGCACTCTTCGTTTTACACTGACCGTATTTGTATTTGCTGTGAGCGATTTGTATTTGATATCAAGGATTTGTATTTGATTTGTAATTTGCTGTGGTGGATTTGTAATTTGCTGTGAGCAATTTGAATTTGCTGTGAGTGATGTTTAATTTGCTGTGAGTGATTTGAATTTGCTGTGAGTGATTTGAATTTGCTGTGAGTGATTTGAGTTTGATATGAGTGATTTGAATTTGTTGTGAGCATTTGACAGTTGTGGGCCACCGTAGTTCCCTGCTAGCAGAGGTCTCTCACTGTGAGAGAAAAATGAGAGAAAGGGGAGCAAAATTTTTTCCTCTCATTTTTCTCTTGCTGTGAGAGACCTCTGCTAGCAGGGATTTTGGGTTTATGTATGTCAATCTTTTGAACAGATAAGACATTTTCAAATTAAAGACAGAACAGGCATGTCAGATCTAATATTTATCCGGGAATTTCCTTCTTTGCATATAAACAAGCCTCAGTTTTTGAGTGAATGTGAAAGAATTTTGGTAGTTATTTGTGATGCATGAAAAGGCCCAAGGTTTTTACGTGACTAAATTTGCAAAGAAGTGTAAAGGGACCCTTATTATCATTAATTAGTCTGGAAATGAAAGGAACTGAGTAGTTCATTGATTTAAACCTCTCAGACTAGGTTTTATTCATTTTAAGAAAACAGTGATCACTTGGTCAGGATGTTTTTCAGACCAGTGTGGACGAAACAGAAACAAGGATTGTTTATGGAGAGCACTTCATGAATGTCACACCAATCTAAATTCATGTGCACCTATTTTTAGCTTTGTTACAAATACATGCATGCCAGAGAGAGAGAAAATGTAGACTAGAATTAAGACTTCTGGTCGCCACACCAAGCGTACAAAACAAGTGTTATTTTTCGTTCCTGAGGCAGAGAGATGTTCTGAAGTTTCATATAAGCTTATAAGAGACTAGAACTAGTATTGATCGAAGCACTTCAACCGTTTGTGAGGAAGACTATTGAAACGGGCATCTGCCTCTTGTCCCAATGCAAGGCCAGTGATGTCCGCAAGTTTGAAAGACAAATCAATTTTACTAACAAAGCAAGAATCCTAGATGTTATTTTTGCTTTTGAGAAACTACTCTCTAACCAAAACTTGAGCAAAAAGACGTGACCGAATAAAACGGCGCGCTAATTTGCAAACACAACCCAAACACTACAACGAAACAACGTCACAACACCCAGATCCAATTTACAAAGCAGCTATCTGTAAATTCTCCCTTAAAACTGCGCAAAAATGACACTAATCCATTCGCAAGTACGTTGAACGTAAAATCCTACCTCCAAAAGGAAGGAAAGTTGAAATCTTGCTAAGTCACCGCGCCTTTCCAAAACAACACTCAAAAATGGTGGGCGCTAAGCAAGCGTGGTTCCTTTGCGAAGATGAATTCCCAGTGTGCAATGCGTTCGTCCAAAATTTAAGATGGCGGCTGTGACGGACCTTTTTTACCACGAGGTGAACTGTATGGATTCTGTCCATTAAAGAGGTTAGTATTTCTGTTGCTGTGTTTTTCCTAACGCTTTAGAATTCACTCTAACCATTCGGTGGACCTTATCAGTAAGTGTAGAATTATTACAGACTTTTTCTCACTTTTCTTGCACACAAAATGACTAGCAAAGGTCATTCCCCCACCCCTCCCTGGCCCGGGGATAATTTTTGGGCAGCATCTTTATGGGGCCAATTACATGAGGCGGGCTGGCTCAGTTAGCTGGGCTGGCTTAGGCCCCATTTACATGAGTTATTTCATCCGGGGATGACTTTCATCTCATCATGGGGTGACTTTCACCTCGGTGTTTGGTCATTTACCTGTGAGTGTTTACATGACTTGGAGGAAAAATGGGTTCGCCCTGGGATGATTTCATCCCGGTGCTGAAGACTGGGATGAAATCATCCCGGGGCGAACACATTTCAGCTCCAAATCATGTAAACACTTACGGGTAAATGACCAAACACTGAGATGAAAGTCATCCCGGGATGAAAATCACCCTGGGATGAAATCACTCATGTCAACGGGGCGTTAGTCTGCTGAGATGACCATTCAGCCCGGTATTACTTGAGGTGAGCCAGCCCACCTGCAACTAAATTTAGAAGCCGTTGTATGAAAAGGTGGCTGCCTCAAAGAGAATGAATAGACTGATTGGGTGGTTCCAGAAAATATCCATACCCATACCACGGGCGGCATCTCGGAATTCCGAAGGGGAGGGGGGGGGGCTACGTCGACTGGAATTCCGAAGGGGAGGGGGGTTACGTCGACTGGAATTCCGAGGACATTGGGGGGGGTCATAGGACTGGAATTTCGAAGGCATACGGGGGTTTTCAGAAGTGTAACTTCCAGTTTGTTGTAGTTAAGTCTCTTCAAGAAAAACCCGTCAAAAACGACATATCTAAGGACGATGATTCACTCGTAAACACGAGACACGTTCAACTCAGTCAACACGCCGGAGACACATTTCAATGGTCATGGTCAGTAAAATGTTTATGCTAACATGACGGCTGAAAGCTGTTCACTTGCCAGTAGATCGGTCACAAAAGCGATCGTAGGCTTTTCTTCGATGGTTTTGCTCAAATTCAATACTGTAGATCCCAGCAAAGGGTTTTCAGCCCCTATATTAAAGCAGATATCATCGAGACACATGCGAAATTGTTGCGTTACACACCACGTGACGTTCATTGAAAAGGTCAGATTTCACACGTTATGCAAATTTGATGCGCTTTTGATCAGACTACATTCACTATTTTGTAGAAATTCTGTTAAAGTTGTCATTGACTTTGAATTTCAATGTGAGTTTCATTTACTATTTTAATTTTAATAGAAGGATAAAGTGCGGGGAAAAAGTTTGATTTGTTCTCCCACAATTTATTTGAGGCTGCAGTACAGCATGCAAATTGCGTTCACTGAACTAAAAATTGCAGGAAAAAAAGCTTGCTATTTTACTCTAATTCTTTTCCTAACATCATAACCTTTGATTTTTAGAATAGGTTGCATTCAACAGTTTCGCTTTTAACGGCAGGTTTGAGTCTGGCAAACGCAATTATGAATTTCCAAATTCAATTCTGAAAAATTTTAGCTTTGTTGTTAAAATTTTACGTCGCATTCAGCACGCAAATTATTCACGGCAACCCTCGACACCAAAAATTATAGAGACACGTTTAAACATTGGACCAAGCGTTGGAATGACTTCAAAGCCGTTTGAGTTTTCTAATGTTTAACGGATTATCGGCAGTGTACGTTTTGCCGTGGAAGGTTACAATGCAAAATATCACTCAGTCGGCCGCTGTTTGTAATTATGCAACGTTGATTGTTTGCTGTGCTGAATGTATGTTTTTTCTTTCGGAGGGAGTGAAAGGATTAATTTCCATTTAATAAAGGTGTTTGGAATATAGAGAGGGCTTTTCAAATCAGTTGGAAGAAAAAAAAGCGGCAATTCCTAAGGGGGGTTTGAATGATTACGGAATTCCGAAGGCATGGAGGGGTAGAATGGTTTGGAATTCTGAGGGCAAGGGGGGGTTGAGCATTTCGGAATTTCCTAAGGCAAGGGGGGGTCTAGATGAAGATGCCGCCCGTGGTAGGGTCTGGATATTTTCTGGAATCACCCATTTTACTTTCGCTAATCCATTATTTTGGTGTATTATTTTTAGTTTTATGTAGCTTTATGGTCTGATAAACCTTTATGTGTTATATAGAAAGGGAAATGTTGACCTTCTGGTGATCCATTTTTGCTCTGAAGTGAAATTTAGTGACAAAAAAGTGTTGGCCTGGCTAGCTGGGCTGGCCTGGCAGTCACGATTACATGGTAAATTTTCAGCCCACCTAGCCAGGATTCTGGCATCGCACTGGCGGAATCCCAGCTGGCTGGGCTGAGATTTTTTCATGTAAAATTTTGCGAAGTTGATTTTTAGCGTGTTTAACAGACATGCCGAGATCCCAGCAAACTGAGCCAGCCCGCCTCATGTAATTGACCCCTGAATCTTTAAAGAGTATGTTCACTTTTTTTCCAGTTATAAAGAATAGGTAGTGCATATACTACTACAAGAGCTTGCCTTTACCATACAACAGGACCACTGAAACAAACAGGACCAATTTGTACCTTTGATCTTTGCAATGATAAGATTCAATACACCAAAAAATAATTTTCAAAATGCAAGGGTGATCAAACTGCTGTAGAAAATTTAAGTCTTTCTGCACCCTGAGAAGGTTGGTTCTACTTAGCTAACCAAAATACTCGACAAAATTAAAAGAAGACACTCAGTGGCTGTTTGATCAGCCTTGCTTTTTTAAATTTTGGCTCATGTTTTGTTTACTGGTATGCAAATTTTTAGGGTATGGGTTTCAGCATTATTTTGGCTCAAAAAAGGGAGAAAGATGTTAGGAAACAGGTCTGAAACAGGGCATAAAAACAAACATTTTGGTGTTGACCATATATCCCAGTGCCCAATATTCTGACTTCTTCTGACTTTAGGTTCATGTGGCATCTCCTTTTATTGTTTTACCATAATTTCAATTCAATACAGGATTTCCTTCATGCTGAAGTTTAGTTTCTGTTTGCTTTCTTGTTAGGTGCAATGTACTTGTCCCATGAACAAGGGGATTTGGAATTAAGGCATGAGATTATTCTAACCATTGGTCCCAGTTCATCATGATTTCAAGAGGAGCAAAAATAGCTTTGGGAGGGGCACTGTGCTTTGCTTCTGGTGTCATAGTCCTGGTCCATCAGATGCAGAATACTGATCGCCAGAGACTGAGGGAAGGCGTGATCAGAGATTTGGAGCGACAAGAGAGGAAGCGGAGAAATATTGAAGAGTTACAGCAACAGATTGAACTAACAAGGAAGTTGCAAGAACAAAGAGACAGTGATATGTCAAAACAAAAGGATCATAATGAGAAAAGCTGACAAAGATATTTGTTTTTTAAGTTTCTTTTGGACTTGTATGGGTGATGCTATTGGCAAAGAAACTTTAAAGAGAACAGCGTGAATGATTAAAATGCATGCTAACATGAAAGGCACAAAGAGCTAAAGGATGGATTCTCCCCCATGTACCACCCACTCCCTCATGTTCTCCCCCATGGACAAATTCAGTATGTCCCAAGAGACCCTATGCAAAGTGCTTACCCCTGGAGGGTGGGGAGAAAAAGAATGTTTTGCAGTCATGGGTCAGAATTTTTACACCAAATTTGTCCCAAGGGTGTTTCTTGACACACCAAGTCAATAAGAAGCATTCAAGTGCAAGCAGTTTTGACCCAACAAAAACTTCACTTTGGTTTTGCTTACCCTTTGTGGGTCAGTACTCTTCATTATTGTTCATTTTTTTAAGTGTAGCTATTTTCATTCTGATTGGTGTGTTTGCACTGAAACAGCCTTGTGCATATTTGCATAAATTTGTCCCTTTTTTGTTTTTGTCAGGATGCTAGCATAATACCTAATTTAGTAATTAACCACAATATTTATTCAAAGTTACTGGTATGTGCCATCCAGTATTGCAGCCTTTCTTTTATGCATTTGTCATCAGTTTGAAGCCAGAGTGTTTGCAGACACCTTTTTTGCCCCTCAGTGACAGAGTCCTCCAATTCATGCTGCCTTAGAACATGCTAAATTTATTTTCGCCCCTTCTTCTTACCTACACGTGTGCGATAGAGAGGTGCATCTTGCCCCCCTCCCCCTAAGTCTTAGTTGGGTTGCCTATGCCATCCTCACGCGTTCAGGTTGTTGGCAGGGAAAGAAAGATTTGTAAGCGCGGAAAAATATTGAGAGAAAGGTGGTTCGCCTTTTTCCTCACAATATCTTTTCCTAGCTAATAAATTTTAGGCACGAAACACGCTATTTAATATTTGGGTGGCCTGTAAACGGAAATTTTCGTTTGCGCTTACACAACGTGAAAATGTACTGATCCTCGTTCCCAGTCTTCTGGAACAGTTGCCAGTGTTGTTGTTTGTCGCCTAGCAGAAAACGTAAAAGGCGGGCTTTTTACCACAACAGTTTTGTTCGAGAACGCTTGATCAAAATGTGAATCTCGCTTTATAGTTTTTCTCCATTTAAATTCATAATGGCTCAGGAGCGCACTATTCCTGGATGCCCTTGGGCTTTTGCTGATGATATGAGAGGAATTATCGACAAGAAGGAATTCAGGTTTGGAGCGAGGAATAATAATTGAAATGTACTTGTTTAAATGTGCAAACATTGCGATTAATTAAGACTTCACGCCTACTCGATCCCCTAGAACGCAGCTACTTTTTGATTCCTAGAGCTAGACCCTACTTGTCGTATTTATGTAAGTTTTGAGTCTGTCAATGAAGTCCTGAAGTGTGGTTATTCAAATGAAATACGCCGATCAGTAAATTAACACTGAGGTGCTGTATTTTACGTATATTTTTTATGCGCCGATCAATTCGAAACTTCAACATTCCCCCCCCCCCCCCCCCCCAGCATACCCCGGGCATTTGACTTTGCATCGTGTCCGGGGAGGGGGGAATTTGAACGTTGCGTTGGAAGGGTGGGGAATTTGAACCGGATTTATCTCTGATCTTGTTCTGACGTAATACACCGGTGAGTTTTTTCGGTTTTTGCAGGGTGTGACGGATTTACAAGATAGAATGTCGCCTTTGCTAGTGAATAACTCTCTCAAAAGGGTCGTTAAAAGAAGTTTGAAGGTGTCATTACGGCCTATCGCTCTCTGGAAGGCGTGTTAAGTGTTTGATTGAAGACGAAATTTGTCTTTGAAGAGAGGTAGTTCAGTACTAATTGGTGGAGCATTTGAACGGCTTTTTTGCCCCGACGGGAGGGAATTTGAACAAGTCAATCTTCAAAAGACCACCCCCCGGGGGGTTGCCCGGGGGGGGGGGGATGTTGAACTTTAGAATTGATCGGCACATTATATGTTGTACAAAGTAATTCTTTTAGTTTGTTGAATGAGCATTCAAATGAAACCTATTGGGAATTAGTTTCCTGGAGAGCTGTTTGTTCTTCTCTTTGTAAACTAACAGACTTTCCCCATAATGTAAATACTGTTGCTGAGTTGCTTTTTATCCACTTTAAATTTGTAACTACAGTGACATCAAATTCATTGTGGGAGCCAACAGGAAAGTTGTCCGTGCTAACAAAGCTATTCTTATGGCAAGGTAAACAGATATTTTCAGTAGCAATGTAGACATAGCCTGTGAGCAGTGGGTCACTTGTTTGGGGAATTTGCATGCAAATCCTGGAAACAGAGCTGCAATTTGCAATCAAGAGAACTGGGGTTCTTGCCAACTCGCAAACTGTAGTTCTGCCACCAAGATTGTTGTGCAATTTTGCCAGACAAGTGAGCCTGCTTGCAGGCCATAATGAGTACAATGCTAAGTCCACTTACTTTCTTTCAAAAACTTATTCTTTTGTGGCAAATTCACCCATAAATATGTCATGGTTCCATCAAGCATAATCAGCCATAACAGGGTCAATATATAGAGGATATTACACGGTGGCACAAAGATATGAATTTTATTTTCGAGTGGTAAAACAATATTTTACAAACGAGCGTAGCAAGTGAGTAAAATATTGTTTTTTACCACGAGAAAAATAAAATTCATATCTTCAAGCCGCTGTGTAATTTTCTTTTTATTATATAGACAAGAGTATTTTTGCACAAACAACAGTGTAAAAGCGGGAAAAGATGTCATCGATATCCTCACTAGTGAGGATATGGAAAATACGCCACTCGAGTCCCTGATGTAGTTTCGTATGAACTTTACGAGTGGTCTATTTTCCACTAAAACACTCTTGTCTATATGATAAATACAGTGTACCGCACAGTCAAGTGAATAGTGCTTTTCGCCTGCTTTAATTGGCCACTCAAGCTCAAGATTACCCTGCAAGCAGAGGCCCTTCAATCTTCCTAGATAAGTCGGGAAGAGGAAGGGACCTCTGCCAGCCGCCTCAACTTTCTTTGATTTGCCGCTCATCCACCGAAACGGATGAGTCAGTCCGGTTTGAAACCAGTTTTTTCCGTTTTTGCTCAGTGCGCATGTGCCTTGTTAGAAATTGTTGACTAAATAAGCGCCCACGGTACGTTCGGTTCTATTTCGAAAGATGTCTTTGATAACACCGTAAAAAGTGCACTGGGAAGAGTGAATACTCATGGAATAAGCAATCTCACACAACACCAATCGAAGGCGTTGCTTTATTTTCTGTGTGGTAAAGATTCTTTTGTCTGTTTGCCAACCGGCCATGGCAAATCGCTAATTTGCCAACTGGAACAAAAGAATCTGGGTTGCGGTTGCTTTCGCACCAAAAAATTTTACTTCTGGTTTGAGTGGGAATCGATGCGAAGGGCTACGCGAATGTGCACTTCAACACTTATTTTTATGGCAAAATGACATTTATTTTGGTCAACGGCGAGACAAGCAAACGGCAAGAGAAACAATTGAAGGGCCCGGTGGAAAAAGGGTGTTAGTGACGATTTGAGGTTAAAATCGAAATTGCTCCTATTTAGCTCAACATTGGCACACAGGCTGGTTTTCATGTGAGGAACGCCGTTGCGCACTTATTTCTTGACCTGAGATCTAAAATTTGAAGAATTAGCGTATTACTTTTGCGTGAAAAGTTTTGTTGAACTGAACTCGCTCAAGTGATGCGTGAAAGATTTCTTTTGTTCTCTGCCTGAACTAAAACAAAGGAATTCAACCTAGAATCTGCGGTCCTGTTGTTTTCTTTGTGTCAGTTTTAAGCAAAAGTAATACGCTAATTCTTCAAATTTTAGATCTCAGGTCAAGAAATAAGTGCACTATGGCGTTCCTCACATGAAAACCAGCCTGTGTGCCAATGTTCAGCTAAATAGGAGCAATTTCGATTTTAACCTCAAATCGTCACTTACACCCTTTTTCCACCGGGCCCTTCAATTATTTGCCAGTAATTTTCAGTAATTTTGTCCAGTAATTTTGAAGACGAAACGGTCTCAGTACAAAATATAATTAACCGCATGACGGCCGAGAAGTTTAAATACGAAACAAACTCGACACAAATGCGTTTTGTTGAATGAAAGCCGAGAATGTTGAGGACGAAAGAGACTCAACACGAAAATACTTCTGAATGACAGGGACAAAAAGAGGGACAAAATAAAATAAATATCTCGAAGACCAAGATTTCTATGCGAGCTTTCCGTAACTCGTTAATTGGAAATCACTGGACTGTAACTGTTACAGTGTGGACTGTCAACATGTTGTTACAACATGTTGACAGTCCACAAATCACAGTTTCTTGATCAGCAAAAATATTTCGAGGCTGATAAGTTTTCAACGTGTGACATAAATTCGAACAGAATTATTCTCAGCCTTACGGTTTAATTAAAGCTTTCCTCAAATCTCTTGTGTTACGACTGAAGTCAAAATAGTTTGGACGCGGCTGTCATTCAGTAAACATGTTAATAGAAGCGAGGCCGACAAGGCTCGGTTACATTTGAATGTAGCGCATGCTCAACAGGGAAGGTCGAGGCGGCTGGCAGAGGTCCCTTCCTCTTCCCGACTTATCTAGGAAGATGGAAGGGCCTCTGCTCGCAGGTTAGCTCAAGATAGCATTTGCCATTTATGTTTGAGCAAAAAAAAACACTTTCCTCACACCAATTTTTGGCTGTTTATCAGGCAACAGAGTAACATTTCAGGGCTGCCTGTTCACTTTTGTGTTATGTACATAAGCAATTGAGGAGTTTGGTGGAAGAAGTGATGATTAATTTTGTGCTTCGCTTGAGATACCGGTAAATCAGTTTTGTTGTTGTTGTTGTTGTTCTATGAATTTGAACTCTAAGATTAAGAAATAAAAATGGAACTATGTATGTTTCTTACATGATTTCCAGCTAGTAGGCCAAAACAGTAAGAGCTAAATTGGCACAGTTTGGATTTTAAGGCCAAATCATCACTTGTGCCCGGTGCCCTTTATATCCACTGAGTCCTTCTTTCAGTGCCACTATCCACCACTTAATTCACCTCCACTTCAGTGAACAGTTGTTAATTCCTGGTACATAACAGCCCTTAGAAAATAACCCTCGGCTGTTAAATATCATTTAGTGAATAATTTGTTGAGGTATTTTATTTTATAGATGTGAAGTTTTCAAAGCAATGCTACAGGATCAGAAAGACAACATCAGACAGAAACCTGACCAACAGGATGTACCACTTGTCCTGGCAGACGTCACTCCTGAGGTCTTTATGTCACTGCTGGAATTTCTTTACACAAATACTTGCACCTTGAACAGCAAGAATGTGAGTCCACTTTATTTAAATTTATCTCTTTACACATTTATCTCCTAATTCCAAGGTCGTGAATTTCCTGCTTAAGGTTACTCCGGACCTTTGCGGGTGTCCTCCCGAGTCCTCCAGGAAAAAATTCGTATATGCACCATTTTAAAGGAAAGCACGGCAAACTATATTCATTTGTTGGAAAGGTTAATAAATGTAGATTTTGGAAAAAAATATGAATTGCCTTTTTTTTTAATTCCACAAAAGAAAATTGCAAAAATGACCGCAAAAATGACCATGTGTCATTCAATCAGACAAATGAATTAATAGGGTACCAAAATTCGGCAGATTTCTGTGAACTTTGGCCTGAACATTCCTTAGATGTGGTGAAACAAAAGTGTGTCAGGGATTTTTGAAATTTTTAATATTTCACCTGTGGCGATCTTCAATGCAATTATTATGCCCATCGCGTATTCTTTGCTGCTTGAAATTGACGGATTAATTAAAAAATAACCAGTCAGAAATATGTCAAAAAATGCTGACACAGTTTTGATGATTGATCCTTTGTGATTAACACTGCAGTTATTTTGCCAATGCACTTGGATTTGATACACTATTAATTCAATTGAATTATATATGGTCATTTTCCCTTGTTGTTTGCAATTTTCTTTTGCGGAATTGAAGAAAGCGGCAATTTATATTTTTTTTTCCAAATCTACATTTATTAAGCTTTCCAACGATATATAGTTGCCAAATTTTTTCCCCAAGGACACCCGTGAAGGTCCGGAGTAACCTTAATTGCTAGTTCATTTGACTAGTCACACTCAAGAACACTCCAAAACATTGAATTATTACATATAGATGGTAAAGAGGTTAGGCCAAGGCCAAACATCAAAAATTACCATGTGCAGAGCCTAATGCAGATTAATTAGCAAACACATTTATTTAGCTTTTGCTCATTTGCAATTAGGTTTGGCACATTTAAAGCTCAACATTTCATCTTGGCCTTAGTCTCTACAGAGACTGCTGCTGCATAGATGGGTGATACAAATGATGGACAATTTCTTTGTTTAAACTCAATCATGAATTTAAAGTTAATTATTCTAAGGATCTGTTGTGTTTATATTTAAAACAACTATTTTTCAGGTTATGGATGTAATGGGTTGTGCAATGGAGTACAACTTAGAACAGTTACAGAAGGTAAAATTTTATTTCAGTTTAATCCAATTTAGAATACTTAACAGATGATATTGTGATCCCATCTCATGGTTAATTTTTCATTCTTATGGCAGATTTGTGAGCAGTTCATAGGTGAAACTCTTGCTATAGAAACAGCCTCTGAAGCTATGCAGGTTTGTGGATATGTTGCGGATCAAATTTTTCTTTGGTTTAAAAAAATTTCAAACTAATTTAATTTTCCTTTGTCTCAGATTCATTACCATAATCCAAGGGGTCGATTGCATGATTGACAAATTTCAGTCCGGGCTGAAATTTCAGCCTGGTTGGCCGGGGGGAGATTTTAGCTTGGCTTCCTGAACAAATCTTCTTAAAAAGATGTTTGTGATTACATGAAGAGAATTTCAGCCCAGGCTGAAATTGAGTTGTTTCCTTGTATGAGAAACTGTTTCATACCACTCGCATCTCATTTTTTTTTGGGGGGGGGGGGTGGGGGGTGGGGCGAGGGGGAGTGGGGGTTTAGGGGGGCAGTAGCAATACTCTCAGTTGCTTCATGCCTTTGAAATTGGGTTACGCTCTGGTCATGTGTGTGTCCTGTGGCTTATGTGTGGCTTCACCTACCTTAACCATTTTGTAAGTGTTCAATGTAAACTGCAGACTACAGGCTGTGAGCTGAAGGTGCACACACACAAGAGGACTAGTCCTTGCAGCCAGTCATTTGGGCTAGTACCAGGGACCAATTCCATTTATGTGAACTAACCCTTTTGCAATCCATAATAAAAAGCTTAGTTGCAGAGACCAAAATTTGGTTCCTGTGACTTTTGTAAGGGACATCCAACGAGAAAATTTTAGCAAAATTCTTGAAATATCATTTTCTACTTTCTTAGATTGTTTCAGACCTTTTTAAAGGCATATTTTTATTAGCTAATACAGATTGATCTGTTCGGATCTTTTTATAGCTGAAAATTTTAGGATACAGAATCCTATCCTCTGGATTCCTGAGCTGCTGGTGGCTACTCCAAATGACATATTTGTCCCTCCGCAAACAACAGGAACTAATAAGTCCTCTTGTTACAAAAGTGCGACATGGTGTTTTCGCTGAAGAAATCTCTAGCTTTTCCAGTTAACTGCAATTAAATCCGAAAATCTCAGGCAATATTAGGCCTTCTGAACATATATTCCCCGAAATAAACCATTGGGAGCCCCTGTTGTCTCGTGGATTCAAACTGGTTTGAATTTGTGGGACAAATCACAGGGACTTCAAAGTACCTCACCTAATTCATACCATTGAAGTTCCACACTCCTGGAAGTGCTGAAGTGAAGAATACTCTGACATTGTAAGATCATGTGGACTGTTGAAAATCCTGGCAACTAAAACCTTCATCCTTCTCTTCTTTACAAATAGTATGAAATAATTCAACATTAATACTCAAATAAAACATCTTAGAAAGTAAGGTGAACTTGTTGATTCCATGGGTGGTGAAAAGGTCACATCTTACTTTTGGTAAAAAAAAAATTGAAAAAGCTGCCATTAAGTAGAAAGCCATTTGTTACTCAAAGTACAGTTGCACTTCCAATAAGCGACCACCTAAAATGTCGAACCTAATTGATCGCTTACAGGAGGTGGGCATTTACGAGAGGTCAGGAAACGGGTCAAAAGTTTGATTGTTTTGTTTAGAGGTTTATTTTCTGTAATCCATACACAAATACTTGTAGAGGTGGTCGCCTTTGAGAAGTTCCAACAGTGGTGATTTGAGTGAGAAAATTGTGTTGTTCCAGAAAATACCCATACTCCCCCCATGGAGGGTTTCTTGGTTTGAACCCCCCACCCCTCTGGAAATTCCAGTTTAGGCTCATACGTTCCTTTACAAATTTTGGCCTTTAAGACCCCCTCCCCCTCAGAATTTCCAATGACCCTCTGTGGTCGGGGTATGGATATTTTCTAGAACCACACATTTTGTATTTTGGAAAAGTGGCAGATGACAGGAGATGGTCGCTTACAAGAGGTGGTCGCACAGGGATGTTCAACTGTATACTGTTGTAATAACCCACCATTACCCCAGTACCAGCCAACTAAACCTCACAAGGGAGGGGTGGGGAATATCCTTAGGATGGATTAGCATCCCACTAAGTGGAGGCATGGCGAGGGTGGGGATGGTGGTTTTGTCTCTTGGTATGAAAACTGAGGGAAGTACCGTGTGAAAGGGACAATTGTCTCTTACAGTACTCTAGTTCCCTCCCATACGAACCCTGCGGTATCCTTAATAAAGGCTTCATGAAGCCTTGAGAGAAGATGCTCTAACTGACTATTATTATGTTAGATTGCAGTTACTTACGGCCAGGAAGAGTTAAGGGAACGCTGTTTAGATTTCATTGAAGAGAACACAGAAAGTGTTTTCAGAACAAAAGGATTCCATGAGTTGTCCGAGGAGGCCTTGGCACTACTCCTCCAAAGTGACAAACTCATGATGGATGAGCTTGAAATTCTCGCAGCCGTGAGGGAATGGGCAACAGTTAATTCGGTAAGGCTTGGAGCATAATTTTGGCAATTCAAGGGAACTTGAACCCTTTAAGCCCCAATATCAGCATGCACATTCTCCTTACTGTTCTCCATATATTTCTTATGGTATTAGTTGGGAGAATTTGTGCAAAAATCGACATCTTATCTTTGATGATCATTTCCTTTCTTCTCATGACTTGCATGTTTGATCAAGTGGTGATATTTTAAGGAGAAGTTAGATGCTTTTCACTATTGGGGCTTAAAAGGTTAGCGCAGACGGCAGTGAGCCACAATGACAAGCAGGAGTGGAATGTTTCCTTTTGATGTATTTTGATGTCATTATGTCCATAGTGGCAAGCCACCAGACACCAAAAACAAGAGTTTTCCAGTCTTTGTTATGCACAAAATCAACCTGGCGGGGTAGGGAGGGTCACTTGAGCCATGTTTGGGTATAGGGGTGCAGCTGAGTTTCTGAAACCCTGACCCTGTTTAGGACAAAAATAGCCCTAAAATACCAACCATGTTTACGACACCGCTCTCCATTTTAGGACCCTGTTTAGGACAAATGACAAAATACACACTCTCTTGCTTTACACAATTTTAACGCGTTTTAAAGACTGGCAAACGTCTCCGATCTAAGCCATATTTAACGACGACAATTGTGCAACCGTGCCCTGGTTAGAATAGGCTCAGTCTCCAGCCGTGAGTGTCTCGATGCGCTCGCAATTCTCGCAATTCTCGCCACCTTCACAGCTGGGTGCACGGGTTTGGTTATTGTTTAGACTGACCAATCAGAGACAAGCCCCCTGAAATTTGTGGGGCAGAATGTGCGGCATAATTTAGCGGGATTTCTTCTTTCTCTGGAAATTTCGCACTTTTAGGAGGCATTTCAGGCATACTTTTCGCATTGCGCTTTTTTTTTTCAAGATGATAAAAAAAAGAGATAAAATGTATGCAAAGCACGTGTGGATTGCCTGCATAATTATTAAAATTGTAATGACGTCAAGGACATGCAACCAGACCCGTGCGCCCAGCCGTGAAGGTGGCGAGAATCGTGGGCGCATCGAGACACTCACGGCTGGAGACTGAGCCTATGGTTAGAACAAAGTGGCATAAAATTACAAACCCGGCCGTATAGGCCATATAAGGGAGTAGCCCATTGGGAAAATCAAGCCAGGAAGCCTGCGCGCAGGCGTCTGCAATTTCCTTTGCTTCACGCAGGAAGCAAAGAAAATAGGAGACAGCTGCGCGCAGGCAACGATCAAGCATGCGCGTTATAACAGAACGCTTGCGTGTGGCTGCTAAAATACATGGATTTTGCCAGATTTGACGGCAAGTTAAATGCAGGAGGAAAGGCTAAATACATGTCATGTCAAACAAATTGTTCTTAACACGGGATTAAGACAACACAAAGCAGCGTTTTCGATTGTTTTTCCTGTAGACAGTGAAAACGAATGAATAATACTCTTTATTTCTATAGCGCCTTTTCTACTAATAAACCAAACAACAAAACTACTCAACGTTACTAATATGATAATTTCAGTCTAATGTAAAGACAGATGAAAGGTAGCAAAGATCTAAAAGGAGCGGCTAAATACTTAAAGAGTCTTCACTCTAATCTTAGAAGTACATAAGCATGCTGTGGTTCTAATATAATCTGGTAACTTATTCCACAGTATAGGTGCAATTACTGAAAAAAGCGCGCTTTCCATAAGTCTCAAGATTGTACTTGGGGACTACTAATAGTTCTTTATTGGCGGAATGAAAACGCAAATAAAAATGAACAAAACCATATACGCGTGAAAAGGGTCAATGTTGTAGATGTAGATTGAAGTAGTGTATTTTCTTGGTGTATTGTATCAAATTGTCATTAAGAGATACATGGATTGGTTTCTTCCCAAGGTGGTTCTTGGTAAGTCAGTAGCTGAAGTTGCACAGAATGTAATCAAGCATGTCAGACTGGCGCTGTTAACACCGGAGGAACTTAAACAAGTGGAACAAGAAAATGAAAAGGACAGGATGATTCCGGTAAGAGGGTCGTAGTTAAGTCTTGTGTTCAGCTGAGACTTTTTCCTGCTTCGTGTTTACCAGGAAAGGAAAGTTAAAGGGGCATAGTCACGCTATTTTAGTTCACTTTAAAAATGAAAAATATGTCCTCACATCAATGAACGCTCACAAATAATGGTCTAGTTTTGTTACCAAAGACTATATTACTTCACTGAAACTATTTTCTGTCGTCTGTTGCTACGGATAGCACGGATGAAAATGGATTGCAATTTGAAAAAAATAGGCTAAACTTTTCAGATTCTTTCAGCGTGTTGACATTAAATCGATAGCAAATGGTCATGGTTTGTTTTCTCTTAATGGAATTAAGTTAATTTGTTTCTTTAAATGTTCAAACACAATGTTGGACATGGATAAAGTTAGCTCCCGATAATTTTAGCACAGATTTGACCAGAAATCTGCGAAATCCTCGTGACTACGCCCCTTTAAGTAAAAAAAAACTGCCGCCCTTAATGGTCGGCGCACTGGAGGGACACTTCCTTGGGAGTTTTCTCTGTTAACAAGTTCTGGAACTACAAAACTTCCTCATAAAATGGAGTCACAGGGACCAAACGTCAGTCTCTGTGACTTGACTCACTAATAAAAACTGGTTTGTACTGACCGGACCAGTTCCGGGTATACTTGGCCCCTGAAACTTTACCCGTCTCCTTGTGTTCACTATTCGTGCGACAAGTCCTTGCGACCACTCAAACAGAAAAAAAGAAATAAACAAAGCATAGTCCAAATCGGACTGCCATGCACAGCAGCTGAGAATTCCCCTCGTGTGTACACTCAAGGGACTTGCCCCTGTGACACAGCCTTGTAAAGAAGACCTTGCAAACAGACCCTCGTGTGACTTGTCGCAAGACTCCTCATGTGTGCTAGCCCCGATTAAAGCCCCCCCACCCCCACCCCCACCCCGCAAACCGTCCCTCGTGTAAACACTACAAGGGAATGTGTAAAGCCCCGCAAAGGATGAATTTCATTTTTCCTCAAATTACCGAATTCATTTTAGAGTCGGGAAACGGTCTTACATGGGAAACTCATCTCAAGAGGGAAAACCTTTTTCTTCTTCCTGTCAAGGACGTTATTTCCATCTCAGATTTGTCGGTCTATTTTATTGTCGTTTACCCGGATATTGAAAATCATGTGAAAAACTAGTCTTAGTCTGAAAGACTCCATGACCCTGATTTTAGTAGTTTTAGCATATTAATAAGCTGTGATTTTTTTAAAGACGGTTTATTGACTTTAGAAGACGAGAAACACGTCTCACGCGGAAATCCGGCGCTTAACAAAATACCGTCTTAATGTGAATTTAGGTACAGTAAAACTGTCTTAAAGTCACGGCTAACATAAATTCGAGGTAGAAAGGCTGCCAAACAACGTTTAATCTAAAAAACAAGCCCTGATTACTCGTCTAATGGAAATCTAGGACCCTTTTACCTCCAAGACGAGTTTTCGTTTGATTTTCCCGTTGTGTCAGAGGGGAAATTGAGGGATAAAATTCAGTTCTTTACCAGATTCGTATTAGAGAGATAAGACGGATAAATTCGGCAAATACAAAGTAATCGTGTTGTTTTAGGGCCTATTTCGTTTGCCGAATGAACGGAAAAATCTTTTCATTCTCCTCGCAATATCTTAATAAATGGTGGAGTATATATAGTCTTCTCCGCAAGGATAGACTTAATTGCGTTTTTTTGTTTGAATGTTTGTTCATTTTTTAGGAACAGTTTACTTGGAATTGGAGATTTAAATTCCGTGCATTCTTTTAAATGTCCAATTTAATCTCCGAAGAATGTGTCTAACTTAAGTTACAAGAAGGGGCGAAAGGTTCAGTGATCTAGTTTTTATTACTACCACCCTTTCCTGAGCGAGTCTATTATTTTCCTGTATTTATTGACTCATTAATGCAGTCTCGGTTTCGTTTCAGATCAAACAAATATCCGAAGCGTGGAAATACCATGCGCTAAGAAAATCACCGAAACACAGCGCCACAGTTCCCAGGCCTCGACCGCGCAGAGGAACCAAACCGCGAGAGATGTACACAGAAGTAAATTAATTAAAGTTAGCTACTGCCAGTGCTACAACTGTACGTGATAGATAAGAAAGAATTTGACAAATCATTAATCCTTTTACTGAAAAGAACGGCCCGAACTCGAAAATTAAATAAAAAATCGAGTCTCATTTTTTCTACAATATTGACAAAACAAGCAACAACAGCAGTAGGTTTCATTTCATTGGTTGGGCTTCGTCTACAGATTCAAAGGTTAAAAAAATAAGTTACCACGCAACAAACAGCACCATAGGAAAGTACTGCTCAGTAGCTTTCATTTAAAGTGTCGCTTTTTACGAATTTATCCACAGACTCAAAAGTTAGAACTATCTTGTACAGTATAGTAAACATCACCACGGGAAAATACTGCTCAGTAGCTTTCATTTGAATGGTCACACTTTAGGATTTCATCCACAGACTCAAAAGTTAGAACCACCTTGTACAGCATAATACACAGCACCACAGGAAAGTACTGCTCAGTAGCTTTCATTTGAATGGTCACACTTTAGGATTTCATCCACAGACTCAAAAGTTAGAACCACCTTGTACAGCATAATACACAGCACCACAGGAAAGTACTGCTCAGTAGCTTTCATTTGAATGGTCACACTTTAGGATTTCATCCACAGACTCAAAAGTTAGAACAATCTTGTACAGTATAATTCACTGTTCACTGCAGACATTTTCGGTAGAATGTCTAAGAATATATTATAGGCAAGTGATTGGCAAAAAATACAAAGAAACTTGAAGAAAGATTTAAAGTTTTGAGAACTTGTTTCAATCCAGTTCAGTTTTTGCTTTAACGTAAATTCGACATCTGATCATATAACTGTTAATACATCGCTCTAAGGTGCCCATTATATATTGCGAGTGTTCTGAAAGGGAAATAGCCTTTTTGTTCCCAAAGGTTTAGAGTACGAAATATCAGCACTTCGGGCGACTATCACCTTTTTCAGACACGTTAAGTACCTGTGTCTCATGCATTTCAGGTGTAAAAATGCCTTAATTTAGCCCTCTAATATTTGTATTTCGATTTACTCTTCACATCCCAGACTTTGGTCTCTAGAGTTGAGTTAGGTTTAAGTTAAAATAATATTGCATATTGTGTTACAGATCCGCCTTTTCGTCAGTGTTACCGACAATGGAAAGATTTTTTACAAGATAAACTGAATTAAACATCATTGACTCAATTTTTTTCTTACTAAAAATAATAAATAAAGATATCTTTTCTTGACTTTGTCGTGAATTTGGGACATCTCAGCTGTAATTGAGCATTACAATATTGCAAATATTTGTTTATTTTTTAAAATAGTTCGCCAAAAGGTCTTGCTGCTAAGTTTCGTTAATAAACTCAGATTTGAACAAATCTACGTCGAGAAAAACCTCAAGTTTAACTGCTAAAATATTGGAAAACATATATATATTTTATCTCTATAGCCATTCTAACTTCGCCGCCTTAAAATATCTGCCTAAGTATTTAATTACATTATGCAACATTAAAAATATTTGTTTGTTTGTTGCGGTAGTTGGCCAAGAAGTCCGATTTTTAGATTTAGTATTGCACTGGGCAATTTTAGAAATATTTGGTTATTTGTTTCAGTGTAGTTCAAAATGTCCGAATTCTCAAAGTCAATAATCTTTCACGTAACCTACCAGTGTCTTATTTTAGCTACAAAAAAATCCGTAAACATGTTCCTCTAATATTTATATTTCGATTTACTCTTCACATCCCAGACTTTAGTCTCTAGAATTGAGTTAGGTGTAAGTTAAAACAATATTGCATATTGTGTTACAGATCAGATTTTCCTGTTACCGATAATGGAAAGATAAAGTTAAACGTCAGCGACTCAAAATTTTTTCGGACAAAAAAACGCGAAAAAAGACATCTTAACTTGACTTCACGAATAAAGTGTATCTCAGCTATAAGCAATACAATGTTACAAACATTTGTTTACTCGTTGCAGTAGTTCGCTAAAAGGTCTTACTGCTTAAATTCAATTATCTTTTGTCATAAACAAGCATTTTTCTGTTTAGTTAATAAATTCAGTCCTTAACAAGTTCCCGTAAGAATATCTGAAGTTTAACTACTAAAATATTGGAAATATTTGTTTATTTCCACAGACATTCTAACTTCGCCACGTTAAAATATAAGTAATATTCAAAATATGTGTTTATTTGTTACAGTAGTTTAACAAAAGATCCGGTGTCTAAAATTCAATTACCTTATGCTATAAACAAGAGTTTTCCGTTTAGTTTTAAAACCCTAAACTTAAATAACACTCTCTGAAAAATATGATCAAGTTCAAGCTTTATAATACTAGAAATATTCGTTCATTTCTACAGAAATGCTAACTTTGCCACGTTTAAATATCTTAGATTTAAGTTTTCCAATACGCAATTTTAGAAATATTTGTTTACAGTGTACTTGTTTTAGAAGCTCAAAAGTACCGACTTGTAAAATTCAATTAACTTACGTTATAAACAAGTGTTTCCCATTTAGTTTATAACCGGCCCAAACTTATATAAGGCTCCGAGAAAATATCTCAGTTTTAAGAACTGAAATGTTAGAGATATTT
The DNA here is from genome assembly GCA_964030785.1 of Siderastrea siderea. Lineage (NCBI taxonomy): Eukaryota > Metazoa > Cnidaria > Anthozoa > Scleractinia > Rhizangiidae > Siderastrea > Siderastrea siderea. The sequence goes on from OZ034976.1 coordinate 10,461,290, forward strand.
GTTTATTTCTACAGAAATTCAACTTTGCCACGTTAAAATATTTTGTATCTGAGTATTTCAATATGCAATATTAGAAATAGTTGTTTATTTGTTGCAGTTATTCGCCTAAAAGTCTGAGTTCTAAATTCAATTATGTTACAAACCAGTGTTTTCCTTTTAGTTTATAAGCCCAAACCTTATACAAGTTTCGGTAAAAATATCTCAAGTTTAAGAACTAAAATATTAGACATTTATTTCATAAGTAGGCAGTAAAACGTCTGACTTTCAACTTGTAAACAAATATTAATTAAGAAGGTCTCTCGTCGCAAGTTCCATAACAACAATATTTGAAATATCTGTGTATTTCGTACACCAGTTTTCCGGAATGTTTGACTATTGAAATTCATCCATCCAATGTTGTAAACAATTTTATTGTGTTTTCCTTTTCATATAAACAGAAATTCAAAATGCCCACAGGGTTCCGTGGCCTTTTTGCCCAAGATAATTGTTTGCATCATTTGTATAACACATGTCTAGTCTGAAATTATGGCATTTGTTTGTGCTGAAAGCAATAAGTCAATCTATTTTTAGCGGATTATTTTTATAAAGATCTATTTTCTTTGCCAAATAATCTAGCCACAGATAAAAGGGGCATTAGCTGAAAATTTCCTGTTATTTGACCCGGTTCACAGCTCGCAAAGTCGCTCGTGGATAGTAAAAGCTTTCGCATCAGAATGCAAATTCATCATTATTATGCGTCCACAAAGCAAACTCGACGTAAGGACGTTTCCACTGGTTAGGTACACAGACGAGGTGTGAAGGTTAATCCCTATGGGCCTTTTAAGTGGATATTAGCTTCCCACAAAGCGATATTGGAAGTTCTTGACGGTGAATTGAAGCCAACACGTTCTTGAGTTGAAAACCGCGAATGGTTTAGCCACAAAAAAGGTCCTCCAAAGGAACGGAGATTTTTACCGTTTTGTGGTTGATCCAATTATGTAAACATGACCTCGAGGTAAAGTTTATAAATTGCTTGATATTACTGTGGTGTGAGGGACAGCTCATAAGAAAGAAAATTTATGACCAGTTTTCAGTATGTCAACACTCACGAGCGATTTAAACGAAATCGAGTTCAGTTTTCGCGAGGAGCAATCTTTGGCATCGAAACCCGAGCGGAATATTCATAGACCGAGCGAAATGGACGATACAGGACAACGATTTATTTCTCCCGAGGTTATCGCAAGAATACAATCGGTAGACAAAGAAGACATGGTAGCGACTGCCAAAGACATGACATCTAATATGCCACATCGTGTGCAAGACAAAGGGTTGAAGGTGGATTTTTTCGGCGGCAGTCACGCAGTTGAAATAAAAGAAGGCGACCATTTCGACGAAACGGGAAGATGTATTATTCGTAATGTACCGATTGTGAAAACTTCTACATCACCGCTCGGGTTTTTTATTCGACAAGGCGATGGGTTGTGCAACAAGCAGGGAATTTTTGTTTCACGTGTGACAAAAGGGAGTATTGTGGACACTAACGCTTTGCTTAAAGTTGGAGATGAAATTATTGCAGTAAATCAAGTCGATGTTGAAGGCTTTAGCTTGGACGATGTTGTGCGACTTATTCAGATTCCTCTTAAGTTGATTTTGACGATCAAGACGAGTGCTTTCTTAATCAAGCGAAGTTCATCTGTAGGAGATGCTGCTGTTGCTCTCAAAACGAGCAATAGAAGGACAGAAAAAGGGACATCAAAGGCGTTAAAATCCAAAAATAAGGGATCGCGCGCGAACGACTATAAAGAGCCCAGCAACAACAACAAACAAACTCTACAAACAGAAACGCAAAATTTCAAAGTGGATAATAAAAATGCAAATGAAGTTCAGGACCTTTCAAGATCATCCGTGCGATCAGTGGGTTCATCAGCCATTGAAGATCTTATTAACGCGATCAGAGCACAAAACAGTCGATCAAACAGTGGTAAGCGCAGCTTAGATCACGTTGACAGTTTTCCTCTTGATCATACCCAAACGTCGCAGACTAAAGGTGCACGTAGCGTAACGAGCTCTACAGAAAAACAGAGAGAGACAAGGACAACTGGGACCCCAACTAGAAAACCGTCGGCTGATAGCATAATTTTGTCGAAGCGAACTCCACCGAGCGCGTCCCGCAAATCTAGTACCCTTACGCCTGTTACAACTGTGAATTTAATTTTCGACGACCCGGAAGATTTTCCCGTTAGCGCGCCCACCAGTGACAGAAACATGACAAAGAACAGTATGCCCAGAGACGATTCTTTGAAAGTCGCTCCGTTGGAGCTGATTTCGCGAAGCCTTCCGGGCTCCCCCGTAGGCAGTCCGAAGATGCGACGCAGGCTACCGTCGGTTCCTTCCGATAGCGGTCGTTCAAGTCGTTCTGGTAGTGAGCGATCTGGAAGTGAAAGTTGCAACGACAGTTATTCACCCACGGCAACCTCTCCTAAACCGCTTCTTACTCTGCCAGCAGAACCAAGGAGCAGAAGAATGCTCCCTACACCTCCTCCGTCCCCTGTTGCTCCGCATAAAGAGACGTCGAGCAGGGGAAAAACAAGCTCTTCATCTGTGAACCAAGAGAGTGGAAGATTAGATAGCTGGAGTGGACCGTCGGATAGTGAATCTCTGGATGATAAATCTCCCTCACCTTCCCCTTCACCCTCGCGGAGGGAATCCGGAATGTCCTTTAGTCAGCTTTTCAGTGCGTTTGCCTTTAGAAATCACTCAGATGCGAGCGACGCAATGGAAAAGTGCAAAGTTACACAAGGAGAGAGGACTGAATCTTATAAAGTCCCTCCATCACCAAAACGTGTTGCTCATAAAAGTGCAACCGAACAAGACATCTTTGAACAGCAAAGACATTCAATGCTTTTGCATTCATACGCGTCTGGTAGCTTACAGCCGCCTAGCAATTATAGAAGACTCGCTAGTCGCTCATCACAACCCAACCTGTTAACGACTCTTCAAGAAGAGCCTTCGAAGGCCGTAAGCAAGCTCTCTACCGCGTCCCTTCCTTCTAACGGCCACGACAGCCCAAAATTCCCTCCAAAACTCAGCTGGAGGCGGGCTAGCCTTGCATCGATAAGCGACAAGAGCTTGACCAATCAGCTCGCGTCCCAGGACATGATTGACAGCAGCCGACTTCGGAGCGAGGCTGAAGATGGCTTCTTGATATTCCCAGATGATTATAGTGGACATAATTTAAAATCTTCTCATGCTGTATCGGGCATGGTGTCTTTGCACATTATCAAAGCCACAAACCTACAGTTTGCGGATAAGAAACTCTTGGAGAAGAAAAAGAAGGTTTATTGCGCGGTAGAGGTGGACTTCGAGCGAAAGGCTTTCACAAGCTCTAAAAGAGCATCGAAGACTCTATCCTGGGACGAGATGTTTGAAGTGGAAATTCAACATGGTCGTCAAGTATGTCTCTCGTGCTTTACCTCAAACCACGAATTCGACAAACCCGTGGCGAAAGTCTCTTTCAATCTCTCTCCCTTTGTACGATGCGGAAAACAACACAAGGTTGTGTTTCGTATGCAACCGCAGGGAGCGCTCCATCTCGAAATGGAATTCACAGAGATGAAGACACTGCTCAAACGAGCCCCCTCCCATCGTAAATCTGGTGTGTTCGGCTTTCAACTTAACGTGACTTCGCGAAACGAGAACGCGAGTGTGCCGTTAGTTGTGCGTAAGTGCGTGGAAGAGATCGAAAGGCGAGGTCTGACGACTCAAGGTCTGTACCGGATATCCGGTAACGCCCGACGCAAGAAACAGCTGCATGCACAGTTCGACGAAGACAGCTCGGCCGTTGATTTGTCCGAGGAAAATTACCCGGATATAAACGTCATCGCGGGAATTTTGAAGGACTATCTGCGAGAGCTTCCAGAGCCTTTGATAACTGAATCGTTGTCCAAGATTCTGATCAAAGCAGCCCGGGATCAGATCCAAGATCAGGATGTGGCTTCTCAGAAACGTCTGCTCTCAAAACTACTTGTTCAGTTACCGCAGATCAACAGGGAAACGCTCGTGTATTTGCTGAATCACTTCATGCGTGTGATCGCTGAGAAGGACACGAACAAAATGGACGCGCACAATTTGTCCGTGTGTTTCGGCCCCGTGTTGTTGTGTCCCCCATCGAACCTCACCGAAGGCAAAGACTTGCTGGACCTTAAGCTTCATATTAAGACTGTAGAGTTTCTTTTCTATCTTTGGAGTAATGCTGGGATGACCAGCGCATAGTTTGATGCTATCTGTCAAGTGTGATCGGTCGGAATGAGATAAGTTTTTAAATTCTCTGGCACTCATTAGAGTCATAACTGAGTTGCTTGTCTGTAAAAACCGGGAGTCACCTTTCAGTCAAGGTTTCTTCCAGTGAGGTTGTCTAAACGTCAGTCGCTTGGGTAGACTAGGAGCAGTTCCTTCTTCTGCGTAGCCGGCGAGAAGAACATGTGAACGCGCCGAAAGTAGGCTGCCGAAAGTAACTTGACGCGCACGGGGCGAGTTAGCTCACAACACATGCGTCACGTTTCCATGCGGCAAACAAATTTTACGCGTATTCTCATGTTCTCACCCTACTGTCCCTGAGCAGACGGAGTGATTGCTCGTAGTCTACATCAACAGTCCTTTTAACGACTTCACTCACCCGGACAGTCGTGTTAGATTGTCAAACGTGATTGTGTCACGTGTTTAATAGCAACAGACCTGTCTTTAGTGCTATGTGTCAATTGAAAATAAATAAGAATCCCTGCCGAGTTTTGTCACGTTTTTGTGTGTGCTAATGGTAGTTGATAGGCGTGTATGAGAGTTGATGACAGCGCAGATGAGTTGATGAGAGGGCATGAGAGTTGATGTGAGAGTGGATGAGAATTAATGAGAGCGCGTGAGAGTAGATGGGAGGGCATAAGAGTTGATGAGTGAGAATGCATGAGAGTTGATGAGTGAGAATGCATGAGAGTTGATGAGAGCGAATGAGAGTTGATGAGGGCGCATTAAGAGTGGATGAGAGCACTTGAGAGTGGATGGGAGTGCCATTCTCGTCCCCAGAGCCGCTTGGCCCTCTTAGCCGCCGGCGACTGGGCACGAGGACCAACTGGTGATCAGTGGCCGGGGCTAAGAGGGCCAAGCGGTTCTGGGGACGAGAATGTGGAGTGCTTGAGAGTTGTTTAGAGCGCCTGAAAGTTGGCGAGAACGCTTGAAAGTAAGCGGTTAAACAAAAGCCAGATTATGTATTTCCGTCGTCGTGTTCACGTTTGAATCCTGTCCACGTTCCTTACGTATGCAAATGAAATAAAGCTACCCTTGATGAAATTTCCTAGCGTCAATCTTGAGGCGTATAGTATTCTGTTCATCTCGTCTCCCAACAACATAATGAATAAGGAATACAGTTAAACTCGGCAGCGAACAGGACCGCTCGGAATTTGTAAAATTGCGTTCTTTATTTTACTAGTAAGACCCTCAAAGGAAAGTTTTTTGGAAGACTCGGTGTGGCAGAATTGTTATTCCGTGAAGTTTGCTGTTTCTAAAACTTGTAAAATGGGAGAAAAATACGTTATCCCAAAATAATGCACCCCAAATAATTGAAAAGGAAGTTTAACTCGTGTTTCTCCCCAGTGCCCGCGTGACCTCCCTGACGGCTGAACATGAGTAATCTCATACCTAGTATCTGGAAGTTGCTCCGCTGACCAAGGTGTCCGCAGATTCTGGCTATGCGATAAGTACTTCGTGTTCATTCTCCCTTAACAGCTAAGAAGGACGGAGGGCTCTGGTGACGAGAACGCAATTCAACTGAACACTGCTTTTTGTCATTCCCTGTTCATTTGTTTGTTACGTTGTCAGCCTAGTACCCAGGCGTTCTCTTTTCGCTCACACAACTTGGCACGAAATTTCGTGACGTCACCGAACCTCATCCGGTGATAGGCTTAGCTACAAAAATCCCGAAAAATGGCCTAAAAATCTTTCCAGAATTTCTCCAAAAATGTTCTAAAAATCTCCGGTTTCTCCTCTAAAAGTCCCATAAAACTCCTAAATAACTCTAAAAATCCCATGATGTTGAAAAATTGGGTGACTTGTGGTGAAAATTCCATGGCTTTGGTGGGCTTTCTGCTGGCGCCCACAGTCTCAACCAAATCAACAAGCTCTGCTGAGCCCGCCACTTTGAACTCACGGACAGCAAGGAATGCTGGGTTATGGGTAAAACCGCTGACCGATATAGTGAGAGGGCAGCAAGGGGGCATCAAAAAGTTTCGTCACAATCGCTTGTGGCGAAACATTTCTAAGTTTCAAACTTTTTTGTAGCAAATGAACAAAATAACCTTGAAAATATTCACCAAAACCTCTAAAAATCCGTGCAAATCTCTAAAATCTTACTGTTTTCTAAATATCCCGTGAAGCTCTAAAAATCCCGAAAAAAAGTTCAGATTTCTGTAGCTAGGCCTATTCGATGAGGTCACGACATTTCGCACCAAGTCGAGTCAAGTGAGTGGAAGGAGAAAGCCTGGGTATTAGGCTGTCGCGTTGCTAGGCGGAAAATCAAAGAGAAGTGGCTTTTGTCCAATCAGAATCATACTTTAAAATTGTTTTTTCCAATTGTGTTTGCTAATTTGTGTTTTTCGTACAAGCCTTCCCCTTTCTTGTTCATTTGCTTTGGGTTGCATTCTCTCGTTTCGAGGGCGTGTTTGGCAATCAGTATTTTTACCTTTTAGCTTTGTTGTTTGCAGATAACTGGACTAAAAATACGTTGAAGGTAAGAAATATTTGCAAAGTTTCTTTCAGAATTATTTTCTTTAACCTAAAAAAGCTGTTTATTTTTAGAAAATGGTTTTAATCTGCAAATCTAAAGTTGACAATTGCGTTTTGCAGTCCGGCGTTATGTTGAATATTTCTGGTTATTGCATGAGCGATTCGCAGAATACTTTGTGGCGCTCAATTGCACTCCTTTGAAAGCAAAGTGTCGACATCAAAATGGAAAAACATGTTGCAATGATGACATGATTTGACTTGAATTTTAGCATTTCGAATCTTTGCATTGTCCTATAATACGGCCATACTTTGAAACGACAGTAGAAATCTATCATTAGGACTTGGTAGGGAAAGTTTAAAACTGAACGTTTTACTGTAGCCTTATTTCCTATCGTTTCTTGAAATGACCTAATAATAAGTTAAACAGAAGTCGAAAAACAACCTGAAGAAATTATAAATATTACACTGTATCCTTTTAAATCGCCGCAAAATATACAGGAATTTAAGCACCCGGTAACTGTGAAGAGGGCTTTAATTTGGTAACCGTTAAATGGCTAAATTTTAACCGTCAACCCGATAAAGAAAATATTTTTGGCCTCAAATTCATAAAAATCTGTTTAGCCGTTACCCAAGAAATAACGGTAATTTTTACCGTCAACTGTGATTTTTTTGGTCTAACCGTCAAGCGTCAAATGATTGTAAATTTAATCATCACCGTTAAAATGATACTTTTTGTACCGTCGACTCTCATAAGGCCTTCGAGTGCTAAACAGAAACTAACGCAGCTAAGACAATAAATTGCTTTTACTTCACACGAAATGTTCGGACGGGCTTGGATAAATTGGCATATGGCGATGTACACGCTCATCACACACTAGAGAGAATTTTTGGTACAAGTCCTACATACCATTAAAAAGAAATGTCTCGGTTGGGAAACATTTTCGACCATTTTCTAGTGTTAATGATTTTTCATACCTGATTTTATCAACGAAAAACTTACGTTTCTTTTTCTCAGCTTTTTCCTGCAATAGAGGCCTTCTGAATCGATAGAATCTGATAGAATCTGAATTTGTCGTGTAAAAGATTTCTCGCGCCGACATAACCCTAACCCTTGCGCTATAGTGAAATTATATATGGAAGAAATAACAATAAAAATTAATCCAAGAAAAAACGTAGCTTTTTTCTTGTACGCGTACCATTTTTTTGGGCCATCTCAGGAAGTAAAAAAAGGGTCTTTGAACTAACTGTTAAATGCCGTGTCTCGCGCTGAAAAACATTGAACACTGTCGATAACATTGTTATCAACACCATGTTATCCCAGTGTAATCCTATTTTTTATCTTGCGTCTTCATAATAAATGTCTTCTGGTTTACGCGCCCGAGAGCTACGTGCACAACATGAGAAGTTGATCCAAATGTTGAAAAGTGAAACAACAAAAAATACTAAAATTGCAGTCGGGATATGACATAATACGTTCATTCTGGCACTGACTGTGAATTGTAAAACATCGTTTATAAACGAAACTTGAAAAAAGACCTTTCGACCGAAAAGCTTCGGCCTTCCTCGGTTTGAAAGTGGCAAAAAAAGCAGCGGCTTATATAACGGTTGAACCGTTATATAAGCCGTTGCTTATATAACGGTTCAACCGTTATATAAGCCGTTGACTTTTTTGCCACTTTCAAACCAAGGAAGGCCGGAGCTTTTCGGTCGAAACCTCTTTTTTCGAGTTTTGTTTGTAAACGTTGTCTTACAATTCACAGTCAGTGCAAGAAAGTCCATGACCGTATTAAGTGAAACAACACCTCGTTTATAGTCTTTATACTTGGTGTAAACGAGCGTATATATATGGAGGTTATACAGGTCCCATATCGAAAAAAACAAACTTGGAAATTCCGGTTTAGTTTTTGGAGGGCTCAAAACGGGAGTACCCCAGCCGGAGGCCGAAGAACAATTTACAGAGCAAGAGAGGGAAACGAAAGCAAAGTCAACTATTCCGATGATCGCGTGATTAAATTATCTCTTGTTGCAAAGAACAATTTCTGGGCAATTCCACCTAATCTCTTTGATATCTTCAATAATTTTCGTTCTTTCCTTCAATATAAATTTGTCAGGTCAGGTGTCAATAGCGAAGTTGTCAATCGCCTTTTGTCCTTCGTCAGTCGCATTTTCTTGAAATTCTCACTGTGTTCAAAATGGCAAGTGCATGGAAAGGAAAGGAATCCTTTTAGCACACCATCGATGAATTCCTCATTCAAAGCAAACTGCAATTAAGCTGATAACAACTATTTGGCAACAATTCTGTGGCTGTGTTTGAAAAATGTTTGTTTTCCCTAGTAAAGCATAGTAAGCCTTACCAAATCTCAGGTACGAACTGAGGTAAGCTTGCGTTCAAATTTAGCAATGATTTCTCAATAAATGATTCATCGTGTATAAAAAGTTGTTGGCTCTTTAACGAACTGATTTTAAAAAAAAACTTGAAAATTTAATCGGTGTCGCAATCGTTGTAGGAACTTCTAAAGGAATTTCTCGGGATTATTCTCCCGGATAATTTCCGTTGAATTGACATTATCAGCCAACTTGGATTTGCCATCTTGGATTCCTTGACTTTTCCATTACGTCAAAACGCCGTTGAAATTGACTCAAAAGTAATGAAAACCAACTATTATCAAGGATTCTAAAATAATCTATAAATGTAACAATTATTGCTAGGAATTAACAAGTTTTATTTAAGCGGAGGAGTAAACAGTGAAATGGAAATTTGGGTAAATATATGCTTGCTTAGTTTCGTTAACAAAATGTTGCCAGTTAAATCCAAGGTTAAGTCACAAAGTTTGGTAGCTATTAACAGAATAATTTTTAAAGGAGAAGGTCAGTCCAAAAGCGGTGTATTTTTTGAAATCGCCAATAAAGGATAACACTAAGTTGAGTTACTGACCGTGGTTTTAGCTTCTAAAGTGCATTCGATCCCACTGAAATTCCTCTCCAAAGAGGGCCAAAATTCAACACTGCGCGGCCGCCATTTTGAATTGTCTGTGACGTCAAATTGTGCCACGAGACCAGCGGTCGGGTAACATGGGCTCGTTTTCAGGCTCCGCCCTTCCCCAGTCCCATCGGCTTTCCCTTTCTCTTTTGGATGAGAGCTAAGTGCGCATAAGGACCAGAGACCGACTATAGTTTATATTAGGCTGTGACGTAAAAAAATCTGGCACCAGCTTTGTTTTCAGGGCCTTTCTCTTTATTTGCGCCGGAAGTGATCACGTACATGGAAGGAAACACCAGGGTTCAGTTGTTTTCAAATTAAGCAGCGTTAAGCTAACCCAGGATTAGTGCCGATTTTTAATTCAATCTTACAGCCAAGGATTCCTGTAAACCTTTTTGCCCTACGTTTTGACTTTGGTTGCCTCAAACGGCCACTTAAAAACTATATAAAAAGGACCATGAACCTTGGTCAGCTTGTAATCCTGGGTCACCGACTCCCTAGAGTGGGCTATACAGGGAAGCTCCGCCCAAAAGGGGTGCCTTTTTAAGCTGTCAGTGTGCTAAAGGGTAGGGAAATTGCCATTTTAGTAGATGAAAGGGTCACAAAATCGGCCGCAAAGTGAAAGAAATGGTGGCTAAAATGAAGTATATCAAAGAGTGCCAAATTTTGGCAGAAATGACAACGCAAGACACATAAAAGCTTGCATCCTTTGGGCAAATGAACCAGAATGTCTGAAAGCCCGGGAAAACGTGGCGATTAAAGGAAATTCTCTTGTTTTGGCTTATCCATGGGGTATTAGAAAGGGTTGCAATTTTGTTCTAGGTATATGAAAGGGGTACCTTTTGGTAAAAAATAGTATATTAAAGGGTCAGGGTTTGAGCCTCCGGGCGGAGCCTCCCCCGTATAAAACTTTATTGAGTACCCCCCCTTCAGGGGACACCGCTAACTGACTTCCGAACAACCGAACCCTAAGTGCTAGAAATCAGTCCTCCCCTGATTTAATTAGACATTCCCGCCTCCTTTTCTATATTGCCTTAATTATGCACTGTTTTTTTTTCCCAACGGCAAACAGATGTCGATGACAAATGCAGCCCCAGCACCAACTGGAAACCACAGCAACGCTTCCAGAGAGGAACTCATTGACATTCTGAGTACGTTTCAAAAAGTTAGCCTGGCGCTGCCGTACTGTATAATCGAGCCTACCGCTTTGGTCCTCAATTTCCTCCTTCTAGTCGTTATATGGAACCGAGAGAAGCATATCCGCAAATCGAACGCGAATGCTCCTAGTCAGAATATAAACCGTTCTCAACTCAGAACGTATTATTTTCTCCGCCACTTGGTTTTCTCAGATCTGTTGACCTGTTTCGTCGCGATTCCCTTCGACGCACTGGAAATCTACCGCCTGGAATTTCGACGCTCCCGCCAGTACTGCGCCGTTTCAAAGTACGTTCGTTTTGTTGCTCTTAGTACCAGCTTCTACATCCTCGTCGTCACGAATTTTGAACGGTTCTGGTCCCTGACTTTTCCCTTTCGTCAGCTGAGTGACAGAGCAGTAGTTTACATGACTCGTGGGGCGTGGCTCGCGGCTTTTGTAATCAACGTCCCTTCTTTGTTCTTGTATCACTCAAGAGTTGAGTACATGGATGATGATGATCGCTATTTTGTCAGGGTATGTGTGGCCGAACCAGGAATTAAGGGGATGGTCGCGCGCGCGTATTTAGGGGTGACCTTTTTGATACCTGCCAGTGCAATTGCTGTTTTCTCGGCTATAACGATGTACCGTGTTGTACGAATAGGAAAAGAGTGCAATGCGAACAGTTCTAAAGATGATGAATCCCAAGCAGAGTCGGTTAAAGGGATACGAAGCGTCGCACTGGCATCGTCTTACATCACTGTTGGCTTCTGGCTGTGTGCCAGTCCCGCGGGCTTTTATTACCTGATAATCGCCGGGATTGGTCGTCCAGAGTTCCCAACCTCGTATCTCATTGGTCGATCGATTGTGATTATTGCTAATGCCAGCGCCGCTGTAAACCCACTGGTCACAATCTTGTGTTTCGCGCCAATAAGGGAACGCACCAAGAGGTACTTGGGTCTAGGAGCCAGAGAGTCTTACAATATTAGCGAAAACAAGACTCAAGACGACCCGGAAGAGATCAAAGGCGTAGAGCTCTTGGCGGTCAAGATCAGGGGTTCCTTCAGGAAGGTAAAATGTATTGTGAAAGGTTCCTCCGCTGAGAATGGAAAGGAACACACAGAAGTAGCTGTGCACGCCGACGGTGGAGCAAAAGAGCATAGCGGTGGCGAGGAAACAGTTTTTGAAGAGACATTGACCTCAGTAATTGAAAGGATGTCCAGTGAATGTCGTCAAAACCCAGCCTTAAGTACTGAAATTTAACTGGATTATTTTTCTTTGTTCTTGGAGGTTTCGAGGTTAGCAGCCCTGTTAGTTTCCGTAGGCTTTTGTCCAAAGTCCTTAACAGAACACAGACTGAATGGAAAATTATTTTTCTACAAAATTTTGAATGATAAAAATTGAGCATGGTGTGTCACGAGCCTTAACAACAAAGTTCATTTGAACGAAAATGAAATAGTTTTAAAAAAATAAACACCACTTTTTTAAAAGTTGCAAAACATATGTCAAACCGGGGTACTCCTCTCCAAATCCGTTGAGACTCACTTCAAGGTGAAATAACTTATTACTGAAAAGAGATAGAGATAAAAAGACATATACAGTTTCGTCTAAACCAGGGTCAATTAAGGTTCGAACTCTAATCCATAACCCACATGTAAAACGCCGAAAGCCGGAATTAACCACATCAAAATCGCAGCTACTGAAAGCTACTGAGCAGAGCTTTTCTCTGGTATTGTTTTTGCTGCACAAGGTGCTTCTAAATTTTGACTCTGTGGATGAAATCCTGAAGCGTGACCATTCAAATGAAAGCTACTGAGCTGTACTTTACTGTACAAGATGGTTCCAGCTTTTGAGTCTGTAGATGAAATCCTTTTGTGTGGACCGTTAAATGAAAGTTATTTAGAATAGCTGACTTTCCTCTGGTGTTGTTCAGTGTTTTGTCAGGTGGTTCTCAGCTTCAGTTTTAGTCTATAGGTGAAGGCCTAAAGTTTGACATGCAGTACTTTCATGAGTCGATATTTTGGCACCTGCTTAGTGACCTGCCCAATTGGTCTAGATAAAACAAAGGTCTAGAGTCATTTATGTTTTTGAGTTCTTTCCAAATGCTCTTTATTTTCCCTCACTGATTCTTTAGCTAAGGTAACTTTTACTTTCAAGGAAAATGCAACAAGTGTGTCCACTCGCATGCTTCATGCAAGAGGTTCTCAATTACTTCAACCAGTATTGCGGTCGGTGGTGAAGAAATATTTCCAAATAAACTCTAAGTAGCGAGTTTATTTTTGGGCAGTTTGTGTTACACAAGGAACATTACCCAAAACGTTACTCTCATCCGGTTGTCAAGTAGTATCAGCAGAGACTCTCATATGTACCTCGACCGTTAGCAAAACCAAGCTAGAAAATTTATTATGTTGGGTTTGGAAGGGCGTTGCCTATATTGATGAAGGTTCTTCAGGTCTCCTGCTGACATGACATTTAGGTGGAGTAGGCAGGGTCCCAAAGGCGCTTAAGGTTCTGAGCTCAGCCCTGAAATATCCAGAACTCCAGGGATCCAGGAATGTTTTTGTCCAGGCTCCAAGTAAAGAATGGCTTACGCCTCGGGGCTCCACGATAAAAATTTCGGGACTACAGGACAAAAAACCCTTCCTTTGGTACAGGCTAAAGAGTAATGCTCTAAAAACTGAATTTGTCCTTTCAGAAACCGATATGAGCCGGCTCAGCCTCGTCCCCAGGTCTTTACGCGCTTATCGAGTGACAGTCGGAGGCTTGGGGCGAATCCTCCCTTCGAGCTCGACGGGTGACGTCGCAAATGAGACGTCGCATAAGATACGACTGGGAACGAGGCTGGACCCTGGACCGCCGATATGGACTATTCCTTACCTTCTCGACGTTGTATTTACATTAAATTTGTGTAAGAATTTCTTAACGATTTATCAGCTCTGTGTAAAAATATTTGTTTATGTGCTCACTTTGTACAGATTGCTGAATGATATACCTCAATGCTTTTTATTTTCATGGGTTTAGACTTCGCGAAATTTAGTGCACAAATTCAGCTTCCTGTCAGATCGTAACGCAAGAATTTTTGTCATTTGTTAGAAAATAAAGTAATTGTTGGCAGGCTGTTCACTTGTGTACTAGTATGTACTAAAACTATTATTTCCCTTATTTACTTCTGCGCTTGGAACTCTGTAAATATCCACTAGTCCCACTACCATTAAAACAGTAGACAATCTCAAGCTCTCAGGTGCTATAATAGATTCCAAACTTAACTTTACTGATCACTATGTAAGCTCAATTTGTAAGAAGGCAAGTCAAAGAATCGGCGCTGTCATGAGACCTAGAAACTTAATTCCAACAAAGGCTAAGCTAGTACTATTTAAATCAGCGGTCTTACCGTACCTTACGTATTGCCATTTAGTCTGGCATTTTTGTAAATCAAGTGATGCGCGAAAACTAGAAAGACTGCGAGAAAGGGGACTGAGGGCGGTGTACAGAGACAAGCATGAAAGTTATTCACAATTACTAAAGAGGGCTGAGCTGCCAATGCTGATGAATAGGCGCTTGCAGGTTATATGCATCCTTATGTACAAACTGAAGCACAAACTAGTATGTCCAACTTACATCAGTAATATTTTTAATGATCATAATTCTTCCTACTTTTTAAGACAATCAGACTTCTCCATTCCTAGTTACAATACTGTGACATATGGTAAGCATTCTTTGCATTATCTTGGGCCTAGGTTATGGGAAAAAGTATCTTCAGATGTTAGATCGGCAAAAAATCTAAATACTTTTAAAAATAAGATTCGTAAATGTGATGTAAGTTCACTGGTGAATGATGGACGCAAGGGCTGCTCCCTCTGCTCAACATAACTGTATGATTTTATCACTTTTTGCATCAACTTTTTAGTGATTACTATTCGATTATTATTCGACTATTATTCGATTATCAGATTAGAATTAGCAGCTACTAGTTTATTAGATCAGTATCAGTTTCTTTAATAGTCATTTTTGTTTCCGTCTTAAGTTTTGTATATTGTTATGTTGTGTCCCCTAATTAGTATGGGATTATCTCAAGCTACATGGTTTGACACGTAAATAAAGTTTCTTACTTACTTAGTTACTTACTACCATCCAAATTACTGACTTCGGCGAGAAATTTTAAATTTTTTGCTAGTGTATCTTACACGTCTCCAGTATGGTTTCAGTTACGGATTTAGACTTTCGTATTAGACCGCAGCGGGGGGGGGGGGGGGGGGGGTTGGAGGGGGCTGGAGTATACAAGGGATTCCCGGAATTTCAAAACTATCGGCCATCCGGGCCTTACTTTCTTTGACAAAAGTAGGAGATCGCCCCTTCCTTCCACTCTCCCCCCCCTCCAAAGATCCGCCACTGAGTTTATATGAACGACTGATGATGTTTTGACCACGTCGGTGAATAAACGTTTTCATGTATATAAGCTGAGTTAAATCAGCGGAGACTTCAAACAGTTCCTCTTTTTCTTGGGTGTAGTCGAGCGAAAGCGAAAATCAAACGCAAGCTAGTAAACCCCGTTTACCGTCTACCGCCGAGAAGAAAGTCTGGAAGGGCTTCCACACTCGGTGTCAATTTTAGCCTGTAAACAGGATCCTTAGAGGGTAATAGAGCGCAAGAAAAAGTGGAGCCTGTAAACAGGCTACGTCAATTTTACGCAAACTCGCTTTCTAATTGATTATTAATATTCCTGATTTAATTGCTACGTCAATTTTACGCAAACTCGCTTTCTAATTGATTATTAATATTCCTGATTTAATTGCTCGCACTGGCTATGCCCAGGTAAGACGTTTTCAGAACGAGAGTTGACCCGAAGAGTTCAAACTCCCACAGTCCCATGAATACTCAATCCACCGTTCAATTTTTTATGCGAATTTTAGAGAGTTCAAGTTTTATATAGTTTGACCACAAATAAATGCCATGTGCTCTAAATGGGTTTGACGAACCTTTCGTCCTACTCTCGTTCTTGTTAATTTCGTCCTTGCTTCCCGGCTGGGAAATGAGTCTATCTGATCACAGTCCGGCTACTTCGCCTCGGTAGACGGAAACTACCTCCAGCTGAAGTCAGGCGAGTGAAAGGTGGTTGAGTTACTGAGGACCATATATGCATGCTAACGTGATAATGTCTATATCAGGGAAATGACCAGAGTGACCGAAGCGGGGACAGAAGAAACGCAATATTTCATGATCGGTAAGCTCCGTGGCTATTCCACCCATCCCCCTTTGTTACTCTGGGTGATCACCAGTTACAAACAAGACTGACCTGGAGCAGACCCGCCCAGGGCTAAAACCTATTGATTTCAGCTATTGTTTTCGTGGGGGCGCGGTGGTGTAGTGGTTAGCGCGTTGAACTTCAGATCTGAAGGTCGATGGTTCGAGGCTCAGTCCCTGCCATCGTGTTGTTTCCTGAGACAAGAAACTTTACCCCACCACATTGTCTCTCTCCACCCAGGGTATCGGTGATAAACTGCTAGTCTGGAAGTAACCCCAGGATTACAATCTGTTGGTCCTTGCCACAGAAACTAGGGATAAGCGCCACTCTCGCGACTCGTGAGCGACTTTATCTTTAAACTGATGCAATCTAGTGAAGGTTTTATAATATCCTGAGGACGCGTTTTTCTTAAATTTCTGTTATGTTGGCGCTGAGTATCCTGCAAATCAAAGTACGGTAAAATTCCTTACCGGATGCTACTTATTTTGAAACTTAGCCTGTGTGGCAGGAAGAGAAAGGAAAGGGATGTATTTGAGCCCCCAGCACACTTTGGACTTACGCGTCCGAAAACCCCTAACCTTCACTTCTTTGCCGCCTCACAGGCAAGGCATAAGTCTTGATTATTTATGTACTATGAGGAGGCTAAGAGCTCGAAAAAGAAGAAAAAGATCTCGATCTCGATATCATGGCGATTTTCCGTGCGGTGACGGTCGCTTGCCAAGCTCTCTAGCCCACTTTTCTCACTTATTTAGGGGCGGATTCAAGAATTGTCGATAGGAGGGGTCCAAATGGCGACTTGTACTTTACTCAAAACCAAATAACGATAGCTTAGGTTTGGGAAATTTACGACATTTGATAAGATTTTCAGGTTTCCTGGTAAACAGTTGTCTTACTAGTATACACTCTTTTATTTCTTTTGTTTTTCATTATACTTTTGTAGCTTGAATAATCTGACTATTTTGAAATATAAAAGACGACTGGTTGAAGTAGGGGGAAAGGGGGTCTGCACCCCCTTGGTTCCCCCTAGATCGGCCCTTGTCATTCCTCTCGATCTTTCTTGTACTTCCCGCTCCCTCTTTTATAAGAGCATTGTGTGTTCTAGAAATAAGTTATGGAGGTCCAGTGAAACACCCAGCCTTTTAAGTTTCACAGCACTTATTCAGCCTACTTACTGGGCCCAACACATCGGCACTTCTCAATGGGTTAACAGGGATCCAATCTTCCCGCTTCCGTATCCCTTAATCCTAGTCCCCCCTTTTTAGTTGCTCCTCTTAGCGCTTTATTGATTTTATTGATTGCCTCTCACTTCCCGTCACCTTGGGAATCCCGCTTCTCAGCTCCCGTACGTTCCCCCGTTTTCTCCCGGGTTCCTATCCCCAGTCTCCCTCCACTTCTCAACGATATCATTTCGTTGTTACTACAGCTACCTCTTTTCTGGGAGCTCAAACTAAACATGAGTTAAGAGCATCATACAGAGTTTTTCAGCAAATTTCACAAAGTTATGATTTTTGGCAGTAGCCTCAAACTGTGCCTTTAGTGGCCCAAGTTGGGGTGAGAAGGATTAGGAGGAGGGGTTGGAGAACCCCCTTGTTGGGAAAACTGATCCTTATGACAACAAGCTCATAGAAAACCTCTCAAACACAGAATGGTATATGTCTATATATGGTACAAACTAAAGCATTCGGCATGATAAGTTACCCATAACCGCAATTGACAGGTGGTTCTACCACAAAACACAAGAATAAAAAATCCTGTCAAGAAAAATTACCTTATTCAGGGAGCGACTTCAGACGTCAATTCTAAGTCGTTTTCCTTCTTTTCTATCTATCCAAAAATGGGGTTAAAATAATACCAAAAATGTTGTTGGATAGAATTGAAAGAAATCCTTAAGAACTTTATACATCCAAAGAGAAAATTGGTGTGAATATGCACTGCCTATCCATGTAAATTTCCGTGAGCATAGGTGAGACGCGCGTGCGAAAGAGCATGCCGAGAAAAAACGATGGGCTTTCTAAACTTCAGACAAAAAAAATCTCCATTATTTAACACATTTTTGCCCTCGTTTGGATGAATCGCATTTGTTTTACGGAGCAAACAGATTTCGTGATTTCTTTACATTTATCAATAAAGTTTCGCGCCAGTGGATCAGTTCACGCAAAAATGCCTTGAGTTTCCTACCGCAAGGAAGCAAGATTTTTTCGTTGATTTCCTCAGATTTCCTGTTTCATCACATGATACATGTTTGTTTATACAAAATACTGCCAAATATAACTTTCGTGATATGGTTATAATATATTGCGGGGATATTTTTACATTTGTGCTAGGTTAATATAGTTTTTTTTTAGCATAAATTTAGCGAAACTAATATTATGAAATTTAGAAAGTGATAGGTTATGTTCAGAACAGTCTAAGATTTTTTCTGTTTAATTTCATTTATATCCTTTCACAGATGTGTTTTGTTCAAGAAAAGTGTATCTCTACAGTTTTCACTCGGTCTGTTTATCTTTTTTCGCCCCCCTAATGTATTCCTATTGTGCAATGCACAGGTCATCTCCCATAGCAACGCATCGTTCTGTGTTGTGATTGGTGGAAATCTGTAATGCAGTCTTTGTCGAAGCGAAGTAGTAGAAGAATGGAGTGAAGGAGTTGTGGCGGTTTTAAGGTTTTACGAAGATTTATGTTCTTTTTTACTTGATTTGTGTGTCATGGCCGACGAAAATGACCTAGCAAACGCATGCAAGTTTATAGAAGGTATATCGTGGTCGTTTTTGTACGTTGCCAATATGGTTTACCACTATGATTTGTGTGTTTATCTTACAAGATGTCCCTGTGTTTTTTTGCAGATCGCTTGTATTTTGCTACGCTTCGAAATAAACCTCGTAGCACTGTTTCTGTCCATTATTTCTGCGTGGATGATGAACTCGTTTATGAGAAGTAAGTGTGTTCTAGTTTGGCTTGCTATTTGTAGCGGAATCACGTTCTAATTAGTCAATTTGTGCTTGTTCTCTTGGTAGTTTTTACGCCGATTTCGGACCCTTGAACCTCGCTATGCTGTACCGCTACTGTTGTAAGCTAAACAAGAAATTAAAGGTAGGTTTCCGGTTTTATGTAACCCATTCTTGTGGATGAAAACATGCAGACAATACTTGAGATCGTTTGATGTAAATTACAAATTCTATCTTTGCGATCCTTCGTGCATTCTTGAACATTTCTAGCGTCCCTCAAAATGCTTGCTCGAGCGAATTGAACTCATGTAAAGAACCTCGTTTTAATTCTCATGCTTGAAGCGTATTGCGTTGTGTACTTCTGATTAAATAAGAGACTCGCAGTTTTATTCTTTTAAGCGATATAAGCATACGTAGCCGTGGATTTAATTATCAGTCTTGAAGATCAAAACATGGAAGAAACGTCTTTCCTCTGTTTATGGGCATCGCATATATTTAAGCTTAATTTAGCTTGTTATTTGTAGTGTAATCTCTTAAATATTGGACACGAAACATGCCTTTTCCTTTTTAGGTCGCTTAAATTGTTTTTAAGATCGTCTGAGAGGTCTAAATGTTCATAACCTAGAGTTACCTCGTCACAATTTGGCCGAGATGTTGTGGTCTAAGTACAACATGGCTGCTATTAACCAATGTGGCAATGTGGTTTGGAATTTTGCCTAGTGTAGCTTTTTATTTCAGGACAGATAATAAAAGCATTCTGTCAAGTTTGCGTTGAATCGACCTTTAGTTTTTGTCGATCTTTAAAGAAGGACACCATTAATTATATCAAATATAAGTATCCTTACCTAAAGAAATATCGTAATTCCATTCAATTAAGAATTGCTATTTTGGCTAAATTAAGCTTTAAAAATATTCGTGCTCGAGGGTTCGCGAGCCGCCATAAGTACAACTATTAATTTTATGGTTAAGCCTATTTGCACCCTTTCTTTCACTTAAATTTATCACGGGAAACTATATGCTGTGTTTTTGTACTTCTGAAAGAGTAATTTCTTATGTTGTTTTGACATTAAAAGAAAACATTACAGCTATTTTAAAAACACGGGGACGTTTAAATATAATTTTATGATTTCGTTGCATCAGCGATTACCAAAATTAAATATATATTTTGCCTTTATGTTCATGTGCTTGTATCTGACAAAGTGGAAGACTAATGCTAACATTTTGAAGTTCGGTAAAGTTTTTTACTTTTGGATAACAAAACAGCAGGTTTTGTTTGTGACTGAATTACTCCCTGGGTGTTCAAAATATTTAAAAAATTTAGACAGGTTCACTCTTGTGACCTCTATCTTAAAAGGTTTGCTTGCAGAATTCCAGAGACTGTTACAAACAAAACAAACTGGGTAATTTAATAATACAAACTTGCAAGACTGGACAATGGAGATTGTTATTTCTGTGCATGGGAAAATATCAAGTGAAGGGAGAGCTTTTGGTTTCTAGCAGTTTTGTTATAAAATAAAATATGAGAACTTGAAAAAGATAATGTGCACCTGAAATAAATCTATATAAACTGAGAGAAAGAGAGAGATCAACACCGTTATGCAGCAAATCCTGAAGAAAACCAGGCTGTATTCATATGAATGTATTCCCTGTACATATACAATCATATATAATCATCATTTCACAGGAATCGTTGTAGAACTCACAGATATGACCAACTGCTGCTGTTTTGACTTCATAAGTCTATGGTAGCGCATTAACACCACTTTTGCAAAGGCCGTGGGTTCGAATGCTGTTGAAGCCTTTGGTGCATTTTTTTCAGGCTCCATTTATTAATTTTGCAACTTCTTAATTTGGTACAAAAGAACTTGAAAATGTTGGCTAGTGTTTTCAAAAATGCAAGCCAACTCTATCCCGGTCATCTGTAGCCACGGAAATTTTTTTACCACTTGTGGTAATACCTTCGACACTTAATAAAGTTGTAGTTCTATAAAATTAATATGTTTTGTCTTTTTAAGTGATACTATAAATAGTCAACATGTCCCTTTATTAAAGAGTCTCAGCATGTCACCCAAACCTCATTTGTCTTTCAAATGAAGACATGGAACATATGGTTTATTGTTAAGTTTAGTTATAAACTGCCATCCTGCAGGGTTATATTTTACTTGTTGGTTTATTTTGCAGTCCTTCTCGCTTGCAAAGAAAAAGATTGTTCATTACACGTCTTTTGACAGCAGAAAGAGAGCAAACGCAGCTTACTTAATAGCGTGCTATTCCGTAAGTATAGTTATTCATAATTTGCTTTAGTTTGTTTCAATGACATGTTAATAGATGAATGGTTGAGGTACTTGATAGCAGTCTTAGGTTGTGAGAAAAGCTGCAGGTTGCAAAAAACAAAAAGGCTTTAAACCATCCTTGTCAAAATTTCAAGAGTCCTTAAGGGGTTCCTAATTGTACTATATAATATTTGTGGCTTTATTTACTGCCTCTACGTCTTCCTTGATGTTGTTTTCCTATTTGTCAGCCCTTATTGAAAGCACCTGAAACACTCATAAAGAGATCTTATTTAAAGTTCTTTGAAAATGCTTTATGATGTTTGGTCTTTTTTAATTTTAAAATTGTTTATCAAGTCAATGAGGGAACATAACTCCTTGCAGTGAAAGGACACAGGAGATATTGCATTTGTGTGTCCCAGCATATCTTTATGCATAATATGCATATGATTTGTGCATAAAAATAATCCCAGCATTTGTATTCCAAAGTGTCACTGTCTGAGTTGATTGAAATGGGCCACCTTTGGAATGAGCAAAGAGGGTTACGTGTAGGAGATGTTTGCTTTGGTTTGAAAAGTGCAATACACAGAGTTTAATGTAGGCAGGTAACATTAATTGTTTTGTGGGTGATTCAACAGTATCTTGCGTGTCATGTGAAAGAAAACTCTGGAGGAAAAGCTAAATTTTCTTGCAGCATTGCACACTCTTCATGGCTTCCTGACTCATTTCTAAAACACTCAATGATACAGGCTACACAACTCTGGGAAAGCGCACAGCAGGAAATTTTGATTGTCTGAACTTAACACTAGTTCCAGCAATATTTTTGTCTCTTGCAATTGCTTTCCTCTGAAGTTACTTTTCACTCTTTCTCTTAAAATTTCCAATAAATTTTTGTTGTTTTTTTTTCTTCTAGATTTTGTACTTGAAGAGGTCACCTGAGGAATCTTACAGGATTTTGATAACTGGCTGTAATCCACCCTTTTTACCATTTAGGTAGGCTATGTTTCCAATATACACTTCACATCAAACAGCAAGAGAAATATTTTGGTAATCCTTTAGCCCAACGGAGAAGTGGATGTATATTTTCGGTTTCCTGGGAATTCCTGTATGCAGTGTCTTTGAACCTCCCATGTCTTGAATTTTTGCAAGAACATGTAATGTGGGCTGTTGTTACTGTACCTGGTATAGGCAGATCCTTGTTTAAATTGGCAGTCTTTGATCTAAGCATTATCATAAATTATCAAAAATTTTATAGTTAGCTTGGCGAAAAATTGAAAGAGAATGGCACATTTGGTAAAAATAGCAAATATGAGAGGAGAATGTTGAAAATTGAACAATATATTCCTTTTTGAGTAAGGGTCAAATTTTCAGATGTTTGTATGGCTGGGTAGCAAGAGTGGCCACCCAGCCATACAAATGTCTGTAAATGTTGTCAATTTTGAAAGCATCATTTGAAACCAGTTTCCATCCTTTTTCTTTCAAACTTTGCATGTTAACTATAAAATTATGTTATATGCTTTATCCAGTTATAATCTTTGTTTGTTTATTGGATGAATTTCAATTTTCAAGATGTAAACAATGACGTCAGCAAGAATCCGCCTATACTGGAGAGGATAGTATAAAGTAGCTACCATGAATTAAACTAATTTTACTTTCCCACTGGACTACCAAACTTCCACTCAGACTTGTCCCAAAGGGAGAAGTACCTGTCATGGCACAGGCAGACCAATGTATTTTCTGCCCTTCCTGTACAACTCCATATGTATACTCTATAATTAATTTTGCTGTCTGAATACTAAGGGAAAAGAAAACACTGTATGACAGGGGTTCAAAAAGCTGGTTACCGGCGGTCTACCACCACTTATAAGGCGTCTTATTGCCGTCTGTTAAGACTTTGTTTATAAAGAGAGGAAAGGGACCTTTTCGTGGTCACAGCCACCTATTCCACCTTCAGCAGCCACTTATGAAAAAAGTTATTAAAATCCCTGGTATGAGATTGCAAAGGTTGAGATAGTGCACTGAAACAAATATATGTCATGGTTTAGGTTCTCAAGAGGTTGTGTTTACAAGTCATTGTTCATGAACAGATTCTTCTGTAGTATTGTTCTTGCAGTGATTGCTTTTTAATATGGTCAAATCAATTTCTTTCTCCAGGGATGCTTCCTTTGGGACATGTACATACAATCTCTCTTTATTGGATGTACTTAACGGACTTCACAAGGTAACTATCTGACCGCAAGATCCTTATCTAAACTGCTAGTATACTAAAAAAAAATGGGTCAGAGCTTTGAAAACATAGTTCAGTTAACTCTCGCTGTGTGGACAGCTCGCTGTTGTGGTCACTCCATTATTACTGACAGTATCTGAAGTCTCAGCAAAAGAGAATTACAGAAAATACCACCTACCATTACAGACTCTCTCTATTATGGGCACTAAATCTTAGTCGCGATGGTGTCTGTGAATGTGGGAGTTGACTGAATAGAGCAAAAAATTTTCAGGCAATGTCAAAATAGTGGGTACAGACCAGGGAGGTGTTTACACAGTGCTATTAACCCTTTAACCACTACTTGTTCAAAAATCCATGTGATGAGAATAAAGAAAGTGATCACTAAGGATAAGGTGTCTTGATGTTTAGACAAATTCTCCTTACTTGTTCCATACTAAATGTATGGAGAACAGTAAGTAGAATATGCATTTTTATATCAGGGCTTAAAGGGTTAAACTGCAAGGATTGGTCCGGCTGTTTTGGAGCCATTGATCAATGCCTATGGTCCGAAAATGGCAAAACACTGTGTAGGCTCACAGAATAAAAACATGGTATGCGTTGTTTATACCAGTAGAAAGATGCAGTTCATTCAACTGTTTTGGTGGGTCCTGAGGCAGATCTTTCTTGATAGCATGTTTTCTTTCCATCTTTAGGCACATCAAAATGGATTTTTTAACTTTGATACTTTTGATGTAGATGAGTATGAACATTATGAGGTGAGATTCTTATTCTGAGGTCTTTGATTCTGCTTTCAATCTCCCCTGTTCACTTCACGTGTCACAGCAATCATAACTTGCTGTCCTGTCTGTCTTTTCTCTGCATGCAGGTTCTTCCTAAGTGCCCTTCATCCTTCATAATTGTGTACACCCTGATCCTTAAGCCACCATGTAGTGACTACAGTGTACATACCTCTCCCCATGCAGTACCTGGTTTAACTTTATCACTGCTCCTCTTCATGGTGTAATCTCACTGAAACCTTTACAGCTCACTCTCTTGTGTCAGCTAATTGTGTGGTCCCAGAAAATATCCATACCCCCACCATAGAGGGTCGTTGGAAATTCCAAGGGGGGGAGGGGGGGTCTTAAAGGCCAAAATTTGTTAAGGAAAGTATGGGCCTAAACTGGAATTTCCAGAGGGGTGGGGGGCTCAAACCAAAACAAACCCTCTGTGGGGGGGAGTATGAATTTTTTCTGGAACAACACATTCTATGATATGAATTCTCGAATGCCATGCAGTATGTCTTTTAATGTGCTTATAAACTGGAACTGTTGCTTCCCATCTGAGGCTTTCCTAAGCATTAATTCCCTTTTTTTCCTGCAGAGAGTTGAAAATGGAGATTTCAACTGGATGTTGCCAGGTGAGATGTGTGGGAATTTTTAATTTAATTCTTAATTAAATTTAATTTAATTTTGAATTAAATGTAATTAGATTTATTTTTGTGTTTGAGTCTGAAGTAATTAAATGGATCAGAAAATCATTTCAGTTCTGTGCAAAGTGTTTGCCGTACAGTGTCTGAATTGAGCCAGTATTTTTTTGTACAGAGACGTGTACTTTTGTATTAACTTGCCTCCTGTCTTTCAGATAAATTCTTGGCTTTCAGTGGACCTCATAATAAAAGTAGAATTGAAAATGGTAAGTTAATTACAAACTGATATTATCTTGGAGTATTAAATTTGTGAGTCAGGGATATTTTTAGATTTTTTAGCAAATTTGATATTTATATTAGAACACATCCATCATTTGGTAAATATTTTTTTATCTTAGGCTATCCTTTGCATGCGCCAGAAGCTTATGTTCCTTACTTCAAGAAACACAATGTGACAACTGTTGTTAGACTGAACAAAAAGTTTTACGATGCAAAAAGATTCACTGACCATCAAATTGATCATTTTGATCTGTTCTTTGTGGATGGGAGTGTACCAAGTGATATGATTGTCAGGTGAGTGTTATGCCTCATTACCTACAAAAACTAGAAACCTGTGCAAACAAAACAAGTGCCCAAAACATGGGGATTTTCTGAAAACCTGCACATTCTCTTTGTGGCTATTTTGGTACAGGTAGTTAGTTATATCCTTAGTGAGAATATCTTAATTTTTCCCAAATTCAGTGACATGTAAGTCTTGCCTAGTCTGTTGCAGCCAGGATGGTATCTCAAAAGCAAAATCTTTAATCCACAGAAAGAAACCGGGAAAAGTGAACTGATGACAAGATTTACATCTACAATGTAAAGACAATCGAAATACAAAATTTTTAAACTTTTTTCATAGACAATGACTTATCAGTGAAGATCAGCCTACACTGTGTATAACCAGCAACACAAGGTTTGAAAATGGTGAAAAGACAGCAGCCATTAACAATTTGTAATTTGCATCAAACTTATTCAGTAATAATCATTTTGTTAACAGGCGGTTCCTAACGATAGCTGAAAATTCAAAAGGGGCAGTTGCAGTCCATTGTAAAGGTAAGGACTGTATTAGCAGTTTCTTGTATTTTTGGGAAATGAGTGAGTAGTATCCATGATGCTACAAGTTTTGTAGGCATTTTGAACGTTGATTGTTTTTAAGTTTAGACATTGTGGACGTAGTTTTATGGCTACTTTAAAGACCGCTAATTTCATCCTGTGGCTAAAATAAAATGATCACTTGATCACAAGTTTGCTAACCGGAATATTTGTAACGTTAAACTTGCAATGAATGAATTTGAACTTGAAGTCACAAAGAAATTATTATCCTCAAATACTGTCATTCTTGAAATAAAAGAGTGTCCTGTACTAAATAAAAACATTTTCCTCGGGAAAAGTGATATGATAATCTAAGGACATGAGAGGTTACTGCTAGAATAAATTCATAAATTTGTCTGTCAAAACTTGAGCTTCGCTCATCTTGGGTCATCTTTCATTCAACAAAGTTGTGATCATGTGATTGTTTCTTTCAAACCGTGGAGTAAAATTAGTGGCCCTTAAGTCCCCCCCCCCCCCCCATATAAAAGGGCTTTTAAACATACATCTGAGATAAACAGAAATTGCACTACATTTTATCATTCCATAAGCAGACACCTTTTCTAGATGGACACTTCAACAGGGTTCCAAAGGGACTGTCTACTTATTGGAATTGTTAACCTGAGAAAACAGCCGATGTCTCATGAGGTTGCCACTTGAGCCCTTGCAAAATGACATCTGAGCAACAAGCGCAGAAATTCCATACTGATGACGTGTCTCTACCCAGATCTAGGTAGTGCTTCTGATTGGTTGAAACGAAATTCCCTCGCATTTCAACAAATCAGAAGCACTACCTAGATCTGGGTTTTCTGTGCTCTTTACCAAGACGTCGTTTTACAAGGGCTCAAAGGGCAACCTCGTGAAATGTCGGTTGTTTTCTTAGGCTATGGAATTGTTCGTTGAATTTTTTGTTGAGGAATAATCACCTAAAGACAAAAATGTCTTTGTTGGTTTGTGTTTCAGCTGGTCTTGGCAGAACTGGAACTCTGATTGCATGTTACATAATTAAGCACTACAGATTTACTGCTGCAGAATCCATTGCCTGGTTGAGGTAAGATATGCTGTAACTGTAAAATTTCTGTGGAGCGGTTAAAAAATGGCAGATTTTGGATGTGGTAGTTGAGGGTTCTGTCACCATGTACAAGTATTGTGAACATCCATGACGATCCCCTGAATGACGGTATCATCATCATCATCATCGTTGTCATCGTCATCCTCATAACACCTCCCGGCACTGTATTGTATATAAGGCCACTTGTCAGTTACATCCACTTTGCATGATCCTTCACAACTTCTTCCACTTCCTTCCACGAGCTAAAGGCAAGTTTCCTCCATTGTCTTCAGAAGTTTAAGGCCAAGTTGTTTTGGGTCTACCCCACCTTTTCCTACCCTCAGAATTTACACGGTGTTCTTATATCACCATTGTCATTTTTTTTAATCCACAGAATTTGTCGGCCAGGGTCAGTGATTGGCCCACAGCAGAATTTTTTGGAAGAGTAAGTAAAAGTGTTTTCTTTCTGTTAGAGACAATTAACATTTATGGTAGTGTAACTGATCTAGGACCTTGTAATTTTCAACATGAATGAATTTCTTATACATCTTTATAATTTCATTAAATAAATATACTGCCTACCAGCCAGGTTATGCAATTGTTGTTGTTATCCAGTTGTTCAAAGTAGGGTTAATTTGAATCCAGTGTTCTAGTCTAATGGTGTGGATCCCTGCAACTTATTTTTGCTCTTCGATTTCACCTTGGCTGCCTTCAGATTGTCACCAAACACAAATCGTGGGCAGCTTTTAACTCAAGGTTACCATTAGAGCGACAGGGGCTGGGGAATAAAAGTAATCCAGGGTTATTGTTTTAGTTGTAAATTAATGCCCTTGAGTTTGTTTTTATTTTGAGCAACGTGGAATAACTGACTTTTTCCTCTACAGAAAACAAGCAAGTTTGTGGATTCAGGGTGACATATTCAGGACAAGAGAACGAGAGAAAGCAGAGAAAGGTATAATTACTTCTTTGCAATGTCTGAGAATTTTGAACCAATCAATCTTCTACCTGTTGATCACACTTGTGCACTTCCCAATGGTAGTACTGTGGTACTGTCTTCAAGCTAGTGTGACTGACATGCTTACCTGTATAAAACTTGGTCGAAGAATTGCTTTCTACCTATGAACCATAATTCAATGGAACCCTCTCCCAGTATATTTATTTTTGCCGGCCCGAGGAAATGCAGTTAAACCCTAACCCTAACCCTTGTAACACCTTTAAAGGATCAATAATCTTGACTTTCTAGGGCTGGCTGTGTTGCAAATAGTAAATACTGCTGTGTTGCAAATAGTAAATACTTGATTTAGGAAACAGCTATAAAGACAGACACCTTTGACATATTCATACATGTATGTAGCATTAAGTGAATGCTCTATTCATAACAGCAATGGACAAATGTGCTGTGAGCAAACTCATAAATGGTGTCGATACAATCAAGATTGAAGATTCTGTGAATACACGACCAGGAAAGCTGTACAAGGTAGAATATTGCTTTTGTTTCTCTATTCTTTCTTCATTTTACCCCTCACTCCCAAGCTCTCTGACCATGTACATGTATGATACTTTATTTGCAAGCTAGTGATCAATGTTTTTAACAAATCATATCAGAATTTGTATAGGAAGTCATGGAATCTTATCGTTGAAATAGGTTTAAAGTACAAATTAAGTAAGTTTGACAAGGTCCCAGTGGTCTCATTTGTTAGGTATGCAGTTGTAACTACAAGCCATGGCATTTTTTGTTGCTCTCAGCTGCATAGAAGATTAATGTGCCAATTGCCTTATACCATACATGTATTTAGAAAACTGAGTTGAAAAGTTATTAATAGGGCTGGTCAACCATATCATAAAATAAGAGGGGGCAAAATTTTGTTAGTAGATCTTGCTACAGCAATTTTGTTTGCAAGGGTCTGAAATGTCTTTCATTCCTGTTTCAGGTTACACCACTAATATCTTGCCCCTTTTGAAGTTGAGACAGGAAAAAATAATTAGTTAATCCTATTTCAGACCAAGGAGGGTCAAAAACTAATCCCTTTGGGCTAGGCAAACCAAGATAGCTTAGATAAGAGAATGGCCAGCTCCCCATGAGTCTGTGTGTGTAACATTGTATTCATTTGATATTGGAATGAATCAAGTAAGACCTTAAGCTACTGTACTGGTTTATTGGTCCGAGCTTTCACCGATCTACAGCATCATCATTGGACTAATAAACCAGCACAGTAGCTTAAGGCCTTACTCTAATCATTGTAAGATTATAGGAAGGTACTGGAGGACATTATGCAACGTCTATTGTACTGATTGTTCATTTGTTTGTTAATTCTTTTCGTAGGAGTTAACACCTATCCTGCGACCCACTGGAACCCCTTTTTCTGGAGCATCCATGGTTAGTGGTCGCAGCAGCATTCTTTCTTCCAAAGAAGTAACTGTGACAAAGGACTCTAACGACAATGAGGAAACAACTCAGGGAGATGAGCTGAGGTGGCTTAAGACCAGCCGTGCACTGCGGCACCCACGCTCTGCAACAACAGGTGCACTAAAGTAAGCATCTGAGATTTTTTTAATAAAGTAAATTTGATGATTCCTTGTGTGTCGTTTTTGTCCTTTTCATACTACAATTTTCAGTTGAGTAAGGCACGAGAGAAGTTTGGTCACAAAGTTTTATCGTTCAAGTTACCATGCTGTCAAGGGCAACTTGCTCTGTTTCCAAGGGAGACTGCATGAATTGATCAAGTCTGACAATCTCCTCGTGTGCTTTATTGCTGAATGATGTAATCTCCCTCAGAAACGGAGCAAGTTGCTCTTGCCAACACGGTAACTTAAATGTCAAAACTTTATCATCAAACTTCCCTCATGCCTTACTCAACTGAAAATCGTAGTAACAAAGATGAGTTGGCAGGATGAACGAGTTTCTGTGCTAGCTATGTTCTGTGTGTCGTGGTATGTACTTCTTTGCATAGAACAAGTTAAGTGTCTAGTCAGTCTGCTTGAGTGCATTTTGAATGGTGTGCTAAATAGGCAGAGTTATAATCCATCATCTGTTGTCATCCTGCAGGCAAACTCAGAGACATACATGTAGAACCAGGTGCACTTTACTTGGCCAAGTTACACTTTCATCTCAAATGAATTAAGTTCTTGTTAGTTAGAATAAAACTGGCCATTGATCTCTTGCTAGCTTTTTATGGTAATGCTGGGGTCTTTTTTCTTGCAGAATGGAGGATGGCAAAGTGGGACACACCCGATCTACAACTAGTCAGACTTTGAAGTAAGTAAACTGAGTCCCTGCAATAAGTCCCTGAAACAATGTGTGCTTACCCTTGAGAAGTCCTGGCTCATTGTATTATTTTCTGAAAATGGAAGAAAGGGAGAGATGTGTAGGACAAACATAGTGCATGGTTTTAGTTTTGTATTTTTCTTGTCTCAGACTCGGAAACAGCACTGGTATGCAGTCGGTAATGTCGCCACTCAAGACATCAAAAGTGTCTGCGCTGCCACGAAGAACAACAAGAACCTCATCACACATGTTGAGAAGGTAAACCAGTAGCTTGTTAAAAGTGATATTAATATGAAATGTCATTTCTGGAACTACAAGTGAAAAATTTTAACTTTAACAGTTGTAAAAAGGATGCCTTCAGAAATAAAAGTTGGGCTTGAGCTGGATTTGAACACATGACCGTGCAGTGTTGGTATAGACTTCTGTACCAACTATATGCCATCAAACCAACTGGGTGCTGCTCGTTTTGTAAATTCATACCAAGAAAAGCCCAAGGGCATTAAACCCCACCGTTGTTCTCCCTCCGCTCGGGGTGTGAAACATATTAAGGTCACTCAAAATACAAGTTCTAGCCCGTGCAGCGGAAGACTCGTCGAGTATTTGTTTGGCCGAGCGAAAACCGGGAGTCTGGGGCTAGTGACCATGAAAAAACAAGAAAAGCCCCAGGGGCATTAGACCCCGCCATTGTTCTTCCTCTCCCCCCCCCCCCCCCCCCGGGGGGGTGTAAAATATGTTATGGTCACTCAAGATAAAAGCCCTTGCCTGTGTAGCGAAAGACACGACGAGTATTTGTTTGGCCGAGCGGAAAGCAGAGGTCTGGGGCAAGTGACCACCCCCCCCCCCCAAAAAAAACCACGGAAAAAAAATGGTTATTACTAGTAACTGTTGGTTGATACAGAGGGAATTAAAAAAGTGGTCTTATTACATGATCAAGAGTGATGGTCATGATCCATTTTCTACTGTGCAACCATGATATTCACGTTAATTCTTTTTTTCTTTGTTTCGACAGTCGCATGACTTCATCCCGTGTGAGTAGTAGAGCACTGAATCTGGCTGCTCTAGCAAAGACATAACCAACAAGACAGTTCAGAATTGAGGAATGAGTCAACCCTTGTGAAAGTATGTCGGCATTTTGCAAACAGTCTGAGAGGCTGGGCCATCACAAACTGTTTGTAATCAGTTTGCATTCACATGGAGTCAGGACTTGAACAAGGAAAAGATGGACTGCATGGAAAAACTTGAAATGACAAGAATTTGGAAAATGGAGGTGATAGTTAGAAGTGAAGCTGAAAGCAGGAAGTGGGAAGTGCTCAAAAGAGTTGAGTGATCAGCTGAGCTGAAGGTATTCACTGACATTGTACTGGACATGATATTATTGAAACTGATTATGTTACTGGAAAAATGGAAATGTCTTATAAAGCTTCCTTGAAGTGCCTTTAGTGGAGGTATAGATAAGCCTGGTTCACGCTTGCGCCATAATGGCACGGTCATAACATCATAAAGAAAAGATCTGATATAACCTTGTGTTGTTGTGTCTATGTTGTAAAATTATGTGAAAATCATCACAGTGAAGGTGTTTCAACCTAAGCGGTTGAAAAGAAGAAACCTGAAAAATCAGGCTTGAACGGGAATCGAACCCATGACCTCTGCGATACTGGTGCAGAGGTCATGGGTTCGATTCCCGTTCAAGCCTGAATTTTTTCAGGTTTCTTCTTTTCAACCACTTAGGTTGAAACACCTTCACTGCGATGATTTTCACATAATCCTATCTTTATCCGCAGTTGAAATATGTGAATTTCATATATTAATGTTCATCTATGTTGTAAGTTAACATGAATTTCAGGTCAAAATGATTTAAAACTAGTTTGATTTGTATTTTCCCTTGTTTCAGTTTGATGAGAATGACTACAAAACAAAGGAAATACAAATCAAACTAGTTTGAAATCATTTTGACCTGAAATTCATTTTAACCTACAACATCTACATGGTTGTGGTTATGTTCATGTTATGTCATTACATTTTGACGTTTCTTACTAGGAACTTATCACATTGATAGAAATTTTTTTTGTTTGCATAACTATGTAATGTCGCTAGTGTTAACCAGGCTTGACAGCACAACTTACTGTATTTTAGCCTCAAATCTTTAGTCATCTGTTTTTATTCAAGCGCTTGGGATTTGTTGGTGTTCCTTGCCTCGAAGAGAAAATATTTGCGAGAAAAAATAAACAGATAATCTGTGATCAAGGCCAGTTTTTGCTGTGGCCTTTTATTCTCTTATGTGGGTCCCTTGCTAAAACTGAGGTTTTAGTGAGAGACCCATGGAAAAGTGAGTACGAGTGCAACTTAAACTGGTCCTGTTTGTAGGATACCTCAAGAACATATTACACACGGTTGTCAGAGGAAGCCTAGTATTACATATTTATTCCATCTGTATGTATGCCCTAAAGTTGTTTCACCTTTATAGTTTTACAATGTAAAATATTTGAAAATCACCTTATTATGAATTTTATCATCTTAAGTTAATTTAAGAATAATTTATTATGATTTGTGTTTTAATGAAACTAGGATTATTAATCAATAAGTGATAGTTGCTCAAAGGAGCAATTTCCCTCTGGGCTATTCTATCCTCTGTGTATCTTTTTCTTACATTCAAGATGGTGCAGTCTGGGGATTATGCTTTGTTGATCAAATGTTACCGTGTCCGTACATTTGCCTGTATAAATGAGTGATTGTGTTTGATATTTTCTTAATATGGCTTTCTAGTTGAAGGATTTTACTGCTGTCTCGGTCACAACTATGTTGACGTCACGCCTACTCGAAGTATAGCCTGAGAAAACAGCCGACGTTTCGCGAGGTCGCCACTTGAGCCCTCGCCAAACGACGTCTGAGTAACGAGCGCAGAAATTCCATACTGATGACGTGTACTACCCAGATCTTGGTAGTACTTCTGATTGGTGGTGCCACGAGGGAATTTTCTTTCAGCCAATCAGAAGCACTTCCAAGATCTGGGTAGTGCACGTCATCAGTATGGAATTTCTTCGCTCGTTACTCAGACGTCGTTTGGCGAGGGCTCAAGTGGCGACCTCGCGAAACGTCGGCTGTTTTCTCTTTTTCTTTTGTCGCCATTTTTCAGCGATCGAAAATTAAAAGTACAGGTGTGGTTAAGATACAGATGTAATAAATCAGTTAGGCAAATACGTTGAGTTTGAATGTTGAAGATGTTTCCTTTGCGTTAAAAGCAAGCTTTAAGTCCTGTTTCTTTTCATGGTTGGCACATATTTGTATGCTCTTTCTTGTTTTCTTGTTGTACATGTAGTCTCACCTGGTAGCTTTTTTTTAATCTGTGGATTTTCAAAACGCTAGGTGTAAAAAAGGTTGCAAAGTTCGAAAATTGGTATTTGGTGTTGACGAATTCTAGTTGTGTTGATGATCTTTCGTAACTTGAAGATAATTTCAAATTCCTTGTTGAAATGGGTTTCCTATTAGCATCTTTAGGAATATCGATTGTAAAAGTCACACTTTCAGCTAGAAGCCATATTAACTAAATGAGAAAATGAAACAAATTAAGTTAATAATAAAGCAAACGGTGGTTTGCAAGTGTGTTAACCTTAAATGGTGCGAGGAATCCTGTAAATTTTATCTTGTAAAGTTACTGTCCATTGACAGTTTTATGCGGATACATTTGTACTATAAACTATTTTTGTATGGAACATTTCCAAAAAAGATGTACTTTTAGGAGGTTTATTGTTTTAGTAGTTTAAGGTATTTTGTCTATTTTGTATCCATACATATATATTGGTTCTTATTTATTATGTAGACAAGAGTGTTTTAGTGGAAAATAGACCACTCGTAAAGGTCATACGAAACTATATCAGGGACTCGAGTGGCGTATTTTCCATATCCTCAATATGAGGATATAGATGACGTCATTTTCCGCTTGTACACTGTTGTTTTTTGCAAAAATACTCTTGTCTATAAAATAAAAAGAAAATTATACGGCGGCTTGAAGATATGAATTTTATTTTCTCCTGGTAAAAAATCTAGTTTACTCGCTGCGCTCGTTCGTAAAATAGTTTTTGCCTCTCGAAAATAAAATTTATATCTTCGCGCCGCTGTGTAATATCCACTATCTATATCAGTTTTCTACTCTTGTTATGGAAGTTCTCACATAAAGTCGAACAACGAGTCCTGTAATTGCGGTGTTGTAACTTAGTTGGCTATGGATGAAAATGTCTAAATTTTTTTGGTAAGCGGACACTGCGTTACATGACTATTCGTCGAAAATTTGTTTTTCAAACTTACCGTTCTTTCAACTGATGAAAATGCATGTCCCTTTGTGGGGAAGTATGGTAATTCCTTTTTGTTTTACACAGACCCCAAGGCTGCTATATTTAGCGCGACTTAACTGAATTAAGGGATCATACACGCAAATTCAGTCTAAGTTTCTTTAAATTTTAAAAAGAAGAAATTTCTTTAAAAAGTTTGGAAGTCATTAAATCCTCTTTAATGAAATACCTCCAAGTTTGAGAGGTTCTAAATGTAGGAACTTTGAGGTATTTTGTTGCTTTTCTTGAACTTCGTGGGGGGAAAATTGTATTTACAACGAAATCTGTTTCAAATTTTTTATTGTACTTATTATAACCTGTTTATATGTATCACAAGGTTGTAAAATTGCGTTTTTGTAATAAAACGTGTTACTAGCAAGAAAGCACATGAATTTTTGCTCCTGTTTGTCGAATCGAAAATTAATCACAGCATGCCGATACATTACTTCTGGCTTGCAAAGACTTGTTGCAGAAAGCTGCCTGGTTAACTTAAAACAAAACGAACTATCCTAATTGCCCTTTTTTCACGTGGGATATTTTCGCGTGTTTTCTCGCATCGTCACAGTTTTGCGATTAAACCCATGAAAGCTAATCTGCAGCCAAGTCCAAAGAAAATGCAAAGAAGTTGCTTGCCGATACCACATTAGCCTGCGCGCAGACGTCTCCGAAGTTTGCGCGCAGGCTAATACCACATGTTCTTGGACTAAAGCGAAAGTTATGCTTTGTTTTGTGATGTACTTTTCGTACCGTAAGCATTTCCTCGGTTTGTTCTACGTGACGTATCGGATAACGTGACGATGTTTTCAGTGACAGTTCAACCCTGAGGCACGCTTTTGGCAATTTCTTAACACCCCCGCCCCTCCCCCCAACCCCCTTTCCCTGCCCTAGACCGGCCCGGAAATAAAAGGTATTAGAAATCCGGACTCTTCAATCAGCTTATACAAAATAAACCTATCGAAAACGACCAATCAATTTTTCATGTGAAAACAACCAACGGAAAAACGAACCATACTATCAAAATCTCTAGAGTGGTAAAAACGCCGTTGGGAATTTGAACTGGCGGTGGCTAAATTCTTATCACGTTGTTAAAAAAGGGAATGTCTCGTGATCGCAATGAAAATTACCACGTGAGGCAAAGCTCTGCACCATGTGCTTCCATCCCTTTCGGAGTCGCTTCCATCGTTTCTAACGAAAAACGACAAAACATGGATCCGGATTTCCAATTGAAAGTGCATTTTAATGCTGGTGGGGTTCAGAGGGTATAAAAACGTTTTCTTAACCGAAGTGTTCTTACAAAAGCTAGGTTAATGTCCACTTTGCAAAGGAGGATTCCGATCGGCGGGTCTCACAACACGAATCACATGACAATTATTTTAGACCATGTGACCAATATTTTTTAAAGCCACGTGATAAGAATTAAGCCGCCGCCAATTCAAATTCCCAACGACCGATTTACCACTCGAGTGATTTTGATAGTAAGGTCGTTAGAAACCAGAGGACAAAGCCACTCTGTCGGCCAACCGCTGAGCAAGAGAGTACCAAATTACCATCAAGCATTTACTAAAAGAGTACCAAATTGCCATTGACCATTTACCAAAAGAGGACAAAAATATGACCGTTTTGTTCAGCAGGTATCCTCCGTAGGCACCATCAAAACGGGCACATTCATGTTCTGCGTGACGTAGTCGCATACACTGCCGAAAATTGTTCGTCTTACAGTTCCCATTCCCCTGTTTCCCAAGACGATGAACTCGACGTTTTCTTCCTTTGCCGCGGAGCAAATCGCGTGACCAATCGATCCATGGGCGTAAATAGTCTTGCAAGGCAGCTGAAAGAAAGAAATTGAATCTTGACTTTTCTAATGTGTGGTTTCGTGCGTTCATAAACTATTACAATGCCTGGACAAAAATAGTCAAAGACAAGTACAATGACTCGCACATCTGATCTCCCCACTTTACCGCATTTGTAAAATGCGATCAGGGCTAACTTTAGCATCGCTCTCATCCTCCGAGGTTACGCATTTTTAGTCTCCCCAGTTTCGTAGGGATTTTCCTCACAATGTTCTCATAAAGGTCTACCAATTCATTGGACTTTTTTCAGGGACTAGCAACAATGACACTAATTGACTGATAATTGAGGAGGAAAGGCGTTAGAATGTTCATAGCAAAGATTATGATTCCGAATTCATATTTCTTTCTTTCGTTGGTGACCATCTCTTCTGGCAGACCACATTTCGTGGCATATTTGAGAATTCAGTTGTATGGCATCAACACTGTACCGATTATCGAAACGAATACCAATCCTTTGCTCCGACTGCAATAGCGAACTGTTAACTGCTGGTCAGGGTAACCAAGAGTCTGAGAACGAGAGCTGTGGCGGTGTTTTGCGATATCAAAACAAAATGTAGTTTTCACTTCTTTTGATACCCATAGACAGATAGTAAGGGCAAAAAGAAAAAAAATACAAAAACAAATTTAGAAAAAAATCGTTTAAAATAAAAAAAAATGAAATACCATACAGGGGGAATCACTGAATTGGAGTGAATTTTTAACCAATAAGCAAACAAAAGAGCAAACAAACAAGTAAAAAAAAAACAAAAACAAACAGACAGACAAAAAATTAGATATGGTATTTTTTACGACTTTAGGGCCATGTGGCCACGTCCCTGTATAGGCCATATAAGGGGTAGCCCCCCCACGGCCCATGTGATCCAAAAGAACGTAGTGAACTTTACAATTATTTACCAACCTCCATTTCAAAGCATTTCTTTTCATACTTGGCCAGCATCTCAGTCGCCTTCCTTTCAGCCTTCTGCAACATTCGTTCCCACTCCTCCCTCGACGGAATGCTCATGCAGTCTGCAAAGGCAAAACAGTTTCTCAGCGTAAAGTATACGCATGCACAACGCAATGAAATTTTATCGCCTTTAATAGAGTACTAAAAGATTGGTTGGAGATGGCATTTACTCAGTTTGCGGGCGCTTCACTTATAAAAAGAGTAGTTCTGATAAGAGGTAGCCTGCGAGAGCAGACGCCTTTTGCTGGCTTTGTTTTTACCCGGGAAAAGGCTTCTGTTCTCTGGATAGAGGCTAGATAAGAGGTTGCTGGGATAAATTTGCGTCAATTTGATTTAGTCTGCGTTGGGTGACCAAACGGTGAAAGTTAAAGGCGACAAACTTCCGCCAGTTGAATTTGACATTGATTAAAGATAGCACAAATCATCACAGATATACACTTGTAAGTCCTCGACAAACGAAGGCTTTTGTATGAAAAGAAAACAAAAATTCCCGGTTATTGTCTTGTCTGTGGTGCTTCTGCCCAGACTATTTTTTGCAGGGGGATATTTTCAGAAATTCAAAACTTTGGATTTGTCAACTGGCATGATAAGGTAATTTGGCTACAAATAAGGTAAATTGGCCAGACATTTTTGTGTTTCACTTAACCCACCGACACAGCATTACCCGTGTTTTTAAAAATTGTCTGTGTCGTACTCGGATGTCCTCCACGATTTCACGGATTTGTGAAATTTTGAAAATTTGAAATCTGCTGATCTCTCGGCTCTTTATATCTTCGCAGAAAATTAGTACTTCTTCCGCAAACTGCGTGCAGACGTCTCCTCTGCTGTGAAGACGTCTTCACGATCTTTGGTTTCTTTGGCTCGACGCGTTCCCCGCGCTCCAGATTATCAGCGGTGTCTCTTTTTAGTCACCAGTCCTTGGACGGTCAACATCAAATACAAGGCGCGGGAATCCATCTTACTTTAAGCTTCTATATTTTTCCAGCGTGGATTTTGGACCTTTCTCCAGTTTGTCGACAAGGAACGATGATAATCCTAAATGTGAACGTGAGGAGCAGAGAAAGGAGCGTATTTCTGGATGTTTTGGATGGAATCGGGTGAGATATCTTACAAGAACTAGCTAGAGTGATTCGTGAGTCGACGACTCGGGACGACGGCCATTTGCGATCGCAAAGTCCTTTGCTTTTCAAGTTACTTCAGCTTCTGTTATTAAGGTTAAATGTTTGGGAGAGACAAAACAACCACAGAGTAAACAGAGAGGTGAAGGCCAAATCACTTGATTTTTACTGCACTGCAGAACTACTCGAAGCGAATTGCTTTTGTGACACGAGCAATTTGTCACGTGTCACGCAACCTGGAAATGAAACCTAATGAGACCCGATGAAGGAAATCCAGTTATGCAAACGAGGTGAGGTTCTATTTAGTCATTTGTATTTTTCTTCTGCGGATTTTTTGATTTTCTAAATATTGCTCTGACAGTTCTTTCTTAATTATAAATCAGGTGGTATTTAATTGTTTATTAACATCAGGCCACTTTCTCATGGTACTCCAAATATTTCCATCGTAAATTAATGAAAATTCGTTTTTAGACCTTCTCCAAGATTTTGTGAAATCCTTAAAAATTCATTGGTTCTCCAAAGACTTTCAATGTGCCATAAAAGAAATTTATGGATGGATTTACTACCAAAATAAGGAAATAATATTTATTGAAACTGGCAGAATAGAAAGACATTTCTATTAGGTAAGAATGAGTGTCGGGCTGTCAGCTTTTGCCAACTCTTATATTTTTTTTTGTAGTCCAGTAGGAATCAAGTGTGTAAACTAGAATTTTGGCGCCATTTTGTGAGACTTGCAGGTAAGCCCTTTGTACAGTATACTCGTGTAATGTGGATTTTTTTAAACCCAAATACAGTTATGAACTTTGTACGTCTATGGCAGCAAGAAAGTCCCTCAAGAACAAGTTCAATTAGCAGCAAAATGCGCTCTGCACGTGTGTTATGACCAGTTTTATGGTTATAATAAACTTTGAGCTATTCTAATGTTCCTGAAATTGTGAATATTGGTAATAAAGTAACGAGATGTTTACGAAAATCGAAAGAAACATGCACGAACTGCTAACAAAAGACAGGGTAAAAACTGTCCTGATTTGGGCATAGTTCAAACGTTGACCTTTTCATGTGCCGAACCTTATGCAAATGAGCAAAAGCAAAATTGGGCATTACTCTCAAATCAAGTGCTCGTATGCTCGTAAAGCCCCATGCACTCGAA
The DNA here is from genome assembly GCA_964030785.1 of Siderastrea siderea. NCBI lineage: Eukaryota > Metazoa > Cnidaria > Anthozoa > Scleractinia > Rhizangiidae > Siderastrea > Siderastrea siderea. Next base: position 10,501,077 of record OZ034976.1, read on the forward strand.
CAACTTTTCTATGAAAATTTTTACTTTGACAACTGAAACTGACGTGCCAGTTTTTTTTTTTGTTTTGTTAGCAAAGACATCTGCCATGAACAAATAAAATCTGTCGTAGAAAATTAGCTTGTGCGCATGGGGCTTAAGATGGAGAACGAGAAGAAAATGCTATTTTTTCTTGTGTTCTTTATCGATGGACACACAAGGCAAGGAAATCAATTTTTTTGGCACCTGCGTTTCTCCTATTCTATTCGGAACTAGTTTTTCTAGCCTTAGAATTTTATTTACCGCTGCCTCACAGATCCCTGGTCTAAACTAGGCATAAAGCGTGTTCACACGGGAAACTAAAGATGGCAAACTCATGTTGGCAAGCTTGATAAAGTGAGAAAATTTTCGCAAATTTTAAATATCGTTTTATGGCAAATTTTGTAAAAAGTTCGTTCACGCGAGTTCGCAGACACTAAAATGTTGTGGTGTGAATACTAGTAAAGACATTTCTGGCCAAACGTTTGCTATCATGATAACACTGGTAAAGAAAGCTAAATTTTGAGCTCAGTCATGAAATGAGAAAGAAGCATTTTTCTGCATGGCAAGAGCTTCTAGGACGAGCGAAAAAAGTGAGCTTACAACACAACGGCGACGGCGAGAGATCGTCCTTCAAACAAAAGGTTTAATTAGGAAAATAATGCCTCTGTAACTGGGTGATACATTTTGGTACATTTCTTTGACGTCCTCCGCAAAACAACAACAACAGCACAAAACATCAAATTCAAGGTTTCTTAGCGAACTTAAACATACGTCGGTAAATTTGAACGCCATCGCTACGAATCCAGCTCCTGGATACTTCGGCCACATTCGCCAAATTGCATGAGTTGAAAAAACTGCGAACAAGTTTGAAACAGTATGAGTTTTATTTTTATAAGTCAGTGAAGTTTGATCGTCCGGGAAGTGTAGTCTTGAGAAGGCCTTTTTGTGGTGACACTGACTGACGTTTTGACAACCTGAGCGGAAGTGATCATAAGAGTCAAGTGAATTGTGAATCGCCAGTAGATATCATGCTTGTTTACCATTTACACGGGCAAGCCGGTCGGTTTACCGTTTGGGTCGGTTTGGGCAAATGGTAAGCAAACTTCCGTACTGGGAAAATTCCGTTCGGGACGGATTTGACGCTTACCATTTGCAGAAATCCCTACCATTTACCAAAAAATTTGCATGACGGCGACGGCTAACGAGAAGGTCGCAAAACAAAAGCTTAGATTAACAAAACAACGACTCTGCACGTGCGTTATTTTTGGTATATTTCTTTGCCGTTCTGTGCACTTGAACTACACTCTTGTTTTTTTGTAAGAACGTCATTTTTTGGAGCTGAGGCTGAACCGGAACCGAATGTTCTTATTTTTTTGGCGATTTGAGCCTGAAACGTTCTTAACAATGTTCTTAAGATTAATTGCATAGTATTTCAGTAAATCATAGTTCTGAATGAAAGAAAGAACAATTAGGTCAAGTTCTACCAATTTCCTAAAAGTTGTGTTTCAGGTCTGACGGTGTTTGTTTATCAAAAATGGAATATGCATGACTTTCGACGTCACAAAAAATTCTAGCATTCTGTGCTCAAATAGGCTGTAAATTACTCTGACCAAACTATAGCACTTTATTTTATTCTCTCATAGCTTATTCTACAAATATGAAGACAAGGTAAAGAAGTTCTTAACAAAATCTCAGCCTGGGTATGCTCTTAGCATGTTCTTAAAATTTGGGCAAATCTCAGCCTCGACGTTCTTATAAAAAAGGTTCTTATTACAACTTGAAATGACCAAATTCAACGTTATGTGTAGAACGCAAACACACGACGGTGAATTTTCGTTTTAATAATAATAATAATATAATAGTAATAACTTTATTGAAGTGTCAAGTGATCTAGCACCCTGTAAAGACAGTGCTCTAATTGGGCACACAGCTATTTTCTAATTAATTTTCTAAATAAGTTCTTCCTGAACTGATACGCCGTCCTTACAAATTCAGCTCCTTGATAATTCGACTGCATTAGACAGGTTAAACGAGTCGGAATAATCGCCAAGAAGTTTCAAAGATCCGAAAAGTCGTGTACCATTTACTTTCCAACCGGAATTTCCGGAAAGTTGTTGTAAATGGTAAACAACCTGTAAGTCTCTGGTTGTTGTCCTGATTGGCCAACGAACTCGCGACGTCATTGCTCGTCTGTCTGTTAGCAGCAAAGACTGTAAAAGGTGATTGATGCGTTTCGATCCTTCTTTTGTTATTCGGTTTGTCTATTGTTTGTCTGTCTTGTTGTTGCAATCAGTAAGTCGTCAGTAAGGTGCAGGTAGTTGTTGTCAACGGTTTAGTAGTGTTTGTTCTAAGTTAGTAAGCCAGCTTTCCAGAGTGATTCGTTAGAGTAGTCCGGACTGTGGGTAACTCTGCTATTAAAATGCGTTTCCTCGCCCAGACGATCATACTTCACCGACCTGATATGACTCCTGGGTTCAAACCATTTACAGAGTTTTATTTTTATAATACGTTTTACATGGCATGGCTGGTGTCGTGGTTTCGTCAAGTTCCTATCACTAATTATCGACGGGAGATCAAATCATGACCAGGGCGCCATAACCTTTCGCACTCCGGTCGGTTGTTTCAACCACTGAGGTCCACGGAGACTTATAAAAAAATCATATGTGGCACATGTCCTAGGTACTGCATCAGCAATTTTTTTCTCTTTATCACCACACAGGGAGCTGTCGACATTAAATTGCTGATCCTAGCAGCATGCTAGACAGGCGTCTGGTTTTTCTTTGTCACCTGCTTGTGACTACCTGAATAACGAATAAGTTTGGGAGCGTTTGTCGCGACTTTCAGATTAGCTAACCTTAATCAGCCAACATGGGTCTGCATACTTTAGTTTGCCGTGTCAGTGTGAACGTGTCTTAGGGACCTACCATTAGAAAAGTTAAGGGGGGGGGGGGAGTTTTCGAGCTAGACGAATTTTTTTTCGTTAACATTTCCCTTGCAGGAACATTTTTTTTCCGTATGCAAGAACACTTTTTCTGGGCTACTTGCTGTGCATGAATGTTTTTCTCTCAATTTTCCCTTGCATGAAATTTTTTTTTGTACTTCACCAGTCCCCCCCCCTAACCTTTCTAAGGGGCTGTTTACATGGAGGGAGGAAGATCCTAGCGCTAGGAAGATCCTAGAAGGCGGATCATCCTAGCGCCATATGTTTTCTGTATTCAGTTTACATGCAAAATGTTGTACTTGGCCCTAGCGCTAGGATCTTTCTAGTGCTAGGATCTTCCTAGCCGAGAGATAGGAAGATCCTAGCGCTAGGAAGATCCTAGCAACATGTAAACTACTTTCGCCCGGAAGATCCTAATACTAGGGACAGAAAAACAAATATGGCGGCGGCCGGGCGTTCAGCTGCTAAAGACCGACAGTTTTACTTTGATTTCCAGCAACCACCCCAACCAAACTGTTTTGCATGTAAACCAAACGAAAATATGTTTCGCCTTCTAGGATCTTCCTAGTGCTAGGATCTTCCTCCCTCCATGTAAACAGCCCCTAATGGTCCATCGCTTAAGTAATATTTCCCTACTTGCAAAAGTTGGTGGCGGAGTGATGGCTGCTTCGTACACGTGAAGAAACACTACTTGATCATCAGCCTGCCGGAACCTCTCTGCATACCCTTTGCACCAAAAGAAAAAAAGTAAAGAAATAAATATTGATTATTTTTACAGCTGAGGTTTTGAGGAGTTGTTGAGAGCGCATAAGAGTCGATGTTGATGAGAGCGCGTGAGAATTGATAAGAGCGAATGAGAGTTTGTGAGAGCCCATGAGAGTTTATGAGAGTGAGCGAAAGTTGATGCGAAGAGTAGGGGATGGCTGAAGATAGCGTATGAGAGTTAATGTTAGCCGCGCATGAGAGTAGACGAGACTGAAATTATGTTACAGTATGACGCATATATTGTTTGTTTGTTTGTTTGTTTAGAAATAGAAGTATTATAGAGTCCATCGTAGGCTGATAGTAAATCCGTGTGATTGAATGTAGACTGGACGTAATGACGACTTATGAAGAAAGGAGAACGTTTAATGTACACTGATGTCTGAGGTGAGTGCAAGCAAAGCAGTTATTTAAATCAGGAACCCTAGCTTCAGTCAAAAATGTTGGGAAAATTAAGATATTGAGACGGAAAATTTTAAGTGCTAAGCAACTGCCGACTGACCATTCACAAGCTGTTCTGTGTTGGGTGACGCGAAAAACTCCGATTTTTCCGACTGCCGCCCGATGAAGTTTAAGAACGCCTGCCCCGATTCAAATCCAGTATGCGGGCTGTCAAACCTCCGGTGAAATTAGGGGTTATTTCTACGGAAGAAGTCTGAGGATTTCCGACTGAAGACCGATGATTTACGAACACATGTCCCTATTCAAATACTGTGCTCGGGCTTTTGTACCTCCGGTTAAGTTTGGCGTCATTTTCACGGAGAAATTCCGAGGATTACCGACTGCCAACTGATGATTTTATAAACACCAGGGCCTGTTTCTTAAATCTCCCTGGGACATCTAGGACCCGATAAACTATAACACATCTGGAAAGTTCTGAATAGTTCAAATAATGTGCACAGGCTGTTAAATCTCCGCTCGTTTACACGGAAAATTGCGAGGATTACCAATTGTCGGTCGATGTTATAACGAACACCTGTCCGATCCGCCTACACTGCAGGTGACGCTTTGCGTTATTGTGGAAACAAATAATTTTCTTTGCAAGGAAGCGAAAACTAAATGCTAATTGTGGTTTTTGTCTAAGAGAAAAATATAACAGCGTCTCTGTTGATCGTAGAATAAACATGGAATATTTTTTATGTGGTTAAGTAGGACTTTAAAAAGTCTTTTGGTTGTTTTTTTCTTTAAAATCTTTGCTGGAGACTGATGTTTTAGCAAAGCGTTGTACGCCCTTGACTTGCCTCAACTCACGCCACTGAAAAGCGATGAATTCATTAGTGCAATACAGTCGGTTTTGTTCATTGCGCTCTGTAGCGATTATCGAAGATTCCCGCACTCATACGAGTGTGGCCAGTTTTTGCGAAATACTGGAAACGAAACAGCGCTAGATAAAATTACAGAGCTCTGTAGTTTCATTTCGAGAAACATTATGTTTGGAATTTTATCTGGGACGCAAACGTAAGAACAGCTTTTCCAGCATAATAAACAATTCCACAGTGTTGCTCCTGGCTATAGCTTTCATTTGAATAGACGCTCTTTGATAGACTCAAACTTTAGAACTATTTCACGTCAACTGAAGGTTGACTGTGGGCACAAACGAGTTACAGTAAAATCTTGCGGTGGATTTGAGGTCGTCTTTTAAGCTGAACCACAACTACACGATGACCGTCAAATTAAGTCCATTATGCCGAATGCCTGAGTAATCTTTTAGAACGTGACTAAGATTTATTGCTAGAATTTTTTGAAGTGGCTAAAATTTATTACCTGCCTGCGTAGTCCAGAAATGTCAGGTTGCATTCGGCTAAGAGTTGTGTTTGCTTTAGCCCCATATATTTTTCTTTTTGGGCCATATACACTGCATGTTTGTGCTACAGTTTTGTCCACCAATCTTTTTGTTTTTTAAAATAAAATAGGATTGTTTATTCCGGAAAAATTGGATGGATTTGTTGAGCTAAAAAGGTGTCAAACGAAACGGAGTATCAGTGAGAAATGAGGAAACGACCACCATTTTTTCCATGTAGCATTGCTTGTGTTTGCTATTGCATTTTCAGGAAATCCTCAATGGGTTTAGTTTCATTATTTAAAACGTAAATCTACCTGTTTTAAATCTGGCGCTCAATAGGTGTAAATAAACAAAAATGTATTGAAGTTCGAGGCAAGGGACATTTTCATTTTCATTTTGAACGTGAAGTTTCATAAATTTTGGCCCTCTCTACTCCAGAATAATGCTTTGTGACAAGAAGTATTTATCGTGTATGCGGGATATCGGCAGTAGCTATTTTTACTTACAATCAAAAGCTTTCTCGCTGTATTTGCTTCCATCAACAGCTACCAGAATGGTTCTCCTACCAGACAAAGGCATCTCGTGCGACAAATGGACGTCTGTTTTGTATCGATGCAACTAAACCTCAGCACAGCTTCGCGCGCGTAAACCGGATCTCTCGAACAACCGGTCTTGTTTATTTTCCTGATAAACGACTCACGTTTACCTTATTAGAAACCGAAACAGTGGATTCGGCAAAATTAATAATTAACATAAAAATTGATAACTTTTTAAGCCGAACGAGCGGTGAAATCATCTAAATTTTAAAAGTGAAAATAATGAGTGAAATCAAGTTCGGCAGTTATTTGTATTTTGGGGGATTTGCCGGGCGCATTAAATGCAACATTTTTGGCATTGTATTTAAAATTCGCATGACACACAAATTGGTTTATTAAAAATTGCAGGGTTAGATTTTTATTCAAACTTTGCTCTGTTTTTGCTGGTGGCTATATTAATTTGTAAAGTTCACATCCGCTGTAAGAGCATCTTTAATTAGCAGTTTCATATTCAGTAAGATTTTTATTCGACAAGATAAAACTGATTACAGCTAAGTGACATGGCAATAAGACGATCGCCAAGTGTTTTGAGTTCTGATAAACCACGAACTCATTTATATTTGGCCGGTGGATTACGAACTGAATAACGGTGAAATATGATATATTGATTGTGAAATGGGGCTGAGCCCCAAGTTGATGTGGTCAGCGTGCGTAGTCTAATACCCAGTTTCTCCCTTGTAAACTGGAGATAGAATGAAATCCGAACTGTTAACGAAATTTGAGCAGCTGAAAGAAAGTTCAACTTTATATAGTAAATGATGATGATGATGATAGTGATAGTGACAATGATGATGACGGTGATGATGATGATGATGATGATGATGATGATGATGATGATGATGATGATGATGATTCCAACACGGCAGTTGTTATTTTTTGAAGATTTTACCCTTACCCATACTCGATCACTCACAACCCCCTACGTTTTCCACGCCAAGACGTTCACGTCTGATGCAATTAGTATTCTCGGATATTTTACTCAAGATTCCACCCCTTCTATAAAAGGAATGTTTGAGAAAACGTCGCTTAAACGTCGCTGTAAACGACGGAGTGTGCAACACAATGGAATTCTGGGAAGAGGTCAATGGCCAGCTTGTTATGCAGTTTCATTTATTTATATTGATATTGAAGATATTTTAATCCCCAGAAAGTTAAAAGAGGAGACAAAGGCACACCGGCTGTGTTATTAAGTGTATGGCGTCTTAGAATGGAGGAGAGTTGGCCCGCTTGCCAGGAAACCATTAGGTCGTAGAGTTCAAAGTTTATGCTTTTTACCTGACAACGGTAGAGCATTGCACTTAAGCATCACTGAGGTCACTAGTCGCAATTCCGTCTAGGAGCAGGTCCACACTAAACCTTTTTTGGGGACACCCTAACAGTTCGCTGGTAACCATACACCAGAACAGATGTTGAGAGATAATGTGGAGTAAAGATTCTTGCTTAACCCTTCAGCCCTTACATGTACAGTGACACAAATGAAATTTCTCTTTACATCATCACTACTTGTTCAAACATTCAAGTAGTGAGTATAAAGAAAGTGATCACCAAGGATAAGATGTCTTGATATTTAGACAAATTCTCGTTACTAGTTCCATAAGAAATATATGGAGAACAGAAAGGAGAATATGCATTTTTATATCAGTGAACAGGCTCTTTGGTCGGGGAAAGAGCGAAGAAAAGGAAAGAGCGAAGAAAACAAAGGGCGAGAACGAGCAAAGAGACGGGGAGGGGGTGGGGAAGGAAGGAGGGGGAGGGGGTGGGGAAGGAAGAAGGGGGAGGGGGTGGGGAAGGAAGAAGGGGGAACCTACGCTAGGCTCGCTCCGCTCGCTGATTTATTTTCGCGCTTTTTCTCCATTGCGGAGCCTGTTCACAGGCTACACACGATGCAGAGACAATTGCAAGCCTTGAAGCACTGTCTCTTCGATCATCGTTCGAGTCCAAGCAGTAACCACTTAGTCACTGCCACGCCTCGAGAATGCTTTGTAATAATCTTAGCTTAGTTTTTACGAAACAGCAACAACAACAAGCACAATTTCTTGTTATTGTTTGTCAGTTAATTTATTGTCGCTTGCATTTATTACTATTTTTTCAGAACGTGCGATCATTCGGTATTAATGAAATTTAACGTTTGCGTTACTGATTGGACGAACTATGTTTTATTTTAATCAGTTCAATTTCAGCGGAGCACCATTGCTAAGGAAATTTGGTAATCTATCGATCCGAGAAATTTTGGTTGTGACGTCAGCGTACGTCCGTTCGTCCGCCCGCCGGTACAGACTCTGGGGGAGGGGAAGCGGAGTCGCAAGACAATCCGACGGGGGGTAGAGAATGCTATCTTTTCTTGGCAGGAAATCGCGCGGTGCTTTTGGGCAACCGGCGTTTTTCTTGGCAGGAAATCGCATGACCACCGTCACTTTTGAAAAAGAGGTCTTTCCGCCTTAATGGCTTTGGTTATAATTAACTTTTATTCCCAAAAATGTTCGCAAATGAATCTCTGGAGCAATGAAATAAGCAAATTCTTTAAATGAAATAAACAATTTATCTATTGGAAAGTGCGTCGTACAATTCTTATTTGCTCTTTGAAGAGTATCAAATAGTCACTCGTTCGTTTCCTGACAGACTTCGTTTCGTGAGGAAAGATCGTACGCGCGTGCACTTTCCAAGACGTAATCTCTTTATATGCATAAAGTTAATTGCTATGTTTTGGAGTTTCTTTGGATACTTAGTGGTTTGATAAATTTTCGTTGGCTTTTTTTCTGTATAACTTTGCTTTCATAAAAGACTTTGAAAGAGCACCATTTCTTTGAAAGGATTTTCCAGTGCTTATCTTTATTCTTTTTTTTTCTGTCGTTTGATTCGTCGGTAGCCTGTGTATAGCTGCCCCCCCCACCCCCCCACCCCGCTACGATTTGTCTTGATAGTAATGGGTGGCTGCATACAGACTAATTCTTCGGAAGCTTTCGTTCATGACCAGTTCACAAATCAAAACCCCTGAATATCCAGAATGAAATCTTAAGGCCACTTTTGCGTCGAGTATAAATTCCACAAGGGACTCACTCATTCTAAAGCATACCTGAGAAAGTGTTTTGCGTTTCTGTTATCTCAATAATATGAGAGACCTGAGGCATTGACCGTCAAAAGTTACATATTTAAGGAATAATTGAAAGCACGATGCTCTCCCTTTTGAAAATTAATAAAGGGTAACTGAAACAGGAGAGGTTACTGGAGACTCACGTCAAAATTCTCCTGAACAAACGGCCTTCGCTCCTACTGCAGACCCCTTCCTAAAACACCTCAAGATAACACAAAACACAGCTTAATCCATTCCTCTTTATTGGATAGTGAACGAGGCTCAGAGGAGTTGACTAACTCTCACAGAAAACGAGGACGAGTAGTCTATTTATTTTCCTAGACAACTAAATTATTACAATCGGAAAAAAGCACACGTATTTACAAAAGCCGAAAAGAAATTTTACTTTCCAATTCCAAGGATACAGCGAGCGAGTAGGATCATTCTGTATCAGCAATGTTAGTATGACGCTAAATTTTGGCTTGCTCCTACTGGTCGAAATCGATCATGTGACGCGATAGTGTATCTCCTCAGTAGGTGCCCGTATCAGCGCATAGTACCCGTTTATGGCAATTTTCGCTCAATATTTAGCGTTGTACAATGAAAACAATGGAGTCCCTCTGTCTCAGGCCCTATGTGTGATAGATTCCCTCGGAAATTTGATGTTCAAACTTCATATAAGCCCTCGAACTACGTTCTCGGGCTAATATTTGTTGTAAACATCAAATTTTCTCGGGCAACCTATCGTACGATAGTGCCTTCGACAAAAGAACTCCATTGTGTTTAAAAATAGACAACGATGATCCAGCCAATCAGATTCGTGCATTCGTAATATAACACGGTCAGTATCTGCTAATAGATAATTATTACGTAGCAACAGGACGTGTGGGTCCCCTGTGTAATTTTTAACAACAAAATAGTAAGGCCTCGCGTAATCGGATTCAACTTTGTCCAACATTTTTGAATACAAATGTTTGATGGCAGTTAAATTTTTTTCAACACCATTCAACTTCACTCAAGATCCTTTAGAATTTTGTAACATCATTCAACAGGGTGCTCAAACGTGTTTAACATGCCAAAATTCACAATGTTGAACGGCGTTGAATGTTAGGCAGGGGCTTAGCTACTACAAATATTCACCAACCCGTGCATCGCTTTGCTTAGCTTTTATAGGTTGAATTTTTCTAGGCGAAAGGGACATACACTAAAGATAAGGCCTATACGAAACATAACCCTAAAGTTTCCCTCCTAATTAGTGTTCCTTTGGCGGTACAATTATCACTGGAACTCTTGAATGGTGTACCACGTGATCACTAACACTTCCTAATATAGTTCTTCGGAAGGCGCCGAGTCCACGATTTCCGAGTAAAATGCACGTGACTTGTTCGTCCTTAGCGACCTGGCAAATGGCCTCCCCTGGTGAACCAAGTTCAACTCTTGTTTTGCATGGTATCTGAAATGCCAAAAAAGGTTGATTAGCTTTAAAATTGCTTTCCTTCAATACGTTACTGAACTTCAGAGTTTTAAATATATCCAACATCATTTTATTACTTTAATCAATTTCTGTCTTCTACGACGATTTTGTTGTGTCTCGCGGAATAAAAAACGGCGAACAAAAACGGCGAAATAGAAGGGGGGGGGGGGGGAAGGGTTGATTAAACATCCCGCTTCCCGTACCCTATAATCCCGATTCCCTCCCTGTATTTGTTGGCTCCCGCCTGTTTGCATTCTTTCGATTGCGTAATGTCGCGTATTTTTCCCTTTTTCTCCCGCTTCCCGCCACCTTTGTAATCCCGCTTCCCGCCACCTTTGTAATCCCGCTTCCCGCCACCTTTGTAATCCCGCTTCCTGCCACCTTTGTAATCCCGCTTCCCGCCACCTTTGTAATCCCGCTTCCGCCACCTTTTGTAATCCCGCTTCCTGCCACCTTTGTAATCCCGCTTCCCGCCACCTTTGTAATCCCGCTTCCCGCCACCTTTGTAATCCCGCTTCCTGGGCCCTCTTCTCCCGCCTCCTGCACACCTCCCGTCCCCTTTTCTCCCCATCTCTTCCCCCTCGCTCCCCTCCACGAAATAGTCCAGTTTCGAGTTCACCAAGTCCGCTGAATAAAAATACTGTAGACGCATATTTTCAATGTTAGTCTTATTCTGTAAATATTAAAGACAGACTTAAAAAACCTCGACGTTTCGATGCAGGGTATGTTGGCTACACCCGTGGGCACTTGCACGAGCGCGTGGATGGTCATTAAAGAAAGGCGTCCTCCATCTACAAATACTACAAGATTGAACACAATGCCTTGGTTCCTAAGAACTTAATTAGTCCGTTTCACGTGCTCGCCAAATGCAAAAACAAGTTTGACTGCCTCGTTAAAGAGGTGCTTTTTATACGTAGGCAAGTCCCAGGTTTAAACGTGCAAACCGACTCTATTCGCGCCAAGGTCTTTGTTTAATGCCTTATGCTAATTTTTCAACTTTTTTCAACTTTCAATAGGTCTTCTCGCAATCAGAATAATTATTTTTCTCTTGATAATGGCGTCATGACGACGTCGAAACGTCGAGGTTTTTTAAGTTTGTCTTTAATATTTGTCTCTACTTCAGCAAGTTTCTCTTGATTAAGAGTCTTATTCTGAAGTAAAATATGTACAAATACCGACCGAAAAGTGCTTAGTCCTAAAACAAAACAATATACAGAGTTGTAAATAGATCGAGTACTTTTTCTTCGTCTATGTGCCATATTACCTTAAGTTTCTTGCATTTTTCTTCAAACTTTTCCATCATAACTCTAGCTTGCTCCTTTGCAGCGTTGAACACGTTCTTCATGTCATCCTCCCGCATATCAGAAACATCTGACGAGAAAGTGAATAAAGGCGATGTAAACTGTTGGGTTATCGTTTTCTCACTTGAATGTCCCTTGTAAGGTGATGACAGATCATCAACTTGATTCTAAAGTTGTGTTTCGTTCGTTTTGTTACAATAACCTGTGAGAAACTTGAAGCAGCTATAAAGTCAACCGATTCAAAAAGGGTCATTCCAGCCTCCAGGGCCACCTTAAGTCTATGAACAGTTTCTTACCTTCGGAATCGCTGTCCGAGCGGCATTGTTTGACGTTGTCAAGCGAGTTGTAAACATGAAGTAAAATTATCTGTTGTTTATCTGATCTGTAGTTTTCTAGATACCCTGTACAAAGACATAATAAGACAGTTAAAACGACAAATACAACAACAACAAACTACAACAACATAAAAAAAACAGTAACAACAACAAATGGTAAGATTATCAGCTTATAGCCAACTCAGCGTTGTGCACTTTTTTGTCTGGGAACTCGTGTGTCACGAGATTGACCGAAATGTGATATAACATTCTCAGCCAGTCGATATTTGCGCTAATCGTCCTCAATGTTGAAATCCAAGCTTGCTATCCACGAAGATGAATCTTTCTTAGCGACCACCCTTGCAAGCATACGTATCTACTTTGTGCCTAGTGGCACATGAGGCCTCCACCAAGCATCGCTATCCTTCGTTGTCAGTCACTGCAGCTGGTACCTCTTTCCAGGATTGCCAGCCCCCTTCATTTCCTTCTTTCTCGACTGTACGTCTCCACGCGGTCTTCGGTCTTCCTTTCCTTCTTCTTCCCTCTGGCGTCCATGACATCGCTATGTTGTAGACGTTCTTGTGGTCTGCCCCCCCTCCCTCCTCCGGGAGTCTCCCATGAGAGGCTAACTCCTTGATCTCAAACATGGCTGATCACGCGAGAGCTACAACTAAGTCTGAGTCTGGAGACAGACTACGAGAAGTCATTGCGTGCGTCGCGTTTCCACGCCGCAGGCAATTTTAGCGTTCGTTCGTGTGTTTCTTTTTTTTTCTCACCATTCCTGAGCGGATAGCGACTGCTCGCAGGTTTGTGTAATACCAGCTCACTTATTCTTTCATTATATTATTTGTAACTAGGACGACAACTGTTTTCGGAAGCTTTCCGTAGGAATAAGCAATTATTTAACTCACCGCTTTCAGTTTGGTCGGGCGCCGACAATGTTCTTGCTAATTTTCAATAACGGTAATGATTAAAAACATAAAAGGTCACTCAAGAAATGGAACTAAAATCTATTCGATGTGATGAAAATCCTGTTGTTTTTATTCCGACAGTCCATTTCCTCTCACGAATTGATTGTTTTTGGAAAAATAATCGCTTTTTCCGGCGAATTTCATTTGTCTCTAATGGCGGAAGACATAACTGTTGTCGCATTTGGCTTTTCCTTCAACGAATGGCGCAATTGACTTCAGAAAACGGAATAAAAAAAAAGAAAAGAAAAGAAAACAAGCAAACAAACAAACAAAAAAAAACCATGGAAGTTTTTCTTCCATGTGAATAGCGATGCTAGCTTTTATCCCCGGACCTTCTAGAGTAAGAAGCACGGATCTTAAAATGGCAAATTATTTTCTTTTGTCAATTTTTTTTTGTAGAAGCTGTAAACTGTCAAACCGGTAAACCTTTCTCCTCCTTTATGATATCGACGGGGCTGTCGGAGGAAGGCACGTGACCGCATGTGTACATTTCTACTTTCTGATAGTGATTTCGAGATAAAACCCTGTAACACGAAATGTGGCAAAGACTGTATGGATAGTAGAGACTATTGGCGAGAAGGAATAATTATACTGATTGCGATTCGAAAATGATACTGACGAAGAAAAAACAGGACTGTTGCCTCGGTGCAACGTTTAATTACAGCGCCTTGTTAATAGAAATTTAGAAATATGAAAAGCCTTTCGTTTTCATTAAGGTGCTTGTTGACTTAGCTTGTATCCATCGTCTAAAAATCTCTTTGCATTTCAGTCATCAATGAAATCATAATAGCATCGTTTTTTTGGCTAGTTTTCTTGCATCGTTGGTTCGTTCAAACTGATGTGTGTATGTTGCATGGAAATGCCGTGATGTGAATTTGTTGACAAACCAAAGAGATAGGTCTACATGGTAAACTACGATCACTAAATTTCTGACATTATACTTACAATCAAACGCCCTGACACAGTGTTCCTTTTCGTCTATTGGTACCAAAATACACTTCGAGTGAGGTTTTTCGTCCATTTCGCCGAGCGAAATTAAGCTTTGCAGTTTTTTCTTTTTTCAAGGTCAAGGAGTGAGTTGCCGCGACCACCGGAGGAGGAAAAATGGTAAAATATACATGAACTCCGAATGTATAAATAAAACATAACTGAATGAAAACAAAACATACATCTGTCGAGGATTTTAGGATTTAAATGGTGCGATAGCAATCGCTAATAAATTAATCCTAATAGCAGAATTCATTGAAAAGTGAACTTAAAAAGATGGGAAATTCAGAGAAGAAGTTTCTGTCAGAAAAAAAAAAAGATTGTTTGTTGCGTTATTGAGTTGTCGAGAGAAGGAGTCAAAAACCTGATGGCAATTTTCACTGCACCTACCAAGCTTACAAAATGAATACGGTATTTTGTCGATCTTGTGCCCCCCTGGCGTTTTTTCTAATTGCAGACGCGTTTATCTCTTTCACACCCATAACGCCCCCCAAAATCTAATTTTTAAAAAATTTGAAGCTATCCAAAGACCACATCGAAGTACTGCTTGAATGTTTTCATTTGAATAGTCACGCTTTGGGATTCAATCCTCAGAGTTACAACTGAGTTTTACCTTGTACAGCACGAAACTACTTCTCCTGTATAACTTTTATTTGAGTGGTCACAGTTGAGTATTTCGCCGTCGCACAGACGCAAACATTAGACCACCTTGTAAAGCGTGAGAAACAGTATTACGGAAAGTAACTTGCATTTAAATAGTCAAAATACATTGCCAGTGTTGTCAATAGTTTCCGTCATAATTGACTTCCGTTATATTTACATCCTTCCAACTTTAGACAGCTGGCAAATTTATTTTATCGATCAAATTTGAGAGATATGGCCTGGTTTGCAGCGTGGATTTCGCGCGACCTTGTTCCAGCAAAATCGTTACTGACTTCATTTGGATTGTAACGAAAAACAAAACTGCACTGGAAGACACCCAACTTAAACTTTGGCGTTTGAATCAAATGCGATGTTCTCTTGGCGCTGGACACATCTCAAAATCGCAATCAAATCGCAAAGGCAAAGGCAGTTTGCAATCACCCTTCCCCACCGCGGCTCAAATAATTTAAAAAATCGCCTTTCTTTACTGGCGCGAGGACCTCATGATTGGAAAGTTTCAGTCGGCTAGCGATTGCAGACATACAGAATCACTTGGAAAACACTCTTTAGATTTTTAGAAAAACTTGTGTTCGAGTTTTTTTTTTTTAGTTTTATGTTTCAGTTTGAAAAACGCCGTGGAAGTAGCAGTCAGCGCTACAAAATCCCAAATATTGTGGTGAATAGATGCGGTTAACATGCTTATTGGGTTGGTTTTGGACGTCGTATTTCAATTACAGTTCTTTCATAATTGAAAACGCGGTAAAATCTTTGTTTCCTAGTACAGATTTGATAACTTTTTTTCTTAGACATTTGGAGTAGGGATTTCAAAGCAAGTCTGCATGAAAAATTTAGTGCATTGTATTTTGCCTTCAACAGAAAAATAATAAAAAATATAATTTCAAACAGCTGCAACCTCACAGCGGTTTTAATGATTTGTTGTTGTCCCTTTTCGCTGTTCTTGAAATAACGTGGATTTACACAGCTTTGCAACTGAAACAAACATGTAGCAAATTAATGGGCTACAAATTCGGAAAATATTTACACTGACTGCAAATTTGTTTGCTGGATATTATTGTTGGCGTTGTGAAAATTTAATCTGTTATGTGACAACCCCGTTCTGAAAGAGAAGGACGGAATAAATGAAGTAAGATTTTCTCAAGTCGTATGTTGTGGGAATATCTTGGCTGTTCTCCTTTTTCAGGAAAAACGGAGCAACGAAATACCAGTCCCCAAAAGAACGCAGTTATGCTTAGATCAAGTCATCCAAAAACTTTGCTAAACGAATAACACAGTTCCTACTGAAATGTTTGTTTCGAGTTCAACGAGATCGCTGAATAACATGACAATACTAAAGACGCATTTTTACAGGGTAGAGTCGATCTGAAGTTAACATTTGTACAAATACCGTCAGAAAAGTGCTGAATCCTAAAATGAAACAATACACTGGGGTTGTGAATATTTCATCCTCTTACCGGTATTTGTGAATATTTTAATTCCGATCGAGGCTAACCCTTTACGATTATGTACTTGTGTCTTTTCATCCAGCGGTCTTGCTGAACTCCAAGCCGGTCTGTCCTTATTCCGAACACAGGCTTACCACCCTCTGTTTCTGTGGTTGACTGTGCTTTTTTAAACTGGCTGTTTCAGCTATTAAATTACCTTCCTAAAGGCGACGTTCAGGGTTTTTAAACTAAATTGAACTAAAAACAGCTTTGTTGTTCTGTATTATATCTGTTGATTTGAACATCCTGAGAGCAGATTTGTGCACTTTAAGTCTGACTCACTGCATGACAACAAACACAGGACAACAAAACAAAGTAAGAGAGACAACAGCAAAGCACAAACATCGTTTAAATATCGCTTTGAAGTTTTTGACTGTTTTTATTTCAATTTAGTTTAAGAAGTTCTGAAGATCCCTTTACCGGAACAGCAAGTAAAAAACACAGACCACCTTACAAAAAAGAGGGTTCTAAACTAGCGTTCCGACTAAACCATACTTCTTTTTCCAAAGTAAATTGAGCAGAACGTAACACTACTGCGTTCATTTCAAAACCGGAACTAGTGACTACCAAGATTAATCTGGCTAGTCCAGAATGTCACAAAACCAATGGGCCCGGAAATAGGCCATTTCCGAATTGTTCTGAGCCTCTTTTTCAAGGCAAAGCCTGATGCGCAGCCTTTCGTCTGAAAACGAGTTTTATTTGCATGTGAATGAAAACTGCTTTTCAAATGAATGGCTGTGCACCAGGCCTCGCTTTGAAGAAGAGGCTCAGGACAACTCGGAAATCCGTCAAGTCCTTCAACCAGAAGTTGTAAATTAAAAGCATTAGGTCAACATTCAACTTCTGTTGATATGTTGTTATGTTTTAGGCATTGTAGTTCGTGGTTGTAAGTTCCTCACAGTTTTTAAGTTGTTTATTAAATTGCAAATATTTAAGAATTCTCTACCTTTCGCCAAAACCGCATATATTACTTAAAAACGTGCGTGTACTGTACAACACATATTTAGTGAAATCCATACAGTCCCAGATCATAGAACACATGCAGTGGGTTTGTCACTGGCTTTGGCTGTTCCAAGCCCTTCACTGCCAAGACATTTAATGTTGCCCTAACTTAGTATAATTAGAGCGGTTTTCAAATGAGTGTCGTAAAACCAAAACCAAAGCAATTACTCTGACCAATCACAACAGGAACAAAACACAAAATGAACCAATCAGAAATCAAATCAACTACAAGCAATTGGCGCTAAGCGCGGGAAAACGCGTGCGAGCAAGTCACGATTGGCTTTGGTTTTACGCCTGATTGGTTGAGAAAATGGCGCGAGTTTTTTTAACCAATCAGAAAGCCTAGTAATGCAAAACCAAAGGAAACACAACATTACTTTCGACACTCAATTGAAAACTGCTCTATGTGGTGAATTCCTAGAATGTAACTATTCATGTGAAAGCTATTGAGAAGTACTTTCTTGTGGTACTGTTTTTCACGCTGTACAAAGTTGTTTTAACATTGGAGTTTCTAGGTGAAAATCCAAGTCGTGGCCATTCAGACTAAATCTCCTGACCAGTCCTTTTCCGTGGTGATGTTTATTATGCATGCATTCAGTGTTAAGCTCTTCTAACGTTTGATTCTGTGGTCGTAAAATCTTAAAATTTGACCACTCATATTGTAAATTGTAAAATTGTAAATTGATGATTATAGTGGTCAGCGCGCTTAGCTATCCTCGGTACTGCCTTACAACAGACCAGCTATTTCACAGGCGTATCGTGGCTATTCAACAATACTGTTTGTTTCTTTAGTTTTTAAAGTGAATCAGTTTGGCATTTTTTTTACCAGAAACGAGGACTGGGTGCAGAACCGGTGACAAATAGCTCTTGTCCTAGAATATTCCTTTTCTCTTATAATTACGTCTCTTCTCAATAGAGTGAATTCGTATAACCCGTTTCTTATATGCTAATGAGGTGCATAATATTCTAATGGCCGGTTTGGGTACGCACAAGCGATTCACGATTGAAATGCTCACCTGTGTTCAGCATACACCAAAGAAAATAAGCATTTTAAAAAAAGATACAGAGTACAGCTAGCTGCAGAAAAATAATGCTTGGTACGCTAGGTTTCAAGTTGTCATTCCAAAAAGGATGCTACAAAACTCCACAAGGCAGCTCGCTTTACATGTACCTGTATCACACGACTTTCGACAGTTTGAACATGCAATAGTGAACTAAATTTCAGTTCAGCGCCTCTGTTTCGTAACCCCCATGCACGGCCCTCCGTTAATTTAAAAACCTGACTTTCTGACGCCTGTGGCAGAGAAACACTCGTGCCGGTACTTTCTCACGCTGGTATGCAAACAGTGGAAGAAAAGAATAGCTAATTTAAAGGCTTGTTATTTTCAAATGTTCACAATAGAGTGATTTCACAAACCCCGATTCTTATATGCTAATAAGAATCGTTAAATGCTAATGCGAAGAACAATAAAGAAAAGCACGCACCAAAAGTAAACCATTGTTTCAAATTTTAAATTGTGCACATGCTGGTGTGTGATATCCGAATGTTTGCATGGACAACAGACAGCTCCGGTAACAAGAAGTGAAGTAATGCAAATGGTACGCGCTTGGACCGCACGGAAGTTTCCGACCGAAATTCCCAGGATTTTTTGTAAATAGAAAACGCCCTTCATCTTCACCGAAAATGTTCCCGTATCGTTATTTTCATCCAGGATTCAGGGTTTTCCATTTACCGCTGTCTGTTGTCTGTGCAAACCCTTCAGATATCACATACCAGCACGTGCACGATTTTTAAAACTTTAAAAAATTTGAAACAATGGTTTAACTTTGGTGCGCGCTTTGTTTATTGTTTTCCACATTAGCATTTAGAGATTCTTATTAGCATGTAAGAATCAGGGTTTGTGAAATCACTCTAATTAGGAGTTTGAAGCAATGTTTTCAGTTGTGCGTGCTCAGTTTTTTAATTGTTCTTCTTATTAGCATTTAGTGATTCTCATTAGCATCTAAGTAAGGGTTAGACAATGAACGCGAGTGTTCTATGGGATATAGTGTCCCGAGCAAAGATAGAATGCCACGAGGCCGTAGGCCTCGTGGCATTCTATCTTGCGAAGGACGCTACATCCCATAGGACACGAGCATTCATTGTCTAACCGTCTTAGAACATGGTCACACCCACGAAGAATTTCGTTTTTGCGTGCAGATTGTATTTTTGCATTTTAATTTTTTAGTTCTCACCTTGAAATTACATTGCTATTTTGTTTACGATATTTTCGCCATTGTACACACGCCGTTGAGTTGCAAATGAATGTTTTACTGAGAGTGCTTCACCGTGCGGTTTATCGTAGTTGATGCGTAAACAGCCATGAGCCAATACATGGAAATTGAGGAACTCGAGGCAGTGATTGCCCCACAAGATTTACTAGATTTACACTGGTGAAATGACGCGCTACAACCACCGGCACTAGCAAGTGGGGAACACGCAGGGAAAGCCAAGAGACCAAAGACAAGTTCAAGTACAACACTCGTAGTCCGACAAATGCGGAGAAACAAGTCTGTCCTTCTACTTCAATTAAGGTCTGAACATGTCTTACTTAATGTAAAGTTGTAACGTAATGGTTTTTCTTTCGATTTGGTTTTTGCTTTGCTATTACAAGATTCCATTTTTTGTTGTTTTTTGACACCACCAATGAAGCTGTTGTTTTTATCGATTTAGTTATAAATATTCACAGAGCATTTGTGCATTCATTAGTAGTTTCTACTTAGTCATTAGTATGCTCTATATAGAGCATACTAATGAGGCTTCCAAACAAAGGAAAACAATGCCTCATTAGTATGCTCTATATAGAACCACTAATGAATGCAGAATTTTACCCCGCAATTTCCCTGTCCTTCAAAAGCCCCCGCCACTTTACATAATTTGAGACAGTTGATGGAATATAGAGCATCGAAATGCTGGACACTGATTGGCTGAGTGGGTGTGACCATGTTCTAAGAAACGGGTTATACGAATTCACTCTAATAGCCTTACATTATTACATTTGGTTCGCCCATTTCTTCTCCCTACAAGTAAACTGTAAACAAATTCAACTATTTTATCTAATATGTACTCTCACTGTGACGCACAACTACAGCAATTAGTTATCTGATTGCTCTATTTTCCGTTTTGAAACATTGTTTGAAGGGACGCTGTCCTTTGATAAATCTGCGTCTCCAAGAAATCGTTTTCACTCTTCGTCAAATTCAACTTCCTTTGCTAATATTCACTTCTTATACGAGAATGACTCACAAAAATTAAGTTGGTTATTTGATCTTTCCATTTTTCTTTCGATGCGTATTAAGACGCTGTCTTTTGCTAAATCTTTGTCTCCAAGAGATCGTTTTCCCTTACTCCGTCAAATTCAACTTTGGTCACTAATGTTCACCTCGTATGCGAGAATGACATACAAATTGAAGTTAAAGATGGTAGATTGGATCTTGCCATTTTTCTTTCGACGCTATACTAGGACACTGTCCTTTGCTAAATCTTTGTCTCCAAGAAATCGTTGTCACTCGCTCTGTCACCGGGAGACAAAATGGCGACCGTGCATGCAGCATTTCTTCGTCTCTTCGGTAAATCCATGGGATCATAACATGGGTGCGTCGTAGTTCTGCTACGCTGATTATTTAATTCTTCATCACTGTGCTTACAGCAAGGTCCATTATTATACGTTGCCTTCTTATCGGAGAAAGGAGATCCGTTTTGCTTGGAATAGTTTTGTTTTCGCTCCGCGTTAGGAGACAGTTTTCCTTTTGGATCCCCCTTGCAGCGCTCTCTGTTTATATTTTGGTTACTTTGGTTCGATGATAAGCCGTTACGAATATCACCGTTTTGAACAAGTTGGCCATCGTTCTGTAGAACCGTGCACAAGAGGGAGTCCGAAAGTGATTTTCGGTTTTTCAATGGGAGCTCTTCAGGCAATAACTGATTGCTATTTATTTCCTCAGAAGACCCTTTGCCCGATTCCAGCGAAGGTTTTCTGGAGGAGCATGCTGAGCCGATATCTCCATTTACTATGACTGAGGAGGTAGTTTCCCTCTGCCCACTAGAATTGTCCCCTTGAAGAAACCACTGTGTACGAGGATTTTCTTTTCCTATACGTCCTAAGGGATCATCAGATTGATGCGGTTGAGTTTGAAGGGGACGTTCGATGATCAAGTCGGTACTCCCGTTCCCCTCAGGAAAACGCGCTGTACACGAAGGCTGTGCCGTTGAAACTGGTTCTTGATTCGAATCTGGCTGCGTTAGTGTGAGAATAACATCTGATTCAAGCTTATTTCCGCTGGGTTCATTAGTTCCATGCTCTTCACCTGGTGCATCTTTTACCATTGCATCATTTTGCTGCAGCATGTTTTCTTCTTCTGGTTCAACCTCCTCTGGGACGGATTTTCGTGGAGCAAATGTCCCTGATGTTCGTCGAGGCCTTCGTCTTGAACCCAGTACAATTCTGTCGGACAGGACTGTTGAAAAACAAACAAATCAACAGGGTTGTCAAATGGAGGGTCTCGCTTAAACCATTTTATCCTGATGATGGACTCTTAGTCCGAAAGCTCGATTTTTTATTTTTTTACATTTTAAAGTTTTAACGCTGGAGAAACATATTGACAATTTGAAAGAAAAAGTTGTTCAATCACCGGATTAGAGGAAACTTGTGTTATACGGACGTACCTAACGGGGATTTGGGCTCCTGAAGGAAGGTGGCCAACAAGGATATGGAGAAGGACTATGTTAGTTGGGTTGAAGGAAGACGGCATTTACTGGTAGAATGCGTCAAGAATGGCTCAGGATAGAGCAGCCTGGAGAAACTTAATTTTGTTGAAGGTTTATTTATGCTTAACGAGGGTGCATGGGTGCAACGAGTCTAAATACGGTCTCAAATATCGCCAGTTTGAATTGGCTTTGTCATGTACTTGCTTTCGATTCTAAAAGGCTATGTTGTGTAGTAAAAAGAGGCTACTCAACGAAACGTTATGTTGCTGGTAATTTCATGGAGTCAGTTGATTAGAATAATCGAAGCAAAGTTATTTGAATGTGCAAGGAAACAATACCACAATAATATGGGACTAGAACCACCGAGCTTCAGGTACCAATAAACTCTTTTCTTTGCAATTATTTCCAAATAAGAACTATATTTTCTGTGCAGATATAGCATTTTTCGCCACAAAATTCCTCTGTTTTCTCTGGCTCAGTCTACGACTTCATCATAGTTGGTAGGAGCTTGACCCAGTTTCTTTAACATGAAGCACTTAGAAGCGTTTCTATGTGAGATGGTTGTTCATGATAGGGTCACTCTCAGCATTCGTTAGGTTTGCCTAACGGTGAGATGGTGCCATTTGTTCTTCTTGGTTGAGACAGACAGTGTGAAGGGAAGTTTCTTAAAACAACAACAACAAAACTAAAACTAAGACGCGGTAACCTTCACAATAGGTTGATGTCTTGTGTCGTCCACAGGATGAAATGACAACTTTAATGTGTCTTACACATTTTGTTTCCTTACACATTTTGGTGTCAGAAGTGTTGTAAGACGGCCAAAGCGGTCGACGCAACAATAACAGATTTGAACTAAGTTTTACTAGTTTATTGAATCAAAAGATCAAAAACGGTAACGAGCAACAACTGTTATTCATGACTACACATCTGGAGGAGACTTGAAAATAACTTGACTCGAGGACTGGAACTCTTAGGCAGACCAACTGAAACAACTGAATTTACTGAGCAAATGGTTGCCAATTTATAATAGATTTGAAGGGAATTCAAAAATAACTACAAAACCAAATAACTTTATTGCCTACAAAGACAGGATTTACCTGCAGGAAATAGGTGTAAAAACTGTAATGTTCTTACAGTAGCAGGATTTGTGTAAAGGAAACAGATGTTTACCACTCCTAAACAACAGGAATTAGGTAAGAGAAATATGTGGGAATAGTACAATGTCACATTGTAAAAATAAGGTGTGTAAGGAAATAGAGAAATTTAGATAACAAAGAAGTAATAATTGTTAGAAATGAACTTAAAGTGACCTAGTCACATAAAGGTATCTTAAAAATACAGGAAAGAATGTTTTTCTGTTTATTTCCTAAATCTTTTAGAAATTCCCTTAAAGCTGGTAAAGAACAATTCAAGCGCCCTTACGAATCTTAAGGTCATCAATTTATTAGGGATCTCCTCACTGGCATATGTTTATCGAAAATTAAATGTAGTCCAGCAAAATAACAGATAACATAACTTAAATAGAATTCGTTGCAAATTGAGATATTTCGTTTTCCAAAACGTCAAATTTACAAAAGTTCGTTCGGCTGCGTGGTAGGTCATGCCACCCGTCTGTAAGTGTTTCAAACTTTTGAATGCATCGTTGAAGCAAGTTTACACCCGCTCCCTTTAAAACACGGCACAATAACTGAATTTTGGGTGCTTTTTCTAGTTAAGATATCTTTTGTTTTAATTGAGAGCAATTTTAAATGCTAGATGCAGACCAAGTCGCTAGCAAAGATCGCCCTCCCCACACACAACTGATGCTATAAGAGAGGCGCCGCTCGGATCACCTCACAGGATTGGTTGAGAAGGCTATCAAACAAACAACAAAACAATAACCTTAGCACTGAAAACAATGGAGGTGCATGTAAAATGGTGATTGCAATTGTTAAAAGTGGAAGTGCGCTTAGCTAATCCAGCTAGTTCACAGGCATTCCACTGATGGTAAATGGTAAATTAAATTTAACGTCACAGTGAGGGAGTAGTCACCTAATCTCCCGAACCAGGGGCTCATGAGTAAAGACTTGACGTCCAGATCGAATTGGAATTTGGAAATGTTGGTTTTTATGGAGGGAGGAAAACCGGAGAACCCGGAGAAAAACCCTCGGAGCAAGGACGAGAACCAACAACAAACTCAACCCACATATGACACCGGGACCGGGAATCGAACCCGGGCCACATTGGTGGAAGGCGAGTGCTCTCACCACTGCGCCATCCCTGCTCCCCAACGAAATAATCATAAACAAATAACTGAGCAAATTGAACATAACACGACTAAAAACCCCAACTGGCGGGAGGCAAACCAGTTGGTTATATACAAGCGTGGCCGGGACTCGAACTTGGGACCTCCGGGTTGCGAGTCCAACGCTCTAACCACTCGGCCACGCTGCCTCCTCTGGGTCTAATGCCTTCTGGAGCTGCAAGAGGCATGAACTCAGTTATGCAAGCTTCTTACCTCTTGACGGTAGCTGAGGACTGGGCTTCAGCAAAGGAGAGGAAGCGCCTCTTTCGTCCTCCTCCCCAATGTTAATGAGTTCTGTATCCGAGTCATTCGCATTCTTGTTCGAGGCCCTGCGCAGTTCCAGCAAAGGACTGTGGGGCATCGAAGATCGGAGCGAGGTTCTTTCGGTTACGCAGCTCATTTCAACGTCCGTGTGATTTGGTACAGCGGTGGACTTTTTCTTCCTTCGAGAACTCAGCTCCTGGTGCTTCGTCAGCAATCCTGGGACGCCCCCAAGCACCAAACGGTGTTGCTTCACCGGAAGCTTTAGCCTGGCTTGCGCATGTGCGTAGTACAAGCTGAAGTTGCTGCCTATGACTGAAATTGGTAAAGCGACGATCAGCACGCCACAAACTGCGCATGCGCCGCCGATGATTTTTCCTGGCCAAGTCTGCGGGGTAAGGTCACCATACCCCACGGTTGTCATGGTAATTAGGCACCACCAAAAGGATTGTGGGACGGAGCTGAAAACTGATTGGCTGTCGATCAAGATTTCAATGTAGTAGACGATGCTCGAGAACATGACCACTGGGATGAGGAGGATAAGCAAAAGAAGAACAAGCTCGGTTGAACTGGCCTTCAACGTGTGAATCATGATTTGAAGCCCGTAAGAAAGCTTCACAAACCTGAAATGAAATAGTTTGTACTTGTGTCTGGGCAGTGTTATAATGTGCAATAGAGCTTATTCAAAAAACGGTGGTAGGACAAGAATCACTTTCCCCTTACAATTTTCTCACAATTTCCTAATCACTAATTTTGTTCATCTTTTTTTAAAAGACTAAAACACTCAACCTCTCCAGGGTACATATTTTGTAATCTGTTTTTTTTACAGAATATAATTGATTTCTCGGCAAACTAATCCAGGTTACTAATTTCGGTCAGAAACGGCCAGGGGGTTAGCGCCATTTTGATAACAAAATAACTTTCCAAAATGGTGTGCTTCTTAAAATGCTTTCAAACGTGATGTCATTGACATTATGTCAAAATAAATGACGCAATGAACGTGATAGCGGCCATTTTTGTTGCGTGCAACCTGTCTTTCAACGGCGTCGCGAGACAATTTGTAAAAAAAAACGTTGCTTAGCGTACCACGCGCCTTGCATGCAACTGCGACGCAGTTTTGTAGTTTGAGGCGTAACAAGACGAAGATGATGCAAGATGCCTGAACATTGCAGTGTAAAAAGGCCTTTACATGCACAAGCATAATGCGTATGTCACACGAAGATAAATTGTTACCATTCATATGAAAGCTACTGAGCAGCGCTTTGTGTGGTGTTTTCCACATTTTGAGATGTCGAATTTCGAGCTTCCAACTTAGCAGCTCTTGGAAGGGTACAATGTATCTTTAAACTGTTTTACTTAAAGCGACATGATGTCTATGACAGCGTTCACACTTAGTACCCAGGCACTGTGCCCAGGCTCCTTTACTTGCCGGTACCAATGTCAACCTAACTTTTTCGTTAGCACCCTTACCGCAAATTGACCAGGTGCACCGGGTACTTGGACAGCAGCTTGTATTAAGGCTTTGAATTGGGCATGGGAACTAGCTGTCTGCACACAACTTTCGTAAGCGCTTAGGTGATTGGCTCACAGACCCTCGCTCTTCATTTTAATTCAACCGACAAAGTTTAAAGTTCTGGCATTATTCAGGGCACTGAATGTGAACGACCCACAGTTCCATGCCAGAGGCTGGGAACTACACCCATGCACCCAGTGTGAACGTCACCATTTTTCCCCTGCTTAGTGACATACCTGAATAATCGAAGCACTCGAATGACCAGAAACATCTTCACCTTGTAGTCATCGTAAAAATACGAAACATAAAACGGCAAGATAGATATCAGATCGATCCAGTTCATAGGCTTCTCGAAAAATTCGAGCTTTGTCGGACAGAAGATGACTCTGAGAAGAAACTCCAGAGTGAAAAAGCTGCTACAGACTATTTCGAGGATGGCCAGTCCATGAGGATTGCCCATGATTTCGCCCTGTTTGCGAATTCCTGGTAGTGTCGAGACGCAGAATGCGGCAATGGACAGGCTGATGAAGAAACAGGAGAGATATGAAACGGCCTGTGGAGAAAACAGAAAAAATAGTTATTTTTGGTAATTTAGCAATTACAGCTGGAGGCCGAATTTTCAAGGAGCGAATAGTCAGTAAGGTCACAATCTAGTTGACTGTCACTCGTAGGAAACGCGGACGAGTAGTCTAATTGTTTCGTTGGACGACTAAATGAGTGCGATTGAACGATTCTTAGGTCTTATTTACCAAAAAATCAAATGGTCTTTTGAAGGACAGGGCGTGCGTCATTATTATCTATCAACGGTCTGCCTTGTCCCCAGGCGCCGGTTTAACGCGGGCAAACAGGGAGCGCGGGGCGTCGTGGGAAGGATGCAGAACGCGGAGCTGCAGTGCACCTATCCCACAACGCCACGCGCACCATCATATAATAAGGAGGGACGCCTGGGAACGAGGCAGTATTCTGCGAAATCGCGCAGAATATCACCTGATACTTAGCCGACGAGGCCGTAGGCCGAGTTGGCTAAATCAGGGGATATTCCGCAAGATTGAGCAGAATAATTGTTTATTATTCAACAAATTCTCATCGACTTCCAATTTCAGAAGAAGAAAAACCATGGTTCTATGATAAAAACGCTAAAAGCTAGCAACACAATAAACACCAAAGCAAAACTTCATGAAATCGAAGTTTACTATCGTTCACTTAAAAAGACTCATTTACAAACTCATGTTTGGAAATGACAAAACAAAGTAAAAGAAATATTGCTGCCTTACCGAGAATAAGCCCTCTTCCTTTGAATGAAAATCTTTTTAACTTTCCAACTTTCCGTGAGCAAGTGAGTTTGATCATGAAGTTTCTGCTTCGCTCGCAATGGCATTTTCTGGGTTGAATTCTCACTATGTAAATTCCAAATCAACCTCTGGATGTTCTTGTAAGCTGAAGCAAATACTTGTTGACTTTTTGAGAGCATTTAGTCGTGGAAAATGTCTTTCAGGGTGTTAAAATTTCTGGAAAACACTCCTAAAACTGCCTCGCTTTTCAAAATGGCCGCCTGAACAAGCCTGCAGTGCACTTCCAAATATGGTCAGCTACGTATATCGCTGGATATCTGTCATGTACGGATGACAGATATTGAGGGCTCCCTGACCATATATGGGCATAGTGACAATTTGTTGAATAATAACGGTTATTATACAGACGGTCTCTGGATATGAGCAAGCGCGTGCTCTGATTGGCTATCAGAGCACGCGACTATCAGCTCACATCCTGCGAGTACAGATGCCACACAAGAACACAACAGCAACTATTTATTTTCAAAATTTTAACTCAATACACATACTTAAAAACTCAATGACGGTTACTACTCAATCTTTGCAATTTTGCAATCTTTTTGAGTAATATGATGAACCCTCAAGTGCTGCAGAGAATATAATCATTACCTGACATCAAATTTTTGTCTTTTTTCCCTGACGTTTGAACCAGAGAAAGGGTCCAAAATATTTAAGTGTGTCATTCAAATGAAAGCTACCGAGCATTTCCTTGCTATGTGATATTTGAATGGTATCCAAAAATTGGACCGATGTAATTAAGTCTATTGAGCAGTACTTTCCAGTGGAACTGTTTATTGTGCTGTCTAAAGTCTGTGAACGAATTCCTAAAGCATGAAATTACCATTAAAACGCCATTAAACTATATTGGGTTGTGAATAGTACGGTCATGATCTTTGTTTTCCGCTATTTTGCACATTCCCGAGTAAAACTGGTTGAGGCAAGTGCATTACGCTTGCATGCCACCGATCCAATTAGAAATTAACGAGCTTCTAGCTAAAACAGAGCATCGGTGAATTAATTCTTTACCTAAACTCAAACTGGGATTGAAATAAGTCATCAGAAACATTATCATTTGTATTTGTACGCGTTAATGTAAGAAGTATAGACGGAAAATAATTGTCATACACTCGTTACCAGTGCTTCTTACACCCAAAACTAATTGGGGGTTCAGTGTACCAAACAGAATGGATAAGCGGTATTCTGAGCAGAACGTTTTTCTTTCCTTTGAGTCTGTGCATGAAATCGCAGCGTGTAACCATTCAGATGATAGCTACTGAGCAGCACTTGTTTCACGTGGTGCTTTTTTACAATACTGTAATGTGGTTCTAACTTTTGAGTTTGTGGATGACGGAAATCTCTGCGTGTGACCATTCAAATGAAAGCAACTGATCAGTACTTTCCCATGTTACTGTTTACTACGCTGTACAAGGTGGACCAAACTGTTGAATCTATGGATGAAATTCTTAAGTGTGACCATTCAAATAAAAGGTACTAAACAACACCTTCATGTGGTGGTGTTTGTTTTTCAAATTTGCGTAATGAAATTTTGCATTTTTAGTTTTGAAAACAGCAAAAGAGTGAAAGAAAAACAATATAATTTCATCGACTAAACGCACTAAATTTTAGCGCACTAATAGCAGGAACAAAAGGCCACTAAGCGGCGAGCTTACAATTCAAACAACCCAACACAATGCATTTTGAAATTACGTCGATTGCATTTAGTTACGTCACATGCACCTGTATCACCCTGCGATCTGATTAGTTAACGAATTTGTTTCTTTGAAAACATGAATTCAATTCTGGATACTTAATTAGAGCGACATCCGCCATGTTTTTGACGATCCGCTGAAATTCGCTTTGCGAGCGAGTGGCTATCGATGCCTCGTTAGTATTGAGGGCTGTTTACCGCTTATTTGCAATAGCGTTAAATGAATTTTTCAGTAAACCGTGCTTTTAAAACCATCTCCCTGTTTATTTTATAAAAGCTTATTAGTGTCTGCTAGGCTTTATATTCTTATAATTCATTATTCATTAACTTTGGAAAACATTTTGTGTGTGTGTGTTTTTTTCTGGGGTATATATTACGCTTCCCCGCCGAAATATAACAAAACGTTTAAGGCAACGTTGATATCATTTGCCTAAACCGCGTCGTGGGAAATAAAGTGCTTTCGTTGCCATTATCTGTCCCAAAAATTGCCAAAGGTGCAAGAGATAATATTTATCGATTTCCACCCCAAGAGAGTGCAATTTCGCACATCGAGCGATGCTTTAGCGTTGTGTTCTTTCCGCTGAAGCAGATATGTCAACAGAAGAGCACTAAAAAGATTCTTCGTGTTTGTTGTTCAATTTTAAAATGCTTGTTTGAAAGTGACAAACAAAATACACAGTTTGGTCTTTTGTTTTTGTGCTCTGGAAAATAAAGGTACTATGAACGGATTTTAAAGAAGGAAGAAAAAGGTGAATTTGAAATTAAAGGTGTAACGCCGCTACAAAATTATAAATAAGGCTTATAACTGCATATCTACGCCTTGATCAGACGCTTAGCAGAAACATTACATTATAAATCTAGGGTTTATCTTTGGAGGCCTAAACTACGTGGTATAAGCGATTCTGATGTGGCCAACATTCGCCCACGGCGTTAGTGTTAGCTGAAGAGGCCTATTTCCTTAAATTTGGATAGAGATATAGAAAACGCATTTTAATTTAAATTGAATTTGGCATCAATGACACATTTTGAATTTTGAGGAGACTCCGATGTTTTCCTGGGTTATAGGAAAAACCACTAAACAAATTTTATTAAAGTTAAGCCGCAAAAATAGCGAATACTAAGATTAAGTCATTTAAGACAGGAATACACGCAGTTTACGCGTTACTTTACACTCTCTGTAAATAAAAGTTAGTGATTTTTACCTTCGCTAGCTGCGACGAATGTGGCTCGTCCATAATATTCCAAATTTTCGGTTGTATTCTTTTCCAGAAATTATCCTTTCGCTCATTAATCCCAGAAATGTCCGACGAAGAACGCTCAAGGTCACCTTCCTTTAGATCCTCGAAGCCGGGTCCTACGAAAGCTTTTAAGTTTTCTTCTGCTTCGCGATGTTTCGTGTAAGTTGCCCAACAACAAGGCTCCATCTGCTTTTCGTCGATTCCCCAGAATAGCAATTCTTCCTCAAACATCGGGCCACACATGTCCTTTGGATAATGCAGTTTTCCTGTACGGTAGTAATTTAGAATTTGCGTGAATGCACCGGGATGGCGATCGTAGAAGAACTCTCGCTTTCCTGAACTGTCCGATGACACATTTTCTGCAATCCAGTATAGTCTCGTGTCCGGGATGTTTTTCAGCGTAGAGACATGCGTCTCATGACGAAATCCGCCAACGTTGATAAAGATTCGCGATTTGTCGGACGCATCAAATTGCGATGTAGCTCCAAAATCCATCTTGAAACACTCTTGTCTTTAAAGGTTAGTTGTTTCTAGCGATCGAGTTGAAGTACCATAACAAGAAGCTTGCTTTTTGTGTGTCTTTTTTCCGATTTTATTTATTTCTGTCTTTTGCTTTTGAAGAAATTTCGGCTGAGAGTTTTCTTCCAAGCTTGCTCTTTTGTTAGGTCAAGCCTCTTGGACGCTACACTTGTATTTCCTTGTCGTAGTCACCCTATGGGATGTAAGATTAAAAACAGCACTTTAGAGGCGGTTTTATTTGGACGGTCGAGTCTGAGAGCAGGTGATATTACGCTTAGCACTGGCTCAGATGCTTGCGTTGATAATTTCATTAGCGGAGAAAAATTTGAATAGTTCGAAAATGAACATACGACCTCCAAATACCCTTTTCTTTCGATGCTTAACTAAGGAAAAAGGGAGTCGAAATCGTTGTGTAGAATTTTCAAGATAGCTTGGATGTCTGCATGTTAGGTTTGAAAATTCGACTATTTTAATAGATTCATAGCGGCGCAAATATTGGATCGAAGAAATGGTTTTTAGACAATGGGTTGTTTACAAATTGCTACTAAAGAATCAAAACCAGTTGAAAACCCCGACTGCTCGCATCATTAAGGCTGATAGAAATTTTTACGTGAAAGCAAGCGCTTGACATTTACGTAGCCAAAACGACAGACGCTGGTGTAATAAATGCTATAACCAAACAAAAAGAAAGTAAAATAAAACAATTAATATATTCTTCAAAATACCTTACACTGTTTCATTTTGTAAATCGATGAAATTGTCTCCTTCTTCAGGGATGTCATTTTTTTTTTCTTGCCTGCGGTCACCAAAATGACGATCGGAAAATGACGCCCGCTTGCCAGTGAAATGATAAAAATCGATTGGGAAATCGTTTCGTGAGGCGCATGGGGAATAAGCGTTTAAATATACGAAAATCGCATCGGCTTTGAAGCTGTTATAAAAGAACAATGGAACTACCGACTGGGCTAATTTAGTGCCGCGCCTGTAATAAATGGCAAAACCATTGAGGTTAAGAAAGGAGGGCAGTAGTTGGCTTGTAGTATATCCCGTCCTTTTTTTCTGGCTTTTAGCTGTCTTGCACTTTGTAAAATATTTTTGCATACGCTAACTAGATTTTTAGGTTTATTTACCTAATGCACGGAGGGAAATTAATTAGATCTTTGAGAGCTGCTAAAATTGACGCAAATTGTGTGGACAACGCGATCGAAAAAACAAAGAACTGAATGAATGAGATTAAGATCAATACGAACGGCTTTTGCCAGGAATTAAAATTTGCGAGTAATAAAGAATGGTTAAATGTACACCGTGGACAATTGCCAAAGTCCTCATTAATTATAAGGCGACACAAGTTTCTTTTATTTTTACACCGTCTTATGGTTTAGACCACAAAGCATTAAAGTTAAAAGGACATTGAGCGAAGACACTCCATCTGTGGACGGAAATTCACAGTTTATCGATTATGTTGGCCATTACCACGCTTCAGTACATTAGAAACGCAACGGGAGATTAAAAAAGAATGTTAAAATTCAGTTGATGACTTTCATGTTAACAGCAATCTTTTCACTCTAGCACGTAATTTCGCCATTTCGACGCTATCATTTTTTTCAAGCGCGTAGTTGACAAAACCTATAGCACGTGTAAGGGAAAATGGCTTTGTTTGCATTATCGCATAGAAAATGCCCCGGAGACTGCGGACGTAATCATGCGATAGTAAACGAAGTTTAAAAACTTCGTTTACGAGGTCACGTATTACGAATTTTCAATAGTTAACGGCTGATCGGTCTGATATCTCAAAATATCCGTCATAAATTTTTTGTGTATCAATCTGTCTTACGGTGATTGCAATCGGCTTGTATACCCAGATAAGACAACCATAGGGGTAAAAACAAATTTATCAAAAAGAACACGACAACAAAAAATGGCGTATTAAGCCTTATCTCTTTTTTACGTTATTTAAATTCCATTTTTCCTGCACATTTTGCTTTCCCTTTCCAAAAACGTGACAAGGATTGACAGTTTCCGTTTAAGTTTTGCTAATGCCATTCAAATGTAAAGAATAAAATCAAGATGCCACTGTTATGAGTATTTTACATTGTTTACGATAAATACTTCCCGGGATACTATTGCGTAATCAAAAAACAAAACTTAAAATTCGTAAAGCAAACTTTGTTTTTACAATAACTGAGCGAATTCTCGCGCGCTGATTGGCTAATTTTTATTGTCAATAAGAGTACAGACGGATGAAACTCGCAAAGCTGACGCAACCAGCAAAAGTTTTGTCAAACTTTTCAGCGCTGCATTCTTGATGAGGCGAGAAGTGTACCACAAATCTAGTAGTCTTCAATGAAGAAATCATCTAAAATTTATGGGTTAAAACTGAAGAAACCATTGCAACCTTAGAGCGAAAAGATGAGGATGTTTGTTGAGGATTCAGACCTGAAAATCCGCGGTGAGCGGGCCGGAATTTGTGCTGTCGATGAAATTAAGCTGAACCGTATTTTAGCGGATTATTTTGTGAACAGTTTTCACTGGATTAAAGGTTAGTTGAGCAATTCGAATTTTTCCTTGTATTTCTGGCCTATTCTTACTAAAGTTTTAATTTACGAGCCTGTGATTCTCCGAATTACAGCGATGAAATTCAGATTCTGCGGCAATCGCATCTTCCATTGACTCTAGCATTTCTTTCATTCGTTTGAAAATCAGTTTTGGCTTTTTGTTATTGTAAAAAACAAATTGACGTCAGTTTTTTATGCGTCTGTCCTCTTATTGATGATAAATTTCGTCATAACATTGTCAAAGTTTGTTGTAGATCCACTCGCCTGCGGCTCGTGGATCTACAACACTTTGACAATGTTATGACGAAATTTATCATCAATAAGAGGACAGACGCATAAAAAACTGACGTCAATTTGTTAATTAGATATATGTATTTGATTGCTTTGAATTTGACGTCTTTTTAATGGATGATGTTACAAAAAAAATGAACAGAGGTGTAGCAACCATTACAAAAACGAGAAGAGATTTGTGTTTTTTTTTTTTTCAATTTCGCCATGTTTTCCCTTGTATCGCACATCCAAATCGACTGTGTAATTTGGTTCTTAGTTTAGTGTGTGGATGTCACTCAAGACTGGAGCTTTAGTCGGTTTCTGTAGTATGGCTGAGCAAGTATTGCTTATCCTTTTCAGTCCATCACAGGATACCCAGCATAATGACTAGTAGTATTGCTACTGCCCCTGGATGGATGCTAGTGTATCACAGGACCCCCAGCATTTTGCTGGTTTCCTTAACGGTTCCACCGGCGATACTTATTTACCTACCTGGTTAGCGAGACTAGGGAGCAAGTTTCTTGTTTGAAAAAACAACTTGATGGGTGAGACCACTGGGTGGTAAAGGGGGGATCCCGATCACGAATCACGAGCCTATTTTCGTTCAAATCACGAATCACGTACGTTTTCTGAAACATTTCACGAATCATGTTTTTAAAATACACCATTGCAAAGAAAGTGTCCCTAATTGATTAATTAGTTTGCTTTGTGTTTAGTTTTCAGTACACAGTCTTTTAGGGGAGCTTCGAGTGCGGAAAAAATGTCCTCATACTCATGAAATGAGTCAAGATAACGTGTTCTTCACACAAAATCAGTCTTTTTTAAGTGTCGTTTAAGAAAAGGGGGCGAGGTATCTCTCCTAGGCTTAATTGTCGTAGACTCTTTAGTAACTGAACTGTTCCTAGCTTCATTGGTAGGACGACAATGTTCTATTTGACAAGGTGGTTGCCCCCTGATCGAGTGCAAAATGTTTTTGAAAGAAAGTTTACTGCAACCTCATTCGTTTTTGCTTCTCTGCCAGGTTGTTCATCTACTAGTTGGTCACCTTTGTCTGGTGCAGAGTCGTATTCAGATTCTTGCTCAGTAATTTCGGTATTTTCTAACTTAGTTTCGGGTTTCACGAAAATTTTTGGACGGAATCACGAATCACGGTCTTTAAAATGAGAAGATCACACGTCAGGCTGGATCGCAAATTCACGGATCACGGCAGTATTTGAGCTGCTTTCACGTGTCACGCGCTATTTTTTGCTCAAATCACGTGTCACGCATAACCCCTTTACCACCCTGAGACCAGAACTCGAACTGCTAGTTTTCAGGCCAATTCCAATTCTGCTAAGTTCACCAAGCTTTAAAAATCTTAAAATATGAAATGTTTATAACTACAGTCGAAGCTCAATTATCCGGAGTCGGTGGGATCACCAAAATAGTCCGGTTAATGGAGAGTCCGGATAGTCGAGAAGATAGAAGGTAGCAGAATGAACATTTTGTTAAGAAAACTTGAAACTGAATAAATTACCAAACACTATTTGGTGAACAATCGTGGTGGCTATTTTCAAAGATAAGCTGTATTTTACAGACATGTTTCCGTGAAGGTTGACTTGCTATTTCGCAATAGTGTTCTCGGTCGGTTTTCACTGGAAAACAACATTAAGTAATCAAAGCTTGTTTTCACGAATTACTTACACTTTTTCCTCTCAAAGCTGTTACGACCCTCACTTGTAAAGTGTTTTCAAAAAAGTTGAATCCGTAGAGAAGAGTCTGATAATCGAAAAGTCCGGATGAGCAAGGTTTGACTGTATCACAGACTGAGGAGACGTCAGTGTAGTGGTTAACTCCTCGGAGACTTTCGATCGGACTCGTGTGTTGAACTGGAGATCGTAGAGCCGGTGGGTCAAGGGTTTTTCTCTGCATCAGGTTGTGTTGTTTCCTTTGACAAGAAATTGAACTGGGCATTTTCTCTGTCTAATAACAAAACGTGATGGACTAGCATTTCCTAGCTCCAGGGGAAGTAGTCTAGCTCATTTTACAGTGACCTACGCGATTTTACTTTACCTTATTACAGTCGAGACTGAGACAGGTACCTCTTATAGTTGTTAGTGTAATCTGTTCCGTTCGTGACCGTTTTGGAAGAAACCTCGTCTTATACAACTGTTTCACAACTGTTCCGTGACAGTTTTACGCGAAACGTGATCGGCAAAAGTCACAACGGTCAACAACGGAAGAGCATAAAGTCCTCATCCTGTTTATTTACAATGGTAATGTTCTTCAAATTTCCTGGATATGTTAATAAATCATCGAATAATTGTATTTATAATAGTGTGAATAAAGATTGCATTCTGTGAACCTGATTGATCAGTTTAATGCTATGCTTAAATCGTTGTGTGCACAATGAAGTAACTGATAAGACATGTTTTTAATCTACAGATAGTTTACAACCAAAATTAGTTTATTGACTTAGTGAACTTGCTGAGTGGGTTAATAAACTGACTGCATTTGTATGAAAGTTGTCCGGAAAAATAGTAAAGTTCACCTTCATTGCAATTTTTACACTATTACGTAACTCGAGGTTCCGATGAATTTGCTTTTGTGTTTGCTTGCACCGGGATGAAAACGTGTGCTGTGTTATGTGGTTGTATTTTTGAAGTCTGTAGATGAAGTAGTTTTTGCCAATGTAAGTTATCTCCTGCTGCAAGACTGGAATTTTAAACTATTATTATTAGTAGCAATATGAGATAGGTACCTCCTAAAGTTGTTAGCGTAACCTGTTCCGTTCGTGACCGTTTTGGAGAAAGCTCGTCTTATAAAACTGTTTCACAACCGTTCCGTGATCCGCAAAAGTCTCGACAAACTACGTGCTGGTCAGCAACGGAAGAGCATACATTTGCATACCTGCAAACCGGGGATTTGTCAATAAATAATTTGATCAGTTTTGATTATAATGGTGTGAATAAAGATTGCATTCCATGAACCTGATTGGTCAGTTTCAGGCTCTGGAAAAATCATGTTCTTTGCACAGTGAAGTAAGATAAGGTTTTTTTTTTTTACAAACAAAATCAATTTACTGACTAAGTGAACTTGCTGAGTGGATTAAAATAAACTCACTGCACTTGTATGAAAGTTATACGGCAAAAAGAGTAAAAGTTTACACTAGCTTTCATCGCAATTCTTACACTATTACGTAAGACGAGTGCTCCGATGAATCTGCTTTTGTTTTTGCTTGTGCCAGGATAAGAACTAGAACTGTGTTATGTAGTTGTATATCTGGAGATTGTGGATGAATATTTTCTTCAACAATGCAATTCATCTCCTGATACAAGATTTAAATTTTGAGCTATTACTGTTAGTAGTAGTGTGGCAATTTTAGCGAAAGCTATCGGGCAATACTTTCCTGTGGTACTGTTCATTATACCATACAAGATGGTTTTAACTTTTGAGTGTGGATGAACAAAATGTTGCCATTCAAATGCAAACTGTTGAGTAGTATGTTTCCGTGGTCTGTTAATGTTTCGTTGTTTTGGAAGGTGAAAATTTGTGCGAATTTGTTTCAAGTTGTTCAAGCGTTAGTTTCATTGTTAACGCGATATCGCGAGAAGTTACGTAATTTTTGCTTACTAGCACTTGTAAATTTGCAACAATTGTCTTTGTTTTCTAAAGGAAACAATACACTCGTAATTTGAAATTAAACGTCAGTGCTTTAAACAGGTCTTTTGAATGTTTATTAACCGATATTCACACCTAAGTCATGCAATGGTATACTGGAGGAGCGTGCCATTCAGATAAAAGTTATTGACCGACATTGCAGTTAATTTTGTTACTGCTCTGTAAGTTACCTCTTACAAAGTGGTTGTAACTTACAAGGGTGTACATGAAATCCTGGAACGTTACCAATTAAATTAAAACCAGTACTTTCCTATTGCACTGTGCAATGTTGTGTTAAGTGGTTCCAACTTTTAAATCTCTGGATTTAATTCCAAAATATGATCATTTGAAGCTATTAAGCAGTACTTTCCCGTGGTAATGCTTATTATGCTGCACAAGGTGGTTCTAACTTTTTAGAGACCTGAAGAAATGCACAAGTCACATAAGACGTGACTTGTTTTTCAGCGACTACACTATCAGTTGTGTCCATAATGTTAACGGATTTTATTTGAAGCCTTCACGCTCATCCCAAGTCCACATGTATGCGGACGGTTTATAAACAAACGGGGTGACAGCTGGAAAAAATCTTTTTTCAAAACACCTTACTGCTAATATATAGATTTAGCCAAGCCTAAAAGCGGAGCTCCACGTCTCTCTTTCATGCTAATTGGCCTGTAAAATACAGTACATTTTAGTTGTGCAGTTATTCTCCAAGAGGTGAAAAACAGCAAGGGAAAACATCCGGACCGCTGAGGAAACTGCGAGTTGGCTTATTTTTCGTCAAAGAGAAGACTTCAGTACCACTTTCACCGACAGCTCTTCTTGTAGCATTCTCTCGAAAGCTAGCTTATTCAGTTCAAGAAGAGTACCTGTAAAATTACAATTGCTAAAGACTTTTCCATGCAAAGTACACATTTCTCACTGATTCCAATGCATCGCTCTGGCTCGTTAGTTCTGTTAACCATGAAACATTTCTCGAAATGTATCTTGCTAAAATAAATAATATTTTTCCGGTATCAAACCGTTTCCTGACAAAAATTCTCCAAAAAATGTTTTCGGAAACTTTCAAGCACACGTATAATTATCAAGAGAAAATGGCACAAGTTTTTCAACCGCGAAGTATTAATCGGGCGCTTTCAAGAACACACCCTGAACTAATTTTAGGAGGCTTTTAGAGTCTCATTTTAGACAAAATACATGTAGACTTAAACCGAGAAATGCTTTGCTTATAGTTACTTAAATAAAGATTTCATTTCGATCTGTAACTAAAGACACACTGAAATGGCTTAGCGGTCTAATAAAAACAAAACGAACACGAAAACATGCCACACTGAACTCACTCACTGAAACGGCGAGTCTAAGTTTAGTCGCTAAATTGGGACAGAAATGTCATTCACTTTAAATGGAGAAACCAAAAAATATAACAATGTAAGGAAGATAAAATATTCCACAACTGAACAAAAAACATAAGGAACTTTACACTAAGACTATAAACTTAAAAGTGACGACAGAGCGACTCTTCAGGTGTTGAATACTAAATTACAAATTAGTCAAAACAACCCAATATGCATCGCCGAAGAAAAACAAACTACATTGAAAAAAACAACACAGACTCAGTCTAGAATAGTCACGATTTCCACTTTTCGAATAAAATACAGTAGAATTCCTTTAAGAAAAATATTGAAAATTACGCACTAAAGTTCAAGAGGAAATTGCGCTTAATTAAGCTTAAGTTAACTGAAGCCTAAATATCAGATTGCTCACTAATGAAAATTCGTTTAACGCCTAAACACAGAAAAAAGGACAAGAAACCTTCAAAAAACATGAAATGTCATTCGCATAAGAAACACTTGTTTGCCTACGAAAGCAAACTGCACTCAATTATCCCCTCGAGTGAAGTTACTCGCAAGCCGGCAAACGGGAACTACGAGCTATTTTTAAACAAGTTTTTCAAACATTTCAAGAAAATAACGTAATTTACTAAACATGTAAAGTCGCTCAATTAAACAATTTTTACAATGTAAATCCACAATCAAATCTGTAATTTACTTTACCACTGAACTGAAAGAAGGCCTTGAAAATCTAAACGAAAGTCGCCGGGGTTCTTTCCAGATCTCCTTAGCTTTGAAAAAAAAACAAGTATTTCCTCGAACAAGGATTTCTTGCCTTCAAGCTCTCCAATATCTTCTATATGCGCCATCGAGATTACAAAGCAATCCTTCTCCTTTTCATGATGAACTGCTACAAGTCTTCATTCCAAGAATGTATTACAATTATCGTACTGAAAATCGAGCGTTCGAGGAACCAGCCGCCATATTGTTTACTACAGCTACAAGAGAGAATGGCATTCCACCTCCCCTGGTCAGGCTGTCTTGGGACTCCCGTCACCCTCCCCCAGAGTCTGTACGGACGGACGGACGTACGCTGACGTCAGAACCAAAATTTTTCGGATCAACGGGTTACCAAATTTTCTTACCCATGGTGCTCCGCGAGCTCCGCTATAAATTTTAGTTTGATTTGTTTATTTATTTGCGTAAATGTTTTTTAAAATTCAAACTGTTTTGTAATTAAGAAACAAATGGTCTGACTGGATTTGAAACATATGAAGTATCATCTATAAAATATCACGGTGTGCCTGACAAAGTATTCCAACAATCCCTCAAAAAAGCCTATTAATAATATAATAGTTGTAGTAATAATTGGCTAAAGAATAAAGAGACAGACTCAGTTCTCCAAAACGTTGTTACACATCCCTGCGTATTGATAAAATAAATAAAATAGACAAACTGTACCTACAATTCCAATAAAGCTTGACATTCATATTTCACACTCACCCTCATCATAGATTGGTCTACTTTTAAGGAGAAAGCTTTAGGGTATTAGAACACCCGAAAGTTTTCTATCGGCTTTCCCATTCCTTTTCCGTTTTAAGTACAGTACTTCCGAATTAACCTAAACGTATCATCTGTTGGCTTACCGCGCCGGTATTTGTTGGCTCTGGTTACATGTTTTTTGCTTCGAGTTTTGATTGGTTCCTTCCGTCATTTGCGTTTGTAGTGATTGGCCAAATGGGATTATTTTGACTTTGATTCTGGTTTTACCAACGAGAAAATTTAAGCAAATACTTGATACGTCATTTTCTGTCCATTCACATAGTTCCAGTGCTTTGATAAAGGGCTATTTTTGTAAAATAGCATAGGTTGATCCGTACTGTTCCTTTTGCTGAAAATTTAGTGATTTGGTTTTCCGAAAATGCTACCTGACCTTAGTTCGAACTCTAAACAACAGATTTGTCCCTCCTAAAACAACAGAAAGTTATTTTCCCATGTTACGAACGTTTGATATAACATTTCATCGAAAAAAAACTTTAGCTTTTCATTGCCACCAAAATCCGAATTTCTCGGGTAATTTAGGCTTTTCTTTCGGATATTCCGCCGTTGGGTGCCCCTGTTTTATGACAATTATTCCTTAAGAATCTCACTAGTTAGCCTGTGAGATTAATTGATGTTTTTATGATGTCTGCTGAAAAAAAAAATCACACATGCTGAGCATGGGATTTTTGTGACGTGTTTGTGGTTTGGCTTGTGCGCGGCAAAACAGTTTCCAGGTTTAAGACTTAAAGATAATCCTCTTTGACAGATTTTTAGGAAACTGGTTTAGAAATTGCAGTTACAAATAAGGTTATTTACATAAATTGGTTTATACGACTAATGTCAAACAAAACGGACTCTGTAAACGGAGTGCGCGACTCCGAAGCCAGTTGTAATGGCCGGCGAATGATGATCCGCCTGTCGTGTTTTGCCCATGATCAGCAAATAATCATGTAAATCTGCGCATGCTTGAAACTAGTTTACAGAGCCAATACTGGCTTCCTATATTGTAAGCAATCATAAATAAACAGAGGCTCTGCAAACGTCCTCCACCTCTTCGTGTTTATGGGCGAGTCATGATGGGCGAATCAAAAACCGTTGCACACGCAGTGAAATTGGCTGTAATGTAGTGCTGTTTTAAATGGCCGGCCGTATTTAACTTCGAAGACGCATATGTCATGTAAGACGCATTGTGAGTCTTCTGAAAATGAATACAGAGGCGCATAGAATCTTTAAAAGAAAACAAACTCGACGAAAAGGTGAGCGTTTCATCTGCTTGGAACTTAATTTCTAACCAGCAGCAGTTCCAAAACAAACAGCTTCAGATGTTTTTCAAATGGCAGAAAATGGTCAAGAAAATAGAGTTGCAGTGGAATGAAAGTTTTGTCTTGAGGTTTCAAAGTTGCCGTTAAATTCGTCTGGCGTTGATTTTGACGCATTAGTCGTCTGAGTCGAATTATGCGTCTGATTTATGCGTCGTTCACTTGCGTAAAACAGACGCATAATTCTTCTCCGGCAAATACTACGTCTGAGGCTTATTCTCCGTATTTATCTTGACGCATAATTCGTTTCAGACGCACTGCGTCTTCCGAGATAAGTGCGGCCAATGGCCAAGCCAGAGGCAAGCGCAAATCGTAACCAGCAAAACGTGTTTCAAAACCCAGGACTGTACACAACAATGAAACGGGCTGTAATGTAGTACTGTTTACTGTGAAATTATTAATATATGAAATTCACATATTTGAACTGCGGAATGAAGAAATAAATGTAAAGAAGATCCTCGCAGTTATTAACGCAACTTATGCGTTAATAACTGCGAGGATCTTCTTTACATTTATTTCTTCATCCCGCAGTTCAAATACATGAATTTCATATATTCATAATTTCATCTTCATCTTTACCGGGTATATTACGAACCAATTTAATGACCAGCTCCCAGTTGGCTTGTTAGCTCAATTGGTTAGAGCGCTGCACCGGTATCGCAGAGGTCAGGGTTCGAATCCCGACAAGCCTGATTTTTTCAGGCTTTCTTTTCGCCACTGCATAAGTTGCGTTAATAACTGCGAGGATCTTCTTTACATTTATTACTGCTTACTGTGTTGTGTAGAAGGTGGCCTGTTGATGAAATCTTTTAAAATGTGTGACATTCAAATAAAAGCTACTGAGCTGTACCTTCCTGTGGTGCTTTTTTATTCTACAAGTTAGAATTTTGAAGTTTTCCTCTTCCAAACTTCGCTTCTCTTGACTCTTGCTTGGAAAAAAGGGTAAGAAGGACTATGAAATTTTTGATGTCGGTTTTGAAATCATTCGTTCTTTGTTTATTAAATATTAAGAATATAGACTTGTCTTTGTTTCAGCGCTGCATAACGAGAGAGTTCTAAACGCTTACTTTGAAGCTTCCATTAATGCTCTTATTTTGTTTTTAGCGGAGCCTGCGGACAAAGCCCGCCAGCGGAGCTCCATTGCTAAGGAAATTTGGTAACCTATCAATCCGAGAAATTTTGGTTGTGACGTAATAGTCACGTGACCGTCCGTCCGTACGTCTGTACATCCGTACGTCCGTCCGTCCGCACAGACTCTGTGGGAGAGGGAGGGGCGTCCCAAGACAACCCGACGTGGGTAGAGAATGCCATCTTTTCTTGGCGGGAAATCACGCGGTGCTTTTGGGCAACCGGCGTTTTTCTTGGCGGGAAATCGCATGACCATCGTCGCTTTTGAAAAAGAGGTTTCTTTAAAAGCTTAAGCTTCTTTAGGATTTAACGATTGCTCGAGAGCTCTGAAGTTTTATACTTGACAAAAAAAAAACCATCTAATATTTATAAATGGAAAGAAAAAGGAAAGAAAAAGTTCAAAAGAATACTGGTAGAAGGCGAAAAGTTCAAGTTATGAAAGCTGCCTTCAAAGGACTTCATCGCTTTGTTTTCTTCACGTCGGAGAGCTTGCCTTGTTCTGAAACACAACCGAGTAAGTGAAGTTTTTAAAGGGTCTAAGGTACATGATTTCGAGTATTACGATGAAAGAAATTACGTTTTGAAATGGAAATTTGATTTATACCATTAGAAATTAGTTATTTACTTTTGACTTTAAATAATTATTAGAAAACGCGCTCAGATTTATGACAGATTCTTGAATATTTTGCCATGCTCAGCCGATTTCACTCGCGTGGACCGACCTACGATTTTGGAAGTGTAACGCGAATTGCATTTAAGTATAAACTTACGGGTTTTCGAATAAACTTTTTTCAAAAATGATTTCTCTTTTCATTATTTTGCTTTTGTTCATTCAAAACAGTAGTTCTAAGCACAGCCGCAAGACAACTGCACAAGCTTTGCTTTAATTTTGACTGTCCGGTCCATCTCTTTGTGCAACTGTCGATTTTCTTGTACTAGAAGTTTTCAATAGTAATAGTCTTTTAAGCGAAGTAGTTGTCGGCTTAAAGCTATTTTATCCCAAAAGCTTCCGAAAACAGTTTTGTGCTTTCCTCAAAGCGCCTAACTTTATATAGGCTTACTTCGCATCCGCAAAACTTATGCCGGCATAATTTAATTAAAGCGTGTTTGGCGTTTCTTTTTTTTGAATCTTGATGGTCTCTAGTTAGAGAACGAAATATAACAGTTATTTGAAAAACTGTAAGCGAAGCAGTTGTCGGTTTAAACCTATTATATCCGAAAAGCTTCCAAAAATAATTATCTGGTAAGTAATGTGTGTTCCTCAAAGTCAGCTTGAATTTTTTCGCGGCTGCTAAAACCTACGCGACATTTCTT
This sequence comes from Siderastrea siderea, assembly GCA_964030785.1. Lineage (NCBI taxonomy): Eukaryota > Metazoa > Cnidaria > Anthozoa > Scleractinia > Rhizangiidae > Siderastrea > Siderastrea siderea. Next base: position 10,545,139 of record OZ034976.1, read on the forward strand.
CGATAAGTTTATTACAAGTGCTTCGAAGCTCCTCAGATCCTTTCTTTCGGGTAATCCCAGTAAAATGCCGGTGAAATGTCAGTATAAATTTTTGACCAGACTAATATTTTTATTTAGTGGCAGTTCATGTTATTTGTTAACATCCGAACGCGATGAAGATAACCCATTTAAACGGTCGAATAATTTTTGTTTTGTTTTTGTAAATGAGCGCCGTTTCAAGTACATTCAAGCGAACAGCCAATAATCCAAGGAGATTTGACAAGAGTGGCCGGTTAATGACAGGATATGGAAACATTGCGAACACTAAGCAAGACGGCTCGTGAGTAAAATAATCAAGCTGTGCTCAGCTTCTAGAATGACCTTTCGAGTTTGGTTTTACAGAACAGATCCCCAAAATATTGGAGGACAATTCGGAACACTTTCAGACTTTTTGAGAAACACTTTTCGAAAGCGAACGAGCCAAAAAAAGCCCGAAATATATTTCAGACCGAAAAGTTTCAGGACTATTTTTGAGAAACGAACACCAGTTTATTCCGTCGCGGCTCCGCTTTTAGGCTTGGCTAAATCTATATATTATTTTATGTTCACTCGACCTAACGTTGGCTGTAACAGTAGAAACTGTGGTTTAGACAAAAAAAGCCTTTTTGCGGTTTGGAACTGTTCCTAACAACGAAATGTTTTATTATGTAAACAACTACCAAAAGTTGTCAAAATATTAAGATTTTTCAAACCACAGTCAGTAACCAAACCCACCATCAGGGCCTTAATTTTTCGTTTATAAATGAACTTTACCTATGTCATAAAATATTTCAAGCTTCTTTCCTGTAACTTGAGGTGTTACAGTAACGAATTACTGAATAACAAAGCGATCTATAAAGTAAACAAGACGTGACTTACATCTGAAATGTGCTAATTGCTATTCCGCAAACAGTTTAAGCTGTGTTATTTCCTTATAATTAATATTATTTCCGTGTATTCCTATTTTTTGACTTGAAACACGAGCCTAAAAACCGAAAACCAAAACTTAAAAACGCCAGCTTACGTTCACGTGCATTTGTAATTTTTTTTACTCAAATAGAAACACAATGTCTATAACTAATACTCTATACTCGCTTGTAGACTTATAAACATAACTTTTTCGATTGTTGCAAATAACTTTTAATCACTGGAGGAACATCGTTTGAAACCTTTTTTGTTGGCAGTAGTAAACAATACCAATCGCAAGCTTATTTTAAATAAACGTAATACATATATACACAGAGATCTCCTTGTCTTTCACATATTTTGCCATATTTTTTCCGTTTCGTCTAGCCGTTTTTCTTTTCAGAAACGTTTCTATAATGTAGTTTATTCTCGTTTGGTTTGTTTCATTTTCTATTACCGTTACCTCTCATAAATGAAGCCTTCGACGTAATCGAAAACTGCCATAGCTTAAGGGTTTTTCCATTTGGGAAAATCCAATTAAAGTAGTGTAACAACTACCTTACCATTTTGACGGTTCTCATTCTGGACTGTTAATCCCTTGATTCCTGGTATATCGCGATTTATAGCTACAAGCCGGCGTCCTGCTTTACCGACATGTTGTTCGCAACCTTCAGCGAGAAAAACAATCTCTCTTTGTCTCGGCTTTGTTGACAGCCTGCATGCAGAGAAAATTTGAATTTCAATGGTATCCTAACTCTGTTAATTGAACGCCAGTCTTTCAGCACTTAATCGTATACTTTATGCGATGTTAAATTTGTTTTCATGTCTCTTTAATGTATTCAAGGATCACAAAGGAACAGACCTCAAGCGCCGAACATCTTTCTTTAAAAGACGTTATGAAGGGCACGAAAATGTAAGATTAATTTCATATACAACTTATAAAAAAAACCCGTTATTTCTGTTCAAGTGCATGTTATTATGTTCATGTGGAAGTCTAGAATTTACTGTCTTGTGTAGGGTGTATAGTACGTACATATTACTGTGGATGTTTCTAGAAAACAAAGGTAACTGCAAGATCTTAATTAGTAACATCTTCTCAAGGTAAATACTAGTCTTAAATGTTATTAAATCGAGTTTCGTGGAGTGATTTATAGAAAACATATTCAAGTAAATTTGAACTAAAAATAGGATAACATCTTATTTCGAAAAACATAGCTGTGTTGATGATTTCAGATTAATTTTAATTATTGCAGAGAACGTTTTAACATTTGTTTCCCTTGTTTAACAGCTGTTTACAGCTTGAATTTAATTATTCTTCCCTTGAAACTAAGGCCAAAAAATATGTTTAAGCTTACTTTGAATACTGGTGCTATTGCAAATAGAAAGTTTGCAAAAATAGTAAAATTTTCTCTATTAAGATTTCATAAATGTAAAGAAAACACTCAATTTTAGTTTTCTTTGTACTTCTTAGCAGCCCCTTTTTATCTCGTTGTTGCGATAGCAACTACGTGATATTGTAGTGGAGTTGCACATTCCCGTGGTTAGTTTGGTGAGCTCTCGGATAGATTCGCTGATGTTCGAGAAATCTTCGGTGTTCCTAACAAAGGCAAGCTATTTTGCGATTGAGTTGATTTCAGAGCTGACAGATCCGTGATGTAGTATAATATTTGGACATGTTTAAAAGTCGAAGTATTATGGGTTTGCGATCATGTTAGTTTGTTTTTGGTGAACCAGAGAGATAAAAAGAAAAATATGATAATAATAAGGGTTTTAATGTATTTAAAGGCCCACCTTCACCCAAACGGCCTTGCGACCGTTTGTTATTGTTTTCAAATGCTTCTATTGTTTTTCTCGCGATCTGATTGGTTGCCAGAATATTCCTGCGAGCGAGAAAATTGTCACGTAAACTCAAAACAAATCGGAGGAGCCATGTCACATCGATTTACTTTGCGAAGTTGCCCCAATCTACGGCCTCAATTTACAAATCTTTAGGCTTTTATGAAAGGCATTTACTCCCCCAAAATGTTGGAATTATCTGATGTTCGCCATGTGAAAGTTTCAATGACATAGAAAGCGAGAGGTCAGTTTATGTTCGCATTTCTAAGCGCAAGCAAGCGATCTCGGCAGAAGACTCAAACAGTTACTTGGACATTCGATAGTTTTAGTCTGCAAATTGCATTCTCATTGTCTTGTAAGGTAATAGTGATTTTTAAGGCCCCTCCTAGTGATTATAGAGGTTGGTCTGAAGGGAAAAAAACAGCGTATATGACTAAATAGCTAACTCACTGATTATCGCTCGCAAAATAGCACTTGTCCGGTGACTCCCGCATTACAATTTTAACCTTTGAAAGCCAGCCGTACGTGTGTACTAATCGATCAAATCTCCCTGAACCTATGGTTAACTAAGAAACTAATTATTTTAATTCAATCGTACGGCGATAGATACAGAGTAAGAAAAAGACAACAGTCCTGCAAAACCATTCATTTATTACACACTCGCGAGCCGCTCTGTTTACATCGCGCGAATAAAATCAAATCAAACGAATCAAACTTACTTGCCAAGGTCCCCAATCCAATACAATCAGGAATTTAAACGACATCACTACAAGAGATTCATCAAATATCTGTTTCTTTGCTTCATAACACAAGCTCCTCTGAGACGAATACTGACAATATTTTCCTTCGGCATAGCCGTGCAGTATCTTCAACTGCGAGGTATCATTTGGCAGGAAACATATTGGACGAAGTAAGAGCGAAAAAAATACGTTTGACCGGCTCAGTCACAAAATAATTCCAGGAAATAACAGCCTGATAATTGACGAATAGATTCCTGCATGCTTTTGGACGATTTTCGACAAGATGGCTCCGGAGGAAACGGATTTTGAGAGAAACCCCGCTCAGAAACAATTTCGTGTTACACGAAATTCATAAAACAGCACGCGTGGCGCGCAAGGCCTTTTGGGTGAAGGTGGGCCTTTAAAGGCCCACCTTCACCCAAACGGCCTTGCGACCGTTTGTTATTGTTTTCAAATGCTTCTATTGTTCTTCTCGCGATCTGATTGGTTCCCAGGATATTCCTGCGAGCGAGGAAATTGTCACGTATATTCAAAACAAGTCGGAGCAGCCATATCCCATCGATTTACTTTGTGAAGTTGGCCCAATCTACAACTTCAGTTTAGAAATCCTTAGGCTTTCATGAAAGGCATTTACTCCCCCAAAACATTGGAACTATCTGATGTTCGTCATGTGAAAGTTTCAGTGACATAGAAAGCGAGAAGACAGTTTGTTATGTTTGCACGCAAGCAAGCGATCTCGGCAGAAGACTCAGTTACTTCGACATTCGATTGTTTTAGTCTGCAGATTGCAATCGTATTGTCTTAAAAGGTAACAGTGATATAAAGGTCCCTCCTAGTCATTACGGAGGTTGGTCTGAAGGGAAATAAACAGCGTATACCACTCGATGGCAACTCGTTGATCATCGCTCGCAAAATAGCACTTGTCCGGTGACTCCCGCATTACAATTTTAACCTTTGAAACCCAGCCGTACGTTTGTACTAATCGATCAAATTTCCCTGAAGCTATGGTTAACTAAGAAACTAATTCTTTAAATTCAATCGTACGACGATAGATACAGAGGAAGAAAAAGAAAACAGTCCTGCAAAACCATTCATTTTTTACTCACCCGCGAGCCGCTCTGTTTACATCGCGCGAATAAAATCAAGTCAAACGAATCAAACTTACTTGCCAAGGTCCCGCATCCGAATACAATCAGGAATTCAAACAGCATCACTAAAAGAGATTCATCAAATATCCTTTCTTTGCTTCATAACACAAGTTCCTCTGAGACGAATACTGGCAATATTTTCCTTCGGCATAACCGTGCAGTATCTTCAACTGCGAGGTATCATTTGGCAGGAAACATATTGGACGAAGTAAGATCGAAAAAAACACATTTGGCCGGCTCTGTCACAAAATAATTCCAGGAAACAACAGCCTGATAATTGAAGAATACGTTCCTGCATGCTTTTGCACGATTTTCGACATGATTGCTCCGGAGAAAACGGATTTTGAAAGAAAACCCGCTCAGAAACAACTTCGTGTTACACGAAATTCATAGAACAGCAAGCTTGGCGCGCAAGGCCTTTTGGGTGAAGGTGGGCCTTTAAATCTTGGCCTTGGGAAAATATAACTTTAAAAATTATTTCTTATATGCGTGTTTGTTGTGCTGCATACACAGTCATTGGTGATGAGAACAGACGATTTCTGGTTTTGATTACATAATATTCTTGTGTGGTGCAATGTTTGAGTTTGCTGACGTGACTAAAAATGGAATTCTACGTTGGAACATTCCACTTTTTGCGTTTGCTGTTCATTGGCGATTGTTATTCAAAAGATACATAGAATCGATAGTTTTAACAAGCGAAGACAGGAAACACGAATGGAATAATTTGTACCATTAAGAACAGATCAGAAAAAAAACGTTTTAATATTCTACTTTGATGTAACACGAAAACGCTTGTTGAGAGTGGAGTGCTAAAGGCAGCGTCCGTGATATCAAGAGGTCTACACGGTCAAGAGAGTCACCTTAGAGCGATCAACATAAGTAGCTTTACTAGCACACGCTGTTAAAAACAGAACGGTATAATTATATTTAATTTTTGATTGCATGATTTCTTACGAAAAATAATGAGTGGGTTATTAGATCTGCGTTTAGCTGATCTTCGATGGCCTGGGCTGACAATGTGGTTTTTCCGAGCAGTTACCAATTTCGTATATACGTAGAATCGAATGAAATCTATGCTCTATTGACTCTTATAGAACCTGCTGTTTCGTGACAAGCGCCTACAGTTATTTACATTGGTCATATAGGCAAAATTCATAACGTATCTCGGCTATGCCTCTTGAAAATGTAGACCAGATAATAGGTCCAAACTTAAAGAGAAGAAGATGCTTTCTGTTTCAATTATCAGCCCTGCCAACAAGAGATACGAGCATTTATATGTGAAAATTCGTGAGAAGAGAGACTGAAAACAGAAAGAAAATTATAGAATCAGTTCAACCATCATTGTTGGTTAACGAAGGTAAACATATTGGTGAAATAAAATACAAAACTCACCTTGCAGAGAAAAATCTAAAACATTTTTTCTACTAAAAAACAAACAAACAAACAAGCAAAAAGCATAAAAAACCACGAGATCACCCGTCCATGGGACGGTTGTTAATTCCTTTAGCTAAAATTTTGTCGGCAACTTAGGGTTTTTTTTGCAACAAAGATAGACGTCTGGTACCTAATTAAGTTAATCGCAGAAACCAATCAAGGTACTTAACAAATCGACTTCATTTTTTTGCATCGCCTGTGCTCTTATGGACTATAAAAATGACGTCATAACATGTTCAAAACTTGACTGGAACAACGAGCTACAGGCGAGTTCTTTCACTAATTCACTGCCAGGTTTGGCGAAATGTATCCTCGCTACTTCGGGTCAAGACGGCTTGCGTTACATGTTAGGTTATTTTGATTGGTCTAGACTCACATGGACAACAAGCTGGAGCTGATCAGCACGCGAGTTTCCACTCATTTATTGTAAACAAATGTACATATATATATTTTTGTAACATGAAAGAACGTAGCAGAATTGGTAGTCTTGGCAAAAAAAAGTGTGACTCCAGTAACCGTACAAACTCTGTAAATTGTTTGGATTTTAGTAGCCGTATATTCAGCTGCTGTTTGACTTCCAGTTCCAAACTTTGTAGGAACGCCATTTTAGACGGTAAAATTATGTTTATCCGATAAAGCACCTATTGGATGCTTTATCGAATGATAAACATAATTTTACCAGTCCTCCATAAGTTTATAAAGTCGCCAATAACCTAATGCAAAAACTCAAGGGAATTTGGAAGAACTTAAGCCGTAAAGCCCTAAAGCAAGCAAATAAACCTAGAACAAAAACCTAGCAAGCTTTAGAACTCTCCAAACTCCCCTTTGTGTTTTGCATGTTATTAATTAAAGGCAATAACACCATTTTTCCGAGGGTCTGAATGTAACTTGAAGCCGCCTGCCAAGATTTTTAGTGAACTAATATCGCAATTTTCTAACAAAATATAAGGTTTTATGTTCAGGTTGTTAATGGCTGGTTATAGATATTAAAAACGACATCGCTAATTCCAGTACTGTGGCAGAAAGGTAAATAAAATGAAACGAAATTCGCCGAACTTCATCGAATTTCGCAAATTTCGGCGTTCAAATACATGTAGAGTACTTTCGCTTCAATACAGGAACCTGGAACCTGAGTACATTTATATCTCACTTTCTCTTAAAAATTTTAAAGCCATGTGAAGACGGCAAATGACTGTTTTTTAGGTATAAAAACAACATGCAGTATTGCGAAAAATTCAGTGACAACGAAATTCTCTGAACTTCGTCGATTATGGCGATTTTCGGCGATCATGTATTGGTGATGTTTAAGAAATTCATTTAGGTTATTTTCCATATGTTTATTAACGGTATGTTCATATGCGCTTAAAGGCAGTTGAGGGGTGAGATCAAACCCCATACGTTTGCTTGAAACAGAATTTATGCACCAAAAAATTTGTCTAGGTACGCTTATTGCAAATTTACAGTGAGGCGCGCGCGTTGATAATTTATACCGTAAGATACTGAAAACTGAGAATTTGGTGTATCTTTCAGTTCAATCTTTTATTTATTTATTTTGTAGTTGAGTACGTTAGAAAGCAGTTGACAAAATCTGGTCGCACTTGACCTTGAACGACTCGGTTTATGGAACAATTATATGTTCGTAATAGAGAATGAGTCAAGTGCTGTTGGTAGAGAATGAGTGAGTATGTACTGTGCGAGTTGAGTTCAAAGTAGACATTTTTTGCGACAGCTTTATTGCAGATGGCGCCATGGTATACAATATTTTGCTACATTGAGCTTTAAAAAGATAAACGTTATCTATGTAATTTTCTCTTAAAAACCTTCTACCCCTAACACAGCGAGCAAAATTGTGTCCTCGCTTGGTGCCAAACAGCTCACATCTGGAGCTGCTTTGACAACGGTTTCCTTTCCAGTCAGAGGAGTCACACTTTAAACAAACAACTACAAAACATTCTATTCGAAATAGATTCTTTAAGTGGAATATATATCAATTAAAGAAATAAAAAAAAGATATTTGTCAAAATGAGTTTCTGACCCTCTGGTAAAACTCCTGATAAAGCCTGTTGCTTTGGCTATGTTTAAAATTCACAAAAATAAACGGAAGACAAGTGTTAAAATGTTCAATTAAAGGATATTAATGGAACCTAAATTACGTGGCTTTTCATAATGGTCTTTTGAAATGAAAACCCTGTGACAATTTGCTTACCATAGCTTTTCATTAACTGTTTTTGTATCATCTTTCCTAAATAAGACAAAACATTGGTTTTGATTGGTTATAAAATTAATTCATTTTAAATCGTGGATTTGCGGCATAGAAATTGTTTTCAAAATCTAGAGTCTGTGAAAATTAAAATATAATAGTTTTTCGAAAGTTCAACGCCCTTCAATATAATTATTATTATAATTAAGCTGTCTACAAATGACACATGTAAATTTCTAATTCACACACAGTTCCGACTTTTTATTATCTTTGAACTTCAATTAAAATTTCAAGTTTCGCATATTGATGTTGCTCGCCGACAAACGCTTTAAGCGGTGAAACCTCGCGTTTCAAATGAGAAACACCTTAAAATGTTAGGTCTTACTAAAAACTTGAAGGAAGGATGGCTGACGTGAAAACACGGATGCTTGACGTGAAAATAAAATTTATCGGTCAGAAGAGATACAAATTGTTTACTCGTTTTTTATTTTTCCCTTGAAGCTACTATACAGCGTTAGATATACTGTAGACAGCTCATTTTTGCATAACTCACTCATACAGTTAAAGGAATGGAAATCAGTCGATTAAAAGCAAGTTTGCCATTTTTGTTCTCTTTATTGCTGATCATACAGGCACATTTTTGTCGTTACTTGAAAACACAAATGTCTTCTTTTTGGCATATTAAAGCTCAATTTTCACAATAACGAGCAATGGCGATAAGTAAACAGCGACGTCTTCTTTCAAGTACATTAAAGCTCTGTCTTTGATCGTGAAATTACAATGTCAGATCAATCGTACAGTATTATTCCAGGGGAAAGCTTTTTGGTGGCTTAGCAATTCTCTATATATATTTTTCTCCGCAATTCGCCCGATCGGCTCAGTGCTATCAAAAAGGATATCTGAAGTATAATGTTTATTATTGAAGTTAAGGAAAATCTATGCAAGTCGTGCATTACGCAAGGAGTTAATTCGAGTTGGAGGGCTTCATGTTTTTAACGGATAGTTTCCCTCTAGTAATGGTCAATCCATTTATAAAAACTTAACTACAAGCAAAAGCACAATGCAATTCACACCGCACAAATCGAAATAAAGCAAACATTGCAAATTTCAAAATTCTGAACATTTGGTATCTCGTTTCTATTCTCTACACATTCGATGACAAATGCAGGGGATGCTATTATTGAACAATACAGCCTTACAGAGAAAAGAAAAACATTGCTGGGTCTTGAAAACTAGTTTTTTGGTCAAGCCAAAATTGGCGAGGTGTTAGGTTGTTGTATCATGACCAGCTTTTATCTTATTCCGACAAAAATTTTAATACTATCCTCTGCATATTACTCGATTATACAAAGTGAATGGAGAAGCAAGTTATTTAAGACTGAAGATTACCTTCATGTAGTTGGTGGAGGCCTTTAAACCAGTAACGCCGCAGTCTTCAGTACGAAGTATCAATTAGTTAGTTTTGTAGATTCTCCTTCTTTTTAGGTGCAAAAATACACCTTCACATTACCCAAGCTACATCTGGTTGTAATTGCTGCATGGAAAATGGAACTTTTGTATTAGCATAGGTAGACAAGGAATTAATTTAGCTTGCCAGTCATGTTAAGAGGTTGATAACTGTCAACAATCAAGGGGAAGTGAATATAGACAAGGTCGGAGCTCTGCAATATTGAAATGTCAAGCGATTTTAAGTTAAACGAATAATGTTAAAAGCTTCAGGCGGAGCTCTTTGTTAACACAAAGCTATTATAATAAACTTTTAACAACGATTAAAATCGTAACCAAATACGTTTTAAAATTAATTATAAATGTTATTGGGGTGGCAAAGATAAACAGACTTTAAAATTTGCCTGAGGCTTGCGTGTGTATTAGAAATAAACATTGAGAATTATCTTCCTGTTCTAGAATATTTTAAGGCTTTTCCGATTTCAAAAGAGCCTACAAGGAAAGATAATGAATTTCATTTTGCAAAATATTAACTAAACCGGAACTGTACCATGGGAAGAAACCGTTCATGAGCGGTCATTTGAATGTGACACACTTTCGGATTTTATTCAGACACTCAAAAGCTACAACCAGTGACAAAAGTCGTTGGAACACCCTCCCTCCTACTCCTATTCAATGTGCATAGTGTTGTCCTCATCCTTTAGGTTGAAACTTTTTTACATCATTGCCTAGTGGGAGAGGGAGACAATTGTACCACACTGTGTTCTTACAATGTGACACTGATTGTAGCATCACAACTTACAGCTTAATAAACAGTGCCAGAGGAAAGTACTGTTTAGTAGCTTTCATTTTAATGGTCATACTTTGGGATTTTATCCAAGAGCCTCCTACAGCACCTCCGGAAAGTATTGCTCAATAAAATAAAATAAATAATTAAAATAAATAAATAAATAAATAAATATAATATTAATAACCAGCCAGTTGGCAGATCAAAATAAAGCAAACTTGTCAGAGCAAATTCGAATTGCTTTCGATATTCAATTGAAGGCCATCTATTGTTAAATTTCAATAAATTATTGCAAAACGCGTCGTCTTTAAAATCCCGGTATTGTTCATCTAGTGGGGGACTGTCGACAACAGAATACATTAGTTTCTATTTGTTAAAAACATTTCTGCTCTGATAACTGGGAAAAAATGTAAACAGTTGTAGTTCTGGAATCTTCAGAAGTAATTAACGTATAAGTAACCGCTTAAGACATGTACATGTTCATTGAGAAGATAATTTTTTAATGGTTGATTCTATGTGACTTCAAATTAACTTTAAAGAAATAAATCGTTATTGAACTGTGTCACCTTGGATTTTAACCATGAAAACAAATCAACATAAGTCACAGAAGTGGCGTTTTGTATTTTAGTTTCTTTACTGTCATCGAGAACTCTGATAGAAATATGCTACGTTTTGTATTATTTTTTTCCCAATTATTCAGTAAACAAACAATCAGGTCATCAGGGCACTGGCTTTTCAAAACAAAAAGCACGCGCCATATTAACACTGCGGTGTTTGGCAAACGCAATTTCCATTGGGCAACGTAGTTTAGTGTGCAATCAACAATAACGGGTTTATCTAAGTATCCCGAAATGCAGTTCTTAATTCAGCACTTCAAACTTGCCTCTCAGACAAACCTAGAGGAATTGAAAATTGGTTCTGCCTTTTTTATAAATCACTAGAAGAAATTCTGAATTCTGATCAAGCACTCTGTGTTCATTAGGCTGTGTAAGGTGGTACTAACGTTTCAGTTTGTCGTTTAAATCCTTAAGTTTGGCCATTCAGTTTTGTTTAATATTACCCTGCACTCAGTATTGTTTATTTCACTATCAGAGGGTTTCTAACTCTGAGTCGGTGGATAAAATCTTATAGTGTAATTCTGGGAAAGCTACTGAGCAGTATTTTCATGCAGTGCTTGCTGTGCGCTTTTTAATTTTTATCCCGTGGAAATCGCAGCACAACCGGCTTTTATATTAGTAATGTGTGACAAAGAAGAAGCCACTGTGACCGAAAAGTGCAAAGCAATGTTAAAAAAGAGAGAAACCAAAGTGTTCTAGAATAAAGGAGCCAACTTTCTGAACCGCTTTCATTTTACAAAGCAAAGCAATTGCTTCTAACCTTCTCTCTCGAAACGTTCGTCGTCCGCGTCCCAGTTTCAGTGTGATTCAATGACTTTGCACGAGCAGTCCTGAAGATGCTAGGATGTTAGATGTTGAGTAATGCCGATTGAAACACTCGAATTTCAATCACAATTTGTGTAATTGACATATCGCTGCAACGATCAAACAGATCAATCCAAAAAACCATTATAATTGCATTGAACTGATTGAATGTAAGTCCGAATACTGACACATTGCATAATTCCCTCTGGGGAACACTTTTTTCATAGCTCAAAAATTTTAATCAATTTTCATCGAAGCTTTTGAGCGAGGTTATTTCTTAGAACTGCACTGGTGATCTTTATTTCTGATTTGGCAAGAGATATGAAAAATTATCTCTTGTCATTTACATGCTAGCAAACATTGGTTCAGTTTTTCGTGCCAATTAAATGAACACTTCAGCTGATTTTTTCCGAAGGATAGACAAGGATTAATCTTTTTGTGTACGAAGTGACAAAACAAACCGATAAGAACCTATCAAACAAATTAAAGGACTTAAAACGAAACCAAATTCGACTGAAAAAGGAAGCCGCGCACAACAGAATTGAGGAAAATGATAATTGTGCCTAAATTATTCAATTCGTGCGAATGTTTTCCAAAGTAATTTTTTTGTTAACTTAAAGGAGAACTGAAGTCCAAAAATCAACCTTGTTTTCATTGTTTCCTTTGGAAGTCTTGGACATATAAGATCAAGTTTTGGTAATTATTTTAACTCGCGAGTTGCTATTCACGAAAAAATTGGGTTTGAAATTGGGATTTTCCCGCTTTTCGGGCTTTGTCATTGTGGGCTCGCAACAGATGTCAGCGGTGTGTTGTGACGTAGGTTATGGGGAGGATTGCAGCATTTGTCCGAAGAGTACTACCAGCCGCTACAAAGCTAAGGCTGTGTTATTTCGCATATTGTTTTCCAGTATGAATTGTGTACAGCCATTTTAGTTTGCAATAATTTATTGTTCTTTTGAAAAAGCAAATGGCTCGTAAGAAGATGTCTGTGTCCCAAATTTTGAGAGAATCTGGAGCCCTGAATAAGCAAGGATTTCAGTACTTCAAGCTCTCTTCGTCATGATCACGGCCGAGAATTAATTTATCAAGAAGTGAAGGAGCTAATTTAAAAATGCGATCAATCAGGTTTGTCTCCATTCGTTTGGTATTTCTATTATTTTGTTAGTGAATGAGTTGGATTAAGAATCGATGAAATTATCGCTCCGCGGCCGGTCAGTACAAAATGCAGACTTCAGACTGGGTGATATGCCCCGCTATGTTGTGTGTAACACTAACAGCCCGGACGACATGTTCATGTTCGCATTCGAATTTTTCTCCTCCACGCAGCAGTATAAATATAGCCGACCGTGCTAAGTTAAGAATTCCAGCTTCTGCACCGTTCCTGTGTGGCAAAAAATAATCTCTAGCCCAGCAGATCCATTGTTTTGACACCAAGGTCATACAACAGCGCCAAGAGAAAATAAGGGGACAGAGAGGGACACTGCCAGACCAGGCTTTGGGATATGTCAAGTTCGGAAAAGTTATTTTTAGACGGCCATTTGCAACGGAAGTCTGAATTCAGGACGTCCACATAAAGGCAACCTCGATCTGTTGTTTGAAGTACCATTCAAAATTTTGCTTGTAATGGCGGACCAAGTGGTCTTACGTTTTGTCGATGAAAACGACTTCGAAAAACAAGGGAAATGGTATTGATGCGGACGTTTCGGGAAACAGGCTTCCGTTCAAAAGCCAGTCTATAAATAACTTTTGTGGAATTGATATATCCCAGCCAACGCCCTCAGAATCCCTCTCTGTCCCCTTATTTTCTCTTGACAGCGCTTATTGCGTATTGAATTTCGTGGTCTGGTATTTCTTACTGTTATTGCAATATTTTCGCCTGGCTTCCAGCTTTTCGAGAAAATGGCATTTAGAACTTGGTGCTGGGCAGAATAAACTGGCGAATCACTCCAGTGCTGATTGTCGGTGAAGATATTTCGAAACAAACTTATAGAGGAAAGTGGTGTGGCAAAGCAGTAAACCCGATACATAATAGTCCGTGAGTGTGCCGAAGGCAAGATACATATTGTAGTTTTATTTATAAACGAATCAGTTATTTCAGCCTACCAGTTCAAATACCTAATGCAAGAACGCAAATTTCTGCCGTCTTTAGTTGAAAAATAACGACAGTAATTCACAGTGTAATGAAAACATGACATGTCAAAAGAAAGAGAAATAATTTGAAGCTTTATTGCTGTTATTTGATGACCCATGAGCGGAGCGCTAAATGTTATAAACGTTTGAGCCGCAATCCACTATTACAAAAGTAAAAATAAATTTGCAAAGTTTAGGATAAATGGCTACATGACATACAGTAGAGTGGGCTACAAAAAAATTGTAAGACAAAAATATAGACGCTGGAAAGCATCTGTGATTGTTTATTTACTAGATCTGAACTGACTACAGCCGTCGAGTCAGTTCCCGTAAACTTCAACTTGTCTATCGATAGATTTAGACAAATCATTTATTAAATTAGATATAACTAACTTAAAACCTAGTATTTTTTCGGAAAGAGAAGCAAACTCTAAATAAACAGAGATGATATTTTCCGAAAATTTGCGCGGGTGTTTAGTATCGAAAGCGCGTCACTGATCCGCGGTGAAAATGTAACATACGTCTTCAAGGACAAGTGGAAAGAATCCAGTAGAGATAGTAGAAGAGAATAACATTCCGAATGGGTATTTATCCGGCGTTTCCGTCGCAATTGTACTACTGTACACTCAAAGTACAAGTTCTACATGGGTAAAATCAGTACTTCTCTTTATAACTCTTGCATTCGTTCCCCATAACCTACGTCATAGGCTACCAAAATGACCGCTGACGCACCCATTCTGCGCCGCAATGCTGATGGCCCGAACTCGCAGTAAAACTATTTTTTTGAGACCGAAAGTAAGCCAGTACACAGAAAAAAAGTTTCAAACATTAATATTTATGGCTTAAGCTTTAAGGGAAAAATGCTTGATTTTTGACTTCAGTTCTCCTTTAAGTTGCAAACATTTCGTTGCATCTCTAGTTCATTTGGTTTATCACCCAGTCGTTACTTATAACAATAACTTGTAAAGCAATCTCGGTGTAATTAACAATTATTTCACAAAATTGAGTCTTACTTGGGTTCATGGCCCGCCAAGCGCACACATTCGGCTGGGCTATAAACTCGTTTTAACCGATTTATGAGGGGAGTATTACCAACTTCTGTGCTTTTGGTGAACTACTCTATTTGGTAAAACATCGAGTTGGGGGGACCAAACTTTGGACCTTGTTACTTGTACTACGAATTCAAACTGGTTGGAATTGAAAGGACAAGTTCCAGAGACTTGTACCTCAAATCACGACGCTTGTCTCCCTTTGTGCACTGTTTGTGCGACAAGTTCCTGCCAACAAATAAATAAAAAAACCTAAATGACTAAGGACAGTCTTAATTAAAAAAAAAATCAGAGTTGCCTTTTCGGCCATCTTTTTATTTTTAAGGGCAATCTCATTGACATTATCCTCCGATATACCTACCACCCGCCGGAGGGGTATATATATTGCCTACCTAACCGACTGATTTTGTACCACCTGATGTGTTTCGTCTAATGAGTGCGCGCGAAAATGTGAAAATTGGTGGGTTATAAGTGCTGATAGTTTAACCAATCAAACCACATTATTAGGGGTCCATTTGCATTGTTTGAAATGATGAATGCATTTCCTCTTTTTTTGTAACCACTCAGTAAATGTGATTACTGCAACGATGCAAAACTGTATTTTTTTTAGCGACAACAGTCAGATACTTTTCTTTATGGCCAGATACGGTACGACGCGCAAAATTGTAATTTTTTTATTACTGACATCAGTGACCAGGCTAAAAATTCTCAAACTCTATATCAATTTATGGAGTATATAAAATTTTATGAACAATAATATAATTATATAAAGTAGTTTCTTTAAAAAGAAAAGCGTAAGCGCTACGTTTAGATATTTTTTCCATTTTTACATACATTGATTTTAATGTTTGCCATTGATAGCGACCTTTCCAAATTATCCCAGTCTGCATCCTAAATTTCCGACTGAAGTAGAAACTTTGTGGAAATATTTCTTTGTAATTCTCCCAAGCTTGAAAGCGTCGGGGAAGAAGCAATGTTTTTGACTTGACTTAAAAACATCTTGCTTCCAAGATGCAAAGTTTTGGCCAAAACATACGATTCACACGAGGCAAAATAGTTGCTTTCACACTAAAGCCACTTATTTGAGTTAGATAGCTAAACTAGAAGACTTTGTGTCCTAAAAATTTCTTCTCCAATTGTTTTCTCCGAGGCTAAACTTGGAAATGTTTTGAAAGTGTCGGGAAAGCAACAATGTTTTTGACTTGATTTAAAAAACATCTTGATACTAAGAAGCAAAATTTTGTTCCAAAACATACGATTCACGCTGAGCAAAAGGATTGCGGCCACACTAAAACGTGAAAACATTATTTTGCAAAAATCACTCTTTAGCCATCCAAAATAATAGAAAGTAACAATTAGGCTAGACCCACCCACGTGAAATTCTGACACCATGTAACTAAAAAAAACTAACCGGAACTTAATCCAGACAAAGGTAGTAGCGTGACTGTCACCAGCCCTACATTGCCATTAGTAACCTTAAACAATCAGAACGTTGACTTCCGGGACGTAACGTGGGGCTACCGTAAGTCCTGGGCTTCTCTTGGAGCGCATTTTGGGTCGTCTAGTCACACCACAGACGTCAACTGAAAACATTCACTTGCCTATCAATTCAGCTAACAGTGAGAAAATAAAACTTCCGGTTTCTGACTGCAGCGTCCGGACTTCATTGTTCTCGTTGCCTAAGGGTTCGTAATTATAAATTGTCGGCCGTTAACAGTCTTATCAATTTCCTGTGGTTTTCTAAAAAGTTCTAAAACAGTTTCTTGCGTTTCCATGATTCAGTTATGTTTTCTTTAGTCCTTTTTGTATTACTTAAAACATTAGTGAATTTCATGGTTGCCCTTAATATTTTTTGTTTGCGTGCGCACGCAAATTAATCGTGGAAACAAAATTTTGCCTCCGAGAAGCAAGAAACAAGAAACACTGTACAAGACACTTCTTGTGGAAGATGTAAGTTTTTTGTTGTTGCGTGCCCGCACAAACAAAGAAACATTTTAGGTGTAGTGCTCTTGTACGAAGACATTTTTAATCATCAAATCGGCGTTTCCCTGTCGGGGATTTTACCACGTTTTTTTGGCATATTTATGAGTAACAAGGGAAATTCTCTATTCTGGTTTCCTTTCCAGTAGTCATTATGTTCACTTTCTAATTCACTAACAAGTGTCTCTCGGTCATCTTGTTCGTGTAGGCTTTCTGGATCACTATCTTCACCAGATAGCGCTCTTTTGAAGCAAGGAACCATGTCAAGCTGCACTGGTGAAATTTCGCTAAAAGGGAACTCTCTACTCCATGAAGGTAAGCTTTCCATGCTTACTTGCACTCCTTCGTCAACACCGGGGATAAATACAGTATACGTTGAATTGTTAGAATCTCGTGAAATACCTCTTTTGTCTGAACAACAGCATACTTCACTAGAAGTACTTTTTGAGGTGTCATCTCCGTAAACGTTTGAAGTTTCTCTTGGCAATGAGCAGCGTTCGCAGATGTTTGAGCTCTGCGACTGCGTTTTTCGCGGCGGAGGACCTAAAATTGGTCTTTGCGTGTTCGTGGGAACGCTAAAGGAACGAACGCGAGGCGTTCGACCGTTTTCTGCAATCCAAAGCGGAAGTCTGTCTCCCGCAGAATAGTTTCTTACCCCTGGAACATGCAAACTGTTCCTTGAATTGTTGTCTGTGCTTGAATTTGGAATGGAACACGAAACATGGTTACCAGGGCTTTCATTTTCTTCCGTTTCATCCTTCTCTGGAAGATCTCCAAGTTTTGGAACGACTCTCTCGTTTCGGCTAAATTTACGCTCTCTATTTCCCCTGGAAGTCGTTGGCGAAGATTTAAGTTCACTCCCTTGAGCATTGTCAGATTTGCTGGAGGGAAGACTGGAAGTTCTAGAGTTTCGATTTAAATCACATGAATTCGGCTTCGGAAAACTATTTAGCCGGTAAGAACGGCCATTGCTATTGCGCATGCCTGGCATTAGGTTTTCTTCTTCCGTTTCGAGTGAAACATGACTGCGGATACGTAATCCTCTCCTCCTCGCACCGGAGAAATTGCTGCGGTTGGAGAAATCCGAAGTGATCGAACTCAGTAACACTTTGTTTTTCTTCCTTGGAAGTTTAAGCCTCGCTTGCGCATGAGCGTAGTAAAGATTGAAGTTACTCCCAATTATGGAAATGGGAAGAGCTACTACAAGAAGGCCGCAGATGGAGCATGCGCCTCCGATAACTTTCCCCACCCACGTGACCGGCACTATGTCTCCATAGCCTACTGTTGTCATGGTGATGAGGGACCACCAAAAGGATTCTGGGATTGAGCGAAATTTGGTGTGCAGACCATCCATGGTGCGTTCAATGTAATAAATTATCGAAGAAAAGAGGATGACTGGGATTAGAAGAATCAGTAGCAGTAGTCCTAGTTCATAAGAGCTTGCTTTTAACGTGTGCAACAAAATTTGAAGACCATAAAGAAGACGAAAGAAGCGGAAAAGCCGAAGAAGCCGAATCATAAGAAGTGCATCAGCTAAAGGGCCGCCGTCGGGATCGATGAGCCGAAGATAGAACGGAATCACCGACAGAATATCGATCCAGTTCGTCAGCTGTCGGAAAAAGACTCGTCTTCTCGGGCAAAAGATTATTCGTAGTAGCAATTCAAATGTGAACCAGATGCCGCAAAAGTAGTCAATGGTGGTGAAGATAGCGTCGGTTGTTGGATCTCTGGCAGGTGCCGAGGAGCCGTTTGCAGCTCTTGAATCCTTGGAGAACTGGGGAAGAGTCAAAGCACATGATGTGCCCACTGACAGCAAAATCAGCAGCACAGAAATTATGGAAAAAATCTGTCAAAAAAATAAATAAAATAAAACCAAAGCACAGGGGTAAATTCAACAAATTTATATTTGTCGTAGACAGTTTAGATCGCTGGGAAAGATTTAGTTAGACGGATTTTATATCTAAGAATTACATTAAAAAACGCCGTTTTCATTTATTTAATTGTTTTCTAGCTAAGAAGTAAATTGTTATACTGTGATCTGAAATTTCTTAACCGGAATGTCGCATGGGAAGGAACCTATTTCTGTTATAAGCACTACGGAGGCAAAAAAAAAGTAAGCAGTAAAAAAAAGAAACAAACAAACAACCCCCCCCCCTCCCCCCAACAGGAGATCATTAGAAAGACAATATGTTTGGTGAAAAGTCTAGATTGCCGACTCCTCTTTAAGGGCAACAGTAGGTCTAAAAGATTTTGGGAGATAAATTGATATGGCTGATACAAAATTGTCATCAAAAATATGAGATTGGGATGAGGGAAAAAACTCTCTCGTAAACAGTTTTTACCAAGCTAAGTGACTTTCATAACGTTGATAGAATTAATAACTGTAAGTCAAAGTTTTTAAAGTTGATTTCATTTGTTCCTATAGAAACCTCTATTTTTGTTGTGGTTTGGAAGTTTGAACTGAGATTAACACGGTTAATTCGCCCAATGAGAACTCACCGACTACAGACTCATTTACACGATATATACAGTCATTGACAAGACATCTTTATTATTCTTGTATGACTTTCAATTTTTGAAGATTAGTCTTTAAAAGCTAGTATCTCGTTTCTGCAGGTTTTAAACTAAGAGTAATGTAGAAGGATTCGCCCCACTGTCCGCTATGTTTCAGCGTTATTTCCTTCTAGAAAAACAAACAGCTCTCGAAAGCGTACACATTTGGTTTTATTTCACCGCATATATTTCTTTATCACACTTGGGGATTGTTCAACTCCAGGGCGGAGCTGTACTATCGAATTCAATAGAGTGTTATAACATCTTCAATGTTATTTAGTATATCCTTATAGATGAGGGTTCCTTAAAAATTGCTTTTACTTATTATTTTCGATTTGACTGATCTTTAACTAGTCTTGGAGAACATTAAATGAAAAACTCTTTGAACAAGAGAAATAAAACATTGAGAAACGTTTTATCTCGGCTTAGTGTCAACAGGCCTTCGACCAACCTAGACCAGGTGACTTTTTTCTCATTTTAAGTAGTTTATATTCAATTTGGAACTTTTTTCCTGTAAAAATACACCACCCACTGCTATCAAATTTCTCATTACTTTCGTGTCAGTGTTTTCATTTGTACTTATTTAAAAGGATATCAATGTTCAAGACATTGCATTAAACTAACAATGTTATTTTTGTTTTTGGCGGCTTACATTTCATCGAAAAACTCGTGTATGGTTAATGGCCGCGAAGTATAGTATTAAATTAAAAAGATCAGTTTGCCTTCTTCCATCTGTGTCAACTCTTTCTTTCCCACACTCAAACCTTGTGTTATGACTTGTAGTTAAAATTCTGGATTTCACAGATGAAATTCTAAAATGTGACGATCAGTCAAATGAAAGCTGTTGAGTAGAAAATAATTGCATGTTCATGGTGACATTGATATATGGTTAGCAGAGGCGAGCGTTGAATTAGCAACTAGACTTTTAATTTACAACCTATATTGTGGTAATTAAAAGTGAACTCGGTAAAATGTTTGCTCTTATTACTCTACTGACGACGTTTGTTTTAATATGTTTTATCCTTTTACACAGAATAAAATCGCACAAAATACGTCACATGTGTCGAAAAACTGCTTTAATTAATGGCTTTCTTGTTAACTAGTCGTATATTTGTATCCTGAGGTAGTGTCAGAAAACTACGCATGTGCCGAAACAAACATTGTGTCGCGTTTTCCTGCCTTTCATGTGAGCCGAAAAAGCATTTTAAACTTCCAACTCCTAAATTGCTGATCGAGTTTGTCAAAAAATGTCAATCAAACAAAAACATCTTGTTTAAAGTTCCACATATTTTTTACTGAGCGATCTTGCAAAGAGAGGTTTGTGAAAATACGTCGTAAATCAGCCAAAGGGTCAGTTGTAATTACGCCTGTGTGATCAAAAACCGCAGCGGGACAGACGCATTAATTGTTTGAATAAAATGAAGTTTTTCTTTTTCTTCAGCCTCAAGACATTAATTATCGTCAAGGCCCCCGGGGAAAAGCGGGCAATTATTTCCCGCCTAGTCAAAGCCATCCTGCTTTTGTGCGAAACAGCTTGCTTGTTAGCGCAGTGTTCTTGCCGGTGATGAATAGCTGTTATTTGCTTTCCGAAGAAAAAAACAGAAACTTTCATCATTACCAATTGCTAATTTACATTTCAAGAGTGTAGTTTTAGCGGGGTGCTATCAGGCAATCGACTTTCTGTGAAGACTCGCATCATTTTTGCTTCATTCTACAGGCAAACTTCTTCCGATTGTGATTTGCGTTTATTGCGTATCGCGGAAATAAAGCTAATCACAAAATTGCGTATGGTTTTTTGATTCCGAGGACAATATAGAGAATTCCACACTCCCATACTGGGAAACAGCTGTTGTAATACGATTTGTATCCCAGCATTTAGCAGTCACGCTCTAACACGAGCCAGCATCACGAACTTGCGCGAACATATCACGAAATTTAACACACGGTGATCATGATTTTATCATTGTTTTTTTCCCGAAATTTAAAATGCTTCACCAGCTTTACTCATATAGCGGAGTGCAGTTCAGAAAATTAGTTTTAATATAGCATACCCTGAACAAACAAAGCCCAGCATCGTTTTTCTAAACAATAGCAAAAATAATCGAAGTCGTGAAAAGCAAGCAACCGCAATATCAGCTATCTCACCTTTGCTGCTTTGGATGAATGAGGGTCTTCCAGAACAGGCCATATTTTAGGCTGATATTTCGTCCACCACGTGAATCGACCGCAGTCTCTTGCCGGGGTATGATCTTCCAACCGGTCGCTCTCCAGGTCTGTGTCTTGATCCTGATCACCTTCATGCACATTAAAACTCTTTAGATTCTGCTCTGCATCTCGATGCTGGCTGTACGACGTCCAGCAACAGTGCTCCATCTCTTTTTCGTCAATCCCCCAATAAGCGAGCTCCTCCTCAAAAAGTGGCCCGCATACATCGTGGGGACAATGCAGCTTTCCGGTTCTGTAGTAATTCAAAACCTGCTCGAATATTCCAGGATGACGATCAAAGAAGAGCTCGATTTTTTCCGAGTCGTAGTCGATAGCCTTCGTGACATTCTCGACGACCCAGTACAGTCTCGTGTCAGGGTAATTTCGCACAGTGCTCAAATACGTCTCATGCTTGCGTCCTCCGACGTTCAAAATAATTCTCCGCTGGTTTGTGTCAACGACACGCGGTATTATCTCAAGTCGTTGTCTAGTTTTCATCGAGTCGTAGTCGAGCACTCACCTAAAATACACAAGTGAAACAGAGGTACGCTTAATATTATGACAAAATCGCGTGATTGTAATTGCCCGGGAGGCATAAAACGAGATCCCTCGATTCATTTTGTGTGGTTTAAAAATTTCAAATGTAAGATTGCATTAAGCTTATTCTATATTTATGCAGAATACAACCAACCAGATGGTTTTATTTACCAGCGAGAAATTCCCTGTTTTGATTGGCCAAGGTGGCACTTCATTTAAAGGTTGTACAAATGGTATTAATAATTTTTGCATTTATTAACTGCCACTTAGAAACGACGTCCTTTTCTAGAGTGAATTTCGAGTAAGCAAAGATTATTTGCAGTTAAACGTACGTGATAGTTCTAAGGAGAAAATTTGCATGGAAATCAGATGAATAAAACGTTTCTTATTTGTAATCAATGTGACCGTGCGCTGGCAAGTTCATCCATTTATAAATAAAAACCTGTTAAGTTTAACACCATCCAACTGGTATGTAATTGATTGGCAAGGGAAAAAACCTTGGCATTTCTCCCTGGTTACTGACTATGTGTCCAATATCCGCTGGCAAGTTCATCCATGTATAAATAAAAATGTGTTATTTTAAAGCCATCCTGCCGGAATGTAATTGATTGACAAAGGTGAAAACCTTGGTATTACCGCACTTTGGTTATTATTGTTATTATTATTATTATTATTATTATTATTATTATTATTATTATTATATTCACTGAGTTATAAATAAAAGTGATTTCTTATTGTAAAATTATTTTTAGTATTATTAAATTGCTAAAAAGTTACGTGGTAGAGTTATTCAAAATACGTCGATTTTTTAGCTCCAAAAATTATCATAGGTGAAAGGGAGATATAGTGATCAAGCAGTCGCTTTTTACACTATTTAACGTGATGGTCTGCTAATATCAGTTTTGAATATCGTGACTCGTTGCAGAGAATTTTTTCTGTATGGGCACTGTTTTTACAGAAGTTTGACCTGCTCAGGTGATTTGTCTGGCTGCTGGCGCAAAACCAGGAATGTAAAATTTGCGTAAAGCATCTTTTAGAATTGATTTCAAATTGCCCTAGTTAAATCTTCGACTTGTGTAAGACATAATGTATAACTTTCAAAACAAAAACATCTAAATCAAATAAGTTTAAACTGAACAGCTACGAAGTACTTCCTTCTCTTCTCTTTAATCAAAACATTATCCAATAATAGTGTCCTTACCTATTTTTGTGAATCATTCGAGGAAATGTAAAGCAAGGTAAGGTACGGTTTGAGTAGAAATCCCCTATAATCAAGGAGGCCATCTTAAAAGACAAGTCGTTTAGCTGTTCTTGCTTGCAATATCTTATGACTGGATAATATTTGGCAACTCTCGATCTACTTTGTCAACGAGAAAACGTTTTGTTCTTTCTGAAAACGTGGCTGTTAAGCGCCAAGTGAGAAAGACGTACTCTAAACACGCATCGTGGTTAAGCTCATAGTTAAATCTGCCACATAAGCGATAACTATTTTATCTAAGGGGGATACATATCTTGTTTACGTCTATCTACAACCCCCTTCGGGGCATAATTCAAAACATCAGACATTAAAACTTCCCTGAATAAGAATATATGATTTTTCACAAAATAGTGATAAAAATACAATGGAAAATCACCTAACCTCTCGTTTCAAGAAACTAACGGGAAAAATGATACATGCCAGCTTGTGTGGAAAACAAAATCAATTTGTATTATAATGGTGCCCGAGATCGAACACGAGATAATTTTTACTACTTATAATATTTTTGATGGTATATTGACATGATAGTCACACAACTAGAAAAACGTACTGAAAGAAAATTAAAATGTTTAAGAACAAGAGCTCGATCGCTTTTGATAAGTAAGGGTATTTGCAATTAGGTTTTGAACGTTTGCTGATAAATTATGAAGGGCGCCCGGAGTCAAACTTAAAATGGTCCAAATGGTTCAAAATGTGACTACTTAAACGCAAACTGCAAAGCAATGCTTTCCTGTGGCGCTGTATATGTTTCCATTTTTGCAGGAAATTCTGAAATCTGGGAAACCATTGCTGCGAATATTCCAGTTGCCTTGTTACGTAAACTCAAATTATTTGAATCATTAATGGTAATGTTTTATCCAAGTTGTATTCGGCCTAGAACAGTTAGACTGTTAGAGTAAAACTGAATTGATGCTAAATTGTTTGAGTTATCTCCTCAAAATGTTATTCATTATTTACTCAACTTTTTGATTTGTTTATACCACGCGAACTCTTCTTATGCAGCCGATTTATATCGTATCGGCTACAACATCATGTAAGATTTGCAAGGCTTTCGTTTGTACTTAATACATAATTTACTATGCAAGCACCCGAGGGTGTTTGGGAGAATTTGAATGCTGTCGTGATTGTACCAGGTTATATTAGCACGCAAGGTTGGACGAACGCGTTTTAACTTCTCAGTGCTTCCTACAGTTAGTATTTAAACAGGAATACAAACAAAATTAAAATGTCTTTATGTATCTTCACTTTTAACTTGAAAAATAAATAAAACAGAAACATGAATTGAACTGATATCAGACATCAAGATTTCATTCAGAGGGAGACTCAAGGAAAGCTTAACACGACTTAACACGCGGGATTAAGCGTATTCCCCAATCAAATTTCCTCTACGTTCAGTTAAGAATTAAAGTTTGGTATTGACTACCATCTAGTAGGCTAAACACTCAATATTTGTTTCTCAGACACCTGCTGAGTGCCGAAAAATTGCCCCCGCATAATTTGAAGGTGTAATATATTGAGAGACGTTTGTGACCTAGTATCAGTATTCTGACAATTTGTGATGAAAAACTGTCCAACCCGTAGACGGAGTTAAAACAGATCGCAAGAGCTTTCATTATCCTTGAAGTGTGCCGTGGTCCCGCAAGAATTTTTTTGCGGCAAACAGTTTCATCCTAATTAGCATAACTAGAACTATTTCGACTTCCGTTGCTGTTATTGTTGATCGAGGCCCTTATGTAACAATGATAACAATGATCCAGTCTTGCTCTGTATCAAATCAAAGCGAACTCGACGCGAATGGTTTTAATACAGAAATAGTCTTTCATAGCTCAGTGGTAGAGCGGTCATGGGTTCGATTCCCACTGGGGCCTCGGAATTTTTTCCGAGAAAGATATTCTCCATCTATTTTGCGCGACTTCTAATTCTCTTCTCATACAATATCAGTTGTTAGTACAATTTTAATGCTATATTCACCGCGCTACCCGGTGAATATAACATTTCAAGGCGCGGCTGCTAAGCTAAGTTACTTTTTTCGTGTTTTTTGTCAAGTTTTAGCCCTTTTTTTACTTTATGATGTCCACATCTCAAAATTATACTAAAACAATTATAGCACAAAGCTTAATTTTGGCGTGCTCCTATTGGTGGAAGTCGATCACGTGAGACGATAGTGTCTCTCCTCAGCGGACGCCTATCAGCGCATAGTGCCCGCCTGTGGCAATTTTTCCTCAAAATTTAGCGTTGTACAATAAAAACAATAGAGTCCTTCTGTCTCAGGCCCTGACGTAATTCGTACATCATATGACGTCACCAGCTCATGTTGGGAACCTCAAAGGAAACACTTTTGGGCGTACTATCTGCTTTCTAAGTTTCGTTCTCACAGCGTTAATATTCTCGGAGTTAAGAAGGGGGCGGGGCGTTACGTTATTCCTGTGAACTGTATTCATTAAGCTTTCATACGTAGTTTCGTATGCAAAGTCTGTCGTGTTTTCGTTGCGTTCCTCTGTAGGTTTGCCCACCAAGTACAGACGCACGGCACTTCAGCAACACCCTTGAAGATATAGAGTATCAAAGGGGTGGTATTGTCCAAATATGTTGGCAGTATTTGAGTTTTCACTCGGATGGTAGTTTTCAAAATTCTGTTCAGCGATGCGCTGTTCTACATGTAGATGTAATTGGTGCGTTGTTTATACAAACGATGTGTAATCTAAATTATTGAGAATAAAGGGCAAAAGGCTTTACCGCCAATTTGTGAACGTTGACACTGCATATGATTTCCTTACATATAATAAAGAAACTGTTTTTTTTTTACTTCACTACCTCATTGCTATTAAATCTTAGCGTGCATTATTTTTGTTAACGTAGACTGGAAATTGTGTACATCCTGATTGGGAAAAAGCACTTTCTATCAGAGTGTAAAGCACAGAAAATTTTATTTTAGACATCACCCTCTCCTGAAACTTTCGGTGGAAAATCTAAGTATGTAGACAAGCGTTTAAGAAAACACTGACTGAATGAAAACATAGGCACGCAAAGCGTGCGTGAGCTATTTTGCAGCTGTCAATGAGAGGTACGGAAATGGTTATTGGATGAACGTGCGTGTACCAAGGTACACTACTGTGATGTTGGTTATTTGAGTAGCGTTGAGCATTCGAAAAGTATTGGTTTTTAGACAGAGTTTACCTTATAAGTGAGCTGTGTCCGATATTGTGCAACCTCGTTCCCAGGGCTTCTTACAGATTTGAGGGTGATCAAAGATCAGTGTTTGAGTTTATATTAGTGGTTTCGAATTCGTATGCGTCATTGATCAATATATGGTACGCTAATGCGTACAAGTGTGGCTTCAAATTACGACAAAACAAGAAGAAAATCTGTAAAATATCTGTCAACAGTGTGAATATGGGACAAACAATAATACAAAACAGTCCTTTCTGAAGCTCATTCTCAGATGTTTCTCGGCAGCTCAATGGATTGAAATTTAATTTTGTGGCTTTCTAATGGAAAGAATATTTTTCCATGGACAAATATTTTGGATGAAGTAGGAAGCGTAACTTGTCACAAAAATTAATTCTGTAATGTTAGAACCAGAAGAGAATAGCCGATCTTGAAAGTCACGTACGTCTTCTTCTTGCGTGACATCGTGCTTGACGAACGTGGCAACTCCCGTATCCAGACAAATATATAGATAAGCTCTGTTTTATTTTCCACATTATTTCACACGGACTTACATTTTGGAACACACGGTTAAAATCGAGTAATAAGCGTGCCTTGTTAGAAAAGATCATGCCATTGTGTGTCTTATGCAAGTCTTGCGTGACTAGTCACGTAGCAAACTGACAAAAAAGCCAGAAACATCGCACGTGCTGACATACCGTGTGGTTGACTGTGGCACTAATTTTTTCGGGATTCAAATTTTTATGATTTTCGCGGTTTTTTCACGATCCGCAAAAAAAGTTCCCGCGGAAAAAGTAATTCCCGCAAAAATTTACTCCATTGTCGAAATTTATATACAAACATCGCCTTTTACATGTCATGTAATACTATGTTGGTGCCCATTTACTTAAACCGTCTCTTTCGTTCAAAAATAAAACGAAATTAGAAGCAAAACATTCAGAAATAAAACGATGAAATTGCAGTCGGTACATTACAAGTATTAAGATGATTTCCGCTCAACGTTCGAGCAATAAGTGCAAAAATTAAGTTACCAAAAAATCCTTATAGCACGGTCACGTTTTGAGAACAGATAAGAAGAACTTAGCGATACTTTTGCTCCCAGGCTGACCCCGCGAGAGAAAATTGGATTTGAAGTTATCCATATTTCAATTAAAAAGACGCTTCATGTCAGTTCAAAACAAAATGGCGCCTGTTTTTAGCATATGTTTACGAGATTTGACATTAATTTTCTCGAGAATGCTTGGGAATTTAATCGCGGGGTCACTTTGAGAAGTGAATTAAAGTGAGATGTTTCAAATAGCATTGAAAATGTTGCCGTGCTATGAGTGTTTTTTTAGTAAATATTTTTTGCACTTATTGCTCGAACGTTGAGCGGAATCCGTCTTAAGCTGTTAAAAGCTTTAAAGAAAAGGATCGTCTGAAGGTACTCCATTGATTAACTGATTTAACGTGTTATACATCTGCATGTTGTTCACCTGCATTCGATTGTTTATACTCAAAAAACGAGAATGTTATAATTCCAAATAGAAGGCGGCTTCCGGAAAATCGCAAAAATTAATTCCAAGGAAGAATAAACAGCTTCCCCAATCGCAAAAATTAGTCCTGCAAAACACACAAAAAAAATCACCATTCACAAAATTAAACTCCCGCAAAAATATTGGTGCCGCACGGTAGTGGTCTCAGCTTCGCTGAAGCCACACAAAAATCAGTGGTTGTGTTTAGCGAATAAATTTTGTTTTGATGAGCTTTTTGATGTGAAAGTAAGATACAAAATTGGTTGAAAATAATATTAAGGGATGTTTTGTTATGTAGAGAGGTGGTAATGGGCAAAGGAATCGTTGGAATTTTAAATGAGCGAATTCGAGAATAATGGAGTGGTTGGCCTGTGTGGTAAACGACGTGAATTTTATCACGTGGAGTACACGTGATCAACTCAAGGCCAAATTGTGCTTTAATAGGTCCGGGGGGGGGATTTTATCGCAGGGCCAGGCAGTCATGTGATAATGTTTAGTGTGGGTCGTTTCACGTGTAAAGAACGTGTTATGTTGATTGAGCGTGAGATCAGATTACTGTTTTATGTAAACAAGTGGTGTTTTGTCACGTACAAACATGTGATGAGACAAAGTTCAATGGCGAGTCACGAGACTTTCATGAGACTGTCATAAGTTCGTTTTCGGCGCTTTTTATTGGCTTTCGTGGCAGCTAGAGTTGTGTAACAAAAGGGAGAAACTTAAAAGGAAGCGGGGAATGAGTAAATTTATGCGTTTTTCGTAATCTGAAAAATGATAACCGATGTTTGTGTCTATAAAACTGTGAAACGAATCTTGCGTAGAGCTGTTGCGTTTTTGTCTTCGTATTGGAGGTGATAATTGTTTTGATTTGATTTGATTTGATTTGATTTGATTAACTGCTGATCTTTCCGCTCAAACTTTGTACAAACAATCCCGCTACCGCCACGCAGCCTAACCAGAAACCCATTTCTCTGATAAGTCACCTCTAACTTTGCGCTTAGCAAGTCGCACGTACGAGCAACGTTTATGCCACCCATACAATCGTTTTCCTTGTCGACCTTGTGCCTTTGACGGACCTAGTGATCGAGTGGCATGGGCATTAATTTTAAAACCTACCAAAAGCTGCCAACAATAATTCGTTTTAGTTCGAAATTCACGATTCTGCCCTTTTTATACCTTCAAACTATTTGCCATCTATGCACAGAAGTCATGTTATTTCTCACTCTAAAGTTGAACCACATAACTCAAAACGTAAGTTGTGCGCATGCGTACAAAGGATTATTTACTAGAACTCGCTTCCGCTCACGTGTAAACCAGGTTTGTGCTGACGATTCGTTTTCTAAGGAAGTCTACCACAAGGAAGCCAGCCATTTCTATTTGATAAATAAATATCCAACATCAAGCGAATGAAATCCGGACACTTTCGCAGTGTCGCTTTAGTAGCAGAATTTTCCGTGCGTTCTCATCTGCATTTTTGTTCCGGCCCCGACAACTAGCCTTTCGGTAAAATTCGACAGTCGTCGGGAATGCCGAACACGATCCACCCAAAAACCAACCAACCAACCAAACAACCAACCTTCCCAGAAACTTGAGGCTGCATGCCGACTATGAGGCTATTTTGTAGACAAAACAGCTCAAAAATGAAGCTTTGAAAATTCATTTCAGTTCATATTTCGCGTAAGCTTAAATGCCATATCATACGGCATATGAAGAAAGCCAAACAATTTATTATGTTTATATTAGAGAACAATCGAGAAATGAAAAGAGAACTCGCACTTACATTTTTTGTGTTCGAAGATGCTCATCGTGTTTTATGACAATACATTACACGGGTTTGTCTTCTTTATTTGTTGTTACGTAGATACACGAGCGGTAAGTAAGTTACGTAGATACACGAGCGGTAAAAAAAGTGTTTCATATCCCAAACTGCGTTGAAGACAATTTTTCATTCTTCATAAGGAATTATAATTCTCTTTTAAGGTATAACCAAGGCTAATGACTCGCGGTATTTTTAGACCTCAAGCAAAAATTGTTTACAATGAGTTTTTCCGGCCGAGTTTTTCTTCAACGAAGGTGCAGCCGGCATTTCTATCGTTTATAGAAATCGCCAATGGGTAAATGATCGTCATTGGGCAATAACGATATATAGAGGGTCTTCACGGCGGTTAGGTTGGAGGTATTAAACAATCGAAACTATTTGCATAAAACCAGAATCGTAGAAAAAAAGAAACATTTGATTCTTTTAAACCTCCAACATGGCCGCCGTGACGTCACAAGAAAACCCACCATAGGTCGTACTTACCGGTGTAGTTACAGATCAAACATCAAAAGTAATTTTACTTTCCAAGGATTTAGCGCGCCATCGCTGTCTATCAGGGAGAAGACAACGACGGTTCAGTTAATCAGATTTGCAATGGACTAAGAGGTAAGATTTGACTGTAAAATAATCTGACATTTTGTTTGACAGTTAAATCAAAATCAAAATATTTTGATTAGTGGTCAAATGGTTTATTATCTAGGTTAATACAAGGGTTAGGATCGCAATAACATCGCTGGAGCGATGAGGTCTTAGTTATCCCTGATATAGAAATGCATATTCTCCTTACTGTTCTCCATACATTTCTTATGGAACTAGTAAGGAGAATTTGTCTAAATATTGAGACATCTGATCCTCGGTGATCACTTTCTTTGTTCACATTACTTGAATGTATGAATAAGTAGAGATAATGTGAAGAAAAATTTCAGTTTCGTCACTTTAAGGATTTAAAGGGTTAATTTGTCTTCGGCTCCGGCAGAACGGACTCAACATTCCCTTTCAACGTCGTTCAACATTGTTGACTTCGGCAAGTCAAACGCGTTTTTCAACCCTGTTCAATGGGGTTAAATGATGCTGAGGGATTTTAAATGACGTTGAATGATGCTGAAAAAAGTATGATTACCATCAAACCGATCCGTACAGCAGTGTGTTATTGAACAATATTGGATGATGCTTAATTCGTATGACCGAGGCCTTAGTGTTTCGTTTTGATTTTATGTCGCATAATTAATTTTTGTATTCATTTACCGGCAATAAAACGAGAAATTATAACCCATAACGATTACGACTGACTGAAAAATAACGAAGTGAAATGCTTATAGCGACAGTTTAATATGTTATTACGCTTACGTATACCTCCAGTCCTCAGATGCTGCGTGCACTAACAACGGCAGTTCTGCGTTATTAACGGTGAACGAAATCTGTTGTTTCCTTTTCGTTGTCAGATGCGGAACCCCTCATAGGCGATGCGTACGTGAGATTCTCCTTTGCTATGAAATAATTTCAATATCAAAAGAGTTTACTTAGTCTTGCTAATTGCCCCTCGTTAAAAATCCGGAAATTGTTTACAGTAAAATGGCAACGTAGAGGTGTTTCCCTCATTATTTTATGAAATGAAGACAATACGCGGGTAATAGCTGTGGCAAATGAGCGTTGATTGGTTAATTTGCAATTGAATAAGCGACATAGGTAATAATTTGTGCCCTCTTGGCAGCTGGAAAAATTTCATTAATTCACAGTTTTGGTTTAACATTTCAGTGGTGAGAATCGTTTGCAGCGAAATTTTCCTCTTCAATTGCTGTAGTTGAAACGCACAATTTATAGCTTTCCTTTACTGACAATTACTGCAAAACTAAAATCGGCCGATTATGTATAATAGGAATCTAATAACCTGACAATGATGTAAACTCACAGCCAGTAAAATAAAGATAAATATAGATTGTTCCCTGTACGTGGCATTTCCGTGAAGTTTTCTAATTGTATATTATCTTGATTTGTTTACACAAACCCTAAGTCATTAGGTGATGAAATATAGTTCATAAATTTCGAAGAAAATTGATGATCAGGGTTTTACAGCTCGGTCATAGTTATGCGACCTATAATTATGCGACCACTTAAATTATGTTGGAAGATACCTGTTTTATTTAGTAAAACACCAAAACAATTTCTGTATTCAACGCTTCGCATTATTATAAATAATAATATTGTTCATAAAAAGACATTTAAAAAAGACTTTTGGAAAAATACGAATATTAAGTTGCTGGAAAACTGAACTTGATGCAGTCGCTAAACACCGAACATCGGCGATAACTTTCCTTGTAGCTGGCTTGCATTAAAGCGTCTGAGTGTTTTTTTACTTCGGTAAATTAAACGATATATTTTTGTGAGTCGGCAATGGTAGTAGTCCATACCCTTCGATACAAACGATTTTGCCCAAACTAAATATATGAAATACACAACCTACTTTCGTTGAATCAATTATAAATAGGATGGTAAATTTAAGGAAAGTTTTATAAATAAACCTTACAAATAAACCTTAAAATGCCCTCAAGGGATTAATAACGGGGTCTTTACTAGAAAAAAAAAGTCTCCCTGCGTTCGACCCCACGTAATAATTACCTTATCAGAGGCTACGAAAATATTTACAATAAAAGTTAAATTGAGGTACTGGTTAAGAAGCGAATAAATAAAACAATTTTACGTACCTACACCGGTAGAACTCGTTTTTGCTCTACTGCTGATATTATAACTTGCAACTCTCCTTCAAAGCGTTTCACTGAATGTGTTTCTTCATGAATAAAATATGTAAATTATTAACAAGTTGGCCGGGTTTTAACAACTTAGCGCAGATTGTGTTTTTATTGGTCAATTGCCATGAGTAAACCTCTCGTCGGGTATTTTCCAAAAGCTTTGAACACTTGCTTGCTAATTAAACCTCAAAGTTAAGCTGTGTAGTAAAATTGCAGTTCTCTTTCGCCACAAAAACAAGAAAAACACTTTTGCTCTGCGTTCAGTGGGAGAGGAATTTCCGGCACAATTTCACAGCAATTTTTGTTTCGGAATAAAAAAAGGTGTCGAAGAAACATGAATTTACTTTGGTTCCGTTAGCAAGTTCATTTACAAAACAATTCGCTGTTCTTGAAACGTTAATGTAATGTACACGAAGAATCATAAATTTGAGTCCGTCAGTCATGGTTGCTTTGGAAACATTTGGACACAATTCTAACAAGCCAATGTCAATAATTTTGCAAACATAACGGATGGCAGAAACTTCAACCGTGAACGGTTGGTACGGGGCTTGAACTTTTATTTCAAAGGCTGATGAAAAAGCAACGCAACGTCCATGAAAAAATGTAGTCGGTTTTTATAAACAATGTCATAAATAGGGGTAAATTTCATGCTGCGTAGATCCTTTTCAATCATACTTGTCATTGGCGGAAAGAGTCTCAAACAGCCACAGCAGTCCACAGTTTGCGTGTAAGCACAGCTTTGTCTTAGACTTTGTTCATAAATCAAATGTGAACAAGAAACAGTAATAAAAAATTTCGACCGGAATAAAAATAATTTAATAAGTGCGGCTTTTACACGCTTTTGTTTACGGTATGTTAACATACCGATTAGTTGCAAATGGGGAAGCGCTAAGTAATCATACTTCTCTTTTTATAGCGGAGCCCGCGAGCTAGCGCGTCAGCGGAGCACCATTGCTAAGGAAATTTGGTAACCTATCAAGCCAAGAAATTTCGGTAGTGACGTAATAGTCACGTGACCGTCCGTACGTCCCTACGTCCGTCCGCCCGCACCAGTACACTTCATACACTGGATATAACCCTGTGCTGAATCCCGTGTGTCGCATGTTGACCCGCGTTGCAGCAAAACAAGCAAAGACAACAAAAGTCAAAAACAAATTTGTTAATGGAAAAAAATAGTTCAAAAGAATACTCAGTTGTTTTTTTGGTGGAAGGCGAAAAGTTCAATTAAGGCGAAAAAAATTAGGCGATAAAGTTCAGGCGAAAAGTTTGTCTCGTCGCTTCTGTTGCGAACTCGGTCGGCACACCGCTTGCGTTCGCAGCTTTTCGCAGTGGTTTCGACGCCAAATATAGCAGAGCTAGTGCTTTTTAGTTTTATATGTCCACAACCCTGGTTTTTACGGCGTTCGGAACACATTTTGCCAGAAAAAAACCAGCATTTTCACGTGATAGGCAGCTTGTCACGAAGAAAGAAATGAGTATTAAAATTACCTTCTTAAAATGACAGTAAACGCTCATGGCCTAGTGGATTAATCACCGGCTTGTAACGCCGACAAGCCGGGTTCGGCTCTCAGCGGGGGTATGATTTTTTTCAAGCATTGCCATTTTACACTGAAAGCATGCCATTTTTGTTTTTGTATTTAACCAAAGTGATTTTAAAACCCAAACTTATTGGGTAGAAAAGGAACTTTTTTGGAACTGCCAAATTGCTTCTTGGTAAAATCAAATAGCTTTAAAAACTAATTATAATCGGATATTAAATGTGGTGATGCCATTTTGTTTTGTAATGAGGCTGACATTGGATTCCAACGTGCAGGTCATCATCACTGTACTGTCTTTCAGATTTAACCCTTTAAGCTCCAACTGTGATGAAAATGAAATTTATCTTTAAATTATCGATACTTGTTGAAACATTCAAGTGATAAGAGTAAAGAAAGTGATCACCAAGGATAAGATGCCTTGATATTTACAATGGACAAATTCTCCTTACTAGTTTCATAAGAAATGTATGTAGAACGGTAAGGAGAATATGATTTTTATATCAGGGCTTAAAGGATTAAAACGTACTGGCAAACTGTTATTAAGGCTGTCGATTGATTAATCTCTTGTACTATTGTAGAAACACAGGTCTCCCAAACTATTGGTGTGGTAATCCTTGCAATTGCTTTGTACGGGAATTTAACAGACGGCTTTAGGACTAAGAAATGAAAGAAAAAGGACAACAAAAACCTTTTACCTTGTGTCTGTGATTTGTTTGCAGTGTATGAGTGGTGTAATTGGCAGTTTCAGAGCGATTCCATGCACTGTTTTTTTTTTGTTTATTTTTTACAATCCATTGCATCAATTTTGCTTTTTTTTCTCTGAAAATTTCCACTCAATTTAACCTCATCGTAGTCATATTATTCGGTTAATTTAGGGGGAGAAATACACAGAAGAACTCTGAGCTTTAATCTATTAGACCCTAGTACCTCACGGTATAAACAACAAAAGCATTTAACAACAACATTTTCGTAGTTCGCAGTTCGTAATTCACAATTATTATATTTTGAACTGCAAATAGTAACTGATCACCCAAAATAACTAACTTTAAACCCTCGGGCGTACAAAGCGGGGGGGGGGGGGGGGGGCGGGTTTTTCCAAGACGAATAATTATGTAGAACTGTCGTTTTCAGTAGCTGTGCACATTTTCCTAAGACACATTTTGACATAAGTTTGGTGAGAATCGGTTGCTATGGTTACGAGATATGACGTCATAAGTAGCAGGTGGTCAAGCCATTTTTGAAGAAAAATGCGTGTTTTTCACCCGTTTTAAGTAAAAATACACAAAATGTCAACAAAAAGCAGCAAAATGTTTAATTATGTCATATTCTACATGTCCAGCATCAAAAACGTTCAAACGTTTTTTGACAATTTCTTATTTTTGGTCAAATCCAAGATGGCGCCAAATATGACAGCCATCTTAGGTGACGTCACAGGCCCCCGGCAGCGCGACAACCCATGATATGTACCTCATCTTGTAGAGCACATCACAGGTTTTCTACTAACGGTGAAATATTTTCGAAATATTGTAACATAACGAAAACCCAAGATGGGGGTTCCATCAACCCCCCCCCCCCCTCGTGTACACGGTGGGGAGGCAATGCTAACGACATAACCGCCTCACCCCACCCTACAGAGAAGTGGTGCACATATTGCTCCTATTTCTTTCAATGCTACTTGCAGATTGCTCGTCTTTAACATCATGCATTGGTGCAATCGTGATGCGATGAACTTTCGGTTCTGCTTTTCTGACTGTCGCACGCGCGATACACAGGGAGAACAATTCCTGTCGGAATTTCTTTTCTTTGAATACATAAAGAAATGGATTCACCAGAGAATTTGTTGTCAGCGAGATAAATATCGTCAGTTGACGGATTTCTTTGGCAGATTTCTGATGCCCAATGAATGCCACAATCATTGCAGGGACATACCACAACACCAGCGTGCTTAACACGAGAGCGAAGATGAGTTTTGATACTCGTGCATACGTGTTCGAGCCCGTTATCATGTTTTGATTCTTCACTACTCTGTAAATGCGGTAGTACATGATGCAGCAAATCGCGAACAGGAAAGTGCTAGTAGCGATTCCGACCCTCTCAATATAAACATCGATTGTTTTACCGGTACTTGCTCGTCGACCGCAGAGATAGCTGTCAAAGTCGTTCTTTGTGGTAAAACCGATGGCTTGCGTGCCAACAATGATAACGCTTGTTAACCAGGCTAGGCAGGTTACTATTAGAACAGAGCGGTGTTTCAGATGTTTAGAAGGGTTTGAGTGGTTAACAATGAGTTCGTATCGATCCAAAGTCAGTAAAAAAAGTAGCACGGGTTCCACCATAAGCGCTACTGAGCGAGTCGATATGGTGATGAGACAACTGTATGTCTTCCAGGAGTCAATGTGTGCTTTTCCTTCCTCATCGGCAAAAAATGTAGCATGTATTGCAACAAATAGCAAAAACAACGCAATAAGGAAGTCGCAGGTGGCAATGTGTCCTGCTAAGAACATGGAGTTTATGCGCTTAAGTCTTGGTGTCGTGAACACAACTTTGATGATGATCGTGTTGGCCAAGATAGCTGACAGACTCAAGATGAATAGAAAACATTTTAATGGGATACTCTGTTGTAGGATGTAAACCGATTCCAGTGTAGAAAAGCCTGTGTCCTTGTGTGTGTTGTTGTCTTCGCTATGTTCAGTGAGATTAGTATCAGGTTCACCCAATGTCTTGGCTGAAGGCACCTCCGTAGTATTATTGAATCTGCATGATGTGTAAATGTAGTAACCACAGTTTACTGTTAAGCAAAGACCAGTAATGTTTCCAAAGGATGGAATATGTTTAAGCTCCCTTCTCTGCTCAAAGGAGCAATTTGGTGCGATGTTTATCTCGCAACTTTCACAGTCATCCTTAGCATCAACTATGATCTTTTCAAGCGAAGGCAGGAACAGGATGGAAGGTGGCAAATGCTTGTATTTGTTACCTCTGATGTTTAATTCTCGTAACGCTTTTAAAGGGTAAAACGCGTTTTGTGATACCTTGTAGATATCGTTGTTTTCCAGTACCCTTCAGTTAAAACGCAAGATCGTTATTAGTATAAGAGAAATGGTGAAATTTGCGAGTTTTGTTTATCCTTTGAAAGTTGAATATAGATGATAAGGAAGATAAATTAATTTGAATGAGCATTTCAGCCTTGAAAGGCGGTAATGCATGGTTCAATTCTACCTGTTACCATGTCCCCCCCGGGCATACCCCCGGGGATTTGCAATTTTGTTCTCATTTGGTGGTCTATTCCCCACCCCCGGGCATGCAAAAAGAGACAATTCCCCACCCCTGGGATTCCTCATCGACCACAAAATAATAATACGCTGTTTTGTGTACAAAGCATGCGCATAGATTACGATAATGATTTCCGTACAATAGCAAAACCAGACGTTTTGATAAGAACTTAAACGCTTTTCTAGAGTTTCTTGAACGAAGGACACTACTTGCATAATGTAATAAAAACATGAACACTATATTTGAAAAAGAAAACTGAAGAATGGCATACGGCTAGCGAGAAAAGAAGTGGTCTTCGCCACGTGATTTATTCTTAATATAGCACATACGCACAAGAGGCCCGTGAACAAATTGAGTTTTTCTTAGCTTGCTTCATAAGAATGAACACTGGATTGAGACCTCTGTTTAATATAAAGCCGTGCATCCATTTTCATATAGATTCTATTTAAGTCGTCTTAGTATGTACATAAATACGCTGAAGAAATATTT
This sequence comes from Siderastrea siderea, assembly GCA_964030785.1. NCBI lineage: Eukaryota > Metazoa > Cnidaria > Anthozoa > Scleractinia > Rhizangiidae > Siderastrea > Siderastrea siderea. Next base: position 10,583,329 of record OZ034976.1, read on the forward strand.
CTTTGTTTGTGACGAACGCCATCCATTCGAGTACGCATAAAACGCAGATTTTAATTTTGTGATTATTCTTCTCTAACCAGTCTGCTGCAAATTCTGGAGATTCTTAATGGAAATAGGCAGTCTTCTCCACGTGGTCAGGCGTCAACCGAGAGGTGACGTACTTCACAAGAACAACAAGAAGTTATTTTCGATTTGCCCCTCCCCCCTCCCCCCGGGACAAGACGGCTTCAAACAATTCCCCACCCCCGGGACCGAAGGGCTAGACTTGTTCCCGGGGTTGTCCGGGGGGGGGATGGTAACAGGTAAAATTGAACCATGCATAAATCGAATTTCGATCAGTCTCTTTTAGTGACAAGAATGTAGTCCAAACGAAAGGAAATACAGTAAACACAAATGTCAGTCACTTACAGAACCTGCAGTCGAGCAAATCCCTTGAAAACTCCTGGGGGTATTTCCTTGATTTTGTCTCCTGATAGAAATCTGAAAAATATCAATCAGGACAACTTCACCACATTTTTGCCAGTTTCACACTGAAATCAGAAAAGGCTGCATTTCGAACAACACGAGAGAAAGCATGCAGCTCATATTACATATACGGTAACTGTGATATGTTAAGTCTGGACCAAGCTTTGGTAAAGCTGCTTAATGGCACTGTATTATTCGCTGCATTAGCGCCAACGAGTACTGTTTTTTTAAAGGTTTGAAAAAAGTCTTGCTACATCAGTTTACATCGAGCAGTTAACGAAGACGAACCGAGAGTGTCAAAAATTGCTACAATCGACAAAAACTAACCACATCAATCTTAGGCACCTAAATCTTTACGCCCCGTAGAAATGTGCTTCCCTAGTTTAGAAAATGGACTCTTACAAGCTAGCGATGTTCTCGCCGTGAATAGTTTGAAGCGTTTTCAGATCCTCCATATTGCATCTCATTGCTGTTTCATTACAGTAGCAGTTTTGAGGACAACTGAAGGCTTCAGTCAAATACAGTATAAGTCCAAAGATCAGCGGTAAAATCCACAGTGTGATCATGCTGTTAAACCTGAAAAACAGTAAAGAAAACGAAGTCATTGGCGCTACTCCCTTTATTGGTTATTCATTACATTATTTCCAACAAGCGTGCGTAGAGTAATTGTAGAACTCTTTCATAAGAACAGATATTCTTTAGCCGTTCCGTCCATAAACTACAAAGTACAGACCCACCTTGATACAGTGTACCAACAAACGCAGCTGCAACGCTCTGTCCATTACTTTCGGTTAATCAATGGTTGCCGGGCACATTGACTCGAACGTTGATACCATTTGGTTTAATAAACAGCACCACAAAAGCTCTACTCAGTAGTTTTCATTCGAATCATTACGCCTTAAGATTTCGTCCACAGAATTCCGTGATATTGTACAGTTTACTCAACTAAAAAGCACCACAGGAACTGAAGTACTGCTCAATATCTTTCGTTTAGAATGATCGTGGTCTTGGATGTCACCCGAACCAAGTTTCACGAGTCCAAGCAGCGAAAGGGATAATTAGATATAATGGTTCGAACTGTATTTTCTATAGGGTGCTCAAGGCTTAGGAAGATCTTTTCACCTTTGAGAAACGTTTTGACAACATTTACCCTTTCTTTTTTGCGAAGTATGACAGAGAATGACGAGCCGTACAATGGCTTATCTTATATAGTCTTACCTTAGAATCTTTGAGACCGTAGCGCGAGATAGCAATAAAAGCGAGGTTTGTGTTTTCCTCGAACTGTGTGTTCTTCACAGGTGTGTCATAGACATAAATTTGTTATGCCGGAAGTTTTTCACGCTCTGACTTAAATTATATTGAGATAAGCCAATGTGTTGGACACTCTATTCTTAGTGAGAATTAAATATTAATATCAATCAATAGCAAACTTTTATACTATGTTGTTGTATGTGCTTTTCAAAATATAATGAATAAAACAAAACAAACAAAAATGAGATAAGGGAAAAGACTAAAAATAAAATTAAATATCTATGAAATACATCTTATTTCAAACGAATGGGTCGTTGGTCCTTGTCACGTAAAAATATCCCATGTAAACCATTGAAATTTTGTCGGAATGGTAAATAGAAGAAACAAAACATTACTGAACATGAATATATGAAACATTGTATCTGTTATCTGTTAATAAAACTTTTTATAAGTTAAAGCTGCTCACCCGAAAACATTCATGACTTCGTTATACAACTTAATCACGCAGCCTTTCCTCAACAATTTTCAGTTCTTCCGATACGGATATTCTTTGCTTCAGACAGATAAAAATAAAAATAATATGGCTCTTGAAAACTGAAAAGTTGTTTTTATCAATAATCGACGTCACTCAAGCTAAAAATTTAATGAAATTTTTAGGAAAAATCTTACAATGAAAAGACTAAAAGGTGTGATATTTTATTATAGTCGATCGACTTTTCTATTAATAATTTAGTTCCTGTTTCATCTCGGACTTTTCAGTGGATTCTTATTAATTCTGCATAATTTTTCAAGGACGCGTCAAGCATACTTTAAATAGTGTGTGAGTCACGTGAATTTCCAGACTTGAAGCTGTAGATGGCAGCGGTGAAGTATCTAGAATAGTTAAAATAAAACTTAACTATTATTTTCCCCTCTTCATTTCATTTGCTCACTTTAGGGATCAAGAAAAAAAATAATTAGGTTTTGTTTGACTGAACTAGTATTCTAGATAGAGTCTTAGTCGCTGCATTTTCCGCAATCGAAATTTGTATGGCATTGCCGTTGTAATGATGCGACGTTTACCAGGGCAATTCGAAAATCCTACAAAATAAAACGTTCTTACCTTGACGTCATTGTCTCTCAGTGTGCCCTGGCCAGTTGTAGAGCATATCCCTTTTTCTCTCCCGCTACTGTCCTGAAGCGGAGTAAAAAAGAAAGAAATATGCTTTTAACCCGGCCATTCGTTTCAGATTATGTAAGAGGAGTGCCACTGTAAACTAGCTTCGGGTAGGTATGTTCACATCCATTATAATAACACAGCACCAGCATTTTTTACAACCGTACCAAGATCCTCTCTTGCCGTACCCTATTTCAGAACAAAATGTAGGGTAGTACGTATCGTAGTTTAGATCTCACCCCGAACATCTTTCCCCTTTTCAGGCCCAAGCAGCAAAAATCAATACGCTGTTCCAGACCAGTTGTTAAACACTACAGTTACAATCTTGAACATAACTAGTTGAGACAAAGGGAAACAGCGCATATATTTCTCAAATTCCCTTCATAGAAAACCGACATGGTGACTGAAAATCTTTCCCTCTTCCCTCACTCAGTGTTGTTTGAAGGTCAGACGATTCATCAGGCTTTTCGTCGAGAGTGAAAACTTGTTCACGTACGAATTTTCACAGTCAAAGTTCTCACACAGAAGCGATCAGAAGTGTCTCAACAGTTCTGTCTGAGATTGTTAAAGGCCATAATTTTAAAATAATATACGAGAAAATACGGTATATTAACATACCCGAATGGACTTGCAGAATGCAGCTTAAGATAAGGTTTTCAACGACGGGCAACAGACACTCAAACCTTGTCCAAGTGTGCGTGAAGTGCTAATTTCAGGCGCCGCAGTTTGGATTTTTTGTTCTATTTACAGTTTATTTTCTCATATTTTTAATATTCTTTATAACATGATAACATCTGTTCACTGAAAGCTGTTTCCAATGACAATATTTCCTTCGTCTTCAGGTTTAATAGACAAGAGTCAATCATTTATCTTCCGTACAAAGAGAGAACACTTGCATCAAGGAAGCAACGCAAAGTATGTCGAAATTTCTTTCAAAATAGATTTCAAAGGGACCCAAGAATTATCTTGAAAAAGCAAGCTGGCAACCTTCAGAATTATATTTAAACTTTTCCATTTCAGCAAGTATTGCCTGGTGTAACGAAAAGAACAAATTGCGTGAAATTAAAGTAAGTCTGATCAAAACGTAACGATTGCACGAGGTCGATAAACCATGCCACCGTTTTTGAGCTTCTAAGCATGTGTTAGTCAGTTCTAACAATGACTTGATTTTCCTATACAATTTAACTCTTACGTTTTAGTTCGTAGTGTCCTAGAGTTAATGGTAAAATAAATGGTTTTAATAACACTTGCGCGGAAATGGCTGTTTTAACGTTCTTTAGTTCCCTTCTGCCACTGAATTAGTGATGCATTATTTTCATTTATTATTATTATTATTATTATTATTATTATTATTATTATTTATCTTTTTATGTTTTTCTTTACGAACTCCATCGATTTTATGCCCACAAACTAAGAGATCGCAAGGGCACGCTCAGTCTTCACGGAATTTTGTGGTGCTCTTTTTTTCGCTTTCAGTTAACCCAACCAGTTGCAAAAATTTTTTGCTCATTTGTCTCACTTAGGGTTCCACCAAGAGCGTTCTGTAAGGAGTGCATTATATTTAACAATTATCCTGCGAAATCGCGCGGAATATCACCTGATACATAGCCGACGAGGCCGTAGGCCGAGTTGGCTAAATCAGGGGATATTCCGCAAGATTGAGCAGGATAATTGTTTTATTATTCAACAAATTCCCATCGCCTACCATTTTCAGAACGAGAAAAACTACGGCTCTATGATAAAAACGCTAAAAGCTAGCAACACATAAGCTTAATAAAAATCAAAACAGAACTTCAAGAAATCGAAGTTTACTACCGTTCACTTAAAAAGACCTATTTACAAACTCATGTTTGGAATGACAAGACAAAGGAAAAAAATATTGCTACCTTACCGAGAATAAGTCCTCTTTCTGTGAATTAAAATCTTTTCAACTTTAGTCTTTACAGCTTTCCGTGAGCAAGTGTGCTGCTTCGTTCGCAATAGCATTTTCTTGGTTGGGTTCTCACTATGAAAATTCCAAGTCAACCTCTGGATATCTTTGTGAGCTGAAGCAAATACTTGTTGACTTTTTGAGAGCATTTAATCCTGGAAAGTTTCTTCCAGAGAGTTAAAATTTACGGAGAACACTGCTAAAACTGCCTCGCTTTTCAAAATGGCCGCCAAACAAGCAGTGAAAGAAAATCTGCAGTGCACTTCCAAATATGGTCATTTACGTATATCGCAGGATATCTGTCATGTAGGATGACAGATATTGAGGGCTTCCTTACCATATATGGGCATAGTGACAATTTGTTGAATAATAAAGGTTGATATGTATATATCGTCGGCAGTATATCTCTACAGTGTCGTAAATTATTGAAAAGTTCATTAAGACTGATACAGTAAGTAGATTTCACAAGTATGCGAAGAAAATGTTGAAAATTAAAGAAGATATTTCTTCTTGAAAAACCAAAAATTTACAGACGTTTGTTTGGCTGTGTGGCAAGAGCTGCCAACAAGACATGCTAAATGCATCGTTTGAAGCAGGCTATTAACTTTTTAATCAAACTTTACAGATGAACTAATCTTTACATGGCCGAGCTCTTTTTAGTTACGATGTCTGTTAACTGTACTTTATCGCATGGATTCCGTTTCAACTTTAATTTCAAGGTGTAAACAGTTTTGTCAGCAATGGTCGCCTTAACTTAGGGAGTGTTTCCATGATAACGGTACGACTTTCGTTTTGGTGCGTGATTTCATATCGCATCTACATAAAGTATTTACACGGCGGTGTGAGTTGCGTTCTGAAAGTGATCAAAGCGAAAAGTAATATGATAACTATTTGACGTTTTCGTTTACATGATACTGGTGTTACCTTAAAAGCTCTATCAAGCCCCCCTCTCTATTAAGCCTCTCTCTAATAAGTCCCCCTCCCCTCTTTGGGGTATCAGATTGGGTAATTAGACCTTTCTAATCCTACTTCATCGCCAGTTGGTGTATTTTTTATTTTTAAGTTAACAGCGTTTGAGTTTTGTGCAAAAATTATTTCAAGATTGCATGTTTAAGAGCCAGTCTCCCTTAGATCCTCATATCCATTTTTGTTCGAGAAATAGAATTCGCTCATAATTATTCCTTCAACTTCCCTTGGCAAGTAAGTAACAAATATGGAATTAGATGGAAGAAATTATTCTTCTAAAAAAAAATTCTGGCACAATCTTTTAAAAACCCTTGCTGGCCTCGAAACTCAGCGGCCACATGATGAATTTTGGCAAACTTGGAGTTTTTTGTTCTGGACAAAACAGCTTGTTCGAAACATTCAAATTCGCTAGTTATAAACAATGACCCTTTTTCTTAATAACAGCGTAGATTGTTTCATAATCTTTAATTAGTATAAGAAAACTGAGGATACAAAGTTTATCTTACTTTTGAAACTTATCGCAACATGCGATTTTACCCAAATTCAGGCGAATAAATCACAAAAGTGGTTCGTACTCACAGGATTTACTGCATATCAGTGGAAAGTCCTATCTGCCAGCTACTTAATTCTGTTAAAAGATTTGGCCGTCATCCAGTTTTCGTCCGCACGAGACAGCTGAAAGTTGTGCATCTCAGCTGAAACCGCCATATTGCCATCGTAAATGCTGCGACCTAATGTCGGTAACAAAGCCATGGTATCGTCTCTTGTACGACCTAAAAATGCCATTAGTTGGTCAAGAAAAACCAATATGACTAGATTTTGCTTAATTGACGGTAAAGCAGGGCAATTTGTCTCGAATTTTGATGGAAAACGAGCAAGTTGTCATCCGTTGAAAATCGCGAGATGTTCCTTTAACGCCGCTGACCACGTGCATCGCAGCACAGCACACTGTCAATGTAAACAATAGCTAGCCATGGCCAGAGCAGTGAAACCGACCTCATGTTCGTTCATTGGAAAAGGAAAGATCATTTGTGGAGAATCACGAGGAAAACAAGACGTGATACCCCTTGTCGAGTGCGTTGCTGATGTTAGGAATCATTTAAAAAGTTGTCATCTTTCACGCACAAAAGTAACAGAGCAAGAATTAATATTGGCCAGGGTGGGAAGGTTCAATCTTCTATTGGACGAAATAAAAACGTTAACAATTTGACGGAAACATCGTCATAATCTAGGGCAATACTGGAGACCACTCAAGACGTGTCAGTACCCTAATCACGAAGGACGGAAAATTGCCCTGCACTGTAAGAATCCTGTGAACTGGCAGATGGCGCAAGAGATACAGACGATGTTTATTACACTTGTGCAAGTGGGGTCGCGTGAGTATTATTTCTTTTTGTTACCCGATCATAAAAGCAGCTTTTACAACGAAAAGCGAAAATCCTTATAAAAATACGAGCTGGATGAAATATTTTGTCATGTTAATATAACCAGTTTTTTTTTTCAGCAATCTTCAAGAATGTCACGGCACGCAGTGGTTCCCAATACACCTGTTGCAAAGGCTCTCATTGTTCTCTTTTTTAACTGAAGTTTTTCGAGAAGAATAAGATTAACACAATAAAGGGAGGTTCTTTAGAAGGAGCACAAGGGAAAGATAGCCTGTTTAAGAGTTGGATATCGTGTTAACTTGTTCGCCGATGTAAATAATTTGCATTACTTGGTTATGAATTTATTTATAGTGAGTTAATTTAATTTACAGCGTTTTAACTCAATTAAGGGTATGGAAATTATGACACGGAATCCCAAGGAAATATTTTTCGTGTTTCTTAAAGGATATTTGTGTGACAGTTTAACTGTTAGATTCCATTTACAGCATTTTTATTGGAATAGCGGATTGAGTTTACATTTTTCATTGCAAGACTGTTGTACTTACCGCCCTTATCTTTGTATATGAGGTGTAAGTACTTTTGTTAGTGCTTATCGTGTTTTTTCCCTTCAGATTTACCGTATTTACTCGAATAAGCGCCGCGGCGGTTATTAAATTTTTCGCGCCTCAAATGCGGCGCTTATTCGAGGGCGGCGCTTATTTGAGGGCGGCGCTTATTTAAAAATTGGACACGACAAAGAAATCTTTTCTTTTAATTTAACAGTATATTTTCTGTATGAAAATTTTACAGTAACTAACAGAAGCGTGTTTTCATTGTCACCATTCGTCTCTTCCTGCACTTTGTAAGCAAGGAACAGAATGAAGTGCTCGGTCTCTTAGGTTAAAACGCTGCTTAAGCCAAACTAAAAAAAAAAGCATCACATCTTTCTGGGTTATTTTGGATGGAAAGTTAGCATTTAAAAAAATGTCCCGTTTTCTTTTGTCTAAAAACATATCGTGATATTTTTGCTGGGAAATAACCACTCACGTGCTTGTCCTCGAATAAGGGCCGCGTCGGGACCGCGACGCTTATTCAGGGGAGGTGCTGATGAACTTTTTGTCCCAAATGCGGCGCTTATTCGAGGGCGGCGCTTATTTGGGGGCGGCGCTTATTCGAGTAAATACGGTACGCATTCAACTGTAAATTCAGGCTACCTTTATCAATACAAAAACGGAGGTTTCTTGGTGGTGGAAATTGGCCAGCAGAGCGCGGCCTGGAGAGAAGAAGCTTGGGAGGGGGAGGTGTGGATGGTAGGGGAAATAGCCACCTTCCCAGTTCGGCGCATTCCTACTGTCACCAGTTCTCGGGCCATGAATCCTAATAATAACATATATAATATGTTATAAATGCTTATAAAGACACATAGTTTTACATATTTTTCTAACAAAAGGAAATTTCTATTATCTTCGCCAACAGCAATTTGCTCTAACTGTTGGAAAAGGCATGCACAACTTGTACAAGGCAAGGCACATTTGGACATCGATTCATTAGAATGTGAAAAAGAACCCATCGCAAGGTAATATATTTTGCAAGCCTTGGTTTTATGGTGTCATGGGAGGCTGTTTGTGAATGTGGGTTTCGAGATGGGTCTTTTACGTTGGAAGGAAAATCTATTTAAGCCTAAGTCTTCCATGTTACATATCTAGGTAGTACATCTTATCATGAACTAGAAAGCAGGTGGCGAATGCTAATCTAGGCACATCAGTCGTACCTATCAGTTTTACTGATTGTGCTCACTTTCTTCTCTATAACACCTAGGGTATCCAAAGCACAAGCACTTCACCAGATGAGTACAATGCTTCCAACACCATCGACTGAACGCACGCAGCAAAAGTTTGAAACCGACTGGACTCCAAGTTCTACAGGATATCACAGCTCTCAAGAGAACGTCAGCATCTTAACTCCTCAGATTCCAACTGATCAGGCGTTAGTTAAAATTAATGAAAGCTTGGACGTCTTACAAACATGTTCAGGAGAAGGGAGAAGCAGTCCGTTAACGTCTCAGTTGGAAACAAAGTGGGAGAGAGTAAGCCAGGAAGAGCAAACATTTTTTTATAAGAAAGGCAACGGAAGCTTGTAAAATAGTTTGTTCAGCAATTGCCCCGGAAGATGGAAAGGCATTGTTCGAAGCTGTTTGCAAGACTGACGGCTCTGATGTTGAGAATGAACTCCGACCTCTCCTTGAAGCTTATAGGGATGCACCTTCTAAGGACACGAAGACTCAGATCTTGAGTATTTATGCAAACAGATATCCTGCGAAGAAGCTTATGGAAATACACAAACTGTTCTAGCCAATAAAAGAATGGGAATTGCGTAAAGCTAAGCTTCACGCTAATAATAAAGGTCCCGGCGCCCCACTGGAAAAGCCACTTTATCACAGGGTCAGGCTTGATACAGTCAAAGTCAACCATTTCTTGGAATTTATAAACAGACCATATTTCTATCAAGACGTTTCTTATGGGACTCGCACACTTAAGCTTGATAGCGGAGATAAGCTTGTAATGCCCAACGTCATTCGAACTGTTGCAAGGTCCACAATGATTGTTCAATACCTGCAACTTTGCCAAGAACAGGACTTTGATCCTTTGAGCCGTGCAACGCTCTATCGCATCCTTGAAGTGCGCGAAGCATCTCAGAGAAAAGCTCTCAAAGGTCTTGATAACGTAGCTGCAGATGGAATGGCGGCTTTTGAAACTCTTGAAGGAGTGATTGAGGAGCTTCAAAAGGCCGGTGCAAGTCCAGAATGGGGTGCAAATACCAAGGAGAAGCTTGATCAAGCCAAGAGGTATCTTAAAACAGACTACAAAGTTCACTGCAAAGAGGAATCTAGTCCATGCGCAGATCACTGTAGAGTGTTTGCTCTCAGCGATGCGAATGACGAAGCATTCAAACAGGATTGTGAGCATTGGCACAATCTACAGTGTGATATGTGCGAGAGCCTGAAATCAGTTGTGCACGAAATTGAAGTTTCGGTAAAGAATGAAAACCAAACTATATCGTTTTACAGCCAGGAACAACAAGAAGACATCTTGTATGACTTTGTGCAAGCAAAGAATCATATATTTGACTGGAAAGCACATATTTTGCGATCGGAAAACCAGGATTTAGCCAAACAAGACGTCTTGAAGTCACTCGATGAAACATCAGCACTGATAACAATGGACTGGGCGATAAAGTTTCAGTGTCAAAAGTACAGAGAGAAACAATCAGAATGGTTTGGTAAGCGGGGTTTGAGCTGGCATGTCAGCAGTGTGGTTGTCAAAACAGGCAAGCAGAAGAACCCATGGTAGTAACCTACACACACCTGTTTGATACTTGTGTCCAAGACTGGTTTGCTATTGCTTCTATTCTAGAAAATCTCCTATTCACGCTCAAGACAGAAAACCCGTCCCTAAGTAAAGCTTACATACGATCTGACGAGGCCGGGTGTTACCATAACAACTTGCTGATGGCTAGCATTAACGATATTAACCAAAGAACTGGAGTTATTGTAGAAAGGTACGATTTTTCAGAGCCACAGCATGGAAAGGACATATGTGACCGTATCATCTGTCCCATGAAACAAGCAGTGCGACGATATTGTGACGAAGGAAATGACATTCAGTCAGCGCGGGATATGAGAGCAGCACTTCTTCAGAGACCTGTTCAAGGTGTCACTGCATCTGTTTGTGAGGTAAACGACAAGCAAAAGACAATTGATGTAACAAAGACTCCCCACTTCAGCGCATACCACAACTTTGAGTTTGAGCCTCAGGGAATCCATGTCTGGAAAGCTTACTCTGTGGGGCAGGGTAAAACTGTAAACTATACTGATATAGTAAGAGCATCTCAGGGTCCTACTTCATTGGTGGTGAAGGATGGCCAGAGCTTTTTTGACATGTCTGTAAAAAGAAATTTGAAAAGCAAACAACTGACCCGTTCGCAGACTTCAGCATTGTTTCCATGTCCAAAGGAAGGCTGCAGCTTAAGCTTTCCATGTTTTGACTCCCTACAACGTCATCTTGATTATGGTGAACATGAAAATACAACAAGCCAGGAATCCATATATGATCAGTTACGTCGTGACTGGGTGGCAAGGTTTTCTACTCTTGTTCCCGAAAACTGTCCCAAGCCTAAGTCTTCAGACATTTCCTCAGTGTCCAGTTCCTCCCTTCCAATGGGTTGGGCACTGCAAAAACCAAGAGGAGGAGGAACAAGGTTCTCTCCTCAAGTGAAGGATTATCTGAAAGCACGATTTAATGCAGGAGAAGAATCTGGGATGAAAGCTGATCCTCAGCAAGTTGCGGTCGACATGAGAAATGCCCGAACAGAAGAGAACAAACGATTGTTCTCAAGAGAAGAGTGGCTATCAAGAAACCAGATTCAGTCCTACTTTTCGAGGCTCTCTGTCTTAAAGAAAAAACAAACCACTACGGCATTGTCTGGCCAAGCAACTGAAGTTGTTGATGCTGTTGACATCGAGGACGTTGTGCAAGAAGAAGAGTGGTTACAACAAGTGGATGAAGTTTACCAAAGCCTATCAGTCCAGCATCCAATTTACTACGATGCTTATAATCTCTGCGATTTGTACCGGAAAGAAAAGCTCAGTTCTTTTAATGTTGAAATGCTCAAATCAGTTTGCAAACATTTCGAAATTTCTTTTAAGTCGAAAGATAGAAAACATGTACTTGTAGAGAAACTGGCGTCAACGATCGCTGACTGCTCTTGCGGCAGACGTTAGACTATTTGTGAGCCGATAAACAGCCCGGTCAGCGGTTTGGAAAAACATGGCGGACAGCGAACTTCTTCACTGATATATCTTGCTTCATGACTACTCTAATTAAACTCTTCCATGGATTCCATTCGGTTGACATTGGTTGGCAACTTTGAGATTCATTGCTGGAACAATTATGCGGTGATGCGTCATTTATTTCGTGTTTTGTTAGCGACATTAGATCGCAGCATTTAAGATGGAAATATGGCGATGTTAGCTGAGCAGCACAACTTTCAGCTGTCTCTTGCGGACGAAAACTGGATGACGGCCAAATCTTTTAACAGAATTAAGTAGCTGGCAGATAGGACTTTCCACTGATATGCAGGAAATCCTGTGAGTACGAACCACTTTTGTGATTTATTCGCCTGAATTTGGGTAAAATCGCAGGTTGCGATAGGTGTCAAAAGTTGATAAACTTTGTATCTTTAGTTTTCTTACACTAATAAGAGATTATGAATACAATCTACGCTGTTATTAAGGTAAAGGGTCAATGTTTATAACTAGCCAATTTGAATGTTTCGAACGAGCTGTTTTGTCCAGAACAAATAGCTGCAACTTTGTCAAAATTCACCATCTGGCCGCTGATTTTCGAGGCCATTGATGGGTTCGGAAAGATTGTGCCATGATTTTATTAAGAAGAAGAATTTCATCGATCTAATTCCATATTTTTATCTTACTTGCCAAGGGAAGTTGAGGGAGGAATTGCGAGCGAAATCTATTTCTCGAACAAAAATGGATATGAGGATCTAAGGTAGACTGGCTCTTAAAGAAGATTTGAAATAAGCCCCTCCCCCTCTATTAAGCCTCCCTTTCACGAGGCCTGAAATTAAATAAGCCGGGGCAGGGGGGGGGGGGGGGCGTCAATCGTACCGATGTGCTGTGGGATTTTGGGTCCGTATCAAGGAAACAAATACAAAGCCCCCAGAGAGAACCTTACGGAACTCGCACCGCTGTAGAAGTCTTACCGGTGTCATATAAACACCCCCTTAATCACGATTTTAAAATACAGTTAGCATTTGTTCGAAAAGGTACGTACTACTACAACACGGTATATGTCATTTTTTGTTTCTAATTTTTATTACACATTCATTGTGTTTATTTATTGTTATTATCTTTCTTTTTGCCTCGAAAATTTGTTTTATGCGATCTCACTTGATATGAATATTTACAAAAAAGTGAAGACCCAAGCGGTCTACTGAATTGTTGCTATTTATTACATACTTTCAATTCATTTTAGCCCATATGTGGAAGTTGAAGTTGGCGTTTCAATATTTCTCGTCAAGGAAAACTTGCACAACTTGATGAAAACACTCTTGGTAGTATAACCTTATCATAGTACTTGTAATTTTTACAGCAATTTAATGAGCTGTAAATATATTCTTTTGCAGCAGTCGCGTTCTTCTTGGAGACATATCCTCTAAGAATGCGTGTTCGTTAACAATGTCAACAATGCAAAGTTATTTTACTTCCAGATCTTCCTCTCCTGTGATAACATCACACTCCAACTCATTAAAATCACCTTCGTTGCCTTCAGAACCCTTTCGCATCATCTTCGGTGCCCGATTTTTCCGTGTGGTGCAATCGAAGTTTGATCGGTGGCGATCACGAGACGAAGGGCTTGAAAAACCTCGTCCGCACTTCTCGCAGGTGTAGGGCTTCTCGCCCGTGTGCATGTTCATGTGGAATTTCAGTTCGTATGACTGCGCAAACGCCTTACCACAGAACTCACAAATGCAGGGCTTCTCCTTTGTATGCGTACGTCTGACGTGGCTGTCATGTGCCGCGTGGGATGCGAAAGCTTTGCCACAGTGACGACATTTAAACGGTTTCTCGCCGCTGTGCTGTCGGATGTGAGTCCGCAAGATTGACGAGGCTGTGAACGCTTTGATGCAGTAGGGACATTTGTAGGGCCTCTCCCCGCTGTGCACTCTCAGATGCTTATTCAGGCTCGAGGACTGAGAAAACCGCTTGCCACATTGACTGCACTGATGAGGTCTGTGTTTCTCATGCACGTGCAAGATGTGAATGCGAAGTCGGTCTCGCTTCTCGAAGGAACGGTTGCATAGGTGGCATGGATACTTCCGGTCTCCCTGGTCCACGCACCTTGTGTATTTCAAATGTTTGTCTCGGTAATATTTGTAGGCGAACACTTTTCCACACCGGTCACAAGCATAGCTGTCTCCACCTAGTTCAGAAAATAACGATGAAGTTGATTACAACTGGGATGATAAAATGGCAGTTGCGGTGCACTGTTGAGGAACCAGTTTCATGAAGCATCAACCAAAACATTGAGTCACGTTACGTAGTTCTATCTATTACTCTGTGGGTGAATCCTGAAGTATGACTATTTGTTGATGAAGGGAAGCTATTGAGCAGTACTTCCTTGTGGTTTTCTTTTTTCACACTGAACAAGATGCTTCTAACTTACGTCTGTGGATGCAATGCCCTTGAATATGAAACCCCTCGGATGAAAGCTACTGAAAAGTCATTATCGTATTTTTGTTAGAATCTCTTGGTATTGTTCCTTATTCTGGCCAAAAATATTCTTTCTTTTGAGTGTGTGTATGGCATCCAAAAGTGCGACTATTCAGTTGGGCGCTACCGAGCGCTAACTGCACGCTTTGACGTTTGTTATACTGGACAACTGAAGGTGCATGTAACGTTTCAGTCTGCGCGACCACTCAAATAAAAGATGTGTATGCCTTACTGCACTGAACTACATGCAATAGAAAATTAAACTAACTACATACCGAGCCCGCCATCGTTCTCTATCTTGGTCAGTTTTGTCTTCATGGTGATTGGAATTCCCATGTACTTGAGATACGTATCTCCATACCACACCAGCAGTTCACATCCTTCCCTCACCTCCTTACACACTTCATAATACACTTTTCCGTCCTCTTGGACCAGGACGAGGTTCTGCTCTCCGTCGTGTCTTGCGCAGTTAACGTACTTCATCCAGTTTCTTTGGTCTCGGGCTCCATCCACATAATGAGTGAGTTCGCCATCTTGGAATATCTGAAAAGTAGCGCACAAATATATGTTCAGTCCGCCGTTCTGAGATAATCAGAAACAAGATAAGCTATCATAGAAAACTTAAGAGCGGTTTGCTGTAAGAACCGACTAAGGGTATACAAGATAGAAAAATCCGATTTTCTCAAAATCTGCCAGAATAAAGGCTTTGGTGAACTAGTTCTAAAAATATAAGTTTCGGGTCGTTTAGATTGTTATTTATTTTTTAGTGAATATTTTGGTATTTTGAACTTCGCGGCAGTCAAAATCAACGCCAAAATCGGGACTTTTCCGGAAGCTCCTGTTCAAATATTGAAAGCGTCCTAAAAAAGATTAACCCGGGGAGTTAAAAGATCTTATTTCCTCTGTTTATCAGCAGTGTCAAAGTTTCATGAAAAGGGAACTTGAATTTTTTATGAAATTTTAAAATTATACCCAACAACGGTCGTTATCGACAACCCAATTTAGGCTAAATTCAAGGCTCAAAAAAGCACTCTGGTACATGGCTTTACACAACGAGACTATACTCCGGGAAAGAACAATCACTTCAACTAAACATCGGCCGAAAAACATTTTGGGACAAATGAAACGGCGAATTTTGAGAGCGCTTTGAAAACAGGCTACTTGAGTGATATGAGCGACCCTTTGACCTTTCATGTCAACGGAAATGAACACACAGCAGCTCTTAAAATGTGACTTTCCTTCGCCAAAATACGAGTTTGCTTGTTTTTCTAGAATGTTTTCAAATAGAGGAAACTAGGATTTTGAATTTGGAGGCCTTTCTTCCCAATATTGAGCGATGTTGGGCAATTTAGAGAAATATGTTATGAAATTGACCTACTCTGTTTATCACCGAATTATACATTCAAAGTCTGTTTACAACGTGAATGCGGAATCAATAACGAAGTAAAAAACCGATTCATGAAATGTTTAGGAAATACCTCTTACCTAAGTGAGCTTTTCCTGGCTGGAAACTGCAACTTTCATTGCAAAACACATAGCGAGATCTCCGAGCCATGTTGCACGCGAGTTGTCAAATGTTTTTACAGTGCGGCCGAGGTTGCCTACGTTAACGATTAACCAGATTTTAGGCCCGCATAGCGTGCAGTCGGAAACAACACTATGGTGACGAACGCTTGTGCTTGATAGCAAAAAAAGTAGGGGAAAAAAGGAAAAAGAGAGCTTTTATTACATATATACTTATTATATATATATATATATATATATATATATATATATATATATATATATATATATATATATATATATATATATATATATATATAATTTTTTCTTTACGTCCAAACCGGTGACACGTACTACTAAGGAAGTTCTCCCAAAGTTGGTGGCCTATTTAAACAACAGAGTTCTTCTGTTGATGGCACTACCGTGTAATAGGTTGCCCGAGGAAATTTGATGTTCACAACAAATATTAGCCCAAGAACGTAGTTCGAGGGCTTATATGAAGTTTGCACATCTAATTTCCCAGGGAACCTGGGAGACAGAATCCCTCTATTGTTTTATCGTCGAACGCTAAATTTTGAGCGAAAATTGCCAATATGCGTTGATAGGTGCCACTGAGGAGAGACAGTATCGCGTCAAGTGATCGATTTCGACCAAAGGGAGCACGCTAAAATTTAGAGTTGTAGTATAAAAGGTTAGAGCCTTTTTGAACAAGCGACTGAAGCGCAGTTAACACACAGAATTCGTTCAATTCTTCACTCCAGAAGGCTCTTCAAACTCCCATTCTTAGTGAAACATTTTACCTTTTGGTAAATAAAACACATGAAAACACACAAATCAGTGTCTTTCTCTAGTTTTCGATGAAACAGCAGCCACTTCCCTCAACTGGTTCCGCTACGGCAGAAGGTGCTGTGATTTGTGCCTTGCATGGGATACATATGTGCACACGCCATAATACTCACAAACAGTCTTTAGCACGGATGTTCTCAGCCTTTTCTTGCTGCCTTTCCTACACATGTCGCACAGGTTCAACTTGTCATAAGCGATGGGATTGTAAAAATAATAATAATAATCAAAAATTATAATAATTTTATACTTTAAAATTTAAGTGCTTCATCCGGTACTCTTCTACTGTTCTACTGTTCTTATCCCCTTCCCCCTACCCTTGGTTACATAACTCAACCATGGACTTGGCCTCATTTTATTTCTTTGCTAAGAAGTCTTTAATTAGAAGGTCTAATGTCCGCTAAGGAAGAAAGATATTGCACCTTGCGCCATGCGAGAAATAAATCTACCCAAGCCGAAATACTAAAAAAACATTCCTAAGTATGGGTATGCTCACCGTTTTCACGCTGTCTTTCTTATGCAACGCTTACCACGAAGTAAAAAGCCAATTCCCCTATCAGAGTGACGCAGCTTATAAATTATTCTGAAGAGAACAACTTATCCATCGTGCAGTGAGGAACTAGTACCTGGAGAACAATCTCGACCTATCTACTTTCTAGCAACTCGAATATCTGTCAGGTTCTTGCCTGTACCCAGTTTGTTGCGCAACAACAACAAAAAAAAACTGCCGCTATCCGTTGCCTCACTTGCTGCTAATACATTTTTGGGAAAGTGGTCTCAACTTTGATTAGTAGTCTCTTTTTCATGGCAAATGTTTCAGTGAAAAAATTGGACAAGTATTTTCTCAATATTTTTCATCTTCAATTTTGATTTGCTGATATGCTTTCCTCAGTGTCGACGTCAAACGCTCGCTCTCCAAACTGTTGCCGTGTCACAAGAAAACTCAAAACTGATTAGCCTGTTTACACCGTCGAATTTACTTGAGGAAGTTGCAAATGACAGTCGCAAGCTATTTGTAAATCGTGACAATCATTCATATGTATAAGTTCGTTAGTTCCGATAGCCTGCGTAGCAAGCACTTCCGTAGACTTTTCCGCCTTTTTGAGGCATTTCTCGTTTTGGCTGCGCCAAATTAAGGCGAGCCCAAAAAAGGAAGGAGTGGGGAGGGGAAGGGGAGGAGAGGAGAGGCAAAAAAAGGAAACGCTTGCCCGAAAACGCCGCGAGTTTGAAAAACGCCCCTTTAGCACTCAAGGGTGGGTGAATTCATAGCGTGACAGCTTGTCAATGAAGCAACAAATAACAGATCACCGGATGTTACAAATTTACCTTCGTCAAAATCAAAACATGCTCCACGTAAGTCAGAAACGAAGCACTCGGAGATGTGATGTCGAAGCCTCGAAAGTTGGAAACTCAAAGGGCGCTTCAGGATTTGTCGTTGTAATTTCAAAGTTAATAAATTTGGAAATTTATCTCTACTAGGAAAATCGGTTTTATTTCTTCAAAGCGTCGGAAAGAAAGGATTCTTAAGGAGCAATTCTTGCTGACATTTTCAGACTGGTTAGAGCGGAAGTTGTTGAGACTTGTAGCCATTTTCGGAACGTGTGTCAAATCTTTGTGCTAGGAACTTAGGGGCATTATTCGAAGTTATTCGGAATGCAATAAGTATATCGAGTCTCCTGTTTCCCAAGCTCCGCCAAATCAGCGTATCAACTTTTCTAAACGGCTGCTCCGAAACTCCATCAGGCAACAGTCCATGTAGAAAGAGAAAGCTTCCCGAAAGTCCCTGAGATTTGAAGCCACCGAACAGCCGTCTTCTAGAGTCAAACCTGAACATCGAAATTTTCCAGCTGGAGAGAAACAGTTAGTTGTGTTGATGTGGGTCACGCTCAAATTAACTTACCTGATTTGATTGACGTTCGTTGGCGTACGGGTTTTTCAAAATCGTGGGATATGCGGGCAAGCGTTTTCTTTAATCCCTGCTCCTGCCCCTTCTCCCACTTCTTTTACGCTGGCCCCAATTTTCGCGCGGCCAAAAAGCGAAAAATGCTTCGAACGTACGCAAAACCCTAGGCCTACGGAAATGCTTCTACGCAGGCTAGGGTTTCGATAGTGTCTACCTCTATGTCACAAGCCCCTTTTTCTCTTTCTGGGTCACCGAAATCCACTCTGCAGACACCCGTCTAGGTATTGGCCTTCTTTAGAGTACATGACTGGCTACACAGCAGTTGAGAGAACCCAGCGTACTCACTTCGTAGGATAGCGGTGTCGATCGTGGGATTCTTGATCTCTTGAGTTATACAGCAGAGCTCTCTTGTGATGTAGTCTCGGCGACACGGGCAGTTTTTGCTTTTGTTTTTGTTTTTATTTTTCGCTCTGGCAATACAGGTGGGCAAGGGTCTTAACATGGTTGCTGTGCGGAGTATTCAGCATTTTTCCAGGGACAGGGAGAGGTACCGCTACACAAACGGGAGATATTAAGAGAGAAAAATCTCTGCGATACCTGCCAGATTGTACTGGATGAAGTAGTTTTTTAAGTATAAAATTAAATTTTTCACAACCTCGTCGCATATGACAACTCGCACCTGTGCGACATCCATAGGAAAGTCAGGATGAAAAAGCTTGTCTACGGGTGTGGCTGCTGTATCATCAAAGACGAGCAGCGAGAAAGACATTTGTGAAGCAAAGGAAATAGGAGAAGTCTGCAAGCGGGCTAGCACCATAAGGCTCTAACCCTAAAGGCCACCGACATTGGGAGAACTTGCTTAGTAGCACGTATCACCGGTTTGAACGCTATGCGGGCCTAAAATCTGGTTAATCGTTAACGTAGGGAACCTCGGCCGCACTGTAGAAACATTTGACAACTCGCGTGCAACATGGCTCGGCGATCTTGTAATGAAAGTTGCAGTTTCCAGCCAGGAAAAGCTCACTTAGGTAAGAGTTATTTCCTAAGCATTTCATGAATCGTTTTTTTTTTTTACTTTGTTATTGATTCCGCATTCACGTTGTAAACAGACTTTGAATGTATAATTCGGTGATGAACAGAGTAAGTCAATATCATAACATACTTCTCTAAATTGCCCAACATTGCTCAATACTGGGAACAAAGGCCCCCAAATTCAAAATCCTAGTTTCCTCTCACGATGGTCAGAAATGGGTGGTTTTTTTCCACTCGGTTCACAGAGGTATGTATAATATTCCGAATGAAGCGAAACTTGGCAGGATCATAGTTTGAGGAAATCCACATTCAGTGGTGGTGACGTCACACTTGTGATTGACGATGTGACGTCATAAATGCCACTCAAACTTGGCGCCAAAATTTAGAATTTGGAAATCAATTTCACAAAGTGTATAGAAATGTTCTGTGATTAAAACGATGCTTTTCAGCGAAAACCCCACTTGAATCCAATAAAACGGGACAAAGTTATGACTGATTTAGGAAATGACAATGACAAAGGAATTTAAAGAATTTAATTGTTTCATTACCATATATGGTCAAAATTTAGGGGTTTTAAACTCGAATACTATAAATGAAGTCTAAAAGCAACAAAGTTGATAACAAAGAAGAACAAATTTGTAGTTTTTTTGACTTAGGACTTGGGGTGTCAGGTTGCGCATTACGTCATATACTAATACATGCGACGTCAAAATCACGTTTTGATGACGTCAGAGATGAAATCCTTATATAGTCCCAAAGTCAAAAAAACTACAAATTTGTTTTTCTTTGTTATCCACTTTGTTTCTTTTAGACTTCATTTATAGTATTCGAGTTTAAAACCCCTAAATTTTGACCATATATGGTAATGAAACAATTAAATTCTTTAAATTCCTTTGTCATTGTCATTTCTTTAATCAGTCATAACTTTGTCCCGTTTTATTGGATTCAAGTGGGGTTTTCGCTGAAAAGCATCGTTTTAATCACAGAACATTTCTATACACTTTGTGAAATTGATTTCCAAATTCTAAATTTTGGCGCCAAGTTTGAGTGGCATTTATGACGTCACATTGTCAATCACAAGTGTGACGCCACCACCACTGAATGTGGATTTCCTCAAACTATGTTCCTGCCAAGTTTCGCTACATTCAGCCAAGTTTCGCTACATATACAAACCTCTGTGAACCAAGTGGAAAAAAAACACCCATTTCTGACCATCGTGTCTATTTGAAAACATTCTAGAAAAACAAGCAAACTCGTATTCTGGCGAAGGAAAGTCACATTTTAAGAGCTGCTGTGTGTTGATTTTCGTTGACATGAAAGGTCAAAGGGTCGCTCATATCACTCAAGTAGCCTGTTTTCAAAGCGCTCTCAAAATTCGCCGTTTCATTTGTCCCAAAATGTTTTTCGGCCGATGTTTAGTTGAAGTAATTGTTCTTTCCTGGAGTATAGTCTCGTTGTGTAAAGCCATGTACCAGAGTGCTTTTATGAGCTTTGAATCTAGCCTAAATTGGGTTGTCGGTAACGACCGTTGTTGGGTATAAGTTTTAAAATTTCATAAAAAATTCAAGTTCACTTTTCATGAAACTTTGACGCTGCTAATAAACAGAGGAAATAAGATCTTTTAACTCCCCGGGTTAATCTTTTTTAGGATGCTTTCAATATTTGAACAGGAGCTTCCGGGAAAGTCCCGATTTTGGCGTTGATTTTGACTGCCACGAAAGGCAAAATACCAAAATATTCACTAAAAAATAAATAAAAATCTAAACGACCCGAAACTTATATTTTTAGAACTAGTTCACCGAAGCCTTTATTCTTTCAGATTTTGAGAAAATCGGATTTTTCTATCTTGCATACCCTTAGTCGGTTCTTACAGCAAACCGCTCTTAAGCTTAATACATTCTGTACGTTGTATGCCTGGACAAAAAAAAAAAAAAAACACAGTAAGTAAATACCTACATTTTTTTCAAAATTTTACCCGCGCTTTAAGCAATTAAATCCTTAAAATGCCGTGTCTTACCTCCCATACGCTGTTGTTTTCCTGTGCCCTCATTTCTTGTGGTAGGACAATATTTCCAGTGTAAGGACCAAAACGAGTTCCTTTCGCCATCCTTTGCTGACTGCAGAACACCCCTCGGTGTCGTCCCGTTGGTAAAAGGGTTTCGACAATCTTAACATTGTCGGGTAAACTTTGGACGCAAGGCTCTTCGTGAAACATCTCCATGTATGGCATTGGATGTACTGTGCTAGGTTCGTGATGTACTTGGGAAATATTTGCAACCCATGGATTCCAGTGTGAGTCTTAAAAGAAAATGGAAACGCAACAGTTTAGTACGAATTTGATAGCCTGACATATCTCGTTTTCAAAAAGTGACGAAAAGCAAAGAAATGTAAACTAGAGAGACAAAATAACGACTGGAAGATTCAACTTTCCATCAAAATAGTTTGATTTTCGGAACGCCTGTCAAGAATTCAAATTTGACGAAATGTTATCCACTTTCATCCTTGCATTCACTTCCATCTTTCCATCCAAACTATACTCAGGTTCTGTTTTGCTCTGTAGAACCGTTTTAACAAATTTTAGTAGTAAGTATGTCGGCCTGTAGTTGGCAACGTTACAAAGGAATTAGGGAAGCGGCATTTCAATGTTTTGCCAGTGAACTTCACCGAGCTTTCTGTTTATGTCTTGTTCTTTATGAATACCGGTTAGAATTAGCTTTAACCCTTTTAGCCCTAAGATAAAAAAGTATATTTTCCTCACTGTTCTTCATATATTTCTTGTAATATTAATTGGCAGAACTTGAATAAACATCAGAACATGTTATCTTTGGTTATCATCTCTATTCTCATGACCTGTATGTTGTAATGACATGAGTAGTAATATTGTCAGGAGAAATTAGATGCTTGTCACTACTTACCATTGGCTGGCATGCCTCCAAAAATGCCAGACAACGCAAAACTGTTAGACGTCTTTTCTGGAGTACGAAGGTAGCCATAAAGGACGTTGTCAATGTCCTGCTGTGTGAAGGTGAAAGGGAAGAACACAGACGAATCCCCGTACTCCATCTCACCTTGAAATTGGAAACGCTGAAACTAGAGATAATAAAGTTGTAGCACCTCATAAGCAATGCCTCAGCTAAGTTCTGCTCGACTCCTACCATTTGAATAGTTACACTTTGAGATTGCGACAAGCGATATAAAAACTGCAACCATTGTGAACAGCATAAAGATCGTAGTTATAGTTCAGAGGTCAAATTGTAAAAGGGGAAGGGCAAAGTCAAAATCAAAATTGGCGATAAAAAAAATCAGAGCTTCACTATAGTTATGTTCTAAGGAGGGCTGCTGGAATTACTTCTACTAGCATCACAGGTTTATTTGGGGAATTCGCCACCATAGTCAGGTTATCATAAGTCGTTTTCATAGGTGTGCAGTGGTAAGACTTATTTGCCATGAAATAAGTAACGGTTACTGGCCTAGTCCATCATATCCATATTTTTATACGAGATACGCTAAGCGCTACGCGAGCTAAGCGTATGACACAATATTTTCTAAAATTTTCTACCAAAGTTGAGAATTTGATCAAACATAAATTTTTCCACTCCAAAACGATAAACATCAGATAAGCATTATCACAGGAAAGTACAGTGCAATAGCTTTTATTTCAATGGTCACACTTAAAATTTTCATCCACAGACTCAAAAGCTGGACTTGTAAGTCACCAACTGCACAATGACTTTGTGAGTGAAAGCGTATAGAAAGCATTAGGAATCAGAATTAAAAACAGCGCTAGTAAGTAAAAATTATTTTCTGAACGGATAAATCATTTCCTTTGGAACAATCGCAAATGGATTAATTATAATAACAATAAAAACCTCTACGATTAAGAAAAGGCATTCAATGAATCTGTTACTGAAATGTTGTGTTAGCTCTCTAAAGAAAAGAAAATATAACCTAATAAAAATTTGCTTGCTCAAAAAATTAAAATACAAAATTAACCTCAATGTAAATTTTAAAATGAAACAGCGATAAAGAAATATGTAAACAGACTGCCACATGTCGTACTTATAAGCGTGCATCACATATCATCTCGAAAAACTGAACTTTGAAATGAATATTCATTCATCAATACTGTAATTACCGGTTTAATTTTCTTAACTAGTGTAACTAAAATATTGCAAGGCTGAGTTACACTATTTAAATATTGCTTGTTAACTAATTTTCACTACAGATCCAGTGATAGCACGTTTCTTATGATGTATTTTAGAAACGTAAGATATCTTTTTTCATATACACGGCATAAATACGCAATTAAATCTTGGTGGCTGCGTTATAACTGGACAGTGTATTATGTCTTTTTTAATTGTTATTTTTGGATAAGCGCGTCTCAAAATTCACAAAAGTACAGTTTTATTCCGGAAACCCAGCAACAACTCGGGAATAATCAAATGGAACAAGAAATGGGTATAAATTTTGTTTGAAATATATATTTTTTCAACAAAAGATGGCTCGAAGGCCGAAACTCGGGGGGCTCAGTTAAAGGAGCCTAAACACAAATCATGGTAATCTAAATCGCAAAATAGTTGACTAGCTTCCGCTCCTAAAAACACTTTTGAATAGATCTTTGACGGTGTCTAGTTAGGTTAGCTTTTGCTTATTGCCTTGGTTTGTTCTTTGACAATAAAAAAAATCACAATTTATAACAGTTTCAAATTTTAATTGCCGGAAACTTAACGGGCGGCCCTGTAACACTTACTTTTTTCCCAAGCTCTGCGTCCAGTTAATAGCAAATTTTTTTCACTAACTCGCCGATGAATTTTCGGTCGCAGTTTTAACTGTTTCTTTTGAGATTCTTTTTTCAAATGTAAAGCCGGGGGGAATGATGTTTATTATTGTTTTCTTTCTCTTGAAAAAGGCTTAGAATACGATAATCATGCGTAGCAAAAAAAAGAGACAAAAAGTGTTCCTCTGAAAAGTTTGAACCGTCGGCGGAATCGAAGCGAACATTTTTCGGACACGATAGTATTAATAAAATTTAGAATGAAGTATGAGCTGTGCTTGAGTTATTATTTTCGAGTCAGAAAGTTAAACTTATGACTTTGGTTTCGATCGGAATTGTTTTTCTTAAGAAATATCAAGACAATGGGTTTAGTGTTAGCAAACATTAACTCAGGTGAACTAAAGAGAGATAAACAACCCAACAAGTGTTTGTTTTAAAGGCGAACCATCTATCGAATCTAATGTTTAAACATCGACGCCTCGAAATGGAAGGGCATTTTTTTTTAAGTTTTGCCTGCCTACATCCCCTCTTAACTGCATGTTAGATATATAGCCAACTATTAGCCTACTGTAATGATGTTGAAAGGTAATTTAAAGCTGTTAAATTGACTTCCCATCGGTTGTTTTCGATAGCGTTCCAAGCAAACATTTGCCAGCTATTCTCAAAGCCAGCTAAATGCTGTGAAAATTAAGCACAATATTTTTTGGTAAAATTCCCTTAAATCTTCTACTTTCGACCTATTAGTACTGCAATGATGGTGAAAGATATATTTGAGCAGATCAATAAATCGCGCAACGGATGTTTAGATAGACATTACGAGTCGGATCTTCGCAAACTAAACACTTTCGTTGCAAAGATAGGGTGGCGAAAGCTTATAACTATAACCTTACGCGTTGAGGAGTTTACACAATTCGGGGATTAAACCTTGAAAAAGTCTTCTACTAAACGAAGAAAAGTGACCCAAACATAACTTTTACTTACCTTTCGAAAGAATACGGCCAGTTTAAAGATTACTTCAGTTTGAAGATATATATTTCAATCTTTGCTGTTCAGAATTAGCCTTCGATCGCCTTAGCTTAACACACCTAAGGGGCTAGCCAGCTAGTGAGTTCTAATCTCGACGAGATTATTCTCGGTCTTTTAAAAGCCTCATTTAAATAATGCTAGCTCACTCCAGATGTTAACAAAGCCAGCAGTTTAATGGCTTGGAGTAAATTTGCTCGATCGGAGGCGATAACGTCACTTTTGTTATTGTTAACCTATCTAATGATAATTAACAAAGTTTGTTTTTGTTGACTCAGTGTTTCGTGCAAAGGTTGTTAAGAAGTTCTCAAGTAATTGAATACTTAAGGCAACTTAGTGTCTGCACTAACTGAGAATCCACGCTAAAGAAAAACACCACTAAGTTCTTATTTAAAGTTCTTGATTTATGGGACCTGCGTTTGATTTTAAACGACTTAAAAAATTCATGATCTTTTGATCCTTATCTGAAAATGTGAAATATTTAGTATGGATTCCTGGTGTACACAAACAGCAAACTGTGGGAACATTCGATGCCTTTTCTATGCCACAAAATTTTATTGCGGTAATGTTTACCTGCGCAATTTAAGGTTGCTATTAAAACTTCCAATATCCTCTTTGCAAATATTTGGTTTATTCGTTAGTTTTTCTCGTGAATGGAGCAAAATTAACTCGTTTCTCCTCCGGTGTTAAATTCCTTAGTCAAAACTTGTCAGCAATGTCTCTTATCAAAATTAAATCTTTGATTTATAAAACTGTAGTGGGAAAAGCTGTTAATAACACTGAGTAATACAGCGTGCGCGATCGCCTGTTATTTCAACTTAACAAATTCATAACAATTATTTATTGAAGATCTCATTTGGGCGTGAATTCGCAGTTACGATGCATATGTCTTGCATAAACGTGATAAACAAAACACAGCTATAACTAACGAAACAAGATGGCTTGCACGTTACCGCTAAGTGCATATGTCCCGAAACATGGAACAGAGGAAAAAAATTACGGCCGCTTTTCGTTTCTAAACATGTGAAGCCTGTTTACTATTAGAAGGCATTCAAATCATCCTAACTTGATTTTACACGTTTTTTAGTTCCTCGAGTGCTTAAAAACAAATTAATATGAATAAAATGAAATGGAGCATAATTTCCTTCTCGACCCTCTCTGTAAGGGTAGCTAAAATTCGTTGACATTCACATGAGGCGTCAGGCAATTAAATGAATTATATCTCAAAACTCGATTCTTGATTAAATAAATTCTGATATTAACTTCGGCTATATGGACGTGCTTGTGCTTATCATGAATAATTCTTAGTGATATCTCGAAGAGCATTATAAATCTGTAATTATGTTTTCTTTGTGTCTTTACAAAGTTTTCATCGTGGATTAGCTAGTCAATTTAATGGAACCTATGAAACACCCTTTCAGTTGCGCATATTATGATAATTCAAAACAGAAGTTCATGCCGCAAGTCGTCGCGAAATGAAGTTAAAACCATAAAGTAAAAAAATTGAAAAAAGCGCAATGGGTTTTGAGAAATGATATGTGAAGAGCTGCAGATTATGTATAAATTTAATTCAAGCGAAATATCGTCCAATTTAGGGTCTTCCATTGTTACAGAAAACTGATGTGTTTCTTTTCATTGTCTTTGAAAGTAAATTTCTGAGTATAATGAACACATTAGTAAAGAAAAAGTTGACTGAATACCTGAAACGAGGGACAGATGTGGTAAGAAAGGATAGATCAATCAAAAGTTTGGCGCGTCCCACAAGAAATAGAAAACTTTCAGAGCATTTATGTTTGTTAAACCCGCGCCTTTTAGAGAGCAGTATAAGGATCAAGAATTCCGTGGATTGTAAGAATCCGCAAAATAGTGGGGTTTTTAACGTATTATTCTTTTTATAATTAAACCGATTTTTTTTAGAGAAACCAAGAACCTTTTTTTTCCTTGAAGCTTGAAAAGTAGGAAAAAATTAATATCGATTTCTTTTCCAAACACTATTCTCATAAACAATTCAGTATTTTAAGCTGTGGTGAGAAGCCAGATTATTCTAACAGCGATAGCATCCAGTGAAAAACAAGCTTGAGTTGCTTAAGGGACGAGTAAATTTAATTTATTAAACCGCAAATACGGAACTTCTTTGAAGTTTTTAGTGAATCTGGAAAAATAAATAACATTACACTTTCTTGCCGACTCGCAAACTGATCAGAACGATTTAGCAGAATTTTTTACCAGTTTTACTCCTAAATTCGTATGTTTCACCGTTTTTTCCCCAAAAGCTCCCAGCTTCAAAACAACAAAAACCTCACATTTGGTTTTGCCAAAAATAGATACTGAAATACAAACTGACAGAATCAAATCGTATTGATGTAGCTTTCGATTGAATGTCCCAGAGACGAAAAGCGAGAACAATATTAACAAAACTTTAGATTTGTCAAAGTTTGACTCGGGGAACTAACGCGAGAATATATACATGCACGGTGGGGGAAAACACAGAACAACCATTCAATATCTGCCAATATGGCTCTACCGTTAGCGACAAGCCATGGGAGATATTGTGGTTTATCACATTGTCTTGAAATGGTTAACTGAATTTATCTAACGCCTCGCCGACGCATCATAATTTCAAGTCAAGAGTTTTTATCAGCTTTGAGAAAAATGAACACATTTCTTTGAAAAAGAAGGCAAAAAACAGGTTAATGTTATTGGTTGGCAATACCAGAAGCGAAACTAACTCATGACAAACCATTCTCTAGAAAAAAAAAACTGAAGAGGAAATCCTGATTTAAAAAATATTCCGGCTCTTGTTATCGCAATCTGGCATCGTTGCTCTGCCAGGGTCTTGTTATTATTTAAAATAAATGAATTATCCATAGGGTTGGACTTGCAGGGAAATTAAATTGCGATATCACCCTAGCATGCTTTGAAACTTAAATTAGCTGTTTGTCGTCACTGTTATCTACATGATCATGCTTAAAACCGACTCTCCTTGTGTAGTTAGATAATTACACAGGATCACCCAACGAGAAAGTTAAAGTAAAATACTTAATAGGTCATTTTCTTTTTTTTTCTCGGATTGTTTCAGGGCCTTTTAGATAAATATTTTGCGTAAGTCAATACAGGTTGATCTGTTCGGATTCTTTAGCTTGAAATTTCAGTCGCAGGAAGGTTTAGGGAACGAATCGCTTACCCCGAATTTCCTATTGCTGTTGGCTTTCCAAAAATGATATATGACCTTACTTCGCACTCTGAGCTTCATATTTGTAGCTACCAAGTCAAAACAAATTAATTTCTCGATATTATGAAAGCTTGAGGTGACATTTCTCCAGAGAAACTCTAGTTTTTCATCACAATTAAATCGGAATATCTCAAGCGATTTACACTCGGCTTGCGAACAGATATTCCGCTGAAACGAACCGCTGGGTTCCCCTGCTATGTTTATACCCGTACGTCTATGTTTTTTTTTTAATTTACGCGAATCACTGTTTGTTTTCTAAAATGGCGGATTTTTTTCTTCGAACACTTCTTGATCGTGTATGTCCTTATGTTTTCTGTTTTGAAATATTCTGGCATAATAGCCAGCCAGACTATATAAGAATCAAAACGAATGTTTGCATTCAAGCTGTAAATGAAAAGCTAAAAGTTGCTGACAACAGTGTTCTTAACTGAGCATGATTTACAAATTAGTTGACGCTCACAGAGCGTCAGATTTAACGGGATGACGTTTCCTGGAACTTACTGAAAAACTAAAAAAATTGTCACAGAAATCAATACCTTGTTTTCTACACATTTTTTGTACATTTTAAAGCTCGTTACCAAAAAGAATTGGTATCCCTTTTGACTAAAGGAAATTTAGACAATTTATATTTGAAGATTTACAACAGGCAAAAAGAAATCCGTTCGTATAAAGATAAAGGAAGACATTGAAAAGCGGGTGGTGTGTTGATATAAACACCAGTGATAAATCGGTATGTTTTATTTACATTTTATGTTTTTATTATAAATTATTAATTAAAACGTTCTTCTCCGATCGTGTCATTGTTGATTTCTTGCCCCTTTTCGGTTTAAATTTAAATAGTTTAAATGATCAAAATGTTCTTTCGAAAACTGAAAAAAATGAGCTAATAATGTTAAATGCTATTTCAAAACGTCAAATGTAACTAGGAACTCAGGGAACTGATCGTTACATATTTATACTCTGATAGTTATATGTGTCTGATAGGACGTTTCTTTGTCATACTGCAACCATTTCTGTTCCCACTAAAAGGCAATTTACAGTATGATATAATAGCATGACATGTTCAAGAAACAATTTAGTTTGAATTTCATCCGCTGTTCAAGAACTAGTCCGTGCTACGCAATCAACTGGTGATATCTGAGGGAAACAGATTTAAGTACCGTGCAAATCTTTAACCATCTTGTTGTGCGCACTATATATTTTCAGATCGCCGGAAATATCGAAAGGAGTCAGGCTTTGAGAGAGTGAGACATTTTTTTTACATGTATTTCACCTACGGAACCCGATCCAAGCGTCAGCGTATTGTACTTAGCCTAAACAACATTTTTATTTGCGTATGCAAAGCGCAAATTCATTACCACCATATCAAAGCCTGAATTTTCTCACGTTTCCTTTGAAAATTATATGAGGCTCCTTTAATCTTCCCTGTTTTTCGTAACAAAACTAATTCCCTTAAGTGCTTTAAACCACCAAGGTCAAAGAAAGTTATCGAATATTTCATGGAGTTCGGCAATACTTGGAGAGTGAAGCGTTTGAAAGTATGTAGATTTCATAGAGGCTTGAGCATGCGCAGTAGCAGATAGTTTAAGAGAACTTAAAATTACTTCATCTCGAAGACTTCGCCAAAATTTACCCCAAATGTTCAATTCTAAGCAAAGGCAAGTGCAAAAAGAGTGTTACCGTACATAATTGTTGCATTTAGCTTTGCATGCAAATGGGTGAGGCCGAATTTGCACACTCACGGACGTTACCCTTGTCTTCTTTAGAACTTCATTCATCTGTGAACATTAGAGAAGATTCGGAGATAACCTTTTTTCAACAAATGGCAGTGTCAAATATTCCTTATCATCTCAACCGGCTAGAAAAATCTTCCTGTGATTTCATTGGTCAAAAGATTTGTCTTAGAAAATTTGCGATACAAACGTTTTTAAATGGAATTTGAGCCAACATTTACAACATTAGCCTCGGTTTTCGATTTTATTACCATCTTCTGTGATTAATTACCATCTATGGTACGCCCTTGTGTGTTTCCCTAATTTGTCAAGTCCTACATTTGACTCCCGGTAACTCGAACCCTCGGAAACTCGAAGCTCGCGCTAACTCGAACCAAAATTGATTTCCCCTGGATTTGCTCCCTACATTTACTGTAATTTTACCGTCAATAACTCGAACCCTCGATAACTCGAACCTCTCGCTAACTCGAAGTGAATTACTATTCCCTTCAGGTCATTTTCTCTACAATTTTACCCTCAATAACTTGAACCTCGTTTGTCAAAGTGTAATGAGACAAAACATACTCCGTAACACTGAATTTATTTTGAATCGATTTTCGAAAAATTGAGCAGCATTGTAGTTTTAAAGTGTCTTATTGTCCTTTGTGTCAATTTCTTTAGTTTTCTGATGTTTTGGTACACAAAACGTGTCATTTCTTCCTGTGAGAATACATGTGATAAGTCATGTCAGGAGGAATCCCTTCCCCCGATAACTAGAACTCCCGATATCTCGAACCTTTTTTGATTTCCCTTGAAGGTTCGAGTTATCGGGAGTCAACTATATTTTTTAATTACCAAGTCAAATAATTGCCAAAGGGACGCCTGATAGACTGGAATATAAAATCTGATGAAACCAAAATCGAAGAAAAAAAATGGATGCCGTTGAAGAGTGAAAGTTACCCTGATAAACTAAAATACTAAAATCTCAGACTATATTCTTTAACCTTTTACATTCAAAAGCCCACAAGTTTTGAACTAGACACAATTCCTAAATCTCGTTTTAAGAGTTTTTAAATAGTATCACAAGCAAGTTCTGAACAACAGCTATCGGTTGAATTGTCTTACTTCAGGATTTCTTTTAGACTTTACAGTTATACAGCATGATTTACAGCACCTCAGGTAGGTTCTGTTCAATGGCTCTCATTTCATGAATTGTCACAATTTGGGATTTCATATAGACTTATGAGTTAGAACCACCTTGTACAGGATAATAAACAGTACTACAGGAAAGTACTGCTCCATAGCTTTTAGGTTACTCTCAAGGGCGTTGCCGGTGGTGAAAAAGTTTTCATTTTTGAGCATCTTTAGAATATTGTAAATTTACTATAGAAGCCACATGTTGCAAAAATAACTTAACACAACAAAGAAACTATATTTAGTGTATTAATAAACCTATCATCTTTAGACTGGCCAGGTGCAAACAAATAACACACACAAATAGGCAAAGATTTTGTTAATGAGTAAAGAAATGTGCATGCCGTTTACCAAATCAAACATGGACGCAGCAGGGGGGGGGGGGCTGGGGAGACAAGCCACAGGTTTTTACGAAAACAAATGTTTGCTTTACAATTAAAAGTTGGGCTGAATGGCCTATTTTGTTCCCACAGACGGATTTTGTGGAAACAGAAATCGTTTCGTGTGAATTGAATGTTTCACTACAAGCAGTTGATTGTTGTAAAACTGCCGCAATATGATCAAATGATCAAACTCAAAACAGCTCATAGGATTCCTTGGCGAAATTTAGAGCGCCAAGCGCCCGGTGACGCACAAGTGCATAATCCCTGCATATTAAGGAAACAGAAACCATATCAAAGAAAATCATGTGGAAACGTAATTTCCAAGGGACGGAAATACAATTTTGATTTTATGGATAGCAAATAGAAAGTACCGAGTGTTCATATTAGATACTTTATTAGGGATCTCCTGAAACAATATTCACCGAGCTATCATAGTGTTCCTTAGTATACCACATAACATTTTCGAGAGCAAATTTTATTTAGAGGAACAAAGTATAATACAGCTGGATAGATTTTTTCGTCAACGTTCAATTTTTGACGCATTGCACAACTTTCCATTGAACAACCTCTTTTTACAATCTCTTTATCACATGTCGCACACGGCCTTGCGCGTGCTTAGAGAATCTCTTACAAATATTTAAAAAATTTCGTGTGAAGGCCTCACACCAAAGCGCGAGCAAGGCACTGAATGGCGCACGGACCTCTCTGCGTTCGATTCAGTGCGCCCTGATCTCGAACCAGCAATGTTTTCGTCTGGCTCAGTCCCAGCGTCAAGCAAGTACATAGTCTGGCCTTGCCAGAAATGCCCACTGGCAACTCCTTGCAACGTTTCAGTTTTTACCTCAAATGGCAACAATCATACAAACACCCTGCAAGCGAATTGTACTTTTGAAACCAAGAACTTGATGTGAAAATCATAGTATCTAGATCTTTCCATAAAAATTATTCGCTTACGTGCAGTAAAAAGCAATTATTACCACTGTTTTTAATCATATACCACGGACCGCGCTGCGTTCCGTCGGTGTGTTTTTTTCCCTTTGCGCTTTTATTGTACTGACAAAGCTCAGTTTTTTTTTTCGCAATTTTGTGGCCATGTTCTTGATATTATCTGAGACATAGTGAGCATTAAATATCGGCGAATTTTCCCTTATGATCATCTTCTTAGTTTTATGTTTCATTCAAATATTTGCAATACAAATTTACTTATCGCACCCAAACAAGAAATGAAGTCCCTGCCGTGACTGATCCAGTCATTTTGTTGTAAATAAACTCCCCTTAAGACGGACATTCTCTTTAACGGAAAGTTGGTGTTAGTGCAACTGAATATGTCCAAAAATGGAAACAAAAGCGTCAAAATTAGCGAAAAATTTCAGTTCTATGCTTTGTTAACTTCGTTATAATGAAACGCAGCCCTCGAGCGATTTTCAAACAACAAGACAAAACACATCCATGTGTACTATTGTATTTTGGTAAATAGAAAAGCACTGTAGTCAAAACAATTTGACGACATGCCGTCAAATGGTCATAAACATATTATTTTTATTTTTATAGAAAACTCAATTTATTACGGAAGGTCTTTGAGCTATTTTTGGCAAATCTTGCTTTATTAACTTCTTTAATGTCGTTTAAAGCCAGGTTCGACATAACCGTCTAAAATTGTTGAGCAAGAGCGAGTGAGTGTTTCTTATTTTCTTTGCTCCCTTTGAGAATAATAAATAGTAATAACAAAAGACATGCATGTAGAACCAAGGTCGCTTACAAATGCATTAAAAACGAAAACTTTACCAAATTAGTGATGTTTTCGTCGTTAACGCCATGTGTTAGCCCCAGACTTGTTTCTTAAGTGCCCGGCTGTACCTTCACTAAGATTCACCGCAATTTTTTTTTTTTCAGAAATCGCAGTGGGGCTTACAAATATTTTGTGAGTGACTGGTCGGAAAGCAAAGGTAATATATCGTAAAAACGTTCAAAAAAGGCAAAAAGAAGCACTCTTTGGTCTCAGGGATGCTTTATTTTTAGGCGATGTTTACATAAGGTTACTTCAGGATTAACTAATTAAGAGGCGAATGAATGGAAATGATTCTTTTGGAGAATAATGGAGAATAAATGGACTGTAAGGAAGTTTTGTTTACACAATCGTCTTACGAAAACAAAGAGAAGCGGAAACCAGAAGACCAGATGTTTTACTGCTCTCACCGAACAAAAGAACATATTATTTAAATCTAAAAGAATAATTCAATTGCAAACAATAAAGTTTCTTTAGCGTA
Organism: Siderastrea siderea; assembly: GCA_964030785.1. Taxonomy (NCBI): domain Eukaryota; kingdom Metazoa; phylum Cnidaria; class Anthozoa; order Scleractinia; family Rhizangiidae; genus Siderastrea; species Siderastrea siderea. The sequence continues at coordinate 10,617,615 of OZ034976.1, forward strand.
GATGATAAGTATAATTCAGTTTTTAAAGGTTAATTAAATGGCCAGAAATAGCACCGCATATCAAATCTTTATTCTTATAATTTATCGTAATGTACCACAGTTATATCATATGCAGATACGTGACATCTGTTGACGTCGGGGCAGTAGAATTCAAGTGAAAAAGACAGTAAAAAGATAATTTTTTCTGGAATCTGCATGAACCAGATGAAGAATATTCTCTGTGGAAACGTTGCTTTAGTTAACTCTCCACGAGTTGCCCTGTGCCTGAGTGGTAAGAATATCCGACAGATGTGCCGAAGGTCATGGGTTTAGTCTTCTCGGGATTTATTGTTGAGCCTCTTGATTGCGACCCGAAGACATAAATTTCGTCCCCTGATTTGTACAGAAGTTCAGGCTTCTTAAAACTCATGCAGATAAAACTCATGCAGTTTTTATACCGGAAAAATTTAACAGTGGGCTTGCCAAGGTTCATGGTAATCGAAAATCATTTTGGGAATACAAGCTTGATGATTCAGGCTTCGAAAAGTGTATCAAGGTGCTGATCAACCGACAGGCCGTAGATATGCCAAAGTTTAAGGTTGCTATCTCGGCACAGCCATTTCTAAGTCGTCACTGCAATCCCGCAACTGTTGCGACTTCGATTTTATCGGAAATACCCTTACTGAGGGTCTCATTCTTTGCAGTTTCATGCGCATGCCATGCTTGACGCTTCTTAGTCAACTGTCTGTCTATACGTTTATCTCTTTGCGATTCTCGAGGGAAATTGTATTGATTTCTTCCCCTTTGCGTTAGTTTTCAAGACCGTTTATTACAATTTTTTGTCCCACCTGTGCTTTATTTTGGCAAATACTTTGGGCGAATTATTTGCCAAGTCAGCAAGTTTATTTATCGCGTAACTGAAACCGCTAAACTCGAGTGCTAAACTCGAATTCCAGCGCAGCGCTTAACCACTTTTGTTTTTAAGATGATCTCGCAAACAAATGCAAATAAGTAATATTTGTACTCGCTTATAAGCACGGTATTTGTTTTCTTCGTAGTTGGAAAATATACTTGTTTTTCCTTGTAACGTGCAACGCAACAGATGACGAGAGCATTGTGAGGCCCATGTCATGTTGAAAACTTAGTTTAGGATTTTGTTTTTGGTAGAGACTTCTTGCGACAATAGATGCGGTTATAGATTCAGGGGGTAGTACCCTATATCTACACAAGAATGATACCCCTCTCCATCCTATCCCCAATGATGTTTATCAGGTGCGTGTTCCGTCGACCTGTGTCATTTCCCCTTATAGAGAAGTCTTGATCCTGCCTAAAATGGAGGGCCACCTTGCTGATAAAACAGGTTTAATCGAACCTAATAATCGTCTTGGGGAACGTTTTCAATTACAGGGAGCCGAGTCCCTTTTAGGCTCTTGAGTTCCACGGGTAACCCAGTGACACTTTATATAGAGAAACTAATTTGGGGTCATTTCAAGAGTTAGGCCCACAAATTGCCACTGTTTCTCTGGAACATGATTCACGTCCCTCAGTAGACGAAGTGATTAAAACCATAAAGATCCCCTTCTATGTGGACAGATGCTTGTCATGCCGCTTTCCTTCAACTGAAAAAGGCTCTCATGAGCGCTCCCATTTTGGTGTTTCCTGATTTTAACTTGCGCTTTCATTTGTACGTTGATACCATGCAGCAATGAGGGTCGGCCAAATTTAAAATGACGAAGCTGTCATTGCTTATGGAGGGGGCAAACTTATCCCTGCATAACGAAATTATTAGTACCACAAAACGTGAGGCATTGGGTGTGATAGCCACTATAAAACATTTCCAGCCCTATTTGTTACACGTTGTATCGTATCTCCCAACCAAACAAGAAAGGACTAGCCTACAATTCCCGCAACTTGTAAAAGCAGTTTTTCGTTGCGAGACAATTTGCGAAAAGGGGATGTCACACACGCAATTTTGTGCGCAGCTTGTCTCGAAACGGCGTTGCGTTGCAAGTTACAGAAAAAAAATTGCTCGTTTAACAACGCCTTTTGATAGGCACGCTGTGTTCAGTTGTAGGTGAAGGTAGCCCAACGATGAACTAGCATCCAGTCAATGGTGAAACAGTAATACTCCTAATCACTTTGTGCTGGGTATCCTGTGATGAGCTAGCATCCAATCAGTGGTGAAGCAGTAATACTCCTAGTCACTTCATGCTGGGTATCCTGTGATGAACTAGAATCCAATCAATGGTGAAGCAGTAATACTCCTAGTCACTTTATGCTGGGTATCCTGTGATGAGCTAGCATCCAATCAATGGTGAAGCAGTAATACTCCTAGTCACTTTATGCTGGGTATCCTGTAATGGGCTAGCATCCAATCAATGGTGAAGCAGTAATACTCCTAGTCACTTTGTGCTGGGTATCCTGTAATGGGCTAGCATCCAATCAATGGTGAAGCAGTAATACTCCTAGTCACTTTATGATGGGTATCCTGTAATGGGCTAGCATCTAATCAATGGGGAAGCAGTAACACTCCTAGTCACTTTATGCTGGGTATCCTGTAATGAGCTAGCATCCATTCAATGGTGAAGCAGTAATACTCCTAGTCACTTTGTGCTGGGTATTCTGTGATGAGTTAGCATCCAATCAATGGGGAAACAGTAATGCTCCTAGTCGCTTAATGCTACGTAAGCCGCACCTAAGAACCGGACTTCTTAGGTGCGGCTTATGTGGCATGAAGCGACTAGGAGCATTACTGCTTCCTCGTTGATTGAATGCTAGCCCATCGCAAGACTACCCTCGGCACTTTAGTACCTTATTCTTACTAATTTTCGCGCGCACTTAATTTCGTGACTTTTGCATTTTGGAAACAATTGCTAAAATTAATAGTTGTGAAAAAAAAGAGCGGGCGAAAATAAAACGCGAGATTTAATACCATGATGTATACGAAAAAATACATAGGTTTTAAGAATAAATGCCTCCTTCATTAGGCTAGCATGCGTGATGGGTTAAGAAAGTGGAGAAAGATAGCCCGGGAGGGGTGGGGTGGGGTATTTTCCTCTATTAGGGATATAGGTATATGCCGTCCTCCCAAAATGTATGGTTTTTGAGAGCTGTGCACCTATGGTGTAAATGATGAAAACAGATGCCCATACTGTGAAGAGCCAGACTCTATTCTCCATACTTTCGTTGAATACCACTACACTCAAACTTTTTATGTTAAAGTTGTTGATTGGTTCAATGCAAAATTCAACTGCGCTTTTTCTCCAACGTCTCATGAAAATTATTCGGAACAGACCTAAATACTTCAAGGAATAATGAGCTTAAATTTAATTATTGTCTACTATTTGCAAAGTACTACCTATACTACCAGAAAATGTACTATAAAGCTTGCAATATTACTGAATTTGTGGTAAAATTGGAACAAAAACTATTTATTGAGAATCGTCTTAAAAGAAAACGTCTTGTGTGAAAATGCTTCTGCCCTTTAACACGCCTTGTAAGTACTTTCGTTTTTGTAATAACGTACTATATTTTATATTTTATGGTTTTGTGTTCGATGACAATATTTTTTGTATTATCCTAGTTTTACCTTTGCTTTAAATCCTTTTTTGTTCTTTGTGTGTATTTTTTTCCCGATATATTATCTTGTGTGATTTCCTTTTCAAAATGTAAAAAAATGAATTGCAAAGTGCGGTAATGCAGTTAATATACCAAAAAGTTTCTGTAAATAGCTAAAGGAATGTCAGTGTTAAAAATGTATGTTATGTCATGTCAATAAAAACTATTAAAAAAAAACATATATTTAACAATTATCCTGCGAAATCGCGCGGAATATCACCTGATACTTAGCCGACGAGGCCGTAGGCCGAGTTGGCTAAATCAGGGGATATTCCGCAAGATTGAGCAGGATAATTGTTTTATTATTCAACAAATTCCCATCGACTACCATTTTCAGAACCAGAAAACCTACGGCTCTATAGATAAAAACGCTAAAAGCTAGCAACACATAAAGCTTAATAAAAATCAAAACAGAACTTCAAGAAATCGAAGTTTACTACCGTTCACTTAAAAAGACTTATTTACAAACTCATGTTTGGAATGACAAGGCAAAGGAAAAAAAATATTGCTACCTTACCGAGAATAAGTCCTCTTCCTGTGAATTAAAATCTTTTCAACTTTAGTCTTTACAACTTTCCGTGAGCAAGTGTGCTGCTTCGTTCGCAGTAGCATTTTCTTGGTTGAGTTCTCACTATGAAAATTCCAAGTCAACCTCTGGATATCTTTGTGAGCTGAAGCAAAGACTTGTTGACATTTTGAGAGCATTTAATCGTGGTAAGTTTCTTCCAGAGAGTTGAAATTTACAGAGAACACTGCTAAAACTGCCTCGCTTTTTAAAATGGCCGCCAAACAAGCAATGAAAGAAAATAGTGCACTTCCAAATATGGTCATTTACGTATATCGCAGGATATCTGTCATGTTGGTTGACAGATATTGAGGGCTTCCTTACCATATATGGGCATAGTGACAATTTGTTGAATAATAAATATATATATATATATATGTGTGTTTGTGTTTGACTTGAAAGGCGTTTCTCTGTGGGTCAGAAACGAGTTAAGCAATAAACATAAAGAATTGCTTACGAGAGAAATCAATATCAACATGCGGACCGCTGAGGAAAGAGCAAGTTTAGCTCTTTTCTTATTCAAAAAAAAAGCGCCTTATTCCAGCTGTTTTTTTTCCAGCACAAAGTTTACCTGGGGCAGAATAGAAGTTATTGGGAACAACGTAGAATCCTAGTATGGCTTTTAAAGCTTTGAAAATCAAGAATTGATTTGTTCTCCGGCCAACAAGTACAAGAAGATCTTCATGGAAATATAAACCGTTTTCCGGTCTGTAAGTCAACTCTTTTTTTTTTTCAGGTTAAACATGAATGTAAATAAGGATGGGGAGAATATTTAACGAGTGCAGAATACTTGCTTTTCTCTTCGTGAAGAATAATCGCCTCATCACACTGAGTAATGCAGCGAGGTGTAAATACGGATCGAAGCACTTTTGATATAGGCTTAATTATGCCTCTTCTCGCGCCTTCGTGAAAGCTCTTTGGAATCATGTCATAGCCGCGAGTGATGACGAGTGAACCACGTTTAACCCGAGATTAGCTGTCTTACCTGCGATCAGGTAACCTTCTTTTCTATCGGATCGCTGTAATAACGTAACGTGCTTTGAACAAAGCTATTTCAGCCTTGGGCAGCCGTAAGAACAAAATAGTTTTGCACTTGTTGCGCTGGAGAGAAATGAAGAACAATCTTAAGCAAAAAAACCCTAGCCAATGAAGCTTTACAGACTGTCTTTAACCATTATTCAACAGTAACGAATAAATTTTAGAATTTCCAACAGCCATACTGCTCGCTGATACTGCCAAATCATGTCTGGAAGTAAGTTTATGGTCTGCAGATTCCTCCGCGGTAGTGGCCCCATGTTTTAAACTTGAAAACATTCCGATTTATTTTTCTGCGCGAGTTCGTAGTTCTTTCTGATTGGACGATATAAATCTGAGCCTCTTCAGGCCCCTTCGGGCATAGATACGAAAATTGACTAAAAGAAGTTGAAACGAATGATATGTCAAAGAGAAAGAAAGTCCTGAAAAGATAGAAAGGCCTGGTTAAATCTAACTGCGAGGAGCCGACAATGGAAAATTTGATGACTATAAAAGAAAGGGTTTGGCTGATTTCCAAGTTAAAGATAACGGTGAATCGAAGGAAGACTGCTAATGGAAACAAGACCAGAAAGATATATTTTCAAGGACATAAAGTGACGGTTTTAACAGAGCAATTACCACTTACAACAAGCCCGTGAGTTAGGCTAATTTATTTCATTTTGTTAACAATGCATTGTACATGAGTACATGTTCATCATTTTCAACAGGTCTCGTTGAGTGAACGTCAGTAAAGGAAAATATTTCCAGATATGAATTGAAAGATGTTAATTGCATATGAATTAGGTCCCCGTGATCTGCTCATTGTCAGTCATTTTCAGTTGCGTTCTTCTCTTTTTTGCCTCAAGAATTGATCTGTGAAGAAAAGAAGACACAACATAAGTCTTGCATTTTGTACCATAACTCGTTCCCGAAGTCTGCAAGGTCAAACACTGCATTAGTCAAATGAAGAAAATCGTAAAACTACCTCCCCAATCCTTTCTGTAGGGTCCGCTACTCAGTCGGTTCGCAACGTGAGCTAAAAGTTTCCCTGGGGAGTCCCTTCAGTCTACCTTTAAGCTAGTCTGTTCCAGGCTCACAGGTGGTATGGACGGCGAAAATTGTAAAGGGATCCGTAAAAATTACGCGCGGGAACCGGGGAAAAGGGGACAGCGGCCGCTCTCCTCAGTTTTCTCATTCGTTTCTTCTGCTGTCTCAGAGCCTGGAAAATGCTCTTTTTATGCTGCAATCGCATCCACTCAGCTCTTATCGCATCAAATTTGCAATCAAATGGCCTTAGCAATAACAGCGAAAACTGCTGGTAGGTTACACAGTCAGGCGATTTAAGGAGGGTGCCTCCTAGTATAGATGTATTTTTGCAAAGGTTATGACTGGGACAAAAGTGGATCTTAGCAAGGGTTATTGGAATCCAAAAAGAAAAAAGTGGGTAACTGCGCATTTTTCAGGGATAATTAAGCAACCATAACTCTAAAAAAGCGTTAAAATACAAAGAATATATGGCAATTCCTTCCAAATTTAAGTTCAATTATCTCTGAAATGCGTGGTTACTCCACCCCCCTCCTCCCACTTTCTTTTTGGATTCTGATATCCCCTGCTAAGATCAGCTTTTTCCACATAGTCATAAGCCGCGCAAAATTATTGTTGTATTTGTGGGCAAATTCCTTAAGAAACGCTATGCGCAGTAACAAAAGGGGCACCGTCCTTAAAATCGCAAGACTGCGAGACCTCAGCTTAAAATTGGGAGACCGAGACTTAAGGTTTTCTGTCAAATATAAGCCCTAAACGTGGACTTCAAGTCGCACTAGAACTTCTGAATCACTGATTTAGCTCACATATTTGATGCTGTTCTTATTCATTGTGTGTTGGTCATGCAAGCTTATCACTGCTGACAGAAAATGAACAATACTCTTGCTTCTCTTCCTCGTGGAATTGTAAACTTTGCGCCATAATTATATTATCGCGTACAATTCACGAGACTCGGAGATTCAAATTATCAAAATTCGAGACTTCAAGAAAGTTCAAATTCTACCAAACTCCGAGAGTCTAATTTTAAATGCCGAGAATTCGAGACACGATTAATATTTTCCGAGACGCATCATTTTTGATGATTCATTTTCGCAGGATTTTTGTTAAAACCGCGTAAAAAATCGCCAGTGTAGACAGCCCTGTAAAGTCCTTAATAAGGCCACTCAGTGACGTCGGTAATATTTACTAACCTCTCTTAGATCCAAATCGCGGAGAGCGCCTTACTTCAGCATCAGTGTAGTAGTATTCTTCTGGCGGTGGCATTCGTTCCCCAAGTTTGTTATAGACCATTTCTCGCCCCGCTCTGATATATGATTCACCCTTCTCCACAACCACACCCATTACAATAAGAATAGCCAAAGCTGATACGACTGCCTTATTCATGGTAAAGATTCGTGCGTCCCTGAAAAAGAAAACGGATTTTTAGTTCGTTTATAATAAAGAGATTGCCAGATTTTCACTGAATCTTTTACAGTTGGATGTTCGCTCTTTTAAGGGCGAATTTAGCTGCCCCGATTTAAAATTTGTCATATGCGACAAACTTGATCGAAGAATCATGAGTTTGCACTTAATTACAAAACTAAAGATTTTGAAATAAATCGATATTGATCTTGTAACAAAATTTTATTCCTTCGACTATCTAGGATGGTTCTAGCGTTTTAAAAGTTTTAAAGTCCTTAGCGAGTGTCACCACATGAAAGCTACCGAGCAGCTCTTTCCTGAGATGCTGTTTATTTTCTCTACAAAAGAGAGGTAACATATATATATATATATATATATATATATATATATATATATATGTAACAACTCCAAAGAATGAACATTCAAGTGAAAGCTACGTAGCGAAATTTAGATTTGTTTCCTTTTGATTCTTGGTATTTTGCAGAGCGAAACTTGCTTGTTTATTTTTCCATCTTTTTGGCGGTTTGTGTGTGTGTATATGGGTTAGGGGTGGGGAGGAGTGGTATTTATGTTTTCTCCCCTACATCCCATTAACACATGACTCAATGCTGCATATCCTGAAGCTAGTTTGCTGGGCCCCAAAACCTTAATGGAACACAACACACCAATGTTGGAGTTTAATGGCTATGGACAAAGGCCCATAGCCGCTTTAATAAAATAATTGTTTTGAAATGATTATCGATTCACATTGAACAATAGCAAAATTTTTCCTGGCCCAGTAAAGGTGAGGGCACTCAAAAACGAAGCTGCATAACAACAACCAAAAGCACCACTGAGAAGACAAAATGAGGGGGGGTTGGGTGGGAAAAAACACTCTTCACCCAGCAAGTCAAAGAATAGAATGACGCGAAAGCACTCGACTGTGTAATAGTAACGCATGCCCCCAGAGGGGGTATCCTTTGATTTAGTGTCATGACTCCTCAGCATATGCCCGGATGATGTCACGCAACCCGTAACGCAACAAAATAATTTACACAAAAGTGGATAGGAAAAAAACATAAAAATCCTATTTGCAAGCAAATATTCCATTTGTGCAGTTAATTAAAAACGGATACTTTGATCTACTTTCGGCATAAGTTTAAAAAGGGACTTGTGTGGGAATACTGTATTTTTCTCTAAATTTTTGCGCTATGAGATAACTCAAAAGCACAATATTTGTTATTGTAGTTTTTCATTTATTCGTCTTTATCCCATCAATAACTTTCAGTAGTAGAATGTTTGCAACAAATTAATAAAAAACACGATAATTCCTTTTAGAAGCCAAGAAGCTTACTACTGAGTTGAGGAATCCTTCGTACAGTTGTTCATTACAATTCAATAAGTATTAAACCTACATGGTAAAAATAGTAAAAAAAAAAAAGAAAAGTGAATCAAAAGAAAATAAATAATTGTCTGGAAACGGAAAAGAAAAACAAAAAACAATTTACATTTCGGATAGATTTTTATATTTCAAGGATCCTTTAGAACTTAGGACGAGGTGATGCTAGTGTGTCTTTGGGAACAATTTCAGCTGCTTTTATACTGCGTGGGGTAATTCCAGCTGTCCTAGCTTGAATGATAAGCAACTATCCTTTTCTTATCGGAAGTAACTTTCAATTGTCCTTTGTCATCCATCTCAAAAGTGCCAAAAACTAGAATTTATGATAATACCAGTGAAAAACGTACGCCACGAAATGTTTGTAATAACTAGGTTTGTACATAAATGAATTCTGATAAGCTTCTGTTTTGAAAATGACATTATCAAGTTCTTAAGTACTTAGAAATTTTAATCAAGATTTCATCAATAAAGGTAGCAGTCTCTGCTCAAGTAACAAAGTTTAAATTTTTTAGCAGTTTTTATTAAATAAGGCTACAGGCTGGAAAGGTATTTTTTTAGTTTATTTGTTGAGCGAACTAGGTTTCTGTCAAGATGTTTTGTCGTTGTTAGTTTCAAAGTTTTCGATTGTGTTTATGCACTTTGTCAATAAGACCACAATAAAAAACAAACAAACAAACAAACAAAACAGCAGCAACAACGAAAGAAATGGCGACGACTATTTGTGTCTTTCTTCCGCTGTGATTCGTGGGGAACGATCTCGATTTGAGGAAACAACTGCTTAAAAACATTGTAACCCTGAATTACTCAAACTATAGAAGGAGAAAATGAAAAAAAAAAAAACAAAAAAAAAAAAGCACGAAACGAGAAACAAAATAGCCACAAACTTTTCCCTGCTTGGTATAGCGACGTGATTATAAGCCCTCCATATTCAGGATTTTCAGATAGCGACGCAAGGACAATTAAGCGCCAAGTATAAACATAGCAAAAGTGCTCTTATGGTGAAAACAACAGCGAAGCACACATAAGTATTTTAAGTATGTGTAAGTAATTTTAAGTTGAAATAAAGGCTGTTATACTTGCGTTTCTGCTTGTGTCGCTACTAAATGTGAAAGCCAGGCTTACATTTACTGCATACAGATAAATTTACTCGAGTAGAAATTTCATTACTGGTGTTATTAACTCCAAACGAATTTCCCTGTAGTTAGTCAAAAGCGCCATCATAGATCCCTTTTAAGTCCTCTTTTCAATCAACTTGAACTACCTTTAATTAGTGATAAATCTCGCCAGCGGGTAAATATCTATTCGAGTACCAGTTTAGCTTCAAAAAAGTTTAGGTGTACGCTTTTGTAAAACTGCGTGGACTACATGAATTAAACTGCATTGAACAGGGAAATATACTTTTAATTAACAAAGAAGCAAATAACACGCGTAATTACTAATTATGTGTAGTTTATTAAAACAGATAATTAACTAAGGTTATTCAGGCGTTTGCCATTTTTTAAAATTACTTTTTTCGCGAAATCAATGTGACTGAATAAATATAGGTTTAAGCGAAACATAGACAACGTAATCCGACTAGACTGAAATTTTAACTTTCAGTTGAAGTTAGTTTGCTGCCCGATGGAAATAAGACGAAAGAAATGAAGCATAGATAATCTCTTCCTGTTATCATAAATAGGAGGAAATATCCCTTTAACCGATCCAGACAACTAGCTGGAAAAAATTTTCGCATATATACAAGAATACAAAGGGGCAAACAGTATAAACGAGTGCTTCTCAGTAGCTTTGATTCATTTCATCTACAAACTTACATGTTAGGAAGACCTTGACATTAAAAACGCCTCGGATGAAAGAACTTTTCAGTAAACCTTTCTTCTGAATTGCCCGCACACACTGGGATTTCATCCAGTTTCTCAAACATGAAAAGCCTACATAAGCAGAGGTTTCCATAGGATTTTTTAGTGTTTTCTTTAGTTCTGACTTCTAAAGGTACATCGTCTCAAATTACATTGTCACTAGAAATGTGACGTTGAATAATCTGGAAATAATTCGGGTGCAGTCTAAAGCGATACACAGTGTTAATGGAATATAAAAGGGGCAAAAAACTGACTCCAAAATAGAAAGCAAGAGCATTTGTGAGTCATTCCAGGTGACAAGAAATATAAAAAATTAGTTCAATGAACTTCACTTGTTTAAGGTAAAAGACATTGCTTACCTTGGTTAGAATCCTGTTCGTTCCGTGAACTCGACCAAAAACTCGTATGTTTCGACAAGTCGCCTAGCTTGTTAATTTATAGACAAGTATTATTCATAACTTTCAATCAAGTAAGCGGATGCATTAGCGAGGGATTATTGCCGAGTTTGATAAGAACACAAAAGATTTCTGAATGTAGTTAGAGTCGAGGAAACGAGTTTGTTGCTCATCGGTGTGTTTTATGTTCCGATCGCGCGAAAAGGATTTTCTACGTACGGAGATGGGAAGGAAAAATCTTAAGGCGTTTCTCATACCTGATCTAAACAAACTGCAAAAAAATCTCTAATGATATACCATTTGAAAGGGAAGCAGCTATCACGAATTTTTAGTTAAAACAATAAACAATTATGTCGAGAGATTTTGAGAAGATTTTTCAAAGTTGCTTAGAGAGTATTAGTCCTCAAAACGTAAGCACTTTTCTTAGAAAGAATGATTAAAAATTAAGAGCCTAGGATTTAAAAAGAAGAATACAACTTGCGAAGTTTTTTCATACTGTCTTTGTACTGTGCATACACGTTAACAAGCTGTGTCTACGTAGAGAAAAGCTTAAATGTAATCTACTTATTTTTCGGTAACAAATGGTTTTAACGTATTCTAAGAGATAAGATTTGCAATGATATTTCAAACAGGGGAGGAAATAAATCTAAAACTTTGCTAATGAATGGCTTTAAACAACAATAAACTATCGTGTGTGTCAACTTTATTTCTTATCTTTGTGATGTTTATCGTACGTTAGAGAAAGCTGCTCAGATCCTTTGAAGTACTAGCGATCATGGTATCTTAATTTTTCTCTCGTTATAATGATAATTGTATGCTTTCGTCAAAGCAGCAGCCCCAAATATTTGATCTGGAAGGCGTTTTAACGAGATAAACCTGCGACAACTTTTCACATTCAAAAACGCTGGTTTCCATGTGATCACAAACTATCGCAGAAGATAGTTGGATCGCCGAAATTCAGTGTTCATTGGCTTGAACAGAAAAGAACACGATTGCGATCACAAACCAAAGAAATCCCCATGGATACAATTAGGTCAGCGGCATTGACCGAATATGAAATAATTTGAGATGATCGCAGAACATTGGTTTCCATATAATTCCACGATCTTAATAAATTGAAGTCGATCGCAGAAGAACATGCACGGTTCTTCATTCTGCCATCCTCCTTCCTGTTCGCGATCGTAGGATCACGCAAGCAATCGCCATGTTTGCTTAGATTTTGACAGCCGATTTTGCGATTGAATGGGATCATATGGGAAGCAGTCGTTAATGATATAGTACTCTTTGTTTCGTCAATTGTGGATAACTTTCTTTCAAACTAAATCTTTCCCCAAGCTAAACCCTTTCCCCTTAGAGTTACAAAATATAAAATTTAGTTAGTTTTTCCTAGTTTTTCAACGAATGTAAGCATATGCTGAAACACGGTAATTTGCGTCAAAATGACAACAAAAGAAAAAGCGCATAATGTCAAGCTTACGAACAACACACGCATTTGCTCAAGCACGAGAGTTTGCGTCGAACAAGTGAAAACGAACGAACGCACAAAAGCACAAGACTTTGAGTCAAATGAAAAAACAAACCAACATCCACATCAGATCAAGCACGAGAGTTTACGTCGATCAAGTGAAAAAGAACGAAGTTAACTAAGCACAAGTCTTTGTGCCAAGTGAAAATAAACCAACATGCGCACAGGTAAAGGACGAGAGTTTCCGCCAGTCATGTAAAGACCAACGAACGCAAATATTTCTAAGCACAAGAGTTTGTATCAAGAGAAAGCTACCTAACACACATGCACAAGCTCAAACACAAGAGTTTGTATCGATCAAGTGCAAACGAACGAACTGGACCCAAACATCAGCACAGGCTCAACAGTTTGTGATGTGTGAAAACGAAAGAACTCAAAACACAAGTGCTAGCGTAAGGCTTAGCGTCAAGGAAAAACGAAGGAGCTCAAACATAAGAACACACACAAAAGTTTGCGTTGAGTAAAACGTAGGAACGCAACATAGGTTAGGCTAGAAAGGATATTTGAAGGTCACGTGATTTTCGATCTGCAGGTTTATCTTAAAGTGGAGTCCCGTTATCTTGAACCCCGGATATCTCAAACTTCCCGTTATCCCAATTTTGAGGCAAAGCCTCGCGTAGGTTGCTTCAGTGTTGCACCGGTACAATAAAAACCCACATATAAGAACTTAGATTTTTTCCAAGCTAGCCTAAAAATGCTCTTATGTGTTTGGTGTCTACTGAGAATTTAGACAATTTAGGTTCTCATTTTCTTAAGAGAAAAAGGTGCTTGCTGCTGGTCCAAAAACTAGAATATGTGGGTATGGTCCCCTCTTATGTAAAAGAACGATATACTGAGATTGATTTGTCTTCGTTTCGAAGATATTACTCCCCTTAAAAATGTTTTCAATGTTATCAAGCCGATTAGAAAAAAATGGAGAAAATATAACTCTTTATGCATTCTTCTGCTCGTGATTAATGTGAAATAAAATTGAACAATGTGTATCATGAATAATTATCTGCAATTCAAATGAGAATTAGTTTAAAACACATTCTCATGTGAGAGTTCTCGAATATTCAAATGCCTGTGCATAGGTTTTTGAATTTTTTCAACATGTATTCAAAATTTGAGTTTGCGTAAAAAGCTCTTTCCTATTACCAAACTAGAATTTAGTACAAAATCCAGAACTAAAAATACGGGTCTTTTTATAGGTCACATTTAAGTGGTCTCTTAGTACGTGAGACGTTAAGACGTCTAGTTAAGATGGTGCGCTTTGTTTTCTCTTAAAGAGCACTGATTGCAGAATTACTACCTTTATACGGTCTCAATCCCCAATAACGTCGATCATGGCTCCTGTGGAAATGCCTTGATCTGCACCGGAACTAGAACGTTAAATAACCCAAGTGTTTTATAACTAGCGTTAGGCAGAAGTAGTTTTAGCCTAATACTGTTTAAACGATAGAATTCTTCTGTCGAGGGCACTATCGTGTGATAGGTTGCCCAAGGAATTTTGATGTTCACAACAAATATATGAAGTTTGAACATGAAATTTCCGAGGGAACCTATCACACATAGGGCCCGAGGCAGAAGAACTCTATTGTTTTTATTGTACAACGCTACATTTTGAGCGAAAATTGCCGAAACGGACACGATTCGCTGATAGGCGCCCGCTGACGAGAGAAACTATCGCGTCACGTGATCCATTTCGACCAAGGAGAGCACGCCAAAATTTAGCGTTGTACTATAATTACAGATAGGTTGTTTATATGTGGGACAAGAATGCGGCAACAGAGACAGTAAGAAATAAAACCAAAGGTGAACTAGTCCCAGGGGCTGGGGCACTCCCTATACTATAGCGGGCTACACAGGGAGGCTCCGCCCGAAAAGGGTGTCTTTTCTAAGCTCGCAGTATACTAAAGGGTAGGGAGAGTTGTTATCTTTGTTAGTATATTTAAGGGTCACTGAAATGTGCTGCATAGTAAAAAGTTAACTATATAAAGGGTGCCATATTTTGTCAAAAAAGCAATCAGAAACACTCGAAAGCGCGAAGCTCTTTAGTGAGTAACTGACCCAGGGCAACTGAAAACCCAGGGAAAATACGGCGACCACAGGATATTCTGCTGTTTTGGCTTATCCCTTAATTAATTTAACTCTTTCCCGCCAAGAATCTTATTTTTGGGACGTTTTCGACCCGGAGACATTGAACCACTTGTGACGTCATCATTTTTTACGTCACCAGATTGTTTTGATAAGTAGCTAACACAGCAAGGACAGATCCATCCATACGTGTGTCCATTTTGAAAATCGACCAAATTCTGGCAGAGCGATACCAGAAAAACGTGTCCAATTTTGGGTGCAAAGATGGTGGTAAAATAGGCCAAGTCACCTCGTTGATCAATGTTCGATTTCCAGGTTTTTAGAAGGGCTGAGGCCAAAACTTTTCTAGTGGATAGAAAGGGGATAAAGGGTAGAAGGTAAAAAGAAAAGAAAGGGCGAGAAAGAGTAAAACAAAAGAAGTGAGAAAAAAATTGGAAATGAATCCGCAAAAAAAACAGAAGTCCACATTTTGGCTTATGCGCATGCGTGAAAGCAAAATATTGTGCAATTTACAACAGAAGCTGACTCAAAATCTAGCTTAAGTGTAAGAAAACGCTTTTGTAGCAAAGTTTACTAGCATTTGGCAACACAGCACTTAAAAAACCGCTTTAACGGTAAAAAATGCGTTTTTTTAGTAAAAAAGGTGGGCGGGAAAGGGTCAATAAATACACCACACTACTCTCTTTGGGGTTCTGTGGGTCCTTACTGCATTAGACCACCGCGATTGCACCCAGTCAGGGGCAGGGTGGTTTAGACTACAGCTGATATCTGCATTTCCGTCACGTGTATTTTATCTCGATAAACAGATTTATCACTCACGTATAAAAGAGGGGTATAATCTTAACTATATGTATATAAAAGGGGTGCCATTTTGGTAAAAAGCACCATATTAAAGACCTAGGGGCGGAGCCTCCCCGTATAAAGGTTTTTTGAGTAGCCCCACCCCCCTCCCCTCCCGGAAACTAGTCAGATGGAAGCACACTTGCGTACACTTGCTTATTTCTTGTGAGTTCGCATGCAACCCAGCGGCATGTAAACGCAAGTTGTCGTTATCCATCTAGCGTCTACTTGAGACTCCGTTTTGCAGGACCTAAACCTAAGGTACACTGCCTAATGCGCCGATCAATTCGAAAGTTCAACATCCCCCCCCCCCTGGGCAACCCCCCGGGCATTTGAACTTTTGAAGATTGGCTTGTTCAAATTCTCTACCCTCGGGGCAAAAAAGCCGTTCAAATGCCCCACCTATTATTACTAAAATACCTCTCCTCAAAGACAAATTTCGTCTTCAATCACACGCTTTTCAGAGAGATATGCCGTAATGGCACCTTCAAACGTCTTTTAAAGACCCTTTTTGAAAGAGTTATTCACGATCGAAGAAAGGGGAAATTCTGTCTTGTAAATCCGTCAAACCCTGCAAAAACCGAAAAAACTCACCGGCGTATTACGTCAAAACAAGAGATAAATCCGGTTCAAATTCCCCACCCTTCAAACGCAACGTTCAAATTCCCCCCTCCCCGGGCACGATGCACAGTCAAATGCCCGGGGTATGCCCGGAGGGGGGGATGTTGAAGTTTCGAATTGATCGGCGCATAAGTCGGCAAGACAACAAACAATTAAGGTGTGTTTTATCAAATGCTTTGCCCCATCAATCGTTGTTTGCACAGAAACTATGTGAGCCGTGTGGGGTATTGTTAGGTTTTCGTTTTGATCAGTTTTTTTTTTACCCTGTGGGTAAAATTCTTAAGTGTAATCTTTACATACAAAGCCATTGAAAGGTACTTTCCTGTAGTGCTGTACAAGGTGGTTCTAACTTTTTAGCCTGTGGATGAAATCGTAAAGTGTGACCATTCAAGTAAAATCTATTGTGTAGTACTTTTCTGTGGTGCTGTTTATTATGCTGTACTAGGTGGTTCTAGCTTTTGGGTCTGTGGATAAAATCCTAAAGTGTGACCATTCAAATGAAAGCTACTGAGCAGTTCTTTCTTGTGGTGCTGTTTATTATGCTGTACAAGGTGGTTCTAACTTTTGAGTCTGTGGATGAAATCCTAAGGTGTGACCTTTCAAATGAAAGCTACTGAGCAGTACTTTCCTGTGGTGCTGTTTATTATGCTGTGCAGGCTGGTTGTAATTTCTGAGCCTGTGGATGAAACTTTAAAGTGAGCAGTAAGTTAATTTTTTCTCGGTTGTTTGCAGATGGAATTTTGTATTTTATTTTGTTTCGACATTGGCAAGCTTGACAATATAAGGTTTAACGCACTTTTGTAGCTCAAAGACAAAATACGAGAACTGAGATCGAGCGAAGGAGGGATGTTCGTGACAAAGACGCGACAGTAATTACCTCTTAATAGAACACCTCTGAAAACCCGTGAAAACTGCCTAATATGTTCTCGGAGACGCTCCGGACACTAAAAATGTCGTAATATCGTTAAAACAGTTAAAATAGTACTAAAAAAGGTCAAAAAACCATTTTTATTTTGGAAAAAGTTACACGTCGTGTGGAGAACCTGAATTTATCGCTGCTTTTATGTGATACTGTGTTAATTCAGCTAACTTGGCAGTTTTTACATTCGTTAAGTGCAATGTTTGACGAAGAATGTCAAAAACTGTTAGTCAGGTGACAAAACATCTATTTTTATGAGCATAACGTTTGTCACCGTTCATGTCTCTTATTAGAATCGTTCTTCTATTTTCACGTAAAATGTCTCTGGCATCAGTGTGAGACCGTGCTGACCCTGCAGATTAATCCCTTGATACTCGGCTGGCAAACCATCTTGTGTAAAACGGAAGCTGTGAAGCAGCGCCCCAAGGAAAACTGGAACTGTTTTCAAGGCCAGAGCTTCACCGGGACACTTACGCCGACCGCCTGAAAATGGAAGGAAGCCCCTGTGGAACGTGGGATCGATCACCTGACCTGCTCCATCAAGGAAACGCTTGGGGTCAAAAACATCCGGGTCTTTCCAGGTTTCTGGGTCGTGATGCACTGACCATAGGTTAACGAAAACGACTGTGTCTTTAGGGATGATGAAACCCCAGATGTTTGTCTCGGTTATGGTGGATCGAGGCACTGCGAGAGGTGCGATGCTGGTCACCCTTAACAGCTCGTAGACTGTAGCTTGGAGGAGAGGAAGTGACGCTATGTCTTGTAGGGTTGGCAGTCTTTCTCGCCCAATCACGTCGTCTAATTCTTTGTGAAGCTGACGTTGGATATCAGGATACTTCACCAGGTACGCCAGGGTCCAGTACAGAGTGACGGACGAAGTTTCAAAACCGCCACCAAAAAGATCCCCCAAAATTGGAACAATCTGTTCGTCGCTGAGCAGTGGAGCCATGCTCACGGTGTCTTCACCGGCTGGGTGAGTTTCCCTTTCCTTCTCAGTTTCCCTCTCGACGACGCTGATAAAACTGTCTGCGATATTGCGAACTTGTCCGTCAGCATATGATTCCTTGTTCTTCTCAAACATCTTGGTTACTGCACCCAACACTGTCTTCATTGTCAATTCAAGATTTGAAAGCGCCTTATTTGGAAGATACTTGAGCAGAGGCAAGAAATCAACATGGCTGCTGCCATGTACCGCCTGTCGGAAATTATCAGCGACGTCGAGGATTTTTCCAAGTTCTTCATCGTCGTAAGAACGCTCGACTCCGAACAGCGCATTGAGGATAATGTTGGCTGTGGCGCACTTCAGTGGTCTGAGAGTATTCACGGGCTTTCCCTTCTGTGCCTTGAAACAGTGAATCAAGCGCTGAGATTCTTGCAGTAGTTTCTCTCCCAAAGAATCTGTGTTCTTGACGAAGTTGTGGATGGCACAAACGCTCATCTTACGAGAAAGCCGCCATTGGGGCGAGTAATCAGCGAGGGTGAGGCTATTGCCATAAGGATTGGCAATCTGAAAGGTGTGCAGTTGAGGACGCCCGGCAAAGGCTTTCGAGTGTTTGATGATGGCTTCTTGGATGGCATTTACTCCATTTAGCACCACAACCAAACGATTTCCAAGCATCAGGCTGAACACGTCGCCGTAGTTCTGTGCCATTTTGGTAAAATCAAGATGTGGGTTTTCTCCCAGGCGGAAACAAGCCCCTATTGTGAAACAGATGTGGTTATTTTTCGGTGGAAAATCAAAAACGTGCATTTTGAATAATTTTTTGCACTTATACATTTTATATAATGGCTTTATGTTATTAAAATAACTATTCTAAATGCCTGTTCAAGAGATTGTCTTGCATGTTACTGCCCTACGATTAGCCCTGACAACGTGTCAACCTTTGCACTTTCCCGACGCACTCCTTGTATTTCGTTAATGACTTGAAAATCAAATTCTTTTATTGTAAATAGTACAATGGAAACCTCCAGGGTAGGAAAGAGCTAAAGCTTGGCAAAAGTCACGCGTTCGTATTAGAAGCCTTGCGATGGGCGTAATGTATGAAACATAGGTCATTATGTGTTCATGTTTTTTGCCATTTACTTGAATGCTTGTTCATTGAATTTGTAACTACCGCGCGCAGGTATACAACGCTGTACATGATTCTGTCCGGAAATCTTTTTGCTAACGTAGCACGATAACTACGTTTTGGAGCTGATGGAATTTGTCTCCTTACACAAGTGTATACAAGGTTTAGGTCTTACTAAACGTGGAAGTTTCTAGTGCTTAATCCTTTGATGTTCACTTAAAGTTTGTCTAATCTTGATAGACATGTGAGCCTTGATTTGAAACCTGTTGTCAATAATACTGCAAAACGTATTGATTCCATCCACTCAACAACTGAACTAAAGCAAATATGCTTTTTTTTTTCATTAAAAGAAAACCAAAACAGGACACTACAAACACAATCTGTTCACGTGAACTGTGTTGTAAGATCAGACTCCTTTGATAATTGAATTAATTCCGGTAGATAATTTGGTGTCAAAGTCCAGTTTTCATAGTCGTACAGATCAAGAAAACAAGCAAAAGTATTTTGAGCGTGGAATATTGTAAAAAGTTCATCAACATGAAAACTATTTCAGTTTCAAATGTAATGAGTTGCTCCTATTGCTTCCCGTTCTCATTCTGCAAATTTTGAATCAAGTTCACTTAATTCATTTTTTGTCGTCAAATTGGTGCTCTTGATGGTTATGGATAATTTTGCTGTGAAGTCTACAATAGTCCACTGAAAAGGATTATTAATTTTCCTAGTTTTTAATCGGACTTTAATTCAGTCGAACGTGGATTAATTGCTTAAATATTAACTCCTCAAACCAGAACTGAGAGTGGAGCAACTTTAATTTCTAGTAGCCTTAAGCTCCTGTGTAGTTGATCTCAAGGTTGAAGTCGGCAAAGCTTATGTGGTCTTTATGGTAGAAAAAAAAAGCACCAGAGATGAATAGTGCGACATTATTATATAGCAATTCGGCTAAGAGCACGCAACATTCACCGAGCCTCCACGCTCATGTCATGCAACGGGCTGGGCTCACTAATTATTCATTCATTATGCAATTTTTCCTTTTGAGAACAAAGGTCCTTTATTGCCGAGAAAGACTATTGCTTTGAAGAAAGAGTTTCTCGGAGATTCTGGTAGAATTTTCAGTTTTTTAGTGATAAACGGATGAAACTAAACATTCAAACTGGATAAGCTTATTGAAAGTTTTAACTCAGGTACCTGGGACGAACCAAACAAGTCACAAAGTATGCTACTCAGACTCTGCAAAAATCTGACTTTGTTAACGTTTGTGTTTTAGATATATAACAGACAACTTCTAGCAAGGCCTGTTTTTCCAGTACCTTTGTCAACATACAAACTATATCAGTGTGTTCTTCCCTTCCCATTTTTAAGCTAGACTCTCCGCTCGATCCCGTGTTAGACATGTTAGATTTAGATCCAGAGCATACCAGTCTTAATTTTGTGTTACTTAAAAACTTTACAAGTACTGTGTATAAAACTAACAAAAATTACGAAATTGTCTATTTTGATCAAGGACTTAAAACAGTCTCTGTACGACTAAAGTAACTATTTTGAAACATGGAAAACATTGAGACTCTTACCTACGACTGGCAAACCCCAGGGTCCTGGAGGTAGCTTGGAAAACGAGCGTTCCCACACTGCATTTCCAAAGAAGAACAAGCAAATAAAAAAGCACAAGAACATAATTTGCTCAAACGATGAAAACTCCAGAGTTGAAAACGAAAAGCTCATGTTGACACCTCAAAGGAAAGAGAAAATTTTATCCTGTTTTTCGTGCTAGCACCTTGCCCGTCAAGGTTCAAATGATCTCAAGAGAGAAAAAAATGAGTATAAATATGCGAACAAATTGTTTACACCGCGTTGAACGCTTATCTATTTGTCCCCTATGATCACGCTATTCTTTTGGTGTCATTAAAGAGACAATAATTTATTGGTTCACGTTTTGAACAAGTGCTCTTTTTGTTCTGTAGAGCATGCCTTCTCGGAACGCTGCTGTTGCAATGTCAATATATTAAAGCGGAAGCACGAAATGGTTTTGATCACATTTTTCAAACTTTTTTTATTGTAGTGGTTTTGTTCCAGCTGCAGAATTAAGTTCTATCAACTGATGTATTCGGGGTGCTGACGCTATTGAACAGAAAGAAAACCAGAAGTGAAAGGTATTAATAAAAGGAACGGTTACGCTTTAAAGATGGTGTAATCTATTGAGAGATATCAGTAGTCCACGAAAACCACAATAAATGCTATTTTTACGGAGCCCTTACTGGGAGAATTGATTAGATAGCCCCTGGGTCATATATAGATGGACAAAAATAACCGAGCTGTTCTGCTTGACCGACTACCAATTTTGGTCAACCACTATAATCGTTTCTTTTGCGGTGTTATTTGAATAGAGGACAATTAAAATAATTGATGTCTGAGTACCGCTAGTATTTAGACGGCAATGATTGGCGGAGAGATTGTTTAGTGAAGCAGACATTAATCTGAAGTGAATTAAAGGTTGTTTCAGCTCAGTCATCGTGCACGCGCCACCCATGTGATAACGAATTGCTTTGCACTACACTTACTCCAAGACCAGCTTTGAACTCTGCATTGGTTTTCTACAATAATCCCTGTGGATTTGCTGCCAAGTTAATACCATGCACATTTTCGTTCGAACGTGTTCACTTTAGCTCAACATTGTTATACAATAAATACAAGAAACAGTATTGGCTCCACAGTTTTAGGGTCACGTCCAAACTCTATATAACACTTGACATTCACATGTTTTGCATACGCAGCCTCTCGATCCTCTCATGCTATGTAAACATGTTTTTAAAATCTTTCACTCCCAGAGGCAAATTTCCAGTCATGTTATCATAGCGGACGCTGTGGATCAACGAAATCCTGAAGTGCCAAGACACTAAATTTAAGCTTCGAGAAATTTTCCTCCGCGATTTTCAAGAGATTAAGTTCTTGCGGAAATTACTAACAATAAGATATAATTCTCAAAAGATGTCTTTTTTCCGAGAACGAGATGTTACCGTCTTTAAAATTCACTCGGAAAGGACACGGTAGCCATTTCAAAATGAAATCTGATCTTCTTCGGGAGTGACAAAAATTATTCTTTCTAGGAACCCCTTAAAGCCTTTAATTATATGCACGATACCTCTAGGCCCAGGGGCCAGAAATCCAACCTGAGTTCCGGGTTTCTTTGCTGTCGTTGGCCATTAGATTTGTATTAAGCGGGGATTACAGTCGAGTTTGGGGGAAAAAGATATGATTGAGGAAAGAAATAAAAGAGGACTAAAATATTTGACTTGTACACACTTTCCTAGGTAAGTTTTCAATGGATTTCACTGCAGTTTACCCAACACTAAGTGTTTCAAACACAATTCATTGGCTACTGATTCGCCCGTCTCGATTCACCGGTCATATTTGCAAATAGTGAGAAAATGATGAAGGAAATTGATAGTTCCTGTATGGATGTTTATATTTTATGAAGAAAGTATTTATGCTACGGATTTTAGGGTCGAATTTCTTTCACCGTTGCCTCATTATGAGTTAATCACGACGAACGAATCATAACCGTCAAAACGTGTTTCAAAATTGGTATCTATCGACACAGAACTGAAATCGGATGTAAAGGCTTCCACCAAGTGAGCATTTTTTTCGTCGTATTTAATTGACTTTTATTCATTTTAGCTGCTTTATTAAGATTTCCTTTTAATGAGGTGCCTTTATTTTAAGGATTTCATCTTCTGTTGCTGATCAGGTCGTCCGCACTGAGGCATCTCCTTTGGTTACTCGGCTATATAATGTCTGCCATGCTTCAGTTTTGTTTCCTCTCCATTCTCCCTGAAACAAAAAGATCCAAATAAATTAGGATTTTAGTCGGTTTCCCTTGAAAAACTTTGGGTTATCTTGGGAATTCCTTGGTTCGTCCTCGGAAGCCTTCGGGTTGTCTTCGGAAATTTTCGGGTCACTTTCGAAAATCTACCGAAGATTTTGGGCCATTTCTCAAAAACCAAGCTTGAGGAAACGGCGCATCACAGTCATAGTATCTCACTTGCTTCTGATAAAAAATCAAAATGCTATTAGACAAAACACCACTAGAAACTTTTCATTGTCATGTTATAAATCACAAAGGAAGTTTTAGAGTCCCAGCTGGTATAAGGCTTGCCAGTTGGCTATTTACAACGCTTGAACAGGGAGGAGAATTTGGGAGTATTAAAGACAAATCCACCTAGGGATGGAAGTTGGATTTAATTCCGGGTACCCAGAGTTACAAGTCCAACGCCATAAACACTAGGCCACACTCGCCTCCAGATTTTCCTGTTGATCGTTGGCCACGAAGAATCTGCCATTGTATGTCAAGTAACGTTAGGCCCAAACCTTATGAAAACATGTCGGAGAGTAAACGAGAGCGGAAATTCAAACTCTTTCAGTTGATATTGCATGAGTCAATGTGAGTCAGACCAAACGAGAACGAGAGATGATAAGAGTTCCAATTTTTTAGAGCGCACGGGAGTCAATGAGAGTTCATGAGAGTTAGAAGCCAAGCAAAAGCGAGAGTTTGAACTTCAGTAACTTCCATTGATTCCAATTGAATTTTAAACAGATTCAAACTCTTCGAGAGCACTGGAGAGTGGCGGAGAGAGTCCCCAAGAGTGCCACGAGAATCGTCGAGAGCCCACTAGAGTTTCAGGCTAAACGGGAGCCAGCGTTAGAACTCGTTGAAGGATTATGTCACCAATTTTTACTATTAATTTAAGAAGCCAAAAGACATGTTTGTATTAATGGAAATCAAAATAATGGTATAGTTTTGTTTAAAAGTCCTCTACTAGTTCACTAAAATTGTAGAAAAGAGCCTTTGGTCACGGATAGCCAGGATGGAAACGGGTTGTCACTTGAAAAAAGTCGGGCCGCTTTTTTTCAGTTTTTCCT
Source organism: Siderastrea siderea (assembly GCA_964030785.1). Classification (NCBI taxonomy): domain Eukaryota; kingdom Metazoa; phylum Cnidaria; class Anthozoa; order Scleractinia; family Rhizangiidae; genus Siderastrea; species Siderastrea siderea. The sequence continues at coordinate 10,641,829 of OZ034976.1, forward strand.
CATTTCTATCAAAAACCATTATAAAATGATCATATCAGATTCTCTCAAGAAGTCACTTCAGATTTTCCTGTTGGAGACCATTATTTGTGTAAGAAAATGTTCTGAGTTTTGATCTAATCAGAACTTATACCCGTGAAATAGCCCCCTTTTAACTCTCATTCTATTTTAGCTTACATGTAGATTTCACCGTAAAAATCACGTATCCCTCAAAACTTTACAAAAATGTTTACCTCGTTTAGAGTATCGAGGACTCTCAAATCTGTCGTATACTTCACGCAAGAAGTCTTCTTCTCCCTCTGCAGGTTGATAAGGGACCATATTTCTTCCAGCACGGATGACAGCCTCGCCTGAATTGATAATTGCTCCGGTCACCAGTCCGATAAGCAGTATTATGAGCAGTGCTTTGTTCATGGTGAGTTGAGGTAGCCTTAGCTTAATCTCTGAAAAAAACCAAAAGGAGATTTACTGTTGAATATCAAAGATAGTTACAGGGGAGTGAGCTATCAAATTAAAGAGGTGGGAAGAAGAACATTTTCGCTTCCTATCATCTTTAATTTTATTTTCGTTTTAGGCTGCTACATTTACTTGTTGAAATTTTTGCTGTTGACCTCTTTATGTACTTTATAGGTTAGTGCGAATGATATATTGTTTCCGAACACAACAGAGACTTAAGGCATGAAACTCCCAACAATTTGTTTAACAGATAAATAAAGGCAAAACTAGGTATTATTTCGTTTTACGTTTCGAAAGCCATTTGTGAACACAGGCCGGAAATGTAGAAATAGCGGTTCAGAAGCGAGTGCTTTCTATATTTCTCGTGCGTTCGCAAATGATCTGCAGTAATAGTTGACAGTATAACTCATGCTTTTGTCTTCTTTGTATGCTTTATGATGTACAATTTCAATAAAAGTATAAAAAGCTGAGATGAAACTCCATAATTAAGTAACAACAATCTGTTTGTTTGACTAGAGGTATTTCTCGAATAAGGAACGTTTGGTACAATTGTGCTAACATGGTTGTAGTCCTCAAACGAAGATGTAAACCTGACACATGTTTTCCCCAAATAAAAAATTGCACTGCATCGAGTCAATTTCGTCAAAAATAATGCATTTTTTATTTTGAACAAAAAGGAATTAGCCAGATTAGCCAAAACTACTTATCCAAAATTATCATATAAACTACACTGTTCTATTGCGAAAATGAAAACACAGTGATATTGTGAGCCTTCGAAGATCTTTCCCGATCCATTGTTTTCGCTTACTTGTACATTAGACGTTGAGAGAAATCTATTAGATGATATCATAGGATCTATAACCATTTAGAAATATGGAAGCCTTTCATGCATTCTTAAAGTTTCTCTTTTTGGGCCATTGGAACGAGAGCGAGAGCTGAGTACTTTTCCTGTGGTGCTGCTATTTGTATTATACAAGATGGTTCTAACTTCTTCTTTTTTTGTGTGAAATCGCTGAGGTGTGACCGTTCAAATGAAAACTACTTAACACAGCTTTTCTGTGGTGCTGTTTATCATGCTGCACAAGCCGTGATTCTAACTTTTGTGACCGTAGATGAAATCTCGCCCTAAAGTGTGACCATTCAAATGAAAGCTACTGAACAGTACTTTCCTGTGGTACTGTTTGTTATGCTGTACAAGGTGGTTCTAGCTTTTGAGTCTGTGGATGAAATCCTAAAGTGTGACCATTCAAATGAAAGCTACTGAGCAGTACTTTCCTGTGGTACTGTTTATTATGCTGTACAAGGTGGTTCTAACTTTTGAGTCTGTGGATGAAATCCTACAGTGTGACCATTCAAATGAAAGCTACTGAGCAGTACTTTCCTGTGGTGCTGTTTATTATGCTGTACAAGGTGGTTCTAAGTTTTGAGTCTGTGGATGAAATCCTACAGTGTGATCATTCAAATGAAAGCTACTGAGCAGTACTTTCCTGTGGTGCTGTTTATTATGCTGTACAAGGTGGTTCTAAGACTTGAGTCTGTGGATGAAATCCTAAAGTGTGACCATTCAAATGAAAGCTATTGAGCAGTACTTTCCTGCGGTACTGTTTGTTACGCTGTACAAGGTGATTCTAACTTTTGAGTCTGTGGATGAAATCCTAAAGTGTGACCATTCAAGTGAAAGCTACTGGGCAGTATTTTCCTGTGGTGCTGTTTGTTATGCTGCACACAACGGTTCTAAGTTAAGAGTCTGCGCATGAAATTTCAAACGCGAGAATATTCAAACAAATAATTAAGGCATCTCTCCGAGGCACCGTGTTGCTAAAAATATATAATTTTTAGTATGGAATTGCATTGTCTTTTGTAGCTCTCGGGCTAACTGGGAATAAAATAATTGAAATGTTTAAGGCAAAAGGAAATCGGTAACAAGATTAATCTTATTCAGTATGGGTGTGTATTTTAGAGTTGGTTGAAAAAGGAGTGTGATCTATAGCGACGCTAAAAAATCAAGTTTCACCAGGAAAAGTTGATGTGATACGTTTTATGTGTGCGTACGACAACCACAGAAATGAAAATTTTGAAATACGGCCTTACCTAAGTCCCTGATCGGCACAGTTCCTCTTGTCAATGAACGCTAACAAACAATGATGCAAAATCTCGGTCAGAGTAAAACATATATATCCGTTTTGTATCTCTACGCCAATCTGTCCACTTACGTGAAAGGATATTAGCTTCACGAAAACATATGATCTCCTCAAAAAGATAATGAGTAATTTTGAAAAGCTTTCGGTTCCTTAGAAGAAAATTTTTAAACAAACGCCTACAATTAACACTTTTTATAAGGGGCCTTTGTAATTTTCCGATCATTTTTAAACCTGCACCTAATTAAGAAATTAAGTAACATATTGTTTACGACAAAGCCAATGAATAAAGTTAACATAAGAACTAAAACAGTAATAAGGATTAATTGAATTAGCTAGTCGATAACTACAGAAGATAAGATGGACAGGAGTTAAAAAATTTAAAAATCTCGACATCTAGAAACCTTTTCCTTTATGAAGTTTAAAATGCTCATTTATGTCGAAATTTTTTTGCAGTTCTGTCAAAACGGAAAACCGAGGTCCAAGTAAAATACGAATCTGAAAACCAAAACGTTATATTTTATAGTACATCCGCACGTGTTTAATTCTACGATCAGAGTCACCATAACACGGCAAGAGTTGTTTGTTAAGTTTCCAACGATAAAAATGAATTTTATGTTAAGATCTCTTGCCCGTAAAAGGTTTCAAGAAAATCGACCATTTTAAGGTTCGATTTTCCGTAAAATTCAAAGTCTCTACTAATAGAAATGTTCAACCTACGTTTAAAGTAATAAAAAGGTATTAAGGTTTTACTGACGCTAAGCTGACTAATGGATTGTGATAAGATCTTTCTCTTTCAATTCCGTTCTTCGTGATACAATAACATCTGCACGATGATGATTCCCACACAGAACATCAATTTACATCCGTTAGAAGTCGATGCATAAGTCGTTTACAGTAAGTAAAGAGTCGTCTCCATTAAAGTACATGTCTTTTTGAAAATAAGCGATAATAAAAAATTGTTTCCCGAGGAGAGTATATTTAGTCCATGCTCGCGTAATTGTTACTCGCGTGTGGGCGTAAATATAAAGCTGATTTCCATATACACGTAACGACATCGTAAGCAATCGCAAGCAGTTTACGACGGTTTCATTGTTTGTGACCCTTTTCATGTGGAATTTTAACAATGGTTTCGTCACCCAATAATAGAAAAAGAGTGCGGAAATCGTAAATGGTGCGTCACGTGTTCAAACCGCGAGTCCGATTGATCGCAAACCATCGCAAAAGTACATGTTTGCGAAGGTGTTTCCGTATTGCTTTTCCTTTTTTGTTTTGTTTGCGATCATCATACTCTTCACGGGAATCAGCTAAAAAGTGTTTCCGTGTACGGACAAGTCAACAGTTCTCAACGTCTATGTTTACGCAAGTCGTTCAAATAATTATCGTCTCGTGTAAATCCACCTTAAATTTGTTACTGTGGCACGCAAAACCAGCTCAGAGCTCTTTGTGATTCCCGTAGAATTCTTATTTGGTGTAATTTGTTTGGTTTTTTTTTTAAATTGTCTTTCGGCATATTAATTTGTCAAGAGACTAGAACGTCATCTGATTGGTCCATGCACATAACGATGCGGTAGTTTTTGTGCATATTATATTCAGTTACGCGTTTTACGCGATTGGGAATTGGGGTGCATCTAATAATTGTTACTTTAATCCACCGTACCGAAAAAGATGCCAACTGGTACATTTACCCATGACTCTTAGCGCAGAAAAACCCTAAAAACGCTCATAAAAACGCAAAGAAAAGTTCTAAAGACTTAAAACTTAGCATACGCAATGTCGCTAGCACAGGGACAAATTTATGCAAAAGATATGACTTTTTATGTGCCTATTGTCTGTATTAGGTTTGCAAGGTATTGTGGTAAAATGTACAGCTGCCCTCTTTTTCCGTATGGTGGATTGAATTTACAACTCCTACACCGTGTGCCTGCCTGACATGCGCTCCACGCAGTAGTTAAAGAGCCAGTGTCACCCAAAGTGCTTTGCGCGGTTGTGTTTTTGTTTTGAAGTTTGGCTGGCGCGTTTTGCTGGACGTTTCGCAAATTATACCCTGCCGCACTGGCCTTTCATCAAGCTGATATTTACAGTAGTAGCCTCTGAACATAGTAATATCTTCATCGCTAGATGTTACTGGAGAAAACAACTCTAGATCTGACTTTGTAGTCAACGCGTATGGAGCTTTTATAACAACCGATCGATTGATCGATCGATCGATCTCGATGGTCGTAAAACCAGAGTGGCCACTTCCACTCGATATAAAAATAATAAGACAAAAACAAGTAATAAGAATATTGACGTCTTCATCGCTAGATGTCACTGGAGAAAACTACTCAAGATCTGAGTTTGTATTCAATGCGTATACATGGATCTATTACAGTCCGATCGATTAATTGCGCGATCGATCGCATCGACCGATGTCTATGGACGCAAAACCAGAATAGCCACTTACACTTTTTGTAAAAATAAAACATAAACAGACAGTGAACACAAGGAATAATTAAGCAGAACAGCACAAGCTCATGACCATAAGCATTATTTTGGAGCAAGCCCGTAGCTACTGATATTTTGTGGTAAATTAACGTTCCTTCTGTTTTCATTCGGCAACGAATGTAGCACTATTTCGGCAAACACAGTGTCAGTACTATTGCTGAAGCCCGTAGATGTTTTTCTTTCCCTCCGCTACTGATACACGGACTCCTTCAGCCGTACAACTTTGTCAGAGCCCGAAGGACTCGGCCTTCGCCTCAACTTTCCTGAACCCTACGAGGCATCCAATTTAAAGATCTACTTCTCCACCGCGAAAACACTTCAGAATTCGGAAATATACAACGAAATCGATACGGCGACACTTAAATGTCAAGTCGAAATTCATACTTGTGCTTTCGGATCGCTAACGGCAGCGATGGAAGAAGATAGAAATCAGACTTCACGACAATCAAGAAAATGGTGTATTTTTCATATATGAAAATTGTACCTCGGCGCGCAAAGCACTTTGGGTGACACTGGCTCTTTAACTGATGACCCGTGACAGAGAGTCTGGTTGAATTTTTATGAAACAGGAGGAGATGTAAAAAGAAATAGAAGTCCTTTCACCACTCACCAAGAGGACGTCTAGTTGATAAAAGTCTGTTTTGATGCCTATCTATTCAACACTTATTCCACGAGTGCGCAGTTGGATATGAGGTAATTATTTAACAATTATTCACCGAAGTAGAGGTGGATGGCAGATACTATTCCGAGTTTGAGTAGCCAATCAGAACGCGCGAAAAAGAAACTATCCAGTGATTGTTACTACAGTAACTCTGATTTCTCATTTAGATTTAATTGAATATGAATTTAATTTTCTCCGTTACTACACGGAATTCATTTGCAGCATACACGTATAGCAAAAAATGCGAACACCTGTTTGTTTGCATCGCATTTAGGGGCTGTTTACATGGAGGGAGGAAGATCCTAGAAGGCGGATCATCCTAGCGCCATATGTTCTCTGTATTCAGTTTACATGCAAAATGTTGTACTTGGCCCTAGCGCTAGGATCTTTCTAGCACTAGGATCGTCCTAGCTGAGAGATAGGAAGATCCTAGCACCATGTAAACTGCCTTCGCTCGGAAGATCCTAGTACTGGGGACAGAGAAATAAATATGGCGGCAGCTGCTAAAGACCGACAGTTTTCTTTGATTTCCAGCAACTACCCCGACCGAAATTTTTGCATGTAAACCAAACGAAAATTTGTTTCGTCTACTAGGATCTTCCTAGTGCTAGGATCTTCCTCCCTCCATGTAAACAGCCCCTAAGGTTACACGTAAAGGGTAAGCGACAAATCAACGGTGCGTTCCATCGAGCACACATACTTCATTGGCTATTTGACGCTGTCAACTCTAACTACATTTCCTAAAGGAGGAATTTGCGTGCTCAAATGCTTGCAAAAGGATTGCATTTTCCTCTGTTGGTAAAATTCAAATTTTATTTTCACTGCATGCGATAAATCGGTACACCACTGATTAATCGCGTACCCTACACACGTACCCCGAATGCGATGCAAATCATGAAACAGGCTGTCGAATTTCCCATCCTACTGCATTGTATTTACCACGGTTTTGCAGATAACTTAAATAGGTTTTCCTGTACCATAGGTTAGACAGAAGTACCCTATCAGTTGAATTATTTCCCCTTAGAAAAATAGAGAAAAAAGTACATAATTATCTTCGCTTTATACCATTCCTCTGCTTGTACCTGCCTCATTCTAATAGCTACTTCCACCACTATTGTCTAAATTATAATAAGATATCACTTTTCACACCATTTAACTCTTTCACTCCCAGACCAAGTTATAGTGAGATGATTTGTTACTCTAACTTTTTAATTATATAATCTGTTGACAAAATCCTATCGTGTTACCATTCAAATGAATCCTCTTTGGCAGACCTTTTGCATAGGACCATTTATTTCTTAGGATTTTACGAAACGAAATTTGGAATTTTTGGTGAATTTTTTTGCTTTGGCCACTTTAGGGGTGAAAGGATTAAAGCCATGTAATCCGCCTAAGAAATAGCTTCTGACGCTTTCCTTTTCACTTGCACTGGTACTTTTCTTGGGGGGGGGGGGGGGAGAGGAGAGAGTTATCGACATGTTTATTTCTAACGGAGTACGCGTTAAAAATGCAACAAGTGTACGCGTAGGCTGCAAATGAATCCGCCCGTACAAGAGCTCTTACTTCACTACTTCCACAACACATTCACGTACTAGTACTGATCGTTCAAATACAAGTGAATTTTCTTAGAACATCCCAATTTTCAGAAAGGTATTGACGCATAAATATCGAAACGATAGAAACTGGCTAATGAGTGAGGAGCAACTTCTTGGGTTTTTTAAAATTTCGATTCAGTTTTGGTTATCGACAATTTCTGTTGTTTGAGGTTCAAGACTTCTAAATTTGACACTCTCAAAAAATATTTATGCAGTAACACTTTTTAACGCGCCTAGAGGTTCGTAGAAAATCCTTCTTATCAGCCACAAATTTACGCATGAATATCAAAACAACAGAAATTCGTTAATGAGGTATAAATGGGTTCTCTTCGATTTTTGAAAATCTGGTTCTCTTTTGCTCATTAACAAATTTCTATTGTTTGGATATGCGTAGGCTATTTTCTTCTCTTCTACGAGAGCTCTAATTGCACAAAATAGTTATGCAGTACCACTCTTGCTCACTTCTTCGCAAAGTCCTTCTTTAACCGCAAAATCAACGAGTGAACATTGAAAAAATAGAAATTAGATAATGAGCTGGAAAGGTACCCTTCGTTTTTTGAAAATATGGCTCTGTTTTACTCATTAACAAATTCCTATTGTTTAAATATTTTAAGGCGATTTTCTCCGCTCTAACAAGAGCTCTAACTTTGGCACTTGAATAAAATATTTATGCAGTCAACTCTTTCAGTCGTGCTTAGAATTTCGCGGAAAATACCCCTTTTCACTGAGAGATAAACGCATGTATATTAAAACAATAGAAATTGGTTCATGAGCTGAAAAGGGGCCTCATCGGTTTTGGAAAACTGGCTCTGTTTTGTTAAGAAAGTTCTATTGTTTGAATATTTGTAAGCTGTTTTCTTCTTTTTTACAAGAGGTCTAACTTTGGAACTTGTACAAAGTAGTTATGCAGCAACACTTTTTGTTAACACGTGTAGAATTGTGCATAATTCCTTCTTTTAACCGCGAAACTAACGCAAGAATATTTTGGAAATCTGGCTCAGTTTTGTCCATTAACAAGTTTCCATTGTTTACATATTCAAAGGCGATTTTCTTCGCTTTCACAACAGCTTTAACCTTGAAGGCCCGGAAAATATCCCTTCTAACAGAAAATTTATCGCATTTATATTGTAACAACAGAAATTGTTAATGAGCTAAACAGGGAACTCTTCAATTTTTGGAAATCTGACAAAGTTTTGCTCATTTAGGGGCCGACCATTTAACTCTTGAGGGGGGGTGTGGATGATTTCGAAAAAAATTTCCTGCAAGCCCTTGTCGGCAGAAAAAAATTGCATGCAGCACAAATGAAATAGAAAAAAAATTCTTGCACTGCTGCAAGCAAGAAAAAAAATGTTGCAAAGCTATTTCATCATTCCAGGGGGACTTTACAAAATCCCAGCAAAACTGCAACCATTCTTCCCTTGCTCCCTTTAAACTCTGGAGTTGGTTATGCTTCAGAATGTGCAATGCATTCTTAGCTTTATAGGGTCTGACAATCTGTGAGCCAGCGAGCCACTCCAGTTAGCCTAAATCACACTCTGGTTTAGCCAAAACAACATTCCGGCTAGCCTACCGACTTGCATATTTGCTTGTGGTGTTCTTCAAGTGCCGTTTGTTTTTATTGCTTATCAATACGAAAAAAAGTGTTCTACCAAGAATTCTTTCGAATTCTCCGATTAAAAATCACAGACATGATTGCTTAAAATCTCCGAATAAGGTCTTGAAATAGCTGATTTTGTAATAAAAATTCCTCTTCAATCTATGCGTCCAAAACGCCCAAATTGAACACTACTAAAAAGAATAAATCCCCCCCAAAAAACATGTTTTTGTATAGCATGATTTTGTATAGCTTACAACATTTTAAGGCTTTGCAGCTCCATATTGAACTATTACAACAATAACCACAATGTAAATGTAAATACATTCTGTAAATGTAAACACATGACACTTTTTTGAGGAAAAAAATCCTGCAGAGAAATGAAGAGGAAAAAAATATTCTGCAGAGCATTTAGAAGGAAAAAAAATATCCTGCCCACCAGGTTGCTAGAAAAAAAAAAGCTTGCTGACCAGAAATCATCCCCCCCCCCTCAAGAGTTAAATGATCGACCCCTTACAAATGTCTATCATTTCAACGTTCATGGTGTCTTTCTCTGTTTCTAAAACATCTCTAAATTGCCCCTTGTACAACATTTTCATACGTTCACGTTTCTTTTTTTCCACCATGCGTTAAAGTGGCACTGGGACCAGAATATTGGTCTTCCATAATTTTCCATTTTCCAAAAGAGTTTGTGGTTCTTAGTCACCATACCAAATTTCAACTTATTACGACGACTGGAAGTCGCTTTTTTCGGACGGTTTATGTCGAGATTTTACGGCCGCCATTACTGGCCCTTGTACCGAAAGCTGGCGTGCGAATTAGCGGAAGTGACGTTAAACTCTCACCTTACTTGCCGCGGGAAATTTAACTGTCGTCGATGGAAGATTTCCTGCAAACTGTTTGTTGCACGGCCTTGAAATTTTCGTTGCTGTAGCAGTTATATATATGACGGGTGTTACTTGTGTTGTACAATGCTACAACAATAAATCCAACCACCGAGCTGGTATTTCGCTTCATCAAAGCCTTGCGAGCGGACCCGCAATGGAAAAATGGATCATGTTTGTACTCACACACAGAGCAAATTTCAACCCGAGAGGTATTTTTGTCGTCTGTTCTGATCACTTCACGGACGAGTGTTTCCAGAGGGCTGGTCCATTCCAACTATATGAAAAATAAAGATCCGGAAAAAAATTCTCTGCGCGAACAAGACGAAAGGTAATGTTAACGCGGTTAAAGTGATAGTTTGTTTCTTTTTCAACGCATCCACCATTGTGCAAAACTTATTTTCTTATAACGTATTTTAAAATTTAATTTGCTTGTGGGAAACCCTTTCAGTTCTGCCGTCTGCCAGCGCGAAGATCTTCGGCGTAGTCCTCACAAAATGAAGCCTGGGCGAATGCAGGACCGCCGCGTTCAAGATAGTTTGTATTGCTTAGTGTTTTTGTTTTTAATTCCGCGTGTGGTAATTTCACAGCAGTAATCGCTTAGAAGCATTGACATTTATTTTATAACACACCATCCTGGATGTGGAGAAACTTTTCTCCTTAAAGGCTTCAATAGGTCGGCTCGTCTTGCGTGGAAATTAGAGTTGGGAAAAAATATCACACGCCTCTATTTGCCTAAGGGTCTTACAATGATATTTCTTTTAACTTTCATAGCAATCTTAGTAAATGAACTACCAAGAAAAATGATTAGATATCAAGTTATTATTTTTACACAATAAATAAGGCAAGCGAAAGCTTCGTTTCCACGGTGGTCCGCATGTTGTTGTTCAGCAGCGGAAAATTTTCCTTGTGGCTTTGATTTTCAATACAAATATTTAGATTCCGGTCACACAAAGCCTCCAGTTCTTAGAAAAGGTCGTGGTTTATTTCACTTTTTTCCGGCGTATCAAGTTAAGAATTCTACAAAAACTGTTCAAAATATTTAGAAAAGCCAAGCGCTTTCAATGCATTAAGCGACCACTGTACTATGATGGACACGGTAAGCTTCATAAGCTGACTGCCAGATGACATTACGGCTCTTCAAGAAAGTTAACCATACTATGCTAAAAATGGCCAAAAATCTCAATGCTTTAACAATATACAATGAGTAAAAACAACGGCAGACAAAATATAGCTTTTTTTATATCTCCAACGAAGCGAACAATAAAATCGACCGACCGATGCTTGAGAATTCGCGAGCATCAGATTCTAGAGTTTTTATAGGTATTTTGTCTAAAAGATCAGTTCTTCGAATAGCTGGACAGCGATTTATCCGTTGGATAAGCGTTATCCGCTCTTTGAGGAACTTGTGCCTGAACTGAAATCACTGTATAAGCATATTTCGCGCATATTTTGAACTCCCGCCAATATGTCGAGAGGACGAAACTTTGAAGAAAGAAACTTTGCAATGGGTAGATTAGATAAAGAAAAAAAAAGTTGGTAGATTGGTGAAAATAAGTGGTTAGTACTGGAGCAGTGGGTAGATCGGGTAAAATTTTAAAAGGGACTAACTAAACAAAAAAGAGCAATTGTATCTTTTGTTGTTGAGTAATCTTTATTTCACGCAGTTATGTTTGAAGTATATAACACGTGTTCATATCCAGGGATGTTTGACCATGTTGACGCTACGCTTTGCCTATTGGTTTTCTTGAAACACGAAACTAGCAACTAAATAAGCTATTTTCCTCGTCTTAGTGTATAAATGTCATCTTCTGGGTGTTTTACTTCTCGTCTGCATCCAAATCACCTGCAAATAATCACAAAAAATAAATTCACATCGAATAAATGTTTTCTAGTCCTACTTAGCCTCGACTGTTTTGGAGTTCCCTAGCCAAGGGAGAGTTTATGAACGTTCAATGTCAGCACAGGCACGTCTCCCCCACTACCCACCCAACAACAAAGTCAAAGCGCCTCTTTCTTTCATTGGGCGCCCACAAGTCAATCATATAAACTAGTGTAATTTAATTTATTATTTTTTATCATTTTTATATTGTACTGATGTTTCTTTCGCGTCTAAATAAGGTATGTCACTTTTACCTTCAGTGTAACAGAATGGTTTTCCTCCGCGTTTCCTAGCGGCTCTTCGCTCCTCAAAACGACGTTCCAAATTCTCAATTTGGTCTCTGCCTGCCCGGAGTACCGCATTCCCTTCCTCTATAAAGACACCAGCTACCAACACGATGACCAGAATTGTAACGAGTGCTTTATTCATGGCGAAGATTGAAGAATTTTCTGCTCTGAAAACAATATAAATCAATAGGTTTATTAGATCTTAGATAAAATAGTGTTTACACCACACTTCGATATGGGGCGCAGGGCGCAGGGCGCGTTTGTTGGGGAAACACGCGAAGAACACGTGAACTCCCAGCGCGTTCCTGAATCGCGTTCTATCTAAACTCAAGTGGCAGTTACAGTGGTCAAAATTCTCATTTTAGTGTTCAAACTTAAGAACTTTATCTGCAGACTCAAAAGTTTGCACCATGCACCTTGTACAGCTTAATAAGCAGCACCACAGGAAAGTACTGCTCAATAGCCGGTTCACTGAATGGTGGCACTTCAGGATTTCACCCACAGAGACATAAGTTGTAACCACGTTATTCAGCGTACTGATAAACAATTACACATTTGAATGGTCACACTTTCTGCGGATTATTTCACATACTGAAAAGTTTGGAACTACCTTGTACAACATAATAAACAGCGCCACAGGAGAGTACTGTTCAATATATATAGCTTCCATTTGAACGTTCACACTTTAGGATGCCCTTCACCGACTCTAAAAGTCATTATTACTTCACATGAGACAAGGCTTGACTTCGATAGTGAAAGAATCGGATTGAAAAATCGAGTCTTTATAAATTTATTGAACTCTCTTAAACTCTTTCGAGCTTTTCTTAATTTCTTTTTATTTTTATTTTTGAGAACTCTGCTTCTAAAAAACTTAGCATCTTTAAGACCCATTAAAATTTACTTACCTTTATGCGAGTTTCAACTTCTTCAGAGTTATGTGATCTGTAAAGTGTGAAAGAGCCAAAAGGAGGTCCTAATTTATAACCAGAAAACAGTCTATTATTTGCGAAATCCTACGGATGCGTAGTAGGAATTGATGTAAAATTTAGATAAGAAAAACAAAAGCTTAATGTTTTTTAAGTAGAACGCGTTAGTTGTTTCCTTCTAAAAGCTAAACAAGTCTTTCTTTTTTGTTGGGTTTTAAAATTCATTTTACAAATAATTTTAGACGCCCCGTGGGTGAGAAATCACCGCACGGTGAAGAACTGATTTCACTTTTTTCGTATTCGCGTCAATGTTCAAAATATTAAGTCGGAAATGAGATAAAATTAACGATTTTTGCATCTTCGTTTTCGCTGTTTTATAATCTACGCCTTTTTCGACAATTTAAATAAATAAGCCTCGCTAACCCTTTAATGAAATCCGTATTAAAATACGATTTTTTTGCAAAGCGAAACCTGGACTTAATCGTGAAGTTGATAAGCGTTCTTGGCTTCTCAGGAAATATCAGGACATATTATCAGTTTTCGCTGAGAAAACTGAATTAAAATATTACATATTCAGTCTATCGTCTCCACATGAAATTTCCGAGTTTTCCATTATTGTGAACAAGCGGAAGTAATATTGCAAGACTATTTTTATAATGACTCAAAATCAGCGACATTCTATTACAAGTATTCATAAAATTAGCCAACCGCCTCCGCAAGGTCGTCTCCGTCAGTTTTTAAGTACTTAGAAACCAACTTCATATATACTTTATTAGGAGCCCCGATGGTGAATCGAAAACCGTAAGGCCTTGCCCCATCATGCACGAAAAAGCTCAATTTTTAGTTAAAATACTTAACGTTCTTGATAAAATCTGCTATGAATAATTGAAATTCAGTTGCTTTTAATTCGCAAGAAAAAACACTGATAAGAATATCAAAATTAAACGTGGCTTATTCTCATCGGAAATCTGGAAAAATACTTAGCGTGGAAGAATATTAAATGCCAAAGATAAAATGAAACAGAAAAAAGCAGAGCATAATAGAAACCCCCAAAACAATAAAAAGAAGAGAAAAATTATGGGTCAGTCATGGTGAACAGTGATCGATCTCGATAGTTCACAACTGGACTTAGAATTAATCGAACATCACGTTAATGTATTAAGCTGAACGAAGGGATAAAAGGCTTGTTTTCGTATAGAATTTCCAGCTTAAACGAAGATTAGTAGTATTTAACCCTTCTTCGAATTACTTGACAGTCTGTCTTGAAACTGCTTATCCTCCGTCTTAAATTAAGCAATGCCAAAACAGCAAGTGAAGTCAGAATGTCAATAACACAATAAGCATTTGTGCTTAACGTAGCACTCAAAATAAATGAATGATAATTGAGAAACATTGTGTCTTGAGAGTGCTGAAAACTGCATGAAAACAGTTAAGTTATAATAATCTGCCATTCCAAGAAGAATTTAACCATGTTGGCGCAGTTAGGGAAGTTTTATTGACAAATTTGGAATATTTTCTCTTTTAAAATATGTCTGATTTTAAGACTGTAAACCGTAACTAAAAAGAGGGGAGAATGTTACGTTCGGGAAGCAAATAGAGCTGCAGTCGAATTGTGATAACTCGAGCTGCCAGGGAAAACAAATTTCACTACTTCAGTTAACGAAAGTTCGAATCAAGTATCGGGGGCTCAAATTCCTTATAGATTCATAGAAAGAAAAATGGATAATTTTTTGGAGCAAGTTACAAAAGAAAATCATGTTTACAGAAGGTCAAGTAATTAAATGAGTTTACGGTGCATACTTTGCTCAAAACCCTTATTAAATTGATAAGAGGAGAACCAGGAAGCTATTTAGACAATAGTGTGCCTATCAGTCAATAGATAACCCTTCGCAGTTTCTAATTTCCGTCATCGGTGATGTGGGACCAACTGTTAATGCCACTTCAGACTCTAAACAACGTACTCACAGGTAAAATTGTTTTCTCCGATCATTTTTTTCTCGTTGTTTTGTTATCCGTCATTTTGTCGAAGTGAAACGTGAAATAGTGGTTGTATTTCCTCTTTAGATATAATTTGCTATGTAACTACACCTATGATGAGCCGTGATTTTATATAATTAAATAAACATTATCTGAGTATCGAGTTGTTAATTTACTGGAACTTATTTGCCAGCCGCTACCCACAAGTGAGCAAACGATAATAAACTGGTCTTTGTTTGAAATGGCCGTTTATTTTCTGTGAAAAGTAATCTTGGACCCCCTCCCCCCTTCGTTATATCCTTAATACTGTTAATTAGTGCGAAACAACCGAGCTAGCAGTGAGAAGGAAGATTATAATTTATATTAATCTGAGACTGCTAGCTAATACATATAAGCAGTCATTCACCATGGTTTATTGCAAATAAATGAATCTGATTGGCTCAATTATCGATGAATATTCGCTGATACCGATCACTCGCGCTATGTGCTTATAAAGCAAAATATCTTATTTTTGATTTTGGAAATCCGAACTAAATATCTTCGTCTACCGACTTAATTATTTGGTTGTTTAGTAAAACAACTGCACTACTGGCCTGCGCTTTCGATGACCGAAAACAGGTTATGAGTGAATAGGCCGCCTCTTTCAGTATCCATTCATAGTATACTTGGTTTCGTCAATTTGTACCCAGTATAAGACCAGCGTTTCTTTTGGCGTTCCTAGAATTTGGTTTACAAGAAGACAATAACTATAAGTTGATTATTATTTCTTTATTTTTGCGAATTTTTAATTAAATGATTTAATGGACGAGAAACATGCAAATAATTTCTAGCATTACGAGCTTCCTTCAAATTACAAAATGAATTGAATGCTGTGATTGAAAATAAAGTTTCTTCATTCGACCACGCTTTTTTTTGCTAAGATGGCATTCCATTTCTTTATGTAAGTTTTCAAAGCATAAGACTGAATTAAAGGAAATTGTGGCGCCAACAAATGTTAAGGCTGAGGTGGAGGAAAACAAAAAAAAAAGATAACGCGTTTATCTTTTAAGTAACTGCATAAAGGGATGAAATTTACTTCCACGGTAGTAATTAATTTCTCATCCATTAATCTGTCAAATCTTGGCGCTAATCTCTCCATCTTTGACTTTTAGCCTGCCACAATCGGCATTTTTTTTTTAACATAAAGTATTAAATCACGGTCAATAGATCGTATATGCGTACTACATATTGATGCAAGTAAGAGTAAACCGAAGGGGAACATTGACTTAACTATCGACTCTCGACTAATGTAAAGTTAAGCTTAGTTGTTCTAGATTTTGAGTCTGTGGAGTAATCATTTAAATGAAACGTGTTGAGCGGTACTTTCCTGTATAACCTAAAACTTGATTCTTGTTTAGTGCGCAGCGTCTATTGAGTTGTGAAAACTATTCAAACGCCAGCCATTGAGCAGTGCTTTCTTGTGGTGCTGTTATATATGCTGTACAAGATTGTTCTAAATTTTCAGTCTGTGTAAGTAATCCCAAAGTGTAACCATTCAAATGACAACTATTGAGCAATGATTTCTTGTGGTGCTGTTTTGTATGCTGTACAAGACTGTTCTAAATTTTGAGTCTGTGTAAGAAATCCCAAAGTGTAACCATTCAAATGACAACTATTGAGCAGTGCGTTCTTGTGGTGCTTTTTATTATGCTGCACAAGTTGATTCTAGTTTTTGAGTCAGTGGATGAATTGTGATGACTATTCAAATGAAACTGAAAAGTACTTTGATGTGCTCCTGTTTATAAGGCCTACTCTAGGACCTTAAGTAACCTTAAGTCGCCTAAAATCGCCTTATTTTTCGGCAAATTTTCCTAAAGTGGCCTTAACTCGCCTTAAGTCGCCCTAAGGTCCCAGAGTAGGCCTTTCTATTAATAATAATTACCGGTCATAAATGCTGCACAGGTGCGTATTTCTGATTTTCGAGTTCTTGGATGGAAATTGTGATATAGGCAGAATTCGAAGCAAGTACTCACACCCAAATCCGTTGGCATGCGGCTGGAGTAGAGGACTCTTGGTAACAATATGATTCCTGTTTGTTGGTGGGTGTGTTTTCGGATGACAGGCAACAGAATTTTAGTCCTTGAGGGATAGCCATCTTCAGGTCTTCTCTGGCTGACTAGCCTGGCCGGAGGGCTCCAATCATTAAAGTCACGATCATACCGGTCATAATTGTTGAGCATCTGTCTATTTGTCTCAGTCTGACAAGAAAAGTTGGTCCACTTTTTCGCTTTTCCGTGTAGGTTCTCATCCACGCTTGATCTGAGTAGGTGTTATGACTCGGGCGGACTGGTTTACAGACCATAAGCAATCCTCCTCTTCATTCAGGGATATTTGAGGGAGACGAAGCAAAATTCTTCTGCGCGCGCGAATGTCCTCTGACACGTGGAAACGCGACTCGCGAGAGTTTCCCCGCGGCCAGCAATTTTCGCACGGGTGAACGAGTTACGCTTCACGCTGAACTATCCCTGAGACAAATTAAAGAGAGATTATCTGTACTCCGACTCCTATTAAGCCCGTGTTAGACGAGAATGAGTGTTGCAAACCCCTTGAAAGGAAGTCAGTGACACAAATGAGAACTGGAGGGCAAACGAGATCGATAGTTTGAGCTTCTGTCAATTGTAATTAAAATTGGGACAGATTCGAACTCTAGGAGACCGCAAAAGAATGGTCGAGAATGCACGAGAGTGCCTGAGAGCGCAAAGGAGTGGCTGACGGCACAGGAAAATGGCGGAAAGCGCACATTAATTTGAGACCCAGCAAAAACGAGAGTTTCAAACCTTGAAAATTCTTATTCTTGTTTGGCGTGGGATATATAGTGAAATAGATGAGAGATGAAGCGTACAATATGTATTACTCCCAACTTCGGCCCTACGCTTGAAGTTAGCACGGGCCAAAACTAAAGAGGGTTTTGGGGTTACAAAATTGAATTTTTCCACGGGAGAGCAAATAAATAAATAAATAAATAAATAAATAAATAAACATATAAATAGATTAATAAAAAGACAAGTGAGTAGCGTACGGCTAGTAAAATAGTAAATAAACAAATTAATGAAAAATAAATAGGTAAATAAATAATTAGATGAGCAATAAATGAATTCCGTTTTAATTTGTGCTTAAAAGATTTTACTTTACTTAAGCTCGTCGTTCAAGAACAATGTTAGTATCGTGGCCACATATATCGTTTTTGTCATTACGGTTACATCGTTTCGTGAAATATTAAACTATAGCTGGAGTCTACAAATATATTATCTTTCCTGTGTAAGATTATCACGGCCATTTCCTCTAAGTTCTTTTACTTCTCTGGTCTTTCGATCCTATCTGCGGAGGGAAATATGAAAAATAAAAAGATCATTGTTTAATAATGTTCACTTTTAAAGCGAACAATGGATAAAAAGGTAAAGTTGTCCAGTAGTTTTCAAAGCTTTTAGTCGGAAACAATGGACGAAAACTGGATCTTAGCTTAAAAGGTATTCAAATCCAAAGCCTTTACCTACGCTTTGAAAAGAACTGCTTGTTTCATTCGTTCATTCATTCTTTCTTGTTTCGTTACTTCGCACATTTATTCATTAAATTAGTTCAACCTTTTAGGATTATGAGCTATACGAAACGTGGATTTTAAGTTCTCACCGAACGCTGTTTCAAGCAAACAGCGATGAAATATGTTGACGATTCAAAAAAACTATCACCTTACCGTCAGTTCTACTGTCCCGTGTTTTTGATTTCTACACCACCTTCTGCAAATATCCCTGTTTCTGCCCGATTCTTCGCCTGAGTCTTCGGTGAGCTCGATATGCTTACTTTTAGCGCCTGCCATTTTGAAAAAACACTCATTCCCAGTTCTAAGCAGCTGACTAGAAACCTCCTAAAGCCGCCCTGCGTAGAACTGGGAATGAGTGTTTTTTCAAAATGGCGGAAGGTAAAAGTAAGCAAATCGATCCAAACGAAGAACCGGGCGAAGAATCGGGGAGCAACACGGATATTTTCAGAAGGTGACGTAGAAACCAAGGACACGTGACAGCAGAACTGACGGTAAGGTGATAGTTTTATTGAATCGTCCACATATTTCATCGCTGTTTGCTTGAAACAACGTTCGGTGAGAACTCAAAATCCATGTTTCCTAAAGCTCATGATTCGAATAGGAAATTCTCACAATGACGTCATTTGCAATTACCAGAATTCATTTCTTTTTGCATTCCTATTTAAATTTTGTAACCCCAGCGATGACTGAATAACAATGATCCTAATTTGCTTCAGAATCAACAAACTGAAGGATTCTGGTATGCGAAGTGGTAGTCTTGACCCATCGTGAAAGGAGCTAATGGCCCTTGGAGTTTTCAATGAGTTTATAGCCAATATACTACCATTCGAAACGCCTCATTGGGTCAAAATAGCTTGATTCCTAGCAAGTACTCCGCAGTCCTACCTCGTCTATAGTATACAGGAGTTTCTTGCATTTTAGCTTCCTCTTCTTCATACGGATATAATGGACGCTGTAGTTTCTCGATCTGGTCCCTGCCAGCACGAAGAAGAGCAACACTTCGCTCTACAAAAACACCAGCGACTAGTACAATGACTAGAACTGTAAGAAGTGCTTTGCTCATGGTGAGGTGTTAAGATTTTCGATGAAAACCGTCCTGTAAAATAAACGAAAATTCAGCCTTTTTCTCTCACATCGCAGTCAAACAATAGATACATAGCGTGAGGCTCTTTAGCCTAACAGCGGAATTAACAGAGAAAATCATGTCAATTCAATTCGACTCGCATAGTTATTTAATTGATGTGGAGCGGCTTTCAATCGAAGGTCGAGCTTTCCTTTTACTACTTTCTGTGATTGGTTAATAAAAATATTTATTTTCGTACCATCTCCTTGACCAAAAATCAATCACGGCTTGCCTACGCGCGCTTTTTTCGTACTTGGCTCCCATTTCATGTATCCGCTTCGAGCTCTAATTAACTGGTTCAATGACAGTCTTGTTTGTGCCAAAATCGCTTATACACTACTTTGATTGCCACACGAAACGCGATACCTGGATGCTGGACACTTTGCAGAAACCGTATAATCCAAAGTGTTGCTTCCAAGATGGTGGCTGTTTAGAAATCGTGACGTAATTCCCACATCAAGTGACGTCATCACCGCATTTACACATGCGTTAATTTGTATTTAATTATTTTTAAATCAACTACATGAAGCAGGTGTTTAAAATTACATATAAGCTTTATGAATCGAACATGATCTGATTAAAGCAGTAATGTCGACTTTAAGAATTAGAGTCGTTTAAAACGACGCTTTGCAAACTTTGTTGCCGTTTTTTGGCAACAAAGCTGTTTTACAATTAGTCACTGGATAATTTACCACAAAACACCGTTATGAACGTGTTAAGAACATACCAGCTCCAAATTTCCTCCAAAAAGGAGCAAAAACTAATTTCCTCAGCAAAGAATTCGTCATTCTTTTAAAAAGACATAACACCAGCAAGACCTTCCGAAGAATTACATTACCGAAACGATTCGTCAGTGATCCTTTGGCCGGGTATAACAGAGCTGAAATTCAACTTACCTTTCTAGTGTTCGTTTGTAACTTCTTCAGAAAACTCTGCTATCTGTAAGATGTGCAGACGACCTAATTTATAAGAAGAAAGCACTACACTAAAGACGCAATGCGTGGAAGGAACTGGAATAAATTTTAGATAACAAACAGAAGTGGCTAATTTTTTAAGGACCAATATCTTCGATTTCCGTTAACAGGCACAAGGAAGTAATTCGCCTTACGCATTAAGGGATCTTAGTAGACAAAAAAGGCACCCATGTACGTTCATGCGTGATTCATTTGCATAAATTTATTTACCTTGAGGCAATTTAATTGATTAATTGCATGTTATTAATTAATTTGGACATAAATGTACATTGCGACGCGAACATTAACTTTCAGTTACTGGCTTTTAAAATTTATCAAAACTATACAACAAGAGGGATTTGGAATTTTGTGGAGTAATTGTACTATTAAGACTAAATACTATTTTGACGGCGCAAATGAAAATGGAGTGCGATTATGACTATTAAAACCAATTGCTAACTGGCCGGAATAACACCATAATAACTGAGTATACATTTCATTGCTTTTCTTTATGACAAAAGAAACCGCGTTGAAGCTTCGTATTCAATTTCTTTTAATACTATCACGCGTCACCCTTTATTTGTAGTAACATATTAAATCCCGGACATTTTTTTCCAAAACTTGCGTGCTTTGATTAGAATATTAATTTGTGGTTCTTGATAAAATCTTGATCATGATTCTTTCTAGTTTATTTCCTGATTCGTGAGAATATTACAGTTGAAGAGGAGAAAAACGTCATCACAAACTGGGAAAAATCAGTTCCTTATTTTAGAAATATAGTAAATAAAATTAATGTCTAAAATTCGTTAACGTGGGAAACTGAAGTAATTTCGCACTCCAATTTACTAAGAAATATCAACCATGGTTTATATTGGTTAACAGAGCCTTGCTTTAAAAATTGCGTGGAAAACCGTCAAGATCGCGGCGTTCCTCATTCATTTTACATACGCCTATAATTGCTCGTAAAAAAAGTCAATGCACGTTGCAGCAATAATATATTTAGCTTGTGACATGAAATTAGAGCATTACTTACTATCAAAAATACGAAAATTTTCCCTTGCAGTGATCAGATGGTAAAAGTGTTTCCTCATGAAGTTAATAAACGATATCAATTGCCACGTGCTATTAAAAAAGTGCTTTTTTGTGGAAACCAATCTTGAAAATTACTTATTAGATGATGCAAAGATTAAATTGTTATTGTTAGGATAGAATTACTTGTCGCTTACACTTACAGTTGTCGCATTCGCACGGACAAATTCATCAATTACTTATACACGGGTATTCTGTAAATAAACGCAGTCTTTAAAACTTCAATTGTTTCTGGTTCTTTCTAATAGCAGCTTCATCGTAGATACTGAAGGTACTGCTGTACCCTGAAAGCTTGAAAACAATTCCAAATTTTTCGAAAATATTGCACATTTTTAAAGTTATGTCGTCGAAAACGTTTTATTAAATGCACTTAAGAAATTCATCACAGTCTCACAAGTGTCAACCATCTTGCGCTGCATAGAAAACAGGACCACTGAAGTACTGCTTAATAGTTTTATACTCACAGCTTAGGATTTCATCCACAGACGCATAAGCGGGAACCACTCTGTACAGCATATAGTAAACAGCAGCGCAGGAAAGCGATTTTCAACTGTTGGCTTTAAATTGATTGGTCGTACTTTGCTTTCACAGACTCAAAAGTTACGCGAAAGTTAGAACCACATTGTACAGCACAGTGAACAGCGACGCAGGAAATTACTGCACCGTAGCTTTTCACAGACTCAAAAGTACGAACCACCTTGTATAGCATAATAAACAGTACCACAGAAAAGTACTGCTCAGTAGCTTTCATTTGAATGGTCACACTTTAGGATTTTATCCACAGACTCAAAAGTAAGAACCACCTTGTACAGCATAATAAACAGCACCACAGGAAAGTACTGCTCAGTAGCTTTCATTTGAATGGTCACACTTTAGGATTTCATCCATAGACTCAAAAGTAAGAACCACCTTGTACAGCATAATAAACAGCACCACAGGAAAGTACTGCTCAGTAGCTTTCATTTGAATGGTCACACTTTAGGATTTCATCCACAGACTCAACAGTTAGAAGCACCTTGTACAGCGTAATAAACAGCACCACAGGAAAGTACTGCTCAGTAGCTTTCATTTGAATGGTCACACTTTAGGATTTCATCCACAGACTCAAAAGTTAGAACCACCTTGTACAGCATAATAAACAGCACCACAGGAAAGTACTGCTCAGTAGCTTTCATTTGAATGTCATAGTTAGGAATTTCAACCACAGATGAAAAGTCAGATCCACCCTGTGGAGTATAATAAACAGCAGCACAGGAAATTGCTACTCATTAAAATGGCAAAAGACCACAATTTAATCAAAGTTAATTTGAAGTAATTTGGACAAATATTACTTGACTTTTGAGGCAAAAAGGGGGTCAGTACCCATACCCTTTCTTATGGTAACCCATATTAAAACGTCGCTTCCATTCTGTGTTTATGAGCATTTTGTAACCAAGTAAAACTTAACAATAAACAGTCATAATTGATACAAGACGTGAATGGTATACGAATTTAAAAAAATCAAGGAGGACTTAATAGGTCAGTATCGTTCTGCGTTCATTCGCAAAATCGTTTGCTTTATTGTGATCCGCATCCCGAGAGTCCAGATTCCAGAATTTCTAACCACGTCAGGGAAAAATAGGACAATTACACCAAACGCTTTTAAGGTTTTTTTTAACCTAAAGGTTCTGGCTAAGGAAACTCAAGTAAATAACAGGGAAAATATATAAAAAATGTTACAACAGTTTCTAACAGGATGAAGAAAGACTCACCCCAGTATTCTGAATCAGAAAGAACATTTATGTAACAGTAAATTTAATTTGGACAATTCCGAGGTTAACAAACGTAAACTAATTCCTCGATCACGTTCCTCCATGCGTGGTAAGTGTTTATTACAGAATGGTGTGAATAAAAGCAATTGAAATGATAGGGTTATGCTATGTTAAGACGATGGTTCTATATTTGTTTCAAAGAAGATAATGTTTAATCGGCATTATGGTCAACAATAAACTGCCTTAAGGCTTAAATATAGCTGGCTATTAAAGTTGTCGCTAAAAATGATGACAGCATTACTAACCTTAGAACACAAATAATTGTGAATCGTTTATTAAACGGATATTATTGTAATTATCAAGTTAATAAACGTAATCGGCTGGCAATCGTTTGCCGAATTTCTGCGTAAAGGAATAAGTTATCGTATCAAAAAATAAGGATACATTGTAATACAATAGGGCTTTCACCATGTGGCATTTTTAACGTCCTGTGCGTACCTTATTTAAAAACAAATATTCTATATCCCTTCTCTAACTTCAATTTTATGAAGCAGAATGGATTCGATAATTGCTTATATTAGAGTCGGTCTGAGAAATTAGAAACGAAGGTACAAAATTCAAATTGATCAGAATTCATAGACAAATATAACAGCATATGTTCTTCTACGGAAAGTTTTTCTTTCTGGGAGGCAAGATGTAATTATCTAAAGAAAAATATTTTCTTCCTAGGAGGTAATTATACTAAATCCTTCTTTCACTCAATAAAGGAACACAGTGCCTAGTGTAGTTTCGAAGTTCGTGGTCACGATCTTTCCGGAGATTACTTATACACATACTAGGTGTTCTTTGTTGTTTGTGTTTTCCCAGGCTAATGAACTGTGTTGAGACTTTGTTCCAAATAAATACAATTTCGTACATTAAAAAAATAACTTTTATTAGCGTGTCACAGTCCTTCCCAATATTCTCATCTGTTTCGCCACAGGAAAAAAGAAATCGAGTTTCAATGATTCATAGCGAAGATTTTATCAAGATCGACAAAAATATTGATTAGAACGCAGTAGTTTCGACACCCATATCTTGCAACGTGTTTAGTGGGTTCTTGAAATATAGTAACTGGTTCAACAATATCATTAAAACCTAAGTGAGTAAAATATAAAAACGCAAAAAAGAAAAGTAAAGATTTTTCTGTAAAAGGGTAAATATTTTTATGCATACCATGGTTGCAGGTGGATCAGGAAATTGATGAGTTCCCGTAAAGTCGCAATGTTTGATGAAAACAGTTTTCCCAATTGTCCGTGAGACCTTTATTGTGCCTAACACTGAAATACCAAAATCAGTGCTGTGATGTTCTCAAGAGACGTTCATCTTCAGTTGTAACAAGTATCCGACCAAAAAAATCACGAAGAAAACGTGGCTTAATCTATTCATTTTGTTCGGTAATATTCTGTTTCCATTCTTTATCATTGCTAACCGAATAGTGTTCAAACTTGTTTAATAATCTCGGAAGCCTGTTGCAAGATATCGGTCAGAAGTAAAAATTGCCACAACTTTGAGTCCTTGATATAAATAACCGACAACGAGACGCGTAGAGCGTCAGTGGGTCTTTTTGCAATCGTAGCTGAATTTTTATTTTTTTGTCTTTTTTTGAGACAAAACGTTTGCTTCGCGGCGAAAACTTTTGAAGGCTTAATGGGGCAAAATAATCTGTGTGCGGTAAACCAGTGAGAGAGCTAGAAATCCGATATAACTATAAGCGTTTTGAAATTTTAAAGCTAAATAGATAAGAACTCAGCGGTGACCACTTAAACACCACATCCTACTTTACAAAATTTCAAATACATTCGACAGTGAGAAATGATACAACTAATATAAAATCACAGCCGGAAATCTTTTGACAAATATTGCCCCTGCGGGGAACCCTAAATAACTTTTGTCGTACAAACTGCCGAACGGAAATATATATTTCCTTGCTTTTTGCAAAGATTATCTACTTATTTCTTGAAAGTATATCAATTTCGTCAACTCATCACCATTAGCGCTAATATAAGTAATCTATTGAATATTAAATTATAAGACGAAAAGTCCTCTTCATTGCTTTTGCCACGATAATCAAGAACGTTTGCAGCAAACAAAACTTGAAAAAGGTAAGTCATTTTACATTTCGGTTAACCTTTTCGTTCTCAAGACCGAAAAAGATCACAAAGGGTGAAAAACGCAAATTTTGATCGCATTATATATTAATGTTTCCTCAAGATTTACAAGTAAGAACTACTTCTTGTGCACGGAATAATAAACAACACCACAGGAAAGTATCGTTCCTTCTTTTTCATTTGAAAGGTTGCACTTCAGAAATCATCCACAGACTGACGCATTCTGTACAGCAACTATAAACTGACAGCAACACAAGAAAATAGTTGTTAACAACCTTCATTTGAAAGGGCACACTCTAGACTTTCATTGATACTCAACCGATAGAAACGCCTTTTACCGGCACTCCGAGAAAACACTGATCAGTCGCTGTCAACTGAATTGTCACTCAGGATTTCATCTACAAACGCAAAAGTTAGAATGAACCACCACGCAAAAAATAAAAAACCAATAAAAACACCTGAAAAAAACAAAAACAAAAAGCAAAAAGAGAGAGAGAGAGAAATAAACCACGCCCACAATAAAGGTCAGGAAATAACTGCCAAGTAGCTTATTGGAAAGAAAAGTACTTCTCAAGTTTATTTAAATGATCACACTAACAGCACGAATTTTACCAACGGTTAATATAAACTCTCAGCAGCGGTGTTAGCTCCAGTCTTTTCATGTCAAAAAATCTCAATTAAGAGGTGTTTATCACACAACATTTTTTTAAGCATGGTGCAAACGAAGGACTTATATAAATGTATGTGAGACATAAAACCTTACAGGACTTCTTGTTTTTGTCTTTTAAATACGACCTGTTGTGTATGTAGTAATTGTGCTCTCCGATTGCAATCATTCAATAGTTGTCTACCTCGCAGTCTAATTGTCAGTCAGACAATCCCTGCCTTTGCTCCTTCGTGATGCAAGCTCCGTTGCGGCAAAAGAAAGTTTGTTTTATTATTTTCTTCGCCACCTGTATCTCAAAGTATCCCTAAATATTTTTTTAATCACTTCATTCGGTCAAATGAGTCAACAATTTTCGGTTCGAACATCCGGGTGCTTTTAGCTCATTCACCTATTCAACAGAAAACCGCTGGAAAATGTGACAAAGGCTCATTTTTTATGCTTTCGTTGTAGGCTTCCTCGATAGTTCCTTTTTGTTGCACTTTTGTATTTTTGCTTTATTTGTGGAAAATAAATAAACCTAAACGTTTTGTACGTTTGGTTTTGTGCTCACTTAGTAATTGATAACGGACATTATCAAAGACCTTTAGCATGTTTCTTTACAGCCAGTGTACAACAAAATACTCATTGAACATTAATATATGAAATTCATATATTTGAACTACGGATAAAGATAGAATTATGTGAAGATCATCGCAGTGAACGTGTTTCAACCTAAGCGGTTGAAAAGAAGAAACCTGAAAAAATTCAGGCCTGAATTTTTTCAGGTTTCTTCCTTTTCAACCGCTTAGGTTGAAACACGTTCACTGCGATGATCTTCACATAATTCTAAAATACTCATTCTTTCTTTTTCCAGACCTGACAGATAAAGAATCAAGTTCTTGCAATGAACAGAGGACTTCTTTCACTGCTAGCCATCGTGTTAGTTGCTTGTGTTTTTCTAGAGCGAAGTAACGCTATATTCCGTGCCGGGAAGGAACAAATCAAGAAACTGAAACGTGAAGCTCCTTTAAGGAATGGAGGCCCTTTCTGCGAAAGAGCAGGTAAGAAATGCAAATGATAGGTCTCCACTCCTCTCCACCTTGCTACTCCTTCCCCCCTGCCCCCGAAGGGTCTTATCTCTCTACTTACACTTCCCCCTTCCCGCCCCGAAAGTAAAAAGAAGGGAAAAAAAACGTTCTATGGCCTGTGACTTCTCTCCATTTCTTTCATTTCACAGAAGCTATTGAACGGAGGAGGAGATACACAAGAAATGCTGAAGAGTCAAAGGCCAAGTTACACAAAGACGAAACATATGACTCTGCCGATTGCTTATATATCTGATCCTTTAAAATAAGTTATGAAAAAATTAACTTGAAAAAGGATCGCAATCTCAGCTCAAAATTTTGTATTGTTTGAACAATTGTCGTCAAAACCCGGTCAGCGCAAACGAAATTACAAGTCGAGCTGCATTCTTTAACTAGGATACAATCTACAACATACAGGAGCCGTGTAATCCAATATTTATATATTTATAGCTACGAATGCTAGAAGACATCAAAGAAATACCTAAACGCAAGAAAAATACACCAGGCACAATTTTGCCTGAAAAAAGAATGTTTGTATCATTTTATTCAGTGTTAGTTGTTATCGTGTTTGGGTCTGTAAATAAGTAATCAAGCAATCAATAAATTCTCAAAATTGGAATGAAAAGAATCTCATTGAGAATTTATATTAGGAGCTTGGGGTTAAAATAACAAAATTCGCATCACATTAAATAAGCGTTGTCGGGTAAAAAGATTATAAATCGTAAAGGAAAAGAAACATTGGAAAAGATAAAAAGGCACTCGCAGCTATTATGCTCAAGATTTTAAGTTTATTCCCAGTAAGTTTTTAGGGTATGATTTTGGAATCTGTTATTACAATGCGCACTCTACCATATATGAGATCAGAAATAGCGCGTATCCCGCGATTCAGTAAACAATAGGATCGAACCATTATTTACATCTCATTCTACAGTTAAGTTCCAGAAGTAAGAAGAAGACCCCAGGGGAATTAGACCTGGCCGTCATCTCCCACCCAAACCCCAACCCCAGGGTTAAAAAATGTTGCCATCACTCAAGAAATGAACCCAAGGGAGGAACCTTACTGTGCGGTATGTGTTTTACGTAAGACACGTTCGGCTACCACTAGGTTCTTAACAGCGGTTAGTCTATGATGAACAAGATCGAATCGGTGAATTTCAAAGCTCGCTAGCATTGTCGTCCTTGCTCTCGTCGAAGGGATTTTGATGCCATTGAATCCCTAGTAATTTTCTACACCGACTTTCGTGAAAAGTTTGGCGAATCGACGCTTAACAACCGAACATAATGCTAATTTCGGGTAGCAGAAACATGTACTGTATATAGGCCGATTGACTTGAGTAAAGCAATCCAGGCAAAAGGGAAAATAAACAAGGACGTTTTTCTAAGAAATCGCTCTGACATTTGTAGTCTACTAAGGGACGGTTGCATTTGATTTGTCGAGTCAAGCTATTTCTGAGGGCGTTACTTTCGGGTGTAGCTTCCTTAGGGAGGTATTGACTAATAGGGGAGGGTCAATTTCGGGGAGGGTCACTATTTCGGGGGCGAGGTCGTAACTTTCGGGGGACGATACTTTTGAGGGTCGACACCTTCGTAACTTGATGTAACATTTATTACTGACAAAGGTCTTTATTCTTTCAATCAAGCATGTAAACTAGTCTCACTGCAGAAAGTGGTTAATATACAACTAAAGGTTCATGGTGTAGTTGACTCGGCATGGCTACAGTCATGTCATCAGTGTTACAGTCATATCACTCCCTTCTTTGTGTATCGTCTGAAATAAAACAAATGAAATTGTTACAAGTGAACAAAGCGCATGTTTGAGGTAAATTAAAACAAGGCAAGTTTAGGCCGTCTTTTAAAACAAGCATTTCTCGTCATATCTCAACATTTGCTTCAACATTCTTTCCACATTTTTAAACCAAAGTTTGAGCTCGTATAAACAAATCTTTCTTTCAACATTGTTGAATGTTGTAAAAAGTGTTGAAATCGTGTTAAAAGGCCGTTGAAACAAATTTGAATTGGTTTAAATTTTGATTCAGCATCTCTTAACATTTTAACATGCCTCAATTATGTCGAATACCTGTTCAAAAACGGTCTCAACATTCCTTCAACAATTTTAGAATGTTGAGCGAACGTTGACGATAACAAAGAAAAACTTTACACTTGTACTCAGAGATACGTTAAGGGATGTGTGGTAAGTCATGTGATACATTTTGATATGTTTCTCTTCTGATTTCATGCCGATTTTATTTCGGCTGACGTAATGTTTATCGACAAATCTTTCCAATTCTAGACATCTCTTAGAGTTAGAACAGAGAACCTTCATCTTAAGCATCCAATCAAGAAGTACCAGTTTCATCAATAATAAACAGTGAAATCCGACTATAGCCTGCCAGCAGGGTCACTATAATTGAGTCATTCGCGCGACTGACTTGCCGGCGGAGCCTCGACTCGCCTCGCTCGCCATCGACAAGAATGTGGCGAGGATTCTTGTCGCCAGTTTGCAAATTGCGGCTCCTTCTTCAAGATTCTCACACGAATAACTCAATAAGTAACTTTGCTCACAGGCTATGTGATTCACTATATACAGCTATTTCAATTAACTTTGTCGGATTTAGGGGCCGGCCATTTAACTCTTGAGGGGGGGTGTGGATGATTTCGAAAAAAAAATTCCTGCAAGCCCTTGTCGGAAGAAAAAAATTGCATGCAGCACAAACGAAATAGAAAAAAAATTCTTGCACTGCTGCAAACAAGAAAAAAAAATGTTGCAAAGCTATTTCATCATTCGAGGGGGACTTTGCAAAATCCCAGCAAAACTGCAACCATTCTTCCCTTGCTCCCTTTAAACTCTGGAGTTGGTTATGCTTCAGAATGTGCAATGCATTCTTAGCTTTATAGGGTCCGACAATCTGTGAGCCAGCGAGCCACTCCAGTTAGCCTAAAGCTATTTTTCAAATTAGACCATGATCAACTAACTTCAATTCCGCTTTCAAACTTGTTTTGGAGATTTCAGCCCACTTTTAAATTGTAACTAGTGAATAGCAGCATTAACCATGTTTAGAAGTGGACTGAAAAAAGGCTGAGCAAAAATTATAAGTGCTATTTTTCAAATAAGACCATAATCAACTGACTTCAATTCTGTTTTCACATTTGTTTTTGCGATTTCAGTCCACTTTTAAATTTTAAATTATGATTCTAGCAGTAATTACCATGCTATGAGCATTTCTGAACTGCTTTTTGCTTTTTTTTAAAATAAGGAACTAAACATTTTCAAATCTACCTGTGGAGCATCACTAATATTATGACGTAATATTAAATGAGTGTAAAGAATGACTTTCCGAAAACATGTTTTTGTATAGCATGGTTTTGTATAGCTTACAACATTTTAAGGCTTTGCAGCTCCATATATTGAACTATTACAACAATAACCACAATGTAAATGTAAATACACTCTGTAAATGTAAACACATGACACTTTTTTGAGGGAAAAAAATCCTGCAGAGAAATGAAGAGGAAAAAAAATATTCTGCAGAGCATTTAGAAGGAAAAAGATATCCTGCCCACCAGGTTGCTAGAAAAAAAAAAGCTTGCTGACCAGAAATCATCCCCCCCCCCCCAAGAGTTAAATGGTCGGCCCCTTAGGCTTCGAGCTTACGCGACAAGACCGAAAGGTAGTATGGGTAGCTGTAAATCTTTTGTGATTCGGCTGTAATTTCACGGTTGACACGGCCATAGGATGGGTGAAATTACCACAAACACTTGCCTATGAAATTTATTTTCTGTAGGGGTGAGCCATTGCTAAGTTTGGTAAATTTATTAAAAAATTACCCATATCATCTTGCAGTCTTGTCGAACAGGCTTTCCGGCAACGTTATAGCTGTATATAAAGTAATCATGTGATTTATTACATTATAGATCGTGATTTGTCAATGACGATTCACGTGATTCATTGTGTTGCCACTTTAGAAACCATTAGGAGCCTGGGACGAAAAATCAATCAAGTAAGCAAGCAATTACAAAGAAATAGTAACAGCAAGTTTGAATGAAAAGTCACTGAAGTAAAAGCTTTCAAAAATTACGAACTTTAAATGCTCCTCTGTTTCAAAAAGTGTGTTCCGTGTAAATATACATCTCTAAATTGTCTGTTTTTGGAATCCATCTGTTCAGCCTCTGTTCTACCGATAAGTTCCAAAATTGGCAGTACTACCCTTTTTGAGGTTCTTCATCGGATGATGGACTTAGTTATAACACACTCTTTCCCACTTCTCTACTCGATTACGAAGTAGTCTATTTCCACCATACCTTGATCGTATTTCCAGGGTTTCGCATGTCTGTAACCTCCTACGATGTTGTGAAGCTTGGATATTTTCTCATAAACAGGTAACATCTTCCAAGGCCTTTCATCGTTTTTCTTCTGCGTCATTATTTCGTCCCTTCCTGCTCTTAGTACCGTGGAACCTCGATCAATAAATACTCCGCTGATCAACACAATGATACAAACTACCAGGATAGCCTTGCTCATTGTTAGTTACGCAGTTAAACACTCTTTGCTTGATCTAAGAATAAACACAAAAGACCTCCATCAGTGTATTATTCTTCATCTATTCAAGCTTCTCGTCATCACTTTCGGCAGTTAATGAAATGTTTATTTTAATTTTGAGTACTCTGAAACACTCTCGATAATTTGGGACGATTCATCCTAGTAAAACCGAGACAAATATGACAACATAAGTAGAATTTTTGTTCAGTGATTTTTCAAAGAAATCAGTCTTTGTCATTTCGTACCCTATACATCATTAACGGTTTTTTGGCATGAAATGTTTGTTTTCTTACTTGTGTTTCATACAGGAAGTCGAGTTGCGTGTGGTGCTGTTATTTTCTACAGCTTTTGGGAATGTCCCTACTGGGATCTGCTAACATTCTTCAAATTTTATAACTACTTTCAGAGAGGGTCGCTAGTTTTGAGGGGGTCGTTATCTTTGTACCACTTACTACACAATCGATCTTCGACACAGATAATAATGTTTGTAACTTTTTGTGAATCATCGCGTGCAGTAGGCCGAGCCTTGTTGAAATCCTTTGAAACAACAACGTACTTCACAAACAAAACACAGATCTGCATACAGTGAATTTCTTACTTCACCTTTCTGTGGACTTTCTGAAGTCTTGACTAATCAAGTCTGGGTCTGCTCGCTACGCTGTAGTAAAGGAGTGGGAAGTATTTGAAAAAAACCGTTATGAATCTGCAACCGTTTAAGTATCTCAGTTTTAATTGAAATGCAAAATAACGTTCGTGGCTAAAGTCACCAAACGATATTACTCTTAGGAAATCACTGATCTACTTTTAATTTCGACTGAGTAATTTATCTCACGCCATTTTCTTTTCTTTTCCTATTATTACAACAAAATTGTTCGACCTTCTAAGAACCAACACACGTAACAAACTCTGTTGGTGTTCGCACACAAATTAAGTTAAATTGTTAAGTCTCATAAAAGAAATGACCAAAAACCGCGGATGATAAGACTAGTCGGTCCTGTGCCTTCGTGCTTATTTAAATGCCCTGGTTGACATTTTACGCCTTTTTAACAGGCCTGGGAAGACTTAAGAATGATGAACGTTATTTACAGGCTCTTCGATCTGTTAGTTCAGTATACATTAGTCAGTCTCCTGACATTTGTCTTGTTACTATCGGAGTAAATCGACTTATTTCTGTCGTTTTTGTCTTTTGTTCTACTACATATCATCTGCTCTTGTCGGTGCACGTACGTCGGCTCTCTTTGTTTAATTTTCGGTTTCGTCCGAAGTGAAAGGGCGACTATGAATCAATCATAGGTTATTCCACTTTAGAAGATACAACACAAGTGAATAGCTTTTTTCCGCGCACACTGATCGGCTACTCAAAATCGGGATAATTGACAATTATTCACCGAAGTGGAGATGAATTATTGTTTTAGTATACACCAAACCAGGTAGATAGCCAGCACCAAATGGTTCCTTTATTTCTGTGAAATGAGGAAAAACTCGGGCGCGAAATCCCCCCCCCCCCCAACCCCCCAAAAAAAGAAAAGGCGAGAGGTGAAAAGCTAGACTGCGAGTAGTCTCTAATTTTGGCGATGGCGATTGTGGGGCGGGCGGAATACACACACACGCGCGCGCGCGCGAAATTTCGAGGCAAGGCGACGCGAAGGGAGCGCCGAAAATTAGAGACTACAGACAAAGCCAGGGATTTTGACCTTTCACGGCCGAGTGATTTTGCGGTGTAAATTTCATATCGTCTTTCAAGCCAATTAGGTGCAACCAATGGGATTCCTTCTCTTCGCTCCTATCACTTGCTCCTGTCATCTATAAACTGCGGAAGATGTTTAATATCGCAAATGAAACACTGCGCGTTGTTTATTTTGATTCGACCAGATCGAGAGGAAAAATTACAGCCTCTCATTCTCGAAGAAGAAATGAACGTTGAGTCTTTTCGGTCGTCAATAAATTTTTCGACCCAAGAAGCGGCCTTGTCACACCAAAAGCCCGTTAAACACTTTTACGGGTTTAGCAGTCGCCGAGGTCATTTTCTTCGCCTCCAAAAATCCTATGGAAAAAAAGAAATAACGTCGAAGACGCGGCAAAATTTTTTCTACTTTTACCGATAGTTTGAGATCGATGCGAACGAAAATGAAGCTTCCAGCGAGCCGGGAAGCTTCTGTTAAAAAAAAAGAAACATACTTCCAGTAGGCTCTTTTTCTGTACGTTGCATCTAATTCGCATCGGGCATAATTGTAAATGAGCTTCGCCGGCAGAGGTTGTTTTCGGCCACTTTCTAAGCTCACATCGCAAAACATTCGTGGCTAGAGACGCGAAAAACCTCCTTCGACTTTTACCGAAAGTTTTATTTCAACGCAGAGCAAAACAAACCAGTCAGGGAGCCGGTTTGTTCCGTGCAGACAATACTTTATTCCGGTCGATCGGTCACGTATGGATGTTAAAATTGAAATGAGATCTCAACTCACAGCAAACGAGTAGATTGTGATTTTAACAGCTTTGGACAAACAGTCTTCAGCCGAACCAAATATAATTTTGAACTTTCCTCCTGATTCACCTCGCTATTTGTCAACCCTGTAATCTGTCTGCCATCTTAGTAAACTGATTGGAATCGATGTTATCACGAGTGTTGACAGCGGCTTGTGTACTGTTGCCAGATTGTTGACAGGTATCCAAGAAAGGGCCAATCAGAGTTTTGCGCTTGGAATGTACGCGCTTAATTCAAACTCAGGGGCACCCATCCGTTCGTTTCGGGAATATATTTGTTCGGAGGGCCTAAATTCGCCTGAGATTTTCGTTTGTAATTGCCGTGAAAGCTAGAGATTTCTTTGGAGAAACATGACCTCAGACTTTCGCAACAAGAGCACTTATTAGTTCCTATTGTTTTCGGAGGGACAAATATGTTGTTTAGAGTGCAAAATAAGGTCAGCTAGCATTTTCGGAGAGCCATCAGCAGCTCGGAAATTCGGCGGATAGGATTCTGTTTCCTAAAATTTCTGCGGCCTAAATTTTCAGCTAAGAACGCCGAACAGATCAATCTGTGTTAGCTGAAACAAATATGCCTTTAAAAAGCTCTGAGAGAATCTAAGAAAGCAGAAAATGATATTTCTAGTATTTTGCTAAAATCTTGTCGTTGGGTGCCCCTATCAAACTCCCTGGCTTTGTCTGTAGTCTCTAATTTTCGGCGCTCCCTTCGCGTCGCGTCGCCTCGAAATTTCGCGTGCGCGCGTGTGTGTATTTCGCCCGCCCCACAATCGCCATCGCCAAAATTAGAGACTAAACTCGCAGTCTAGTGAAAAGCAGATACTATCCCGAGGTCGAGTAGCCAATCAGAGCCCGCGAAAAACACTATCCACTGGTTTGGTGTATATACCGGCTTTTCACCCTACGTGATACCAACATGAAGGCGTCCGTGACAAAGCTTTCTCTAACGTAAGAAAGGACTCTCCTTGTGATCCTTAGCATTTTGGACAGTTAAAGTATTTGGAGGGAATTTAATGTGATTGTATAGTAGTTCACGAGAGAAAAATAATCGCTTGAAAAGCAGAAGTGAATTCCAGATGTCTTCATTGATTTCCAGCCACCATGTTTGTGCCCCTTCGAGGGACACCGACATGGCGTTTCTATACTGAGCTCTATAAATTTCAGTCAAACGTTGAGGCAAATAAATCAACAAGAGAATACCGCACAGATCTGAGACTTGGCGAAGTTGCTTATTTGTTAATCTTTTATAACCTTACAAATTCTTCGCTTCTTTCCTAATTGGTTTCGATTTTAATATTTTATGGCGTGACAGTAAAAACCGAGAATACAGTTTCTAGTTATTTGTCGGCTACTTTCTGCGCAAATTGGCTCTATGTTTATCGTTACTCCAGTGTACATATCACCAGCTTTCCTGGTTAATTTTCGGTTACCGGTACGGCTGGGTATATCGGCCTTATGCTCGGGTTTTGTCGTGTTTTGCAGTCTACACAACGCCTTTACTTTTTCGGTAATTTTCCGTAACTGTCGGGGGAAAATGGCATTAATCTCAGGCTCTTTTGTTATTGGTCGGTTTTCGTCGGAATAAATCAACTTAGTTCGTTGTTTGTCGGGTTTTCAGTCTAAAACAGATTTCCCACCTCATAAAACTGAAGCTATTTAATATATCACCGTACTTTGATCTGTTTGGGAACAACATTTGCAAATTTACGTTGACTGAAAGGGCAGTTTTATTGACGTACATTTCATTATGTTGTTCTAGAATTTAAAAAAACGAAAGAGGGACAACTTAGATAGGACGCCGGAACATTGTTAGAATATAACAAGAAAATCGTTTCTTAGAGTAACGTTCACTATGGCCATCATGACACTAAACTTCGCTGTGCCTTACAGCATTTGGCACAACCTGGATGAGGCCTCTATACTATTATTTAATAATGAACGCTCAATTTTATAGGAAGCGAGTGAGGCAAAACTGTGTTCTCTCGTTTTGAGTGAATTCTTCATTTTACAATTTAGAATACACCTGACGAGCTTTCTTACAGAAGGAAAACTTCTGTTTAATCGCTATCGTGTATTTAAAACTTTGGGCTGCAACTTATGTCTCCCCTAGAAACGAACTTATTAACACGCCAGAAGAATTGTTCAAATGTCTCCCCACCGCTGTCTGATAAACTTCCGCCAAAAGCGTGAATCACACAGATTGGAGAGAAATAAACAGGTTCAATGTTTGAAAAAAATGATATACCTTAATCCAAAACTGGTTTTGCTTCGTACCCTTCTCTTAAAACTTGTAAATTTTATAATTCCAATTTCTTAAGGATTCTAGGTTCTAAGAGTTAGAACTGTCATTGCCTGTCAGACCTTTGCAAAACATTATGTGCTTCACCAAACTGGATTTAAACAAAAATGTTCAGAGTAATTTTCTCACCTTTAGAAAGTGTTTTATCGCTCAGAAACTTTGCAGTTTAACGGCAAACGTTAATTATAGGCACTACCGTTTGTTGCTTCAACGAGTTACGTTTGAAAAAGCCTTGAAATACAGTTTATTTTTCGCAGCTTTATACTTCGTTGTAATCAAACCGTTTGTCTAATATACTAATGAAAAGAAATTATCATGGTGATTATTATCATGAAAGAAATTATCATGCATAACGAATGACACCAAAAGAAAAAAAAGGAAGGAAACAAAAAAAGTTCAGTCACAATTTCCACCTTGAAAAAGCGCTTAAATTATCGCTCAGCTTCATTTTAGTTTGACGGCCGTCTGTAGTTTCCCTGAAAAGTTTTGTTTCAAATCCATGCGAGTTTATTTTCACTTCATTATGTACAACATTTGTCTACAATAATGATGACAATTTCTCATGGTAATCTCGTGCAATGTGTTGAATACCACATCATAATTTCTGTAATGACAGCGGGACAAGACCTAAGCTTTAAACACAAGTTGTTTAAACCAGGATTATATAAGCCCATTTACTCTAAGGCTAATGACTCAAGTGTTTTGTCTGTTTGTTTGTTTTTTTTTTTGCAGAGCCTTGCGTTAGTTTCGCTTTTCATTATGTTTAAATATATGGACAATCGATCGGTTCAGTTTTTCGGACCAATGGATTATTTTTTGTCTTAGAGAAATTACTCCGCAATTTCGTGATTTGGAGGAGTGCCCATCGAATGGATGATAATTAGAACCGTTAAATACAAAGACGTGCTGGCCTCAACAGCTGACAATCAATAAACCTTAATGAATCTCTCGACTTAAGAGTGGCTGCCTGTTAGGATCGAGAATACTCCGACGTCATCGGCCCATTCGGCGAATTCCTCATATTTTACCCAAAGACTCCCTTTCGTAAAATGTTCTCAAAAATCACATTTAAAAGTTCGAGCGATGTTTTAATTTCCAGAAATTCACAAAAAATTGAAAGTGCAGCCAAAGTGCGGTTTTTCGCCTGATCAAATACCCAAAATTAGGTGTGACGACGAAGGATCACTAGGGAATTAAAATAAATTCAATTGATGTCAAACGGGCATGAATTAGGAACAATTACTCTTATGCATGTTTCATTTTCAAAACAATTTAAATCTGTTAATACTGAGATTTGGCGAGCCATTTTGAAAACACCTCTATAGAGTGCTGATAATGGCGGCAAAATGTAGGTGTAGTTTACCGGCACTAAAATGGTCCTGGTACCTCGTTTTGGGATAATTTTACTGTACAGCCAGAAGGTATCATTACTAAATATTCTCCATGCCAAGTTTCAAGGTCAAACTCGCAAAGCTTCCCTGTGAGAAAATCGAATGTTTTATGTCATGTGTTCGGCCCAAATCACCATGATTTTTAGTAACCTGCGATCAGGCCGAATCTTAGCATCGCTCTCATATTCTCTTACGTTGGTCGCTCGCTAAAATAGGGCCTGATACAATCTCTCACAGGAGTTCGTGTCGGCGGCCAAATTTTGGCCGCGGGAATCTCGCAATCTGATTGGCCCTTTAAGAATAGAGCTGTCAACGGAAGTAAATTGTCTACGAGACTCGCTCACAATTTCGATCCGACCGCCATCGCCAAAGAACAACCAAGGAACAAGTTGGTCGAAGTAAAATGTGTTTCTCTAATACATTCTCTTCGCTCTAGGAGAATTGTCACCATTTCTTTCTCTCCTGAGAATGGCGTTCGGTTTGACGCAAGCTGTCTCTCACCTGGAGCAGAGAAGTACAGCAACAGTGAAGTAACTTATGTATTCCGTTTTATCGCATCGTGTCTCGGAATTTTCATTTGACGGCTTTCAGCTAGTAGTGATAACATGAACAGAGTAGTGGCTGTTTCCGCGTTTTACAAAACAAAACGAACAGCAGACGAACAAGTATCTTTCGCCAAGAGTGATCAACAAGTCAACCGATAATTCGGTAAACTTAGCGGTAAACCGATGTTTGGCGAGAACCGCAATCAAGTCGCAATAACGATTTTCAGCTTATAGTCATTCGTTGTTTTTAAATGTCGTTTTATTGATCTCTGACATTGACATCAAAGGATCTGACTAGTTTTATAATAAATGTTCTTCGTTTTAAAATTCGCTGCTGTTTAGAGATAAAATTCGCTGCTAATCTCAAATATTTATCACTTCTGGAACTAAGCTTAAATTAAATTACAAAATACTCCTTTGCTTATAAACGGTTTTATTTATATCTTTATTCTAAAGAATGAAACTGAAGGTACTTCTCTTAATTGCCCAAGGTTTTTTACGCAGAAAATCGGTGACAAATGGGAAGAGAATATTTCCGGATACCACCTGAAATGGGAAAGGATTCAAGCATGCAGCATATTTTGGTACATGACAACCTCGTCGTGTTTTGAATTTTCATTCAGTTTCAGCTCAGACAGAGCAACCATGTACAATACCCGGAACCTTCAAGTTAGCAATCGTGTCAATTTGAGTGCTTGTGCCTAAAAGATATATCGTAGCCTATGATTTTCTTATTTTGCCGACATTTGCGTGACTTTCTGCGAATTGCCGTTATAGCAAATTTGCATACCGAGGATCGTGCAAGCAGAAGAAATTTTGATTGGCTGTTTTGTTGAATGTCAATCAACCAAAAAAGTGGGCGGCAGACGTTCCGTAGAAGAATTGTATCAGGCTCTATTTTTCTTTTCGCCCGTCCCGCCTGAATGTTTCACCGAGCGAAACGAAAATAGAGCCTGATCGCAGGTTAGATTTTTAGATGAACTTAGGTTAATCAGCTTCAACTGTGCCGATAAAATTCTAACAATAATTTTAATCTTGGCAATTTGCCATTCTGAAATTGAAAAATATACCCACCAGCAAGCAAAAACACGTATTCGGGTGTTTAAAGGCTCTTGAAAGTCTCATTTGAGCTGAAACTCCCTCCAGTGTAAGTACCGTCGGCCTGTATTTGCTTTAGGTGAATTTGTCAATAAGCGCTGCTGACATTTCAAACCGAAGAGGCTTATGAACTTTCATCCAATAAGCGTTTTTTTCTCAATTTCACATTTCAATTCGTTAAACACAAAATCGTGAAATACTTTATAAGTTTAAGCAGCTCATATGGCTGCCTGCTCGCGCTGAAATCACTTGCGATCATTTCAAGAGCACTGTCAATGGGGTGTCTGTAAAACCCGGAACACCCCCGGAACACCCCGGACCATCCCCGGAACACCCCCAGAACAGCCCGGAACAGCCCGGAGCAACCCCGGAACACCCCTGGAATATCCCATAATACCCCAGAACACCCCGGAACATCCCATAATGCCCCGGAATTCCCTCAATACAGCCGGGAACACTGTTGAACACCAAAAATAGTGGTCAGTGGTCAGACCGCTCACGCATAGACTAACCCGAGGACCTCCGAAGATATAACGAAGATTTCCGAATTTTTCCGAAGACCTTTGCGGATCACCTGAAGACAAAATTACAAAAATAAAATTTGAAAAATAACATTGGTGTCCTTTAGATCGACAAAGATTTGAGTTTGAATATTTCAATGCAATTATTGAAGTTATTGTAACTCATGCGAGATTTGCATTATAACTCTCGACAAACCGATGTGACGTCTTGGATATAAGTGAAATTCTGGGGGGTGGGCATCCCGAATAATAATTCAATTCACCATGTAACACGTCACGGTCGCGATAACTTACTCTTGGGCATTGCGTGACAGATTTTGCACGCAAAACAAAACAGATTTTGCAGGCTGCTGAACGTATATAGGATTTATTTTGTTTCCGTAGAGGCTGTTCCTTTTCAATTTATGTAGCTAGTACTACCGCATTTTCTCAATAAGTGCCCCACTTGCTGTTACTGTACGAACTGGGCAAAGAAACACCTCCGCTCCTTCTAAAGACCAGTTAGAAAAATGTTTCAATTGTTTTGAGAAGTAAGTTGTACCTCAAGGTTTATCGCAACGTATAAAGTTGGCTTATTGAGGGGGCACACGAACTTTGCAAAGTTCAAGGAAATGTGATATGTACTCTCATCGTTGATATTTTCCTTTTTTCGTTTACTGAATTTTTTTCCTTTAAAGTCTAACTAGATCTTGTGAAAGTAAATAAAATACCTGTTCCTTTTCTTGCTATAAGAGTGTAAACTCGTTCCATCCTTTTGCTCCCGGATTCCATTGTGACATCCCACATTGTAAGCCCTTGGATACCTCTACAAAATTATAGTGAGTCCTTTTTTGCAGGCGCACATTTCTCCTACTCATTTATCTTCCGAGCTACGCTCTTTTGTTAACCAAAAATATATACGGGCCTAACTGCAAAAACGTTGTCATTGAAATATGACAAGAGAAAGCTGCAAGATGGGAGTTATTAGACATGGAAAAACGTTCTCGGATTTTAATATTCCCGAAGCACTCATGCACTACGGTATGATACTTCAAATTAATATAAACTGAGGTTTTTTTAAATGAGGTGTATATATTAGCGTAATGAGCCGGCTAGTCCAGTTCTGGCCCCTCTCTCCGCTCTCGCAGAGAGAGGGTCCAGGGACAATTGTCTGCGCATGTTCCCGCTAAACCAATCAGAGCGGATCAGAGCGCAGGATGTTGATTTCACCCGACTGAAAATATATTTGTGGCGAGTGAGGTTGGCAACACTCGGAAAACTTTTCAAGTTTAGTTCAAGA
Organism: Siderastrea siderea; assembly: GCA_964030785.1. Classification (NCBI taxonomy): domain Eukaryota; kingdom Metazoa; phylum Cnidaria; class Anthozoa; order Scleractinia; family Rhizangiidae; genus Siderastrea; species Siderastrea siderea. The sequence continues at coordinate 10,683,235 of OZ034976.1, forward strand.
TTAACTTGGCGGATTGGAATGTCTGTGGCATGTCTGTACTTTCATTAGTTTTACTTCTTCGAGAGAGAAAAGGAATAGAGTTTTGAAACGAAGGCGAGAAAGCTCATTAAATATGCCCAATGCAAATGAGATTGTTTCACAACACCCAGGCACAACATCTGCCACTTCGCTCAAGGAGTAGTTTTCCCCGGAAGTTTTCGACAATATTTTGGCGCATTTAAATTTTCTTTGGCTTACTTTTGGTTCTGGAAACAACATAGTATGGATGCAAATTTTGCGAGTTTCGAGAGGTGAGCGAATAAACTTAAGAGAGCTCATTAAATATGCGCGTTCGTCTCCAACGCCGACGGAAAACACTCTGAAGCCTGTGTTCGATAGCCCTTAACCAGGCCCTTCATTACTGATGCAAAGGCACAACAATTACAACTGTATAACGTTCTGAAAGTTTCATATATATTCTTCTTTAACTAACCTATAAAGAAGCAGTTGGAAGACTGCCAGTTGGTAAAATTCCAAAAACATTTAGGTTTTTAGTTACAGCGTTACAAAAAAGACTGAAAAAATGTTGGGATCAACAGCAAATACCACAAAATTGGCAGTTAGTCCTCATAATTACTCAAGCTTTAGCCTTCTCTCGGCTCCCGTATCCACAACTCCTCTGTTTCTCAGTACTTGAAGAATTCATGTAACGCTCGCAGTAACTGTTTCTTCTGAAAAAATAATCTGAACTGCAAGAGGAAATCGCTCAGTGCAACTAACCAAACATGGAGCAAACACGATCGAATTCGGGAAATATTATTTTCTTTTGCCAACCGCACAAAAAAATCGTCCGCCAGCGCTTCCCTTCCCTTCTCTGTTTTCTTGTTCGTCTTATCTCGTTGTACATGCGCAGTAGCGATTAGCTAGGAAACTAGCTAAAATTACGAGCATGCGCAGACAATTGTCCCTGGACCCTCTCTCTGCGAGAGCGGACCGTTGCGTGACAGAGAGAGGGGCCAGAACTGGACTATGAGCCGGCAGGCAAACATTTTCCATGCGCCTGTGGAAATAAAACGATGGCGATCGTGTGACCTCGGAATAATGACCTCATAACATTGCGTGACACTGTATCATTTGGCTTTGTTATGTCCTTGAGGTCAAACCTGTTTTTTTGAACGTGATAATGCACGCCTAGAACGAGAAAACTCAATGCAGAATTAACAGCTCAACTGTCAAATTTTCATATCACTGAAAATCGTAAGTTATTGATATGAAGGTCACGAGTACGATATTTTTTTCCATTAATTAATCGTTGTTTTCTCTTTTCTTAAAAGCTTCGAAAATATTCCGAAGCATTCTTGAAATGTTCGGAAAACTCAGGGTGATCTGCAAAAGTCTTATGAAGAATTGGGACTCTTCGGAGGTCTCTGGCCTAGTCAATTCGTGAGCAGTCTGACTGCTGACCACTATTTTTGTTGTGCCGGGGGTGTTCCTGGCTGTTTCGAGGGTGTTCCAGGGTATTATGGGATGTTACAGGGGTGTTCCGGTGTTGTTCCGGGCTGTTTCAAGGGTGTTCCGGGAGTGTTCCGGGGATGTTCCGGGGATGTTCCGGGGTGTTCCGGGGGTGTTCTGGGGTGTTCCGGGTTTTACAGACACCCCTGTCAATGTCATGTAAAGCAATCGATTGGATGGCAATCATACACTCGATAATCTCTCGAGGGAGGTCAGGATGTCAAGAGCTGTAGTAACGTAACGTTTATATGGCAGGAAGGTGATCAAAATGTTAGTGTTTTAAAGGTAGTGACGATTTCACATCAAATTCTGCCTATATAATTACAAAACTAAAAGGAAATCTGTCCGTCGCCAAACAAATGTACAGCATTTTTAAAAAAGCTTATTATATTCCTAAGCAGTGACAAGAAACATACCCAAAAGACGTACATCTACCTCAATCCACACCACAGGAACTTCCACAATCCCAAGGGTTTCTGTTATGAGCATCAAGGACCTTTTGAATCGATTTCCTGGTAGCATATTCAGTATACTGGAATCCATATGAGGCAAGTATTAAAAGTGACATTTGATACAGATAAATCACGCAACCCCTGCGTAGCGCAGATAGCCTGGTCACGCGCACACCCCTCTTGCGAAATTGAGTACATTTCGCGTCATTTCGCACGTGAACACACGAAAAAGCACTTTTAGATATGCGGTTTGCTTTGCCGTGATTGTTTCTCGTGTTCCAATGGCTCTTTGTAGCTATAGCACATTACTCAGTAACGGTATCCCATGCGGGCAGTCTAGTGATTATCCTGGTCAGCTGGAATGCGTGGCGCTCAAAGACTGTACTAAAGATGTAATGGGTCACTTAGCGAGTTTTAAACTCAACAATGATGAAGGAGTGGGAACTGAAATAAAGTTGCTGTTAGCCAGAGCCAGTAAGTACCTTTTCAAAAAGGAAAACCCATTTTGTGATGTTATGAACTCTGACACTTGCATGCTTAATTATATAAAAACAAATGCTTTCAGGGGTTTTCTCTTTGGAAGAGATGCATTATGCCCTGAGCATTTGCCCACGCTATAGAGCCGAATTTAGAATCCGCTGGAGGACAAGAAAAACCCTTTGCGCAGTTCCTTTGCGCACTTCATAAGTTGCCTATAAGGAAGGGGTAATAACGATGATGATTAAGGCACCGAGTGCAACTTAAACGTCTTTTATATTATATGTCAAACGTTTAGCCATAGGTAATAAAGGTTCATTTTTCAAAACATAGTGAATGCTTTTCTCTTAGCCAACGGTCAAATTATGTCAGAAAAAAATCACTTAACTCCTACATCTATATTTTTCTGTTGTAAATCAGTTTCAATCTATTCGCAGCCTTATTATAATTCTTTGTCTGTACAAACTGAACCGGACTTTTTAAAGGAAAAAAATATACAGCAACGTTTCTCTTAACCATTTTTACGCCTTAGAGGTCAGAAGGAGTGTTTCAGTGTTAGAGAAAAAACTAGAAATTTGGATATGAAATTTTGGTGAACAACCGAGTTGCTGGGTACCCTGTGGTGCAAATTGTTCCAAAGCGTAAACGCTGTCCCCACATTTTGAAGTGGACTTCCCGTTCTCTTTATGCAGACCTAAACTGAGCTACTGAATATTATTTAAATAAATGTTTAGGCTTGAAGTGACTGTTCTTCTGTTCCTTTAAGCAACGCTCTATTACAAATCATTACTTTTCCCCAAGATGCTCACTTAGTCTTCGAGTGCACAAAATAAAGCCCAGAAATATAAGACCACTATTTAGAATACGTCATATATGCCGATCACTGGAGTTTTGTAGAGAGGTGTCGCAATAACATTTTTATTAGCGTTTTTTCCGGTTTGAAAGTGAAAAAAAATTGTCACTGGCTTTTAGCAAAGTCGAAACTTCTTATTCTTACTTGGTATTCAGATCCATGCATGGCCATCTGACGATAAGGTTTTCTTCTCAGTTTGTTAACACAAAGAGGAAAATTTTTGCCTCCGTCGTGTTTACAGAGTGAAAAGCAACATTGTGACTGTCTAAAACGAAGTTAATCTTTTTGTTTTATGAGTTCTTTACAAACTTTGCTACGTCTTTTCTATTAAGGAAACGAGAATACTACAGATATGACTAGCCCAAACATAGCTGATCAATAAACAAGGGATAATAACGATGAAAAGAAAAGGACCCAGCGCAACGTAATCGTCTTTCATTTGCTAGCAAAAACATTTAGCCACAGCCGGGTAATAAAAGTTCATTGATCAAAACATTGTGAATGTTTTTTCTTATAGCCAAAAGTGAAATTGTGTCCGAAAATATCAATACATGTAAATCATTATTTTGATCTATGTGCCGCTGTATTATTACCAGTATTTTTGTCAGTACAGACGGAACACACACATACACACACACACACACACACACACACACACACACACACACATACACACACACACACACACACACAGCGATAGCTTGTTTTTCTTTTTAAAGGAAAGACGCGCGCCAATGTTTCTCATAATAAGTTCGACGCCTTAGTGTTCAAATGGAGTGTTGCTATGGAAAACTGGAAATTGGGATACGAAATGTGGGTGAATGACCGAGTAGCTAGACATCGTGTGGTGCTAATTGCCCTAAAGCGTGAAAGGTGACACTACATTTTGAATTCGTCTTCCCTTTGTTTTTGTGTAGACCTAAACTAAGCTACTGAATACATATGTAGATCATCCAAAAGGGGCAAAAGTTGACTTACTGGACCTTTTAATCGAAAGTAAAAAACCTACGTGTATTTATTTAGCTGTTCATTGACCTGTTTAACAGGCTTTTAACTGAAACAGTCGCGTAAAACAACATAAGCGATCCAGTTTCCACTGGCGGTTCTACCAGAGTTGTTATGTAGCACATTGAGTAACGAGCCCTTAAAACCTACAAACACACGCTATGGCCGGCAAATGAAAGGCGATCAAGTTGCACTCGATACTTTGTTATCATTATTATTATTATATTGTATTCCCCCTTCCTCATCGGCGACTTATGGGCTTCTTTTGAAATTTGCACGATCTTTTCCTTAACTGCTCTTCCAAAAATCTAAGAAACTCTTTTAAAAGAATAAGGGAAGCTCAGTTGCTAGTAAAAAATCACATTGTGGGTAATCATTCAGTGAGCACGAAGCAAATATCCGCCTACTATGAAAAAAAAAAACGAAAAGAAAACCTTACCATCAGCTGGTCAAGCAAAGATCTGAATAATAAGAAGTTTAGACTTTCCTTAACGCTAATGACAACGAATTTTCGCTTTCCAAAATAGCAAGAACAAATGTTATTGCGACACCTGTCTACGCTTAACTTCTCCGCGGTCGATGAATGGTCCAGTTATTCTTTATATCATGGTGGTGTCAGAGATCTGGACTTCATTTGTGCAATCGAAAAATGACCATTAAAGATAAAACAATAATGTCTAGTAGAACGCTACTTGAAGAAACACAAGAACAGTCACAAAGTTTTTAATTTCACTCTCGCTAAATGTTAGCTTATTGCCTGAGCCTCAAAGCTCGATTTATAAACACCGCTAAATTGGACTTTTTTTCCTTCTTATGTTCTAAATTAGGCTAATAATCCTTACTTGCATCTTTCAATTAGCACGTTTCTGACAAGGTTCAGTCCATTTCTGCTAACACACAAAGAAGAAAAGGTAAGAAGATATTTGTCTTCTTAACACTTTAATTGTTGACTTATACGTACTTACCCCACTTTGTCTTGTACTTTAGATATAAATATTGGTCACGCAGTACAACAAACCTTTACCAATGGGAGAAACTGGGCTGAAAAATTGCTACACGTAAACTGCAACATGCAATAAAACTGCAGTCTTAGGTTAGTTTTCGTTTTGTTAGATTGAGCGGTCTGGTATGTATTTCTTCTTTCGAAAAACAACTGACCAAGTTCTTGTTTTCATCGTTAACCGGAACCGACGAAAACAAGTAGTTGTCTGGTGTGTTGCAAACCGGTTGCGCTCGTAAGTTAGCACAATTGTTGCTTTGTGAAACGTAGAGCTGTAGGGTGATCAGGCGTGTACTCTGTGGGTTTGTATCGTTCACATTTTCGTCAATCCCCTTGGTGAACTGTCTGCAAGGGGTTTTCCGTTACCATGTTGCAAAAGGAGTCGATTTCGTTTTTGTGTACATGAGTGAAGGTGTGGTCCACGTAACGTAACCAAAGTCATAGCGTGTGTTTGTAGGTTTTCATGTGTTTCGATGCAGTTTTTTGGGACCATACCTAACTTTTTGAATCGGCTCTTAAACAGTCTTCTCCTTGTCAGATCAAAGTGAAATTTGCAATACTTGTTGGTTTTGGATTGAACTTTAGCGTGCTTTACATTTTGTGAAAATCGATATTTCCATGACAACGATAAACAAAAATCCTCAAAAACACTAAAATTGAAATTTTCCGCGATCCAGATTTCACTTTGAAAAGCAAATACCAACATCTTAAACTGTGGTGTATGGCAAACAAAACATACAAGAACAAACAAATTCTGTATGTTTGTTTTGAAGTAAATCGCAAAAACATTTTCAACCTTAGTTTTTGCATAGTAATAGTAAATGCACCAAAAAATAATCAATGCTTTGATGAAATGGCTAGAAATACTTTCAAAATGTGTCTTTTACTTACTATTCTACTCCTAGAAATTCCTCCGTGATCTTTACTTTTCGTTGTAATCTACAGTGCAACAAAGAACAAAGAAAACAGATAAAAATCACGAAGCAATGAATTACGCACTACTTTGAATATATTAGCAGTTACTTGCCAACTGTGAATTTGTAACGCAAGCTTTTCCGTCGGTTCATACGTCCTCTTTAACGTTAAATCTAAAAGTGTTCCAGTGAATCAATGTTAATAAGACTCGATACTAAAATTGGTCACATCGTCAAGCACGCGTGTTTAATGATTTAAGAAAATCCATCGGGCCGTTCTTAAGATTTTCGCAAAAGCGCTCAAATTCAAAAATTACCACAAAATTATTACACGAATGATCTTAGAAAAACAATTCGTTCTCGAGATCGTGAACACGAGTTTCAACAAAACTTTCTAGGCGTAAAATAGTGAGTAAAAGTCACATTTTGAAAGAGTTTTCTAGCCATTTCATCAAGGCATTGATTATTTTTCGGTGCATTTACCATTACTATGCAAACTAAGGTTGAAAATGTTTTTGCGATTTATTTCAAAACAAACATACAGAATTTTTTTGTTCACCACAGTTTAAGACTTTTCAAAGTGAAATCTGGATCGAGGAAAATTTCAATTTTAGAGTTTTCAAGGATTTTTGTTTATCGTTGTCATGGAAATATCGATTTTCACAAAATGTAAACCACACTAGAGTTCAATGCAAAACCAAAAAGTACTGCAAATTTCACGTTGATCCGACAAGATAAAGACTGTCTAAGAGCCGATTTTAAAAGTGAGGTATGATCCCAAAAAACTGTATCGAAACACCTTAAGGGCTCGTTCTTCAATGTGCTGGATAACAATTTCTGGTAGAACCGCCAGTGGAAACTGGATACGGCTTATGTTGTCTTATGCGACTGTTTCAGTTAAAAGCCTGGTTAAACAGATCAATGAATAGACTAAAAGGTCCAGTAAGTCAACTTTTGGATGATTTACATATGCTTGCCTTTTTTTTGTCTCACTGACAACAGCTAACTTAAAGCTCAAAAATTTATTCCAATAGTATTCAGTAGCTTAGTTTAGGTCTGCACAAAAACAACCGGAAGTCGAATTCAAAATGTAGTGACACCTTTCACGCTTTAGGGCAATTAGCACCACAGGATGTCTAACTACTCGGTAATTCACCCACATTTCGTATCCCAATTTCCAGTTTTCCATAGCAACACTCCATTTGAACACTAAGGCGTCAAACGTCTTAAGAGAAACACTGGCGCACGTTTTTCCTTTAAAAAGAAAAAAAGTTATCTGTGTGTGTGTGTGTGTGTGTGTGTGTGTGTGTGTGTGTGTGTGTGTGTGTGTGTGTGTGTGTGTGTGTGTGTGTGTGTGTTTGGTTAGTTTGGTTTGGTTTGACTTTTGTATTGTTTGTTTGTGTGTTTTGTTTTGTTATTTCTTGTGGTGCATTAAGTTCACTGATTTGCGAGCAACAGCGATATTACAGAAATTATTGACCTGCCTCCAGTGGCCGTAAAACTACGTGTACTCTTTTTATTTCCCTCTAAGCATTGGGTATCTCTGGTCTGTCTGTGATATCCAGACAATTAAATTAGCCGCTCTAGTTTCCGATATGATTCGGTATGGGTGGGCAATGGTACACGAAAAGGGAGGGGTGTGCTATTGTGTCAAATCATTGAAGGCTGATCATTGCTTTTCTTTATTTGGTGGCTCCTAAAGGAGCCGTTTTGTTAAAGTGGTGCGTGTTCACTTCTTGCTAACTTTCTTGGCTGCCGGCTTTCTAGTAGGCGCCTTTGTGTTCTCCTTCGACTTCTTTGCTGACGGCTTCTTGGCTGTGCTGTTCTTTGGGACTGAAGCTCCCTGCTTTGTGGTGGATTTCTTCTCTTTCTTGGCAGGCTTAGGCTTAGCAGCGGGCTTTTTCTATACCGGGGATATTTTAGCCGCTGGTGTTTTGGTCTTCTTTTCTGACTTAGCAGTAGCGGGCTTCTTCTTTGCCGGGACTGGCTTTTTCGCTGCTTTCTTCTCCTCCTCCTTGTTGACCTTGAAGGATCCCGAGGCTCCCACGCCTTTCGTGTGAATGAATTTCCCACTGACCTCGCCCCGTTTTAGAGCTTGCTTGATGTATTGGTGTGCCCTATCTCCCACTTTGTAGTTGGACTTGATGTACTTTTCGATGGCTTGAAGCGACGAGCCATTTCTCTCCTTAAGAGCGACAATGGCAGCCTTGATCATTTCGGTATATTTGGGATGTTCGACAGGCTTTTTAGCGCCCTCCTTTTTCTTTCCGCTGTTGTCAGACATTCTATTAAACTTCTGTCAACTCCGTTCGCTTTGCGAGATGTCGATTGTCTGCGTTGTAAAGTTTTTACTTCTATAAGCGGACCGCAGAGGGAGCAAACCGCTACTACTAGGCTTTACGAACGTGTTTAACTAAGGCTATGTTGTGCTTCTTTGCCCCGTTCAAGACTCGATAATTTCCCGGTCTCGTTACATTTTGTGTTTTTTGAAACTGCTTTCAGTTGTAGAATTAAGTACACTGCTCCATGAGGCAAACGAGTGGGACGATTAGAGTGTTTTTAACAGCCTGGAGAGCCGATAGCTTAAGTATACACAACATTCTTTAGTCATTACGCGGCATTTTGTACAAGATCGCGCCTCGAAAACCAGAAGGAAAATACCAAACTTCGCAAAAGCACATTCGCGCTGGGGGGGGGGGGGGGGGGTGTTTCAAAACCTCATATTTTATAACTCGATCTCGTGTCTTTTTGCATTGATGGACGACTTAAAAAAGCCTTCATCCTGTCTTTCTTTTCTTGCCACGCACTTCATGAACAGACGAGAGCGCTTCAAAATAGTATTTTCGCCGATTTTTTTCATGTTGTATAGAGAACAAAGCAACTTTAAAGCATTTTCTATGTCGTGCTTGTATTACAACGTATCGCTACTTACATTTGTAGAGAAATGTCCCGTAAAAAACCATGCGTTTTGAGAAATCAAAGTTTTCAAACAGATCGCACGCGCTCACAGACGTAACAAAGTGCTAACGATGTCGTCATGAATTATGTCTAATTCGTTAGAACGCGCGTTTAATTACATGTTCTTTCGAAGGCAGCTGAGTTATTTTGAGAGTACTGCAGCGCCTAGGATTTTATTGTTAGGTTTATGATATGACACTGCCCTTGTTTAAATGAGTAGTAATATTATTGCTTGTGATAATTAAAGAAAAAAAAACGAGTGTTGCTTTGTCCTAAAAGCTGCGCGCACAGACATGACAGCACAAAGCGCGCTCAATTTCCAGCTAAATTACTATTTCTTCTTGTTGTTTGCGCTGTTTTCACTCTCTTTCATAGATCAGACCGAGCTTATCTGAGTTGCTCGAAACCAACTTGGTGTCCTCGAACAGACCGACCAAGTAGGCTTCGCTAGCCTCTTGAAGAGCCAACACAGCGGAGCTTTGAAACCGCAAGTCGGTTTTGAAATCCTGTGCGATTTCTCGAACGAGACGCTGGAACGGCAACTTGCGGATCAACAGTTCGGTAGATTTCTGATAGCGACGGATTTCTCGGAGAGCGACGGTACCGGGCCTGTAACGGTGAGGTTTCTTAACTCCGCCGGTAGCAGGAGCGCTTTTTCTCGCCGCTTTGGTAGCTAACTGCTTGCGAGGTGCTTTTCCACCGGTTGACTTTCGAGCTGTTTGCTTTGTACGAGCCATGACTGCTAACAACGTTCGCGAAAATACTAAATCGCTCACAAAACTTGCGTTTGTCGCAAAATTTGGAGGGGCTCGATTTATTGCGAAAATCCTGTAATCTGATTGGATCAAATAACTTGCGATGTGATTGGTGCGGAGTTAGATGTATTTTTTTCATTAAAACATTCCGAGACCGCCCTACAAAAAAATTGCATTTGCTTTGTTTATCTTTATATATTGCGAAAAAAAAGTCATGTTTTCTGAGAGGTAAGGCAAAAAGGTATTAGATAATCCGGTCAGGCGGCAACAACTCATTCTTTCGAAATTCCAATCCGAAAATTTGCTAACATGTCAGGACGCGGTAAAGGAGGCAAAGGTTTAGGCAAAGGAGGCGCTAAGCGTCACCGAAAAATTCTACGAGATAACATACAGGGAATCACCAAGCCAGCTATCCGTCGCCTTGCCCGCCGTGGAGGTGTCAAGCGTATTTCTGGACTAATCTACGAGGAGACTCGTGGTGTTCTCAAAGTTGTCCTTGAGAACGTCATCCGTGATGCTGTGACCTATACCGAGGACGCCAAGCGAAAGACCGTTACCGCCATGGATGTGGTGTACGCTCTCAAACGCCAAGGACGTACTCTGTACGGATTTGGTGGTTAAAGCGTTCCATAGCTACAAGTCTACAAAACAAACGGCTCTTTTAGGAGCCAACAACTCACGCAAAAGTTGTGACCAATAAAGTGCTTATCTCCAAACCGATTTCCCGCACAGACATACAGACAGTTTCGTAACCTTGAAATACACACCACATTCACTCACCTTAGATAAACAAACACAGCGAAACCGTAATAGGGATTACAGCGAAATAAAAACAAACAAACAAACAAACAAACACGACGACCATTAAAAATAAACAAACAACAACGATACATTACGTTATGGCATGAGAACATAAAATTGGTGAGGGTGGTTTTCAGCTAAGCACTGGATTATTTTTAACTGCTTGCGTGAACAAAACTTTCTTTACGCGAAGTGCGAATAAAAAGTACATTTCGGCCGCGCTGAAAGGGTTTTAGCCTTTATGACTGCTGTCACTTTTACCAGGTCAATTTATCAGTGGATAATCGGCTCAGTCTATTCTTTCAAGAATCAAGCCAACATTTTCTTCTTTTGCAGGAATTTATTCCAGCCCGATGATTATCTCGTGCATTACCCAAATCAAATGTCCGCTGGCGTCTACGCGTGTCTTCGGAAGTTCATTTCCAGCGATTCAATATCAAGCACAGTAAGTGTCAAACTTTTACTTAAGTAATTTTTTTAATCAATTTGTTTCATTGCCTTGCCAAACATGCACAGTTTCAAGTTTATCATGCACGCGATCAACATTGCAGTCGCAGCGCTGCGCAATTAAGTGACTTTTTATGCTTGTTAGTTTTCAGAAAGCGCACACTTTACGCAAATAGGGAGTGTTATTCGTTGCAAACTAGAAATTACAAAACGATAAATGTGCTCCTTTGAAATTACATCTTTTGCTAGACATGAATTATTTGCTGATTGGCCATGACTTTATTTGATATTTGGTGGCTCCTAAAAGAGCCGTTTTTGTTTTCTGTGGTAAGCCTGTAGCTTAATGTTATTTCTTCTCCGTTTTCTTGGGTAAAAGCACTGCTTGAATGTTGGGGAGAACACCACCCTGAGCGATGGTGACTCCGGCAAGCAGTTTGTTCAACTCTTCGTCATTCCGGACAGCCAGTTGAAGATGTCGAGGAATGATTCTGGTTTTCTTGTTGTCCCGTGCAGCGTTTCCGGCTAACTCGAGAATTTCGGCACTCAGATATTCCAGCACCGCAGCCAAGTACACTGGAGCACCAGCGCCAACACGCTCGGCGTAGTTGCCCTTACGAAGGAGACGATGGATACGACCGACAGGAAACTGAAGACCTGCTCGGGATGAACGAGACTTTGACTTGGTGCCCTGAGCTTTACCTTTTCCGCGTCCGGTCATTTTTTCAAGAACTCGAGTCGAGAGAAATCAATGTGAGGTTTCTTAACTCCGCCGGTAGCAGGAGCGCTTTTTCTCGCCGCTTTGGTAGCTAACTGCTTGCGAGGTGCTTTTCCACCGGTTGACTTTCGAGCTGTTTGCTTTGTACGAGCCATGACTGCTAACAACGTTCGCGAAAATACTAAATCGCTCACAAAACTTGCGTTTGTCGCAAAATTTGGAGGGGCTCGATTTATTGCGAAAATCCTGTAATCTGATTGGATCAAATAACTTGCGATGTGATTGGTGCGGAGTTAGATGTATTTTTTTCATTAAAACATTCCGAGACCGCCCTACAAAAAAATTGCATTTGCTTTGTTTATCTTTATATATTGCGAAAAAAAAGTCATGTTTTCTGAGAGGTAAGGCAAAAAGGTATTAGATAATCCGGTCAGGCGGCAACAACTCATTCTTTCGAAATTCCAATCCGAAAATTTGCTAACATGTCAGGACGCGGTAAAGGAGGCAAAGGTTTAGGCAAAGGAGGCGCTAAGCGTCACCGAAAAATTCTACGAGATAACATACAGGGAATCACCAAGCCAGCTATCCGTCGCCTTGCCCGCCGTGGAGGTGTCAAGCGTATTTCTGGACTAATCTACGAGGAGACTCGTGGTGTTCTCAAAGTTGTCCTTGAGAACGTCATCCGTGATGCTGTGACCTATACCGAGGACGCCAAGCGAAAGACCGTTACCGCCATGGATGTGGTGTACGCTCTCAAACGCCAAGGACGTACTCTGTACGGATTTGGTGGTTAAAGCGTTCCATAGCTACAAGTCTACAAAACAAACGGCTCTTTTAGGAGCCAACAACTCACGCAAAAGTTGTGACCAATAAAGTGCTTATCTCCAAACCGATTTCCCGCACAGACATACAGACAGTTTCGTAACCTTGAAATACACACCACATTCACTCACCTTAGATAAACAAACACAGCGAAACCGTAATAGGGATTACAGCGAAATAAAAACAAACAAACAAACAAACAAACACGACGACCATTAAAAATAAACAAACAACAACGATACATTACGTTATGGCATGAGAACATAAAATTGGTGAGGGTGGTTTTCAGCTAAGCACTGGATTATTTTTAACTGCTTGCGTGAACAAAACTTTCTTTACGCGAAGTGCGAATAAAAAGTACATTTCGGCCGCGCTGAAAGGGTTTTAGCCTTTATGACTGCTGTCACTTTTACCAGGTCAATTTATCAGTGGATAATCGGCTCAGTCTATTCTTTCAAGAATCAAGCCAACATTTTCTTCTTTTGCAGGAATTTATTCCAGCCCGATGATTATCTCGTGCATTACCCAAATCAAATGTCCGCTGGCGTCTACGCGTGTCTTCGGAAGTTCATTTCCAGCGATTCAATATCAAGCACAGTAAGTGTCAAACTTTTACTTAAGTAATTTTTTTAATCAATTTGTTTCATTGCCTTGCCAAACATGCACAGTTTCAAGTTTATCATGCACGCGATCAACATTGCAGTCGCAGCGCTGCGCAATTAAGTGACTTTTTATGCTTGTTAGTTTTCAGAAAGCGCACACTTTACGCAAATAGGGAGTGTTATTCGTTGCAAACTAGAAATTACAAAACGATAAATGTGCTCCTTTGAAATTACATCTTTTGCTAGACATGAATTATTTGCTGATTGGCCATGACTTTATTTGATATTTGGTGGCTCCTAAAAGAGCCGTTTTTGTTTTCTGTGGTAAGCCTGTAGCTTAATGTTATTTCTTCTCCGTTTTCTTGGGTAAAAGCACTGCTTGAATGTTGGGGAGAACACCACCCTGAGCGATGGTGACTCCGGCAAGCAGTTTGTTCAACTCTTCGTCATTCCGGACAGCCAGTTGAAGATGTCGAGGAATGATTCTGGTTTTCTTGTTGTCCCGTGCAGCGTTTCCGGCTAACTCGAGAATTTCGGCACTCAGATATTCCAGCACCGCAGCCAAGTACACTGGAGCACCAGCGCCAACACGCTCGGCGTAGTTGCCCTTACGAAGGAGACGATGGATACGACCGACAGGAAACTGAAGACCTGCTCGGGATGAACGAGACTTTGACTTGGTGCCCTGAGCTTTACCTTTTCCGCGTCCGGTCATTTTTTCAAGAACTCGAGTCGAGAGAAATCAATGTGTCCGCTAAAATCTATGAACCCCAAATTTATTTTGTTTGTGCTGTCTTTCGCGGATCAAAACGCACCAATCAAGACGCGACCGTAGCTTCACAAAAGATATGCAAACTACCTTTGTTTTCGATTTTTTTCTTTAAGCGGCATCGACCTTTTTAACTAATAACCAATCGGTAAAAAGCACGGCAATTGTGATCCGCATACTAATTCATCCTATTGAATTTGTTGGCATAAATAGAAATTGCGCTAGCCTGAGTTATCGAAGCTGATTTCGAGAATCAAAGCGAATAATCCATAACTGAGAACTCATGGCACCGAAAGTACCGGCCGCGAAAAAGGGTGAGAAGAGAGCGGGCAAGGCTAAGTCCGAGACGGCTGATGGTTCAGGGACTGGCATGAGTGGCGAGTAGACACGTTCGCTAAAGCTCCGCTCGCGTTTTTGACTTTTCCCTCATTTTTCCCGCCTATGGCTGATATCTTCGTATCTGTAAAAAGGAAATTGACAGAAAGAAAGAGTTCCAGCTCTTCAGAATCAAATTCGCCGGAAGGGAAACGTACAAAAGACGAAAACGAAGACGAAGTCCTACGAGCATTAAACATGGCGGATGATATGGCAGGCAAACTGGACAAAATTATCGCTCAACTTAGGAAACTTGACAGTATCGAGACTACGTTAAATGAAATTTGCAACAAAGTCGCTAAGATTGAGGGGGAGGTTAAGAAACTGCAAAGCGACACAAGCTTAATGGACGGAAAAGTTAAAGGAACGGAAACCAAAGTGGAAGAAATGGACAAAGGGCTAACCTGGTTGAATGAGCAGGTTGAGCAGATACAAAGTAAAATTAAAAAAATGGAGGATACAAAGGAAAAAGAATTTTCAGAACTTCATTCGAAACAACTTTATGCTGAAGCGTATAGCCGCGGAGAAAATCTGAAATTCTTTGGAATCCCCGAAACGGAAACCACTTCTTCGGCAGAGCAAGATGGTGGAGACACGCATAAAGTTTTGTGTCAATTTATCAACAATGTCCTGGGATTTGAAGATCCTGCTAATCGCATAGAGTTTCAAAGGGTCCATCGTATTGGTAAAGTGAAACCAGAGAAACCGAGACCAATCATTGCGCGCTTTCTGCGCTTTTCAGACAGGGAAAGAGTGCTGAGAGCAGGATTTCAGTTAAATAAAGATACAGGCTTTAAGATCTTGGAAGATTTTCCTCAGGAGATCATTAATAGACGCCGTTCGCAGATGTCGAGACTTATGGAAGCCAAGAAGGCTGGAAAGAAGGTATCCTTTAGTAGGAGTGAACCGGACAAGTTATACATAAATAGTGTTTACGTTCCGGCCTGACAAATTAAATACACTGTAGAGAAAATATTAATAGCAAATAATTGCACAGCGAACGTCAGTCGCAGTTTTGGCCTGCATGGCGGGAAATACGACAACGTAAATTGAAATATATTGGGCAATACGCAGCGGTTGCTTGTGCTTCGCTTACAATTTTTCATTTTTTTTTTCGCATGATAGGTAAGCGGTATTTTTGTTTTGAGCCCTCACAGTTGGTTTCTGGGGCTTTACTTGTGCCAAGAAAGATCTCTCAGGATTGTTTGCTGAGTGTTGTTTGTACGTATTTGTTATTTTTGTGTCCTATTCTTACTATTATCATGTCCTTCTTTTTGTTTTGTCGTGTTACTTGTGCTTGTTTAGTCTTTGTCTTTGCTTTCTACAGGCAGTGGGGTGAATACAATTGTAAATTGCCTTGTCGGAAAATGAATGTAATTAAGCAGTTATTTGCCTTGTTCAAGCAACATAATAACGGTCATGGCAAATGTCAATTTTAAATTTATTTCACTAAATGCTCGGGGGATTCGGGATTTGAACAAAAGGAAATCCATTTTTTCGTGGCTGCAAAGGCAAAAAGCTGACATAGCTTTCTTGCAAGAAACGTATAGCACGTGTGATGTAGTCGACAAGTGGAGATTTCAGTGGCCTGGAAAAATTTTTTACTCGCATGGCACCAATCATAGCAAAGGAGTTATGATACTTGTTAGTAATAAGTTGCAATTCGAACTTAAGTCCGAAGTTCAAGACAAGGATGGTCGTTATATTTTGATTGATGCGGTTATTCAAGACTCCCCCTTTTTATTGTTAAATATTTATTCTCCCAACAACACCGCAGAGCAATGTACTTTTTTCTCAGGCATTTTGAACACCTTGGAAGAAGCAACTCATGATTCGGGCCGTCAGCTCATTATCGGAGGGGATTTTAATGCTCATTTAGATCCTGAGCTAGACAGCGCAGGCGGGAAAACAATTAGGAAAGACTCGGTTAAAAATATAATAGACATCAAACTGGCTTTTGATTTGGTCGACATCTGGCGAATCAGGAATACTGATAAAAAACAATATACATGGAGGCAGAAGAGACCTCTTATTCAACGGCGTTTGGATTATTGGCTAATTAGTGACTGCCTTCAGGATATAATCGAACACACTGACATTATCCCCTCAATAAAGTCCGACCACTCGGCTATTACTTTGCAAATAAATAGCATTGAAGATCAAGTTCGTGGCCCTTCACACTGGTGTTTCAATTCGAGCCTTTTAAACGACGAAAACTACGTTGAGTTAATTACCGCTAAGTATGGTAAGTGGATACAGGAATTTGCAGATGTTCAAGACAAACGCCTTCTTTGGGATTTGATTAAATATAAAATAAGGCAATTCACTATTTCCTACAGTAAGGGAAAGGCCAAAGAAAGGAGAAATACGTTTCAAGATGTTGAAAACAGATTAAAAGAGAATGAAAAATTATGTGCAGAGAATCCAACCGAGGAAAATATTGAAGCTCTTGAAGAGTTAAAAATCGAATATAATTCTTTGTATGACTACTTCACTCAAGGCAATATTATACGTTCGAGGGCGAATTGGTATGAGAAAGGGGAAAAGAATAATAAATACTTTCTAAGCCTTGACAAAAACAATACAATCAAAACATGCATAAGGAGATTAGTGAACAAACACGGAGAAGAAATCACAAACAGTAAAGCCATCATGGCCGAATTAAAAGGTTTTTATCAAGATCTTTATGACAACAAGGATAAGGATACTTGCGTGGGTGATATTCGTAGTTACATTGGAAACTTAGGAATACCCCAACTATCAGAGAAGCTGCAGCGTCAGTGTGAAGGGTCCCTAACATACGCTGAATGTTTAAATGTTCTAGACACTTTAAAAAATAACAAATCGCCCGGCAACGATGGTTTGACAGCGGAGTTTTATAAAAAATTCTGGCCTTTATTGGGAACATTATTGGTTGACTCTCTGAATACGGCTTTCGTTCACGGGAAGCTATCAAATTCGCAAAGACAGGGAATAATTCGACTTATCGAGAAGAAAGATAAAGATAAAAGATTTGTGGAAAATTGGAGACCTATATCTTTACTAAATGTAGATTACAAAATTGGATCCAAAGCCCTGGCTACAAGGTTAGAGAAAGTTCTCCCTGAAATTATACACGAGAATCAATGCGCATATGTGAAGGGCAGAACTATCTTTGATGCAGTGAGATCAATTGGTGATATCATGGAGTATACTAAATTAAATAACATTCCCGGGCTGATGATCACCTTCGACTTTAAAAAGGCCTTTGACTCAATAAGCTGGCAATTTCTCACAGAAGCATTACGATCCTTTAATCTCGGAGAATCGTTTATTCATTGGGTGAAGGTACTTTATTCAGATATTCCAAGTTGTGTGATGAACAACGGCTTTGCTTCTGAACTTTTTGAAATCAAACGTGGTGTTCGACAAGGTGACCCACTATCCCCTTATCTTTTTATCATTGCACTTGAAATTGTAAATGTGGCTATACGTAAAAATAAAGAAATTGAAGGAATTACATTGGGGAAAAACGAAATTAAGCTCAGTATTTTCGCAGACGATTTAACCACTTTCGTTAAAAACACAAAATCATTTCGCCTGTTAGTCATGCTGTTGGAGAACTTTGGTAACATATCAGGGTTGAAAATAAACGAGGAAAAAACGGAAGCATATTGGTTGGGAAGTTTGCATGCAGCCCCAGAGAACATCGGAATTTCCACAGTTAATAAACCAATGAAAATTTTGGGGATATACTTCACCTACGACTGGCAAAAGTATCAGGAACTTAATTTCGAGAGTATCATCAAGTCTATCAAAAAATCTATCAATCTTTGGAATTGGAGAAACCTAACACTTCTTGGACGAATACAGATAATCAAGACGTACGCAATGCCTAAATTTATGTTTAGAGCAGCACAAATACCGTTAACAAAAGATATCATCAAAGAAATCAACACAGTTTTATTCCAGTTTGTGTGGAGAGGCCGCAAAGATAAAATAAAACGCCTGTCTCTAATCGGTGACTACAAGGATGGCGGGTTAAGAATGCCGCACGTAGAATCCCTTATAAAAGCTCAAAGGATTATATGTCTCAAAAAGTATTTAGATGGAAACAAAAGCACATGGAAATTATTTTTGGATCACTATCTTAGGGACTATGGAGGTTCCTTCCTGTTGAAATGTAACTATGATGTGTCTGACCTACCACGTTGTTTACCTAAGTTCTATCGAGAATGTCTTTGTGAGTGGTCTTCATATAATGCGGATAGTTCATGTGTCTCCTCTCCATCTCAAGTGCTCAACGAAATCATTTGGAACAACAAATCTATTCGCAGAGATGGTAGACCTTTGTACAGAAACAAAATTAAAAATAAAGGTATATTAAGACTCGGAGATATCTTAACTCTCAGGGATTATAAATTAAAATCTTGGGATCAGATGAAAAAGAATGGCATAACAAATGCAGAGTATTTTCTTTTAATGGGTATCTATAATGCAATTCCTAAAGACTGGATAAACTTATTAAGGACTCAATCAAATTTGTCAAATGTGGCCTCGTCTAATGACAACGCAGATCCACCTGACGCATCTCTCCCTTCTTCGTCTAGAGGGGTATATTGGGACCTAGTAGAAAAAATAAAAATTGCTCCAACTGCTGAGTCTAAATATGAAGAAATTTTTTCTGCGCATGACTTACGGTGGGAACAGTTCTACCTTCTCCCGAGAAAGGCAACTCTTGATTCCAAAACAAGAGAATTTCAGTATAAACTGTTGCACAGAATTATTTACACAAATAAGATTCTTTATAAAATGGGCTTGGTACCGTCACCTATGTGTTCCTTTTGTGGAAATATGGAGGAATCTCTCGAGCATTTGTTTATTTATTGCGATATCTCAAAACATTTCTGGTCATCATTGACTGAGTGGTTAAATGAGTTTGGTTTTGATGTTAGGTATCTGAGCACTTTTGACATAGCGTTTGGTCTCACTAGCAAAGACAGTCTATTAGTAAATCATGTAATTATTCTCGGTAAATATATAATTCACCAAAGCCGCTCTTTAAACATAAAACCCACTCTAACACTGTTGAAAGCAAAAATTCGCTCTACCTATCAAATAGAAAGTCTTATAGCAAAGAATAATGAGGACTCGAAAATTCATAAGAAAAAATGGCAAAAACTGCTTCCTTTCGTTGACAGCCCTTAAGGAATTTTAATATCAAGTAATCTACTTAATTGTTGTAAACATCTTTTGTTTGTAGATAAGCATTCTGTAATGTATTCTGTAATTGTTGCTTTCTGTAATGTTTTTGCGTTTTTTAATGTAGGCCTGCCTTGTACCTTGTACTTTGTTTTGTGGTTATCAATAAAGGTTTTTGTATTAAAAAAACAAAAAACAAAAAAAAAAAGAACAAGAAGCGGACTAGGAGAAAGGAGAGCTATGCGATCTACATCTACAAGGTCTTGAAGCAGGTGCACCCTGACACGGGCATCTCCAGCAAAGCCATGGGCATCATGAACTCCTTCGTGAACGACATCTTCGAGCGCATCGCCACGGAATCTTCCCGCCTGGCCCGCTACAAAAAGAAATCCACCATTAGTTCCCGCGAGATCCAAACCGCCATCAGACTGCTTCTGCCCGGAGAATTGGCAAAGCACGCCGTCAGCGAGGGTACCAAGGCCGTAACGAAGTTTACCAGCAGCAAGTGAGCTAGTCGCTCTTGATGAAACAAACCAACGGCTCTTTTAGGAGCAACCAAATGTCGTATAAAGCAATGTCCAACAATACTATCAAAACCCCTAACCCGCTAAGACGCTCACAAACGAAAAAAATCTTAGTTGCTCCAGCTTTTCCGCGAACATTGAATCGCGACGAACAAAACAGCAATAATTATAATTCCCGATATACATATAACTGTGCATTACCCATACACACGATACCACGGTGTGTTTGTGTGTTTGTGTGTTTGTGTGTTTGTGTGTGTGTGTGTGTGTGTGTTTGTGTGTGTGTTTGTGTGTGTGTGTGTGTGTGTGTTTGGTTAGTTTGGTTTGGTTTGACTTTTGTATTGTTTGTTTGTGTGTTTTGTTTTGTTATTTCTTGTGGTGCATTAAGTTCTAATCACTGATTTGCGAGCAACAGCGATATTACAGAAATTATTGACCTGCCTCCAGTGGCCGTAAAACTACGTGTACTCTTTTTATTTCCCTCTAAGCATTGGGTCTCTCTGGTCTGTCTGTGATATCCAGACAATTAAATTAGCCGCTCTAGTTTCCGATATGATTCGGTATGGGTGGGCAATGGTACACGAAAAGGGAGGGGTGTGCTATTGTGTCAAATCATTGAAGGCTGATCATTGCTTTTCTTTATTTGGTGGCTCCTAAAGGAGCCGTTTTGTTAAAGTGGTGCGTGTTCACTTCTTGCTAACTTTCTTGGCTGCCGGCTTTCTAGTAGGCGCCTTTGTGTTCTCCTTCGACTTCTTTGCTGACGGCTTCTTGGCTGTGCTGTTCTTTGGGACTGAAGCTCCCTGCTTTGTGGTGGATTTCTTCTCTTTCTTGGCAGGCTTAGGCTTAGCAGCGGGCTTTTTCTATACCGGGGATATTTTAGCCGCTGGTGTTTTGGTCTTCTTTTCTGACTTAGCAGTGGCGGGCTTCTTCTTTGCCGGGACTGGCTTTTTCGCTGCTTTCTTCTCCTCCTCCTTGTTGACCTTGAAGGATCCCGAGGCTCCCACGCCTTTCGTGTGAATGAATTTCCCACTGACCTCGCCCCGTTTTAGAGCTTGCTTGATGTATTGGTGTGCCCTATCTCCCACTTTGTAGTTGGACTTGATGTACTTTTCGATGGCTTGAAGCGACGAGCCATTTCTCTCCTTAAGAGCGACAATGGCAGCCTTGATCATTTCGGTATATTTGGGATGTTCGACAGGCTTTTTAGCGCCCTCCTTTTTCTTTCCGCTGTTGTCAGACATTCTATTAAACTTCTGTCAACTCCGTTCGCTTTGCGAGATGTCGATTGTCTGCGTTGTAAAGTTTTTACTTCTATAAGCGGACCGCAGAGGGAGCAAACCGCTACTACTAGGCTTTACGAACGTGTTTAACTAAGGCTATGTTGTGCTTCTTTGCCCCGTTCAAGACTCGATAATTTCCCGGTCTCGTTACATTTTGTGTTTTTTGAAACTGCTTTCAGTTGTAGAATTAAGTACACTGCTCCATGAGGCAAACGAGTGGGACGATTAGAGTGTTTTTAACAGCCTGGAGAGCCGATAGCTTAAGTATACACAACATTCTTTAGTCATTACGCGGCATTTTGTGCAAGATCGCGCCTCGAAAACCAGAAGGAAAATACCAAACTTCGCAAAAGCACATTCGCGCTGGGGGGGGGGGGGGGTGTTTCAAAACCTCATATTTTATAACTCGATCTCGTGTCTTTTTGCATTGATGGACGACTTAAAAAAGCCTTCATCCTGTCTTTCTTTTCTTGCCACGCACTTCATGAACAGACGAGAGCGCTTCAAAATAGTATTTTCGCCGATTTTTTTCATGTTGTATAGAGAACAAAGCAACTTTAAAGCATTTTCTATGTCGTGCTTGTATTACAACGTATCGCTACTTACATTTGTAGAGAAATGTCCCGTAAAAAACCATGCGTTTTGAGAAATCAAAGTTTTCAAACAGATCGCACGCGCTCACAGACGTAACAAAGTGCTAACGATGTCGTCATGAATTATGTCTAATTCGTTAGAACGCGCGTTTAATTACATGTTCTTTCGAAGGCAGCTGAGTTATTTTGAGAGTACTGCAGCGCCTAGGATTTTATTGTTAGGTTTATGATATGACACTGCCCTTGTTTAAATGAGTAGTAATATTATTGCTTGTGATAATTAAAGAAAAAAAAACGAGTGTTGCTTTGTCCTAAAAGCTGCGCGCACACAGACATGACAGCACAAAGCGCGCTCAATTTCCAGCTAAATTACTATTTCTTCTTGTTGTTTGCGCTGTTTTCACTCTCTTTCATAGATCAGACCGAGCTTATCTGAGTTGCTCGAAACCAAACTTCAGTTAAGAGACACATAAGTCACAAGTAATTGGCCATTGACTTTTTATTCGAGTGGTGGCTCCTAAAGGAGCCGTTTGTTGTGGTGCTCTCGGATGATTGACTTAAGCACGTTCTCCGCGAATTCGACGGGCCAGCTGGATGTCCTTGGGCATTATGGTGACACGTTTGGCGTGGATGGCACACAGGTTGGTGTCCTCGAACAGACCGACCAAGTAGGCTTCGCTAGCCTCTTGAAGAGCCAACACAGCGGAGCTTTGAAACCGCAAGTCGGTTTTGAAATCCTGTGCGATTTCTCGAACGAGACGCTGGAACGGCAACTTGCGGATCAACAGTTCGGTAGATTTCTGATAGCGACGGATTTCTCGGAGAGCGACGGTACCGGGCCTGTAACGGTGAGGTTTCTTAACTCCGCCGGTAGCAGGAGCGCTTTTCCTCGCCGCTTTGGTAGCTAACTGCTTGCGAGGTGCTTTTCCACCGGTTGACTTTCGAGCTGTTTGCTTTGTACGAGCCATGACTGCTAACAACGTTCGCGAAAATACTAAATCGCTCACAAAACTTGCGTTTGTCGCAAAATTTGGAGGGGCTCGATTTATTGCGAAAATCCTGTAATCTGATTGGATCAAATAACTTGCGATGTGATTGGTGTGGAGTTAGATGTATTTTTTTCATTAAAACATTCCGAGACCGCCCTACAAAAAATTTGCATTTGCTTTGTTTATCTGTATATATTGCGAAAAAAAAAAGTCATGTTTTCTGAGAGGTAAGGCAAAAAGGTATTAGATAATCCGGTCAGGCGGCAACAACTCATTCTTTCGAAATCCCAATCCGAAAATTTGCTAACATGTCAGGACGCGGTAAAGGAGGCAAAGGTTTAGGCAAAGGAGGCGCTAAGCGTCACCGAAAAATTCTACGAGATAACATACAGGGAATCACCAAGCCAGCTATCCGTCGCCTTGCCCGCCGTGGAGGTGTCAAGCGTATTTCTGGACTAAACTACGAGGAGACTCGTGGTGTTCTCAAAGTTGTCCTTGAGAACGTCATCCGTGATGCTGTGACCTATACCGAGCACGCCAAGCGAAAGACCGTTACCGCCATGGATGTGGTGTACGCTCTCAAACGCCAAGGACGTACTCTGTACGGATTTGGTGGTTAAAGCGTTCCATAGCTACAAGTCTACAAAACAAACGGCTCTTTTAGGAGCCAACAACTCACGCAAAAGTTGTGACCAATAAAGTGCTTATCTCCAAACCGATTTCCCGCACAGACATACAGACAGTTTCGTAACCTTGAAATACACACCACATTCACTCACCTTAGATAAACAAACACAGCGAAACCGTAATAGGGACTACAGCGAAATAAAAACAAACAAACAAACAAACACGACGACCATTAAAAATAAACAAACAACAACGATACATTACGTTATGGCATGAGAACATAAAATTGGTGAGGGTGGTTTTCAGCTAAGCACTGGATTAATTTTAACTGCTTGCGTGAACAAAACTTTCTTTACGCGAAGTGCGAATAAAAAGTACATTTCGGCCGCGCTGAAAGGGTTTTAGCCTTTATGACTGCTGTCACTTTTACCAGGTCAATTTATCACTGGATAATCGACTCAGTCTATTCTTTCAAGAATCAAGCCAACATTTTCTTCTTTTGCCGGAATCTATTCCAGCCCGATGATTATCTCGTGCATTACCCAAATCAAATGTCCGCTGGCGTCTACGCGTGTCTTCGGAAGTTCATTTCCAGCGATTCAATATCAAGCACAGTAAGTGTCAAACTTTTACTTAAGTAATTTTTTTAATCAATTTGTTTCATTGCCTTGCCAAACATGCACAGTTTCAAGTTTATCATGCACGCGATCAACATTGCAGTCGCAGCGCTGCGCAATTAAGTGACTTTTTATGCTTGTTAGTTTTCAGAAAGCGCACACTTTACGCAAATAGGGAGTGTTATTCGTTGCAAACTAGAACTTACAAAACGATAAATGTGCTCCTTTGAAATTACATCTTTTGCTAGACATGAATTATTTGCTGATTGGCCATGACTTTATTTGATATTTGGTGGCTCCTAAAAGAGCCGTTTTTGTTTTCTGTGGTAAGCCTGTAGCTTAATGTTGTTTCTTCTCCGTTTTCTTGGGTAAAAGCACTGCTTGAATGTTGGGGAGAACACCACCCTGAGCGATGGTGACTCCGGCAAGCAGTTTGTTCAACTCTTCGTCATTCCGGACAGCCAGTTGAAGATGTCGAGGAATGATTCTGGTTTTCTTGTTGTCCCGTGCAGCGTTTCCGGCTAACTCGAGAATTTCGGCACTCAGATATTCCAGCACCGCAGCCAAGTACACTGGAGCACCAGCGCCAACACGCTCGGCGTAGTTGCCCTTACGAAGGAGACGATGGATACGACCGACAGGAAACTGAAGACCTGCTCGGGATGAACGAGACTTTGACTTGGTGCCCTGAGCTTTACCTTTTCCGCGTCCGGTCATTTTTTCAAGAACTCGAGTCGAGAGAAATCAACCATTAGTTCCCGCGAGATCCAAACCGCCATCAGACTGCTTCTGCCCGGAGAATTGGCAAAGCACGCCGTCAGCGAGGGTACCAAGGCCGTAACGAAGTTTACCGGCAGCAAGTGAGCTAGTCGCTCTTGATGAAACAAACCAACGGCTCTTTTAGGAGCAACCAAATGTCGTATAAAGCAATGCCCAACAATACTATCAAAACCCCTAACCCGCTATAAAGTAGGCAGACGCTCACAAACGAAAAAAATCTTAGTTGCTCCAGCTTTTCCGCGAACATTGAATCGCGACGAACAAAACAGCAATAATTATAATTCCCGATATACATATAACTGTGCATTACCCATACACACGATACCACGGTGTGTTTGTGTGTTTGTGTGTGTGTGTGTGTGTGTGTGTGTGTGTGTGTATGTGTGTGTGTGTGAGTGTGTTCCGTCTATCCAGACAAAAATACTGGTAATAATACAGCGGCACATAGGTTAAAATAATGATTTACAGAAAACACTATGTGAGAATTGATATTTTCGGACACATTTTTACCGTTGGCTAGGGACCATTCTTTTTTTATGAGGTAGGGGGGGCTGGTGGGATTTGAAGGGGGGGCCATGTAAAAAAATACGGCTTCAAAGGGGGGGCCCGCCGAAAAAATATGGTGTGTAAAGGGGGGGTCACCAAAAAAATTGCCTGTAAGTTTAGTAGTGACAGTTTCTGTAATAATGCAAACATCAGTGCCAGAAGGCCAAAAATAGCGTTGCTAAGGTTCTGAAAATTCAAATTTTCCCGGGGGAGAATGCCCCCGGACCCCCCTACTCCGTTATACACCCAACAGCTACTCTACCCCATGAACTGTTTCATTACAGCCAGGGAAATGTCAGCTCTCTTTTGCCCTCTGCTAATCTGATTCTTAAACAACTGAACAACTGATAACAATGTCCAAAGTAATGCTTTAAACTGGTATGAATTGTCTATTTATGTACTTCAGAATGCAGCAAATTGCATTAGGGCATCTCTAAATTTTCAACATTTTCCAGGGGAAGATACCTCTGGAACCCCTACCAGAAAATTACTTTTAGTGCTTGTCTGAAGAAAGACATTTAGTCCTGCAGGACTTGAGTGTTAAAATTGACTGTTAAATTTATTTTCAGCTTGATAAGTTTTAGATTTACTTGATCCCTTTTTCTTTCTTCTTTTTTTTTTTGGGGGGGGGGGGGGTCATCTCAAATATTTAGGACTACAAGAGGGGGCCAGGTAAAAATTTTCTAATGTAGAGGGGGGGGTCATTATATTTTACAGGTGCTACCCATCAAATCCCACCAGCCCCCCCTACCCCATAAAAAATGAACGGTCCCCTATAAGAAAAAACATTCACAATGTTTTGATCAGTAAACTTTTATTACCCAGCTGTGGTTAAACGGTTTTCCTATCAAATGAGAGACGATTACGTTGCGCTGGGTCGTTTTTTTTTTTCATCGTTATTATCCCTTGTTTATTGATCAGCTATTTTTGGTCAAGTTATGTCTGTAGTATTCTCGTTTCCTTAATGGAAAAGACGTAGCAAAGTTTGTAAAGAACTCATAAATCATAAAACAAAAAAATTAGCTCCGTTTTAGACAGTCACCATGTTGCTATTCACTCTGTAAACACGACCGGGAGGCAAATATTTCCTTCTTCATGTTAACAAACCGAGGAAAACCTTATCGTCGGATGGCTATGCATAGATCTTAACACCGAGAAAGAATAAGAAGTTTAGACTTTGCTAAAAGCCAGTGACAACTTTTTTTCACTTTCAAACCGGAAAAAAAGCTAATAAAAATGTTATTGCGACACCTGTCTACAAAACTCCAGTGATCGACATATGACGTACTCTAAATAATATTTCTGGGCTTTATTTTGTGCACTCGAAGACTAATTGAGCATCATGGGGAAAAG
Source organism: Siderastrea siderea (assembly GCA_964030785.1). Classification (NCBI taxonomy): domain Eukaryota; kingdom Metazoa; phylum Cnidaria; class Anthozoa; order Scleractinia; family Rhizangiidae; genus Siderastrea; species Siderastrea siderea. Next base: position 10,710,161 of record OZ034976.1, read on the forward strand.
TAATGATTTGTAATAGAGCGTTGCTTAAAGGAACAGAAGAACAGTCACTTCAAGCCTAAACATTTATTTAAATAATATTCAGTAGCTCAGTTTAGGTCTGCATAAAGAGAACGGGAAGTCGACTTCAAAATGTGGGGACAGCTTTTACGCTTTGAAGCAATTTACACCACAGGATACCCAGCAACTCGGTTGTTCACCAACATTTCATATCCAAATTTCTACTTTTTTCTCTAACACTGAAACACTCCTTTTGAACTCTAAGGCGTAAAAATGGTTAAGAGAAACGTTGCCGTATATTTTATCCTTTAAAAAGAAAAGCCTGATTATCGCTTTTTGCGAGTCCGGTTCACTTTGTAGACAAAGAATTATAATAAGGCTGCGAATAGATTGAAACAATGATTTACAACAGAAAAATATAGATGTAGGAGTTAAGTGATTTTTTTCTGACATAATTTGACCGTTTGCTATGAGAAAATCATTCACTCATGGGATCGGGATCAGCAGTTTTTTTAGGGATCGGGGATCAGGCTGTACCATATTTGTGGAATCAGGATCGAAAATTGGTCACGCTTTTGGAATCAAGGATCAGAAATTTGCGTGCAAAAATAGGATCAGCGATGAAAAAACATACCTCGTTACCACCCTGGAATACGTTTTTTTACTTGCTAGTGGGTATATTTTTCAAGTTCAATGGAAAAATGCCAAGATTAAAATTATTGTTAGAATTTTATCGGCGCAGTCTAAAAATCTTGCGTGATTTGGGCCGAACGCATGACATAAAACATTCGATTTTCTCACAGGGAAGCTTTGCGTGTTTGACCTTGAAACTTGGCATGGAAAATAATTAATAATGATACCTTCTTGCTGTAAGTAAAATTATCGCAAAACGAGGTACCAGGACCAATTTAATGCCGTTAAACTTCACCCACATTTTGCCTCCATTATCAGCACTCTATAGAGGTGTTTTCAAAATGGCTCGCAAAATCTCAGTATTAACAGATTTAAATTGTTTTGAAAGTGAAACATGCATAAGAGTAATTGTTCCTAATTCATGCCACGTTTGTCATCAATTAACTTTATTTTAATGCCCTAGGGATGCTTAGTCGTCACGCCTAATTTTGGGTATTTGATCAGGCGAAAAACCGCACTTTGGCCGCACTTTCAATTTTTTGTGAATTTCTGAAAATTAAAACATCGCTCGAACTTTTAAATGTGATTTTTGAGAACATTTTCCCAAAGGGAATCTTTGGGTAAAATATGAGGAATTCGCCAAATGGGCCGATGACGGAGCATTCTCGATCCTAACAGGCAGCCACTCTTACGGTGTTTCTTAAAATTTGTACAAAAAAAAAGTTTCCTTTGATCTTGTGTGATGCTGAATTTTGCACTGATGAACGAGCTATTGAGACACATAAGCGAAAACGAACACGTCCAAGTTATATTTTACCTAGTTGATTCAGGGACTTTTTCATGAAGGGCCCTTTATACGTCCTTTGACAACGGTTATATTCTTAATAACAGAGTGAAGATTGGTGTTTCAAAAATAATTTCTTTTAGTATATACCAGACCAGTGGACATTACTTTTCGCGCGCTCTGATTGGCTACTCGAACTCGGGATAGTATCTGCTATTCACCTCCACTTCGTTGAATAATTGTTAAATATATATATATATATATATATATATATATATATATATATATATATATATATATACATTTTTTAAATTAAATAATTACTTTATTGTTTAATATATGGTATGTAAGTCATTGGTCTCAGTTCTCGGTTATTTTGTTCTACAACTTCTTTATCAAGGAATGCCTGACTCACGTCCGGTCCACACTAATGCGTTCAAACGCGCGCGTGCTTTTTGATGCCTTTTCGCTTATCGTCCACACTAAAACGATCGAAAAGGATGACGAAAACGGAGATGTTTAAAAACGCTGACTCAGTTTTAGGGTGGACAATAGGCGAAAAGAAAAAAAACAGGAAAAAAAAGGACTAGTATGGACGGGGGAAAACGATACCAAATAGCTTGTGTCGAAGAAAATATCTTGGTACGTTTTCCGGCAAATGAAATCTGAGAGTTGAAAACGTTGATTACACCTGAGTTTGGACTAAGACAGGAACACTGGGAGGGCTGTCTCAGTTTCATTAAATTGGTGTGGTCCGGCACAGGTTGAAATTTCTACCCGGCATCTATTAAGGCTGAGAGTTTGTTGTCTCGTCCTTTGTCCGAGAGTCTTTTGCCCGATTTTCCTTCCTCCAGAAAGAGCAACATTTCCATGAGCCTAAACTAGAGCAGTCAGTTTATCTTTCGTCAGAGTTACACACGGAAAACCGAGAAAAATTTCCTTTTGACATCAAAGCAAAAATTGCCCTATGTCAAAAATTCTCCCTTTTCTCAAAAAGGTCATTCATTCTTTTCTCACTTAGGTCATTCGCTCTTTGAATATATCACGAAATATCGTTAATTTAACCATATTTGGCGTTAACCGGAATAACGATTCTCTTACTGGCAAACTGAAAATCTAAACAGGTGGTTTCAATGTTAGATAAATGGCGCTTAATTGAAACTGATCGTTAATTTTCAAGCGGAAAGACCTCACACGAGAGATAATTTGCTTCGGGGCGTGTTAAAAGATTGGGATTCACTGCGGAAGTCCTGACACGCGTATAAGCGTTTTTATTCGTTCTCAAGCAGCTTTCATTGGTGAATCGCCCATTTTTCTTATGTCATTGTCTTTTTTGAGAATATTTTGTACTTCTGAAGATCGGAGGTTTCTCCTTCTCTCGTTTTAGCAAATTAGGAACTCTTCTCATAACACAGGGTTGTTTGTACATAAAATAATTATTCCTATAAATCTTGTCGTACGTGTTCTCATAGCGAACTCGACACGCCGCTCCTTGTTGGCTGAGGTAATGCAGCGACTCGATTTCGCCAAAAAATTGTTGAATGTCGTAGATATAACAACACTTAACTCCTACGGGGAGCCCCCCAGACTCCTCCTGCGCTCCACCCCCTCCCACAGCGGCGGAAGAGAGTATGCCTGCTGTTGTCTTTTCACTCGAAGTGATGTAAACTATGACAAAAAAGCTTTATTAAGCTCTCGTGTTTTTGTTCAAGCTGGCATCGGAAGCCAGTCAGGCAATTCATCCGCCGATCACGAAATCCGTCGCCAAAAATTGCTTAGGCAAAAATTTCAAAGAACCTTTCACAAATTGGTTAGTCAAAGTAAACAAAAAATTAAGACACTTATCTTGACAGTTTCGATAAAATGACGAGTTAATTAAAAAGAAAGCAAGAGGTCGTTTACAAGAGCTATTTCAACCCCTGGTGAGTTTGTTTTCCAGTGGCTCCTGGGAGAAAAAAAGTTTGTCCCAGGACGATATTCATTCCTATCTTCAGCACGGGATCAAAATTTCATTTCGGGATTAATAATTGATATAAGATTTTTCATCCTGGGTTAAAGACAAAACGTAGTTGAGAAATGATTTCGTCCTGGAAAAGAACTGTTTCAGTCCAGTCATCTCGATACGAAAACCTGTTTGTAAACAAATTCAAGAGTTTAATTTGTCCTTTGTTTGAGGAAAGTCATTTCGCCTTTTGTGTAAAGGCAGCATTAGTTCTGGTTGAAAAATTTTAAAACGATCAAACAAACAAACCAATAAACAAACCAAACAAACGTCTGAATGTCACAAACTACCGTCGGGAAACTAGAATAAACTTAAATGAAGTATCAGTTTTGTGTAACAGGTTGAAGCAATTATGTTTCGTTTGAGAAGTTATCAATTTAATTCTAAGGAAGCTGGATAAGTGATTGTTTCTTCATCCAAAGCTGCTGTAACTAATCCCATATCTTTTCTCGATCGATAAAAGTAGAATGGGAACAATCTCTATGTAAAACAGTACACCTGCAAGAGAAGTCATCGAATGACTCCTCAATTATATTATTTCTTTATCACAAAATCTAACGCCCAGGAAATTCGAGTGCGTATCTCTTAATGAAACTGCGCTTAGATGTTAATTTCTTGTGGATATAAATTCGTTAAAGCGCCGGGCGTGGAGTAAAGTTAAGTATCATCATTTTCCCGAACTGCGAAGGGCCGAGTTTGAAACAGGTATGTTACATTACAATAACAAGAACTTTACTTTCTCTTCACGGTTATTAAGGCAAAAGAATATAAATATTCAAAACGTTCTGTCTGCATCAAGCTGATATTCAGTGGGCAATGAATAAAGGTAGATAGAATATAGATCCTTTAAATTTGTCAGGACTTTTTTTCAGTCTCGCTGTACAAGCAACATAAAAAAGGCATCCATGTGTTAGCATATTTGTCGGATATAAACATAGAGGATATCTACCAACTGTAGCGCTTTTATAACTGAAAGTGAAAAGAAATATTTTATACACAAAAAGCGAAACTGATACAGCTGCACGGTGAAAAAGTTATTTTCTTTGTCGACTTAGTTCATTGAAATATTGGGCTATAGCATGCGGTACATTATATTATACAAAGAGAAAACAGTCAAAAATAGCCGTGTAGTTGACAAAACGTATCCAGTGTGTTACAAGAGCGAAGGAAACTTCTGACATCCCTACGATAGATTTAACGATCTGATAGTCCTTTATGTATTTATCCCGCTAAAATTTGGTTACTTTGCGGGTACATGAACTCAATTTTGTCCTGTAAAACGAGACTTTAAAAATCCTGACGTCAGGGAAATTCGAAAGTTAACGATTTTGGAAAATCCATCTTCGAACTGCCTATATTCATTGTTCAACTTTGAGAAGCAGCATGATGAAGACCCAAAGGTCTGTACTAAGCTTTCAGAACTTACATTTCTTGGGAAATAATTCAATTAAGCTTGAAAACACACCAAGTCGATCATCCTGTTTTCAGAATGCCGAAAAAGGGGCTATCGGTCATTTTTAAGTTTGGGTCGAGAGAATACTGGATGTGAGGGAAGCAATCCGCGCAGGGTTTTATGGGAAGGGAAATGCTAAATCTCACGTGTTCAATGGTGCCCCGTCTTGTTTCACTAGCATCCAACCTCCTCTGTCCCCAAAATAAAATTTTAAAATATAATAAAATAACAACGATTGAAAATCAGTTCGCGAGGTCCAGTCCTCGTTGTCGTTGGCTTATTTAAAGCGATCATATATTGCTTTATTGCAGTCGGTCGGAGCGGTAATTTTGTCCCGTACGATCTTGCGTCAGTATATCATGTAAGCCTCCATGTATTGTCCCCAGATAGGAAAATGACAACAACATTCTTGTACATCCTACATGACCTCTTACACCTCGTATACTCTCGTAAACCCTGTATACTGTAGTACACCTTGTACACCTTTGTATATCTTTGTACACCCTGTATACTATCTTATAGCATGTATACCCTTGAATACCCTGTATACTCCAGTACACCCTGTATACCCTTTATACCCTGTATACTCTCGTACACCCTGTATACTCTAGTACACCCTGTATACCCTTGTACACCCTGTACTCCAGTACACCCTTGCATGGTTTAGTACACCCTGTATACCCTTGAAGTACACCCTTTATACTCTCGTTCACCCTGTATAATCTTGAACGCCCTGTATACATGCTGTATCCAAAACGCCCACAATTATGCCTTGAAACCCTTTCATCTAACCCTTTGTAATTAATCTACGTTACTGACGAAATATGATCGCTTTCTGCACGCATTGCGTGCCTATTTTTCTTTCCCAGAGACGTCATGCAGACACATTACATTTTAGCCATTTTGTGCTCAATTCTTCTCGTTGTTACTCAGTCCGGAGAAGCCTTCATGAGAGATGGAAGGACCTTTGGTGCAGAAAGCAAAGCATTTTCGAAGGAGGGTTATTTTATGAAGGCAAATATGCAACGAAGAAACCACGAAAACGATGGATATCCGCGAAAATTAATCAGAAGTAAGAGAAACGAGAGAGCATTTTTATTAGGCACGCATCGGCGTTAAATTGGTACTAAGATCAAAAAATCAATTTCACTTTTCTTCGAATTTCGAACCTTCGTACACTGAACACTTCCCAAGCGAAATTTTAATGCTTAATTTTGAGAAGAAGTCTTTATTTTAAATACAATTTTTTCGATTTAACCTTATGGTCCGCCATTATTACACCAGAAGGGATACAATGACATCATTCACTTACGAGCTTTAGAATGCAGTGTGTGAACACACAGCTTATTAATTATGCAAAACACAACTTTGAGAGTCTGAAAGCTCAAAAATTTCATGCTGCAAACTAAATTAGCCACTTTCACACACACTACATTCTAAAGCTCATTGTATCCTCTCCGGTGTAAAAACGGCGGACCATTAAATCGGAGAATTGCAGTTTAAATAAACAGTATTCTTCTCAAAATGAAGGCTTCAAATTTCGCTCGGGGAGTGTTTGGTAAACGAAGTTTCGAAATCCGAAGAAAATACAGAAGTGATTTTTGGATCGTAGCTCCCGGCTAAGCGATCAAACATTTTTGTCCAACATTCTATTGGAAGAACATGTTTCACTGTTTAGTCGCCTCTCTCGACTTTGTATTAAGATCAAACATTTTCACCCAACATTTTACCTTATGAACAAATGTTTAGCCACCTCTGCCAACAAGGCCTGCGCAAGCGGGAAAAAGTAACCAATCAAAAACGGAATTCGGGTGACATGGCAACGAGCACGTCATAACTTTCCTTGTGTTACCCTTTTTTGTCACTTGCTATTGATGTTTTCTTTTTCTGTCGTTTCTATCCAGGTTATAAAAGAAAGATCAGCACAGACGACTATTGATAATAAAGTCCAGCAACCGTTCATTAGAGTTCTGAACTTTCAGTGTCTACGAGCTATATATTTTGCGAGAATAAACTATTTCCCCTTTACAAGACGTCAAAGGCCTTTTATAGCTATACCTCTTATTTTTTAAAAATACATGTTATTACATGAAAGGGAGTAGCAATAAAATGTCATGTGATTGAACACCATTTGGATTTAGATTCTAACGACGCAAGCGAGATGGCGGGCACTGTTGCTTTGGGATCAAAACTGTAATAGCATGTCCACCGAAACAATAGTGTCGGACACTGTAAATTCCCTTTAATGTGCATGTGCTACGAGGCGCAGTTGTGTTATGGTCAGCGTGTCGGACTTTCGATGGGCTTTTTCCCGGTGGTTTGAGGCACATTCTCAATCTCTTAAACCCTTTCACTCCCAGAGTCAATCATGGAAAGTTCTAAATGAATGCAGTTTTAACTTTTGAGTCCGTGAACGAAATCCTATGGTGTCACCAATCAAATGAAACCTCTTCAGCAGTACTTCCACTGGGTACTGTTTGTTTTCCAATATTTTGCAAAATGAAATTTGGTGTTTTTCTTGACTTTGGGTTTTGGACACTCTTGGGAGTTAAAGGGTTAATAAATCACCAAGTTGAAACAAATTAGCACAAATGTTGGAGATTTTGTTTCTTCAATTTGTCGTTAATGAGTGATTTGTTTAAGAAGATATACCAAACACTCGAAAGACTGTTTCATCAGGATATCCAACGCCTCTAAATTGGTCCAAAAAAACTCCGCTTCACGTTGTATTTTCAACTCTCCTCTCAGTGATGGATATCCTAGTGAAACACTCTTTCTCGTGTTTGATATATTAGTTTAAGCCGGCCGAGAGCACACGAGAGTTGATGAGAAAGCGCAGGTGAAAGATAGCGAGGGTTTAAAGATTCATCGATTGCGCGTGTAATGGAAATTCGAGCATCAAAGATGAAAACACTATGAGAGCACACCAGAGGGAGCGAGAGCGAATGAAATGGCGGACACAAAGGGCGAGTGTTTGAATACTCATCGACAGCGATAGTTAACAATAAACAATTATTCGCCAAAGTGGAGGTGAATATTTGTTTTAGTATATACCAAACCAGTGGATAGCCAGCACCAAATAGTTCCTTTTTTCTGAGAAATGAGGAAAAACTCGCGCGCGAAATCCAGAAAAATGACGGGAGGTAAATAGCAGATAATATCCCGAGTTTGAGTAGCCAATCAGAGTGCGCGAAAAACACTATCCACTGGTTTGGTATGTACTAACAATGGAACTTTGCCAAGACACAAACACTTTGAGAACGCAGTCCGTAAGAACCCACGGGAAACTACAGCGAGGGTTTACCGGAATCAGTCACAATAAGAGTGCAAGACAGCGGAGGTGAGTGTATCGAGGTTGGTGCTCAAAGAATAGCGAGAATTTGAACTATTGATAACTTCGACGACTCTCGTTCTCCCTTGGCGGAAACGGGATTAAAACTTGCTAAGCGTTTTCCCGCCATACAGTGCGAGAATGACTTCAATATGCATGGCGTATGAGGCTAAATGTGGGCCTTATCTGCCACATAGCATAATAAGGCCCAGGCAATAATAAGGCCCATTTTTATCTACCACATGGCACAATAAGGTCCATTTTCAGGCAATAACAAGGCCCATTTTTATTGCCAGAAACGACAGCCGGAAATACGTCTGTGTTCGTTGCCTAAATAAGGTCCATTTTTCAGGCAATAATAAGGCCCATTTTTTTTGATGAGTGAATATGATTCAGCCCAGGAGAACCAATAAACATACAACAAACATCATTTTCTTTATCATAAATAATGATTTTCTCAATTTTTATATAAAATATACATTGTATACAATAAATAATATATTGTTTGTTAATTTACTTATGATGCTTGATAGATTTCACACCCAACAGTGAGTCATCAGCAGTTCTCTGGCCATGAGTTCGTTTCCACTTGCTCGATAAATTAAAGATAGATTAAAAGCTGTCTCTCTGTGCAGATCATGTTTCTCTGAAAACTAAACAAAAGAAAAGGTATCTGAATTTAGATGCCCTTACAATAAACGTAAAACCAGGGAAGGCAGTCGTTACTACCGAGCACAGTAGAGGAGGGCTAACGCACTGGCCAACCTCGTCCCCAGGGCCTTCTCCTCGTTCAAAATATGCGGTCGGAGAAACCCCTGGCCAAGGCTGCTGAAATACTCCGCAAATCGTGGAGTATTTTGTCACGTGACACATGATGAAACGGCTTTTTCGGAGGTTGTTTCCAGCGTCTGGCGGCCCTGTTTGTTTTCTGCAATCGGAAAACGTTATTCAAACAAAACGAAGACATTTCATCGTGTTTACGTGTCGAAATTCTAACGAAATTTTGGAGCCACCTTGGCAGCCTTGGCCAGGGGTTTCTCCGACCGCCATTTTGAAAGAGGAGAAGGCCCTGGGGACGAGGTTGCGTAGTGGCCAGCGCGGTTAGACTGAAAGACGTTGATTCCAGTGCTGGGTATGAATAATCAAAGCGGGGACAAGCTAATCCAGGATATGATTTCAGCTTTGTAGCTTAGCGACGTAGATCCATGATTGCCCTTCATTCTGGCTTGACTACTTTCAAAGCGCATCTCACCATTAGCAAGGGAAATTCTTTTGACGGGAGAAATATAAACATTTTGGGCCGGTTATTCAAACAAACATCCAACTGGCAAGATGAACGTTTATTCGTTTGTCTCACGATGGAATCGCTTTGAGTCGTTGATCGCGACGTTTCGACTGCAATACTGCTAGTCTTCATCAGGCGATGAGGTCAATCGTTTACGTGTCGCTATTTGTAGCATGTTGGTTCGCTGTTATTGGTGCATTTCGATCCTCATTATTATTCCGACTATCAGATGTTGTTCCCGCACAGGTCTGCTTTCTGGTTGATCGGCTGTTGTGCTTTCTGATCGTAGGTATCCAAGCTTCAGGAATTTCGATTCCACTATCTCTATTGATGTTATTAGGATGAAGTCTTCTATGGATAGCGTCTTTGACCCTACGTGTTTACCAGTTAGGATCACGATCAATCTTACACCACGATGAACAATAAACATATCTTTAATGACAAACATCCAATTTTTTCTTTCTTGCCAACCCGAATTGTTAAAGGTTGTCTACCGTAAACAGTGTTAAGGAGGCATAAAGCAGTGACTAGACACACACTTGTATGCCTGAAATGACCCACTTATAAGTAGACACATGGGTCTGTTGATTGTCTTAAATCATGGCCTAAGTTAGACTTCGTTTAATAACCGGCCTGTTATCTTTAATCCCGGATTAGAGTTAATCGGCTATGGAACAATCGGAACATGAATGGTCTCTGCTCTATCCTCTCGAGTTGCTTTATGCTCTGGTGTAACAAAGGTGTATCAAAATGCTGAGGGGGGAGGGGAGGCCTCGAATGGGATAGGATCCTTTCGAGGGGGGAGTAGTAAATTCCCAGATAATAGATCTTCTCACGGTAAAACAAGCCACCTTACACGTGGGGCAACACACACAAACATCACTTCTCTCCGCGCCAGAAGGCGCATAAGGAAACACGGCACTAAATATACAATGGGAAAAATATGAAATCCGATGTCAAGGTACACCTCTCAACTTTTGTCTGAATTATCTTTTACCTGTTATCCTACGTTTCCAATTCATAATTTTGCTCCGATCACAAATTTTACGTAAAATGTTTGACATCGGATTACGGGTTTCTCCATATAAACGCTGAATTTTCCTCCGTGTTTGCCCCACTTCTAAGATGGCATATTCATCCTACAGAACTGAACAGGATTTAACCGCCGGCCGTAAGGGTCGCTTGCTTACCTACTACCCAATTACGTAGACCACGAGCAGTGCTTTTCTTCTTACGAGAAACACAAGCGAGAACTGACCATGCCAGCGAGAGCAAAAATCGCCTTACCGCGTGCGAGACAAATTTCTGAGAAAAGGATTGGATACAAGATTGAACATTTACTCCCACTTACCTTCATACAATGTACTGTCCAAAACTTGGGCTATGTTTAGGTGATAACGAATCTTTTTGGATCCGGTGCCTTCTTTAAATTACAACCCCTTTGCTTACACAGGACCGGTAATCCCTTCAGCCTATCCGGTACAAGTTTTGTAGCTACAAAACAGCTTGTGCAATATTTGAATCCCTGCAGGTCTCAAATATTCCCAGCGCCACGTCAACACCTCGAAAACCTAGTTTTCTAACTGCGAGGTTAGAAAGGAAGATTTATTTTAAGTGATAATTAAGAAATCTGAATAAACTATATATCAGTTAATAATCTCGTGAAATACGATTTCTTCATGCCAAAGGTTTTAGCTGACAAGGCTGGGTATTGGGCGGCCCCTACTAGCCTCAGCGAGGACAGCTGCTTTCAAAGTTTTATTTGGTAACGTTGCTGCTATTTTTGACTTGCGATACCATTTAGGCTAACCGCACCCCAGAAGAAATTAATTAATTAAAAATATGTGTCATTTTGGTATCAATCTTCGGAAGAGTTTATCTCACTTCTGCGCGTCAAAGCTGATATCGTAGTCGAAACTTGGCACGAGATCAATCAACCACGTTCCCAGGGTCTCTCTTCTTCCCGGGAACGGGAAGAAGAGAGACCTTGCGAACGAGGTTGGAGATGAAATAATTCTTACTGTTTCTTTCTCTGTTTTCTTCCCACATGTCTAGCTTTTCTTTTTGATAAACTTCGCGTAGTTAAATGCATAAATTGCCGAAATACGTGCAATTCCGTGCGTTAACAGTTTCCAGGCACATGCGGCTGAGTTGAAGCGTGGTGGCCTGGTCTGAACAACTGTGCTGTTGACCACGTTTGCTCAAGCAGGAGATTTGGAGTCTTTCATTACCTGCTGTACTGCGTGAGTTTCAAAGAGTAAGATTTTAGGAGTGACAAAATTATATGCACAAGAAGGTTAACAACTACAACAAGAACGTTTACCGGAATGAAGAACATGTTTCGCTGGAAATTTGAAATGCATAGAGAGATTAAACGGGGTGCTGAGTTTATGATAAGTTTACTTCTTCAATGTAGTAACATTTACCATGACGCGAAAGCAGTGGATTGTATGCACGTAGTGAACTTACCAAACTGAGCCTAGCCGTGACTGCCTAATCCTAAAATGATTGATAACTCCGTTAATAAGGTCAAGGATTAGAAATGGAATATTTCTTGATCACAGAAAACGTGCATCATTAAATTTAATAACGTGCATAACTTGGTGGAGCTCACCGTGATAGTTCGATTCGATCCAAGATCGCTGAAGAGCGGTATCATATTATTAAACGATGAGAGAAATCGATAAATTATCGATGACAAAGGGTCTTTGACAATTTATCGTAGACTAGACTGCGAGCAGCTAGCAGCCTCTTTTTTTAAATTTTTTTTTTTAGCGCGAGAAGATCGAACTGTGAAGCACAAGCGGCAAGCGGAGCCGCGAGTATGATACGAGAAAATAGGACAACCGCTCGCAGTCTAGTTTCATCGATTAACCACTGGTTTTTACTTTCATTAGTTTGATTAACATTGGCTGACTGCATCGGTACAACCGGGAGCGGAAATGGACTGTTCTGTGTTTTGATTCGATTTTCATCCATTTATCGGGCCTAGTACTCCATGCAAATATAAAAAGAAACGATTCAACGAAAGGGTAGCATTTTACTTTCATTAGGGAACCCCAAGCCTTTGGAACTTATAGTAGACGTGAACAAATGCACTTTTGAATGGAAAATTGACTGACAACTGAACTGTCAGTGACCAAGCCAAGATCATTTTTTTTCTTTTGGCAGGAACTTCGTTTTTAATTTTAATAAACAAAACATGCTAGACAGCGCGTTTGCTATAGCCAATCCAACTCTGTTGTACTAAGCTTTCGGTTAAATCAGTAAGGACGACTAACTGCAAACCAAACGCTGATCAAATTGAGCACCTCTAAGAGATTCTAAGGTAAAGTTTATGTTGTTGCTAAAGAAGTGACTCTGTCGATTATGTTTTAGACTGCGAGTAGTCTCTAATTTTGGCGATGGCGATTGTGGGGCGGGCGGAATACACACGCGCGCGCGCGCGCGAAATTTCGAGGCAAAGCGACGCGAATGTCGCGTCGCCTCGAAATTTCGCGTGCGCGCGTGTGTGTATTTCGCCCGCCCCACAATCGCCATCGCCAAAATTAGAGACTACTCGCAGTCTACCTCGAAATAGTGCGGGAAACCTTCATCAGGAAAACAATTTTAATCTTCATTCCGGATGAAATTTGAACGAACACTAAAGCTACTCATTTTATCTCTGCCTCTTTGATCGCTCATTTGTACAAAGGTTGCATGTATGCCATCGCTTAAACTAAAGACGTCATTTTGACATTCTTCATCTATCCGTCTAGCTTCTTGCAGAAAAAAATGGCCGCGCTGCAATGATGAGGTCATTTTGTGAGGGCAAGTTTGATTCGGCTCTAGGCGACAGAACAATATCACAGTCTATTCTTACAAACTTTCTTTCCTCTTCCTTTCATGAAATGAACGCTCAAATTATTTTCTATGTGTTCACAGAGTTAAGCTTTGAGCGTAATATTTCTTGTAATGTAACAAATAAAAGAAGTACCACAGTCACGCACCGTTCAATTGGCAGAATCTACGATTTCATCCATAGACTCAAAAGTTCGAAACACATTAATTGAACAGCAACTTAGGTTTGACTCAGCGAGTGAATTTTAATTTCTTTTAAATTAATGACACTTTGTTGATACTTTATAGATGACGATAAAGAACGTGCTCTTTGCAATGTTGTGCGCAACGATTCTATTCACGTGTGACGGCGGAAGGATTACCTGGGTCAAACTCAACACCAGTCCAGTCTGTTTAAGCGCGAAAGACAACAAGTACGGGGCGTTCACGCAGGGCAGGGATGCGTTTGTTTGGGCTTTCATGCTCAAACATCGCTCCGGGTACGTATCGTGCAGCACCCACGGCGGAGCAGGCAAGAGGAGTCCATGGGGATGCGATCCGAACAGCAGCAGGATCTACACTTTTCTTACTGACGAGAGAAACAACATTATTGGGCCGCGATTCGCGCAATATCCTGCTCAGCAATACTACACGCTCACAGATTACCATTCGTCGTCGCCCTACTTGATTTTCTTTATGGGAAAGAGCGCGTACGGCTTGCACCACATGGCCGAGTTGCGACTGTGGTACGGCGAAGATTTGTTTAATCACACTGAAAGCGATAATGGCGGAACATCTTGCGCAGACGTCTACGGACTGATGTACAAGGAATAAACACAGGGGGAAAAGCAAATGACCCAATTCACCTTTTAGTTGTTTAGTGTTTTTCGGTTGACCCCTTTCGGGGCTCGCCTCGTAGACAAAATAAAATTAAAAATAAAATAAAATAGATTAAGAAATCAAATGAAATCAAATTCGCCCATGCATGTCTCATAGGTCTCATACATCTCTTAGAACTAGTCTGTTCCAGGCTCTCAAATAGTAGGGTTGGTGCGAACAGAAAGGGAACGCGAAAATAATACGCGTGCAGGAGCCTGGAGAAAAAGGCCCCAGCACCCGCGCGTTTTGTTTTCCGCACTCGTTTTCTCAATTCGCGCTTTCCCCACTATCTCAGAGCCTGGAACAGGCTAACTTAGGACAAAATTATCAACTCGCAGCCATGCCATTTTTAGCATAACTTCAAGTAAAAGCAATCAGCTATGATATGCCATTGCAGACAAGAATGAAAGCTAAGGTGAGGCAAAGGAACTCACAGTCAAGCCATCCATGTAGTATACTTTCAAGAAGGGTAGAGTTTAACCCCCCCCCCCCCTCTAAAGTTTGAGTTTTCCGGCTATGCAATTTGTAACCAATGAAACTGGCATAAAAAGCCGTTATTACTTTGAAACAAAAAAAATCAAAATCGCTCGCAGTATGGTGGCCTTTTTCTCCTCTTTATGTGACTGATAAATCACTTTACAAAAGCATTTTGTTTTGTCCAATGGTGTTGGATTTCGTGGTTTTCAAGTTTTCTTTGTCGAAACTGTGTAAATGTCATAATTATATTTACAAAGGTGTTGTAAATTGTTGTAAAGAGCTGTTTGTTGTAAAGAGCTGCTTTTGCGAAGTTTTTGTTCATTAAAAGTATTGTACCGTTAAAGTAAAAAAAGTTTGTTCCCTTGACAAGATAAAGAAAAGGCCGAACTTATTTGAGAGAACTTGGAATTGACATCAACCTTTGTACCAAGTTACTTGATTAATAAAGATCCCACTTGAAATTCCGGATTCGTTTGATTACGGATAAATCAAGACTTTTTCGGATTCGCTTTAACAAGAGTAAACATATTTACAATACGAAAAAAGAATTATCAAAATTCGTTCGGATTTGCTATGCGTGGCAGTCTCATAATACAGAAAAAAAGAATAATGACGGACTGCGATGAATCCGGAATCTTTCGTCGTAGTGTAGCCAAGTACGTAAGGATGTGTAAAATTCGACATTAACAAGTTTCTTTGTCATTTATTGTCACGTTGATCAGTTCGATCATCGGTTCGATGTATACTTGTTCAAAATCCAGAACGTGCTGCAAGTCAGTACAAACCAAGCACTACGTCATGCGATATGACGCCCTTATTATGAAATGACGAAGCCCTTATATTTACTGCGGTTGAAATCACCGCGAGTTGTAGTTTTCGGTTTTCACTTACCTCTCTGTCTATTGTTCTGTCTGTCTGTCTGTCTGTGTGTCCGTCTGTATGTCTGTCTGTCTTTCCGCCCGTATGTCCGTCCGCCTGCCTGTACGCCTGCTGGACTATCTCACAATTACACTGCACGTTAAAAAAGATTCTTATCGGCTGATATATGATGACAGGCAAAACCTCGAGTAAATGTTAAGTCGCAAGGAATCAAGCACGACTCTTTCCGCATTTGCCCGATTTCCCAAGTCTGCAAAGTAATCTCCGACATAAAGCGCTTCAGATTATTAGGTCTTAATGTCAAACTGAATGTTATAGTCAGCTGTTACTCACGGCTCCGAAGAAACGTAGAGGTAGGATTATATACCTTTAGTAGAGTTCATCGCCACCTTTTCTTATTTGGTAGCCAGCAGTCTGTCACGGTAAGTGCCAAATCTTAAAACAGCCTTAGCACGAAGTCCAAATTTGGGCCATGTAAACTAAGGGGTTGTTTACAAGGAGGGAGGAAGAACCTAGCGCTAGGAAGATCCTAGAAGGCGAATCATCCTAGCACCATTTGTTTTCTGCATACAGTTTACATGCAAAAAGTTGTACTTGGCCCTAGCGCTAGGATCTTTCTAGCTGAGAGAAAGGAAGATCCTAGCACGATACAACTACCTTCGCCGGCGAGATCCTAGTACTAGAGACAGAAAAAACAAACACGGCGGCAGAAATCTCTGCAAACGGAAATTTCTGGAAATTTTTGCACGTAAACTAAACGAAAAGTTGTTTCGCCTTCTAGGATCTTCCTCCCTCCACGTAAACAGCCCCTTAGCCTTACTCATCAGAAACGCACATGTTCATCAGAATAAGGACGAGATATCTGGTACAACAGCTGAGTTAGCATTTTAAACGCAGACATCAGCTTTTACCCGTTGACAAATTATCATCACTTGAACACATGCAGTGAGGTGACCTCCGTAGAACACGGACTAAACGTAGACAGCCCAACAATGATCTTTACTAAAGGATTGGATTTAATTAAAATTTTCATTATACTTTCCCAAAATTCCTGAAGTCGAAGTCTACAAGGGAATACATCTATTTCATATAATATTAATATTTTATATTTTATATTTGTATTTGCTAGTGTCCCCAATTAGCTATCCATAGCTAAATACCCCTGACACTTCAATAAAGTTTATGTATGTATGTATGTATGTATGTATGTATGTATGTATGTATGTATGTATGTATGTATGTATGTATGTATGTATGTATGTATGTATGTATGTATGTATGTATGTATGTATGTATGTATGTACGTACGTATGTATGTATGTATGTATGTATGTATGTATGTATGTATGTATGTATGTATGTATGTATACATACACCGCGGCGAATTCAGATTGATGACTTCTGACTTCCTGAAAGTATGCGAATATATTGGAAGTAGTTTAACTCTTGCACGGCGCGCGCGTTTAAAGCGGGTAAACAAAACAAAACTGGCATGAATGTGAACTTTCCCCCCTCTTCAGAAACGATAACCAGAGGAGGCAGACCTTTCTCATTGACAAGTACTATGTGGGTTGCAGGGTACTTGTTAGAATTGAGGGAGAGCCTCCGCCCCAGACCTCTAAACTCTTATCTAATATGAGTATAAGTAATGCTGGAAAAAGTCTCCCCCATCAATACGACCAAAAGTCGTACCCTGTTTGAGAACAAGACAGCTTAAAAAATATAACCCTAAGGCGCCGCACATACCTTGCATAAGCTTATTTTAGGGAGTACTTCCAGCGCCCTGACGACTGGCTGTTACCTTACTACATAGGGCTGATTAATTAAACGAGGTCTACCTTAGACCGCGGTTGAAGACAATGACTGGGCCTTCAAATCTGGTTTTAAGTAGGTCAGTTCGATATGCCTTCTTGACACTGTTTGCAGTAAGCAACGTTTAAATATTAGGGTTGGCCATTTTAAAATTGGTTCAAACCGCAGTTTTGTTAAACATCGTCTAAACGTCGTTTAAATAACCGGTTCAGATAGTCTAAATGGGCGTCCAGGGACAGAGCAGCAGAGAGAGCAAGAGTAAGGGGAAATCGCTCCACATCGCCGCAAGTTTTAGCATGCCGGACCAATGTTGCACGTGCGCTTGGCATCTTGCTAAAAGGGATTGCACTGCTCGTAGACTACAGCTAACACTTAAGATCTCTTTAACTTGACGCCGAGATTAAGGACCACTCCCGTTCATTGAATTAGTCTTACCTTTGCTGTTGCTTGTCTATCATTTTTTGAAGACTCGTGTAAAGGAAATGCCAACGCTTTGTTATAGTAATGAATGGCAAACTGAAGGAGTCCTGAAACAATCGATAGAAAGAGAGTTAAAACTTGGGTTATGCCTTTCGCGATGTAATATGATTCCAAATTTTGAGTTTTGGAAGAACTCCTATACTGAGCAGTGCTCCCTTGTGCTGCTGTTTATTATGCTGTACAAGGTGATTCTAACTTTTGAGTTTGTGGATGAAATCCTAAAGTGTGACCATTCAAATGAAAGCTATTGAGCAGTACTTTCCTGTGGTGCTGTTTATAATGCTGTACAAGGTGGTTCTAACTTTTGATTCTGTGGATAAAATCCTAAAGTGTGACCATTCAAATGAAAGCTACTGAGCAGTACTTTCCTGTGGTGCTGTTTATTATGTTGAACAAGGTGGTTCTAACTTTTGATTCTGTGGATAAAATCCTAAAGTTTGACCATTCAAATGAAAGCTACTGAGCAGTACTTTCCTGTGGTGCTGTTTATTATACTGTACAAGGTGGTTCTAACTTTTGAGTCTGTGGATAAAATCCTAAAGTGTGACCATTCAATAACAGCTACTGAGCAGTACTTTCCTGTGGTGCTATTTATTATGCTGCACACGGTGGTTCTAACTTTTGATTCTGTGGATGAAATCCTAAAAAAATGACCATTCAAATGAAAGCTATTGAACAGTACTCTCTTGTGGTGCTGTTTACTATTCTGTAAACGGTGGCTTTTCCTTTTGAGTCTGTGAACGAAATCCTACAGTGTGACCACTCAAATAAAAGCTATTGAGCAGTACTTTCCTGTGGTTCTGTTTATTATATTATGATGTGCCAGCTGATTCTAACTTTTGAGTCTGTGGATGAAATCGTAAAGTGTGACCACTCAAATGAAAGCTACTGAGCAATACTTTCCTGTGGTACTGTTTATTATGCTGTAAAAGGTGGCTCTAGCTTTTGAGTCTGTGGATCAAATCCTAAAGTGTGACCATTCAAATGAAAGCTACTGAGCAATACTTTCCTGTGGTGCTGTTTATTATGCTGCACACGGTGGTTTAGCCTGCGTGCAGACGTCTCCCATTTCCTTCCACCCGCGGAAAAGGGACGTCTGCGAAACGGCGTCGCTAATCGTGTTCCAATATCCTGCTGTTTTTCAGGAATTCGTGGAAAGTGCTTTTACTGGTTGCTTGACAATAGCCACTGTTAGAAACAACTCTGATTGGCTATCGTCGGGAAATGCTCGAGATAATGTATGCGACTACATTTAGCGGGGTTTTCCATTGATAAAAACATGTCCGATTGTGTGTTGTGTTTCTCCCGGGGGGGGGGGGGGGTACTCTGCAAATTTTTGGGCGGGGGTGTGCCGCTGGGACTCTGAAACCCTTACCCTAAACTAGACCAAGTTGAGGTGCATTTTGCAACCCTATACTAGACTAATCACCAAAAATCCGTAACCCTATCCCTGACTAGCTATTTTTGAGAAACTCCATTACTAACACAGTCCAGCGAAAACAAAATGTTATGTCACATTTTAAATAATGCTCTCAAAATAAAAGTTTATTTATACTTGTTCAGTTTTTGTTTCCATCAAGTCCTCAATTTCAGGTTAACCTGAGTGAATAAAGAACCGTCATGAGTGTTGCCTTTCGGATACAACAGCAAAAAACGTCGACTTTCAAAATAACTTCTACGTTTACAACAACTAAAACGCGTTTTAATTGATAGTATGTAAACCCATATCTATTAACGCTTTCTTTGCTAGTTGCCGGTAAATTTGCCAAATTGATTTCTTTTTAGTGTCAATTGCCGGGAAACCTAGTCTAGACTAAATTCTCCAACCAACTGATTAGTTTCCTTGAAAATGATACCCTATTCTAGACCAAAACTCTCTGATTTCCGTACCCTATCCCAGACTAAACAGCTTGAAAACCATACCCTTCACAGCGGCACATACCCATATAGCGTGTATATGGGGGTACCCCCCCCCCCCCCGGGGTGTTTCTCGACTATTCTGAAAAACAACGACAGAAACCTTGTGAAAAGTCGCAGTGAATTTAAAGTTCAGGAAGAAATCCTTTCTCTTCAGTTCATCGTACACGAAACATCGCCATATATTTGTAGATCGTGCGTGGGAAAGTTGCGAAAGCTGAGAGGTCTTTACGCCAACGTGAAAAAAATCGAGGACGAACTTTTTAGCGATTATATTTCCAAAGCTTTCAAGGCAGGACTTACAGTAAAAAAAAAGATCGAGACACTAGGAAAGGACAGCGTAGGAACTTCGGCTTCTCCCGAGAAGCGAATTCTTTTGGAGGAATCGGCAGATCGTTCGTCGAACGATCTCAATTCGCTGGTTACGTCAACTCCTGTGAAAGCCGTTCGCAATGCTTCTGTGAGAAAAATTCAGATTCCTCCTCTTAGTCCTGTTCCACCTCCGATCATGGAGCGATCAGAGGGAAACGATTCTGGCACAGAAAACAAAACCCTGTTATCATAATTTATGCGACATTTAAAACCCGAACGGCAGGATACTGGAACACGATTAGCGACGCCGTTTCGCAGACGTCTCTTTTCCGCGGGTGGAAGGAAATAGGAGACGTCTGCACGCAGGCTAACGGTGGCTCTAACTTTTGAGTCTGGAAGAAATCCTAAAAAGTGACCATTCAAATGAAAAAAAAAATTGAACAGTACTTTCCTGTGGTGCTGTTCACTATTCTGTAAAAGGTGATTCTAACTTTTGATTCTTTGGTGCTGTTTATTATGCTGTACAAGGTGGTTCTAAGATTTGAGTCTGTGGATGAAATCCTAAAGTGTGACCATTCGTTTGAAAGGTTCTGAGCAGTACTTTCCTGTGGTGCTGTTTATTATGCTGTACAAGGTGGTCCTAACTTTTGAGTCTGTGGATGAAATCCTGAAGTGTGACCATTCAAATGAAAGCTACTGAGCAGTACTTTCCTGTGGTGCTGTTTATTATGCCGTACAAGGTGTTTGTAGCTACGCACTGACCTAACTGATGGAAGGCGCGTCCAATGTTGTAGAAGGCTTCCTGACACTCACCACGAAGACCAAGATATTGAAACAAAAAGATGATACCCTGTGGAATGGTAAGAGGTTTGGTAAGCCGTCGTGTTTTCACGAAAGGTTAAAAACAACAACAACAACAACAACATCCCAGGACATAACTCGCGCAGGTCATGATTGTTGCTTTTTGAAACTGAAGATACTGCAGCTGACAGCGAGGTCTTAATAACAAAACAAACATGAGAAATGAACGCGTATTCATGTTTATTCAACTCCCTACGAGTTAAAATCAAGATCGAAGGAAGCCTCCGTTTATCTCTCTGCAATTTAAATTTTCTCTTCAAAAGGAAGAGTGGGAGCGCAGTGGTGTATTGGCTTCAGATCTGATCGTTTGTGTTTTGAGGCCCAGTCGCTGCAATCGTGTTGTCTCATCTCAAACCAAAAAATCAATTACTCCACATTGTCTCTCTCTACCCAGGTGTATAACTGAGTACCGGCAACACACTGCTGGGGGTAGCCCGGTTTGGAGTAGCATTACTCTCTCGCATTACCGGCCGTGTGGGGCTCGCGTGACTCATGGGCGATTTTCTCTTCACTTTTTCTTTTTACCTTCAGAATGAATAAAAAAAAGCCAAAAGAGAAAATTATTTTCTTTTTGACCTGTTCTTCACTTGGAGGCCCGTACACAGACTGCAGTTAACTATTACTTAACGACACGGGAGGTCATGTGTTCGATTCCAGTCGGAGACTCAGATTTTTTTCTTTGTGACAAGCATCTTTCTTACACCAAATATTGTTTACAATTTCTTTTACCTGCACAACACAGGAATGTCTGCTTCGTGGGTACCGCTGACAAGCCAACTGAACGTACTGAAGGCCCAAGCATAACGAAACAAGCGGATCGTGTGGAATCTGACGGAATGCTCTCACGTATTCTCCTGAAAGTAGGAAACGGTTCAATTTAATAGGGAATTCAATAAAGAAATATAGCACCATTGACCGAAATTCCCCCTACCCTTCTTTCCCTCCCCGAAAAAATACTAATCATAACATTCATAATAATCATAAGTGCCAAAATCAAATCTCGAAAGCAAACATCATTTCGATAATGAGTTCTCCTAAATACAGGCCCATGGACTGTTACAGAGTTAGCTGTTTTACTCTTAGTAGTTTAAGCTGTTTTAAGTCTCAACGGTTTTAAAACGCAGAATTCCTTCTGAAATGGAGCCCTACCCGAAAAATGCCAGGCCAGGGGCCCGTTTCTCTAAAGTCCCGATAACTTTCTGGGCCCGGAAAGCTATTTCGTGCGCGCAATGTTTACATTAAAGACTCAAATTGTGTTGGTTTTGAAAGCTGAGTTATAAGACTCTAAGTTGATTAAGCAAATCGGGCTGATACTGGGGCTAAAAGCTACACCAAAGTTCTACAGATTTTGATGTTGAAATATCGCTGCGGGCCCGAAAAGTTATCGGGACTTTGAGAAACGGCCCTAGGTCTTACAGTCGGAATTTTACGGTAAGGTAGATAGAAGGCTTTACCCACCTACGGCAAATCTGTAACTACCGCTTGTCGCAGCATTGTGTCCGCTATATAGCACCAGAGGCAGCTCATCTGGGTTTTTTATCAAGAGGCGAAGAATGTATCTCTGGTGCCTTGTGTCACCGGTCTTGGCTGTTATTCTGGCCATTATATTCCACAGAACTGGCTTATTCCTGTCTCTGCCGACGAGTATTTTGAGAGCGTCAAACGCCAGCTTGTACTCCCTGTTAGAATTGTAATGATAATGTCTTTATTCATTCAGAGTCACACTTAAAAGTGAATATACACCTGATTGATGAAACGTTGTCGGCTGCAAATTGAAAACCATGAACGATTCGACACGATGGAATTCTGGGAAGACTACTGACAAGATTGATGCTCAGTTCCATATATTGATATTAAAGTCATTTTCATTCCTAAAAAGGTTTTGCAGTAGATCTGGGTACACTGTGGTAATATTATCTCCACGGTGCCTGAGAACTGAAGCAAGTTTACCGCTTCCCAGAAAACCATTGGGTCGTATTGTTCACAGTATATGCTTTTCACACGACAACGTTTTTTCAATTAGGTATTTACTGTCCCTCATAATTTAATATCAATAGCAATAACGCATTAATTGCACAGAGCGGTTTTCAATTGAGTGTCTTAAAACCAAATTCAGAGTAATTACTCCAGCAAATCACAACAAAAACTTGTTACCCAATGAACCAATCAGAACCAAACACGTGTAACAGGCGCCAAGCGCGGGAAAACACGGTTTTAGTTGTACTTCTAATTGGTTGAGAAAGTGGCGCAAGTTTTATAAATTAATTGCAGAGCGACGTGAAGAGGAGCCAAAGCAAACGCGAATTACTTTGGAGACTCACTTGAAAACCGATCTAAATATACACAAACCACGTTACTGCGGCTTTCAAAAACAAGCGAATTCTGACCTTTAAAACTCGACAAACGATTTCGTTTTTTTTTACCGTCGTTGATCACAATTACGCTGCAAACTAACAAACCTTGAAAAACAACTTGAGGCCTCATCCACACACAACCATGGAAACGCTGGACAGTTTTCATTGAAAATGCATACATTCGAAGACGCAGTCCAGAGTTGTGTCATTTGAAAACGACGCCCTATTGCATTAGCGTGGACAGCGAAAATGGAGGCTTTCGAAACTGCTGACATCATTCAATCAGGTGAAATCCGTGGAAAAGAGAAAGATTCAATATGGCGGACAAGATGGTTCTTTGGCTCTTAAAACCTCTTGCCTGGAGTTCAACATCGCTGTATTAAGTTTATTATTGATCACGTTCTTTTTTCCTAACCTGTTGAGGTACAAAGCAACCACGCTCATAAAGAGGAGATCTGTTTGGAAACTCGCGTCGTTAAAGCGGTCAGATGACAAACCGCACAACATTACGTGCTGGGCATCAGCGTGCCGCTTAAGATGACTTAGTGTGGACACTACCTGTAGAGAATCAACAAGGAAAATTAGACAAAGGCGCGTATGCATGGAATCATAACAGAAAATGAAAATTCGCCTTCACGGTTTGGGAGAAATCGCCTGAAACTTCCGCGTTAAGACCGCAAAAGATGAAAAGTAGCTCACAATTGACACAAATTTTGGCGACGCGACCAAGCAGCTTGGACGAACTTGCGTACTTTTTTGTGGACTATACCTTTATTTCCCATATTGTTACAGGTCTGAAAAACAAGTTTCGAGTTTTCCATACCTTTCCAAACTTTTACAGACTTTGTAGGAACCCTCCCACAACACTGACTACGAACTCACGACTTGAGCCACAACGGACAAATCCCTTCGCTCACCACTTCGCAACTGAGAGACTCGTGGTGCCATAAAATGAAATTTCTCTTTCTGTCATCACTGCTTGCTCAAACATTGAAGTTAAGAGAATAAAGGAAACAATCACCAAGCATAAGGTGTTTTGACATTTAGATACATTCTCCTCACTAGGTTCCATACGAAATGTATGGAGAACAGTAAGGAGAATATGCATTTTTATATCAAGGGCGTCGCCAGTTACCTTTTTAAACATGTCCCACCACTCCTCGGGTCTGATTCCCGTGTCAACCTTGGTTTCAACCTTGCTGTTGCCATGGACGCCTACATAAAACAAAAAATTTCCTGTGTGGTCACATTTTAGGATTTGTATGTATATGACACTGACGAGCAAGAAATGCTCGTTACAAAAATGCGGTACGTCTATTTAAAGCTACTATAAGAAAGCTATAAAATAAATATAATACATATGTATCCCCCCTACATCGTCATCATCATCATCATCATCATCATCATCATCATCATCATCATCATCATCATCATCATCATCATCATCATCACCATAATAATGGTGATGATGATAATAGCCCCCACCTACAGGTTTCATCTGTAGACTCAAAAGTTGACAAAGGGAGAAAGACAAAGGGGGTACAATAAATGTGATTATACATTTCAATTGTATGATTCCTCTACACGGGCGTCGCTATTAAGCGAAAGAAGCCTGCTAGCATGCTAGCTGCGGGGCAATTAAATTTTCGTCAAGTTTAACTTTTGATTTATAAGATACGTCAAAAACTTCCACAAGTGAAACCTGCCAGTTACGTCGTGACATCATTTCCTCTTGCGTGACTTCATAATATCACGGCGTGTTAGCTTTTAAAACTCTTACAAAGCCTCCTACAATTCCAAAGGATATCATTTTTATGTTTCAATATCTTGGTCTCCGTGGTGGATACCAGGAAGCACTTTACAACATGGTACACGTCTTCAATCAGTTCGGTCAGTGTTTAGTTACAAACACCCTTTACACCACAATAAACAGCACCACAGGAAAGTACTGCTCAATAGCTTTCATTTGAACGGTCACACTTTAAGATTTCATCCACAGAATCAAAAGTTAAACCTACCTTGTACGGCATAATAAACAGTACCACAGGAAAGACCGCTCAATAGCTTTCATTTGAATGATCACACTTTAGGATTTCGTCCAAATACTCAAAAGTTAAACCTAGCTTGTACAGCATAATAAACAGTACCACGGGAAAGAACTGCTCAATAGCTTCCCTTTGAATGGTCACACTTTAGGATTTCATCCACAGACTCAAAAGTAAGAACTACCTTGTACAGCATAATAAACAGCACCACAGGAAAGTACTGCTCAGTAGCTTTCATTTGAATGGTCACACTTTAAGATTTAATCCACAGACTCAAAAGTTAGAACCACCTTGTACAGCATAATAAACAGCATCACAGGAAAGTACTGCTCAGTAGCTTTCATTTGAATGGTCACACTTTAAGATTTAATCCACAGACTCAAAAGTTAGAACCACCTTGTACAGCATAATAAACAGCATCACAGGAAAGTACTGCTCAGTAGCTTTCATTTGAATGGTCACACTTTTAAAACTTCATCCACAGACTCGGTGATTAGGACCACTCCGTCTCCATAAAGCAAAATAAAATGTCCAACAGGAAAATTCTGCTTACCTGTTTTACTACGTTTTTCTTCCTGTTCCGGTGCCTCAATTTTTTTGGCTTCTCTTCGCCATCTGATCGATTTTAGAGCCATGTCTAATAAACGCAAATTAATCACAGCTTACAAGACTTGACGATTAATGTCCATCTTTAAAACAAGGGCTTCTACTTTTGTCAGAAAGTTATAAGATGAATGAAAAAAAAAGCAAGCATTACACACGTGGTGCTTCTGACAAGCTTACAGCTTATGGTTATCGCACGTATGAAAAATCCTGTTACTTATTTTTGTGCTAGGGCTTAAGCCTGCAGTGCGTTGTTCGTGTAAACTAGGGTTGAGTAGAGAAAAAGACTCTTCTTTGTCCCTGTGCATAGTAATGTAATTTCATTTCAAAACGGATACTTTGCCTATCATCCACTAAAATGATCTAGAACGCTGATAAAAACCAGGGCTTTCGATTACGGTTTCAAACGTCGAGAGTTTTAAAAACGCATCGTTCTTTGGTCAACCTAGTTTACAGGGTTTCTAAGCTTTCCGCCCTCCCACTCTCTCGCTCCAGGAGAAGAGAAGTAGAGAAAGCCTGGGAATGAGGTTGCGTTGAGTGGGGAAGAGTGAAAACATATTAGTGTCTGTGTGTGTGCATAGGTGGATAAAAGCGGAGACATTTCAAATGCTGAAGCCTTTTTAGACCTTTTTATTCTGACGACAGACGAAAACGCATAAAAAAGTTTCAGTTTTCAAACCGAGCAAAGACGAGTTAGTATGAACAGGTGAAAACGACACAAAAACGCTTGTGCGGACGGAAGAAAATGCATTGGAGTGGACGGGGCCTCATACGTCCTTTAAGGACGGTGCCTCCTTTTGTTACTGCGCATACGTTCTGTGCCTCTCGGTTACGACTATGTGGAAAAAGCAGATGTTAGCAAGGGCTGCCCGAATACGAAAAGAAAATTGGGGGGTAACTACGCATTTTTCAGAGATAATTGAACTTAAATTTGGAAAGAAAATGCCATATATTCTTTTTATTTTTAAGCTTTTTTCGAATAATAGTTGCTTTAAAATTATACCTGAAAAATGCGTGTCCACATTTTTCTTTTTAGACTCCAATAGGTCTTGCTAAGATCCGCTTTTTCTGAATAGTCATAACCTTTGCAAAAATACCTCTTTATTTAGACGCACCGTCCTTAAGCAAGAGGACAAACACAAACCTTCCAGCTCTTTACTGTCGTACACATCACTGAAAAACAACTTGAACAGTTCAATCCCTGCTTCCAGGAATTCATCAGGGCGATTTTGTGAATGCAATAGCGCACACTTGTGAAAGAGCAGTCTAAAATCCTGTAATTGAAATAGAAATAACTATCGATTACAAGTTTTCTGGGATAGACAACAGTTTACAATCACCGTTGCAATTTTTATAGCGCTAATATCCAAACGTTCTTAAACACTGTACAATAATGAAAAGTCTAGACTCGCAGTGGTTCAAGAAGAGAGATCAAGGGGATAAGGAATAGCGTAGAGAGGACATGGGTTCAAGCTGTGAGGTCAAGGTGAAAGGTCAAGGTCAGACGGGTCAAGTTAAGAGATCAAAGCGAGAGGTAATGGAGAATAGGAATGGTGCAAGAGGTCAGGGAGACAAGGTGTGAGGGGTAAGTTGAGAGGTCATGTGTAAAAGGAATGGCGCAGAGGAGGTTATGAGAGTCAAGGTGAGAGGTCAATATGAGAGGTCACGAGGAACAGAGATGACACGGAGAGGTTGTCAGGATCAAGCTGACAGGTCAGGGTGAGAGGGAATCAAGGTTGAAGGTCAAGATGAAAGGTCACAAAACAGGGATGGTGAAGTGTTGACAGCACTTGCCTCCAAACAAAGTGCGTTTTCTTCTCCGGTTTTTCTCGCTTCTCAAAAACCATCATTAAAAATTCCAATTCTATCCAGAATCGGAGGGTATTCATTAGGACTGCTAAATGTCACCTTAGTCAAACAATGTCGATTTGTTTGATTTCAAACGAAATCTTTGTTAATTAACAAACTGACCTGTGGTTGTACTGTGGGTTCCGTTTGATCCGTGTCGGATTCCTCTGTATAAACAGAGCTTGTATCCATAGCAACTGCTTGTCTTATAGTGTCTGGATCATCCTCTCTACCTCTGGAGTCTAAAATGTCCAGAGAACAAATAAACATTAAGGGAGGCTAGGCTATATCGGACGACGAATTAACCGTCTCGCGTTTTATGGATAAATTTGATGTCTAAGAAATTATTCGTCTTCCTTTTCTTGGATAGATCTGGTGTCTAGACGAATTATGGTGCAAATTTGTCTTCAGATGATTCGTCTTTCAGCAATTCTTGAACACCAAATTTGCACTTTTGCGCTCCATTTAGCAGAGGTGATCAAACATCTCCAGTTCTCATCCATTTTCAGAGTGCTTACAAAAAACATGGAGAACAACTCTCAGAGGAACGTGACTCACCATTTAGCACGTCCAACGCCTGGTTGGGTCTTCCCAGCTGCTGATGAAGGGACGCAAGGACAAGGCGTGCATCAAGATGGTTTGGGGCTAAATTGACCACTTGTGCATACGCTAATGCTGCTTCCTCTAATCTCCCAAGTGAGTGAAGGCATTGTCCTTTACTTAGCCATACTCCCGCCTGTATGTAATAAAATGAAACATCAAAAACTAAAATGACAAAATCTAAATCAGGGCAACTGCTTGGGTACGGTACACAGGTACCCATTTATGCACCTGGGTGGAGACAGACAATTTGGATTTATGTTCTTGTCTAAAGAAAAAAAAAAACGACATTGCAGAGAGTCAGCTCAACCTAAACTTGAACCACCGACCTTTCTGAAATTTGAAGCGCTTTAAAATTTTTAACATCCGAAAATTTCATAGTATTTTACAAAAGACAAAATTTCCATTTTTAAACTGTAGCATACCTGTGCTTAGGTGTAGTGGAAAAAAGTTCTCTTTTTTTCAATTTCTTGGTAGATGCCTTGCAAAAACAAAGCACATTTATGGAGGAAATGTTGTATCATCGCACAGAATTAAATTTATTAAATGAGCTCCTACGACGGGCTTGAGCGTGAACGTTTTATAAAAACCCGACCAAAGGGGCGTAACTTATCGTGCAAGATATGGCAGTTAGTACAAATGAACTTCCCTTTCATAAATAATTTTAAAATTTTGTTTCATTCACCAACCTTTTAACAACTATTTTAAGTATCGTCTCTCCTTTATTAAGGTGTCTGAAAATCGTCCGAATTTCGACCAAAAACACAGGAAGTTTGTCCGAAAGCACGACATTAAACCAATACGTTCTTAGTTCAAAATACCCACCATGTTGTATTTGTTTGACCCTAGGAGTATATTGAGAATTGGCAAAGCTTGTTCATGGTCTCCTGCAAAACAATTAGGCAAAACATAATTCATACTGTTGCAGAGCGGAAAATTGGCCGTTTCCGAGTTGTCTTGTTCCTCTTTTTCGAAGAGAGCCTTGGTGCGCAGCCTTTCATGTGAAAATAAGTTTCAGTCACATGCAGATAAAACATTTTTTCATACGAAAGGTTGTGCACCAGGTCTCGCTTTGAAAGAGAAGCACCAGACAACTCGGAAATGGCCTACTGTATTTACTTGAATGAGCGCCGCGGCGCTTATTAAATTTTTCGCGTCTCAAATGCGGCGCTTCTTCGAGGGCGGCGCTTATTTAAAAATTGGAATGTTCCGATAGAACTGTCGCGCTTTTTAAAGAACTTTCTCGAAGCAAACGCTGAAAACAGACTACTTGCAGAAGTAACTGGAAAAAGGAAGAGAGAAGTTGGGCTTGTTGTGCCGGCAAAGTTCACGGCTTTCACAACAGAACTACGTATTGCATGAATTCTGGATAGAGAACTCAGTGGGGGAGCGGTGAAATAGAATCACTGTGAACTGAAGGACATCGCTTTCGATGAAAAGAAATTTCCAATGCTGTTTTAGAGTTGCTTTGTAGTGGCTTTTTAATTATACGGAATTCCTCAAATAAGCGCCGCATCGGGACCGCGGCGCTTATTAACTTTTCTTGTCTCAAATGCGGCGCTTATTTGAGGGCGGCGCTTATTCGGGGGCGGCGGTTAGTCGAGTAAATACGGTATTGAAACCACGCAATTTAATAAATTGATTTTATATATTATTTTATATATCCGCGAGAATTCCGAGGATAGCCAGAAAAAAAAACAGCTCAACGCTGTGATGTGAACTTAGTAAATCGGCTTGCGGGAAGCTAACCTATATCAGCAATTCTGCATGATTGGATAGCTGACCTCCAGGGTTCATACTAGATTGCGGGATTATAATGGTGGGATTACCTCACGACAATAGACCCGCACCCGAAGCCTTTGCTCTTAGAAGAACCACAAGGACCACAAGGGATCCTAGGCCAAGGCAATGCTAGAGCACAGCCCTGGACCACGAGCACGAGATTGAGTACAAGTACGACTTTTGATTTTCCCACAGCGCCTCACTCCTCTGTATTGCTTACCAACAGAGGTGGAGGCCCTAGAAATAAAATAACATGGCAATTTAAAATATATTGACACATAAAATTTGTACCAGCGCGACAAACAATGTGCACAACTTTCTTCAAGGAAGGTATATTCTCCTGTTACTAGCTTTGCATTTGCCTGGCGTTTTCGAACACGGGCATTATAAATCGTTTTGCAATTGTCTTATCACAAGCCTCAAATAATAGTTCCAATCAGATTTCATCCACGGTTCTCTTAAATTATAGTACAACGCTAAATTTGGGCGTGTTCCCATTGGTCGAAACCGATCACGTGACACAGAAGTGTCTCTCCTCAGCGGGCGTCTATCAGCGCATAGTGCCCGTTTTTGGGAATTTTCGCTCAAAATTTAGCGTTGTACAATAAAAACAATAGAGTTCTTCTGTCTCAGGCCCTATGTGTGATAGGTTCCCTCGGAAATTTGATGTTCAAACTTCACATAAGCCCTCGAACTACGTTCTCGGGCTAATATTTGTTGTGATCATCAAATTTCCTCGGGCAACCTATCACACGATACTGCCTTCGACAGTAGAACTCTATTACTTAAATAGTAATCGAAAAAATCTCCATATGAGCTGGTTTTACCATTTTCTGCAAACGCATCGGCAACATCAATGTACAGGTCACCAACATCCTCCACGGGTTGCAGGAAAAGCGGAAAAAGAATGTCCTGTAAATCAACAAAAGCCAGTTAACCACTAGTTAATAGATCCCTCCCAAGTAACCTTTGAATGGGCCCTTAGATGGGCACTTTACCGTAGCTGCAGGCAGTCTGCGAAAACGTGTACCTTAATCTGATGTAGCTGCCGTAAATGAATAAGGCACACTACAATCTTGACACGCAGATCTATCGGCAAGTCTTCAGGTAGAGTCAATTTGCTGGCTGATTCTTTGCCTTCTTTCCGTTTAACAGCTGTGCTTGACTCACTTTTCGGACTCATAAGCAGTGAAAATGATGACAGAGGAGATTCCTCAGAGCATTCTGATGTCTCTTCTTTCTTGGCACCACAGTGTTTCAAAATCATCTGCAAAATAGTTAACGGTCCGCATACATGCGGACATGGGATAAGCGTGAACTTGCGTGGCTTCAAGTAAGATCCGATAATATTATGGATACAACAACTGATAATGTGGTTGCTGAAAAAAAGTCACATCTTGTGTGACTTGTACATCATTTCTTCACGTTCTGCGTGACTTGTTACATCATGCAGCAAAGCGTCAAAA
Organism: Siderastrea siderea; assembly: GCA_964030785.1. Lineage (NCBI taxonomy): Eukaryota > Metazoa > Cnidaria > Anthozoa > Scleractinia > Rhizangiidae > Siderastrea > Siderastrea siderea. The sequence continues at coordinate 10,741,780 of OZ034976.1, forward strand.
CACATAATACTCTCGCATTTTAAAGCAAATACGTATGGTTTCAAACTACGTCCTGATTTTGGCCTTCCATAATGTGAAGGATAAGGCTTGCATTGGCACTGGCGGATAGTTGTTTCACTGTGGTTTCTTAATTTTTATCATGTGCTTGTACATTTGTGACACCTCTTTTGAGAAAACGTGACCAGAAAACCGCTTTCTAATCTAATTACCTGATCGTGGAAAAAGTCACAAAACTTAAAGATTCTTACAATAGGTGAGTTGCACATTTCTTGTGTCTAGTTAAGTCATGTATGACAAACGTGGCAAATCGGTATCCAAACAAATATATAAATATATAAACTGCCAACGCGGTTGACGACAAAAGGGTGAGCCAGCTTATCGCAATTAAACGTAAATGTCAATTGCCTAAATTATACTTGACAAGAAGTATCTCTATGGGCTGGTTGCTGGGCTGGAAACTTTGAGTGGATTAATCAATACGACTGGACTTTTTTTTTGTAACGGTAAAAAGAAGGAACTTCCATGGAGGGACCTCACAAAAATTATCTGATTTTCTTGACTCTGCTTACTGATTTGATTAATTGATTACTTGCTGACCGTTGTAACAATGACGAATTTAAGTGTACTACCTGCAAAGCAGCGTCATGTGCCTTGGATGCCATGTGAAGATCAGCAAGCATGTTGATGGCTAGTCGTCAATGAAAAACAAATAAAAGTTTATCTATTGTAAGAAAATGCATAATCCAAAAGAATGAATGCAAGGGTTTATCTGGGAAGAATATTCTGCCAATTTTCCTAAAACCCTGTTCATTTAAGCACCCACTTGGACTGCTGTCTGAGAATGGTTTTGGATTTGCGTTGAGATTTTTTCCTATAATTCAGAGTGTAAACAAATACTTAGTGATCGTTTTTCTTTCGATTTTTGTTCTAGTTAGCAATTTGAATAAACGTAATCTGAAAATGGACTGACTAAAATAAACTCAACCTTAGATATTAAACAACGTACAAATTTTTTGCCCTCCACTTTATATCTAGTAATCCACAGCTCTCATATATGTCTTACCTTGGTTGCTCATGTGGTCTGGATATTTGGAGAATGCATCTTCCAATACTTTAATGGCCTCCTCCATGGACTTGTTTTCGTGGTATAACTAAAAACAAACATTTTATGATGAAAATTAAGATATCCTGCCAAATCTACTGTCAGGTGAACAGAGTGGTAACCTGGCTGTTGTAGGTCAGTTAACCGTGCATTTCAATAGCATAAACTCTAAACTTCAAAACCCGACAAACGAGTGAGTTTGTACTGCTGTCCGTCAAAATTACCTTGTAGGTCGAAAACCAACTGTGACAAGAAAATGGATTGAAATCCACCAACCAGAGGGCACATATTTGACTTCTTGTATCCAGGTCTTTAGCAGGTCAATGTCTCAGTACCCTGGGTCCCAAAGGGTGTTTTTCTCGCTAGCAACGGCGAAATCGGCCGTAAGCCGATAGAGAACACAAGCCGCAACCGGAAGCCGTGCAAGAAAAGCCTCTAGCACCCAAGGTAAGGTCTCAGCCATGACGCTTAAATTGTCACTATGGCCAAAGGTGACCAACCCAAATATCACCTTTGTGTTGTTTGCAAGTTCATTTGTTTTGTTTTTTGCCTACCTAGAAACAGACTTAGGTCCTATTCAGATTTTTCGGCATTTTGGGCAATAATTCAGTTTTTGCTGAACAACATGTAACTCGAAAAATGCATCAATTGAGCTGTATGAGTTGGGGAAAAGTGAAACAACATGATTCATAGATACTTTAAGTAACATTGTGCTCTCGTGGAAACCATTACTTAACTGTCACAAAACAACAAGTTTTGCAAATTTTTGCTGTCTCACTATTTCAGATATTCATTCCCAGAACTCATTTTTGTCACTTGACAGAAACATTCTTGATTATGAAGTGTTGTTATAAAAAGCCTTCTACCTTTGCCATCTCGCATGCAAGGTCAACATATTTTGCTCCATCGTTTAAAGACACCACAGCCTACAAAGTAATGAGAGTACATTTCACTACTTCCTGGTTTATTTGGGGCAGTATGCAGCTCTTACAAGGTCTTCTCTGATTTGCTGAGAAAACAAACAACAAAAGAATGGACCCTAGCCCTGAAAACAATAGAGCTGCATGATACCAAGGTGCACTGAAATTAGAGGTTGTTAAGAGCTGCATGGTATCTGGTTTGTTCAATAGTTTAGTTTCGAGTTCACCACTACCGCTGGATAAAAAGACAAAGAAAAATGTTTGCAAATACCAGCGCAAAGATGAACTATTCACAACTGTGTATTGTTTTATTTAACAATTCAACACTCTCCTGCCGGTATTTGTGCATATTTTACTTCAGTTTGAGGCTATCCCTGTAAAAATGCATCTTCACTATTTTCATTCAGCAGCCTTTGTGAACTCTATAATGGATTATTGGTACTGCACCAGGCTACATACATCTGTATCTGTTCCAGGAGGACACAGATTTGAAACCAGCAGGACTAAAATTATGAGTAAGATGACTCTGGATGTGCCCAAAGCCTTGTCTAACTTGAGGTTATTACAGCACTGGGCATTTGATCTAATAGCGAGTGCATTATGAGTGTTTTAGTTTGGTATTTCATGTTGTACTTAAATGCACTTATTAATAAACATCTACAAGACATTAACTAGACTAAGTGCAACTTTGGATGCACCGGTTTTAAACCTTTCTGTCAATCTACAGTTAAAGGGCTGTCATGCAAAAGCATCCAGTCCTAGTTTAAGTTAAATACAACGTTAAATAAACCCAAGCCAGGAAATATCAATTGGTAAGGTGGATAAGGTGTCCTCTTTTTTTTCTTTTTTTTTTCAGGAAGGATGTGGGGCTGCATAAAGGCAATATACCATAAAATTTTGATGACAAGCCCCCCCCCCCTCCTCCCCCCCCAAAAAAAATCAAACCCTCCCAAAATAAGCCCCCAAATCTCATTCATAAAAAGTCCTCTGATAACAAGCTAAGCTGGCCCAAATATAAGCCCATGGGCTTCTATTAAGTTTACATCCCAAGAAAGATTATGGCATAATATCCTCCAATTTTAAGTCCCTACACAAACTACCGCATTACTCTACCTCTGTGAACAGCGATCTGAATACTGGCGTACAACTGGCAGTTTAATTCCTCCATCTCGTACCCACATTCTTTCTGGAGCAGTATCTTCAGAGGCAAAATCTGCTTCCAAATATATATAGGCTGAACCATTTTTGAAGAACAAACCTCCCTCCAATAATCAATAATAAGCCCTCCCTGTCCCCGGAATATAAGCCCTCCCAAAAATAAACCCACCAAAAAAGCCTTTCGGACAAACAAAAGGGATTGGAATTTTACGGTATTTTTAAATGCAAAGTCTGAAAACGTCACTTAACTCAGTCATCTTACCCTTCAACAGGGCCCATTAATTGTGTGGTTATCATCACCACCACTAAATAAATGTTTCACTTCCCCAACAATGTAACATACACTTTGTTCAGAAACTAAATCCCTTTGCCATATGTATGTTGTTTTAATATAAATCCCTTTAAACTAAGGTTAATTACCTGACGTGCCATTTCATAACATTCCAGGGCCTTCTTAGGGTTGTCCATTTGATAGCAGAGAGCAGCCCGATCCCACAGAATGTTGACATTTGTTGGCTCTAATTTCAGAGCTACAAACAATACAGTATGTTCATGTAAGACAGATTTTGTGGTCAAAGGCAGAAGTTATTAAGGAGTTTATAAAATGCAGGATTTCAAAGTCTTCATCTCTAATAATTTATGATATTGCCTTTATCAACAACAGAGGTGTTGTCAAAGTCAGTTACATGGTCATGAAACCATGCATGGTTTTTGGTGCCGGTGTTAGAGCCTTCATCATCTGTCTACACTTTTCTCATTTCAACTTCTGCACATTAGGTAACTTAAGATACAAGGTGAAGTCGCAAACAAGCCATGGAGGCCCACGTGGCCGGAGCTCGACCCTGGTTCTGTAGCATGAAGCAACTGAGAGTATTGCTACTCCCCCCTGGATGAGATGCTAGTCCATTGCAGGGTTACCCTAGCAGTATGTCACTAGTACCCATTTATACACCTGGGTGAAGAGAGACAATGTGGGGTAAAGTTTCTTGTCTAAGGAAACAAGACAATGGCAGGGACTGAGCCTCGAATGATGGACCACCACCGATCTATCCTGAACATTACACTAGTGGCAATAATGTGGAGCAAAATTTATTCATTAATGTCAGCCACTTGGCTCCTTTTTGGCTTGGAAATAGGAATAACGCAAAGCGGTGGAGACCAGGACTGGAACCACTAACTTTCACACTATTGGGGCTGAAGGGGCTATAGCTTTCCTTTTTTTCTGGGATTTGAGGATATTTTTATATGCAACATTTGACAAATGGCATTTTGCAAACTGGGGTTTTGTGTTTTCTATCAATCACGTCAGAATAACGCATTTACCTGTTTCTCAGTACATATTCTTCCTTATGGAAAATAGCTCAATTTTCAATAGAGGAGATACATTTGTAGATTCTCAGTGTCAACTGTTATATCTCCTTTATGCCAAAAGCAGGATGCATGAGCATGCACCCACATGCATTTTGGCACAAGGTTGTGGTCTTGCCTAAACTACTACAGCTCCCTGTTTCTAACTTTTCTGCCTCTGAATATAAGGTCCAGGTTAGAGCATATTTATGTGAGACAGTTACCTTGGTTATAGCAAGTTAATGCCTGTTCAAAGTTATTCTGTTCAAGTGACATCATTGCCAACTTCGCCCACTCATCTGGGTCTCCAGACTTGCTTAGATAAGCGGCGATTAGGAAAAACTGTCAATGGAAAAAAGGAAATCAATGTAAACTTGTTTTTATTATATAGACACCGATAAAATACCAGGATTTTTCCAGTGACGAAAATTTTTTATCCAGTGAAGATATGATTTTTGTGTTTCACAAGTGAAGAAATCATGGTTGTCAGTCTCAACCAAAAGGAAAAGAGCATCACAACATCATTTTAGGAAATTTATATGCCTTATTGCTATAATGTTCACAATACATAATTACAAACGCTACTTATTTTCTCTAGTTTTCAACCAAAATTCGAATCTGCGTAAGATCTAGTATATAATTATTAATTTTTATTAGATTGATCCAGCGAATTAAGGATTAGTTTAAGAAATCATTATCCTGGTATTTCACCAGTTTCTATATACACTGTAACAAACAAAAAATTACGTAGCTGCTTGGAGATATGACATTTATCTTCCCATGTTGAAAAGTATTTCACTCATTCGCGCTTTCAATGCTCGAAGATAAAATGTTGTATCTCCACGTGACCAGGTAATATCGACTCTATTCTATGATCCCAACCGTTACAATACATTTAAACCAGTGATTTTTACTTATCCCTTCGAGCCGCAATAGTGACAAGCATCTAATTTCTCCTCACAATGTTACAAGGTAATCAAACATAAAGGTCATGAGAATTAAAGAAATGATCACAAAGACAAAAATAATGTTTGCATTTTTAGGTATCAAAATTTTCCCAACTAGAACCAAAACAAGTATCTATAAGAGAACAGGGAGGAGAACATGCATGTTGACATTGGGGATTAAAGGGTTAAAAGTACTGAACACCAAAGCTTGTATGAATTTGAAATTGGAGCTGATCCCAAGCATACCTGGAGAGCCTTCTCTTTATCTCCTTGTTCTTCAAACATCATTCCTAAACTCTGGAAAGGTTCGGAACACTTTGGAGCTGAAGAAAAAAAATCATTCACAACACAATGCTCATGACAGCTATAAGCCACCATAGACGTACAAGTTCTCTCGCCTCCCAGATAAATGTCCTGTCTAAACTCCAGCTGAGCTCTAGATACACAGTTCCCCCTCTCAGATGTCTCTCCAGTCATTTAAACTCTGACTGGTCTATAGACAGACAAGTTCCCCCAGATAGATGTCACTTCTTAACTCTGGGTGTGCAATAGACAGACAAGTCCCTCCCTCCCTCCCTCCCAGATAGACGACTCATCTAAACTCCACCTGGGTATTAGACAGACAAGTCTCCACTCGCACATAGCTGTCATGTCTAAACTCTAGCTGTGATATAGACAGGGAAGCCCTTCCTCCTCTCAGAAAGATGTCATGTCTTAACTCCAGCTTTGCTCTAAACAGACAAGTTTTCCAACCAATCATCATCATCATCATCATCATCATCATCATCATCATCATCATCTTCATTTCACTGATAAAAAAACATACCATGTCTGAACTCCAGCCTTACCACAGACAGACAAGTTTCCCCACTTCCTGATAGAAGTCTTGTTTAAACTCCAGTTGTGCTTCATGTATAAGAAGACAAGCCTCCCCCCCCCCCCCCACCTCCCCTCCCAGACAGACGTTTTGTCTAAAATCCAGCTGTGCTGTAGAAGGACAAGTTCCTGGGCATGGTGGTAAAAGGTCCCTATTATCTGTGATGAACTACGCCTCCTCTAGCCTATACTTAACAATTACTCACTGAAGTGGAGGTGAATCATGGTGGATAGTGGTGTATTATGCATGGCTGTAGCCTGCAAGCAAGCTCTCTTGGGGGTGGGGGCACGAAAGAGGGAAAAATGGAGAGAAAGCTTGCAACAACGTCTCAGGAATTTGAATATCTGCATCAAAAATTTCAATGCAAACTGCTGATTGGTGGAGATTTAATTTGGTAATGATGTCATCAATTTCCATGCGAAGATGACAAAACAAACGCTGAATGTGACGTATAAAAGAATGAAGCTAAAATTTTCTGAATTGAAACTGCCTATGCCAAACCTGCTGTCAAAAGCGAAACCATTAAATGTAACTTATACTAAAAATCGAAGGTTATGATGTTAGAAAGAGAATTAGAGTAAAATAGCAAGTTTTTTCCTGGGATTATTTCTAGTTCATACATGTAGTGCACTTGCATGAGCGATATGGGACTAAATCGAACCTTTCTTTTGCACACTTTATCCTTCGATTAAAAATTGAAATAGTAAATGAAGCTCATGTTGAAACTTTAAGTCAATGACAACTGTTAAGAATTTGTAAGAAATAGCCAATGTGGTCCGAAGTTAGTTTCAGTTCAAAACTGCGTCAAATTTGCATAACGAGTGAAATCTGACCTTCTTTCACGTGTTAACATGTTTGTTACATTGAAGCTCGTTTCTGGTTTACGCTGATTGGCGAAAATCTGACAGCTCAGACAACGGGGAGTCACAGCTGCGCCGGGGGCAGAATTCAAATTCCTGAGACATCAGTGCAAGCTCTCTTTCCATTTTTCCCTCTATCATGCCCCCACCCCCGAGAGAACTTGCTTGCAGGCTAGCATGGCCGTACAAAGGAATTATATCAGCTTACCTTGTCGAATTAACTCCATAAACAATGTTTTGGCCTTTTCAACTTCCCCTCTGGCCCACAAAATATTAGCATGGCCCATAGTCTGTTTGAGTTTTTGTGGTAACTCACACAGCCTACGTCTTTTGGTCCTCTGTCGCTTATGGATAGGAATTTCCTTCATAAACTCATCCACTCCTGTTCCTCCATGCTTCTTTGCACTTTTTGCACCAGATCCTTGCAGTAACAGATCTGTCATTTTAACTGGTGATTGGGATGTCTTTACGGGTTGGGGGTTATGTGAATCATTGCTTTTGCTGCTTGTGGATGGGTGTTGTTCAACTGCGTTGTCCTGGGCATCAACTTCAGAGCCCATTCCTGACAGTGTACTAAAAACTGGAGCTGATACTAAAAAAGTAATCACCTCTGGAAGAAATGATGTCAAATAAATCATTTATTCAGTCACCAATTAAACTATAGAGTTCTTCTGTTGAAGGACTATTGTGTGATACATGTAGGTTGCCCAGGGAAATTTGATGTTCACAACAAATACTAGCCCGAGAACATAGCTCAGTGTAGTTCGGTTCCGAGGGAACCTATCACACATCAATGTAGGACCTGAGACAGAAGGACTCTACTGTTCTTATTGTACAATGCTAAATTCTGAGCGAAAATTGCCAAAAACGTCCACTATGCGCCCATAGTTGCCCACTGGGGAGAGACACTATCGCGTCATATGATCGATCTCAACCAACTTAGTGTTGTACTATAATGACAGATAGAATGCCCAGAGCTGCTGCGCAATACAGATCTGCAATCAGTAGCCTTTATAAAAAGCACAGCCAAGCTCCAATTTCCAGTTTCCGAGTTTCAACTTTTGAGTTCTAAGGAATACAGACCAGAGTTAAAACAGGCCACATGCACGAAGTTGGTGTACATTTGCGTTACAAAAACTGTCTCACGCTACCTTTTATTAATTTTCTCAAGAATTAGACAGCAAACTGTCACATAACTTTGGAGACTGAATTTTCAATCTGTGTGCACCAGAACAGATGAAAAGTTAATTGGCATAAGTTTCCTCTGAAAGAAACACACATGAATTTTACGAACGAATCGCCAAAAAAGTTGTCATTTTCCGTGCATTTTCGCCTCGAACACAAAACAGTTTTTTAAAATTGTGAAAAATTCCTTACAGTTATTTATTCTCAAACTGTTCAAAACAGAATGCACATAAAATTCACCCAAAATGGTGTTTCTTAACCATACCTTCTTTACACTGGAAAGAAAATATCACTAAAAAACTAGCACGAGACCATATTTAATTTCCCTAAAAACTCGCATTTCATTGCACCCTTTTTGCCCATCGAGCATTGCCTATCCCGCCTATCGCGCTAGCTATCGCGCCTATCGTGCCAGCTATCGCACCTATCGTGCCATTTTGGTCATTCTGCCTTTCTTGCCTTTTGAAAATGCAAAAGCCCAAACGAAACATTGGTGTGATTATCACTTTTTTTCGCGACTAGCACGGAGGCAGATCGACTCGTTTTCTATTCTTATATTTCCAGTATGAACAAAGTTTTTCCGAAACTCCAAGAAGTAAAACAGAGCATATTAAAATCCAACATTTCAAACGGCATCTGTTTGTCATTCTATACTAGCCTAAAAGTTGAGAAGCGAAGATTGCGTATCTTGCACAAATTAAATTTTCTCGAGACAGTTGAGAACTTAACGTCTGTAATTATAGAGTAAACATTGTAAATAGGCTTCAACACTGGCTAGAATTAAACTGGAACGCCAAAAAGGAAACTGGAATGAACTGATAAGTATAAAATAAACCAATCAATGATCGCTTACTCATTAAGTCAACTTGCAAACACTGAATAAGTACAAATCAACCAATCATTTAGCAGCATTTAGACAGGTCGTCAATGATAAACTCATTGAGTACAAAAAAGTACTTGTTGCATATGAAACATACTCATTCAGTGTGAAAATGTACTTAAAAAGTCTGTTAGCAGCAAATCAAAGGCTTTCAATAATACTGGGTGCCCAGTTGTCACTGGCACAAAAATGATAATGTCTTAAATAATCCTTGATTCCGCTGTTTTCCTTTCATAATGAACGCATATTGTTTTAGCAGAAGTTTCCCTCCAAGGCTTGGTGCAGTCGTGAAATTAAGTCTGAACTATCAAAGTTAAATGCATTTCCTTGCACTAATAGCCACTATGAGTAAACAAACAAACAAACTTGCCACAGTTAGGCCCAATTAATCTAATGTTGTACAACAACTTGCCTTTGTCATTTGAAGTGGGCCTAAATCGTTTTCGTGACCTGTGTGTGACTGTGTTCCAGATAACTCCAAAATAGACCACCTCATGTGGTAAGATCTGTTAATTTACAAAAACATCCCTTGAAAGCTAGGGTAAACCACGTCACAGGTTGCTAAAACATTACTATACACTTACCATGCCAAAGCCAAGGACAGTACGATTGAAGTTATCTGGATTTGAGACATCTTGATTTACTTTTAATTTGTAACATTTGAATTTTCTGAAGAAAGGTTTCAATTTCCTGAAGAAAGGCAAACCATTCTATTCTGGAATTTTCCAGAAACATGGCAATTTCAAAAGGAGAAAGAAAAACAGACTTTCACCTAATGTTTTCCATTTATCTTCTCAGACCTTTTGAGACCCTATCAGGCTAGACTAATAGACTTCTCACATGACATACTCCTATCACATGTCAAGAAAACATATTCACTGGAATACAAACCGTATTGTTTCAATGAATAAGCGCTAGTTTTCAATAAAAATAAAGATATAGCCATAATTCGCTCCTTCTTTGCGTGGAAAATATCGTGATATCGTGAGCACTGACCTGAAAACCGAATAGATTATATTGAGCTAAATTTTGATGTCCGTACTCAATAAGTATAACTTCCACTTCTTCAGTTCATATCAGTTGTTTGGAGACTTGGATTCATTATACCGATTTTAGCACCAAGGTCGATATCTGTACATTGTACTCAATAAGTATAACTTCTACTTTTTAAGTTTTCTGGAGTTCAACTCATTACCGATCTTAGCGCCATAAGGTCGTGTACATTGTACTCAATAAGTATAACTTCTACTTTTTAAGTTTTCTGGAGTTCAACTCATTACCGATCTTAGCGCCATAAGGTTGGGTTCTATGTGGCAAGATAAATTGTGATGTCTGTGTGTTGTACGTACTCAATAAGGATAACTTCTACCTCTTGAGTTGTCTGGAGTCCAATTCATTACCGATCTTAAGTAGTGCCATAAGGTCGTGTTCTACATGGCAACGCACAAATTTTGATGTCTGTACACTGTACTCAATATGTATAACTTCTACTTTTTAAGTTGAGTGCAGTTCAATTAATTACCGAATTGCGCTAAGTCGTGTTCTACGTGGCAAGATAAACTTTGATGTCTGTACGTTGTACTCAATAAGTATAACTTCTACGTTTTCAGTTGTCTGGAGTTCAATTCATTACCGATCTTAGCGCCATAAGGTCATATTCTAAATGGCAAGATAAACTTTGATGTCGGTATGTTGTACTCAATAAGTACAACTTATACTTTTTGAGTTGTCTGGAGTTCAATTACTTACTGATCTTAGTGTTACGGTCGTGTTCTAAATGGCAAGATAAATTTTGATGTCTATGTTGTACTCAATAAGTATAACTTCTACTTTTCAAGTTGAGTGCCAGTTCAATTCATTATCGATCTCAGCGCTTAAGTCGTGTTCTACACAACAAGGTAATTTTGATGTCTTTTAATGTCAGTTGTACTCAATAAGTATAACTTCTACTCTTTTAAGTTAATTGCAGTTCTGAATTCATTACCAGTCTTAGCGCTAAGGTCGTGTTCTAAGGTAAATTTTGATATCTGTATGTTCTACTCAATAAGTATAACTTATACTTTTTAAGTTGACCGGAGTTCAATTCAATTTATTACCGATCTTAGCGCTAAGGTCATGTTCTAAGGTAAATTTTGATGTCTGAATGTAATGTACTCAATAAGACAGTATAACTTCTACTTTTTAAGTTGACTGCAGTTCAATTCATTACCGATCTTAGCGCTAAGGTCGTGTTCCGTACATGGCAAGATCAAAATTTCGTATCTTTGTACGTTGTACTCATGCAATACGTGTAACTTCTGCTTTTTAAGTTAACTGCAGTTCAATTCACTACCGATCTTAGCGCTTAAGTCGTGTTCTACGTGGCAAGGCAAAGTTTGATGTCTGTACACTGTACTCAATAAGTATAACTTCTACTTTTTAAGTTGACTGCAGTTCAATTCATTACCGATCTTACCGCTAAGGTCGTGTTCTAAGGTAAATTTTGATGTCTGTATGTTCTACTCAATAAGTATAACTTATACTTTTTAATTTGACTGGAGTTGAATTCAATTTATTACCGATCTTAGCGGTAAGGTGGTGTTCCAAGGTAAATTTTGATGTCTGAATGTAACATACTCAATAAGTATAACTTATACTTTTTAAGTTGACTGCGTGAGTTCATTCATTACCGAACTTAGCGCTAAGGTCGTGTTCCGTACATGGCAAGATCAAAATTTCGTATGTTTGTACGTTGTACACATGCAATACGTGTAGCTTCTACTTTTTAAGTTAACTGCAGTTCAATTCACTACATTAGCGCTAAAGTCGTGTTCTAAATGGCAAGATAAATTTCGAATGTCTGTATGCTGTACTCAATAAGTATAACTCCTACTTTTTAAGTTGAGTGCCAGTTCAATTCATTACCGATCATAGCGCTAAAGTCGTGTTCAAGATAAATTTTGATGTCTGTACATTGTACTCAATAAGTATAACTTCTACGGTGTTTAAGCGTCAAGATCGCTCACGATTTTTACTCTCCCCAACTTAAAACGAATAAGTTAAGGGTCTTCATGAGTACGGACTTCACGGAAAATTGATCTCAGTCTCTTCAGTCTTAAACATGACTGCTCAGCTAGGTTTTTCGAGTATTGCTGTGTGGAAAACGACCTTGGCGCTAAGATCGATAATGGATTGAACTCCAGTCAACTTAAAAAGTAGAAGTTACACTTATTGAGTACAACATACGGACATCAAAATTTACCTTAGAACACGACCTTAGCGGTCAGATCGGTAATGAATTGAACTCCAGTCAACTTAAAAGGTATAAGTTATACTTATTGAGTACATTACATTCAGCCAAAATTTACCTTAAAACACGACCTTAGCGCTAGGATCGGTAATTAATTGAATTGAACTCCAGTCAACTTAAAAAGTAGAAGTTATCTGTTGAGTACAACATTCAGACATCAAAATTTACCTTAGAAACAACCTAAGCGCTATAAAGATCGGTAATGTAATTGAACTGCAGTCAACTTAAAAAGTATAAGTTATACTTATTGAGTACAATGTACAGATGTCAAAATTTATCTTGCCATGTAGAACGTGACCTTAGTCCTAAGATCCGTAATGAATTGAACTCAAAGAGTAGAAGTAATACTTATTGAGTATGGACATCAATGTTTCCCTCAATAATAATCTGATTGGTTTCAGTTCAATGCTCGTGATATCAAGATATTTTCCACCCAAAGATGGAGACTGAATTATTGCAGCCATATCTTTTTTTGTTTTTGGAAAGTTAACAGATGCTGAAACGAGCGCTTATTCATGTAAACAATACAGCTTGTATTCCCTCAAATATGTTATCTTGACATGTGATACGAGTATGCCAAGTGAGAAGGCTATTAGTCTAGACTGAAAGGTCTCAAGCGGTCTCAAACATGAATGTGAATGCCTGCTTTTCTCTCTTGTTTTGAAGTTGCCAATTGTTTCTCTAAAAATCCAGAACAGAATGGTTACCTTTTGTTAGAAATTGAAACCTTTCTTCAGAAACTTCAAATGTTACAATAGTGAATCAAGATGTCTCAAATCCAGATAACTTTAAACGTACTGTTCACGGCTTTTGCATGGTAAGTGTAGAATTGTGTTTTGAGCAACCTGTGACTTAACCCTTTCAAGGGATGTTTTTCTAAATTCACAAATCTTACCACATGAAGTGGTCTATTCTAGGGTTATCTGGAACACACGCACAGTACAGGTTGCAAAAAGATTTAGGTCCACTTCAAATAACAAAGGCAAGTTGTTGCAAAACACTTGATTGGGCCACTGTGGCAAGTTTGTTTGTTTGTTTACTCATAGTGGCTAAGCGAAGGAAATGCATTTCATTTTGATAGTTTAGACAAATTTCACGACTGCACCAAACCTTGGAGGGAAACTTCTGCTAAAACAATATGCATTCATTATGAAAGGAAAACAGTGGAATCAAGGATTATTTAACACATTATAGTTTTTGTGCCAGTGACAATTGGGCGCCCAGTAAAAATATGAAGTAGTTATTGGAAGCCTTTGATTCGCTGCTAACAGACTTTTTAAGTACATTTTCACACTGAATGAGTATGTTTCATACTCAACAGTCAAGTACTTTTTTGTACTCAATGAGTTTACCATTGACGACCTGTCTAAATGCTGCTAAATGATTGGTTGATTTGTACTTATTCAGTGTTTGCAAGTTGACTCAATGAGTAAGCGATCATTGATTGGTTTATTTTATACTTATCAGTTCATTCCAGTTTCCTTTTTGGCATTCCAGTTTAATTCTAGCCAGTGTTCTTCCCTAGTTTACTGACTCCTTTTACACTGGAAGAGTTAAACAATAATTATATTCCAATGTAAACAACTATGGTTACGAACCAGTATAATAGACAGAAAACGACCTTGGAAACGAAAATTGCTGAATTTCTCCACACCTTGCAGACCTTGATGTATATCAAATTTCAATCCGCTTATGCAAATTAGACCGTGTTTACAAAACATCTGAAAATCCGACTATCGCTTTAAAAAGACAGAATGATCGACAAAGAGCTTTTCCAGTCAAAAATTCTATTCGAATAAACAATACATTTACTTTTGGAACTAAAAACGTTCGGTTTTATTGTGTGCGTGTACGCAAGCATGTGAATTTTGCAGACTAACTTCGGCTCTAACAGACAGCATGGTTTCTTCCCAAAAGAAGTTTAAGAGCAAAAAAACGTGCGATGAATACAGTAGGCGCAAAAGGCAAAAAAGGCAAAAAGCGCGTAAAATGTGAAGGCAAAATTAGCAAAAACAGCAAAAAGAAGGGCACAATTGGCGCGATGAAAAACTCGCAAAAAAAACAGCTCATTTGTAATGCAGCTTTCACGATTTTGCGTCGACAGCAGTAAATATTTTTCTTCACTGAGGCTTGTCTGAATCTTTTTTAAACCTAACATCCAGTGTTTAATAATCTACATAAAATTTGCTTTGCAATAGTGTACAAAATAATGTAAGAGTAAAAACAAATAAATTATCTTGCAAAATACAGCAATCCTAAAGACACACCAATAGACAGGGTACATAAGTAACCCTCAAGTTATTAGGAAGGGACCAGGTAATGTTTTCCCTGTTTTATCGGACGTTTTCAGTAGGCTGACCTTGCATCCAACATTGTCAACCATGCCAGGGATGTAGATAAAAGCCGGCAGCCGGAAAAAATCGCCAGCTATTCCTAAAAAATTTCTGGCTGATAAATCTTGGAAGGATGATACACAACTGCTGAAATAGAAAACGTGATGCAGAAGTCGCAAGCGGCTTCCAGTACCTGCCGCCTATTACAAGTATTCTTCCATCTATTGAAAATTCTAACTACAACCCTGCATGCATCATTCTCAGGAATCATTGTCACAGTAAGGGAAGTGCAAGATTTTCACAGTAAATAGTGTCAGGGTATGACAGCCTGGTTACCACCTTCCATCCAAACTTAAATTGAGTACCCCTGTTCCCCGGGTATGCAAATGGCGGTTCTGCAGAATGTTATATAGCTCTGTATAAGCTTATATATTGCCCAGATTTAATCACCTGAAGTGGGCAACTGACTGTTTTCATTTCAAGGCCATGCAAGGAGAGTGGCCAAGTGCTTTGCAGTTGTTTCAAAATATCAAACTCGGCTTAACTGCAGAATACCCTGCCACTCCAAAGCTATACCTCTAAAATAGTGGCTACGCGGCTACACAGCTACGTGGCCACCAATAATAGTGGCTAATAGTGGCTACGCGGCTACGCAGCTATACTCTAAAATAGTGGCTACGCGGCTACGCAGCTACGTGGCTACTCGTTCTTAAATCCATGAGCCGAAGAAAGTGCGCTACACATGAATATACCTCGTTCTTTAATCCATGAACCGAAGAAAGCGCGCTACACATGAATATACCTCGTTCTTTAATCCATGAACCGAAGAAAGCGCGCTACACATGAATATACCTCGTTCTTTAATCCATGAGCCGAAGAAAGCGCGCTACACATGAATATACCTCGTTCTTTAATCCATGAACCGAAGAAAGCGCGCTACACATGAATATACCTCGTTCTTTAATCCATGAACCGAAGAAAGCGCGCTACACATGAATATACCTCGTTCTTTAATCCACGAGCCGAAGAAAGCGCGCTACACATGAATATACCTCGTTCTTTAATCCATGAACCGAAGAAAGCGCGCTACACATGAATATACCTCGTTCTTTAATCCATGAACCGAAGAAAGCGCGCTACACATGAATATACCTCGTTCTTTAATCCATGAGCCGAAGAAAGCGCGCTACACATGAATATACCTCGTTCTTTAATCCATGAACCGAAGAAAGCGCGCTACACATGAATATACCTCGTTCTTTAATCCATGAACCGAAGAAAGCGCGCTACACATGAATATACCTCGTTCTTTAATCCACGAGCCGAAGAAAGCGCGCTACACATGAATATACCTCGTTCTTTAATCCATGAACCGAAGAAAGCGCGCTACACATGAATATACCTCGTTCTTTAATCCATGAACCGAAGAAAGCGCGCTACACATGAATATACCTCGTTCTTTAATCCACGAGCCGAAGAAACTGGCGCGCTACACATGAATATACCTCGTTCTTTAATCCATGAACCGAAGAAAGCGCGCTACACATGAATATACCTCATTCTTTAATCCATGAACCGAAGAAAGCGGGCTACACATGAATATACCTCGTTCTTTAATCCATGAACCGAAGAAAGCGCGCTACACATGAATATACCTCGTTCTTTAATCCATGAACCGAAGAAAGCGCGCTACACATGAATATACCTCGTTCTTTAATCCATGAACCGAAGAAAGCGCGATACACATGAATATACCTCGTTCTTTAATCCATGAACCGAAGAAAGCGCGCTACACATGAATATACCTCGTTCTTTAATCCATGAACCGAAGAAAGCGCACTACACATGAATATACCTCGTTCTTTCCCCGTAACCCGTGCTACACATGAATATACCTCGTTCTTTCCCCATAACCAGACAATAACTACATGGTATTTTTAATTCAAGCAATTAACTTTATTGCAATACAGTCCGTTTCAGTAACTCCGTTTCAGTTGCTCCAAAGATGCTTTCAGAAAATTACAATCTAATTCAAATACACTGGCGTCATCAATACAGTGACCTATAATATTCCGTACATGCAATAACTCAAACTTAAATCTCAACATTTCAAATTCATTCCAACACTTTTCTTAAGTAGAAAGAAACGGCACATATTTACAGGCAGTTTAATGTTCTAATTATTCAAATTTGTAAATTTCCTTAATGTCCTTCAAAAACGCCTTCCACAAATCTTCACCACTGTGGATATATCTCCATTTGAATTCCGCTAAGTATGAAGAGTAGTGTTCCTTTTTACGACCGTGCGTCGGAAGCCTTGCCTTCATCTGTCGCCAATGTCCTTCGATCTTGTTGGTGTGAAAACCCTCATCGTTAACGAACTCAACGGAATGGTTTACTGTCTTATGGATATAACCATGTTTGGAAAGGTTCACGTATCCCTTCCAGCAATCCGAAACAATTGTCGTGCCTGGCTCGATCCATTCTTTTATGAGGCTAAGCAAAGTTTTTTCCGAGCGGTCTTCTATAACCGAGGATTTACTTGTAAAAAAGATCGTTTTCAATGTTTGTAAACATAGATTACAAGGACAGTTGTTATTCATTACAAAGTTTAGTTTAATTGCTTAAGTGCTGTAATAGTCAATTTCAGTGCGTTTGTAAATAAATTATGACAAAACATTACCGCAAAGTATTTAATTCTCTGTTTGGCCTAACAATATAGCCGAAACAACACAGCCAAAAATTCAACTTACAAAATATCCGCATACCCCCTTAGCTGCGTAATCAAATAACCAGGTAGCCAAATAACCAACTAGCCGCGTAACCCTGTAGCCATGTACCTGCGTACACACTTAGTCAAGTAGCCACGTAACTGCGTAGCCGCGTAGCTGCGTAGCCACGTAGCCACTTAGCCACTTAGCTGCGTAGCTGTGTAGCCGCGTAGCCACTTAGCCACTTAGCCGCGTAGCTGCGTAGCCACTTAGCTGCGTAGCCGCGTAGCTGCGTAGCCACGTAGCCACTTAGCCGCGTAGCTGCGTAGCCACATAGCCACTTAGCCACTTAGCTGAGTAGCCACGTAGCCACTTAGCCACTTAGCTGCGTAGCTGAGTAGCTGCGTAGCTGCGTAGCCACGTAGCCGCCGTTTTTGAGGCATTGCTTCCAAGTGGCGGGGTATTCTGCAGTTACTCCTCAAACTCACCTTCAGAGGTTTGCTGCTCTTCACCACCAGCAGTCTGTGCTGATAATGCCTCCCCATCTGCCTCGCCATCTCCATCTTGCATCTCAGTGTCATCTTCAATTTGCTCCGCATCGCCTGACCCCACACCGCTTTCAATCCACTCAGCAAAGCTTATTTCGCCACGGACGTACTTCATAAGGGCAGCAAGCCGCTCACTTTCCATCTTGTTATCAATATTCAAGATAAAAAAGATAAGCTCACAACGATATGTGCAAATTTTACTCGGTTTTCTTGACAGAACCGTCCGCCATCTTTGGCCTGGATGCTAAGCAAGGAGGCTTGGCTACTCAAGTAATCCGGGAACTTTGAAGTATCGCAAGGCTTTCTGGGCTTCCACGTCTTCAAGTCCATGCTCGTGTAAATTTCCGCGTTTTGTTTGATTTGTAAGTCAACGTACCTGTAGTTTGGTGCCAAATGTCGCGAGTTTACATCGGAAATCTGGGCAATAATGGCTCCAGACGAGAGCTGGAACGCGAATTTGAGCGGTTCGGCCCTCTACGCGACGTATGGGTCGCTCGAAATCCACCCGGTTTTGCTTTCGTTCTGTTTGAGGACGCCCGCGATGCCGAAGACGCCGTTTATGAAATGGACGGAAAATACCTTTGCGGAGAGAAAATTCGTGTGGAAATGGCTAGAGGTCCGACCCGGGGTGGACGAGCTCAAAGGCTTGGATTAACGGAAAAGTGCTATGATTGCGGTAGAGTCGGACATTATGCTCGGCAATGTACTCGAGGGCCCGGCGGTGGTAGCCGAGACCGCGATCGAAGAAGACGTCGTTCACGCAGTCGGTGAGTTTACATCCAAACTTTCCCTTTACATATGAGTTCGTATTGTCTGTTGCACTTCTGATCTTGAGCTGTATTGTTTGTAGTTTCATTTCGATGTGAAGAAAAGCTGGGAGCTATCGTGAATTTTGGTAGAGCTGTTGTCATGGTCAGCGAAAATTTAGAGCGCTTTTCATTTGAATTAAGCTTACATTTTTCCTTTTTGCAACGAATGATTATAAACTAGGACCTCTATGTGGGGATTCTAAAACACGCGAAGAGAAATCACTGGGTGAAGGAAGAATTCGTTTATATATTTCCCTCTTGTTATACAGCTGCTGTAGATCTACAATTTAGCAGTTTTTGTATCAAAAGGGCGCATGCAAAACTGCACTTGCACATCAACTAGATGTATACGCGTATTTATGTAAATGAGAAGAACCCGCTTTGGAGTTTCCTTGCAAATTTACACCTGTTTGCGAATTGGTAATTTCTGAAGAACAGGTGAAT
Source organism: Siderastrea siderea (assembly GCA_964030785.1). NCBI lineage: Eukaryota > Metazoa > Cnidaria > Anthozoa > Scleractinia > Rhizangiidae > Siderastrea > Siderastrea siderea. The sequence goes on from OZ034976.1 coordinate 10,761,190, forward strand.
TTGCTCATCACAAACAAGTCTCTATTTTCAGTGACTTTCTCTAGGTGTAAATTTTTAAATGTGACATGTGAAACTGTTATGTAACAGGAATTGGAATAATATTTTGTTGGATAAAGGTTGATTTTCTGGTCAATTGTATTCATTTCTTTATCAAAGACTTCCCGTTATAAAAATTTGTTCTCCGTGATATTTAGTCTTCTGATCTCTCTTTTTGATGACTGTAGAATACGTAAGGGTGAGTGGTTGCTTTCCTCTCAAAAGTATAAGTTGATCTGCCCCAACCGAAATTTGTTGTACTATTTTGGATTGTTGCAATCATCACTGTAAAGAGCTACATGTATAAACTCAAAATTTCTCTTTTTTTTCATCTGTACTGTGTGGAACAATCAAGACTAAGCAAAAAAGTTAGAATTTATTTTCCCCTGTGATTACAGGTCATCTATTAATCGATCTTTTCCAAACAAGAAGGAGCAAAACAACCTTTTGGGAGGAAAATGGCTACAATTAATTCATGTCAGTAATGCATTCACCCCTCTCCATCTGTTTCGGTAGTTTCGGTAGTGATTTGTAAAAGAATGATTATTGTCGCCTTGGGTGCTTTCCATCCAGCTAAAAATTTTAGGAGCAAGATGAAATGAAACAAAAATTTTGGTTTAGAAATTTTACAAAGTTTTAGCATACCTGGCTAGGTTGTCTTTTTAATTTTCTGGAAATTCAAACCAATCATTTTTGTTTCATTTATCTTTATATCAAATACTTGGTCCTAGTCACTCCAGCTATAAACTGACCACCAGACATATTGCAAAATTTAATCCACAATTTTTGGTGTATTGAAAAGTTTCCTATAGTGTGTAAACATGATACTGCGACTATTTACTGAAAGCAACCCGCAATTCTTGGAAGTGCTAGCTTCTAGCCATAACATTGGGGAGAAAGTATTAAAACTAATAATGCAGAGTTTTGTTTCATATATCAGGGAGATATAGTATTGCTTCAGTTGTCTAATCAACTGGCAAACAGTGTTTTCGTCGCCTACACTTCCTGAGGTGATTCTACCCACCCTGCGAGACTCTGCTCTACTCTCCCCTGCTGCTTCTACGAGCGACATGCTTTCAACCATCCAGCTACAAGCATTATGCTAATAGCTTCTCCACCCACGAGCGTGCACGGTTATACAAATCACTTCCCTAGTGTTATTGATCAGTGCGCACTACACAACGGCTCTTCTGGTACTTGTGTCAGTGAGTAAGTACCAACTTTACAACAGTACCGTATTTCTGATACAAGCTACAATGTATTAATGAGCAGGGTGACCAGGAATCTGCAGGACAACCTTTTCAGGGGTTAAGTGAAAAACCAGACAAAGTAGTTGACTGTAGTTGACTGCCAGTATCTGCCTTCTGCCAAAATACTCTCATCACTGCAATATTTTGTACAGTAAAGTCTGTGGATCATATATTTAGTGATTACTGAATTCTTAATCTTAGTTACAGTCATCAGGGAATACACTGTAACCCTACTTTCTACCTTATAAGGGGATTAGATGCCATTTGAAATACAGCAGCATTCAAGAGTTTTGGTGCAAGGCTTAAGTTTTGTCCTAAACTATGGAAAACATTCAGCAACAATCGCTGAATAAGAGAATAAAAACAATGTTATTTCACTTGCTCTTGTTTCGATCAGCTAGAACTTCGTAAGTGATCAACTGAAATAACTCCATTGTCCCAACAGCAAACCTTTTGGTTAGCAGAAGAACTTTTAGGGAAATCAGTGATCTTACTAAACTTTATACGAAGGATTTTCCAAAAAAATGGAGAAATCGTAGTAACTTATATTGATTCTCTCAAGATAACTGCTTAATACATGTAATTATTGAAAAAATTTTGCGATGACAACTTTCCATAAGTAATCAGTTCAATTTTCAGGAAAACTAAATGCTTGTAAACAATACCAGATCTTCTTATAATATTTTCAGGAACTCTAGTAAGCCTACCTTTTAAGTACAACAACTTGTCGTCAGTTAAATGCAAGTCAAGGAAGAAGGATTGATGAAGAGAGAGTATCAAGTTTTTTACCTAGGCTGTAATGAATTTCCAGTAAATTGTCATGTCCTGAATTAAGTACATAGATCTTTCACAAATGAAATAAACTTTTTAGTTTAATCCATTTTTGAGCCTAAAAGCAAAGATCTTTTCTAGAAAGAACAATAAAATTGAAGGAGAGTTTTTCTTTAATGGTTTCTGTTATCATTTAAGTGTTAAGTAGTCTACTCAATAAACTGAATTGTTTTAATTTGTGTAAGAGTTTTTCTAACTAAAATTATTACTAATACTTGGTACCATAATGATTCAGTGATTCCAGTTTGATAAATGTGAAAAATGGTTTAATGTTTTAAACATGATAACTTCATTCAATTTATTGTTCTGAATAACAGTCAAAGTTTTCTTGGTTGACTGGTATTTTCTACTTGTAACTTGTTTGATTACCTTGTTTGCCTCTCTTCTAAGTGCATTGACAAAGAATAATTTAACTCCTACACTGTAGTGTATTTTCTGTTGACTAAATATGCTTGTAAACATTACCATGAATTGTTATTTCCATCTGTGCAATTTTATCCCCTGCATTGTAGGTGTCATGTGCATTGAAAGTCTCCCTTTTGGCGCACAAAGAAATTGAACATTTGAACCACACTTTTAATTTAATGGGTTTCATTTTGCATTGGTTGTTAGTGGCATTTTTTCTGACATCTGGGTTCATCATAAACTATCAGCACTAATGAACAAAGTGTTAACCAGTGACGTTTTGTTGTTTTAAGATCCCGCTCTCGTTCACCCAAACGAAGAAGGAGCCACAGTAAAAGCAAGAGCCGCTCACCAAGGTTAGTTAAACCGCAAACTGCCTTTTACAGTTTCATGCAAAGGTGCAGTGTGTACAGCCCTGTTAAAATGTACCAGCAGCCAGAAATTTTGCTGTCCACAGGCATTCATTTGCTGCTTGCTTCACATTGGAGTTCCTGAGGAACCTCCTAGCAGACAGACAGACAGACAGACAGACAGACAGACAGACAGACAGACAGACCTGGTCCTTGCTGCCTGCTTCTTCTGTTATGTTGCCTGCTACTACAAATCATTTTGACAGGGCCGCGTGTAGTGGTTGGCACATGGACTTCCATTTCTGACATGTGTGTCATCATAAGATATCAGCAGTGATTGGCAAAATGTTGACCAGTGATGTATTTATATTTTCAGATCCCAATCTCGCTCACCTAAACGAAGACGCAGCCACAGCGGCTCACCAAGGTTAGTAAAACCCTGAACTTCCTTTAGACTTAACAGCGTGTTCAGCACGCAGGCACAGAACTGCAGTAATTAGCACTTTAGACTTAAGGTGGGAGTGTCAGTGTTTCAAGGCAAGGCTGTTCTATGCATCATCATGGTTTTTCCTTGTATAAATGGGCACTGGCAAGAAAATGCTGGGGGTTGTACTATGGACTTAACTAGAAACCGGGTTAATCTCTGGCCTTGTGGGCCATTGGCCCTAAGTGTGACTTTACCTTAATAGAGTTACACAATTCTTCCATTGGTCACATACTTGAGTACTATGACCTGATACTTTTATCTACATAATGTGGAATCTTGTAACTTTTGAGTCTGTGAAAGATATTTTACACTGAAATTCAAACCATTTAAGCCATTGAGCAGTATACTGTGCTTTTCTTGGTGTTGTTTATTTTTGCTGTACAATTTGGTTCTAATATCTCAAGTCTGTGGATGAATTCCTTATGTGGGTGCATTCAAATGACAAGTTCTTAAGCAAGACTTTCCTGTTGTGCTGTGGTGTACTGGTCTTATTTTTCTTGCATTTTGTTGCCTTGTAGGAGACGTTCACAATCAAATGAAGACAAAAAGTCAAGGTCTCGCTCCAAATCTCCCAATAAAAGTCAGTCTCGTAGTCGCAGCCAAAGCAAGGAGAGAACCACTAAGGAAAGGTATGTTTGTGATCATTTTAGTCAAAGCTACAAACCAATACTTTCCTGTGTTTTTACCCCGCCGTCAGGAAGGGGGCCAGTGATATCCAATTTTTTTTTCAAGGTCACTTGCCCCAGACCTCCGGTTTTCGCTCGGCCAAACAAATGTCCGTCGTGTCTTTCTCGACACAGGCTAGGGCTCGAAAATCTTGAGTAACCGTAATACATTTTTCACCCCAAGGGGAGGGAGAACAATGGCGGGGTCTAATTCCCCTGAGGCTTTTCTTGTTTCACTCTAAGAAGAAGTTATTTAAAAAATCATTCATTTTTTATTCCAACACTGTTAGAGGTACCACAGCAAATTGCTGATCTGCTAATCTGTGTTGATTTCAGAAGTGCCAGTCCAGACAAGAGTCAAGATAAGGAAAGAGATGAGAGTAATGATGGTGAAGAGAAAACTGCCAGAGAAGAAACTGATAAGCCAGAGACTGGCGAAGAGGAACAGAAATCCCGCAGTCCCTCGCCTGCACAGAATGACGAGGAAAATCATGCTAATGATGACAGTGCTGAATAAATGTTGTTTTATTCAGCGAAGCCAATAACGTGAACACATAGTTACCATAGTGTACTTTTTTATGTAGAGTCTGTTTTCTAACTTGGAACCTATGATTTACTGCATATTTGTACAGTCAGTCCTTCTAAGATGGACACACCGGAGGCCAGATCTGCATTCTGCCGGGAATTTTCTTATTCAGGAATTGCAGTAAGAGAGTACCCAAAACAACACAGCCAAGTCTTTATACCAAGTAAAGTGTATATTCTCTTCATGTTGCTAACAGGAGTAAAATGAACAGAATACTATGATTCCGTTAATCACAAAATTCAAAATGGTCCCAAAAGAAGGCAATAACCAGATAGCCAAGGTATTCCTATTCTGGAATTTTCCTAAATATGTCTCTTTTAGAGAAGTTTCATTTATGAGTGAATTTTTCTTTACTCCCTTTAGTTCATTGTTTTTTGGACTAACAATATTTTGCTGACATTTCATTTAGTAATTCCATCAGTATCGATTTACTGCAAGGAAAGTGTATCAATTAAGGAAGGAAAATGACAAACTAATTTGGGGATTGTACTCATGGTCTCTCATTTTGGTACTAGTGGGCAGTAATGTACTTGTACTGGAACCTTGCTTATGCCACCACTTGTAAGCCCAAAATACATCTTGCGGAGTCATATTCTTGTCAAAACAAAACCATTTTATATACCTAATTCAGTGAAGGTTGCTTTGGCAATTGGACATTGGCATTTGGCCTACAGAACACAATGCAATGTGCAATTGCCCAATGCCCAAAGCAACCTTTACTGAATTAGGTATACAACCATCCAGTAAACACAACCAAGTTCTTTTTTATGGGCAATTGGTGATTGCATTATCAGGGTTCCAGTACAATCTTAGCATCCTACAAAGATGTTTTTGGGCTCACCCCACATTCTTACAGTGCATGTCAAAGACAAGGAAACTAGACCTTGTTAGAAGGAAAGGCATATACACATTCGTGTATTGCCAATAATTATGTGTCCAAGACCAAGTATACAGCAAAGCAAATAAGTAGGTATGTGGTGAACTCAAAGAACATCTGCACAAGAGGCTGTTGCAATCCAAACAGTTGCTGAATAATGGCACTGATGCAATGCACTTGTCCCTTGTGACACCATAAAAACTCATTACTGTGGTCTTGAAGTTTTTTTTTTCTTTTTCCAACCCAAACCAAAATTATTCCCAGCTAAGTTTAGAAAGAAAATAAATCCAGCTGCTAAACGCTTAAGGCAAAGAAAAATCTTAACCATCGAATTGTGACCTTAAACCTTTAAGTCCTAACAGTGACAAAAATGAATTTTCTCTTTACATCTTCACTAGTTGTTCAAACAGTCAAGTGGCGAGAATGAAGGATGTCTTGAGGAAAGGTGTGGAGAACAGTACGGAGAAATGTGCATGTTTCATAGCAGGGATTTAAGGGTTAACCTTTTTTCAGAATTTTTATTTGAAATTGCACACTGTTCATTATGTTGCTATAGAAACTGACTCCTATAGTCCGACACGCTTTTTTTGGACGAAAATTTTTTCAACTGAATTTTTCAAAGCATATAAACGTTGCTGTTTTAAGACGCAAACGCAAAACAACGTCCAACACCAAACTTTATTGTGTAAGTATTACATGAATACCCTAGGAATGACTGCTATTTCGTTTCAAATATTCAGTCCATCTGACATATCCGCCATTTTAAACCCAACAAGGTTTTTGCCTATACTTGTACATTACTTTGCTATTTTGAATTTGCAAAATCATTCACTTTAGTTCGTACATTTTTAAGTTGATTGTCATTGTACATGCATAATGGCTAGTAGGTTATCATTAGTACTATTTGTAACTGATATCAAAAAAATTAAAATGCTTTCAATACAAGTAACGTTGTCTTCAAGTGTGGATGACGTAAAACAAGAAGTCACATGAACTGTACAGCAGCACTGTTTGTGTTCTTTGGGTTGAAAAGATCGTGCAAAAATTGAAAGTATTGCGTCCAATTTTCTGTGGAACCCGTCAGATGAAGGTCCAAAAAGTGTTGCAGAGGAACGGGGTGGGGGGGGGGGGGGATTGGTATGCAATCATGTTTTGTACGGTATACCGCCCTCTACCCAACCTAGTGCCTACGAACTTTTAGCTCAGCGGCAGAAAAAACGCGGAGCTCTGGGAACGAGAACGCGTGCATTCAGACCCTGGCTTTCTCCAGGGTGTAGGATAATCGGAAGAGAAGATAAATGAAGAAAGAAATAAAAGTGACAAGAAAATAAAATGCGCGAGGGCTGGGAAGGGTCAGCGACCACCGCCACCTTGCACCCCAGTCCCACGCGTCCTATTCTAATTTCTACCGTGCCTGTAACAGGCGTCGACGATAGAATGAGATGAACAAGAACAGCACGACAATTTATGAAGTGCAGGAGCAAAAAAGCAGGGAAAAATTGCAGGCTTTGAGTTCGCTAGCCTGCGCACTGATCAGTCTCCTGTTTCCTTTCAAATTCATGTTTTACGTCCATTTTTTTTTAAGGGACTGTCCCTTTATCTCCGGCTAATAGCCCTTTTGTCAAACGAGGGAGTGATCTGAGGCAATTTTGGCCAGGCAAATGTAGAAAGTTATCTATACTGGAGGGTCGGACTCCCCGTGTTTAGTGTCTTTTAATAAATGTTTCAACAAGGCGTTTTATTTTAGGGCTCGCTTTCTTACGTCTTCGCTTTCCTATAACACTATTTTGGAGTCTGGAACAGGCCTTTCTTTATTTGTCATCTTATGGCTAACCACTGAGCAAACAGATCATAGCCTCTAGGTACAAGAATGGAAACAGGCTAGAGCCATCTATTCCTAGGCTACAGTTTTACGTATGTGCACTCAAGTGTCCACGCTTGCGCTTGACTTTGCATTGAAGCTTTGATGGTCCATTCACGACCCCAGACCCTATGAGCATAGACTGCTAGCAGTCCCTTTCTGGATAGTCGAGAGGGCGCGCGAAATGGCCGAGAGAGGGAGCTATATATATCAACAGCGCGACAAGATTGGCGTGAGGAGATAAAAAACGAGAAGAGACTGGGTGAGAGGCTGGAGGGAAAGATATAAAAATATCCGCTCGGATATTTCGGGCACCCTCTCGACTATCCAAAAAGGGACTGCTAGCAGTCTACTATGAGCCTGACTTTGAACAAAACAGGAGAGCTCTGGATCGAGAATATTGCTGGTCTAAAAGACCTTGATTTGATTTGAAGAATCGGATATAATAACTCGTCCCATTCTATCGACTGCAACGCCATACGGATTGCAAAGACTGTCTCTCGCACACTCCGCAATGAGATGACCGTCTTCAGAAGAGAAGATCAGCAGACAATTCCTCATGCTGTCCACCAACAAAATGTTATCACTGGAATCAACAGCAATAGCCTCTGGAGCAAAAACGTTGTTACATTCTGCGGACGGAAGTGCGATGTTTCGTAACAGCTTACCATCTTTGTTTAACACTTGAAATCCGCCATCCTTTGCCAGAGAGATCACAATTTCACCTTAAAATTAAAGACAGAAACAGTAATATTAGCAACATGAGGTGTGTTACATGGTATCTGTCGTAATGACCATCATGCCTTTAAGACGTAGATCCGAACCCAGTGGCGAGGGATATAATGGGGGGAGCTGGAGCATCGGCGTTTGATCCCCGCCGATTTTTTCCCATCCGTTTCGGCCTTCCCTATTATCTGCTGCCCCTGGGTCTCTGAGGATGACTGCATGGAACATTTTGTTTTAGCACTGAAGTTTTGCAATGATCAGTATGACAAACGTAACTTACTCAACATCCAACCCAAGGCTTCCTCACATTCAAATGCGTCCCATTTTTCTAGCTTAACATAATCAAGCTGCTGCAGTAAATTAGGTAGACCCTCTAGGATGGGTACAGAAACAGTGTTTTTTAACCAATATAGCCCCGCAAATTTGTAACTTGCACCTTATGACTCACTCAAAAAGTAATACTGCAACTATCCTAGGACCACGTCGCAGTAACATAAGGCCGCCGTCCCCAATCCAGTTTCCCAGGAGCCCATAACCCGGAGCGCGCAACTGCCATATATTCTTGTTACGGCGTTTTCACAGACCCTATATTTATTTTTAGATTTAACTTCCCGCGAATTCAGATTACCAAAGGAACCTTGTTAGGCAATCACTAGCTTTGCAAATGATTCATCAGCCTTGCGTTATGGTTTGCGAAGAAGGAGAAGGAGAAAAGGCAGCCATTTTGGAGGGAGGCAGACTCGTGCGGACCGAAACTTAAATTTTCGAGGGAAAAAGTAATCATTCCGGAATGAGTTCGTTTTTTTTTTTTTTTTAAACAAAGAACTAGTTTACAAGACTAATACAATGCATAAACACAGGAGCTAATTTACAGAACTAATACTACACTTACAAAAGAAGGACTTAATTACAACTGAACTAATATAACACCTTACTTTAACAACAGGGCAAGTAGGAAAATACAGTCAAAGTAAAATGACAAAGATAAAAATACCTTTACAGTCGGCTCAAATGAAAAGGATAAATAAAACAGACAAAAAAGTGTTGGGGAAAAAAAAAGGACCTTAACCTGGTTCCTTTATTTTGGTAGTGGTGCAAAAGCTACCGCATCGCTTATGCAGAGAGTAGTCCACTTTGCTTCATATTTTTTAAAGCTAGAGTTTTTAATAGCCATTTCTCTTTCACATTTAACTCTACTTTCCAGTAAGGCAAGAAAGACCTTTATGCTAGGAGTCTCTGACAGATTTCTTGCGAGGTATACATGATATTTAGCAATAAGAAGATAGTGATTAAAAGCGTGAAGGCTGGTGTTCTCAGGTCTGTATCCATAAAGGATTTCCGACCAAGTGGGATTGAAATTTTCAGAGCGATTTGTATTCCACCATTCTATGACGTCTTCCCAAAAAAGTTTAACTTCGGGGCACTCGCAAAACCTATGAAGAAGTGTTTCATTTTGACAGCGGCAGTGTTCGCAGTGTGGTGACTCTTTTATTTTCATTTTATACAGTGAAAGGTTGGTAGGTATGATGTTGTGCACGAGTTTATACTGAAAGCTTCTTAATTTATTTTCAACGGTGACTCTAAAAGGAAGTTCGTAGACATCCTTTACGTTTGACACTAGATTTCTTAGTGTGATTTCAACAATAGGGGGAGAGAAGGACCTTTCCGTAAGCATCAAACGGGCTTTTTTTGTGGAAACCATGTCATCGCTATTAGAAACAGCCTTTGAGAGTTCGCTAACACCACAGACAATGTTGCTCGTGATTTAATTTTTCCACGCTTTAGGGATAGCAGCAAGAACGCCAGCGTAGTCGAGGAAAGTGCAACGAACGCTGCATTTGCGTTTAAAACTTTCGAAAGAAAGGAATTGGTCGTGATTGTCGAGGAGATCACTTATTTTTAAAATGTCTTTATTAACCCCTGTTTTGTAATATATCGTCTTACCATTTGTTTTTATGAACCGGTTGTTCCATAAAAATTCTTGTTTGAATTCGTTTGCATTTAGCGGTTCTTTGAAATTCAGTTCTTGTCACACCTTTAGAATATTTTTATAGAAAGGTGGTAAATTATTGAGGTTCAGTAATTTTAGGTCGAAATTACATTGAAATAGGAAAGCTCCTCCGACTTTGCTTAATAAGGAATCAAGGCGGGCACACCAGTGACTGCCGGCCGATTCGCAATAACGATTTACCCAGGTAAACTTGAGAGATTTTACAACATCCTCGAAGTTAATCATATTTAAACCGCCTTTGCAGACTGGGCCAATCAACGTTTTTCTTTTAATTTTATCAGGTTTGAAATTCCAGATAAAGGAGAAGATGGTGCTGTTGACCTCTTTAACGAATTCGGCAGGAACGTTTAAGACGGAGCAGCAGTAAACAAGTTTGGCGATTGCTAAATTCTTTACGATGGCTTTTCTGCCTAGGATGGTTAGATGTCTTTTGCACCAGATGTTAAGAACTTTTTTAAGTTTCGCAAGCTTTTCTTCAAAGTTTAATTTGATTCCAACATTAGCGTTGTAAGGGAAAGTTATTCCAAGTGCAGCACTTGACATATTCTTTCGGCCACGAAATACCAAAAGGATCGTCTTTTCCTAATCTACTTTTCCAACGACCTAGCCACAGACCCTCAGTTTTTGATCTATTAATTTTCAGACCTGATAGATTGCTAAACTGATCAAGGAGAGCAAATAGAGACGCTGCAGAAGGGTCATCGCGGATAAAGGCGGTGGTGTCGTCTGCATACAAACTAAGTTTAGTGATCTTATTCCCGTTTTCAAGACCTTTAATGGAATCGGTGATTCTTATTTGGTGTGCAAGTGGTTCTAAAGCGAGAACGAAGAGCAATCCTGAAAGAGGACACCCCTGTCTCACTCCTCTTTGTAAAGAAAAAAACTCTGAAGAGTGACCATTGTTAGTAACGCAGCTAGAAATATTGCTGTAGAATGTGCGAATCCAGTTGAGAAAGCTTGGGCCAAAGTTCATAGTGTCGAGAACCTTAAAAAGGTAGTCCCACTCTAAGGAGTCGAAGGCCTTTTCAGAATCTAGAAAGAGTATCATACCTTCCTTATTTTCATATTGTTCAATTATGTCTGTAATTAGGCGGATGTTTTCACCGATGTATCTGCCTTTAATGTACCCTGTTTGGTCCCGCTCTATTAACAGAGGGAGTACCTTTTCTAAACGCCTTGCAATACATCTCGTTGCTAATTTATAGTGACTGTCGGTATTTAAGAGAGAGAGGGGGCGCCAGTTTTTAAGCAGTAAAGGATCTTTGTTCTTTTTTGGGATCAGGGAGATGATTCCTTGTCTCTGCGAGATAGAAAGCTCCCCCAGTAAGGCGCCATGGTTGAGACACTCAATCAGAGGGCCCGACAGCTCCTTCCAGAAGCGTAGATAGAACTCTGCAGATAAACCGTCCGTGCCCGGCGACTTATTAGAGCGGTTTTCATTTGAGTGTCGAAAGTAATTCGCGTTTTGCTTTGGTTTTGCTTTACTTCGCTCTGTGATTGGTTGAAAAATTTCGCGCCACTTTCTCCACCAATCAGAAGTAAAACTCAAACCAATCGCGACTTGCTCGCACGCGTTTTCCCGCGCTTGACGCCGGTGACATGTATTTGCTTCGAGTTCTGATTGGTTCATTGGGTAATTTGTGTTTGTTGTGATTGGCTGGGGTAATTACTTTGGTTTTGGTTTTACGACACTCATTTGAAAAGCGCTCTATGTTGAAAAGTTTTTAAAGCGGCGAGGCATTCTTCCGCGGTTATTAAACCTTCGCAAAGGCTTTGTTGCTCGTCGTCCAGTCTAGGTAGAGATTCATATTCACAGAAAGATAATGGGTCTGCAGCTGCTAGCGGTTTTTGAGAGGTATAAAGCTGGTTGTAAAAGTTTTTCATGGCGCTTAAAATGGACGTTGGGTCCTTAACAGTAATACCCTCGAGCGTCTTTAATTTTGTGATATGTCTTTTTTCAGAACTTCTTTTTTCTAGGTTAAAGAGGTATTTGTTACATTTCTCACCCAACTCGTACCATCTTGCTCTGCTCCTAATTATGGAGCCTTTGGTTTTCTGCACAGCAATTTCGTCTAATTCAATTTTGAGTTTCTTGGCCTCGTTTACAAGGAAATGTTTTCTGGGAATGCGTCGATACGTGAGTTTATTTCGTCTAAGTTTTGGGAAAGATTTTGTTCCGTGTTTCTTTCTGCGTTAGCTTTCCTTTTGGCAAAACGGATGGCGAACATCCGAATCTCCATTTTTAACATTTCCCAATAAAGTCTTTTGTCAGCAGTACCTTTGTGTTTTTCACAAGCATGTTTGATAATAAAGCTCATTTTTGTGACAAATTCTTCGTTCTCCAGGAGAGAATTGTTAAACTTCCAGTAACCTGGTCCTCTTTTTTCCTGTGTTTCCTCTGGTTTAATTGAAATGATGACGGGGGAATGATCTGAGTCGTAGTACGCGCCGAAGTCGGTTTTTGAAACCCGATCTAATAACTGTTTTGAGATGAGCCAAAAGTCTAACCTACATCTGATCTTCCCTGAGCAGTTTTCCGGAATAAGCTCGTTCCAGAATGAAGTTCGTACTACGTTCACATGAGCCTAAGGCGTTCTCGCGCGCGCGGTTTTCCCGCCAGATCAAAAACAAAAATGACGCAAGTTTTGCGCGAAATGTTATGCATGCGCCACTCGCCCCAGGCTAAACGGTTTGCGGTTTCATCTGGGAACGGAATTCGTTTTCAGTTTACATGATACCAGAATAAAATGTCATACCAGAACGAGAATTTCATTTGGATTGAAAACCGGAATGAACTCTTTCCGGAATGGATTGTGCGGGAACGAAATTTCTTCTCGGTATCATGTATACAGATACAGAGAAAAATATGGGGATGGAATGAACTCGTTCTGGAATGAAAGTCATTCCGGTATCATGTGAACGGCCCCTAAGAATAACCTAGTCTTTGAAAACGCAGTGACGAAGGTTTAGTACAGTATGAAAGTTGCACGCTCCGGTATGAGGCCTCCTGGTTTTCCTTAGAGCTCCCTCAACTGAGTGTCCTAAAACCAAAACCAAATGTTCACCCTGACCAATCAAAACAGACCCAAACAACACAAAGAACCAATCAAAACTCAAACTAAATACGTGCAATTATCGCTAACTGGAAAATTACCTCGCAGGAACAAGTCACAATATTGGTTTTGGTTTTGCTCAAGGGTCTGCCTCTTCTCCAGGCGCCGGTTTAGCGGAAAACAGGGAGCGCGGGGCGTCGTGGGAAGGATACGCCACGCACACCATCATATAATTAGGGAACTTAAGCACAAACGTTCTTGAGCCACGGACGGCACCCGGCAGTTGAATTTTTCCTTTGTCGACTCCTTCTTGCTCCTCACCAAAGGCTGGAAATCTCTTGTTTTGGTATCTGGTGGCTTGCCATTATAGAAGTGTTAGCATCAGAATGGGTCAAAAGAAAAACGTTAAACTTCCGGTTGCCGTCCGCGGCTCAAGAACGCCTCTGCTTAAGTTCCCTAATAAGGAGGGACGCTTGGGGACGAGGCAGCTCAAGGGTTGAAGAAATGGCGCGAGCGCAGGAGAAAAAAACTAAAGGGACACAGTGCAAATATACTTTCGGCACACAAAACAGCACTTCGTTCAGTCCAAGACATAATTGAACTATTTCAACGTTATTGCCCTTACCTCTGCTATTTATAGCAATGCCGTAAATCTTTCTTTGAAGCCCATCATCTTCGTCCAAACACCCCGCTTTAAAATGCGTCAAACATTCTCCCGAACTGTTAAACACATAGATAACTCTATTATCACAGTCGGCAACATAGACACGTCCTTCTTTATCCACCACAACATGGCTGAGCTTGCCACGACTCTCGGGATCTCCAGCGGGTGGCTTCAACGTTGTTAAGTACTCCCCTTTAGAATCAAACACTTGGACCGAGGCTCCGCTCCAATCGGAGACGAACAGGTTTCCTTCCCTGCTCACAGTAACACTCAGTGGACCGCCTTGGAATTCGCCATGATTTTCTCCTTTCTTTCCAAAACTGAAAAGAAACTCGCCTGAAGGATCAAATAATTGAACACGAAAGTTGTTTCTATCGCATACAATGATTCTGTTGTCCTTGTCAACTGTTATTCCCCTAGCTCCTTTTAACTGTCCAGGTTCGTCCCCAGGACTTCCTATCACCAGCCGAGGTTCCTTTATTTCTTTATATTCCCGCGTCTCATACGGAAAATACATGGCAAACGGGCTTTCACTCATTGGAAAACCCCGGATAGTGACTTGAATAAGGTGAGGGCCTGGTACGGTAGGAGTGTAACTGACGCTGTGTTTCCCGGCATTCTGTGCGGTCACTTCAGCATGTACTGTACTTTCATCCGGACCTTGAATCTGCACAATGACGTCACTGCTTTCACATGTGATTGGTCGCCCTTTTCTGTCCCTAAAAAGAAACATTTTGGAATGTACGATAAATATCAACGACCAATTAAAATAACCGAGATAGGGTGGTTTTCACTTAGCATTACAAGTGCGAATGTTTTGCTATAATCTTTATTTCTTTCTTGTTGTTGTTTTTTTTTAACTTGCGCTCTTTTTTAAGCCAATTAGAGGTGAAATTAAAACCAATACACTTTTCACATGCTCGTATGAATGTTTTCTGCGCTTGGCTCAAGGTTGATTATGGTTTTTCAATAGAATATTATTAGAATATTGTTATTAAAAATTTTCTTATATTATTATGTTATTGGATACACACTTATGTTTTGTATTTAATTACTTTAGTTACGTTAATTACTGTGTCACCAATTAGTATGCATGCTAAAGTTTCTTGACACATTAATCAAGTTATTATTATTATTATTATTATTATTATTATTATTATTATTATTATTATTATTATTATTTACCGCTGGTTGGTTGAAAAAAAATTACATGATTTCTGTACACTCCTGCCCGCACCACTGGACCAGAAAAGCCTGAGTGATTCCCTCCCCCGCCCCCACCTCACGCCCTCTCAATAGTTCTAAGGCCTACCTGCCAGGACCTGCCAGCTAAGCTGGTGCTAGAATAAGGAATTTTTGAAGTGCAACCTTAATTTACATACCTGGTAACGACTGTGAAATAAGCTGGTTGGTTAAGAGTCGCCTCTCGCAGGCCACGCCCTTCGGCTGATGTCGTGGCATAGTGGGCGTACGAGGCGTCTATGGAGCCAAATGAATCTATCATTTCTTGTAGCCTGTCATTATCAGCGTAAAATCTGATTGCGTGATCTTCACGAGGGTGCAACTCGTAATGTTGAGTAGCCAGTGACTTCAGTCTTTCGGACATAAGATCTTTGGCGGATAGCAAGTACACTGAATCACCTACAGAACAAATTGTAAAGACTCCTCCGGTACAATATCAAAGTAACCACAGTTTCAAATGCACCAAGCTCTTTACCAAATGAGCTCTCCCTATTCAATGTATACTTTTTCAGGTTCCATGAAACATGAAATAGTCAACGAGTTAAACATTAATAGCCTTAATTAAGTACAGGTTATTTTTTATTTTTTTATTTTTATTTATTTATTTATTTATTTGTTTTTGTAATGGCGCCTTGTCATTACATGGAAGGATTCAGATCGCAGACACGATATCTGTTAAATTTTCCAGAATTTCCCGCATTAAATGAACCGGAATGGTGAATTGAAGCAGTTGAAATTTTGCACCGTGTGGGCAATTATCTTAAGCAAAAGAACGCGTATTACGGCCGTTGTAATGTTATATATAGAACTTTTTTTCGGATTCAATTCCTACTTCCTCTGACTCGTTGGAACTTAATTGTGAAGTCACCTACAAAGTAGTGCAAAATGCCCAAAATATTTCACGTCATTTTACCATAAAAGAGCCTACAGGAGAACACATTGAATATGAGAGCTTCTTACATTGTAAGATGCTCAATGGTTTGACCAGTTTGGTAAGTAAAATGAAACGGAGCAACTCATTCAATGGTGCTACAAATAATACATGCAGACATTTAACTCACTGCTTGCAGGCAACTCGCAAAATATCCGCGTGTATTATTTGCACTACCAGAGAATGAAGTGTATTTATTACCTTCCTCGATAACCCTCTTGACAAAGTGACACGACACTCGCAGTGTATCTCGGGAAGCCTCCAGTCTCCGCTTTTGCATTTCCAACGATGTCTTCCTGTTTATCCGGATAAGTTCCACCGCCGATTGCAGCTCGCTTCTTCGTTGCTCCAAAGCCTTTATCTTAACATTGATACTGTCTTCAATCTCTCTCAACACACCATCAGCCTTCAGGTTTACTCGAGCTAAAATCCAGTCCAGCATTGGAATGGCATTTTCCACTTTGATACAAACGCTCCTCGTTTGATCCAATAACTCGGATAGCCTTGGTCGCAGCTTAGAGTACGCATCTTCAAGGAACTGTGTGTCGTGTCGCTTGTGGTCGATCAGTGCACAGTTGCGACAGATGCTCACATTACAAGTGTCACAGAACAGAGCTAGTTTCTCTTCTGTGTGAGTTTCGCAAAACGTTGGACGATTCAGCTCTTTGAGGGACATGGTTTTCAAGTGTTCTATTAAATAGACGTTATGCAAAATCAGCTTGCTTCTTGATTCATTCATTAACATACTGACTGACTGACTGACTGACTGACTGATTGACTGACTGACTGACTGACTGACTGACTGACTGACTGACTGACTGACTGACGGACTGACTGAATGACTGACTGACTGACGAACTGATTGACCGGACTGACTCACTGACTGACTCACTGACTGACTCACTGACTGACTGACTGACTGATGGACTGATGGACGGACTGACTCTTGGCTGGCTGAGTGCCCGAATGACTGACTGGCTGACTAACTAACAAGGGGTTTAGTTTCTAAAGCAAAACTGTGGTGCTGCGTCGGTGGGGACGTGAAACACAAAATTTGGATTTATCAACTGAGTTGCTAAGGTAGATTGCCTAACTGACTTACTCATTACTGAACGAACGACCAACCCACCGATTGACTGACTGACTGACTGACTGACTGACTGACTGATTGTCTGACTGACTGGTTGACTTACCCAAAGAGAGAAGCACGTGATGTCTTGTATCTCTTGCCTTCTTGTGAGCCTCCTCATGAAGTACACACAAATAAACCGAACATTCTCTGCATCGAACTTGAGCTGTCGATTCCTCAGTGGCATCGCAAATGTCGCACTCCACAGCCTCTCCTTCTTGGATAAGCAATAGATCAAGCAGTGACACGAGAAGAGAGTTAGCAGGAAGCTTTCTTACAGAGGCGCGGCTATCCAGACCGGTTTCCAACTGGCACGTGGGACACTTTAGGTTTTTGTCCCTCATAGGTCGGTTCCGAACCATGGATTCGATGCACTGACAACAGAATGTGTGCAGGCAAGGCAATATTCTGGGATCAAGGAATAGTTTGTCGCAGATTTGACAGGTCAAGTTTGTCTTGATGTTTGAAACTAGGTCATCTTGTTCCTCTGTGTTCCTTTCTACTTCTTCGTGGTCCATGCTGTCCAATAAAACTGGATTGCTGACCAATTCAATACAATAGTTTGTCCAGATTACAAAGTAATGTAAGTAAAAAGAAATAAATTTAGCAATGAGAAGTTTTCATCGTATCAGGCTTCCGTTGAGCTTTTTTCGCTTTTTTAGGAATCAAACCTACCGATAAACACCTCTTAAACACGCAATTCGACAACTGAAATGCCTTGAGTTTGATCAGTTGAAAACTATAAAATGCAAGGACAACTTCATTTCTTTGATCCACACGCAATTATAGAGTAATCTTTTCCCAAACAAGTTGACCTTTTTGACTTAAACATTTCACTCGGCGAGCAATTAGAGTTCGATCCGTTGACAAGTCAATGCAAACACAAAATCGTTTGTTTGATGCACAAGCAAATTATAATCTTTTCTCAAACAACTTGATATATCTTGTTGCTCTCAAAGAGTTACAAAAAAATTTTCTAACACAATCGATGACCACCCTAGATAGGGCCACCGCTTACCTTTTCTGAGAGTTTTCCACTTCGTGAATTTCAGTTTGAACTCAATTACTTAACAAGACGTCCGTTTTCTCGTGCGCCAGACCACGAAAGTCAAACAAACATAATCAATAACTACAAACATTCGAATAGAATAATTTGGACTCCAAACCGACAAAAAACAATGGTAATACTTTTGTAATTAGTGATTATTTTTTCACCCATGGGATTTAGGAGGCTTTTCAGAAGGAATTCACGACGCCAACGCTAGGCGCCGACCTTTGCTTTGGCTCTGATTCCTACATGCATAATTGGCATATTCCAAAGACAAAAATTTTCCGGTACTTGGAATCCCTGGTTAACAGAGTAATTTAGTGTAACATTAGAGCAGACAAGAGCAGACAGAAAGTGAAATTTTATGCATGGTAGGGTGTCGTGCGCCAAGTTGCGCAGCTAGCTAATTGCATGTTACTGTGGCGAAACGGCACGGATAGTTTGGTCTGCAAACACGGCCCAGTTTCATCGGAAAGTGTGGGAGGAGTCAGGAATGCGTGGTGTAAGATAATAGAAAGGACGCAAAAACTGGTCTATGAACAGGCTCCTTGGTGAGTGATAGGGTGCAAAAAGGTGGGGGGGGGGGGGGGAGGCGGGCGAGGGCAAGGGGAATGAGCGCTAACCGAGTATGGTCTGGAACTCGCCGATTTTTCGTGCGGTCTCAGTCCCCCACTTATTAGGAGTCTGTTCTCAGTCTATGCGTAAACCTATTTTCTCTTCCAGGCCTAACTTGCAGTCTTCGAGGCTCCCAGGCAACGCATGCACTACCTTTAAAAAAAGGCCGGCGAGGGGAGCAGAGGAGGTGTTATAGGATGTCTAAACTTTTCGCTTCACGCACGCGAGTCTTTAATCAAAGGTTTTAATTGGTCAGCTATCACCTGCTACAAAACCAGAATTACCACGTGCACCTTGTATCGAATCGCGAGGAAGGTGTAGCACAAAACTCCGTTGATAAGAGTTACACAGCCACTTCGTATTATAGAGGTCCTCGTATTAACGGGGTGGTCAGAAGACGGTGTTCCACGATAACTTTTCATTTTTTTCCTTTCACCCTTCGAAACACACGGCGCAAATACTGTGGTGAACGAAAACAAGGGGGTGGTGGTTGTTAGAAACAAACCTTGAGTAAAACTCCGCACTAGTCGACACAACATTTCCGGTTATTTTGATTTGCAAAGCGGAATACTTCAATTTATACAGAACCAGGTCTTCAGTCCACCCAGAAACGATAAAAAAAGACGGCAACTCCGCCGAAGTTGCTTTACGTCGACGACAAAAAGACATCGAAATCGTGGTAATGAACTACCGATTATGTTTGTCCGAAAGTAGCACTTTCGTTTTTTTTCAATCGTTTATTGACGGAAAACCTCCCTTTTCGTCTCCGCACGAAAGAAAACGTATACGTGCGTGTGGACGGGCTCTCCTATCTCGTGAGTTAATTGGCCTGGTTTGGCTGTATTTATTTTAACATCAGTTAATTTTTGCAAGCTCTCTTTTATTAATAAATCTTAATAAACGATAAAGGCAACAGCATGGTAATTTTCAAAGAGTTAAAGAAACTCCCGATGTGGATTTAGGCTAGTTAGTCTTCATGATGGTGGAATTACATCTGTAACTCCAAAAAGGCGTTATTTACTGTGCAACTGAAATTTAGTTAGCTCCATGAAGAGGAAGTATTTGAGGGTTAGATTACTGTTTTGGAGGAACTCAGTTAATATAACCTACAAACATGATCCCTAGTCTTGTTATTTTGAACCCTAATAATTTAACTCCAGTTTTTGAGTTAAACTAACTCTGAAAATTATTTGTGGTTTTGGGATTTAAAGCTTCTGCTGGACACTGGGCATCAAATTTCTGTAGACAACTTTCAGTCGAGAGTCATTCGGTGCAAACACTCAGTTTATTGCCGTTGAAAGCAGTTAAAATCTCTTCCTCTTTGCCGCAGGCATCTGTTGTATTGATAGCTTTCTTTCAAGTTCGGCAACCTTGCTCTTTAGTGAGATGATTTCCTTTTGTGCCTCAGCTTTGGCAAATTGCAGTTTCTGAACATAAAACGAACAACAAAAAAAAGCAAGTTTTAACATTCTGCTGCTCAAGTGTGCTTCAGAAACCGTTAAAAGAAAACCCGGTATTAATGAAACAACAAAAGGACTAGTCAAAAGAAAACAAATCTGTCTGTTGAGCATTTCATTCAGCTTGAAAAAGGGCTGATTTATCTAAATAGGGATATTGAATGGAAAAAAACACAAGGATTTTTGCATGGAGAAAGCGAAAAGTTGTCTTCATATATCAAAAATCTAAACAATCATTTCACTTGCTATTCGCACAGTAATTATAAAATTTATCTTTCTTAGCTCCCAGAATAGGGCCGTTTCGGCGAGTAAAATACCTTTGCAACGGTGTAAATAGTTCTAATTTCATCCATGCAAGGGCTAAATTCAATTTGATTTTATCCTGGGTTTCCCCCAAAGGGAAAGGGCCCACGAAGGGCTGAATTAGGCCCAGGGGCATCAAGGGCTGAACTGAAACTGTGTCGTACAACAAATAAGTTGCTCGATCACGTAGAGATGGGATTCCGTGTACGATCCTCTTTCTGCATACCTTTCTGAATATGTCACTGTTGACATTCGATACTTGACCGCTTTGAGCCTTAGCACTTTGAAGCTTCAGTAGTTTCGCGTCGTACTGAAAATTAAACATGACACAAGGAAAGCTCAGAAAAAGAAAAATAACTTCTTCCTTTCGATTGGTGTCTCAAGGACATTTGATAAGTAATGAAGTAGCAACCCTATGCCAGTTGATGACGCAAGTTACCCCTGATGAACGAAGCTCTCTCCGGGTGAGGAGGAGAGGAGTCTGGAGAGAGGGAAACGTTTAAGAGCACGATGAAAGTCTTCCGCTGCAAGCCTGTTCACATTTTATTCCTCTTTCTGTTTGTCTACCCGTTTCCGTTTTTTTCTCTCCGTTTCTTTAAGGGAGCCTCTGCGGAGGAGAGAGTGAATGAAAGGAAGACGGAAAGAAACATAGACTTAAGGCCAGGACATGCGGTAGCAATGAGCGCAGTTTCTATATGGTGCCCACTTCAATAATTAGATAGATCGAGTGGTAAATGGAATGGACACAAGTACCAAACATTTTCTTTTGCGTGCTTACAATGTTGCTGTCAAGTATTGCACCATTTGTCAAGGTCGTTAACAACTCTACTAAGCAAACGTAAGTAAAGCCCCGACTTTCTTAAAGTCTGATTTACTATGTATAGCCTTTATTATGTATATACTTTGTAGAAAGTTTAATTTTAGTTTTTATTGTTATTTCTAATAACACTTTTAATACTTTTATTGCCCAATATTGTATGTATTAAAGTTTACAATTTTTCTTTGATGGTACTTGAAACGTTAACAACATTGAGCAGGAAGTCTCAGAAGCCTTTCTGGGCTTATCGAGGAGACCCCTGTCAATTCACACCAATGGTTATATCATTTGATGGCATGGACGATTTTGCCTCCAAGAAATGAGCTTTTACATCATCAATACTATATAGGTGCTCACGAAAAAGCTGCAGAGCTTTTTAATATAAAGGCTGTCTGTCTGTCTGTCTGTCTGTCTGGATTTTGGTGTAGTTCACACTTGATCGCTAGCGTTTCATGACCTCTTTCGGCTCCTGTGGCAAGTCTAAGTAAAGTCGAATTTTGTTTTTAATATGCCTTAATTAAGCTGCACCAGTGGTGATTGGACACGGCCCGAAAGGCACGAGCAGTCTCTTAACCAGGACGATCGATGGATCGAGCGAGCGATCGATAGCCCCATCATGCTTTGCGAACCGTGTCCACCCACCACGTGAAGCTGTACATTTGTTGTAGCATTTTTTTCTTGCCCTCACCTCTAAACGAAGCTTAACTACTTCCGTGTGATTTGCATGCTCAACATCAGACAGCCTTATCTCAAGTTGCCGAACTTTATCTGCTTTCTCTTGTAGTGACTTTTGCAATGCTGCGATCTCCCTTTTGCCTGGGATACAAAAAGGTCCAGAAACTCATTAAGATTAAGTGTGTATATTCCGAAAAGAATGACTTGAACGTACAAGTGGGCTGTTCAACAGTGATTATATAGACAGCCCCTGGATATAAGCAAGCCGCGCTTTGATTGGTTGCCTATCTATGAACTATCAGCTCATATCCTTCCAGTAAGACAAGCCGCGCAAAATAGATTCAGAAAAGTGTTCTTTGCACGTTTGCGACACTTCTTATGATACAGTGTTGTCTATATTAAATAATAATACCAGTATTCCAGTCAAACTCGCTTACGCGAGCTCATATAGCAATTGTTAAATAGTTTAGTAGTGGACAACCAGCTAGTACAACCGTACAAGTGCATCAGTTCAAGGGCTGTGTGCTAATTTATTTAGGGAGTATACATGTATATTCAGTGTAATTTAGGGTAGCGCGCAAGCTGATATTTGTGTTAGACCAACAAAGTTCAGCTGAAAGTTTAAGCTCTTACTGTGTTCAAGTGTTTCTTCTCTGACTCTCTGGACCTCCTGTTTGTGAGTTTGGTCTGATGTTTCAAGATTCTTTAGCGCTTCAGATATTTGATTTTTGTGTTCCTTCAAAAAACAAAACTATGTAATTTAGAATATAGCTGTCCTAGAAACCTCCGTTATTTTAGAATAACATGTCTCTATCAATAACCTGATTTCGATTTCCTAAAATCACTTCACATAGTTTGCATTCTTTTTCCTCAAGTTTAATGTTTTCCTTTTAAAGCTAAAAAGTAATGTTGAAAACATTTTTTACGTCCTTTTGAGACTAGCAACTGGACGTGGTCTGGTAGTTTACCTTGTGAGGCCCGTTGGTTTGATAAATTCTAAACTCCGTCCACAGGCAGACCACCCTATATGTTCGTGGTTAATAATTGTTGACATAAGAGATGTTGAAATCAATGGCGCGTATAGAAGAAATATAGAGAAACATTACGTCGGCTTCGATCTACTACAAAATATAAAATTTACTCTAAATGATTCAATAACAGTTAAGATGAAATGTTGACTGAGTCTTGTGTCATATTTTTTGCCTTCCCGAGCCGTTTAAGGCGTTATTTTGCGAGGTCATTTATCGACCGGTAGAAAGAGAGAGGGAAGGGAGAACAAGGCAGGCAGCAAAACAGCCGGCGGCCGTTACCTTGTACAATTTAAGCTAGAACTGACGCCAAACCATCAAAATTCTCACCTCGAAAACATTGGCATCCGATCGACTAGATATTTCTTAGTCCCTGTGCCGAATTAGAGCTTCATCCTTCCAATATTTTCCGAGAAAAGCGATCCTGAAGTCTCAAGAGTAGCTTTTTCAACATGATCGGTGCAAGATTCTCGACCAAAGGAATTTGAAGAATGCGAGTCCATTCGAATCTACCAATCAGCGCGTCTCGACCGTTGGCAGTTGGCAGGCTTGGGAAATGGCCCAGAAATGGCCTTTCTATAAGGACTAACGTTTGTGCCACTCCGCATTTCATCTTGAACAGTTTCGAAGGAAACATAAGCCCAATAAACCATAGAGCTAGAGTTGTTTTATTGGTGCTCGAATCATGCAAGACCCTGAGAACAACGCCGTCTCCGTTACTTTCATTACGGGGAAAATCCTTTGCACTCAAACCCTAAGGACAACCCTGATAAAATTAGAAAATCAGAGGCATGTTGAATGTGTAAAAGTGACAATGTTACCTCTTCAAGACTGCTTGATTTCTCTTTCATCCTTGCGATTTGTGATTTTAGTTCTGCATTCTCCTCTAGAGGAACAAAGAGAATATGCAGTGATTTTAGCTGGCGTATCTAAAATGTATTATCTTCTGCACTCCACATAGAAATTAACTTTTTTGGTTTAGCGATGCGTCTTCTTTTTATGTTTTCTTGTCTTAGGATGGTATGTAAGCACACAGGCATATTGACTACGAGTAGTCTCTATTTCCTCATCAGTGGGACGCTCGAGCGAGGGGGTCATCAACTCTGGTCGGTTTTCGCTTGAATGAAAACCGGAACTTCTCGTAGTTTACAACGCAGATATTTTAAATAAAACTGGATAAAACATTTCCCTGTCTGTTGTGTCCTATGGAAGTTGAAAAACAAAACACCTCATCGGATCAATATTTCTCTCAAAAGAAATTCTAGAGGCCGTTTGTATAAATGTTTACTTACCTTCCTGGTCACAGCGTTTGGAAATAACAGCCTGGAGCCTGTCTACCATTCCTTTTAACTTTTCACCTTCTTTATCATCAAAGACAGAATTTAGAAGACACAATATTAGTTAGTGTCTGTAGCACATAAACTTGTCCATCATTTTATGTCAAATATTTACGAGGTTTAAAAGGTAAGTGAGAAACTGTTTTCTCTTTAGAATATCTTATCCAAGAGAAGTATTCTTGTCTGTTGAATCTTAGAGATAAGCCCCACAACCCAACCCCCCTCCCCCCCCCCCCCCCCACCAACCCAGCTTTCTCCCACACCCACACCCCTGGAATAAGTTGTTGGGTAAATGCATCAGGGTATCCATGCATGACCTAATTAAATAACTTTCTTGCTGCCCAACAGCATTTCCTGATACCGTAAGGATGCCCACATTTATGTGTACCCACCTTCCAATGCGATCTTCTCAGCTTGCTGACTGGATTCAACTTTCTTTGTAAGGGCGCGGATTTCCATCTTTAGACAGCTGTTTTCATGTGCAGCTTCCCTCAATACCTAGTGAGAGAGAAAAGTTGATCTAATACAGGGTCAAGCGTGAATGACTCCCATTAACATGAAGTCCCGTATTATCTACAGGTACAAAAAGCCAGCCTCTAAAGTGTAATCAGAGGTGGAATGCTTAAAGAGATCTAGACGTTAAGTTGTAGTTCAGGCAGTCATCATCATCACCATCATCATCATCATCATCATCATCATCATCATCATCATCATCATCAACAACAACAACAACAAAACAGACAAAAAGCCAGTTTCTAAAGCTGTAATCAGAGGTGGAGTGCTTAAAGAGATCTAGACTTTAAGTCACTATCGTCATCACCATCATCATCATCATCATCATCATCATCATCATCATTATTGTAACGAAAGCGGAATCCATAGTTTTTAAGTTTTATTTTAAACAAAGGAAACCTCGTGGCTACTACTCGAGAGTTCAAATTTACGAAGAGTGACGTCATTTGTATGGACTACCTCTCGGAAGTAGAGTCATATTTAAACTCCTCTAAGCCCTACATATCCTTAGACAAGTTCTAGGCCCTGTCGAGTATAAACTCGAGAAGCCGCTAATTTGAAATTGCTTTTTTCTTTTTACGAAAATAGACAAACCTGTCTAGGATATTTGACATTGTTTGACATTAACTTACCTTTTGCCACTGCATAAATTCTTGAATCAAGTTATTCAGGTCAACTTGCTTTACTTTTCCGTTAGCGCTCATCTTTTTAAAAACCCACGGCACTAAAATGGTTCAGATGATGTTTGGTTAAAATAAGCTTAAAGTTTTACAACTCTAAAATTGTCTATAAAATTGAAAATTATTCTCCCTTAAAACACTGCCTGCAAATATTTTACAACTTTGTAGCTGAAAGTGTACGTTCTACAAACATTCAAGCTCATTCAAACCTTACAGCTAAGCTAACAGCTTAAGCTAAAGCTTACCAATCTCAGAATGAACTGTGAAAGTTAACGATGCCAACAAACACATTTGGTGCGCCACGAAGAAAACTGAATTTGCTTTGGCTTGCAGCTTTAGCTTTCCGGCTTAAACGTTAGAAAGCTGCGTATCTTGTTCTCCTTGGAAGACATAAGCCTTAAGCTAAGTGAAATTAATTAAAACAAAACTTGTAAGTTTAGGAACATTTTTTGGCAATTTGCTACTTTTCAAAACTTACAAATTTTGGCGGGAAAATACGCGGGTTGCACGTCCACGACTTTCTGTGAGGGGCTGTGTGAGGTGTTTTGTGCTTTCTGCGAATCCATTACCACATAGTTATAAAAGAAGCTTTTCTCAAGGCGTTTCTTTGTTCTTGAAACTTCGAGGAAAAAGTTGTTCCTTCGTTATACATAAAATATAATTCTCGGATGCCTTTCATCGCTAAGGAAGCAAAATAACAAAAGGAATCAATCGAAATCAGCGTGTAATGCGCTGGACAAACAAACAATCAAGGATGATTCCCGTTGAAAATTTCCTAGGGGATTCCAATATTAAAGGGACAGGGGAGACCGCTGGAAATTTGTGAGGAAAAGCGCACATTGCCTGCAAGCGCATACACGGTAGGCGCTTAATAATTCCAGTTTCTATAGGCGGATCCTTGCTGACGTCATTATTTGCATCTTGAAAATTAAAATTCATCCGATAAACAAACAAAGATCATAACTAGAAAGAGCATACTAATAAAAAATTTTGATAACCTGCAAAGTTTGAAAGAAAAAAGATGGAAACCGGTTTCAAATGATGCTTTCAAAATTTACAACATTTACAGACGTTTGTATGACTGGGTAGCAACTCTTGCCTCTCAGCCATACAAACGTCTGCAAATTCAATTTTCAACATTCTCCTCTCATGTTTGCTAATTTTACGAATTGAGTCAGTCTCTTTAAATTTTTTCGTGTTTTTATTTGCCAAGCTAACTATAAATAATAACGATAATTTATGATAATGCTTAGATCAAAGACTGCTGACATAAACAAGGATCGTAAAGCACCGAGAAGGAATTTGGAGTATTACTACCCCATCTCCTCCCCACTGGATTGGACGGCGAAAATTATAAAGGGACCGCGAAAATGAGACGCACTGGATGTGGCAACAAGCTTTTTTCGCGCTTGTTTTCTCATTCGCTTTTTGTCATATCACGGAGCCTGGAGCAAGCTAACCTGAATGGGATGCCAGTCCATCGCAGGATTTATTCAAAACGTTTTTGCGCCAGTAGTCGATGCCTACTTATACACCTGGGAAGAAAAAGTCAATGTGCCCTGAAAGTTTCTTGTCCGAGCGCCGGTGTGGCGCCGAAAAACGAGCGCGTTGCGGGTCGAGGGACAGATGCAAAACGCGACTGCAGTGTATCCGTCGAACAGCTCCACGCGTACTGCCATAGAACAAGGAGGATCGCCATCACCGACCCCTCCTATAGAAAGTCCTGAGGCGCTAACAATTACAACACCGCACCAGCACACTCCACGGGAATTTGGAAAGTAACTTTCAAAGGGTACCAGAAACTAGGGACTCAAATTCATTTTCACCCGATTCCTCTAATTCATTTTTGAAGAACTTCCTTCCATTCATAGATGCTTTGCAAGAGAAGGGAAAGTTCATTAGAATACTGATTCTGGGAATATTCCAGTCATGAAACGATTATTGATAAAACCATTTTCAATTTCCTGGGGTTTATTTAACGTAGTCTACAAAAAATGTTTTATTCAAGTCAGTAGCCTTTGAAATAACTCTCATCGTTCCCTACGTCTAACATGGCAGGGCATAATATTACATAAATAACAGCAAGCTTCTGAATCAATACTTGCTACTTCTAAAAGAAGCCTGAAATTTCAGTTGCCATTCCTTCCTTAACCCAAATACCAGGGTAGAAGAGCAAAGGATTACTGACTTTCAGGCTACATTGGAAAACGTGGTGCCTCTATTATAATTATAAACATATTATTTTAGTTATTTACAGCAAATATTTCGTTTTAGCCACAAGCTTTTAGACTTATTCGGCATTTGCAACCCAAGTTTTCAGTCAACTCCTTCTTAATGGACAATGCCAAAAAACTGACATTCTCTAAGGACATTTGGACAACTCTGTAGTTCAGTATTGTTTTTCACCTCTCTTTAAGACAGACACTTGTCTAGGAAGGACACCTCCAACAGAAACCTCTTCAAACCGGGCATCTCCCTAATACTCATGACCTGAATGTGTTTTAATGCACTGATAGGATGAGGAGAAATTTGATGACCTAAAGGGATAAACACCTCTTTTACATGGACGTCTCATTAAGATGGACCCCTCTCTAAGATGGACATCACGGATATATCTCTTCGCAAAAGAAACTTCTCTAAAATTGCCGTCGATTCTGGTCCGAAGAGTGTCCGTTGTAGAAGAAATTGACTGTAAATAAAATTTAAAAGCTGCAAACAGACAGCTTAAGTAGTTTCTGAGTATTAACTAACACTCACGATGACGTCATTTGACTACAGCTACCTCAGACATTTCCATTCAACACCCCCAACATCGTTGAACTGAACATGTTGATTGTCTTTGGCTACCCTGTTGAACGATACATACATAATTCAACAACAACGTCGTTCAACAGGACCGCCAAACGCGTCCAACAAGTTTAAGGCCCAGGCAATTTCAACATTACCAACATTTCTTTTCAACAACAATTTCCATTCAACAACGTTCAACACTGTTGAATTCAACATGTTGCGTCCATTCAACATCAATCACCATCATCCGACATCACTCCACATTGTGATCAAATGTGTCCAACACATCGCATTCAACAATGCTGAACTTTACCTAATGGGAATGCTGTATCCAATTGGCCAAGGCCTTTACCTAAGTGTTAACCCTTAAGCCCCAGCATCATTAAAATTCTCCTTACTGGTCATCATACATTTTGTTGGGTACTAGTTAGGAGAACTTGTTGAAACATCAAGACAATTCATCTTTGGTGATCATTTTCCTAATTCTCATGACCTGAATGTGTTTTAATGCACTGATACGATGAGGAGAAATTAGATGCTGATCACTATGCTGATCACTACTGGGATTTAAAGGGTTAAAAAACGTTGTATTGAGATGTAGAATTCGTTTGGCCAACGTTTTAACATCGCACAACAGTTCCATCCAAAGGTGTTGAGTGAGGCTGAATTCGTTTCACTGTGGCCTAACATGTACAGGCACGCAAGTGTTTCCATTGTATTTTGCTTGGTAAACCTTTTCACAACACTTATGAAAAACTCGGCCTTACTGTAGGTTAATAGGCAACTGAGCCATACATTTAGTTTAGTTTTATTTAGCTTTATTCAGTTCTTTTCTCTTCTTGTTAGGTGACAAAAATGTCCCTTGCACTAATGAATTGTCATCCTTTGTAAATTGCCCATTGCAGCACTATTTGCAGTGCTGTATCCAGTTCAAAAAATTGTTTTGATTAGTGCCACAAGGGCAACAAAAAAAAAAAAAAAAAAAAAAAACCTTCCCGGTTAACCTTAAAGGGGGATAACAGTATTTTCCCCAACAATTAATGTCAATAAAATCCCAGTTTATGTCTTCTAAAAATGTTGACCTAGGATAACTTGTAGCAATTCTAAAGGTTATTATCACAACGTCTTTTGTTAAACAGTTTTCAACTTTCTAAAACTGGCAAAGGTCTCTATCTTTACCAAAATTGCATTAACCTTGCAGATTATTTCTTCAGTTTGAACTCTTGCTTAAGTCCTCTGTTATCTTTATCTGTATATGACGTTTATCTTTATCTGTATGTGATGTCGCTGTAGAATTCTTCAGTACAGTCAAACCTCTCCTTATGGATACGTCCACAGTGAAGACACTTCCTTGGTAACGATTGTCGACTTGGTCCTAGAGCAATCAAAATGCGGAGAAACTCTCCATCCATAATACAGAGTATCAGCTATGTTCTTTTGATGTACTACTTATTTCAAAAATAAGACACCTCGCTATACAATAAGCAACTCGTACAATCCCTGATGTGAGATTGTCCTTCACTTATCTCTCTTCAAAACATAAACAGCTGTAAAGCAGGGACTCAGTGTAGATCTCCCACACATGCCTGCCTGTGCCCAATCCTTCTGAATCACTAACACTTTCGTCTCCTCCACGAGAAAGGTTTTGAATGGTAACTGTATCATGACAGCCATAGCCTTTGTATGGGTTATTTATACTTCTCTCATCCTTCTGGAGAGTCAGATTTTCCCATTGACAGAAACTCCCCTAACATGCAAGAGCAATGATGAGATTGGCACACATTTCCATAAACTCCATAGTGTGATGTTGGCCTCCATGACTAAAAGAGCTGTTATCAGAATCCTTTAGGCTGCTGAAGGATGAATTAGCAGAAGATTTCCTCGATGACTTCCCTGAGGTTGCTCCTTCTGGATGTTCAGTGCTGTCAGGAGAGGGAAGACTTTTGAAGTCCAACAGATAACTCTTGTGGTCAACTTGGTAAAGCTGAAGGGCTATCTTGGTCTGTAATAATAAAGAACCAACCAAATTACTTAACTAAAAAACTCTTCTCTTTTGTCAGGGTTTTAGGTAACATTTTAAAGTACCAGATTTATTAATGAAACAAGGAGATGTGAGCACCGTCGGCGTGAACATGAGTGCCAAAGGCACAAACTTCTAGGAGGGTGGGGGACACCCCCTGGGAAATTTTTGAAGTTGGACTCTCTGAAATGACATTTCCTGGGTTCCCTGGGCCAAAAGTGGTTAACTTGGAAAGCCTTTTAGGC
This sequence comes from Siderastrea siderea, assembly GCA_964030785.1. Taxonomy (NCBI): domain Eukaryota; kingdom Metazoa; phylum Cnidaria; class Anthozoa; order Scleractinia; family Rhizangiidae; genus Siderastrea; species Siderastrea siderea. The sequence goes on from OZ034976.1 coordinate 10,791,822, forward strand.
AATAAAATGCTCAAAAAAAACAATTAAATATTTGAATCAGCAACTATGATAATTATCAGTCTGCAGGTGTCCCTTTTCAGTAGATCCCATTACAGATTCCAATTGGGAAGAAAGTGGGATAATCCCAGATATGACAGATGGTTCTCTAAACGAAAGATTAATTTCAATAATTTTCAGCAAGTCATGCTCCAGGAATGACTTATTGGGACAATCACGAATGTCCACCAAGCTATGATCATTTGTTTCCGATTGTATAAGTTTCATAAGTCAGCAAAATAAGGCTCAACTCTATCTTTGATAAGTAAAACAAAATCATCCAATTTACAGGGTATTTGCACTTCAGAAAATAATTATTTTGTACCGGACCTTACATGTCAAATGGCCAGACATTACGTCTGGCCTCCAGCCTCAAAGGAAACCTTGATTTTGTGCTAGTTTTTTCGGCACATCCTTACCGTGCATGGCGTTTATGTCACAATTTACACCATGTGGTGACTTAAGCGCACTGAGAAAGAAATGCAAACCAATATAGCACCGATGGGTGTTGTAAGATTACTTTGTGTGAATTTAAATTACTTGAATGAACACTAAACCCTGGTTTTTTTCTGATAGATTACTTTCTTAACTGATTTTCTACAGATTGTGACAAAATTAAAAAAAAATTAATGTGAGAAGTTTTAAGTACTTTTGTTTTCCCACACATATGTCATCAAGAATTGCCACTATGGTGGCTGCGCAGGTTTCCAAATGCCGTTCTTTGTGATTTAAGGTGTCTGAACACAGTTTGCGCGCGCTCTACGAGTTGTACTGCTGACGTGAATAAGCGCGCGCGCACAAGGCTTTGAGAAAAACAAACATGGTGCCTGCTGGCGCCTGTACAGCGATCATTTCATTTTGTTCAGTGAAGATTGTGCAAGTGTTTTTTTCCGTCTTAACAATCAAAGTTTATGTGTCAAAAACGTTTGTTTTTCAATGTATTAAAGGTAATTAATACTCTTGGAAAATACCCTGCCTTTCTGGGATTGTTTGTATAGATTGAGAAAGATCGAGAATCCTGTCAAATGCAGCGCATGCGCAGTTAACCAGAAAACTGTGACTGCACGATTTAGTGGAAATGCACTGATTTCTACGGAACCGCTCGTTAGAATTTCGTGAAATTTGGTAGAATAATAGTTCGGAACACGCTTAGCTTGCCTGCAAACAAAAATTGAAATCTGACAGAGGACATGTTCAGAAAACGTTAAAATGCAAAACACAAAATAACAGGAGATCTCTCTGTCAAAATTCGACGAGACCAGTGTCAATAGGCCAGTATTTTTTTGAGTTTTCTAGAGACAAATGATGGAAAAAATCTAATGACTGGATTTTCTGAAAATAAATCAAACCCATTATTTAATGCCGGTTTACTACCAGCTGTGTTGCCATGGTAACGGTACCTTGTCCAATAAAACATATCAAAATACAATCTTCTTTAGTTGAAATTGCACCTTGCCAATTTTGGCTGCCCAACTGCCAGGGGTTTGAAAATAACGATAAATAACGCACAGGTACAAGAAAACTGTGTTCGGCCACCTTAATTTAATAGGCACAGTTTGTTGAAAATATTAGATTTAAGAAAACCCTCGTGTGAAATCAAGCACAAAAACTCTCTCTGCAGAGTTGCCTTACAGCCATAGAATTTACATCCATGGAAGCCATTTCAAGCAATCATAATTTTTTTTCAAAATTAGGGTGCCGTAACTATTTTATTTTCACACGCTTATCTGCAAAACAAAATGTTTTGAGAGCAGGCTGGAATTATGGGCCATACAAAAGAGAACATTTTATAAACCAAACAATAACATGGTTCTCCAGCAGGGAAAATCAGACAAGAATTTAACTAAGCTTAGCCTTTATCTATATAGCACAGAAGAGGTATATTTGAATGTATAACACTCTTACATATTTCCCAGTGAAACTGCTCCGACTCAGCACTCGAAGATGAAAGGGATTTATTATTTTCCACTCCTGCCAGAAATAAACACAATATTGTTCATCTTAATGGACTTCAAGACATGCAAAGATTTAACTGGTGTCACAGGTTACCCAGTGAAAGCAAAAAGCCTTCTATTTTGGCCATTTATGGGGCATTAAGATTTGGTACCCAAGCACTATGAGGTTAAGTGATGAAGTGGTTAGTAGTGAGGCTAGGTTGGTCTCTGCATTATTTAGTGGTCGATTACATGGGGAATTTCAGCCTGGGTTGAAATTTTGGTTCACCAATCGGGCTAAAATTTTATTGCAATTACATGGTGAATTTCAGCCTGGACACAATGCTTAAAATTGGGCTGGTAAAATTTCCAGGAAAGTGTTTTACATTCACAACTCAAGTGGTGTGCATGCCCAAGTTCATATTTCAGCCCAGGGCTGAAATTTGAATGTCATTACATAGGGTTATTCAGCCCATTTGACTGGGCTGAAACTTTCTTCACGTAATGGCCAACATCTTTTTAAGAAGGTTTGTTCAGGCCAAGCTGAAAACTCAGCCTGGCTTATCTATCTCAGCCCAGGCTGAAATTCATCATGTAATCACTCCCCTTATTGTGTTATTTTCTTAGACAAGAAAAAAGTTTTCTCTACATGTATTGTCTCTCTCTTCCAGGTGAATAGTTGGGTACCAGCGAGCAAAACAATGGGGGATACACCTGTGATGAACTAGCATTACAGCCAGGGGGAGTACTTGTTACTCCATGCCACAGAAACCCAAGTTAAGGGCTGGACAAGTGAGATGCCTGCAACCCATGTGCAACTTTACCCAATAGCGGTAACAAGAAACCAGCCGGTTGCGCACAAATATGAACAGGGTCACCTTGCTGACAATTTAGCAGAAGGCTAACAGTTAAAAGGCGGACTCAAGCAAGGCTCCTCCTACTTTCATGAGCACTTGTGCACTTTGTCCACAGAACCCTGTTTTTAGTTCTTATGTTACCTAGAAATGTCTTGACGAGGTTCTAGACAAGGTTGTGGACACTGAACGTGAACAGGCATTGGAACAAGACAGAGCAGAAAAGTGCTCAAATTGGCCAGTGGTTCTAACACATTTTTTAAAGTGGTGGCTGTTTCCAGGCGACTTTCCAACTATTGGTTATGCACAGCAGTAAGAGATAAAGATTGTTTTGGCATTTTTAGATGGCTGGGTTTATTTTCTTTATTATCTAGTTGGTTTGGATAGAAACCGGAAAAATTGTCCATGGCTCGGGTGTGAAGAACCTGATAACATGTTTTCAAAAGGTTAAATGTATTTTAACCAAGTTAACCTACAACGAGCATGTGGTTATCAAGCGGTGGTGGTCAGCGGTTGTTCAGGTGCTGCCAGGCTCAGTTTGCATAGTTTTACTGCAATGGCGGGCTGTGACTGCTTGCACATGTTTTGTCTAGGCATTTTGCAGCGTTCTGCTTGTTTTTTCTACCCCAGCACTCCCTCCCTCTTATTTTTTGTTTTATTTACTTATTTTTTCTCTCCACTGACTAAGTCAGTGTGACGGGTGCCGGGGCATGTGGGGCTCATGGCTGGGTTCCGGGGATTTGCCAGTAATGGAGTAGTCCAACTGGGGGTCAGCTGACCACAGTGAAAGCCTCTGGATATCCCAGGCACCCAACCTCCATTATGGTATGCGAGGCAGTTGGTTAAACAGTGACATAGGTACGTATGCACTGCACTTTTCAGCTCTGTTAGGCACCACTAATGTGTTTGTCCTACAGGTTTGTGTGAGTACCTGAAAATTTTGCTAAGGCATCAGAGGTGAACACTGCCTTTCATATCATGATATGAAAAGCAAAACAACAAACAAACAAACAAAAAACAACAAAAACAGGAAGCTAGGATATGTGACCCTCCACGGGATTTCAGGGAATAAGGTGAGTGCACGCACACGGTACGATTGCACGCTAAAACAAAAGAACTCACTTTTAACATGTTAGCTGCGTGTTAGTTGCGTGCCTCATTAACTTCGTAGTCATTGTCTTGCTTCGCACGGAAGAGACGAAGGAAGGTGTTAAGATCTTTGCCTATAACTTTGCACGATCCAACACAGTGACCGTGTCAAATTATAGCACGCTCTTACGAAAGGCATTGACGTCTGAAGCTGCTTTCCATTTTGTACTATAAGTAAGCTTATATCGTAAGCTGTAGGTGTTGGGCTGAAAGTTGTTTTTTTAGCTTACTGAACATGGTTGTCAACATCGATCGATGGAATCGCCGAACAGAATACCGGAAATTATGTCCACTTGTTTTCTTCCCTTTATTACCGTGTTTGTGTTTGTTTTCCATCCTTTACTGCATTTGTTTCGACTTCTTTGCTTGGAACATCATCGGCCGTTCATGAACAGTAGATAGGAGGCCATTCGAACGGCTGCTGCTAGCTGTTCAAAAAAAATATTCATTCATGCGAACGGCTAGGGTTACCTTCATAATTTCTTTGATTGTTTTGCTCGAATACAATACTGTAGATACAAGTAAAGGGTTTTCAGCCCTATTTCCCTGGATATCATTGAGATAGAATTGTTGCGTTACATAATATGTGACGCTCAGTGAAAAGCTCGGCTTTCACGTGTTATGCAAATTTGATGCGCTTTTGAATTGAAACTATAAACTTCGGACTAAACGGGACTACAGTGCATTCGCTATTTCTTACAAATTCTTTTACAGTAGTCATTGACTTTGAGTTTCAATATCAGCTTCATTTACTATTTCAATTTTAATTGAAGGGTAAAGTGCGTGAAAGAAAGGTTCGATTTGTTTTCACATGGCTCGCGCAATTTATTTTTAGACTTAAGTATGCAAATTCAGTGTACTGTGAACTAAATTAATCCCAGGAAAAAAGTTTGCAATTTTACTCTATTTCTCTTTCTAACACCATAAGCTTCGATTTTTAACATAAGTTACATTCAACAGTTTCGCTTTTGACGGCAGGTTTGAGTCTGGCGAAGGCAATTTCAGTTCTGAAAATTTTAGCTTCATTGTTTACGTCGCATCCAGCATGAAAAATAATTACCGGTAGATTCACACAACCCTCGTTTCTCTGCGCTATTGTATTTGAAAGAAAAATATCCAAGAGCCGTATTGTTCCCTAATTTATTTAATATTTCGAATTGGAAAATTAATTTTCTTTCCTTCTCGTTTATGTGCTATAAAGATTTTACTTTACGAAAAGCATTCACCGGCGGCTCAAACAAAGTAAGTTAAGCTAATGTGTTAAGAGTTCTACTGTGTCAAGGCAACAAAGGAACTTAGTTTGCTAAAAAAACAGAAGTCTAGTGTGTCATTAAAACAAAGCTCCACCGTGCAATCCAAAAATCAGCAATGGCTGCAAACACACTATCCAAAATCAATTGTTTTTATGCGCAAATCCGCACGTTAAGCGTGTTGTGTCAGAAGCGTGCGTGCTTGTTATAACGTGCCGTGTGCGTGCGTTCACCTTATTCCCTGAAGTCCTGTGGAGGGTCACATATGAGAAAGGAGAGACTAAGGAGAGCAGGAGAGAATGCAGTGCTGTCAAGTGAATGTGTTAAAAAATCACCCAATATAGCACTTACATAACCTAAGGACATCATTGCACGGTAAACTTCTCCCATGATGTCATTTGGCTTACTCTGCGATCGAATGCCTGTCAAAGTGAAAAAGAAATCAAACCATAAGACCAACAAACAAAGGCTCAAAAGTTTGATCAGTTTACAAGACACACGCCTCCAGTGATCACCTTCTATAATGCGCCGATCAATTCGAAAGTTCAACATCCCCCCCCCCGGGCACCCCCCCGGGCATTTGAACTTTTGAAGATTGGCTTGTTCAAATTCCCTCCCATCGGGGCAAAAAAGCCGTTCAAATGCCCCACCAACTAGTACTGAAATAACTCTCCTCAAAGACAAATTTCGTCTTCAATCAAACACTGTCCACGCTTTTCAGAGTGAGATATGCCGTAATGACGCCTTCAAACTTCTTTTGAAAGAGCTATTAACTAACAAAGGTGAAATTCTATCTTGGAAATCCGTCATACCCTGCAAATACCGAAAAAACGCTCGGGTGTATTACGTCAGAACAAGAGATAAATCCGGTTCAAATTCCCCACCCTTTCAACGCAACGTTCAAATTCCCCCCTCCCTGGGCACGATGCACAGTCAAATGCCCAGGGTATGCCCGGGGGGCGGGGGGGGGGGGGGGATGTTGAAGTTTCGAATTGATCGGCGCATAAGCATGTATAATACTATGGCTACCATATTGTCCTTTTTGGGATTGTTTTTTGTTTGTTTGTTTTTTTTTTCTGGTACTTATGGTTACAATACATTGTGCTTGGTGATGGGCAAAGTTTTCTCCAAACTTACCCAGCTGGCACATACATTAACCCTTTGAGCCCCAATAGTGAAAAGCATCCAATTTCTCCTTACAGTATCATTACTTGAACAAACATACAGGTCATGAGAATTAAGAAAATGATTGCTAAAGCTGAGGTGTCTTGATGTGTGATCAAATTCTCCCAGCTAGTACCATAAGAAATATATGAAGAACAGTGAGGAGAATATGCATGTTGATACTGGGGCTTAAAGATGAGGTGTCTTGATGTGTAAGCAAATTCTCCCCACTAGTACCATAAGAAATATATGGAGAACAGTGAGGAGAACATGCATGTTGATATTGGGGCTTAAAGGATTAACTGAAAGGCCCTGGAGCCCGTTTCTCGAAAGTCCCGGTAACTTTTCGGGCCCAGAGCCATACTTTGAAATCAAAATCTATAGAACGGTGGCATAGTTTTTAGCCCACATATCAGCCCAACTTGTTTTAACAACTAAGAATTTTATTGCTCAGGTTTCAAAACCAATAAAATTTTAGTTTTTAATGTCAACATCGAGCACATAAAATAGCTTTCTGGGCCCGAAAAGTTATCGGGACTTTCGAGAAACGGGCCCCTGGCCAAATGGATTCAATAGTTTCATTCAACATTGCTCAATTCAGCAAGTTTAATGCTGGACATCTTATTGAATGACGTTTTACGTCAAGTATTCTGAAGGAAGTGTGCTGATGTTGAATGGTGCTGAACAAAGCTGTAGCTGCCAACAACAAAGCTGTCTCCAAGTTAACAAATACTGAACCTATGTGACACACTTGGGAACCTACCTAAATGCCATTTGGGTCGCTTTCCCAGAGCTACCCTGACATAAGGGACTTTCTTTGATGGTGTCGTAGGAAGTGCAGCTGATACAGACTTAACACCATCAACTTGACTTGAACTATTGCCAGAAGTCGTCTGGTGGGGAAAAAAATTATTCTTACTTTTCCACTACTGTAGCTCAATTATTAGCTAAATGTGATTGATTACCAAACATTAAGTGTGGCCAAGTTACAAAAAAGCATGACCTAGCAAGGTATCAATGTTACCTGTTTCGTCATCCAATATTTTAAGCCTGACAGGCTGTTACATGATGTTTGTTGCTCAAAGTTGGTTGTTTGCTTCAAAGTTTGAGTGAAATTGTGCTTAACCATTATTATTTAAATCTTTATAATTATAAGTGCTTACAATTCAAGTAACCCATTGGAAAACATCATTTCTGGTCAACAGTTACGGTACAAACTGTGTGAATGTAAGTCTACAAGTCCTGAATCCTGCCGTTTTTAAGCCACTTTGGTCTGAAATTTAGGTATGGATTTTTGCCCATTTTGCTCTAAAATTCAGGTTCAGATTTTTGTCATTTTAGTCGGAGAAGATGAAATAATTGGAAACAAGTTAGGTTTATTAAACTTGGGTAGACCGAAAAATGACAAGCAGTTAACTTACTAGAATAGATGTTGTCTCTTTTACAAGGAATGAAGATGTGGGAGGCGAAACAGATGAATAAAAATCCTGTGCATGTTTCCCTTCACTCTGTGAAGCTACAGGTAAAACAACAGAAGATTCAAATGTAAGTCGTCCTTTTAACTGCCCGAGGGTTGCATGTAAAACAACTGAAAAAGATTCAGACAAAGTCTTTCTATCAAGATCTTAAAGACCCACCTTCACCCAAACGGCCTTGCGACCGTTTGTTATTGTTTTCAAATGGTTCTATTGTTTTTCTCGCGATCTGATTGGTTGCCAGAATATTCCTGCGAGCGAGAAAATTGTCACGTAAATTCAAAACAAATCGGAGGAGCCATGTCACATCGATGTACTTTGCGAAGTCGCCCCAATCTACGGCCTCAATTTACAAATCTTTAGGCTTTTATCAAAGGCATTTACTCCCCCAAAATGCTGGAATTATGATGTTCGCCAGGTGAAAGTTTCAATGACATAGAAAGCAAGAAGTCAGTTTATGTTCGCATTTCTAAGCACAAGCAAGCGATCTCGGCGGAAGACTCAAGCAGTTACGTTTGGCCGGCTCAGTCATAAAATAATTCCAGGAAACAACAGCCTGATAATTGACGAATAAATTCCTGCATGCTTTTGGACGATTTTCGACAAGATGGCTCCGGAGGAAACCGATTTTGAAAGAAACCCCGCTCAGAAACAATTTCGTGTTACATGAAATTCCTAAAACAGCAAGTGCGGCGCGCAAGGCCTTTTGGGTGAAGGTGGGCCTTTAATAAAAGCTTCAAGTCAAATATCTGCTAAGTAGCCACCTGTAAGTTTACAAGAGGAGATTGGTTATAGAAGAATTTTACTTCAAGAGATTGTTAGCACAGTGTTTCACACAGACACACAAAGCATGTTAAAACAGCACTTACAAGATGCCTGATTACATGAAGACCCAAAACAGTGGAAATGGGTCGGGGGAGTGGGGAGGAGGATTTGGGAACTGAAAACCTTTGGTCATTCCAGGCTTTCTGTCAAAATTCTTATACAACTTTGGACTGCCAAGCACATAGTCTAAAAAGACCCATGTCCAGCTGTTGGGCATCTAGATACTGCTAATTTTCTTTGAACAAAAGCTAGATCTGCCTCTGCCTAGATCTGCCTCTCTTGGATCTGATCTGAAAACCAAAGTTTACTAACCCAACATTTTCATTCTTTTGTTGTCAAGTATAAGATGATAAGCAATCTTCAGCTGGTCATGAGGATCTCCATTCTTAATTGCCCACCGCACATCAGTTTCATGACAGTTTAGTTTCTGATAATCCAAAACAAAACAAATAATTAACAATCATTATCCACCAAAGTGAAGGTGAATAGTCTAGTGGAGGTGAATAATGTGGGTGAATACTCTTCACCCACACTGAGGTGAACAATTATTTTAGTACATATCAAACCTGTGGATAGCCAGCACCAAATAGTTCCTTTTTTTCTGAGAAATAAGGCAAAACTCCAGTGTTCTCCTTATCAGGCGGTAACCGGTAAAATTTACCGCTTGTAGCACCGCTTGTTACCGGTTAGAACCATACCGTATACTAAGGCCCGGATTAGAAATATCCAACAAAAAAGTTTGGATTATGGAAAGATTTATTATCAGATGTAATTATGAAAAGATTTTTGACAGTCATACTACGTAAGTCTTGTCTTAATAACGTTTCTCATTATGTCCAGACATTTGATCATCTCGACGTTTCTAAGTTCTTTAGGTGATAGTCTCATCTTCTAGACGTTTCTCCGCACTTTCTGTGCTGCGTAAGCTGTTAGTCGTATCTTTTTAACATTTCTCTGTACGTTCAAAGATTGCCAAGTACGATAGTACGCTCGTCAGTGTTTGTCTTCTCGACGTTAGTATATTTGTAAGGTGATGCTTGTTGGATCTCCTTGGCATTTTCCCATACGTTTAATGGCATTTTCATAAGATATTCATGTTATCTTCTCCACGTTTATCCGTCAGACGTTGGTTTTTTCGGGAGGTGCTTTTAGTATCATCTCCTCCATGTTCTTCGTTTGTGACTTTGTAATGTGTTTAAGTCTTGTCTTCTTGGAGTTTCTCCATAGTTTGTTTAGGTTGCTGTAAGTCTTTTTTTCTCAAGGTTTATCTGTATGTTTATACGTTCCTTGAAACGGAAATCGTAAAACGTCAGGTGTTTTGAAGGGTTTTCGAGCTGTGTGAGCCTAATGTCATGCGCGCAACATTCCAGGTCTCATGACGACACTTCCACCCCAGGTTGAAAAGGATTTCTACCGGTCTGAAAAACTGACTTACCTGTTGCCCTGAAAACTAGGGAGAACGCTGAACTCGCGTCCGAAATACAAAAAAATGCCGGGGAGGTGAATCACAGATACATGTACTATCCCAAGTATGAGTAGCCAATCAGACTACATGAAAAACACTCTCCACTGGTTTGGTATATACTAATGATTAATATCCATTATAACATGTCAAAAGCCTTAAATAAAATACACTAAATATTTAGTCAAAGCTTCATGTTTACACCGATTGAGACTCAAAACATTTCACCAGAAAATCAGTTACGTCGCATACTAAAATTTCTCACCAATTTTTGAAGAGAGATTTCATTTCCAATTTCAATTTTTTACTCATATGTCCATCATCTTGCAGTAAATAGCGTTTTCCCGAAGAATGTTTCCCATCGTTGTACGAACTACCGGCTGATCAGTCAAGATCAGCTGTTGTTTTGAATTTGAATTGATTTCACTTCCTCTCAGCATGCAGAAAATCCTCTTCCGTTTCCGTCACCAGTATGTTACAGTCCACATCGAATGAATCACGTGGTTTTGGTTTCTTCCCCTGTCGTTTTTTCTTCTCGGCACTTTGTGCCTCATTTTGGAAAGCTTCACTTTCCAATGACGTCACCCTTCGGTGACCATTGTCGGCCTTTTGTCTTGTGGATAGAATTTCACCAGATGCGTAACTAGATAGCATGCTTTGTTCAGGCACGTTCATTGTTTCGAATTCAAAACAAGATCGATTTGCACGATGAATTTAGCCAGCATTACGGTCAAATATGACTCCTCTGCGCCCTGTGTACAAGTTAGTTTAATTAGCACATAGAAGAACTGATCTACTGCAAAAGTGGGTTTCATTACAACTAACCTCACAAACTTGTGTCAGGCACTCTTGATCAATGACATCACTTTCTAATTTTGATGATGGAAACAAATAAATAGGAAGATCTTTTCTGAACCAGTCATGATTTCTATAAAGACAACAGAACAATAAATCAATACACATTTATCCTGGGGTGCTTTATTTTGCTAACTAATTTCTGATTAAATTATTTCATTGTAAAGTGCCATGAGCCATGGATATGGCGCTTTCCAACAAGTTTTAGCCATGGATATTGGCGCTTTTCAAAATGCGTCATTCACTTGTGAGTTTGTGGAAGGCACTTTTCAAAGTTGAAATTGAAAAAAAAAAGTATATTGCATAGGGTTTAAAAGCAAGTGCACAATATATTAATATTCTCACTTTATTTGTTGCATTGTAGCTCTCTTCATTGGATCAACGTGAAGCATTGAGGAAAGAAGACCACTTGTTTCCGGGGAGAGATGTGATGGTATGTAGAACACTCCTCCTAAAAAAGTTATAAGAAATGATAATATTAATCATTAACACTAACCAATATAGTTTTGAGATTAAAATATACACAGGAGAAAGAAAAACAAAGGGAAATGTCTTTTGGTTGGAATTAAACAGCAAAATATCTAGAAGATGGTGATTTGTAAGATTTGCTTACCTTTTATTTTCTTAAATAGAGTTGGTATGTGTTCATCGTCAAATGGTAACTAAGGAAGTAAATAAGTGGACATGAAGTTTTAGTGTTAAACATCAAATTACATCTCGTGAAATGAAAGAAGTTTTATATTATTTGAAATCCAGAGTTAATTTTAAAAATCTTACAAACAGCTACATTGTAGTAAATCTAACTTTTCAGTCTGCTGGTGAAATTATAGGGCATGACTTATACAAATGAGTCTTGAGTGGTGCTTTTGTGTGGTACTGCACTATACTGTGTAATACTGTTTGTGACAATGCCAAAGATGGTCCAATATGTAACTTTGGGTTAAATCCTCAAGTGTGACAATTGAAAGAAAAGCTATGAGAAGTGGCCCTTTGTGATTCTGTAGATCATATTGTAAAAGGTCATTTTACCTTTTTACTCTGTCTGGCCAGGATCAAAGCGTTTTGTACTAATTGCCAATTTCAGTTTTAATGAGCCAAACAAACCAGTGTTAAATACTCACACTTCCACATAACAGAGCATAGAGTATCACACCACAGCTCCATATGTCCACTTCAGGGCCTGCATAAAGTCTGTATAAATTAGAAACAAAACAACACTAAATCAAATGACTTGAGAAAGGCTTTTGCGTTCGTGTTTGTGCAAATGACTTTTACACCGTTGTTTACGATGTCACTTTTGGCTGGCATGATTGTAAGTGAATTCAGCTGTGATTGAAATAAACTTGAGAAAAGTTTTTCTTCAGTTCAGGATGCCTCCTGTGGCCATGTATTTTAGTGATATTTTTTAGTTTGAAAACTTGAGTTGCAAAGTTTGCGATACGTCTAATGGCCGAGTGCGCCTTATAAAAGAAAAAGTACGTATATATACTTGTCCGGTCAGAAGCGAGGTATGACCGAGCTAGAATGTATTTGGCCGGTCATCTTGACCGGTGAATGTCCACAAATTATTTCCAGCCCTGTATTGTGCTGTTGTTTTTTTTAAGGACAAGGAAATTAACTCTACACAGTGTCTCTCAACCCAGGTGTATATAAATGGATACCAACCAAGTATTTGGGAATCCTACCAAAGTTCTGGGAGACAACCCTGCAATAGACTAGCATCCTGACAGTCAAGGAGGGAGAAGTATGCCCCAATTTGCTTCCTGGTTCAGAAAGCATATCTCGACACTGGCCTTGATGAGCAATCTGGCTTTTTCAATCCACTGGACTGGATGTAAAATTTTACTATACATGTATGATTTAAATGGGATTTCAAGAAGACAACATCAAGAAACTGATGGAGATGATTTCTTACAAGAGTTACTGCTCAGAAAGATTCATGTAGATGTTTAGCTTTTATGATTTCGCATTGCCCTTCATACAATAGTATGATTTCAAAGCATAAATTTGAAAGTCAGAGATTCACATACATGTACAGCTCCTGTGATGATGCCAATCCCAGCAATAAGTAAACCCTTTAAGCCCCAAAAGTGATCAGCATCAAATTTCTCCTTATCACATCAGTGCATTTTAACACATAAAATTATAGAGGTCATGAGAATTGAGGAAATGATCACCAAAGATGAATTGTCTTGATGTCTTAACAAGTTCTCCCAATTAGTACTCAGTGAAATGTATGGAGACCAGTAAAAAGAATATGAATAATAATCCCAGGGCTTAACGGGTTAATTTTACTAAATGCTGCAATCTAGACTTACTTTCCAGAGATGACTTCAGGTGCTGCGTAGTTCGGCGATCCACAACTGGTCCTAAGAAATTCCCCATCTGTCATCATGTTGGAGAGACCAAAATCTGCAATTTTTACATTAGCTTGTGAATCCAGGAGAAGATTTTCAGGTTTAAGGTCCCTGAAATTAGAAAAAAAAAACATACAATCATAGAATTATTCTTAACTCATATTTATATAGTAAACTTCATGAAACCTTCATGGTCCAGTGAATAGTTTCAAATATATCTGTTGTGGTTCAATTTTATCCTTGGTTCAATTTTTGTCTTCCTTTGTTTTTAACTCATTATCATTCATTACCATACACAAAAACTAAGGAAAATAAAAATTGAACCAAAGATAAAATTGTACCACAACATATCCAGTCAATGGTGTTAAGTCTATGATTTGTGATTCATTGTGTCAGTTGTGATGTTACTGGATTGATCAAATTGTCAAGGAAATCTTTTGTGATTATTCAGTTTTAATCCTTTAACTATTAGCCTTTAATGCCAGGTTCTCCAGTCTCCATGCCACCCTTCTCAGAGAAAACTTGTCAATTAATTAATTAACTTATTTATTTCTTCATTTATTTTTCAATACTAGAGAATTCCACACAGTACCTGTGGACCACCATGTGTCTATGACAATAATCTACTCCAGAAATAATTTGTTGAAAAAACCTCCGAGCTTCTTTTTCTTCAAGCTATAAATTGAAATAAAAAAGATGAACATTGTAACAGACTATAACACCACATCTACCACATCCTCTTTTATGCTGAGTAAGACAAAAATTATCTACCCTGCATTTGAAAATAATTTTTTTAATCCTTACCTTCCCGTGTTTAAGGATGTAGTCAAACAACTCCCCGCCTGATACATATTCCATTACCATAAATATGTCTGATGGTGTGCTTATTACTTGATATCTAAAGGACAAACAGGAATGCATCGATTTATGACAGACATTACAACTAGTAAAATAATACAACCTTACAAGGATCATGCACATATATGTCTTAATGGTGTGTGGCTGGATGGCTGCAAGAGCCTTAAGATCAATCTGCACTGCTTGGGTCTGGTCCAGCTGTGATTTGCATAACTGATGGCTAATAGCCTTCTGTTGGTAGCAGCCCTGGCTGTTGGGGCCACCAACATGGTCATCTACCAGTCATCTTCCTGGAATAAGTTCTGAAGCAAGGAATGGATGACAGCTTATGAAGCAGGGGGTGGGGGTGGGGGATGAAAAGGGTAGGCAGGCTGTTCGCATTAATCAGATGTTGCTTGGGAAGGTATGTACTGATAATACTAAATACCAAATCTCATTACACCAACAGTCTACAAAATGGTAGCCATTGGTATTTTAATTGCAACATTTGCCTGCACATTACATCTGACAATAGTCAGCTGTTATTTGCTGTATAAGAACATATAGCATGACAAAAAAGTTCTGTATAACTTTCATACTCAATAGCTTTCATTCAATTGGTTCTATTTCAATATTTCATCTATGTAATCAAAAGTGAGAAACACCTTGTATAGCACAATAAAAAGTACCACAGGAAAGTACTGATCAATGGCTTTCATTGGAGTGATCACACTTTGGGATTTCTTACATGGACTCAAAAGTTACAGTGTAGAACCATCTTGTTTAGGACAATTAACACTACCACAGAAAAGTAGTGCTCAAAAATGCTCATTTGAATTGCTGCACTTTAGGATTTCATCCAAATACTCAAAAGTTAGAGACACATCACAAAATGGCTAAGTTTTATCCTGCTCTAGGCGTAAAAATATAAAAAAATAGTTAATATTATTATATTTAAAAGTGGAGTTACTTACAGTTTTATAATGTGAGGATGTCTGAAAAGCTTCAAGTTTTGAATCTCCCTTCTAATTTTCCCCACAACATCTAAATTTTTTATCCTTTGTCTGTTCAGGATCTTCACAGCAACTTTGTGACCTGTCAGCTGATGAACTGCCACTAAAATCAAGAGGAAAATCAGATTAATAGCCAATTACTTCTAGTCATTCTTAAACAAATAAAAAAGGGAAGAGGTTTGTTAATTTTTTTCAAAAATTCAGTTTGGTGTATATGAAGTACACGCCTTGACAGATTAGTCTCTAACAATATAATATAAAGCATTTGTCCGGGTTGGACATATATAGTTGAAAAATCACAGCAATCAGTCTCCAAACCACAAAGAACTGAGTTTAATGTTTAGTTGCATGCGTCAGTATAATTTCATAAACCAGGGTCTCATCTGGCTTACCGGCTTTCTACACAGAAAATTTTTGGAATAAATTGAAATTCCAGAAAGGTACCAGTACACGGTGGACATATAGGATGCCTAAAAGTGCATCCTCGGAACTACTTTTGCATTTTTTATTCGTTTAAGCTCAAACTTTGCAGGATGGTAGAACTTTATACTCCAAAAAATCGTATCTTTTTTGTTTCCCGATTTTAATGGTTTTTGGCGGGAAAATGACGTCACAACATTGACAGCAAAATTTAAATTTCAAGTTATGGCAAAACAAAGAAATACCGTATTTTTTCGGAGTGGAAATGAACTTAACCATTGCTTATTTAAATGTTTTAGTATTACAAAAAATGTAACCCATTTGAAAACATGCCTGTTAAACAAACTTGTTCCTGGCCGAGGGGAGAATGTTTTCCTATTATCTGCATTTGCCCCTCACTCAAACAGCTCGAGTTCATTAATTTGAGTTCACTGTTGTTGTTGAAGGTGGGTTATAAATTAAGACTTGTTTAAATACAGTATGGCAACAAAACAAGTACAGTGGAACCTCGATTTAACGAACCTCTATGTAACGAAGTCCTCGGTATAACGAACGATATTTTTCAGCCCAGTAATAGTGTAATGTATGGAAAAGAACCTCGATATAACGAACCCTCGATATAACGAACCAATTTCCTCAGTCCCTTGGCACTTCGTTAAATCGAGGTTCCACTGTACATAGCTCTGATCTGGAAGTAAGTGTTAAATTATAAGGAGTTCCTAAGAGACATAAAAACTTGGCATTCTTTAAAGCCTTGAGAGATATGTGAATAAGTGGCCGGGTATTCTAAAATCGCTCCAAAAACTCTTCGAAAAATGCCATTCATTATATATTCTTTACATGATGTACTTTGTCTACAGGGTCACAAATGAAAACAACTTTTAATTGTGAAGAATTGTTTATTAATATAGTGTGCGTAAAACCATAAAAGTTTTGAGTGTTCATACTGACGATGACAGTACAAGGAGTGTACAAAACTCATGGTCAGTTCCACTCGAGTTTGCAAAATTCAGCTACAATGTAAGAAACTTATATAAATTAAAGTTCAAAGTCCAAACATTCAAAACATTACAAGTGTCGATGAAACAATTTAATAATTGTAACCGAACTACAAAAATAAGCAAATTATTAGCTATTGACTACATTTTAAAGGTCGATAAAATTGTTAAGCTAAGAGTTATTGACATAAAAACTACAAGGTAACAGGTCTGGAGCCAGATTTGCTAAAAGTCAACAAATATCGCTTTACTACAAGTAAATGCCGAGTCACAGCGAGGTTGTAAGATGTCACTGCATGCTTATCGGCAGTTTTCACTACACTTTCAGCTTTATGAAACAAAATATCAATGAAATTAATGAAATTACTGTATGAGCTTCATATAGCACAATTTTCTTGCACATTTAACAAATTGTGTCCAGCAATTTTCTTCTGCATACAAAATACACGAAATTTGCGTACGTGGAGTTGCTCACGCACACTGTTATCTTTCCATCGAAACCTAGAATCACAAAATCAAACCAGGTAAACACTTACTTTTCACTTTACCAAACGTTCCGACGCCTAATGTTGCCCCAAGCACATAATTCCCGATGCATAACTTTGTGGACATCGAGTGACCACGATCTCGATCTTTGGACGCCATGTTGGGATAAGGAGTCACGTGACCATTACGGGACTTCTTCCTCTTTTTGATGAACCGAGGCATTGTGGTATAGTGGAATAAATTAACGCTTGCTTCCAGAGTGAAAATGGCTGCTTCTTTGCAGGGTGTGAAACTACGCTGGGATTTGTCCACCGAAGATATCCTAAAACGAACAGACGAGCTGATAGAACGCTCTAGGAAAGTCTACGATGCTGTTGGCGCTCTGAAACCAGACGAGCTGACTTATGAAAACTGTTTGAAGGTAAAGCGTGCAGCGCGTGCTGTCTTGTTTTGTCTCCTTTCCTGGCAATTCACGTTGTGTTCACGTGTGTGGGCTTAGCTGATCGTTCGGCGTGATTTCTGAGTGCATGCAAATTACAGTGAATGGCTACGTGTCAACCACCGACAAGTGCCTGTTTTGTTCGTATTTCGCAACGAGGCTTGCAGACAAATTTGGTGAACACTTCTGGTTTTCTGCCAATAAAAAAGTTTCGTTTTTGATGTGCCTTTGATATGATGCGATCAAACATACAATAATATTGAACTGTAACCTTTGACAGCTGTAAGGTGAGAACTAAGCTTAAGATTACCTCTTGCTGGATAATGTTTATCCTCCGCCTACATTGTAAAAGGTAGTGAAACGCTTTTAGGGAAAACCCGATCGAGATCCACACCCAATAGCTTACCTGCATTAAGCTTAATTTTTTTTTTTTAAAGACAACTCGATCAGTATTGTAGTGAAGCAATAAAGGGATTTTGCAAAACAGCTGATGGATATTAGTCTTGGTTTTCTGCCAATTAGAAAATGTTTTGATCTGACACAGCATGATCAAACTTGCAGTATTGACCTCTTGCCTTTGACAGCTTGTAAGTTGAGAACTTTGAACTAAGCTAAAACTTTTTATTGTTGGATTGCATTTAACTTCTACCTAAAACATGCTAGAAAGCTTTTAGATTAAAACCTTAAATCAACACCCAATTATAGTTTACCACTTTCCTAATTTTGAAACACCATGATAAGAAATAATAATGTGATCAAAAAAGAAAGTTGAAAACTAAATTCATGAATGAAGCTGTAAAAAAAGTGGAAAAGAGGCTATTTTTATTGTATTGTGCAACAAGGGACACATTTGATGAATAATTTAGGTTTCCAGCCCATTAAAATGTTCGAATTTGATTTGTCACTTTGTCACGAATCGATCAGAGTTGCAATATTGACCTCTTGCCTTTGACAGCAGTAACTTTACACTTTGAGGGTTGAGAACTTTAAACTGAGTAGTCTTGAATAAAGCTTATTTCATGTTGGATAATGTCTAGCTTCTCCCTAAAACCTACAACTGTACGAAATAGCTTTGCGAAAAAACCTGCGATTGTATCTTTAGAACTCAATCAGTTGCAAAAATAGACTAATTGTCATTTGAAGTGAAAGTTCAAACATTGATCTGAAAAGCTGACAAAATTGCCTGTATTTTGCAACATCACAAGGCTCACACTTTGATGGATGGATATTGGATTTAATCTCAACTCTTTCCTTTGACAGCGGGAAGACTTGGGGGGAAGTTGAAAACTTTCAAGTAATTAACCTGTAAGTTTGTTTTGTGTAAGAAAATAGCTACAACCAGTGACACAAGTCGTCGAAACACCCTCCCCTCCTTCCCCTATTCAATGTTGCATAGTGTTGTGAGCGATTGTCTTCATCAATTTGGTTGAAACTTTTTTCCAACATTGCCTAGTGGGAGAGGGAGGGAGACACAATTGTACTGACAGTGTTTCAACAAAGTGACACTGATTGTATCGAACGGAAAAGGCTTTAATTACGTGTCACGGCATACAGGTCTTTGATCGCAAACTACTTCTTGAAAATTGACAAGTATATATGGTTGGGAAAAAATGCGTGGTGTCTTGAGACAGCTCTGATTAGTTTTCCAAAATGGAGAGAGGAGAAGCCAAGCCTTTCGTTTATGCCCAAAACACAGAAAACTGGCATTGGCTACAGACCAACATGTACCGGTGAAGAGAGGACACCAAAATCACCCCCATACAACTGCGTTTAACCATTTTGCTAGATGTCCAAGCCTTAAGGCAACAGAGAGCGTTTATCATTTGATGCGATGCGATGTGGCAAGAAAAGAAGCGTTTGAAAATTTCAAAATAAGATATGCACAACGCCTAAATCAAATAGCATCACTGACTTTAGACGGCTTGTAAAATACCGGAGTAAATGGAGGCGCCATACTTATACTCCAGCAGACACTAAAATTCAGCTCAAATTATTCCTAACGCTTTTTTCATAACAGCGCAATGCCTTTTTTGTACCGGTCTTATATAAAATAAACGAAACGAGCTATTTCTACTACGATCTGGACATAATGATCAAAGAGCTGAGGACATTTGCGGCACGTGTTTACGGGTTACCAATGTAACCCGTCGAAATTTAAAAATAGATGTAACCAGATAACTTTTTAGCAAGTCCACGGGTTACAAATATGGTAACCCGATGTAAATTATATACCATTGTAAAAGAAACACATAACTAGCTTGTTTCATATAGCACTACAGTTCCTTCAGAAGACTGTCCTTCTTGTGGGTTTTTAAGTTTGCTTTGTTCAAGTGCGCTTTTAAGCCGGCAAAAAACCGCTCTGGAAGCACATGTGATGTAATGCGCTATGGGAAGCTAAAATTATTGTTGTTGATGCATTTTAACTGCTGAATACTTTTTAAGGAGCCTACCATTCAAAGAGGAAATCAGTGCATGCTCAGTGGAGATATCTGTAGGGATAGCACAGGCAAAATAGGTTTCAACGGAGGACTTGATTTTAACAGTCGAATCACGCAATTTCGTAATTAATTTCAAAGATATATGATACTTTTAAATCATATACGACCAGTGACACAAGTCGTCGAAACACCCTCCCCTCCTTCCCCTATTCAATGTTGCATAGTGTTGTGAGCGATTGTCTTCATCAATTTGGTTGAAACTTTTTTCCAACATTGCCTAGTGGGAGAGGGAGGGAGACACAATTGTACCGACAGTGTTTCAACAAAGTGACACTGATTGTAGCTTCTTCCTAAAATGTACCGAAAGGTCTTTGACTCATGATCACCTTAGACCTGCCAAAAAACTTAACCAGTATATCTAAATACAACATTAACTGTGATCTGAAGTGAAAGTTCAGAACTTTGAACTTAACTGAAAAGCTTTTTATGGTCAGCTTAGTAGAAAATATTAACTACAATCATGACCAGTAATTCTTGGGACACTTTACAAAATCATGCCAAAATTCAGAATTTTAGCATTGTCATAATTACAGAAGCACTCCGAATTAGTTTGTTAGCCCAGATTATTGGACTCTTTGAACCCTCTCTCCCTCCCCTGTCTAGTGTTGACAGTGGAACTCATTGACCTCATTCCCTCCTCCCCCAGGGCCAATGTCGTTAGTGGGGTTTTTTTCAGGTAGTAAACAAAACTTGGCATTAATATTGTGCATGGGGGAGGATGGCCTGCAGTGCAAGGTTTTGTGAAAGTGTTCCAAAATTAAAGACCACGATTGTAGTCTGACAGTGCCCAGATCTCGTTTATTAATTAATTGACCCTACTACCCCCTCGTTGACCAATGCCGGTAGCAATGGGGTACGTTTTAGCTTGTAAACATTGCGTGACATCAACACTGTATGGTGAAGGGGGAGTGCATGCCTGCAGTGTAAGGTTTTGTGAGTGTCCCAAGGTAGTGACCATGATTGAAGTTTCTAATTCTTTGTTTGTCCCAACAAAATTTTTAGAAACTACAATGCAGTAAATAAGGGTAGTTTGTGTCAAGTAAGTTATTTGACGCTCAGTACAGATGAAAACCTCTTAACAGGGATTCTTTTCTTAGGAGAATGTTCAATGTACACAGTCTGAGATTGTGATTTGATTCTTATCTAATATCACATGATCACTGGCTGACACTATGCAACCAGTAGAGAGCTGAGCAGTGGATTCATGATTTCCACCAGCAGTTGTGTCTGTTCATGCATAACTATCAGTTTCTAGTTGTTTTTTTTTAATGTCTTTTTTTTCAACAAACACTCACCCTTTGCTAATTAAGGTGATTCCATTGAAAAAGAAGTTGTGATGAGAATTTGTTGAAACTTTGCACAGTTATTAATTACACCTAGTACAATGAAAAAATAAAATAAAAATGGGGGGTCACGCTACAAGGCTGTAGTATATTGGGACTTTCCTAGCTTTCGACAGCAATATTTAAAAACCTATCCTTGTACCAGAGACACCGATTACTTTAACAAAGTTATTACTAGCAATGACATATAAGCATTATTCTTGTGGTAGCAAAACAGTGTTACAGTAAAATTCCTTTAAGTTGCAGTAAAAATGAAAGTAATGAAATAATAGGCCAATTAAGCGTCTGCTCGCTTTCAATGAAACACCTAAAATCAGATTGTAAATTGTGAATTACTAGGAATATTTGAAAATTGAACGATGAAAAATTCTTCAAATTTGGATATATCATGTATAGTTGTATTTTCCTTAAATAAATGGAATAAAAAAGTGGGGTCACCGAGTCCGTTTTGGAGAAAACGACAATTTATTTCTCTGAACAGCCCAGTTTTCACAGAAAACCAACCAAGTTTCGAACGTGTGCGCACTAATCATGGAAATATTGATTGTAGAAAGGATGCGCAATGCAATTGAATGGAATCACCTTAGAGGACAGTATACCCGGTCACTACAGTAGGAAGAATCCAAAAGCATTATCTGAGAACATGATTAACGATTTTTGTGCTTGACCAGATGCAACTGATACTTGAAATTTATTTGTCAAAAATTCTCATGTGCAGGTGGCTTGGCAAACAATGATGTTGATTGCGTGATCGTGTGATGAGAATTTTGTCGCCTTTTTGGCACTCTTTTGGTAGTTATAATTATAAAATTCAAATTTGGATTATCATGATATCAAATTTGGATATATCATGTATAGTTGTATTTTCCTTAAATAAATGGAATAAAAAAGTGGGGTCCACCGAGTCCGTTTTGGAGAAAACGACAATTTATTTCTCTGAACAGCCCAGTTTTCATAGAAAACCAACCAAGTTTCGAACGTGCGCACACTAATCATGGAAATATCGATGTGCAGAAAGGATGCACAATGCAATTGAATGGAATCACCTTAGAGGACAGTATACCCGGTCACTACAGTAGGAAGAATCCAAAAGCATTATCTGAGAACATGATTAACGATTTTTGTGCTTGACCAGATGCAACTGATACTTGAAATTTATTTGTCAAAAATTCTCATGTGCAGGTGGCTTGGCAAACAGTGATGTTGATTGCGTGATCGTGTGATGAGAATTTCGTCGCCTTTTTGGCACTCTTTTGGTAGTTATAATATTATAAAATTCAAATTTGGATATATCATGATATCAAATTTGGATATATCATGCATAGTTGTATTTTCCTTAAATAAATGGAATAAAAAAGTGGGGTCACCGAGTCCGTTTTGGAGAAAACAACAATTTATTTCTCTGAACAGCCCAGTTTTCATAGAAAACCAACCAAGTTTCGAACGTGCGCGCACTAATCATGGAAATATTGATGTGCAGAAAGGATGTGCAATGCAATTGAATGGAATCACCTTAGAGGACAGTATACCCGGTCACTACAGTAGGAAGAATCCAAAAGCATTATCTGAGAACATGATTAACGATTTTTGTGCTTGACCAGATGCAACTGCTACTTGAAATGTATTTGTCAAAAATTCTCATGTGCAGGTGGCTTGGCAAACAATGATGTTGATTGCGTGATCGTGTGATGAGAATTTCGTCGCCTTTTTGGCACTCTTTTGGTAGTTATAATAATATTATAAAATTCAAATTTGGATATATCATGATATCAAATTTAGATATATCATGTATAGTTGTATTTTCCTTAAATAAATGGAATAAAAAAGTGGGGTCACCGAGTCCGTTTTGGAGAAAACGACAATTTATTTCTCTGAACAGCCCAGTTTTCATAGAAAACCAACCAAGTTTCGAACGTGCGCACACTAGTCATGGAAATATCGATGTGCAGAAAGGATGCACAATGCAATTGAATGGAATCACCTTAGAGGACAGTATACCCGGTCACTACAGTAGGAAGAATCCAAAAGCATTACGATTTTTGTGCTTGACCAGATGCAACAGCTACTTGAAATTTATTTGTCAAAAATTCTCATGTGCAGGTGGCTTGGCAAACAATGATGTTGATTGCGTGATCGTGTGATGAGAATTTCGTTGCCTTTTTGGCACTCTTTTGGTAGTTATAATTATAAGGCCTGGGCAACTATAGCTAGTTGATCCCGAATGTAAAACAATTCATTTCCAGGGTATTTTTGCTAATGGTCATACTTGGTAAATATGTACTACTCCTAAGATCTACTGTATTTAGCTTCTTTTACTATGACAGTGGCACAATAATGGGATATATTGAGTGAAAGCGGAGAACTTTGACCTACTAGCTAAGGTCAGTGGTGAAGCTAAATGGAGATTATATATGAGGTGCCTGCTGCAGATAAGCTCTGTCACCAGGGAACACATCTGAGAACTTGAGAAGCAATAAAAATTATTTTTATGCTTGACCAGATGCAACTGCTACTTGAAATTTTTCATCACAAATTCAACTCTAGTGATATTGATCACGTGGCCAATTGTATGTTGATCGCATGATTGCATGGATTGCAGTTCAAACATCAGATGTCAATGCAAACAGCCTTTCTAGCACTCTAGAGCATAGTCACAGTGAATCATTTTAAATTTTTCTGCTACTCTTCAGAATCCCAATATTAAACTACGTATGTAGAACTGTTGACAGTAATATGATCATGGGATACAAAGTGAAAGTTGAGAACTTTGACCTAGCTAAGGTTAATGGTCAAGCTAAAAGGAGATTTTAAACTACAAATTAAAGTATTGTTTTCCTTTCTAAACTCCCCTTTCCTTCCACAAACACATCTTAGAAGCAAGTCACAATAGTCCTCAACAACTGCTTTTAAAATCAAAAAAGAAATATTCACTCCCAATGCTTTACACCCAATAATGGGGGTGCTCTGCAAATAGCAGAACTTTTTATTTCATGGCCGACTTGTTCAGATAAATATTGAAGTATCTGTTGAGGGTACAAGTGGAGTGTTAAATTTGGAATACAAATCAATCAACCAATCAAATTGTTCTAGTTTCTTTTCTCCGGCGATCCGTTCTGGTGTCTCACCACCCCCAAATGACCAAATCTTTAATTTCAAACCATTTCCCCCCTCCCATTTCACTCCAAGTACCTTAATCAACTTAATTTCTAAATTGCCCCATTTCTGTTTGTTTAGGCTTTGTCTGATAACAGCGCTGCATATGAAACTGCCAAGTCTCTCCTGGATTTTCCCCAGCATGTTTCCCCAGGTAAAATAAAACTGTCAATGTTCAGGCTTGCAAATTCAATGTTTTAATTCAATGAAAACTTCATATTATAGTATATATATTGCATTTCCCACATCTAAATCTCAACTTTTGCATTACAAAGAAGACCCACAAAAATGAGTATGGTAATAATATTTTGTGACTTAAATTATATTTTGTTTAGACAAAGAAATCAGAAAAGCCAGCACTGAAGCTGACAGAAAACTCTCTGAATTTGAAGTTGAAGTCAGGTCTGTTGTTCTCCTTCATTATTTGTGTTAATTTTTTATTTTTTTTTCGTTTTTCTTGTTCTTTCATTCCTTCCTTCTCTCCTCTATTTATAGAATTTTAAAACTGATAGAAATGTATGAAACAGTTTGCTTTCATAAACAAGATGTTATTTTTTTTGTTTTACAACTGTTCCTCTCTGTTCCTCTTTGCAGCATGCGGAAGGATGTCTTTGATAATCTGGTGGCTTTTCAGGTAGTAATAACAACCACAGAAAACAAATTAGTTAAAATATTTTCACTGGAAACTACTAACATTGCAAGTCTATGATGAAGTTCTCTTTTACCTTGACTATCACTCACAGTAATTAATGTTTTAGATATAAAGCTACATGTACTTTAGGTTTGCTGGCTTTAGGGAAACTAGGCATAGGAATTGGTTGGAATAGATAATTAGATCAAGCATTTTGTGGTTCCAGAAAATATCCATACCCACCCTGGCCCACGAATGGTCATTGGAAATTCCGAGGGGTTGGGGGGTCTCTCCCAAGAGAGAGATTCCAGAGAGATTCCTAAGCAGTGGGGGAATTCAAACCAAAAATCATCCATGTCGAGGGTATGGGTATTTTCTGGAACCACACAATAAAGAGAGTGTTTCAATTCTGCCCATCCATGCCATCCACTGAGCACTCAGAAGAGAGTTTTAAAAACATGTGTACAACACAAATTAGGTTTTCTTGGGTGAAGAGGGGAAGGTTGAAATACTCTTTAGGTTGTTTGATATATTATGATATTGTCTCAAACAAATCACTAAACAATGAAAAAATAGTAAAAACCAAAATTACCAATTGAAAGAAGATATTAAATTTTTACTAGGATTAGGGATCCAAACCTCTGTCAGCCTTAGAAATGATTTCCTTTGTAAACAGTGTAAACTTGAAGAAGTATTGTTTGAGAAGTACTGGTATTTCTTACAAGTACCCTTCACATTATTGCAACCACCTGGACCCACCATCACACTGAAAGAAGATCAATAGAATACTGTCTGAACTGTACTTTCTTAAAATGGGCTGGGGTGTACAAGGAGAAATTTCTAAAGTCAATCAATAATCATTAATTAAAAATGATAAATAAACAAAATGATCAATTAAAATGTTCAAAGGAAGAAACAAAAAAAATTAAACAACAAGCAACAGAAAAGGTGAATGATCCATGGAGGTCAGATTTGCTCATAGTCATAAAGATCAAGACACTATTGCTAGCAGGGATTTGAAGTCACTAGCAGTCCCTTGCATATCCCACTGATTCTACACCTTTGCACAAGACCACCTTTGCACAAGACCACTGGCTACAATAGCCAGCATCAACTCAAGTTGATTTGCAATTGGTCACACTGTGTCACATGAGGAGATTTTGTGACAGGCACTTCTGTCCTCCTTGCCTTCAGTGTTGTCCTCTTTCTTCATCTCATTTGTGTAGTATAATACAAAAAACAAGAACATCAGTGCTTATTGACATTTGAAATTGAGCACTTATTAATTTATTTGTTAGTTATTGCATATGATAATTAATTTATCATTATTAGACGAGTTAATTTTTACAATTTTTACACAGGAAAAAAATAAAGAGTCCCTGACACCAGAGGCGTCTAGAGTTCTAGAGAGATTAATTAAACTTGGCAAAAGAAATGGTATGCTTATTTACATCTACATGGACACTGTACATACTGTGTAGAATAAGTTGTCAAGGTGTCTTTGTTTATTGGTTGGTAGGTTGATGATTTTGTGACTGGTTTGTGCCATTGTGTTGATTCTTTGGCAGTGTCACCAAATTTTAGTATGCCTTTGAAATCTAAAAGACGTAAATTGTGTTTGGCTGCAGTTGTCTAGGATGGAATTGGATTGCAAGTTGAAAAAACTGGCAAA
Source organism: Siderastrea siderea (assembly GCA_964030785.1). Lineage (NCBI taxonomy): Eukaryota > Metazoa > Cnidaria > Anthozoa > Scleractinia > Rhizangiidae > Siderastrea > Siderastrea siderea. The sequence continues at coordinate 10,818,673 of OZ034976.1, forward strand.
TGTTTTCAAGTTCCTCCTAAAGTTGTGTCTTGGAAAAATCGCCAAAAAAACTGATTATGGTTTGTTCTACCTTTAAGAAGATCACTCAGTATCACCCTCTTGACGTTTTTTAGTTCTTATTTCAGCACAGTTTGAAACCCAAAACTTAAAAAGTCCCAGTTAGGTAGCCCCTTTTAAGAAAAGAAACTCTGGTCCACGTTGTCTTTCTCTGAGCATCCAGATGTGCAAATGCGATAGATACTAATGAACCTTTAACCCTTTCAGTCCCAGTGGTGACTAGCCTCTAAATTTATATTTCCCTTACAGTCTCACTGCTTGATGAAACATAGAAGTCATTAGAATCACGTAACTGATCACCAAAGATAAACTGTCTTGGTATTTAAAACAATTCTCCCAATTTGTACCACAAGGAATGTATGGAGGCCAGAGAGGAGAATATGCTGTTGATATTGGGGCTTAAAGGGATAACGAAACCTATCAAAGTCCATGGGAGTAATCCTGAGATGGACTGGCACCTAAATTGCAGTGGGGAAGGGGTAGTGCTCTTAAAAGAAGTGGGGGTATTACTCCAGTAGCTCTGGATTGGGCTACCGACTCACCTACTCACCTTTCCTTACTTACCCACCCACCCACATCCACACACCTACTGTGGCTACTTATGATTACCCACCCACCTGTCTACAGTACTGACCTATCAACAATACCTACCTACCCAGTTACCTATGGTACCCACCAACATACCCTACCACCCACCTACCTACTTAGCTAGCTATTTACCCAGCCACCTGCTTTCCTACTTAAAGCGCCTACCTGCAGTACATACCTATCTTTCCACCCGCTTACCTGGATAGGTAAGTACTGTCGGCAGATGGGAGCCAGGTGATTACTGTAGGTGAGTGGGAAGGTAGCCACTCTAGGTAGGTAGGTGGGCAGGTAAGGTGAGCCCTATAGGCAGGTAGGAAGTGGGTACTCACCTATTCCACCTACTTATATTCTCTTTACCTGCCTACCTACAGTATTTACCAACCTTCCAACCCACCTACTATCTACAGTACCTACTGCCACCCACCAACCTACCGTTAACAGTTACCTAACCACCCACCTAACCACCCACTTACAGCACCTATATATCTACCCATGCACCTACCTAGAGTAACATAGATAAATGATGAGGCCTGGCGCACGCTACTGGTGTACACGGCTAAAAATCACACTTTATTTGGCTCTTTTGAAATTATTACAAATCAGATCAAGGAGATATTTGGTCAAGAGTTAAAGTTAAAGAATTTCTTTCCATTAAATAGTTTTGGTCCTGGCTATAAGATCCACTAAAAGAGAAAATTTTAAAAATGTCGACTAAAATGGGGCCATTTTGAATACTTCGCGTAACATTTCGAGTCTAACCATGCACAATTTAGGATTCCTCCGTTTTGATGAAAGGTATCCTACTTATATTTTTCAACAAAAGTTATTGGTTTATGAGTAACCAGTATCTTAAAAATTATAGCAAATAATCGAGAAATAAGGACGTTAGAGGGAATCATAGCAGGATGTACCATTTTGCATCCACTCAGAAGCAGCCTGAACAAGAATTCAAAAGAGCGTTTTAATGTAAGTTTCGTTTGTTATGGAAAGGAAGACAAATGACTTTCGAAATTCTCAAAAGTTTAGCTTTCTATCTAGGGTAATTGTTACAAATTGGGAAAATCCACTTCTAAACTACGACCAAATTTACAAGGTTAGACAGCGTTTTTATAACACGAAAGTTCTTCGGGTCGTGCGCTTGATCGAAATACAGATTCTGAAGCGTGCCTTGGCACAAACAGTTCGTGCATAAGATGTGCCTGGGTTGTGCATAAAGTGTGCGTTACAATTTTTTATGTGTGCCTAAGTTGTGCCTAAACTGTGCCTAGATTGTGCCTAAAATGTGCCTGAGTTGTGCCTAAACTGTGCCTTCGCTGTGCCTAAACTGCACGAAAACAGTGCCTAGCTTGTCCGCCAAAATCGTGCGTAGTAATCGCACGCCAAAGTTGTTTGTTAGAGCGCCAAAATTATTTTTTAATTTATCTGTGTGAGGTCTGTACACTCTTCCTTATTCGATGGCATGAATTTTAAACATTATCCTATTAAATTTTTTCTTTGAACAGTTTCTGATGCATTAAAATTATTTTATAGCAAAACAAAAAGACTTACGAGATTAATTGTTATACCCGGGTCGTTAGATATGTCGGTGTTTTAAAAATTAAGTTCGCTTCTGGACCTGATGAAAGTTAGTCATCTTCCCAGGTACATGTACAATTACATTATTGCGATAAGACGTGAAATTTTAGGATAACCTGGAATTTCCTGTCGCAAATAAGACGTTCCGTGCTCATTTCAAATATTATAATTCTGTACAGTACTCTGTACAGTGTTTACATTTGCACGCCCGCACGCGGCGGCCTTTTGGTGAGAAGAAATTATTTGACCGACATTTTAGATGCCTTCAGCTAGAAGAATTTCAAGTTCATCTTCCACATCCAATGAAATAACGAATCACAATAATTATAGCTAGGTGGTTTCACGATCTTTTATAGTTTTCGTGAGAGCCGATGCAACGATCTTGAATGCACTAATGTATTTACAGATTGGGCATGAGATAAGAGCGCTGACAATTCCAGATTACGCACAAAGGAATCTTCGAAAAACCGCAGATATCCTAGATTTGTATTTGAAATGTCTGGTCCTCATTTGATTGCAAAATTTCCTTGCTGCATTGTTACAGAAAGAGCATCGCATTATTTTTCCAAACATTTTAGGGAGCCGTAAAAAGATACCAAGGACACAGCAAAAGTGACGGTGAAAGAAGCGGACGAGTATTCAGACACAGTCAGACGACGGAAGCAGCATAAACATCCGTTCCCTTATATCTTTCTTCTTCTTGAAGTCCTTTAACATTATTCTTGATTAAAATATCGAGTGATCGAGCAATAGAGGAGCGGCTCGCACTATACGGTTGCCCGGTTCAGTCACGCTGTTTCTTGACTGAAAGTTCTTGATGTTGACTTGCGCTTTTTCGGCATCTTTGCCGAAGAAAACGGGCCAAGATTTACGCTTACGTTACCAGGAAGGCATGACAATAAATAAAAGCAAACTCTGCGAACCTGTTGCAAAAATCAAAATGACTTTTCAAAGAGAAAAACGTGTTACAAGATGCGTGTGTTTTTATTTCATTCAAAATCAACTGCTATTGAATGAGAAGGTACTTGGTTTTGAGAAAATAAGCTAAACTTCTTGCACAAAATATAAAGTGACCCATCGATGTAGGGTACGTGACTTCAGGAATACATGTACACTTGCACTGAATCCAGGCGAAAAGAAAACGCTAACTGACCTTAATTCTCCATCAAAATCTGTAAAGTACGGAGCACTACGATTCTAATCTGTTGATTTGCGTGGCAAAATGTGCCCCAGACGTGCCAAACTGTGCCTAAAATGTGCCTCAGCTGTGCCTGAAATGTGCCTAAGTTGTGCCTAAACTGTGCCTACACTGTGCCTAAGCTTTCTGTAAAACATGCCTTAACTGTGCCTTGAATGTGCCTAAAATGTGCCTAGATTTGTGCCTAGAAGTTTTTTTCTTGTGCCTTGGCATGAAAGCTGTGCCTTTCACTGAAGCCTAAATTAGTGCATAGGCACGGTGTTACGCTCGTGTACACCAGTAGCATGCGCCAGGCCATGAACAAAAGTTCACAGTACTGCATGGCACTAATTCAGATGAAAATATTAAAAACAAAAGGTAGTGAAGTGCCAAAAAAGTTTTTTCAAAGCCAAACATGTTTCCAATCCAACATTTCAACATTAGAAACATGTTAGTTCACCCCAGCGTTCGAAGTCAATCCGCAGATCCCGCTGGCATCGTTCCTTGCAACCATCCACGATACCGTGCTTGTCAACATGTTAGCTCCTCACTAACTGTTAACGGCCCTAATTGTTCCATCAACATCAAAGAACATTTCAGCTGCCATTCCAGCAACTTAGTTTACTGCATCTCGTGCCATCGCTGCCCAGCTCTCTACATCGGGGAAACTGGTTGAACCCTCCGAGAATGTTTTGGAGAACACCTCAGAAGCATAGAGAAAAAATCTCCTGGTTTCCCCATTGCTGAGCACTTTAATGGATTAGACCACACTCTGTCCGATGCCAAGATCTGTGGTGTTAAGCTCTGCCCCGATAATGACATCCACCAGAAAAGACTGGAAATGCGGCTAATCTTCAGGCTTGGAACTGCGCAACCATGCAGGGTGAACATTAACTTTTCTTTAATTTGAAACTTATGTGCACGCGCATCTATCATTGCGCATGCTCTTCTTCTTTAACAAACGTTTTATTTTCTCTCACGCAACGGTTGTTGTCACGCGTAATTTAAAAATCGTTCATATGCCACTAATGAAGGGCTAAGCCCGAAACGTTTGGCTATGAAAAAACTTTTTTGGCACTTGACTACCTTTTGTTTTTAATATTTTCACCCACCTAGAGTACCTAGAACTATCTATCCACCCATTCATGAACCCATAGCTACCCACCTACGATATGTACCAACCTACCTACTATCCTACATGTATCTACTCTCCTACCTACCTTTCTTTCTACCTACTAGATAGGGCTACTGTATTAGTGTCTATCTGCCAGCTACAGTTATAGCATCTTGTTTGTCTGCCTGCCTGCCTTCCTATCATCAGTAATAGAATAATTAAATAGCTGTCTACTTTTAAAGAATAAATTTTTGTGTGTCTCAGGATTAGCTTATTGTAAGTATTTTGTTGAGTGTTATTTTAAACATTTCCTATAGGATGTTTTTATTTGTTTTGTATCTGTCAGGTCTTCATTTGCCTGAGGCTGTTCAAGCAGAAATCAAGGCAATCAAGACTCGGATGAGTAGTCTATCTATTGACTTCAACAAGAACTTGAATGAGGAGAATACAATCCTGGAATTCACGAATGAAGAGTTAGGTAAATTAGGGCCTTTGGAATTAATTTATTTAATAAGTTGTTCTGCAGTACTTGATGTTTGTACATGTGCTTACCATCCAACCATAAGGCTGATATACTACTGAACATTATTTTGTAATAACAGGGGTCACACACTCATGAAATAGGTGTGGGTATTTACGCAAGTTGCTTTTTATTAGGTGGGAATGGCATGTACCCAGTACTTACGTACATGTATGTACATGTGCATGTGCGTCAGTCACCTTAAACAACAGTTTCTTATTTAAATTTAATCAGCTAATTGAGCAACTTGCTTTTGTGGCACACTGGTTTCATGGACATTGATAATGAGACTTGTCAAATTGATGTTTTGAATTGGAGATGCAATTTGTACAACTTGGCAAACAAGATTTCAGCCTCCTTTTAAATTACTGAAAAAGGGTTATCTCATGTGTTGGCTTAAGTGATATCTTCAGAGTCAGAGACTGCGCCCTCCTGTCGTAGTCTTTTTTAGCTACTTTTGTTTTCAGTACCCACATTCTTGTTGTCACTTATCAGACAATATTGATGGATGTAGAACTAATCTATCCTATCTTTACCATGCTGTCCTTTCATTTTTGTAAGTTAAATATTGATGATTTTACTCTTTCAGTTGGTATGCCGGATGATTTCATAAACAGCTTAGAAAAGGTGATTTCAAAATATTGTATCATTCAATCATCATCATCATTATCATAATGTTGGTCATCAGTATCATCATGATCATCATCACCATCATCATCACCGTCATCATCATATCACCATAAGAGATTGTCATCGTCATCATCATCATTAACATCATTATCACCATCGTCATCGTCATCACGATCAACATAATCATCACTGTCATTAACGCTTGTTGGGCCAGTTGGTATATAAGGCTGCAACCATCTGTTTTTGTTGTTCAGTACTAGCTTAATATTAATATTCAATTGATAATTGTGTTGTAGATTGTTATTAAATTTTCACTGTTTACATTTATTATTTTAATTTAGACAGATGCTGGCTTGAACAAAGTTAGCCTCAAATATCCTCACTATTTTCCAATAATAAGAAAAGCATCCAATCCAAGCACTAGACAAAGAGTGGAATATGCATTTAACAGAAGGTACTGACAGTACAGAATATGCAGTATTTTATATCTTATAGGCCTTAATTATATATAGGTCTTAGAAATTCCTGTAGGAGTGGAGGTAGTATCCCCTTTTCATTGTTTCAGATACCATCCTAGTTTGGGGTAGGCATGGCCAAACTTACAATAATCTTAAGCATCTCTGCTTGAATTTGTTAGGATATAACTTATCACAAATATTTCTTTAGAAAGGCAGTTCTCTGGTTGGTGGTGGGGACATTGTCCAGGAATACAGTGTAGGGTTGTGAATCTGATATCAAAATAATCAATGTTAATCTTTTGATCAACATTAAAGGTGTATAGAAGAAAACACTCCAATATTAGAAGAGCTTGTAGAACTTAGGCAAAAGGTATGTGCTGTAGTAACAGATGTGAATTTGTATACTGCCATTCTGTGCTTTACCACTGAAATAACCTCTACTGACTGTTTGAATGTATTAAATTCTGTTTCTGATTAGATGGCAGACCTTCTTGGCTATCCAACTCATGCGAGCTACATCACAGAGGTAGGAGTACTGTAATCAGTGATGGCCAGGGGTGATACTCCTTAAGTTTATGACTGGAGTTTTAAACTGGATATCTACATTTTACTGCATACTGGTACCCCTTAAGTTTATAACTGAAGTTTTAAACTGGAAATCTACATTTTACTGCATACTGGTACGTTCTCATTATTCCAATCCATTTAACAAATCGACTCCAGTTTTTCATCTTGTTGCGTTGCATTGGTGTCAGTTTTTGTGGTCAGGAAACGAGAATTGTCACATGTAGTTATTCCAAAATTATTATTTTGGGGCACCGTGGCTTATCATGTTGGACTTTTGATCAGCAGGAATGACAATGCTGTCAATGCTCGGTTTCTGTTTTGTGCAGGGTTGTTACCTTATTTAGACAAGCAACTTTATGCCTCATTGTCTCTCTCTACACAGGGATTTCAAACAACCCACTTAACCCATTAAGCCCCAATAGTGACAAGCATCTATTTTCTCCTTACAACATCACTACTTGATCAAACATACAGGTCACGAGAATGAAGTAAATGATCACCAAAGACGAAATGTCTTGATGTTTCTGCAAATTCTCCTAACTACTACCACGTAAGAAATATGTGGGGGAGAATATGGATGCTGATACTGGAGCTTAAAGGGTTAAGTACAAAATTAATATTAACAAGACAAATAGTATATTAATTATATTACCTCATATAATATTCAAGTATGCAAATAATAATTAATATTTGTATATATTAAAGGAACTATGTCACGGTATTTACATCCATTTTTCTGATCTGACAAAATTATTTTCTTATTGAAGAGAATTTTAAAATAATCGTTTCCTAAGGTAGAAAAACACCAAAGATCGAAGTAATAATAAACCAAAACTGAACAAGGACGGTTATGATTGAGGGAGATTAAGACGGATTACAAATGACAAACTTGAAAAAACTTGCCAGTTTTTTCAAGATGCCTTATCCGTGAGGTAGCTCCTTTAATGTATTGATAATAATTATTAATATATTAATATATTTTCTCTTCCTTTTCAGTTGCGGATGTCTAAAACAGCAGAAGCAGTTTCTAGTTTCCTGTCTGAATTGTGTACCAAGTTAAGACCTCTTGGTGATACTGATTTAGCAGAATTGCTCAGATTGAAAGAAGCTGAGGTATCTATGGTCTCTTTTAGGGCTGGTTCACACTTGTGACAGAATCAGAATCAGAATCAGAGGAAAGTTTTGATGTACATAGTGAGAATTTACATGATGAAGTCAAGAACAGAAGACTTACTTTTGTGCCACAGTTACAATAGTGGGTCTCTCTAATCTTTGCTACACTTTCAGCAATGTTTTTCATCTTGAGAAACTGCTGTGTAGTCTAGGCTGCCATTTTTTCACTGAATTTGTGGTTAAGACGGATTCTGCTCAGCATTCGAGCAACAAGTGCAAAACTTATTTACTAAAAAACTACTCATAGCACAGTATATGGTATTTGAAACATCTCACTTTAATTTGCTTGTCAGCGATTAAATTCTTAAGTATTCTCGAGAAAATTAATGTCAAATCTCATAAAAATATGCTAAAAACACGTGCCATTTTGTTTTTAACCAACACAAAGCGTCTTTTCAGTTACAATATGGATAACTTCAAATTCAATTTTCTCTTGCGTGGTCAGCTTGTGAGCTTAAGTATTGATAATTTCTTTTTTTTATTCAAAATGTTAGCGTGCTATGATTATTTTTTTTTGTAACTTTATTATTGCACTTATTGCTCGAACATTCAGCGGAAATCGTCTTTAACTTTTCCTCTCCACTTGAGTCCAGAGGCTCGGTCACCCTGCTGTCTTCCGCAGTCCGTGTCCTCCCCCCCCCCCCCCCAACACCCCCATCCCTTTTTCATGCCCAGTGGTTTGCTGATACCCATTTTTCACTGGTTGGTAGGGAGAGAACATAATATTTCTTATGACTGTTTCTTGTAGTGCAAAGAGCTGGGCTATGAATTTGACGGCAAAATCAACTACTGGGACATGCGCTACTACATGAACATGGTGGAAGAGAAGAGCTATGCAGTGGATCAAAACAAGCTAAAAGAGTACTTCCCTCTTCATGTAGTTACTAAGGGTATGTGGATCTTTTGCCATGTTCTCTTGCTACCTGTTTCCATAAACTTTATGTAAGAATTACAGTATAACCAGAGGCAAACAACCACCTTCTCAAGGAAAAGTAGAAGGGATCAGTGAAAACTTGTCAAAATGCCAAAAGAAATCTCCTCATCAGGGCTGGGATTTTTTTTTCTTGAATGGACACCTGTCCAGCTTAGATGCCATTAATTTTTTGGTTTGGCAAAGCAAAACTGTGGCTGGGCATTGCATGTGCTCACCCTACCAACCCTAGAGTTGTCATTAAACTTTGAAGCTGGCTTCTCAGTCAATGAAACCAGTTATAAACTAAGAAATTCTCCAACAACTGTAAATTGTTTTTTTAAGTCTCTTTCATACTCCAAGGAGCCAGCTGCCATTGTCACTGTAGTTACTAGCCACTGTCAATACATTATTAAATGTTCTTTTTCAAATATTTTTTTCCTTTTAGGTTTATTGGAGATTTACCAGGTATGTACATGTAACTTCAATTACCTTGATTTTATGGCATGTTAAATTTCATTTTAAAGGTACAAATTGAAGGGCTGAGAGCATAACTGTCTTATGTCGAACTTTAGGCGGTATTATTGTTTTCCTCCAAACAACGTCAACTTTTGCATGGGGCCTTCAGTTCATTCAAAGAACACTGCCTACAAAGTTTTTGAACATCCATGCACAAATGGAAGCAGTTTAAAGCACAAAATTAAAACCGGCTAAAATTCGACATAACATGGTTATGCTCTGAGCCCTTCATAATTATTATGTCCTATTAATTATTTCCACACTTTGTAATAACACCGACACACTATGTAGACAAGCAGTTGCAGAAACCTTGAGACACTTTATATATTTGCGCTAACCCGCGTTTGGCATCTCGAAATGGGATACCTTCCCCCCCTCCCCCCTCAGCAATGTTGTATGGATTTCCACATGTCACTGAAACTAACAAGAAGCAACATTGAAAGGGGGAGGGGGGGGGGACCTGGCAAGAACAGACTTATACATTGTAAGTCTAAGCGGTATTCTGTTATAGAAGTGGGCTTTAAGCACTGCACCGCTGCAGTTCCCGCGAAAAAAAGCGCCTGAACTTATGCACGTGGACTCGTATTTACACAAAGAACATCACTCTGTGCTTTTTCCCGCTGAATTTTGCGTCATTTTCACGACAAAAGAGAATAAAATAGGCCTCTGTTTCTTAACTGTTAGGCTTTGTAAGAACTTGTATGAAATACTTGCAAATGAGACGGCTTTTGGAGGCGATAATAATAAAAGACATTGCCAGATAAAGTTTTATAATATTCTAGGATCATGAGTTCGTCGGGTGCGTGTGGTAGAAATCTGTCATGTGGTTTGTTTCACTGCTCAAACTAGTAGGAGCTAATAGGAGCAATTTCAATTTTAACCTCAAATAATTCGACATAAGACGGTTATGCTCTGAGCCCTTCAATTATTGCTTGGCTGATTATACATGCTGCCTCTGTTGGCTCTGAATACACTGCTACACACTCAAAGACTTGCTATTACTGAGGCCCTGGGTAATTGAAAATGAAATCTAAGTAAATGCAAATTGGGAATTTGTGTTGACTTATGTTTCTTGTTTGTCTTTCTGGCCACTACTGGCAAACATGTACATTAACCTGAATAGTTACATGAGCTCAAATTCACATGCTTTTAACACATCATATATTAAGTCTTTCACTGTTTGGTCATGCAACACAATGTGATGGAAGTTGCTCCCGGTGTTGTTTACTGGAGTTTGGTTGTACATGGTCAGATGCATTGAAATGTTGTGTTTTGGCTCTTGGAATGATGGGATGCATGGTAGACTCCCGCTATCTCCGACACACAAGGGAAACAAAAATTCTTCAATGTAGAGGAGTTTAAGATAGTAGTATTAACTCTACAACATTAGCCTCTCGATACAATGCCCCCTTTTTAATTCATCAACCCCTCGATGTAGCCCCCTTTTTAAATAAAAAAAAAATAGCTGTTTAGTTGAGGGCCACCGTAATTAAAGGATGGTAAAGAAAGTTCAAGGTGAATTTTAAGCTTGGATTATCCGAGCTTAAAATTCACAATCTTTCTTTATTTTATCAACAAAGTTCTTCTTCTATGAGGTACATGTATCTCAACCCTATGGTTTTCTTCCTCAGGAACTTTTGGGATTGCATTTTGAAGAAGTGAAAAATCCACACGTGTGGCATGCAGATATACAGATGGTAAGCTTATGGTCTGTAGAGCTAATATTTCAAAACAGGCAAAAACACAAACCCAAGCTTCTTTTTCTAGATATTCACTTAATATACGGTAATTTTATATTATATTAGATGCTTCAAATTGAGACTCTGTAATGGCTCTATAATGCATTATATTGCAATTTCATTGCAAACCTTTTGATAAGTCATGGAAGCCAAAGAATTGGGTGTTATATCTCAGGTGAAAATTCCAAGATGGTGATTTTCAGACCAGTTTTGTAATTTGCCCAGTCAAAATAATGGTCTGGAAGAACACATATGTTGCAAAGCAAGAAAAATTATTTCCAGCAGATGGACACAGATTCCATTAGCGTGTTTATTGATCGTAGAATAAACAATAATATTGCTTTTCAACATTTATTTCTGTTTCTTTTTATTGTTACAGTTTAGTGTCAAAGATGTAGCTTCTGGCAATATAATTGGCTACTTCTACCTTGATCTCTTTCCACGAGAAGGCAAATTTGGCCATGCGGCTTGCTTTGGGTTACAGGTAACAAAACTTCAGTTGAACCTTTTTAAGTGCAAACATTCAAGAGACTGGCAAAAATTTAAATCTATGGAAGTGTTCATATTTCAGTTGTAGAGTTAATACATGCATTTTCAGACCAAGACAGGTGTGCATAATAGATTTAGGTGTCCATATTGTAGAGCTGTCCAAGGTATAAGGAGAGTTGTGACTATGTAAATGAAGCCAATACACGTTTTTAGATTTATTCTAAGCGTTGAATTGGTTTTAATAGCTCTCAAAACTCCTTTTGCCAAGTGAGCTAATGCCATCTTATTGATTGGTCAGTGTGTAATTTTTGTATACAGTCCACAATCATTTAATTATGATAATAGTGTTGCGTTCACCTTGTGTTCACCTTTTGCTTAAGTTAGCATACTTGAAATTAGGGGTTCTCAAATCTCCAGGGTCAAAGGTAAAAAAATCAGTCGGTTTGACACCACCACTGACTTTTCAAGCATTAACCTTTTGTCAGAGCTAATCAGATTACTCTCTCCCCCGTGCAACCATAGTTTCTCAGTAGGCTGATGCAAGAACAGATGATGAAGCAGTTGAATTCATCACTGTTCTTCACTCAGTCTGGCTGTTAGTCCATCAGAGGGTCAGTCAAGTCGTCAGGGATAAAAAAGAAGTCAAAAAGTCAATCCAGTTGTCAATTTGATTCAGTCTATCTGTCTGTCAGTCCGTTAGTCAGTTAGTCAGTCCTATTCAATTGGCCAGTCATTGCATCTGTTCACCTGTCTCTGCAATGGTCAGTTGGTCAGCCAGTCAGCCAGCCAGCCAGCCAGATGGTGACCCACTGCAGTGGTAGACCGAAAAACGACTGGAAAAAGTCGTGATCTAGAACTGTGTCTCCTGGGCTTAAACTGGGGTAAGATCACCAAACTCACTCAGGACTGCACTATCTGGCAAAAACTGTGGATGCCCTGTACTCTACTAAGAGACCACAAATTAAAACTAAGATGGAGATGGTAAAGCCCTGGCCAAACTAAATCAACATTTCCATTCAACACCGTTCAAAATTGTCGAATTCAGCAAGTTCAACATGTTCAGGGACCCTTTTGAGTGAATTAAATGATTCCTAAGGATGCTGATGATGTCGAATGGTGTTGAGCAAAGTTTGATCACCATCAAAGAATTGTGCAACAAAGTTGTATTCAACAGTGACTAGTATTGGATGATTTTGAAGCCATCTGACCAACGCCTAACAGACAAGAAAACTTTAGTCTGTTTTCTAATTGGGCACCAATGTATGCGTCTAATGCTCTTCTGTATATCTGCCATTACAGACGTGGCGCCCTCGACATCAGTTATCAACAACAGTCTTGTTAGGTACAATCACATTCTTAACCCCGCCTAATAGTAAATAGTAAGGGACTAAGGAATAATTTTGCACTATTTTTCTGTTTTTTTAGCCTGGTTGTCTGCTGGCTGATGGCACAAGACAGGTATAGCTAAACAAAACTTTTCTTTTTAAAGGTTGGAGGATCTTGGGCTCGAGTCTCATGAAGTCCTCAGACTGAACAAGGGTTATGTTTGTGAAGTTTCAATCATGCTGTATGTAAACTTGGTGCTTTGTATCATTTGCCAATGAGACCATATACAACTTGATTTTGTGGAATTATTGTAAATGATGCTCAAAGACAGTGCCATACCATCCCTTGAGTGCATTTTAACAAATTTTCTGTTTCTGGTTGCAGCTGTCTGTTGCTGCCATGGTAGCTAACTTCACCAGACCGACAGGGGACCAACCCTCGCTACTGACACATCAAGAGGTAGACGCCTTATCCTTTTAACCTTTTAAGCCCTGATATAAAAATGCATATTCTCCTTACTGTTCTCCATACATTTCTTATGGAACTAGTAAGGAGAATATGTCTAAATATCTCATCCTTGGTGATCACATCCTTTATTCTCATCGCTTGAATGATTGAACAAGTAGAGATAATGTAAAAAGAAATTTCATTTTTGTCACTGTTAGGGTTTAAAGGGTTAAGCCTCATTGTCAACATGCAAACTCCCCTCACTTTTCTCCTTACATTTCTTACAGTAATAGTTGAGAGAGGTTGATTGAAAATTGAGACTATTCATCTTCTATGGTCCTTAGTTCTCCTGAACTGCATGTTCAAAAATGCATTGATATTAATACGTCAAAAATCAAGGTCTCTACTGGGGCTTAAGTGACTGCTTACCTTACTAGTTAACGTGTGAGTTATGCATTTCGATGAGATTTATTTTTTGTGCATTGCCATATGTACAGGTATATTTTTCGTCAGCGATCTAGTAGTGGGTTAATTTTCAGCTTTAAATATTTGTGGCCCTCCTCATGAAAAGGGGCTAAAGCTATTTTTCTATAAAATTAATGCGTTTAAATGTAGCATTTTAAACGGTTTCCAAACCCTTTTTAAACATTTGAAAACGGTTTTCAAATGTTTCAAGCTCATTAAACAAATGTAACTAGACGTTAAGCGTTTAAAACGGTTCATTATCATGCTTTTCAGGGGTAAAAATTGAATCATGCTAATGCATTGCAGCAACAAACGAAGAACTTGGAACATACTCGACTGTTGTCTGTTGTACACTGGGCATGGATAAACTCTAATAGCATTGAACTCCGACCAGTTAAAACCCGAAATTGTTTAACAGTAACACAACAGTAACACAAATGATATTTTACGTATGACGTAATTTACCCACGAAACTTTCGAGCAAGGCGCCGAATGAAAAAGGCAAAGCTGATTATGCAAGCTGTCGACTAAACGTATTATTCCACGTAACATGTACAGTCAAAACAACTGTTCACGCCATGCGTGGAGGGCTTCGTCTAAGATGAGAAAAATGAAGCGCTTGTATCCTTATGCACGCAATTCTAATGTTTCTAACGTTTCTAACGCTATAGCAGACAACTAGGCAGGCAGGCCAAACTACTTCTCCCTTTTCGAACAAAAGTGGGTTCTTCAGCGTCTAATTTGGTATGACCAATTGTAAAAGACAACGCCAACAGCTTGATGATGCCACATAGTGACTCAAACATCTGAACTGTGACAATGGACTTAACAGTTATTTAAGATCCTGGTTAGTCTAGAATTCATACCCCCAACTCCTGCTTTGCAGTCCTATCCTGGAACTCGCCAGGGTGTGGTTCAAGTCTGAATGCACTGACAATTGTGATAATAATTATACCTTTCAGGTGGAGACATTTTTTCATGAGTTTGGTCATGTCATGCACCAGTTATGCGCCAAAGCAGATTTTGCATTGTTCTGGTATGGAAATTTTACCCCCCATTTTCCTATCATCAGTGTAACCACATTCCATGTAACCTCATTTGATTATCACTGTAACCTCATTTTCATTATCAGTATTGCCACATTTTATCTGTGAAATCTCATTTTGTTATCAGTGTAACCTTACTTCATTATCAATGCCACCTCATTTCATAATCAGCGTAAACTTTTTTAATCATCTGTGTAACCTCTTTTCATCGTCATTGTAACGTAATTTCATTATGAGTGTAACCTCGTTTCATCAGAACTTGTAACCGGTTACCTCGTGCTAACAACATTGTTTTTCTCTTGCAGTGGTACCAATGTAGAGAGGGATTTTGTAGAAACACCATCTCAGATGTTGGAAAACTGGTGCTGGGAAAAAGAGCCCCTTCATCGCATGTCAGCCCATTACAAAGGTGCGCACTGACAGGGTTCATCACTAATTACACTTTTAACTGAAGTGAATTACTTATTAAAATTTCTCTTTCTGGTCACAGATTCCAGTGCTCTTCCTGATGAAATGCTTGAAAAGCTGATAGCGTCTCGCAATGCAAACACAGGAGTGTTTAACTTGAGACAAGTAAGCAACTTCACCCACATGAAGTAGTGCTTAGCAGCTTCCATTTGAGTAGGCACGCCTTACGATTTGATCCACAGACTAAAAAGTGAGAACAACCTCGGACAGCACAGTAAACAGCGCCACAGGAAAGTACTGCTCAGTAGCTTTCATTTGAATGGTCACACTTTAGGAGATTCTTATCCCTTTTCATGCACCCCAAGAAGCGACATATGTTCGATGCACTCTTTCATGATAGTATGCCTTGTTGTTTCTCATCAGATTCTACTGGGAACGTTTGATCAAACAATACACACCCAGCCTAAGGTACGTTGTCTTTTGATACATTTTCGTAGGTTATTATTCTGCCTGTGCTTATGACTCTGCGTAGAGTAATATTTCACAATATCATTCACCGAAATGGAGATGAATTTTGGTGGATATTTGCCGAGCTGCGAAGCGGCAAGGTAGATAACTACCACTCTTCACCGACACTGAGGTGAATAATTGTTTTAGTATGTACCAAACCAGTGGATAACCAGCACCAAATTTTTTCCTCTTTTTTTTTCTGAGAAGTGAGAAAAAACTCACGTGCGAAATCCAGAAAAATGCCGGAAGGTGAATAGCGGATACTATCCCGAGTTTGAGTAGCCAATCAGAGCGCGCGAAAAACACTATCCGCTGGTTTGGTATGCACTAATTGCTGTTATAGTCACCTATAATGTAGAATGTTTTTTCATAAGTCTGTTTCAATTAATCGAACCCCTCGGGCCAAAGCATTGGCCTTAACTAACAAAGACAAACGCACCACGCCGGCGACAAATTAAGGTTAAAATCCGCCATAGTGCGTAAAAAATAAGTTTAGTTCTTTTCCCCTGATCTAGTCATCTGCATATCACCAAAAGTAAACTCAAGGAGGCAGAGAGAAGTCTTCCCAGTATCATGATTGTTCTTTCTGCAACTTTAAAATCACTTGACCATCAAATCCACCGGGCAGCGGAAAATAGGCCAAAACCTTTTATATGAAAATGAGTTTCATCTGCATGTGAATGAAAACTCATTTTCATGTGAAGGGCTATGCACGAAGACTCGCTTTGAAAAAGAGGTACAAGACAACTCGGAAATGGCCTATTAAAAATGCCGTACCCCCGGGTTACAAGCCTCGAATGTAACGATCTCAAAACTACACTATAACTAGACTTTTTGTTGGTGGCCAAAACAACGTCAGTGCATTGTACCAATACAAAGAGACTGGCCGATATTTCAGTCTGCAAGAAACTAGTTGGACGAAGACCGGTCTCGTCGAATTTCTACTGTTAAGTGCACCTTACGACTGCTTTTTTATCATAAATATTGTGCTTTTTTGTTTTATTTTTCACTCTTGGCGCATAGATCAGCCTATAGTCGGTACGCGTTTTAGCAGCTTGAAATTGACGACTCCAGGAATGTAACGATAGCAGAAGGCTGCAAAATTCGAAAGCAGTGAGGGTCATTTCTTTCTGAACTTTTGAATACTAAGTGTTCTTACAGACCTACGCTTCACTCCTGACAGGCAAATACCGCAGAGATTTACGCCAAACTGGCAAATGAGATCCTCCGTGTACCATCGACTCCAGGTTTGTAAATGAAAAAACAGGCACCCCAAGCTCAGTTTGAGAGTCAGTTACGCGTTGTACCATATTATGCAATATCAACATGGCTGCAAGTATAGGGATTTGTATGGGAGCTTGGGGTGCCTGTGATGAATCTTTTACTTCGTGCAGCTAGCGTAACTGACATGTAGGTAAAAGGGAGAAAGGGCATCACATCACTTCTAGGCAATCTCCATCTTTCACCTGTGTACACTACAATAAACTGCCACTCCCATATCGACCACATCAGGTACGACAGACGCTATCAACAAGGACAACCAACGGCGCAAATCCGTAGTCTTCCGAAACTGACGGATGCCTACTATCACTAGAAGGCTGTGTTTAAGCGGTTGTTCCTGAGGGATAAGGAGGAATATTCAAATCAGTGTGGGTGATGTCTAGTAAAATGGGGCTTACAGGATCATATTAAATGGGGTCCTGATGAGAAGGCGAGCTTCTGCGGTTTTGGTACATTAGAGCTTCTGTGTCAAATATTTTGGTAGACAATACAATAAAGAATTACAATAGTCAATTGAGAAGCTACAAAGGCGTAAGGATCTGATTAGACTCATCTTGACTCGTCAATTACTTCTGATGTGCAAAAACGTAGATTTCCAAACGGCGGCTACTTCCTGTTCCATTGAAAGCGTACGTTCAAAAACAATACCGACGTCCTCATCAGATGTTGTTGCTTGGATATTCTCATTACCAACAAAAACTTTTGTTCCTTGGTAGCACTCAAATTTGATGCATAATTTAAAAACATAGTAACGCAATGCGCGCAGAACCGGTGACGTTTTGTTTCACAATCTGGTGAAAGTTTTCACGACAACCTATGCATTTTACTCACCCTCAACCCGCCATCCCCACCCCCCCCCCCCTCCAAAAAAACTTGCGGTTATCCAACTAAAAACCGGGTAACAAGTAACGTGATTACGTGACAGTTAATTATAGCGTGACAGTAAAGTTGCACGCGAACTAAATAAAGCTCTTCGTTTTCCTTTTCTTGAAAGTCAACATGATTTGCGTGACACGTCATCGTGTCACGCAATTTTTAGCCTCAGTTTTTCACGTGTCACACATATGTGTGTTTGGAGTGCTGAAACCTGCAGTGTTTGTGTTCCCATAGACAAACGCTGGGTAAATGCGTTAACGTCTAAGGGGACTGTCTGCTTGATCTCACAGGTACCAACATGCCGGCATCTTTTGGTCACCTAGCTGGAGGCTACGATGCACAATATTATGGATACCTGGTGAGAGAGTGTTATATCGATAGCCCTTCAGAATATTTGAAAAACAAAATTTACAAAACTGTAAATGGTTTGAACCCAGGAGTTATAATATAGATCGGTAAATTATGATCGTCCGGGTGAGTGTAGTCCTGAGAACGACTGACGATTCGTAGTTCTTTTGACTCTTATGATGACGTCGGCTCAGATTGTCGAAACGTCAGCCAATGTCACCTCAAACAGGACTACACTCACCCGGACGATCGTAATTTACCGACCTAAAATTTACAAAGCCGACGAGTTAACACAAATGTAAAGTAAATCGCATCAAACGTCGCAAGTGTAAACGGCCGTGAAAGGAACCTTAATCATTTTTATTGTAAAAATAACTTGCTTCCGAGAGATTATCGTAATCTCTTGCTTTCTTCGTGTAATCGCATGGAGACGAAAGCAATTAAGAATTTATCTTCGTACCTTTTTACAAAACAATTTATACTTTCCTTCTTCGAATAAAACACTGAAATGTAATGGAAACGGTGTCAATTTGTTGCCTTACCCATTTCCCCCCTGTTTTTTGTTCAGTGGAGTGAAGTATTCTCAATGGACATGTTTCACACCCGTTTCAAGAAAGAAGGAATAATGAACCCCAAAGTTGGACTGGACTACAGAAGGTGTATTTTGCAGCCTGGTGGAACTCTGGTAAGTAAACTAGTTAAAATTGTCTGGTCCCCGTCCCCGTCCCCGTCCCCGTCATAATTTTAACACTTTTGCAGGAATATAGCCTGGAGTAGAAACACAGTATCCTTCGGTCGATCTTTCGGTCCTATATGTAGTTCGAACAAACAAAGAATAAAAAAACCCAGATTAAAAAAGGTTTCGTTTTCTTTAGTAACGGCTTCCAATGGGATTTCTAAAACGTTGCTTAAATGGTTTTACGTTGCTTAAAAGGTTTTACGATAGGTTTGAACAGCTTTTCAACTTCCAGGGGTTTTCGAGAGTTTTCCGAGTTTTTAAAATTGTTTTTCTTGGGTTTTCGAAGGTTCTTCTAAAGGATATACTGACAAAATTGACCGCCAACGTAAAGGTTAATTGAATTTGCCGCGCCCTTTTTGAAGTCAACGACATCCTAATTTGAACTAAAGGTTCAACGAGGCGCAAGAAATAATATTCTTTTTTTTTCTCCAGGATGCCGCTGTCATGCTGAAGAACTTTCTCGGTCGTGAACCGAACCAAGAAGCCTTCTTGATAAGCAAAGGACTAAAACAGTAGACTTGCAGCTAAGAACAACTTCCTACTTCGATCAGTTATTCCGCACTCCATCACTGCACCCTTAATTTCGATGGTGCTTTCCCTGTGTCCAGAAAAATTGGCCACTTGCGAAATGCCTTTGCCCTCATTTTCAGAGCGAGGCCTGATGCAGAGCCTTTCATATCAATATGACGTTCCATTCTCATGCAAATGAAAATAGTTCTCACATGAAATGTTGCGCACCAGGCCTCGGTTTGATAGAGAGGCTGGAGGTAATTAGGAAATGGCCTCTTTAGTGTGAGCGTAAGACGTGTGGCCACTTTAAAATAATTCGCATACTTTTGTGAGATCGACTGTTCAATCACAATTTAGAATTCCTTCAGAAAAACCAATTCAATATCACTTCTGCTCATCACTTGTTTTCCTGGAAATTACGTCGGAATTCTGATGCGATAGTTGTACTCACGAGAGTGTGCGAATTAGGTAAATTTCACCGTTTTGCACGTCGCACTCTAAATTTTTTCCTCATAGCTCAAGTAAGGTTGCCCACCGTTCAACGGTCTTGTAGTTCACTAACGTATTTAAGAGAACACAAAGAATAAAAGACAATTTCCTCCGTTGTTTGCCGAATTCTGAGTTTTGAGTACGCATTTCTTGCTGCCTTACCAGCTTGCTCTTTCTAATACGCGTGAGTTTCCCGAAAAAATCCTCTTTTTTGCAGAGATATCAAGGTATGAATATTGAATCAATAGAAATTGGTTAACGAGCTTAAAAGAGAACTCTTCGATTAGTGGAAATCTGGCTCAATTTTGCTCATGAATAAATTTCTGTTGTTGAATACTCATGGAAATTTTGTCCCTTCGTTCAAGAGCTCCAGCTTTGAAACTTGAACAACATACTCTTGGTTTCACATCCTTTCTAACATGTTCGAGATTTCCCGTAAAATGCCTTTCCTCAGAGAAATAAACGCACTATTTTGAAAGAATAGAAAGTTGTGCTGGTTCCTCTTTTCTCGATCAAAAACATTCTCGACCCTTGAGTTCTTTTCTTTTGCACGTCCTGCGCGGCCAAAAAACAACGACCGAAGGCTCTGGAGACGAGAAAGGCTCAAAAGCATTCAGCATTATAAATTGGGCGCATGTTCGAAATGAAACTGGAGAAAAGTTCCTCAATTGAAAGAAACGCATCCCTTTGCTGCAAAGCGCGTTGTAGATGATTTGGCCGCAATTTGTTTAAATGACAAGCGGAAAATGACATTTCTTGCTTAGAAAGACAGCTTTTCTGAAAATCTCTCGACCGCAATCGCTGTCTGGTGGGCTGAATAACATGGTTTTACAATATTGGGAGAGAAAAAACGCCAAAAGAAAAAAAAAATACTGATACAACTGCTGCTACGGTTGAAGTTCTATTTCTAATACTAAATAACCGGTCTAAACTTGTCCTACAAAAAATCGTGTAATAAATTCAACTATTATTGTTCTATTGTCTTGCTCGAAAAGTTATAGAAGTGTCCCGAATCTGTTTATTTTGCATAAGGCAACATGCACAGGCGGTTTGTATTCTCTGGGATTGCGGTGGCTCAATTGCTCTAGCTTCTTCACCGTTTTTATTGTATCTGGACTATTTCTTTCTTTCGTTTTCCTTCACCCTTGGGAATCCTCCTCTGCGTCTTCCCTTCCCATCAACCATCCCCTTACCCCCACTACAGAGGACAGTTGGGGATGTTGTTTTGTCAGTAGTATCCTGAAAAACTATAGCTTCCTAAATGCAGTAATAGTTATTTGTGTAATAGCTTTGCTAAAATGAGCCTAAAAAATTCTCAAACGTGGCGACCGTGTAAAACTTGACGACCTTAATTCAGTTCTGGATTTAAAGCTTTTGTGTCACGTGAGCAACTGTTTTGCAGCAATTTGTGCCGCTAGATTGGTGAGACGTATGAGGATGAACATCAGAATGTTGTGCGTACATAGCTAGTGCCAGTCCCCAACCGCACATTAAAAAGAAAAATCCCTGAAACTCGGAGGAAAGGAGGTAGAGTTCCAACTTTTTACGCGAATCGGGGATAATTCAGCCTTCTTTACAATATGACTCAAGCGATTACTGTTGTTACAAAGAACAGAAAAACTACAACACAAACTGAATAAATATCTACTTATGACGACATAACTTTTATAATAATGCGAATTTCAAGAAATCCCTGGGACACGTTTTGTATCTTGATGATCGTTAAATATTGGCACAGTCTTCAACAGCCAAAAACTGTACGCCGCTTGAGTTTAAAGCTTTTCTGTTCAAATCACGTGACTTGCCAAATATGATTGTGACATACACATCTTGAACACCTTTCCCATAGAACAAACGTGGCCAAGCAGTTTATCTGTGGAAGTTAGGGTTTACAAGATGTGAAGAGTCTCCCCCTCCCCCCCCCTTAAAATCTTCAAGTAAAACGGGGTACAGTAAAGGAAATAGAGTTGAAACTTTACGACTGCTTATAGTCTCAACATAAATTAGCCTTCCGACCGTGTCCATGTCAAACAGGAATACAGCAATTGACAAAAATAGGTAACATGCCTTATGTAATAGTTTAATACTTTCTAATACAAATGCAGTGTCTTTAGAGGTGTTGTTAATAATAGACAAACATTTTTAAATATTGGCAACGCCCTAGCTTAAAAGCCAGGGGGTTGCGTCAGTAACGTTATATAAATTTTCAATGATAGCTTAACATCTTCTTTCGATTGACTTTTTTTTCATTTTTCACCCTCTAGCTTCGGCTGTCATCAAGCCGATCCAACTTTGAATTTCACGAAACAAAATTGAAAAGTTCAGCGTCAGTTTTTCAGGATTTGACACTTCATACCCTTTTAATTAGAAGGTCCATGTTATGTTCACATCGCCAATGAGCCATTGTTTCATTTTAGTTGAAGGAAATTACTGGCCAGTCCCTTCGCCGATCGAGTTCAACTTTGTCATGAAAAACAACAAAAAATAACACAACGAAGGCACTAATGATAATCACCGACAAAAAGCAACAGCCGGCCCAAGCAACAGCCATACGCTAATAAACAAAAACAACAATATTATAACGCAGAAATTCGCTTTGAACGCATAGCTCTTTCTAAACAAACCTGTTTTCCTTGGTTACTGTTGCGCAGTAATTTAGTACAGAAACCCTTTCCAATTAGGTTTTGTTGTCCAGTGGTCCACTATTGGCTCGATCTCTCAAACGTCTCGTTATCTCGAATGGGAACTCGTTTCCCTTCCTTAGATTACTTTTTGTATAATAATTTAGTAACAATTTTGCAATTTTTGGTTTTCCAGGGAATACTCTGAGCCGGGGATACTCTGCGTTTATGACTCGCTTTGACAAAGTTGCTTTTTTTCATCAAAAAACATCTCTTACAACCAAAATTATCTCCGCTCCTACACAGGAAGTTGAATACTAATATGCTTCTAGTCCAGAATATGTATTATTTCATGTTATTGTTCCTGTAATAAAAACACTTATGAACGCCAAAAGCACCTGTCGCGACGGCACGCACTGTAAACATTATAAAACTGTTCTCCTTAGAATAGCGCTAATAGACCAAGACTTTAATAATGACTGGAGAATATTGAAGGTAAGTTTGGTGTTTTCTTAAATGTCCTTTTAGGTTCTCCGCTGCCAAATTTAATTTTCTCTGTTTTTTTTTGTCTTTCTTTCTTATGCTGAAAAATTGAATGAATATATTTCCATCAAAGCGAGCGGTAGTTTGCGAAGGGCGCGCTTAATTAACAACATCGGCGGTACGAACTAGAGGTATATTATAAATGAAAAGCGTGTGCAACCCTAGTTTAGTCTGTTTAAGGGTTTATTTTCTCTAAGAGACTGAGAAAAACTGAGTAAAGCGAAATATGACGTCTTGTGCTTATAAATAATGCAAATACTAGAGAACATCAGTTTTAGAAGGCTCTGTATGTAGTTGTCATAAATGACGATCCTTTCTTCCTCTATCGAAGATCTAGAATATAAACATCAGATCTGCTGTAAAAGTTGCAATTAACAGATCCCTCAAGGAGGCCAGCGTTTTGTTACTGTAAGAAAAAACACACACATTTCGCGGTTTTCCTAAATTTTGCTTTTCTGTGTGGACAGAAATATTAATCGTCAATATCGCTTGGAAGAGGACCTCAAAAATCAGTAATTTATATATCGCTTGGCTAAAATACTGAATCTCTAAAACTTTCGTTTGTTAGGCGATAGTGGTTTTTCTTTTTTTTTTTTTACCTAGTAGGCTTACCTAGTAGGCAAGACTTACCTACCACCATGCAAACGCGACTAAGAACTTCGAAGTTTTTGCTGACCTAAACTTTTTGCATTTAGGCAAGACATGAACCTAGAATCTCATTTAATTGTTTACATATCTTCTTTCTAGTGGTACGATTGCTTTTCCGTGAAGCAATTAATATATTCGAAAAACTGCGAGCTTCTATAGTCTCTTTTTAAATCATTAACCCTAAAATCGCCAAAAACGACGAATAAAGCAAAAATTGACTGAAATAATCAAGTATTATAATACTCGTACAAAAGCCATGGCTTATGATATATATATATATGCAGAAAAGGAACTTAAACTGACATGTGCAATGTTAAGAAACTGACCAATTGGTGACCAGCAAACTAAATCGTACGGAGAAAAGGAGCGCTCTCCATTTTAATGGCCAAAACATCACCACCATTATAGGGTAAACGACCATTGAAACTAACACTTTTTCATGCATTAAAGCATATCGAAATGTATGCCGTTATAGATCTCAAAATGAAAGTTGGAAGTGCAAAATAAATTTTGACGAAAACAGGCTTATGGGTATCAGTATTGTGCAAAAAAAGACCTTCAAATTGGCACACATGATATTGAAACATTGACAAATTAAAGTACATTTTACAGATACGCGAACGACTGCTGAAAAGACACAAGTTGATAAAATTCTAAAAAAAAAGGAAGCCGTACTCATGTCGCAACGGACGTTTGTACCACAGTGGCAAACGCGGTCCTAACAGGATTGACATTTAGTATTTATTATAAGGATTTGACAAGTCAAATATTCTTGTTATTGATGTTATTATTTCCATGAAAGATAGTAGCTTGAAGTGCATGCTTCTCATTCGATGATGAACTTTAATTTATGAGCCAATGTAATCTTTTCGGTGATAGGCCTCATACAAAAGGAATTGAGCGAAGGCTCAGTTAAGGAGTCACTGAGTTCAAGAAATTTAGCTGTTTTATACGGTGATTCCTTAATTCAACTTCAAAACCATCAGCGACAAAAAAGCAGTTTGAATGCAGAAATTGCTTACGCCTCTTACAAACGGAGAAAACATTTCCATTCAAAAACGTTCAACGTTGTTGAATTCAGCAGGCAATACGCGTTTAGGCACCACGTAGAATGATGTCGGTTGATTGGGAATGATGTTGGATTGCGTTGAGCGGAATTTGATTTCCATAGTATGTTAAATTGAATTGAATGGAAATGTTGCATCCTTATGTTCACGGCCTTACACACATTGCGCTGCCTTTTCCCCAGGCGCCGCTTAAGTGCGGGCAAACAGGGAGCGTGGGGGTCATGGGAAGGATGCAAAACGAGGAGCACCAGCCGCAGTGCACCTATCCCACAACGCCACGCGCACCATCATATAATAACGGGGGACGCCTGGGGACAAGGCAGCACATCGCAAAGATCATTTCATTCATTTCATGTATTCATTACGTCATCAATTCCACTTACGGGATATTAGAACCTTTATTTGAAGGCTTTAGAGCTCAGTTGGTAGAGCAACACACCCGTACTGCGGCGGTCATAGGTTTGATTTCTGTAATAGCCTTGAAACCGTTTTTTTCAGTTTTTGAACTACTCATACGAATTAGTTACAAATTAGTTAGCCGCGACTTGATACTTACAATATAATAACATGAATAAGAACATGAATAAGAATATAAATGATACGTGGTCTTGGTTCTGCCAAATAGGACCTCGTTCGCCAGTTGGCCGAAACCTGTACTGTGAAGGTGAACAGAGGCGAAAGAGAGCCTAGTCGCCGGGACTGGGTTCGAAATCGTCATTGATGCTTCATGCACCCTCTTCTGTAGAAACAACAGGGAATCGCTAACTTAACCAACAAATTATATTTTGAGAACATGGTGAACTTCATGGGAGGTGCAATTTTGTTTGTTTGATTAGCTATTGTGTGTGCGAGCATTCATCACCAGATTATTCACCCACTGTGACTGTGATACAAAGAGACTTATATTCGGTTGCCATCTTGCTAGTCCTGGGCTGACGATCTGATTTCAATCGTCGTGTTATACATAAAAAATCGCCAAAAAATGTTTCTGGTCATTATTGGTATATTATTAGTTTAATGAGAAATTGTAGCCCTGTGCATCTGGCCGAAGCAAAATTTGAAGCTGCAAAGAGAATGCGGAGGAGACAAGTTGACAATTTTTGTGATAAAACCTTGAAATTTGTCATTTCAATTTGTATTTGTGCGGAGAGCGGCGGATAAGTACAACAAAACGTATCTAAGAGGGCAACACAAGTGAATTTTTATTCGTATGTAACTTGCGATAGAAATAAAAGAGGGATAATTTTTTTTTAAGCACCACCAGACACAGCTTAGTACCCAGGCGTTCTCTTCTCGCTCACTCGAATTGGCGCGAAATTCGTGACGTCGCCGAATGGCACGTCACGACATTTCGCACCAAGTCGAGTCGAAAGAGCGGGAAGGGAACGCCTGGGTACTAGGTTGCACCAGACACAGTCTCAAAGACACAGTCTGCCCGCGCGATAGCTCCTCGGGTTGTTAGCTAGCGGACTGTCGCTAAGTTTAAGCGTGGAGCGACGACTCCGCTTTTTACTTATTTACTAGATTCTGGCGAAGTGTTTGTCCCTATCGAGAATCATGTTTTGCTTTTAGTGCCATATTCACTGTTTGTATGTTTGTATTCATTCATTCATTTCATCCTCTCGATATACAGTATGTTCAGTTGTGGACGAATTTATATTGAACTTTAAATTCAACTTTTGAGTTAAATTTGTCATTTTCAACAAAATTAAATATTGAAGACGAAACGACAGATAAGCTGAGTCATCAGTTTTTAAGAGCAGTTTGCTGTAAGAACCGACTAAGGGTATGCAAGATAGAAAAATCCGATTTTCTCAAAATCTGCCACAATAAAGGCTTTGGAGAACTAGTTCTAAAAATATAAGTTGGGGGTCGTTTAGATTTTTATTAATTTTTTAGTGAATATTTTCGTATTTTGCCCTTCGCGGCAGTCAAAATCAACGCCAAAATCGGGACTTTTCCGGAAGCTCCTGTTCAAATATTGAAAGCGTTCTAAAAAAGATTAATCCGGGGAGTTAAAAGATCCTATTTCCTCTGTTTATTAGCAGTGTCAAAGTTTCACGAAAAGGGAACTTGAATTTTTTATGAAATTTTAAAATTTATACCCAACAACAGCACAGGTAACCAAAGCGTAATATGAGAGTTTGTATGGAGCTGAAATTCGATCGAAAATAATCGGCGGTTTTCCGCCGAAAATACATTAAAATCGAAATAAAGGTTAAAAAACCTTACCTGTTGTGTGTTTGCTGTGTTTTTATCGCTTTTCCGAGCTTCTGGAGGCCGTTTTGGGCGATTTTCTGCTTAACGGTCGAGGCGACGGCATGTCACGTACTAAAGAGAGCCAAATGCCAAACTCACCCCCTCTCCGGTAAATCAAGTGTTGTACCGCTCAAATTTCGGCGGGAAATCGCGCGCGGGTCGCATTCAGGTATAAAACTTGACTTACCGGAGAGAGGGTGAGTTTGGCATTTGGCGACATAGAAGTCACTCAAGTCGTCCCCCGGTGGAGCCAAATTTGGCGCTTTGTCCCAGGCTTGACCGTTAGTTTTGACCCTCTTTTCCTTACAAGCCTGTGATGGCAGCGATTTCGAAAAGTTAGTTCGTTTTTAATGCAGGGCTGTAATTCGAGAGATAAACTAATTGACGATTGAATCACATAGAAAGGTAGGAGATTTATCGTTTTTGAAATGTGTTGTGGTTTTAAAGCGCTGACTTTAGATTGAATCGATTTTTAGCGGGTATTTTGATCGGGACCTCGAGTGTCGGTTGGCAATTTTGAATTCCCGTTTTCCTACCTTTAGCTCTCTTTAGTACGTGACATGCCGTGGCGTCGACCGTTAAGCAGAAAATCGCCCAAAGCGGCCTCCGGAAGCTCGGAAAAGCGATAAAAACACAGCAAACACACAACAGGTAAGGTTTTTTAAACTTTATTTCGATTTTAATGTATTTTCGGCGGAAAACCGCCGATTATTTTCGATCGAATTTCAGCTCCATACAAACTCTCATATTACGCTTTGGTTACCTGTGCTGTTAGCGGTATAAAGGTCTCCAACAGCTCCACTTAGCGTAATCAAATTCAGTCTTGATATTTAGTAAAACCACAGGTAACCAAAGCGTAATATGAGAGTTTGTATGGAGCTGAAATTCGATCGAAAATAATCGGCGGTTTTCCGCCGAAAATACATTAAAATCGAAATAAAGTTTAAAAAACCTTACCTGTTGTGTGTTTGCTGTGTTTTTATCGCTTTTCCGAGCTTCCGGAGGCCGCTTTGGGCGATTTTCTGCTTAACGGTCGACGCCACGGCATGTCACGTACTAAAGAGAGCTAAAGGTAGGAAAACGGGAATTCAAAATTGCCAACCGACACTCGAGGTCCCGATCAAAATACCCGCTAAAAATCGATTCAATCTAAAGTCAGCGCTTTAAAACCACAACACATTTCAAAAACGATAAATCTCCTACCTTTCTATGTGATTCAATCGTCAATTAGTTTATCTCTCGAATTACAGCCCTGCATTAAAAACGAACTAACTTTTCGAAATCGCTGCCATCACAGGCTTGTAAGGAAAAGAGGGTCAAAACTAACGGTCAAGCCTGGGACAAAGCGCCAAATTTGGCTCCACCGGGGGACGACTTGAGTGACTTCTATGTCGCCAAATGCCAAACTCACCCTCTCTCCGGTAAGTCAAGTTTTTATACCTGAATGCGACCCGCGCGCGATTTCCCGCCGAAATTTGAGCGGTACAACACTTGATTTACCGGAGAGGGGGTGAGTTTGGCATTTGGCGACACAGAAGTCACTCGTGTCGTCCCCCGGTGGAGCAAAATTTGGCGCTTTGTCTCAGGCTTGACCGTTAGTTTTGACCCTCTTTTCCTTACAAGCCTGTGATGGCGGCGATTTCGAAAAGTTCGTTCGTTTTTAATGCAGGGCTGTACTTCGAGAGATAAACTAATTGACGATTGAATCACATAGAAGGGTAGAAGATTTATCGTTTTTGAAGTGTGTTGTGGTTTTAAAGCGCTGACTTTAGACTGAATCGATTTATAGCGGGTATTTTGATCGGGACCTCGAGTGTCGGTTGGCAATTTTGAATTCCCGTTTTCCTACCTTTAGCTCTCTTTAGTACGTGACATGCCGTCGCATCGACCGTTAAGCAGAAAATCGCCCAAAACGGCCTCCAGAAGCTCGGAAAAGCGATAAAAACACAGCAAACACACAACAGGTAAGGTTTTTTAACCTTTATTTCGATTTTAATGTATTTTCGGCGGAAAACCGCCGATTATTTTCGATCGAATTTCAGCTCCATACAAACTCTCATATTACGCTTTGGTTACCTGTGACAACAGTCGTTATCGTCAACCCAATTTAGGCTAAATTCAAGGCTCAAAAAAGCGCTCTGGTACATGGCTTTACACAACGAGACTACACTCCGGGAAAGAACAATCAGTTCAACTAAACATCGGCCGAAAAACATTTTGGGACAAATGAAACGGCGTATTTTGAGAGCGCTTTGAAAACAGGCTACTTGAGTGATATGAGCGACCCTTTGACCTTTCATGTCAACGGAAATCAACACACAGCAGCTCTTAAAATGTGACTTTCCTTGTTTTTCTAGAATGTTTTCAAATAGAGGAAACTAGGATTTTGAATTTGGAGGCCTTTGTTTCCAGTATTGAGCGATGTTGGGCAATTTAGAGAAGTATGTTATGAAATTGACCTACTCTGTTTATCACCGAATTATACATCCAAAGTCTGTTTACAACGTGAATGTGGAATCAATAACGAAGTAAAAAACCCATTCATGAAATGTTTAGGAAATAACTCTTACCTAAGTGAGCTTTTCCTGGCTGGAAACTGCAACTTTCATTGCAAAACACATAGCGAGATCGCCGAGCCATGTTGCACGTGAGTTGTCAGATGTTTCTACAGTGCGGCCGAGGTTCCCTATGTTAACGATTAACCAGATTTTAGGCCCGCATAGCGTGCAGTCGGAAACAACACTATATATATGGTGACGAACGCTTGTGCTTGATAGGAAAAAAAGTAGGGGAAAAAAGGAAAAAGAGAGCTTTTGTTACATAAAACAGAAACCTAAAAATTCACTTTTTGCACAAACATAAGCAGCAAAGGCCAACACAATATCATAGCTCTGGATTCTGGCCCTGTGGAGCGGACACAAGATGTGCATGCTGCAAGACATATGGACATTTTACGCAGACAATGACAAGCACTACTATAGGAGAAAACATTACACTACAACAACGCACAACGTGCCGAACTAGTAACGTCATATATTTGATCGAATGCAGCAAATGCGATAATCAGTATATAGGCCAAACAAGAACCCCTTTCACTGCTGGGCAAATCAATACCGCAGTGACATTAACGCAGGACATAAAAATATTCCAACTGTCAGGCATTTTAAAAACTGTGGAGTTAAATATCTTAAATTAACTGTTATTGAAAAAGTTAGAAAACCTAATCAAGATATCAGAAGAGCTCGGAAAAATTACTGGATTCATAGACTCAAACCTACCATAAACAGCCTTGTATAATTTTTATAATCCACATTTAGATATTTCTATAACCTATTTCCATATTGTTACTTTCGTCTTATTTTAGCTCTTTACGTCATGGCATGTCAAATATTTTTTCCGTTGACCCGAATTTTCAATTTGAATGTTGTAACTAGTATATACCTCTAGTGCTCCTGATGAAGACCGTGATGGTCGAAACGTTGAGCGCTGATTAAACCAACAACGCTATCTTGGAGTTGGACTCCTAGAGCCTGAGACAGAATCCCTCTATTGTTTTTATCGTCGAACGCTAAATTTTGAGCGAAAATTGCCAATATGCGTTGATAGGTGCCACTGAGGAGAGACGGTATCGCGTCACGTGATCGATTTCGACCAAAGGGAGCACACTAAAATTTAGCGTTGTAGTATAAAAGGTTAGAGCCTTGTTGAACAAGCGACTGAAGCGCAGTTAACACACAGAATTCGTTCAAGTCTTCACTCCAGAAGGCTCTTCAAACTCCCATTCTTAGTGAAACATTTTACCTTTTAGTAAATAAAACACATGAAAACACACAAATCAGTGTCTTTCTCTAGTTTTCGATGAAACAGCAGCCACTTCCCTCAACTGGTTCCGCTACGGCAGAAGGTGCTGTGATTTGTGCCTTGTATGGGATACATATGTGCACACGCCATAATACTCACAAACAGTCTTAAGCACGGCTTTTCTCAGCCTTTTCTTGCTGCCTTTCCTATGCATGTCGCACAGGTTTAATTTGTCATAAGCGATGGGATTGTAAAAATAATAATAATAATAATAATTTTATACTTTAAAATTTAAGTGCTTCATCCGGTACTTTTCTACTGTTCTACTGTTCTTACCCCCTTCCCCGCTACCCTTGGTTACATAACTCAACCATGAAATTGGCTGCATTTTATTTCTTTGCTAAGAGTCTTTAATTAGAAGGTCTAGTTTCCGCTAAGGAAGAAAGATATTGCACCTTGCGCCATGCGAGAAATAAATCTACCCAAGCCAAAATACTAAAAAACAGTCCTAAGCATGGGTATGCTTCGCGTTTTCACGCTGTCTTTCTTATGCAAGTCGCACAAGTTCAGGTCAGTGTTATAAGCGATGGCGTGCTGTAACTGTACAAGCTTGATCTAATACGATCTATAGGCGGGTATAGAACTTTTGCTTCTCTAGCGCAGCACTATAACTTAAACGCTTACCACTAAAAAGCCAATTCGCCTATCAGAGTGACGCAGCTTATAAATTATTCTGAAGAGAACAACTTATCCATCGTGCAGTGAGAAACTAGTACCTGGAGAACAATCTCGACCTATCTACTCTCTTAGCAACTCGAATATCTGTCAGGTTCTTGCCTGTACCCAGTTTGTTGCGCAAAAAAAAAAAAACTGCCGCTATCCGTTGCCTCACTTTCTCCTAATACTTTTTTGGGAAAGTGGTCTAACCTTTGATTAGTAGTCTCTTTTTCATGGCAAATGTTTAGGTGAAAAAATTAGGCCAGTATTTTCTCAATATGTTTCATCTTCAATTTTGATTTGCTGATATGCTTTCCTTTGCCGACGTCAAACGCTCGCTCTCCAAACTGTTGCCGTGTCACAAGAAAACTAAAAAATTGATTAGCATGTTTACGCCGTCGAATTTACTCGAGGAAGTTGCAAGTTCGTGAGTTCCGATAGCCTGCGTAGCAAGCACTTCCGTAGACTTTTCCGCCTGTTTAAGGCATTTCGCGCTTTGGCCGCGCCAAATCAAGGCGAGCGCAAGAAAAGGAAGGAGCGGGGAGGGGGAGGGGAGGAGAGGAGAGGCAAAAAAAGAAAACGCTTGCCCGAAAACGCCACGAGTTTGAAAAACGCCCCTTAAGCACTCAAGGTTGGGTGAATTCATAGCTTGACAGCTTGTCAATGAAGCAACAAATAATAGATCACCGGATGTAAAAAATTTACCTTCGTCAAAATCAAAACATGCTCCACGTAAGTCAAACCCATGAACTGCAGAAACGAAGCACTCGGAGATGTGATGTCGAGGCTTCGAAAGTTGGAAACTCAAAGGGGGCGCTTCAGGATTTGTCGTCGTAATTTCAAAGTTTGGAAATTTATCTCTACTAGGAAAATCGGTTTTATTTCTTCGGGAACCTTTTCAAAGCGTCAGAAAGAAAGGATTCTTAAAGAGCAATTCTTGATGATATTTTCAGAGTGGTTAGAGTGGAAGTTGTTGAAAACTTGTAGCTATTTTCGGAACGTGTGTCAAAGCTTTGTGCTCGAAAAATTAGGAACTTAGGGGCATTATTCGAAGTTATTCGGAATGCAAAAAGTATAACGAGTCTCCTGTTTCCCAAGCTTCGCCAAATCAGCGTATCAACTTGTCTAAACGGCTCCTCGAAACTCCATCAGGTAACAGTCCATGTAGAAAGAGAAAGCTTCCCGAAAGTCCCTGAGATTTGAAGCCACCGAACAGCCGTCTTCTAGAGTCAAGCCTGAACATCGAAATTTTCCAGCTGGAGAGAAACAGTTAGTCGTGTTGATGTGGGTCACGCTCAAATTAACTTACCTGATTTGATTGACGTTCATTGGCGTACGGGTTTTTCAAAATCGTGGGTTTGTGGGCAAGCGTTTTCTTTCCTCCCTTCTCCTGCCCCTTCTCCCACTTCTTTTGCGCTCACCCCAATTTTCGGAAGGCCAAAAAGCGAAAAATTCTTCGAACGTACGCAAAACCCTAGGTCTACGGAAACACTTGCTACGCAGGCTAGGGTTTCGAAAGTGTCTACCTCTATGTCACAAGCCCCTTTTTCTCTTTCTGGGTCACCGAAATCCACTCTGCAGACAACCGTCCATGTATTGGCCTTCTTTAGAGTACATGATCAGCTACACAACAGTTGATAGAATCCAGCGTACTCACGTCGTAGGATAGCGGTGTCGATCGTGGGATTCTTGATCTCTTGAGTTATACAGCAGAGCTCTCTCGTGATGTAGTCTCGGCGACACGGACAGTTTTTGCTTTTGCTTTTATTTTCGCTCTAGCAATGCAGGTGGGCAATGGTCTTAACACGGTTGCTGTGCTGAATGTAGTAAAATCTGTTTCCTACCGGTAAGCATGCTAGCTTGTTGAGAATCATTGTCCTAATGATATGCGGAGTATTCAGCATTTTTCCAGGGACAAGCAGAGGTACTGCTGCCCATACGGGGAATATTAAGTGAGAAAAATCTCTGTGATACCTCCCAGATTGTACTGGATGAAGTACTTTTTTAAGTATAAAATTAAATTTTTCACAACCTCATCGCATATACAACTCGCACCTGTGCGATATCCATAAGAAAGACAGCATGAAAAGGCTTGTCTACGGGTGTAGCTGCTGTATCAGCGAAGATGAGCAGTGAGAAAGACATTTGTGAAGCAAAGGAAATAGGAGACGTCTGCAAGCGGGCTAGCACCATAAGCCTCTAACCCTAAAGGCCACCGGCATTGGGAGAACTTGCTAAGTAGCATGTGTCACCGGTTTGAACTTAAAAAAATATATAATAACAAGTATATATGTAATAAAAGCTCTCTATTTCCTTTTCCCCCTACCCCCTACTTTTTCGCCTATCAAGCACAAGCGTTCATAGTGTTGTTTCCGACTGCACGCTATGCGGGCCTAAAATCTGGTTAATCGTTAACATAGGGAACCTCGGCCGCACTGTAGAAACATCTGACAACTCACGTGCAACATGGCTCGGCGATCTCGCTATGTGTTTTGCAATGAAAGTTGCAGTTTCCAGCCAGGAAAAGCTCACTTAGGTAAGAGTTATTTCCTAAACATTTCATGAATGGGTTTTTTACTTCGTTATTGATTCCGCATTCACGTTGTAAACAGACTTTGGATGTATAATTCGGTGATAAACAGAGTAGGTCAATTTCATAACATACTTCTCTAAATTGCCCAACATCGCTCAATACTGGAAACAAAGGCCTCCAAATTCAAAATCCTAGTTTCCTCTATTTGAAAACATTCTAGAAAAACAAGTAAACTCGTTTTCTGGCGAAGGAAAGTCACATTTTAAGAGCTGCTGTGTGTTGATTTCCGTTGACATGAAAGGTCAAAGGGTCGCTCATATCACTCAAGTAGCCTGTTTTCAAAGCGCTCTCAAAATTCGCCGTTTCATTTGTCCCAAAATGTTTTTCGGCCGATGTTTAGTTGAACTGATTGTTCTTTCCCGGAGTGTAGTCTCGTTGTGTAAAGCCATGTACCAGAGCGCTTTTTTGAGCCTTGAATTTAGCCTAAATTGGGTTGACGATAACGACTGTCGTTGGGTATAAATTTTAAAATTTCATAAAAAACTCAAGTTCCCTTTTCGTGAAACTTTGACACTGCTAATAAACAGAGGAAATAGGATCTTTTAACTCCCCGGATTAATCTTTTTTAGAACGCTTTCAATATTTGAACAGGAGCTTCCGGAAAAGTTCCGATTTTGGCGTTGATTTTGACTGCCGCGAAGGGCAAAATACGAAAATATTCACTAAAAAATAAATAAAAATCTAAACGACCCGCAACATATATTTTTAGAACTAGTTCACCAAAGCCTTTATTGTGGCAGATTTTGAGAAAATCGGATTTTTCTATCTTGCATACCCTTAGCCGGTTCTTACAGCAAACCGCTCTTAAACATTATGTCATTTAGTAACGCAAAAGTCAAAATATTGTCTCTTCTTTCAAGTGAATTACTCCCTTAAGAGCGTGTCCAGAGCCTTTTTGCGTATTCAAACTTTTCTTTGCGTGGTTCTCGCGCTGTTGCTGTCATTTCAACGGAAGTTGCATAAGTTTCGAGAACGTGTCTGCCAACTACATAATTCTAATACTGAATATTGGTCAAGGAACAATAACCACACATGAAAAGCAATGACGCACATTGTAGGGAAATTTTTGCACAGATTTTTCCTCGTTGAAACGATAAGAGAACAGGTCTATTTTAAAAGAATTCATTCTCTACTCGGGAACATTTTCTTTTTTAATATTAAAAAGCGAAATGGGAAATGCAATTTTCTTTTGATTAAACTACAGTAGCGGGGAATAGTATATGAGTTAAGCTTAAATACATTGTTAGCGTTTTTACAGGGTCAGGGAAGTGAAAACGCAAAAATACGGTGACGTCTGTGACGTCTTTTGCCTTGCCCAGGAAATCATACTGAGAGCTACAATTTTTTCCGAGGAAATGAAAAAGCCCTCCGGCTAAGAAGCAGTCCTTTCGAGGAACAAATCAGTACTGATCGGAGGAGAGGTAAACAGCTTTCCTCTGAGATGGCCATGTTTTTCATTAGGTTATGCTGAATTTTTGGTTAAAATGTAAGAGACATCGGAAAAACTGCGTTTAAAAGGGCAAATATGGCGCAGCATTTTTAAGGAACATTGCAATTCCGGGAAACTGAATTAGTGAGGAAACAAACATTATATTGGCAGTAACGACAAACGACCAATACCAGTACTTGCCATAACGAAAATATTGTTTTTCTAATTTGGCATAATTTAAATTCAATCGGAACTCACGCGAAACATGCCGGAAAATTTACTCAAGAATATTAATTACTTTAGCCAAATAAACTTTGCATTGCACATCGAGTTGGTTAAAGATTTTGAAACACAAAGTTGTTTGCTAGTTTTTTTTTTGTTTTAATCAAAGTTAATCTAACGTTACGTTAATAAAATTCTGCGCGCATGCAGGGCTCTGAGTTATTTATTTACTTATACTTGAATTTGCTATGTACTTGAATATAGGCATGACCGTTTATCATAAGATAAACATCATAACAAATGGTCAACGAAGCATGGTAATTTGAATTGGAAATACATATTTTACGTTAGATAAACCTTGCAACAAATGACACGCGAAGTGTGCTGTTCTTTTTAGATTGCAAGCTAACACGACTAGAAACGATTGCTCCGTTAGTTTTAAAACTCCTTGAAAGACATGCACGAGTTTACGGACAAGGTAAGTTTATGAAGTAAGGTTTCGTTAAATCATAAATGAAATCATGTCCCCGACTCCCTTGTTTGACTCAGTACCGGCTACAGGTTTGCCTTATTCCGCGCCAAACACTGTACTGTCCTCTCCAATTTCGACCCTTGAGAAACATTCTTAACACGAAGAGAATCATAATTCAATTGACCACAAAACAACTCAGGATTAATTCATGAAATGAGTGCCACTTTCAGCTAATCGTGTGTATTAAATAAACAACGCAACTGGGTTTAATTCATTTTTAGCTTATTA
The DNA here is from genome assembly GCA_964030785.1 of Siderastrea siderea. NCBI lineage: Eukaryota > Metazoa > Cnidaria > Anthozoa > Scleractinia > Rhizangiidae > Siderastrea > Siderastrea siderea. The sequence continues at coordinate 10,855,294 of OZ034976.1, forward strand.
TTTTAAGAGTCGTGTGTTTATTCCGCACGCAACTCGACAAAATATATGGCAACATGGACAACTGTTCGTTTTCCACAAGAAAACCTGAAAACTCTTTCAAGTAATGTAAATGAATTTGGGTTAAATTCTAATTTTATGTACAATTCCGTGTCAGCCCAGCGAAATGAATTACTGAACAAATTAACTTAGTTTAAATTTGTGTTCCCTTGACGACATATCTTCATAGTTTCGTTATTTTTTGATACTTGGATCGAAATCTCGAGGTTTCAATCTTCCTCAATCTTTCTCAACAGGAAAAATATAGTTTTCGTGTTTCACTGTTCAGTCATTACCATAATAACAAAACTTTACAACTTCACAGATTGGCGGTAACAAAGGAATGTCAAATCGACCTTAAAACCCGGCGGGTTACTCCCTAATATACGCTATATAGGTATGTGCCGCCCGATAGGGTAGGGTTTTTGAGGTGCTCTGTCCTTAAATAGGGTATCCATTTTTTGTATTTTTTGGTACTGTAATCCTTAGATGTTCCTTAGATAGGGTCACTAAATTGCAATATCCACCTCAACGCGCAAACCGGAAAAGATATGGTCTGTTAAACTGTACTAAGCCGATTTTAAAAGGAAAAGAAATAAAACGACCTATCAGTTACACAATTGTGAGTTATCTTGTTTCCCTTAAATAGGGTGCCATTTCTTGGTTTTGGGCCTTTAAAAGGGTATCAATTCTCGATTTTCTAACCCTTAAATAGGGCCAGGGTTTGAGAACCTTGGCGGCACACACCTATCCTAAATTGACGGGAGTACCCCCGGGTACTCAAAACTTGAGTTGTAAAATGCAGTTTAGCCGTTGCGTGAACAAACCGAAAAATTGCATGGAGAATACTTATATAAGTACGGGTTTTACAGAAGGTGTAGTGCCTAATTTTTATAGCCTACAAAAAGGGAAAGAAGAGCTACAGTAAAAGCAACAAAAGAGAAGCAAACAACAAGAAGCCAAAATAACTTTGAAACCTTTGTTTTAACGTTTTGTTCTTTAAATTTCTGCTTTTTCATTGAAGCCACTCCTAAGAAAATAGCAGTTTGGAACTCAAAAGGCGGTCGTTTTGTCCGGCAATGACGAGGCAGTCGCCAGTTAACGAAAGAAAAAAATGAACCTTTTGATTGCGCCACAAAAAATGATCGTAGTAACTAGTAAGTGATCGCATTTTATTTAATAAAAGGGGTGGAATAAGACGGGGTACCAAAACAATATCCGCCTTTCGGTAAAACTGTGTAGCTGTAAAAAATGATCGCCATTGATTTATATCAGTGGAAAAAAATGACATAATTAATTTCTTTGCAAACCCATGGTGTCTATCTTCAATACGGTCAGGTCAGGTGGTAACACGAGTGGAAGAGTGCGAAAATACATTGGGACGACGATAGGGAGTGTAGAGAGAGGATATCCTACGTCCCGTCAGTTTCCACCTAAATTTAGAAAGAAAACATATTACGCCGTATTGAAAATCAAAGCAAAATCTTAACCGATCGACGTCGAGCGTAACCAATAGCTCAAAAAGCTATCGGAAACTGCACAGTTTTGGAAAGCATTCATTAGCACTGCTGTTCTCGGCCCTGTCTGTTCCGCTGTATATTGAATTACTACCGTCTGACTGGCTGGTGGACTGGTTGATTGGATGACTAGTTGACTGAGTGAGTGAGTGAGTGAGTGAGTGAGTGAGTGAGTGAGTGAGTGAGTGAGTGACTGACTGACTGACTGACTGACTGGTTGACCGACTGTCCAACTGACCGACTAACCCACTGACTGATTGACTGACTGGTTGACTAACAGACGAATGGACGGACCAACCGACAAATATCTGTTATTTACTTGGTATATAGCTTTTTAAAAGAAACTCACAAATGTTAAGAGTGGTTTCCACAACAGCGCTAACGATTTGTCGACGATCGCTACCGTTACCAAAACTAAGCGATCGTCGGCGACTTCGTCTGGGATAATATGGAAATCAGTCAAACGCAGCCTAGTACCCAGGCGTTCTCCTTTCGCTCACACGACTTGGCGCGAAATTTCCTGACGTCACCGAATGGCATACATTTCGCACCAAGTCGAGTCGAGTGAGTGGGAGGAGAACGCCTGGGTACTAGGCTGAGTCAAACGTATACTTTATTATTATGGTCGATGACCCTTGTGTTTTTGACATACCAGGGAACGATAAAAAAAACACTCCAAATCGTACTGGATTGATGTTTTTCTCGTCTTCCCACAGAAAGAATATGAAAGTTTTCTGCGCAGTGAAAGCAATAAAGATAAACTGATTGTGATTGATTTTTACGCCGAGTGGTGTGGTCCATGTAGAAAAATGAAGCCTCACTTCAGGGTAAGTTAATGAATCAACTATAACCTAACTGAAAAGCACAAAGGAAGCGTCTATTCAGCAAGCAGTTAGTCAAGTAAAGCTTATTTTAGTTTCATTTTTTTACGCATGTGAGATCTTTATCACGTTCATTTTCCAGATTGCAGACTTCAATGGAGGGGAACATGGGGGAAACGACCCGGAAGAAAAGATGGCAGAAGTGTACAGGAGGGGGGAAAGAGAGGGCGGGAAGCGGGATTCCCAAAGTAGCGGAAGGCGGGAGAAATAGGAAAAATAGAACGCAACATTGTGCCATATTTTGTATCAAAAACGCGACAAGAGGCGGGAGCCAAAAAGGGAAAGGGAACCGGGACTCAAGAGGCGGGAGCCAAAAAAGGAGGGGGAACCGGGACTGAATGGTACAGGAAGCGGAAAGTCTGAACCCCCTGTCTGCTCTTCCTCCCACCCCCCCCCCCCCCCCTTCAAACCCTTCGGGGTTCAGTAGCAAAACGTACTTAGCTTTATTTCTATGCGACAGCTTCAAATTCTCTAAAATGACAACCCTACTCATCACGAATTTCACGGAGTGCTGTGGTTAAAAAACGTCCAATTAATAAATTCCGACTCTCCATCATTGAATTAACAGCGAAGTTCACGGCCACGCGAATACCGCGCGAAAAAGACACGTCGAGAGTATGTACTGAAGATCACTTTTTCCTACACTCAAAGCGCGGTACTCGAGGTTAAAAGTGAAGAGAGCATCCAAATGAGATTATTTTTTAACAATAAAAAAAATACCCATGGACCAAAACTAACAGGCAAATGATCAGACACGAAGATGAAACTTACCCCGGGTTAAAAGTCATCCCAGAACGAGAACACTTACGTAAACAAGGTCTCCAGCCAAAATGCCTGCCGAATTCTTCAAACAAATACTGCGCAAATTTTATCCCCTCCCCCACGATAACCTCAAGGTTTGACTGTGCTGTAAATTCAGTCTAAGAGATGTGCCTAAGTACCGTTAAGTCTAGTCCGTATTTAATAGACTATTTTTTCTACATTTCCTTACATGTTTTACATAGTAAAGTAAAACTAGTTTGTATTGTCAAATCTGACAGGCCAAATGATGAGAATTTTGTGGAGAAATTCCTTACATTTCCTATCGATCTTGAGTTTGTCGGGCTAGGCAACACGGTTCCTAGTGATATGAAACCTCTCTAAGAATTATTCTTCGAAGCAACGGTAAAAATCTTTCGATGTACTCTATTTTGCATGCAAAAAGCATCAAATGGGTACATGGCGGATTGAAGCTACAGAAGTTGAAAAGATCAGCCAGATGTTAGTCAATAAACTGAAAGAAAGCGTCAAATGGTCGACATTTTTCTTCAATTTAATCATCGAGGGGAGGGACGAGGGAGGAATTAGCAAGTGCAAGCCACGAGCGCGAAACGAGTTGTATGCCCTATAAGGGGAGGGAGGGAGGGAATTTAGTTCGCGTGAGGCACTAAAGAGCGCTTAATTCACTCTCACCCCATTTCTTTCCCTTTTCGGCGCCTTCCACATAGCCTAAGTAATAAATTGTTACTGATTTATCTTTGCTACAGAAATTTGCCGACAATTATCCTGATGTAGTTTTTGCTAAAGTAGACGTTGATGACGCAGAGGTGAGTGATAATTTCTTACATAAAAAGCATTAAAGATCGGTACATCAGTTTCGTAAAGACTGTCGTTAAACAATTAACATATTATTTAAGCTAATATCACATAGGGCCGTTGATCATAGAGAATAAAAAGATCAACTGAAACTCGAAAAAATGAAATCTGTGCAGCTACTGACTCTAAACGCTGAAAAATAAAAATCGAGTCCAAGGGCATTAAAATATTGATGTCGTTAGTGCCATGTGAGCGTAAAGCAAACCACCGATGCCAATTATATATAGTGCGGGAAAACAGGCGCAACAAAAACCGTCTTGAAACGTTTGGCTTTGTGTTTTTTTTTAATATAAGTTTCTGCGTTTGGTTTGAGCTTAAAGGAAGTTAAAAAAAAATGCTTTGAAGTTATTTAAACACAGCCAACTGAAACTGTTTTAGTAACATTCTACTACCGAGGTTTGCTCAGATGGTAACAGGGGCGTTAGACTGCAGGTTATGTCAGTCGCCGACTAGATGTTGACTTTAACTGAGCTGTTCCCCTGACTCCTACACCTTTTCACACTAAACACAAATGTATTCGGTACCATATTGACCCTCTTATGCCTGTGGCAATTGCACAAAAAAGTGTTGTAGTTATCTCTTAATTTAACAAGTGTATCGCTTGTGAGTATGAGTATGGTGATAAGAAATGCTCTTTATCGCATGTATATCAGCTTATTTGATTAAAAAAGCAACTCAAAGTCCAACTCGATGAATTGAACTCACAGTTCAACTAGAGGATGTGAGATTCCTATAAGTGACAGACAAGGAAGGGAAAAAAGGAAAGGAAATTAAACGAGAAAATGAGAATTTACATGAAACGTGCTGGGAGTTAAAAAAAGGCTAATGTCTGGTTTGGCCATTTTCTGTGCTTCAAATGGAAAGACCTTTCAAAAACGAAAAGAGCTACCTCATTTGAAAAAAAATTTTTCGGAAACAAAACTCGCGCCCAGAGTTGCTGGAAGTCGCTTGTTCCGCTTGTTACGGAGGACGAGCGTGGTAATGAAAAATGGCTCCTGGTTCGTGGAACAACTCAGTATCAGATCATTTGCATCGCGTTGCACTCAAACACACGCGTGTTTAACAATGATCTGAACATCTCTTTCGCATCACGCTCTATAGTAACACGCACGTATACACCACGCTTGTCCCCGAAAAAAAAAATAAAAAAAGAGCGACTTGGACTCGGACCTTAACTTATCTTGGACTTGTCAAGTATAACTACTACTTCCACGATACTCTGCGGGCGTTTCCGAGAGAGGTTTGACCATTGGACTTCTTTATTAAAATCTCAAGCAAAGTGGCGTTTCTTACTTTTTAGGCCATAGCAGAGGCGGAAGGTGTAGAAGTAATGCCTACCTTCATATTTTTCAAGAACGGAAAAAAGGTAATATAACACTTAGTGTGCGTTTCTTTAGGAGAATCCGAAAACGGATTTGTGATCCCAGATCATATGGATTCTTCGACACCAAAGAAACGCAAAATCCGAAAAATGATTATTTTGTCATGACAAGACAGGTTGGAGGCACGCAATATATATATCAGAACGATATTTCTCTCGTACTGCCCATGAATTCAACTACAATGGAATACAAATAATTTATAAATAAGGACAGTATCTGCAGTAGCTCAAGAGAACTCGCTATTTGCGTTCACAATTAGCAATATCTGGTCCCTGAATTACAGAAATGGTACACAAATGAAGTTATCCTGACGTGTCAATGCTTCTGTCTGTACTTTTGGAGAAAACTTTCAAATATACGGAACGGAATAATTAAATAACCTGAATTTTCTTTTTCACGATCGAATGTTTTGTCACGCAAGATCGAGAGAAAATATGGCGAGGCCAGTAATTTTGCATGGAAGACCGCTTGACAGATGTACTATTTTCGGATCCGTCCCCCAAAGAAACGCACGGATCATGAATCCTAAAAATCCGGATTTAGATTTGATCTGATGTATCCACTCGGAGTGTGGATTCTTCAGATCACTAATCCCTGATTAATCCATTTTCGGATTTAGGTCAAGAAACGCAAAATACGTTTTTGGATACAAGAATACGGATTTGGATTTTCCAAAGAAACGCACCCTTAACCACCGGAATTCATACCTGAGTAGTCCAGTTCTGGACCCCCGTCATGCAACCTGCCCCCTGCCTCGGTGACGGGTGGATGTTGCGTGACGGGGGTCAAGAATTAGACTAGGAAACGGTGAGCTGCGGCCTGTCGCTCAGCGAAAACGAGGGTTGGGAGTCTAACTGTTAACTACTAGTTGTTAACTATTATCATGTTATGATATAGATGACGAATAACTGACGTATGTTTTCATTGCAATTAAGTGTGTCTCATGAGAGTTTATACAATGGACAGAGTAAAACGCGCGTTTTGGTTGGTCTAGGGGAGTTTGTGATTAAAGAACAGACACACGAATGACGTAATAAGCCGCAAAGTTCGGCGCGCACAAATCAACACTACGAACAAAGCATTTCCTATTTTGTGTGGGATGACCGATATCAAAACTAAGCTTAAAACAAAATAGATTCCATTTGGTCGTACGTGTGTACTCTGTGTGTACGTGTGTAGAACGTAAAGAGGACGTGGTTAGAACATCCTGTCACGCTACTCGCCTGCGGCTCGTAGCATACTTTTTGACGTCATCTGTGCGTTATCGGAATATACACGCACGGTTAAATGGGATCTACAGTTGACGCCCGATAACTCGAACTATCAAGGGAGATAAGAAAAGGTTCAAGTTATTGGGAGTTCGAGTTATTTGAGGAGAGGATTCCTTCTGACACCACTTAGCAGATGTTCTCTCCCAGGAAGAATTGACTCTTAGGGTGTAGCACCACACCAAGACACTAAAGCATGCTGCTTTCTTTTTCCGAAATTTGATTCAGCATAAGTCAATGTTATGGAGTTTGTTTTGTTTCATTACACTTTGACAAACGAGGTTCGAGTCAACCATCGAGGGTAAAATTACAGTAAATGTATGGAGCAAACCCAGTTTTGGTTCGAGTTAGCGCGAGCTTCATGTTAACGAGGGTTTGAGTTACCGAAAATCCATTGTATTTGCAAAACTATTGTCTTTCATTGTTTTTTGTTTTATCAGTTTCTGTTTTTTTTTTATTTTCCAGCTTCATACATTCTCCGGATCTGACGAACAGGAGTTAGAGAATAAAATAAAGGCCTTCAAGCAGTGATCATAAACCATCGCTTATTTCGAAGATGATACTTTGTGTCATGAATGGAACGTTAAAATTTAACACTGACTGTTATTTCTTATGATTATTCTTATTGACACTTGTTTTAGCAGTAATCGCGAAGATTACCATCATAGATGATGAATTAAATGTGAGAAGGGTAAGGCTAATGCGTGATGTTAAACTGTGTATAGGGGGGACCGCGAGCAAGCTCCCTCGGGAAATTTTTACATTTGGTACTTCTAAAAAGGCTGGAAGGTCATCTAATACTGCCATGCGCTATGAAATTTATCCAGCGATAAAATCAATAAAAATCGACCACATCGATACGAATAATTGCCAGAAGAGTTGTGATATTCATAAAATCGATACCGTTTACGTACCTGGCATACGGTGCACGCGACTGAAATTGAAATTGACCAATCAGAACTCAGTACGCGGGGCAAACTGTGTTTTCCTACGTCATAAGGAGAAAAGACCCCCGGGAACGAGGTTGGCGCCTGTTCAGTCGAGCATCGTGTTTGTGTTCGTTTACCGGCAATGTCACACCAGTGATTCTAGTTAGATTTACATTTATATGTATGAATGCAGGCAAAGAAGTGCTTATCTCAATGCAGTTTTAGTTTTGTGAAAGTCAGTTGTCCCATTTTCTACGTTTAATCATACAAAAGGAATTTCGTAAATAAGCGATCTGATGTAAGCTTAAAAAATTGCAGTTCATTGCGTAGTCTTTTATGATTTTTTTTTATGGTTCTCATTTCGCAACTGGTTTACATTTTATCCCAAAATTAGATAGTGTGACTATTTTAGAGTGGGTCGGTGTTGTTTTCTCAATCCAGTTTAGTATTCGTCACCGCACATTGGTTTGTTTTGACTGATTGCTAATTTAATTATCCAACAAACTGAAGAGTCAGTCGCTCTGTCGTCAAGTTTATAGTCTTAGTGTAAAGCTCTATGTTTTTTCAGTTGTGGAATATTTTATCAGCGCCCTGTAATGTTATATTTTCAGCTTCCTCACTTGAAGTGAATGCCATTTCTGTCCTAAATTAGAGACTAAAATAAATTAGAATCGCCGATTCAGTGAGTGAGTTCAGTGTAACATGGTTTTGTAGCGTGTCTGTAGATCGAAATGAAAAAGTTATTCAAGTAACTATAGGTGAAACAGTTCTCGATCGCTCTAAAGCTATTTTGTCCAAAAAGAGACTCTAAAGGCTTCCGAAAAATAGTTTAGGGTTTTTCTTTAAAACACCCGAGTAATACTTCGCGGGCGAAAGAGTTGTGCCATTTTCCCTCCATAATTGTGCTTGGAAACTTCAGAAAACATTTTTCGGGTCTTTCCCAGTAAACAGCCTGATGCCTGAACGATATTGTTTATTTTAGCAAAGTTGTTTAATGAATGACAGAACTAAACAGCCAGTGGGCATGCGAATCAGTGAAAAATGCGTACCGGTATTTAGATTGCAAAGTCTGTCGAGTCGCTCGATCCCCGGCTGCCGGGAGCAACTGAAGTGAGTTCATTCGTTTTTTTAAGAGAGCAACTGTAGTTTCACGACTACTCTTCTTGACCTTAATATTAAAGCTTTCCAAAGAATGCTGCAAAAAGCATTGTCAGTGAATGTCTTGCTGAAGTCTTATTTTTTAAGGAAAATAAGTCGACTTTACTGTTTCCTCAGCGGTCCGCATTGTGCTTTTGCGTTTATGTTTTCCCTTGTTGTTTTTCATCTTTAAATATGAGCAAGCAACCTAGTGAACAAAATGGACGAGAAAAATCACTTTGCAACGAATTTAAATTAAGCAGAAATTCCAACGGCGTCACTGACACACAAATCAAAATTATTCCGGAGTGCCTAATTTCTTAATACGACAAGAAACTGTGTAGAAATATAAATTTAAGCAGTTAGCGTTGTGTTTACAATTCAGGTTAATAATTTCTTTCATCGTCACGTCGATCATAAAAAAAATTCCGAGCGGTGGGTTCGATCAGTCAGGAAGGCTTTCCACTCTGAAGTATCAAGACAAGACGTAAAATAAAACACAGTAAAATGAAAGAGAAGCATTTAATAAAAACTGTCACACATTCATGGCGAGTCAGTACAAAAATCAAGAAGTAATCTAAGCAAGAACCGAACAAACTACCAAGAAAGAAGGAACGGCGACATTTTTTGGCTATACCACACAAAGTTGACTCTGGTTTACCTGCACTCGTGGTAGCTCTCTGCTCCAAAAGCTCCAAATGTTCTGATACAAATTGGATGCTATCTAAAAGAAGTTGAATCGCTTTCCAGTTGTTTGAGTGTTGTTTTTACCATTCCGTCCACAACCCTAAACTGAGAACGACAGCGTTTTGTGTCTTGCCTTTAACAAACTAAGATGGTGAATTCTGACGTTCCTCACTACAGTAATCCTGTTTCTGAGCTGCATAGAGATAACCTGTTCAAGTTAAAATTCTGTCTTCAGTTCGATTAAACAAGCACATGATGACGCCATTGTGCGAACGGGTTACGGGCCATTCCAATTTATATCCACACCTCCCCCTATGGAAGAGTTCAGTCAAAATTTACCCCTAAGAAATCAAAGATCAGAAGTGCCGACACGTGCACCCCTTCAGAAATTGCCTAAATTCTCTTTACCCCTCAGAAAAAAGCCAATTTTTTTCCAAACCCCCTTGGAAATATTTAAAAGATCAAAGGCGCCGACGCAGCGACCCCCTCAGAAATGACGATCAAGGGCCCCTCAGAAAATCTCTTCCATCGGGGGGGTGTGGATATTAAATGGAATGGCCCTACAATCTTGCTCCGTTTCAACTCCCGCAGCTAATATGGTGAAATCGTACAGCTTCAATCCACTTTGAACGATGATTATAACAATGTTTCAAGAAAAATCAAACACGTATCGCATTTACAGAGCCAAAAATTAGTAGATTTTTTCCCAAAACTTGTGCCACTTCGTTCACTTTGGTTCGGAGCAGTTTCATTTTGATTCATTCAGCTTTGGAGAGAAACGCTGCACACTTAGCAAGCTTTTGGCGCCTTTTTCGTTCAGTCATGTGACCAATTCTTGTCCCTTTTTATCTCTTACTGGTTTTTTTTCTGTCTTGATTTTATAACAGCTATAGTGGTCGAGGTTTTAATAAAACAATTATTCTACTCGGACTTGCTGGCTATCGTATAATTATAACCAGCTCGCCGCTATGCACCTCGTTAGTTATCTATCATTGCAAAAACCTAACACTGGACGTAACAGCTAGTGACGGACGTTAAAATAGTGACTTTGACTGGAGTGAACGGCTGGCGTTATAAGTTTCGCCGTACGTTAAGTTTTATGCAACTCGCTCCCGTTGCTTTCCTGCCCTCTGGCTCGAGTTGGAAAAACTGGACAATTAGCAATTGACATCATGTAATCCATATCGCAATGTACCCAATGTCCACCCAATGTTACGATGAGGGATGATGACGTAGGAAAACTCGGTTTTCACTGCCGCTAGCACCGCGGGCGCAAGCTTCGTATGCCAGGTAATTGTTATCAATAATTATCGGTTTATCGAACAGTTTTCCGATTTTTATCGATAAAAATCGGAAAAGCGTTCGATATCAAAGAAGTTGACAAACAGTCAAAGCGCAGCAATTTTCGTGATAACTGGACCGTACGTAGTTAATAGCCGTGGTTACACCATCGCAGGTAAACATGATTTCCCACTATAATTTCCTCTTGTCAAAATAACTGGGGTTTTTATTTACCTGAGTAATTAAGATTACATGTATCCAGGGAACTCAAGGTGGTAAATTTCTGCCTGAGTAACTTGAGCGGGAGAAAACATGGACGACTAAGGGGCCGTTTACATTAGAGAGGGTCAGCCCCAGTTACCCTAGGTAGAAGAGTTTCCCTTCTCCTTTGTACTACGCAGTTCGTTTTACATGCCAAGGAGGGTGCCTCAAGGGGTAGGGTTTCCCAGGAAAACCCTACATGTTAGGGACAAGCTAGTTTTGTTTTCATGAGCCCATGTAAAACCAACAAGTAGGGCTACCTCAGATTACCGCTGGCCACGACTAAAAGGCGCCAAATTCGAGCATGGCTCCGAACTCTTCAAGTTCAAGCTACAAACCTGGAGAATATTGTCGGAGATTTCAACTTCAAATAATAACTGAAAGTCAACCTGAAGGTTCAGAAACGACGAAGGATGCAATGGAAGAAGATCTGACCGAGGAAAGCGCTTTTGAGGTCGAAGAAACCGACCAATACACCCAGAGAGCGCTAGCGCGAAATCATTTACCAACGTCAACAAACGAAAAACAGCGGCATGCCAAAGTAATAACAAGAAGGCGAAGAAGTTGTCTTGGTCAATGGAGAAATTGAAAGTTTTGTTATTTTTTTAAACAACAGCCCATTCTCGTAAGCGACCAGCTCTAGTCGCGACCACTTTTCTGAATTCCCGAGGTGGTCGTTTATGAGAGCTTCGACTGTAGTTTAGCTTTCAAAAAAAAAATTGTTTAGAATTTTTTAAAAACCTTTTTAAAAAATTGCACTCCTCAAAAATTGTTTTTTAAAAAATGGTTTATTTTATTATTTTTTGAAATTGCCCTTTAGTTTAGCCCCCCGAGGTAGGGAAAATTCACACTCATGTCCAATACACCCAACCTGAGTCGAATCGTCTTAAAGCAAAGACGATTCGAGTCAGCTCGAGGATCAAAGACTTCCGACTCACCGGAAGTCCGTTTAGCGGAACTCGACTTACCGGAAGTCAGGTCGCGAATAAATGCGCAGGGAGGTGAAAAATTTTGACAAATCGACTCGAATCGATTCGTATTCCTAAAAGTCGATTCGAATCAACGGAAATCAGGTCGTAAAGTCCTTCAAATATGTGCGCGTGACACGATAAGACATAACAAGGAACGCATAACATGGACCTTTCTCGTTCTTAAAGCGTCACTGATGCGACACTAAACAGGAACATTGTAATGAACCTTCTTCCTCGCTTGTGTTGTCGATCTGAAGGATTTGCACACGGAACGACAAGAAGATAACATGAATCTTCCTCGTTCTTAAGGCGTGTTCTTAAAGCGAGTCGATTCGACCACTTTTCCTACCCTCCCTGTTGGCCTTCTTGTGTAATTTTTTTTCTAAGTGTCTCACAAATCGACTATCCAGTTAGTCGAATCGACTACACAACGGACGATTCGAGTCGAATCGAATCGAAGTCGATTCGACCACTTTTTCTACCCTCCCTGTTCGCCTTCTTGTGTAATTTTTTTCTAAGTGCCTCGCAAATCGACTTTCCAGTTAGTCGAATCGACTACACAACGGACGATTCGAGTCGAATCGACTCGAACCGAGTTGATTCGACCACTTATCTTACCCTCCCTGTTCGCCTTTTTGTGTGATTTTTTCTAAGTGTCTTGCAAATCGACTATCCAGTTAGTCGAATCGACTACACAACGGACGACTTGAGTCGAATCGACTCGAATCGAGTCGATTCCACCACTTTTTCTACACTCCCTGTTCGCCTTCTTGTGTGATTTTTCTAAGTGTCTCGCAAATCGACTTTCCAGTTAGTCGAATCGACTATACAACGGACGATTCGAGTCGAATCGACTCGAATCGAGTCGATTTGACCACTTTTCCTACCCTCCTTGTTCGCCTTTTTGTGTGATTTTTTCTAAGTGTCTTGCAAATCGACTATCCAGTTAGTGGAATCGACTACACAACGGACGATTCGAGTCGATTCGAGTCGAATCGAGTCGATTCGACAACTTTTCCTACCCTCCCTGTTCGCTTTCTTGTGTGATTTTTTCTAAGTGTCTTGCAAATCGCCTTTCCAGTAAGTCGAATCGACTACACAAAGGACGATTCGAGTCGGATCAACTCGAATCGAGTCGATTCGACCACTTTTCCTACCCTCCCTGTTCGCTTTCTTGTGTGATTTTTTCTAAGTGACTTGCAAATCGACTTTTCAGTTAGTCGAATCGACTACACAAAGGACGATTCGAGTCGAATCGAGACGAGTCGTCACTACCTTAGACGAATCGAGTCAGTTTGGGTGTATTGGACAACCCTCAAAATTCAGCTCATGTAAAATGACGCTATCTCTTGACCCTGCTAGGGAGGGCGCCCCCAACATGTTCGAACTTTGCATGTAGAACGACTGCATCTTCAACTCCAATAGGTAGGGTGCCCCTATCCCTAGGGACACCCTCTTTCCATGTAAACGGGCCCTAAGACATGTTATTTTACGAATCGAATTAGAAAACTAGAAAACTGCTCCAACGGATAAGCTGCGGCTAAATTCTCGGTCTGCTACATTACCTAAGGCGAAATTAAAACGTGTGGTAAACCTCGAAAGTAGGTTAAATTCAACACTCACAACATTGCTCGAATGGGAGCCGCAATTCATACTACAATTCAAAGTCGTTTGAATAGCTGTATACGTAGATTCGTACGTACGGTGTGCCAAGATTTTGGCACTCTCCAAATCCTCTTCGATCTGCAAACCCATCATTCAATGTTGTTGGGCTATAGTTGTATTTCAAATTTCTCACGCTTTTCTAGCGCTTGCGAATCGCATCTTCCAAGAAATGTACCAATTGAAACGATTCCTAAGCGGCAGAAAATAATGATGACTTTGAAGTATACACCTCTCGCCCAACAACGTTGAATAATTTAATAGATCGTGATAGTTTTTCAAAGCGACTGCCGAGGATTTGGGAAGAAAAAGTACGTGACGTTCAGTCCAAAATTCTTCATAACTTACGAATAGAACATGACGAAACTTGGTGTGGACCTTTGAAATGATCCTGTTCTAGCTCTTGCTTGGGAAATGTACAACAAATTGACCAATTTTAGGTAAGTTAAAAAAAAAAAGAATTTACTTGATTTTCTAAATTTATTTGGCGTAAAACCATTAATCTTCATTGCTAAGACGGATGAGAGTCTCCGATCTTTTCGACGTTTACAAGGACATTTTGAGTGATATCAGCCTTGAAAAGGGTCGGTATATACCGGGTCAGTGTAGGTATGCAGCAGTTGATCATGACTGATAGACGCCAAGTGTAGAACAGTTTTAAGAGCAGTTGAGCATTAGCCGTGGTTACACGGCGAAACTTTACCTAGGTAAATGTGACGGGGGAAAGTGGCAATGAAAATGTGTGCTGGGGAAAGTGGCATTCAGTTTCTGTGTAACCCATTTACCTCGGGCAAAATTTACCAAGTTTAAGTTTCACAGTAAAGTTACCGTGAGAACAATGGAAAATACCCCAAGCAAAACCGGGTACCTTTAGCCGATCGAAGGGTCGTTCAGTTTCCCCAGGTAAACCTGCCAAGGAGAAGCCGAGTTTTGGACGCTGCACGTGCAGTGTGTGAGCGACAAGATGACCTAATTTGCATGCGGCGTCAAAGAGTAGTACTATATATTCTTTCTGAAGTCATTGTTATTGGGTTAAGAGATGGGGAGCAACACTCCGGTTTAGTCAGGAACGACGCAGAGTGTCGCTGCATGGCGGAGCGAGGGATTTTCCCTTCAGGCGTCTTTGAGGTAACATCCGGTCGTTTGACATGTAAGGTCCAGTACTTTCACACAAAACCGTAATTTCCTGAAGTGTAAATAAATCAGATGATCTTGCATTTGTTCATCAAAGCCGGACAGAGTTGAGCCGTATTTTGCTCACTTATGTAACTCATGCAATTGGAAACGAATGATCATTGCTGTTAGATGTAATTAAATCTGGTCCAGGGAAAGCAGAAAATGGCATTAATTTGTAGAGAGTCCAATTTCAAAATTTTCCCTGAGAGGCGTGCCGCCGGATTCCCCAGAAGTTGTTGCCTTTGGCACTCATGTTTGCGCCCTCGGCGCTCATGTCTGCTTGTTTTACCTATATGAATCAGATACTTTTAAATGTTACCGAAAACCCTGAGTGAACTCTTTTCTCAGCACGCTGCATAGTATCTAAGTGGTCATTTTGATATAGTAACCACCACAGCTGTAATTGTGAATTATTGTGTATAGTTAACATGCAGTATTATTATGTGTGCATATTTAACATGTGAAATCCACTTAAATAATATTAATTAAAATAAGATATGGATGAACAACACGAAAAAGTGACGATGGTGGGGGGGTGGGTCATGTTTTTTTCAGCCAATACTTTGGGGTGGGTCAGCAGAATTTATGCCCACGTGAGGGGGTTTTGGGCCCAGTTTTGGGCCACCACTTTTCCAAATGCTCCGGCCCATCCCCCCCTATACTTATTGACCGGTCCCTAATGCCAAACCAGTAGGAGAGAGCCATTGGGGTCAAAACCCCGGCATTTGCACGGACTTCTGACTTGCATGCATAATATATCACTATTTCAATTAACGTTGTCGGAGAGCCAACGCAGTTAATTGCTGGTTTATTATTACATTTTCCAGACTTAGCTATGGCTCACCCCTACAGAAAATAAATCACATAGACAAGTGTTTATGGTACTTTCACCCATCCTATGACAGTGAGAACTGTAAAGTTACAGCAGAGTCACAAAGATTTACAGCTACCCATATTACCTTTCGGCCTTGTCGCGTAAGATCGAGGCTTGTAAATCCGACACTGCATACGTGGCCTGATAAAACCCCGCGGGCTACCTAAAACCCTGGTCAAAACTGTTACATCAGGCACAATGCAATTCATGAAATCCATCCAGTTTGTCCTTTCTCCACTCGAGAGATTTATTTAGTTGTTTGCTTTAGACGAAACTGAAATCGTTCTAATGCACCTGTTATGTAGCCTTGAATAAATTTTTGCTTGATTTTGGGCCTACAATAAGGTTATTAGCGAGTGACAAATTAAGACGATTTCCGCTCAACGTTCGAGCAGTAAGTGCAAAAATTAAGTTACCAAAAAAATACTTGCAGCACTGTCACATTTGGAGGACAGATAAGAAGAAATTATCGTTACTATTGCTCCCAAGCTGACGCCGCGAGAGAAAATTGGATTTGAAGTTATCCAATATTTCAATTAAAAAGACGCTTCATGTCAGTTCAAAACAAAATGGCGCCCGTTTTTAGCATACTTTTACGAGATTTGAAATTAATTTTCTTGAGAATGCTTGAGAATTTCATCGCTGGGTCACTTGGGCAAGTGAAATAGAGTGAGATGTTTCAAATAGCATTTAAAATGTTACCGTGCTATGAGTAGTTTTTTGGTAAATATTTTTTGCACTTATTGCTCGAACGTTGGGCGGAATCCGTCTTAAGTTCTATGACCAGCACACAAGGCGACAATTTTTGTTTAAGTTATTTCCTTGAATGTACATAATGCAATAATTAGTGTTTGTTAGTTTTAACGGAAAATCCATTCAAATGAAAGCTAATGAGTGGTGCTTTTACAAGGTGCCATTTGTTCCTGCATATTTTAATTATAGAAAATGAAATTTGATTTTTTAAGTTTTTTTTGTTTGTTTTAACACTTTAAAGTGTAAGGATAACTAAAATTAGGACAAATTGGCGTGGCCCTTTTTAAAGCCAGAGCTCAACGTTTATTAATTACTGCATCTGAAGTGTTAACTAAAAAGCGTAAACACACAAACACATACAGAAACGAGTCGCTGTTACGATGTTATGTCCAAACTTCATCGCCTTCCTTGGATTTATACAAATTATTTCTCATGACGAAACCTTATTCATCGAGATACCAAATCCAAGTCCAGATTCTAACTCTAAATCCACTATATTTGTTAAGGAGGAAAAACAAGGGCCTGAAGGCCAGATGACAAGTACTTAGCAAGTCAGTGGTGTTATCGGATGTGCCTTGCGTTGTGCTCGGCATTTTGCCTGTTTTTCATTCAATATTGAGACAGAGGAGGACCTTGATAAAGGGGCAAGTCTTTGTTGCGAGCTGTTTTCAACAGTAAAGCTGCACCAAACACCAAGACGAAGCAGGGGATTCCATCACTACAGAATTTATGTAAGTGTAAACACATTATCATCCCCCTCTCTTCAGTGACCACTTAGTGTTTTTCCTTTAGAATCAGTTCTCAGTCAAATACTGTATTTTCGGTATTTTTCTTTCGTAATCGACCATCTCCCTTTGGCGTCCACATTCAGAAAACCCTATTTAACTCAACTCAGGATAGACATCTATATATTTTCCGTCCCGGCAGCGAAAGGGACCATCCTCTGTAAGCAACCACCTTCAAACATCTGTACATAGTTAAAAGAAGGAACGTTCTCAAGTCTGTACCGTGTCCATTACAACAAACCGAAATCCTTAAAATCACTGCACGTTGAAGAATCTGTTTAAACGACTTCATATGCACTGGAAAGCAATGAAAACAATGACAACAACAACAAAACGAAAAAGCAAAACAAACAAAAAAAAACAAAAAAAAAACACCGAAACCAACAAACCCAAACAAAAACAAAACGAAGAGTAAAGTTGCCTAGTTCAAGTTCAAAATTCGTGAGTTTCAAACAATATTAATAGCAACACGGATTACTAGTCAATTCCAGTTAATTCTGTCCAATGTGTTTTATATTTTGTTAACAAATTATATTTTTAGCAATGTCCGGCAAAAGGTGTTAGAGGTTTCACGTGCAGAAGTTTGTTTTAGACTTTGATTCGTCAGTATCTCGTGTTCTCAAAACCACGATTGAAAGCAATCTTATTAGGGAAGTGTTGTTGTCTAGACAGGCCTGTTCCAAGGCCATCTACCAGACATTACCATCAGTATCTTAACTTACACGACAAATTTCATGTTCCAGATATAATCGAAGAGAAAAAAGAAGTAAGAAAGAAAAAAAGAGGAGCTTTTCTCTTCGACAGAAGAGCTCTTCCTCACGCATATCAGAGCCGGCTGAATGGTGTGAAGAAACATCATTTCCGTGATTAAGGTAAAACGATAAAACAGGCTGGCTGGGAAATAGTCACCCGGCATCCTGAAAATAACGAACAGGCTAAAATCCTTGGTAAATCCACCAGGCGACTTTTGATGTGATTTTTCAGTGATTTTAAGTACGACTTCAAATCGCTTGTGAAAGCTAGCAGCAGTTTTAACCTTCGGGCGTTCAAGGTGGCTATGGGTGGGGTGGGGGGGGGGGGGTGGATGCCACCCCTGTAAGGTTTTTCTTGAATTTTTCCAAGACGAATTATCATCTACATCTGCCGTTTTCAGTAGCTGTGTGCATATCCTTAGACACATTTTGACTCAAGTTTGGTGAGAATCAGTTGTTACGGTTACGAGTTATGACGTCATAAGTAGCAGGTGGTCAAGCCTTTCGTGATGAGCTGAATGCGTGTTTTTTACTCTTTTAGGCAAAAAGGCACAAAATATTGACAAAAACATGTGCTCCTGACAAAAAGCAGTAAAATGTTTAATCATGTCTTTATTCTACGTGTCCAGCATAAAAAAATTATAATTTCTTCTGTTTTTCGAAAAATATTAATTTTGGGTAATATTCAAGATGGCAGCCATCATGGGTGACGCCGCAGGCCCTGACAGCACCTCAACCCATCTTGATGAGCACATCACTGGCTTTCTACTAAACTGAAATATTTTCGAAATACTGTAACATAAGGAAAAACCAATGAGGGAAGGTTCCATCAACCCTCCCCCCCCCCCCTCTTGTACCACAGTGGGGGTGTGACTCATGCACGTTGTGAGAAATTTGTAATCGTATCGCGCGGAATCGCAACAAGTATACAAATAATTGTAATTTACACAAATAATTTTATCCAAGCTTAAGTTCGCTAAAAAATCTCCGCTTAAACCGAACGAAAAATAGCCTGTGTAAAAGTAAAAAGTTACGGAGTTTTTCATTTTTTTACAATATTTCAGACAACATGTTCGAATTCGCCTTGTCTGAATGGAGGGACATGCATTCCTGATTATCAAAGTGGTCTTTATACGTGTTCCTGTCCACTCCACTACGAAGGAAAAAACTGCCATTTAAAAATTGGTGAGTTTTCTATATCGTAGTTTAAAATGAAGCGATGTCGAAGCAAAGAAATCGATAACAAGATATTTGGGTATTGCTTGAAAAGAAATCGATACCTTCGAGTAGTATCCCAAAGTGGAAATCCTGGAAAGATCTTTGAGATCTTTAAAAATCTGCATGAGGATCTTGAGGGGACTCCTTGAGGATCTCCGCCTCTAACTCTCAAAGACCCTGCACTTATGGGAGTCCGGCACTTTTAGTTTCGGTCATTATCAGGGTCTATGTCATCCTTTGTTGGTTTTGCTATTGAATAGAGGCGTTTAGACATTTTTGCACATGTTTGGACGAATACCTTTTTTGGTGGAGAATCAAGTCCCTTAGCTTTTGGCAATCTCGCAATACCAATCTTGGAAAAAGATGTAACAGTTACGATGTACATCGCATGGCTAACACAAAAGTCCCAATATCGAACCAGAAAGGAACATAAACAAAACAATCTTGTTCAATGAAGTTATTATTTCGGTTATACTCTTATGTTCTGGTGTTTGTTTTTCAGCAAATCAGGTTAAAATTAATTTGGATTTTCTCCGGTCTTTTATCTTTGATTTTGTTTTAAGCTTTAGGGAGTTTTTCAAACCCAGGACGTTCCTGCAAAGAGATAAAAGAACAAAGGGAAAAGCTATTAAAGGACGGAAAGTACTGGATCGAGCCAACTGGCACAGGACACCCATTCACCGTCTATTGTGACATGTTAACTGACGGAGGTGAGATAAATAAGGCAATTTGGGTCAAGTAAATAAGATTTCGTATTTCGCCACGTTAAAGGTACTGTTTCCATGGCACGGCTTTTATCCTCTAACAAAAATGTGAAGACAATCACAAAAATTCACTCAAATGGTACCATGTCCACACTGGTGAACAGATTCACTAAAATAACCATACAATTACTTGCTGGTTGTTCTTGGTAGGTGGATGGACTCTGTTAAGACGAGTTATTATTCCACAGTCTCCATTGGACTCCTCACGATTGGAAAGCAGATCGGGTAGTACTTACGCTTCCATTTCAAACTATTCCAACGTATATATGCCTGCAGACACCTGCGCCCTCAAAAAGCTGAGAGAAGTTTTACCGTTTCATCAACTTCGGTGGTACTGTTTTAAGAAATCCCGAGGTACAGTATTTCACGTGGCTACTACCAATAATACAGCTGGTCAACAAGTTCTTGACTATTTTCTTGAAAACCATGACAAGACGGTAACAGCAAGTGAGTCATTTACAAGATTCCCGGATGACAACTCGACTGTGTCTCAACTCTGCCACAAGTGGGGGAATAAAGGAGCTGATTGAGATGGGAATCGGTGGGGTACGCATCAAAACCCGGGAAATATGAGGATTTATAGGAATGTGTGTAAGTTTATTGACAAGGGTGTCTTATACAGTTGTTATCATGCACAATTTCCTTTTAGCTTGTTTTGTGACGATTACACGACAGGCAGGAACAGCATCTCACCAGGTGACACTTAGGAGCTGTATGCCCGATAGCTTCGGCTACTGATCCGAGACCGATGTCAAGAGTTCTGGGAGTATCAATCAATCACAATCAATAGTGCATTGCCGAATTCACCAAGACCGCTGAATATAAATACAACAGACGCATTTTTATAGGGTAAGTCTCAAATACCAACATGGAAAGTGCTGAATATTCTAAAACAAAACAACAGTCAAAGTCGTGAATAGTTCATCTTCTTGCTGGTATTTGTGAATATTTTACGTCAGATTGAGACTAACCCTGTAAAAATGCGAATTTTATTTTGTTATCCAGCGATAGTGGTGAACTCGAAACTGGACAATTGCTCTAATAAGCCATAATTGTTAGTTGATATTGATTTTTCACTTCTATATTTTCTTAATAAACGAATTTATATAGTGTTACCACAAAAGTCTAGATTTAGCCTGCATAGCAAGCGTTTCCGTAGGGTTTTCCGCCCGTTCGAGGCATTTTTTCGCTTTCTCAAGCATGTTAAGGCATGGCTCAGAGCCTCATTTGCATAAAATCTGAAAACAGTCATAACTTTCAAGAGATTTACCAAAACAATCTCCAACTTTGCAGCAGCATAAATCTTAATGACGATAAACCAACGTTCACTTTAAGTGTGGAATACTTGCGTCACGTGACCTTTTATCTTGTTTTACTTACGCGAAAAGAGAATAGAAAATGGGCCGCTGAGATGGCATATGATGGACACAAATTGACATGTCAACGTGTTTGTATGGTTCTCCTTTATTTGAATCTGTCCGGAATGGTAAAAAGGGTCACGTGACACAGTTTGCCCCTTAGTATCCACTTAATTAATAGAAAGAATCATTTTCACCATTCAGGACACGGATTGCCTTCATGTAGTAAGACAAACGCTAGAGAACGCTTTTTTTCTAGCTAAAATTAACCACTCTTGGCCCATTTCGAAACATCTTATTGCCTTAATTATGACGTAATCAGACACGTGACTACAACAAGTAAACCTTAAGGCATTTAAGGACGTTAAATTCTTTATCAGTGCTTTATCCTTTAAGTGATCTTTAGGACATAAAAAACATTGCTTCCATAAGGAAAAATAATTTACTTTGCAGGGGGTCTAAGTCAAGGAAACAATCTATGACCTAACATGCTTGAATTTTGGCGGCGCGAAAATTGGGGCGAGCGCAACACTGATGGAAGGAGCGGGGAGGAGGAAGGGAGGCTCGCACTTTCTTGCACTCACCCCAATTTTCGCGCGTTCAAAAAGCGAATAATGCTTCAAACCTCCGGAAAGTCCTACGGAAACGCTTGCTATGCAGGCTAGTCTAGATTGTAATCAGTTTTTTTCCTTGCTTAACACTAATATTATTACAACTTGTACTTTCCTTGCTTAACATTAATATTATTAAAACTTGTACTGATATCAGTTTTACACATTTTATTCTTGCAACATTTTCTATTTTTAAACCCGATATGTATTTTAACTTTAAGCGTTTTTTATTTTATTTTATTGGAGGACCTCCCTGCAAACTACGTTTATACGTGACGGGTTATTCCTTCCTTCTTCCTTCTTTTTTTCTTTTACAACTTTTTGTCACATTCAGGCGATACATATACATGTAGGGCGACCGGTTTCTGATTTACTTATTTGTTATTAATTGTTACACTGAAATATATTTTCCCTTTATTACACTTCATGTGTTGTTTTATTTTTGTTTTTTGTTGTTCACTTCCAATTTCCATACAAGTGGTCCTTCTCAGCTGCGTAATTTAGGCCTCGTCATCGTATGCATATGGTCTACGTACTATTTTAAATTGATGACGTCATCGATGACGTCACTCGTCCAATTGCGGACAATTCCGGGACGGTAGAAAGGTTCATATTTAGCTTCGTCTGCGAGGCACGTCTGCTAAATTTATCTTCTCAATCCTTGAAGTGATGAAACTCCACTCTTTCATAGACAAAAACTATTTTTACAGGGATCCAGTAGGGTGTAGTGTCATTTCAACATTCCAAAGTTAATGTTAATGTTATTAAGAGACGTCGTGGGTTCTGCACGCATCACCTGCCTATGATTTTATAAGGTTATATTCTGTTCTATTTTACAAGCAAATTGTGTCAAGTTTTTCAAGAGCACGGAAACAGTTATGTTTCTGTCTGTAACTCTTTCTCCCTCACGATTTTAGGCCCCTAGTAGTTATGGAGCGGCATCGAACGGAATTTTAACCAAGCTCATTCGAAACTTGATCGAACTCAGTCCACGCATGGAGTTCGACCAAGTTTGGTAATCAAACGAAATCGAACTCACAACAGAAGTTGAAGAAATTGAACGGAATCGAACGTTTGATTATCAAACTCTCGATTGGCAAACTAAAAAAAATTCGCTTTCGAAGTGTGACTGGAGGCTCGACGTACCTTTCACAGCAGTCAAACGCAAAAAAACAACGTCATTTCCGGTTTTTCAGAGCCTTGAAGTTTGAATCAGTTCAGACTTTTACGAGCGCGAAGTTCGTATGAAAAGTATACATAAAATGTCTCGATAAACCACATTTCGCGCCGATAAAACTTGAGGATGCCAGTTACTTCATTCTGAACACATGCTCAAAGTAAAAAGCTTCAGTTTCCAGAAACGGCGTTAAGTTTTGCCGCTAAAGTAAAACTTTCTACAGTTGTCTGTATTCTCTTTTGTAAAATTATGGCGGAAACTGTGCACTCGTCGTGCGTTTGACCGCTGCGAAGACGTACCTCATTAGTCAACAGTAGTCGAACGTCAGACTTAAACCGTCAGTGGTTCTTGGTCGCAAAGCGGCGTGAATAGAAAAAGGCTACTAAAAACGCTGGTATGAGTTCATTTAGTTACCTGATGGCTCTCTGAAGTTCGGTTAATTTTCGATGAATGTTTTTTGTATTTTAATAATTTTTATTGATTTTAAGGACTATATACAATGTTTTTGTTAGATAAATAATTGTAAACAATCAGACACACATTACGCACACATACCTTTACTTACATCTAGCGTTGATAATGCTGATATGATGTAGTAACGGTGAGAATCATATCTTAGTATATATTTATATATTATATATTATATATTATATATTATATATAAGTTTTCTACTTGTCCCATTTTTTATTATGAACCGAAAATTTTGTAATTTGATTCGGTGATCATCTCAGGTATATTAAGGACTGGGTCATTTGAGGTACATTCAAAAATGAAGGGGGGTGGTCTATCTCAGTAAGTATGCAACCTATTGACACGAAATTAAGCAAAAAGATGAAACTTGCTACGAAGGCTCATTTTGATAAACAGCTGTCACAATAGGGATCACGTGACTAATTAAGGTATTGAATTTCGATATTATTCTTTAGGTGAGATGCAGGAGAACGTATGCAAACCTAACTTACAAAATGACGTCTTAATAGTTTTCCTTGCATTAAGTTCTACACGAAATTTACTGGAAGGCGTGTCCAGGTCACGTGGTCATTGTAATGTCATGATTTTGCTGTCACGCAATAGCCATAAGACCCTCATCCAGGGTAGGGAGACCACCTTTCCAGTTACATTTGGAAAGTACCTCATAAAGGTAGAAACGCAATCACTGGAAATGCCAGGTAAAGGTATTTTTTCCTAGTGTGCAGAAGCCCTAAAGAACAAAACCGGAAGTAAAACCTTAATTGGTCACGCAACGTGTTGCCATGGAAATGTCCATGTCAAAAACACTATATCAACAGGATAAAGGCCATGGCCAAGTTTAATACTTATCATATGTTTCCTTTCGGAGATAGACCACCCCAATTACTTTCTGGATCAGATACTTGCAGACCCAGTCCTTAAGAGCCATTTTCTGAGAATATCGAGAATCGAAAGACACTCAGAAAAAATCGATTTTTTTTTATTTTGCCAAAACATCCCTTTGGGTAAGCTAATTCAAGAAAAAATAATCCAAAGTTCCAACCAGTTATTTAACGGACGAAAATTTAAAAAGTTCGAAAATGCATAAAATGGCGGTTTTAGGGTCTCTAAACGGCTCAAATTCTCACTCAACTTTAGGAAGCCGGTGAGGGCGTAAAAAAGATTCTTTTAAAATGAAACAAACCACGAACATTATTTAACCTTTCTACTTTAAAACTGTATAATAAATTTGCCAATGTTTGGTTTCGAACATTTTCAAGCGGCGTTTTTATCGAGCCGCTCTCAACCTTGTTTATCACAAGGTAAAATGAAGGCCAACTTCGGCAGCTTAAAACGGCATCTGGTATGTATCGTTCAATGATTAAGACTACACAGAAAGAAAGCTCTGTCATTGTACTTTTCACCAGGAAAGTTACAGCTTTGGGAATCAAATACTTCCCCGTCAGTAAATTTTTACTGTTTAGTGATCTGAGCGGGTGGAATTATATGCAAATTACAGATTTAATTCCTGGAATAATGCTAACAATTACAAAGGTCGTTTAAGATAGGCTCACCATTAGTTACACATGTACGCACAATGTTTTTCCTGATCTTTGAAAGAAAGTTCTGCTTTCTTGAGTCTTGCTGAGTCTTATTATTTTAAATCAAAGCAGATTTTTAACGGCATTTCAACAAGACAGGAATCCACTCAATCAACTTAACCAAGATAACATCGAAAACACAGAGAAACGACGTACTATGCCGCCTACCTTGCCAACCGAAAACCCAACAATGCAACAGAAAAACATTCCAAACTGTAAACAAACGAATTTTCAGTTTCCTGATTGAGTGAAGATCTTTTAAACTCATCGCCTAGAGGAATACGCGGAAAGACAGGTGACCTCTGCACTGACCAGCAGGTGTCACACCACACTAACAGAGAGAGTCACGTATTCGATTTTTCTTATGGAATTTGAGATCAAAACTTGGTGGAAAGTTAAAAAGAAAAAAAACTTGCAACAGATAGATAGTACGTTGTTGGATTACGTGTTAGCACAAGCTCCACACAGGAGTTTTTACGGTCAACACTCTCTCTCTTAAGCGCGGTAATTTCGCAATGTACGTGCTGTTGTAATTTTACTACTAATTTAATTACAGCTCATGAAATAAAATAAATATTGCAGTAAGTTACATTCACAGTGTGTAAGTACTGATATATGGCGTCGTGTAGTTTTTCCACTCTTCTGGAGAGGGTTACTGCCTGTGGATTAAGCAGTTGTTACCCAGGCCACGTTGAAGTTGTTTCCCTAAAAGAATGCACAAGACACATCAATCTTCAATTGCACGGACTAAGTGCAGATAAAGCGGTTGACAGTGAATTCAAGTGGTTGTTAGCCCGAGCAGGTAATGTTATTGCATTTTGTTCTGGAATTACTGTGCTCCATAATTTTGGCCACAGATACTTCATAGCACTCGGCGTCTCTTAATCTAGGTTCTGTAGAGTCCCGCTACTCCTGTGCCCTCCGGCACCGGGCGTGGGGGGGGGGGGGGAGAAAGGGTCTTTTGACCAATGTTTGGGTGTAGGGGTGACCCTGCGGGTTTGACATCCTGGCCCTGTCTAGGACAGAAAAACGAAATGGAATGTCGATCGTACCGACCATACCTGGTTGGGAAAGATGCGCATAAAATAATTTACCATGTTTAGGGACAGAGACCAAAGCCATATCCTGTCCAGCGGCACACCCCAGTATAGACCACATTAGGCAGTAACCCTTCCTTCCGGGGGGCGGGGGGAGAGTGCCGTGCTTAGCCTTAACTCGCTCAACTGTAGCACAATATTCATCGACGATAGCACGATGTGATTATTGAACTTCCCCTGATGTAATCTTACTTGGCAGCAGTTTGAGCGAGTGTGACGCGGAAGCCACGCGGGCACATGTGAGAACTCGCCCACATGATACCCTTTCTCGCTTTGCTATTTGGTTTTTGCGTCATGAGGTTGGAAGCCTAGAGTTCAAAGTATATTTATCTTTGATTTTTGGTTATTTAGGCATTTTTTAAGTAGAAGAGTCTAAGCTTTCAAACCCATGACGCAAAAACCAAAAAAGGGCTAGCTAAAATGTCAAAGCCAGAAAAGGTATCATGTGGGCGAGTTCTCGCATGGGCCTGCGTGGCTTCCCCGTCTCGCTCGCTCGAACTGCTACCAAGGAAGATTGCATTGAAGTTCAATTTTCGGCGTCTGAAATTATATCGTGCTATCGTCATGCTAAACACGGCACCACCAGCCCCCTCTCCCCGCCCGGAAGGGAGGTTACTCCCTTATGTGGACTATACTGGGGTTTGCCGCTACACAGGATACGGTTTTTGGTCTCTGTCCCTAAGCATGGTATATAATGTTATCCCCGTCTTCCCCAACCGGGTATGGTCAGTACGATCGACATTCCATTTCGTTTTTCTGTCCTAAACAGGGCCAGGGTGTCAAACCCGCAGCGTCACTCCTACACCCAAACATTGGTCAAAATAAAAATAAATAAATACACTTTATTTCAGTAGAGAAATAATTACAGTCAAACTGTAGTCTCCCTTATGGCTCTACGTCCAGGTCGAATTGGAATTTGGAAATGTTGGTTTTTATGGGGGGAGGAAAACAGGAGTATCCGGAGAAAAACCCTCGGAGCAAGGACGAGAAACAACAACAAACTCAACCCACATATGACACCGGGACCGGAAATCGAACCCGGGCCACATTGGTGGAAGGCGAGTGCTCTCACCACTGCGCCATCCCTGCCACCCCCACCCCCCCTCCCCCCCGGGCACCCGTGGGCACGGGAGTGGCGCGACTCTGCAGAACCTTTATTAAGGGACGCCGAGTGCCATGAAGTATCTGTGGCCAAAATTATGGAACACAGTAATTCCAGAACAAAATGCAATAACATTACCTGCTCGGGCTAACAACAACTTGAATTCACTGTCAACCGCCTTATCTGTACTTAGTCCGTGCGACTAAAGATGCCGCGAGATGCGTCTTGTGCATTCTCTTAGGGAAACAACTTCAACGTGGCCTGGGTAACAACTGCTTAATCCACAGACAGGAACCCTCTCCAGAAGAGTGGAAAAGCTACACGACGCCATATATCAGTACTTGCACACTGTGAATGTAACTTACTGCAGTATTTATTTCATTTCATGAGCTGTAATTAAATTAGTAGTAAAATTACAACAGCACGTACATTGCGAAATTACCGCTCTTTAAATAGAGAGTCGTGACTGTACTGAAACTCCCGTGTAGAGCTTGTGCTAACATGTAATCCAACAAAGTACTAGCTATCTGTTGCAAGTTCTTTTTTTCTTTTTAACTTTCCACCAAGTTTTTATCTCAAATCACATAACAAAAATCGAATACGTGACTCTCTCTGTTAGTGTGGTGTGACACGTGCTGGTCAGCGCAGAGGTCACCTGCCTTTCCGCGTATTCCTCTAGGCGATGAGTTTAATATCTTCGCTCAATCAGGAAACTGAAAATTCGTTTGTTTACAGTTTGGAATGTTGTTCATTGTTGCGTTTTCGGTTGGCAAGGAAGGCGGCATAGTACGTCGTTTCTCTGTGTTTTCGATGTTATCTTGGTTAAGTTGAATGAGTGGATTCCTGTCTTGTTGAAATGCCGTTAAAAATCTGCTTTGTTTTAACATAATAAGACTCAGCAAGACTCAAGAAAGCAGAACTTTCTTTCAAAGATCAGGAAAAACATTGTGCGTGCATGTGTAACTAATGGTGAGCCTATCTTAAACGACCTTTGTAATTGTTAGCAGTATTCCAGGAATTAAATCTGTAATTTGCATATAATTCTTCCCGCTCAGATCACTAAACAGTAAAAATTTACTGACGGGGAAGTATTTGATTCCCAAAGCTGTAACTTTCCTGGTGAAAAGTACAATGACAGAGCTTTCTTTCTGTGTAGTCTTAATCATTGAACGATACATACCAGATGCCGTTTTAAGCTGCCGAAGTTGGCCTTCATTTTACCTTGTGATAAACAAGGTTGAGAGCGGCTCGATAAAAACGCCGCTTGAAAATGTTCGAAACCAAACATTGGCAAATTTATTATACAGTTTTAAAGTAGAAAGGTTAAATAATGTTCGTGGTTTGTTTCATTTTAAAAGAATCTTTTTTACGCTCTCATCGGCTTCCTAAAGTTGAGTGAGAATTTGAGCCGTTTAGAGACCCTAAAACCGCCATTTTATGCATTTTTCGAACTTTTTAAATTTTCGTCCGTTAAATAACTGGTTGGAACTTTGGATTATTTTTTCTTGAATTAGCTTACCCAAAGGGATGTTTTGGCAAAATAAAAAAAAATCGATTTTTTCTGAGTGTCTTTCGATTCTCGATATTCTCAGAAAATGGCTCTTAATATACCTGAGATTGTCTCGAAGAGGTGAACCATTTTAATTCTGGAATTAAGTACTAAACTATCAGAGTAGTTTCGATGAAGTTCGATTAACCTCGACTTCATCTCATTTGTTCACTTGAATTTCGACAATCGAAATCACAGAAATGTTCCTTGCTCGATTACGTTCATTTACCGAACTTAATCGAATAGCCCAAATGCATGTTACGTTAGACTAGAAAATTTTACCCTTCCATGGCTCGCTTTCGAAGTGTGAACCTGTGAAGGTATTAATCAACGAATTCCCAAAGCAGCAAAGTTGAAAAGAAAACTCACACAAATGCTTGCAAAGAATTTCGTACAAACGAGGCTTGGGCTTAATTTTGACCTGGTGACGTAACATCCATAAGACCTATTCAATCCATGGACTGAGTTTATTAAGCTCGATTAGCAAACGTTCGATCAACTAATCGCATGGTGTACCTGACAAAGAATCATAACCCTAATTTTTGATCTGACTCATCGCAAAAAATTATGCACGATTGTCGCGTATTCAAGACCCAGCGAAACTCAAAGACATTGGGTTGTACAATATTTTTTCTTCGTTAAAATTTAAGTTTGTCATTTGTACATATATTTAACAATTATCCTGCGAAATCGCGCGGAATATCGCCTGATACTTAGCCGACGAGGCCGTAGGCCGAGTTGGCTTAATCAGAGGATATTCCGCAAGATTGAGCAGGATGATTGTTTTATTATTCAACAAATTCTCATCGACTTCCATTTTCAGAAGAAAAAAACCATAGTTCTATGATAAAAACGCTGAAAGCTAGCAACACAGAATAAATACCTTTTAGTACATTTATTAGCACATGTACGCTCTGAGTACCTATTTTAGATGTCAAATTACCAGCTGAGTATGCGTGTCACATCTGAGCAATTGTAACGCAATGGACATTATCCAAGAAACCCTTGAGCCAGTATGTTGACATGTGTCCTTTACCCTGTAAATTTAAACAGAACACTTGGTTGAGCCCAATGTATGCGGCCTTCTATAACTCAACTATAGTGAGACTCATGGAGAACTTCACTCCCAGAGGAAATATTTATTTGCGACAAATTCAAAATGTGCATTTATTTCTCATTTTCACCACTTGAAAACACAGAAAATCGCTCAGAAATGCACTGCCTCACTAAGTATATTGTCATGATTCATCTTTTTCAGTTCATATTTCTTATGCGAAGGCTGTGTAAACACCTTCAGCTAAAAACGTTCACCGTATTGGACTCTTGTCAGTCAATTAAATTAAAAGTTTAACTGATCACTGCATATTAGCGGACGGTGTGAATTATAAAACTAAAATGAAAGCAGCTTACCTTCACCTCCATGTTGCACCTAAAGACGATGTTGTAACTTCCTATCTTGTCCAACGCCTCTTTGGTGTTTTCTGTAATTTGAATTTTCTGGGCTAAAGGGGGAAGAAAAGAAATTATATTTTCGTAAATAATTGTAAAGAAATAATTTGAAGTTAGTGTCTCAAACTCATAAAACTGACCCTATCTTGCTTTTGAGTCTGTAAACAAAATCTTAACGTATGACGAGGGGGGCGTAAGGGTTTGCGGTGATGCGGTATTGCGTTATTTTTGGTGCGGTATTGCGGTAATTTTAATTTTAAAGTACGGTATTGCGGTTTTACAAGACTAAGCGGTTTGCGGTTTCTATAAATGTTAGGCCGCGGTAATCGGTGAAAAAAAGAAACTGCGGTGATACGGACGATACATTTTCACGCGGATCCTCTAGTTTCCGGTGTTTTGTTTTAAATTTTTACAAGGTCTTTCGAGCTACATAGCAGTCGGTGACCACTAATGTGCAAAGACCCGCAAATAAGCATTGTGGTTTGTAATTTCAGCCTTTTCCAGTTAATGCTTGATATTATTAACCGTTTTATCCAATGATATGTCGACAATGTTGTATAACTTTCCAGAATTTGTTGAGCTGTATGACACTAGATATGGAAAATTTTCATTCTACCGTACATGTAAAGCAGGCAAACATGTCAAAGGCAGAGTACTGCAGGTCATTCGGCTTAGCAATGAAGGAGGCGGTGAAGCGTGTTACCACTTGGGCAGCTTATTATCACACAAGCAGGCGATCTTGGTATCCCAAACCAGAGGGAGGTTTGGTGCTATCGCAGGTTCCTGTCATGAAACCTCTACCAATTGTCAATATGTCTCCAGCCGACTGCAATGCTCTTAGAAACTGGGCGTCCTCTTATGGGGCTGCCGTAAGACAACGAACGGTACGCCATGGCACGTCATGGCACACTCCCAGAATTTATGTACCAAAGGCAATGCAAGATCTAAGCCTGTCTCCATTCAGGGTCTCAAAGGGGAGGTCCTTGGAGCCCTGGAGCCCGGAGCCCAAAGCCTTTTTCTACTTGGAGCCCAGACAAAAATACTGATTCTGGCCAAATGGAGCCCTAGAGTACAGCCTTGGAGCCCTAGAGCCCCAGTTTTTCTGTCTTGGAGCTCTGGAGCCCTTTATTTTTTACCCAGGAGTCTGGAGCCCTAAACCCCTTTGGGACCCTGTCCATTGCCTTTGACGAGCAGGTCAATACAGCAGACGTTGCCGCTGCCGCACCCACTGCCGAATTGGACGACGACGAAGCGGACGAATATGATGAAAGCAGCGATGAAGAAGTTCAAGATCGTCCGGACGATTCCACTTTGCTCCAAGGAGAGATTGAAAGCTCTGTGACGTTTCTCCTGGGAGCAATAACTCGGTTTGGAAGAGTTGTCCGTTTCAATAATCGTCTGCTCTACTAATCACTCCATCAGACTGTTTAAGGGGACTGGTCACGTTGACTTAACTTCCAGTTGTTAAGAATTCAGTCTTGGAAAGATATTGAATGAAAATTAATGCTGATTGGAAATACAAACAAGAACAACTGGGGTGGCCTACCTCGTTTCCGGGATATTTGAGGTTGAAACCTAACTCTAATTGAAAACTAACTCTAAAATTGACAAATTTTAACAGAAAAATTACGAAAAGCATGCTTGGTACAAAATTTGATCGGTTTGCCAGGTGGAAGTTATAAATGTTGAGGTCTCTTTGATACCGAAAATTTTACGTTACGTTATACGGTAAGCAGTATTCAAGCGTGTGCGTGCACACAGAGTTCCACAGATTAAGCCCAACGTGGTAACAACTTCGAGACCTTCGCCGACGCAGAACTTAGTTAATTATTAGTGTTACACAAAGTCATGGAATTTATCGATACTCTTCAGAGTACATAATCCAGATACCAGCATTAAGGTCAGCTCTAAATAAACTAATACTACAATACTTCTGTTATGTAACGAGCTCAATGATCGCTCGTTCGAAAACATCAACATATTTATTTCTTATGGAATGGCAGACGTAAAGACTCGATAACGGGAACTTAGCCTACACATTTGAAACTGCGGTTTCGGTATTTTGGTCAATTTCAATGCGGTATTGCAGTATTTATACGTTTTTTTGTGCCGTTTTGCGGTTTTCGGACCCCCCTTACGCCCCCCTCTATGACGCACCATTCAACTGAAAGCTTACGTGTGGTACTTTCTTGTGGTACCGTTTATTATCCTGGGCAGTATGGCTTGAACTTTTGAGTCTGTGGATAGAATCCTGGTGTGACCAATCAAATGAAAGCTATTGAGCAGTACTTTCTAACTTTTGAATTTGTGGATGAATTCCTTAAGGGTGACTATTCAAATGAAAGCTACCGAGCAATTCTTATCGTTTTTCCGCAACTGCTGAAATCAAATGAGCAATCTTGGACGAAACTAGTTGAGACAGAGGTAATTAGCGCGCGTATTTCTCAATTTCCCTGTATGGAAATACCGACAAGATTACGGAAATGCTTTCCCTCTCTCTCCCCTCATTCAAGGTTGTTTGGAAGGACTGAGGTTTCATCAGGGTAATTTTGGTGGCCGAGCAACATTGATAGGAGGGAAAGGGGGTAAGATTTGTTGTGGTAAGTGGTTTTTACGGTCAAAGTTCTCATTCATTCCAAAGTGTCTCAACAGTTTTGTCCGAGATTGTGGTTTTTTTTTCCAAGTTGGAATTGGGGCACTTCTGGGTTTGTCAGTGATAATAAATTTCTTACGTTCGCCTGAAGTTTGCATTCTTGATGCAGTGTTCACTGTGTCTCCAAATAAACAGTATCGAGGCATTTTGTTACCCACTACACCAGCGACACATGGTCCTACAGGCAAAAGAAAAAAAAACAACAAGGGTCATTTGATTAGCCTGAGTCACCAATTGAAAACGCAGGTTACTCTTGGTTCGTAGTTTATACAGACGTATAATGATAGAGGTATGGGGCAATTGGCGGCCCTTTCTGCTGTTGACTGGGAAATTTTATTATGAGAACTCACCACTTGCACCTTGTGTATTTATATTTGCATTTATTATTATTGGCATTTACTTAATTATTTCTCGCATCTTGTAAATGTAGACTGCTTTGTTTCTAACGCGTGTTTGCCTCGTTGGGGTTTTAGATCCGTCACCACAGCTTTTCATTTTTCTCACTTTCTCCTTGTCTGGTGTGTTATAATTGTAATTTATCTTGTATCGGTCTGTAAGTGAGTACTGATGGAAGTCTCTAAACAAATAAACAGAGCTAGAAAAGAAAAAAAAAGAGGAGAGAAAATGCTGACGCTGTTGCTAAGTGGATTGGTGTGAATCTGTTGAACCTGTTAAATTGCCCCCCCCACCCCGCCCCCAAAAAAAAAATTAAAAATACCACGCTGGCCTGGCGCAGAAGACCAAGCGTTTACGAAAGGTCACAAGATGTCATGAGGTATTTATAATCCGCGCAACTCGATTCGAGTTTCGTTTTGAATTTTGAACACGTCATTTGAAGAGGATGTCACTGAAAACAAACAGTCTGATGACTTTAATTTTAATTTTAATTTAATTTTTTTAATTTTATGCCATTTTCTTTGCACAAAGTAATATAAACAAAATATATAGATTTACGTAAATAAAAAGTACGTATATAGTAAGTTACGATGACAGAAAAAAAAATTAAATATGTGCAAAAGAGGAAGACTAGAGAGGAACTAACGAACCATTCGAGCTAGTCCACCTTAAAATTACAGGACAGTAATAAAATTGAACAAAATAATGACTAATAATTAATTATTGAAAAGTATATAGCAAAAATTAGAGTCTGAACATCATGACACCCATGTAGCTCTGGGATAGACAGGATCAAAACCTATATTTTTGTAGTAATCCTCACATTGTTTTTTAAAACTAGAGATTCCAAGGTTGCGGCTTATTCTAATATTATCTGGTAAATTGTTCCATAGATATGGTATACGATTAAAGAAAGTAGCTTTGAAAAGTTCTGTTCTATATAAATTAAGCTTAAGTTTATTGCTTGAGTACGATCTAAGTCTTTTGTCAGCACAAAATTCGAAATAGTTATCAACTGGTACGTTATAATATCCACATTTTAATTTATAAACACGCCGGGCCAGCAGAGGGCACGAAGCTGCACGCTCGGAAAAACTTTTGCGTCTTTTATCCGATAGAGCTCAAACTTTGCACAATGATAGAACTTTTTATCCCAAACAATCGTATCGTTTTTGTTTTTTCATTTTAACGGTTTTTGGCGGGAAAATGACGTCACAGTGCTAAAGGCAAATTTTCAATTGTCTCTTATGGCACAAAAAGTATATGATTCTGAAAGAACTCATTGAGATAAAGTGAAATGCGAAGAAATTATTGAAAAAGCTCGATCCGTCTTGAAGATATAAAGTTCGGAAGTTTGAATTTTCCGCCATTTTGTTACTATTTTTAGAACATTTATAAAATTCAGATCTTTATATCTTCAAGACGGATCGAGCTTTTTCAATAATTTCTTCGCATTTCACTTTATCTCAATGAGTTCTTTCAGAATCATATACTTTTTGTGCCATAAGAGACAATTGAAAATTTGCCTTTAGCACTGTGACGTCATTTTCCCGCCAAAAACCGTTAAAATGAAAAAACAAAAACGATACGATTGTTTGGAATAAAAAGTTCTATCATTGTGCAAAGTTTGAGCTCTATCGGATAAAAGACGCAAAAGTTTTTCCGAGCGTGCAGCTTCGTGCCCTCTGCTGGCCCGGCGTGAAAATGTAGTCAAGTCTTAACTTCTCTTCGATAAACAAGAGGAAGTAGATTAAGTTTCTGGAGTCTTTCATTATATTTCAGTCCTGGTAGTATCTGTCTAGTGGCTCGCCTTTGTACCCCTTCTATCATCTTTATCAATGTTACGGTTTTAGGGCTCCAAATCTCTGATGCATAATCTAGATGAGAGCGGACAAAAGCAAGTAGAGTGATCTAAAAGTTGGTAGAAACTGATCACTTCTGCTGTTTAGTGTGCGCCGTATGAAGCCCAGCATTTTGTTGGCTTTACTAACTTGAGAATAGATGTGTTCCTTGAAGTTTGCGTCGCTGGTGATGACGATGCCGAGATCTTTCTGGCTTAGGACTCGTTTAATGATCTTATTGTTCATCTTGTAATCGTAAATTGTTGGATTACGCTTCTTTGTCACCGTGCAGAGTGAACACTTGTCAAAGTTGAATGCCAGTTTCCATGTAATATATCAAACACGAGAAAGAGTGTTTCATCAGGATATCCAAACCCCGAGAAGTGGGTTGGAAAAACGAGGCGCAGCCGAGTTTTTTTGACCGACTTCGAGGTGTTTGGATACCTGATGAAACACTCTTTCGAGTTTTTGATATGGCTTCTCAAACCATTCATAATTCTTGGAGAAATTCAAAGCAAAAGTTCGCAAAACTTTATGCTAATTAAGATCCGGTATCCAAACCACCGTCACGGTAGTGATTTCCTTTGTTTTCTCTTTATGAATTATTAATGAGTTTGAGAAGCATAGCTCCATTCTACTAAGGTGTCAATATCCCTCTGGAATTGCGCACAGTCCAAGGGCGATCTTATTGTACGAAAACACTTGGCGTCGTCCGCAAAAAGTGCTAATGTGGTGTTATCCGACACTGCGCTAGGCATGTCATTAATGAACAAGACAAACAAAGCGGGTCCAAGTAGGGATCCCTGTGGTATTACTTTGATTTTCGTATGGGAGAAACATCTGGTTCTGATACTCACCTGTATGTATACCAATTCGGACTGACAACCCTTTAGCGAACTGTGGAAGATTCGGTCCACTAACCACTCCAAGCAGGTCAAGTGCCATGCGGGCAATCTGGTCAGCGTGCCGAGTCCCATTTCTGCGAGGAAGCCCAGATACAACCATGTAGGCATCACCAATTGTCTCCACTTTGTACACATCGTAGTGACTGATTCGGTCATCAAATAGACCATAGATGGAGTCAAGCAAAGCTGTTACCTAAAGCGAAAGGAGGTTTTTAGGATGCTGCCTTTCTTTGCTGCTGGTGCTGATAAGGATGATAATGAAGATGGCGGAATGATGATGGTGATAATGATGATGAATGTGCCGAGTAAGATCATGACATTTACATTCGCTACCAAAATCTATATTGGTATACCTGTTCCTGCTTCAATAAAGGGATTTGTCATGTACATTACCGTACCTGTGCGATCCGAGCAGTTTGTGCTTACAGGTCTGTTGTCATTGGCCCGATTTATACCAGAGACGGATCATCCGTCTGGGACGAACTTGGGCAAAGAACGGTAGTTCGTCTTATAATTCGTCTGTGTATAAATACGGGCTTTCAGACGGATCATCCGTCCAGACGAACTATCACGGTAGTTCGTCTTGACAGACGAACTACCGTGGATAATTCGTCTGGACGGATGATCCGTCTGTCTGTATAAATACGGGCAGAAGACGAACTACTCAAAAATCAGGATCTCGTTACCTAAAGCCAGCGGTCGTCTTGCAGTGAAATACAAACGATTTGACTTGTACCCATGCCTTTTCGTCACGCTTAGACGAATTATCTGCCTAGTGTAAATACGGGACGAACTACGAGACGCAACGATAGTTCGTATCATAGTTCGTCCCGTGTTTATACTAGATAGATGATTCGTCTTGACGGATGATCCGTCTGGACGGATGATCCGTCTCTAGTATAAATCGGGCCATTGTTTGTACCTGCGTTAATAGCCCTATACCAATGTGAAATGGGTTCAATAAATTAACTTAACGCTCTTATTCGTGTACTCCCCAGAGGGTTGTCCAAGACTCCGACAAATTTATGCATGGCATTGTATTGTATTCACTTCACATAACAATACTGTACAAAAGCATAACAATAAAGAATGAAGCAAAACAATAAGAAATTTAACAATGCTTTGCATAAATTTGTCGGAGTATTGGACAAGTATGACTCCCCATACACTTCTGGCTTAAGAGCGGTTTGCTGTAAGAACCGACTAGGGTATGCAAGATAGAAAAATCCGATTTTCTCAAAATCTGCCAGAATAAGGGCTTCGGTGAACTAGTTCTAACAATATAAGTTTCGGGTCGTTTAGATTTTTATTGGTATTTTGCCTTTCGTGGCAGTCAAAATCAACGCCAAAATCGGGACTTTCCCGGAAGCTCCTGTTCAAATATTGAAAGCATCTTAAAAAAGATTAACCCGGGGAGTTAAAAGATCTTATTTCCTCTGTTTATTAGCAGTGTCAAAGTTTCATGAAAAGCGAACTTGAATTTTTTATGAAATTTTAAAATTTATACCCAACAACGGTCGTTATCGACAACCCAATTTAGGCTAAATTCAAGGCTCAAAAAAGCACTCTGGTACATGACTTTACACAACGACACTATACTCCGGGAAAGAACAATCACTTCAACTAAACATCAGCCGAAAAACATTTTGGGACAAATGAAACGGCGAATTTTGAGAGCGCTTTGAAAACAGGCTACTTGAGTGATGTGAGCGACCCTTTGACCTTTTTCTGTCAACGGAAATCAACACACAGCAGCTCTTAAAATGTGACTTTCGTTCGCCAGAATACGAGTTTGCTTGTTTTTCTAGAATGTTTTCAAATAGAGGGAACTAGGATTTTGAATTTGGGGACCTTTGTTCCCAGTATTGAGCGATGTTGGGCAATTTAGAGAAGTATGTTATGAAATTGACTTACTCTGTTTATCACCGAATTATACATTCAAAGTCTGTTTACAACGTGAATGCGGAATCAATAACAAAGTAAAAAAAAAAAAAGACGATTCATGAAATGCTTAGGAAATAATTCTTACCTAAGTGAGCTTTTCCTGGCTGGAAACTGCAATTTTCATTGCAAAACACACAGCGAGATCGCCCAG
The DNA here is from genome assembly GCA_964030785.1 of Siderastrea siderea. Classification (NCBI taxonomy): domain Eukaryota; kingdom Metazoa; phylum Cnidaria; class Anthozoa; order Scleractinia; family Rhizangiidae; genus Siderastrea; species Siderastrea siderea. The sequence goes on from OZ034976.1 coordinate 10,893,548, forward strand.
CCATGTTGCACGTGAGTTGTCAAATGTTTCTACAGTGCGGCCGAGGTTGCCTACGTTAACGATTAACCAGATTTTAGGCCCGCATAGCGTGCAGTCGGAAACAACACTATGGTGACGAACGCTTGTGCTTGATAGGCGAAAAAGTAGGGGAAAAAGGAAATAGAGAGCTTTTATTACATATATACTTATTATCATAAGTAGAAATGAGGAGCTAGATTATTTGGTCCAAGACATTTAATTGCTATTAAATGTACTTATTATTATATAAATTTTTTAAGTTCAAACCGATGACACGTGCTACTAAGCAAGTTCTCCCAATGTCGGTGGCCTTTAGGGTTAGAGCCTTACGGTGCTAGCCCGCTTGCAGACGTCTCCTATTTCCTTTGCTTCACAAATGTCTTTCTCGCTGCTCGTCTTTGATGATACAGCAGCCACACCCGTAGACAAGCCTTTTCATCCTGTCTTTCCTATGGATGCTGCACAGGTGCGAGTTGTCATATGCGATGAGGTTGTGAAAAATTTAATTTTATACTTAAAAAACTACTTCATCCAGTACAATCTGGCAGGTATCGCAGAGATTTTTCTCTCTTAATATCTCCCGTTTGTGCAGCGGTACCTCTCCCTGTCCCTGGAAAAATGCTGAATACTCCGCATATCACCAGGACAATGATTCTCAACAAGCTAGCATGCTTACCGGTAGGAAACAGATTTTACTGCATTCAGCACAGCAACCATGTTAAGACCCTTGCCCACCTGTATTGCCAGAGCGAAAAATAAAAACAAAAACAAAAGCAAAAACTGCCCGTCTCGCCGAGACTACATCACAAGAGAGCTCTGCTGTATAACTCAAGAGATCAAGAATCCCACGATCGACACCGCTATCCTACGAAGTGAGTACGCTGGGTTCTCTCAACTGCTGTGTAGCCAGTCATGTACTCTAAAGAAGGCCAATACCTGGACGGGTGTCTGCAGAGTGGATTTCGGTGACCCAGAAAGAGAAAAAGGGGCTTGTGACATAGAGGTAGACACTATCGAAACCCTAGAGTGCGTAGCAAGCATTTCCGTAGGCCTAGGGTTTTGCGTACGTTCGAAGCATTTTTCGCTTTTTGGCTGCGCGAAAATTGGGGTGAGCGTAAAAGAAGTGGGAGAAGGGGCAGGAGCAGGGATTAAAGAAAACGCTTGCCCGCATATCCCACGATTTTGAAAAACCCGTACGCCAACGAACGTCAATCAAATCAGGTAAGTTAATTTGAGCGTGACCCACATCAACACAACTAACTGTTTCCCTCCAGCTGGAAAATTTCGATGTTCAGGTTTGACTCTAGAAGACGGCTGTTCGGTGGCTTCAAATCTCAGGGACTTTCGGGAAGCTTTCTCTTTCTACATGGACTGTTGCCTGCTGGAGTTTCGGAGCAGCCGTTTAGAAAAGTTGATACGCTGATTCGGCGGAGCTTGGGAAACAGGAGACTCGATATACTTATTGCATTCCGAATAACTTCGAATAATGCCCCCAAGTTCCTAGCACAAAGATTTGACACACGTTCCCAAAATAGCTACAAGTTTCAACAACTTCCGCTCTAACCACTCTGAAAATATCAGCAAGAAATGCTCCTTAAGAATCCTTTCTTTCCGACGCTTTGAAAAGGTTCCTGAAGAAATAAAACCGATTTTCCTAATAGAGATAAATTTCCAAATTTATTAACTTTGAAATTACAACGACAAATCCTGAAGCGCCCCCTTTGAGTTTCCAACTTTCGAGGCTTCGACATCACATCTCCGAGTGCCTCGTTTCTGCAGTTCGTGGGTTTGACTTACGTGGAGCATGTTTTGATAGTTGACGAAGGTAAATTTGTAACATCCGGTGATCTGTTATTTGTTGCTTCATTGACAAGCTGTCACGCTTTGAATTCACCCACCATTGAGTGATAAAGAGGCGTTTTTCAAACTCGTGGCGTTTTCGGGCAAGTGTTTCCTTTTTTTGCCTCTCCTCTCCTCCCCTTCCTCTCCCCGCTCCTTCCTTTTTTGGGCTCGCCTTAATTTGGCGCGGCCAAAACGCGAAATGCCTCAAAAAGGTGGAAAAGTCTACGGAAGTGCTTGCTACGCAGGCTATCGGATCTAACGAACTTAGACATATGAATGATTGTCACGATTTACAAATAGCTTGCGACTGTCATTTGCAACTTCCTCAAGTAAATTCGACGGTGTAAACAGGCTAATCAATTTTGAGTTTTCTTGTGACACGGCAACAGTTTGGAGAGCGAGCGTTTGACGTCGACAAAGGCAAGCATATCAGCAAACCAAAATTGAAGACGAAAAATATTGAGAAAATACTGGCCTAATTTTTTCACTGAAACATTTGCCATGAAAAAGAGACTACTAATCAAAGTTTAGACCACTTTCCCAAAAAAGTATTAGCAGCAAGTGAGGCAACGGATAGCAGCAGTTTTTTTTTTGGCGCAACAAACTGGGTACAGGCAAGAACCTGACAGATATTCGAGTTGCTAAGAAAGTAGATAGGTCGAGATTGTTCTCCAGGTACTTAAGTTCCTCACTGCACGATGGATAAGTTGTTCTCTTCAGAATAATTTATAAGCTGCGTCACTCTGATAGGCGAATTGGCTTTTTACTTCGTGGTAAGCGTTGCATAAGAAAGACAGCGTGAAAACGGTGAGCATACCCATACTTAGGACTGTTTTTTAGTATTTCGGCTTGGGTAGATTTATTTCTCGCATGGCGCAAGGTGCAATATCTTTCTTCCTTAGCGGACATTAGACCTTCTAATTAAAGACTTCTTAGCAAAGAAATAAAATGCGGCCAAGTCCATGGTTGAGTTATGTAACCAAGGGTAGGGGGAAGGGGATAAGAACAGTAGAACAGTAGAAGAGTACCGGATGAAGCACTTAAATTTTAAAGTATAAAATTATTATAATTTTTGATTATTATTATTATTTTTACAATCCCATCGCAGTAGTACTATGCGCCCAATTCCCCAAATTTTATGCAAATGAGATACAGTCGAACCCTTAATGAGATGCGTAACCCTAGTCCGGTCAATTCGACAAATTTTATGCAAATGAGATACAGTCGAACCCTTAATGAGATGCGTAACCCTAGTCCCTCGAAGCGGGCGAACCCTAACCAATCGAACCCAATCGAACGAACCCTAACCAATCGAACCCAATCGAACGAACCCTAACTTTATTTTTGTTTTTAACCCTAAGTCCGCCATCTTGGTTGGCTTCTAACCCTAACTTGTTTTTTGTTGTTGAACCCTAAGTCTGCCATTTTGGATCGGGAAGGTTTCTTCTTGTTTCTTACGAAGGTCGTCCGCCATCTTGGATTATGTCTTACGAAGCGAAGCTTCTAACCCTAACTTCTAACCCTAAGTTTAATTTTGTTTTCTCTCTCTCTCTCTTACTTAGAAAAAAGAAAAAAGAAATGCGTCAACCGGGATTCGAACCTGGCAAATTTAGAAGAAGATGAGAATTAGAAACCAGAAGATGAGAATTAGAAACCAGTTTACGGCCGCTCGCGTCGGGGCTTAACTTACGGATACCGATCAGACTTAGAAATTTTTATCATCAAACTATATGATACCGATCAGACTTAGAAATTTTTTATCATCAATCTCTAAACCTTCTCCTCCTCAACATAGTTATCAAAACGAATTCACTCCTCCTCCTCAACATAGTTATCAAAACGAATTCACTCCTCCTCAACATAGTTATCAAAACGAATTCCCTCCTCCTCAACATAGTTATCAAAACGAATTCACTCCTCCTCAACATAGTTATCAAAACGAATTCCCTCCTCCTCAACATAGTTATCAAAACGAATTCACTCCTCCTCCTCAATTTCTACCATATATTTGGTATGTAGACCCTGAGGAAAAAACAAACTTCAAATAGGTTACACAAGTTTTATTCGACAAGGAACGAAACAGATCGATTGTACTAGTAGGTTCTACAAAGGTTGTGTGAAACTGGGTGGTATACCAAACGGGTCGTATCGAGGACGCTCATTACCCTCTTCCGGACTGCGCTCGTCAGGACTTTCGTCTGGACTTTCGTCCTCGTCTTCATCCTCTTCATCGTCTGTGTCGTCTTCATGGTTCTCTTCGTCGTCTTCGTCCATGTCCTCATCATCTGTGTCGGGTTCTTCCATGGGTTGGAAGACCCGATTCAACAGATACTTGCGCTGGTTCACAGCAGCTTCCACGGCTTCATTGAAATCCATATCTTCCTCTTCTTGGAATTTCTTACGGGTTTCCAAGATGGCCTCATGGATCGGATCCTCTCTAAGTACATGAACCCATTTGAGATGGTCAATATAGACCTGTCTCAATGCTTTCCGTAGCTCAGGCAACATCTCATTATAGGCTCGAATTTGAGCCAATTTCTTACCAAGACCCTCTTTTCGTAGGGTTTTCATCACATGGTTAAAGTCCTTTAACTTTTCGGTCTTAACCCTTTTTCGAAACTCGTCCCAGGGGTCCATATCTGAGACTTCATCTTCCATCTTGACCGGGGATGTAGGTGATTCGGGGAATACATCCAGTGGTGTCAGACTATCGGGGGACATGGGATCTCCAAACGCGTCGTACATAAACTTCTTTCCTGTTTTTGGATTAATGTGTACTCTAGGACTCTCTAGATCTGTAGGTTCAACTGATTCAACGGGTTCAACTGTTGTTGTTTCCGCTGGACTCGGCGGCTCCAAAGTTAGACTGAGTGGCTCTGCCTGTCTTGACGGAATGACTTGCTGGTTCAAAAAATGTTCTCTCTCGTTTTCTACTAAATGAGTGTTTTCGTGACGCTTTCGATTATCCGGTCGAGTAAATTGTTTCAGACAGTAACGACACGTCGTACTCATTGAGACATCTGCACGGTTTGATGATTGAACAAAAATGATCTAAAATGATCAGAATTGCGACTTATATACATTGCTCACAACACGAGGTCGAGGCTACATCAGACTGTGATAAGTCCGCTAGTACCTCTTGAAGCGCTTTTTGAATTTTTTCCAAAGCCTGATGTATGTCATCCTTCGGTTTTGATACCTTTAGCTTATGTTTCCAACAGTAATGTTTTTCGTGACGATTTCGATTCCGATTGATGTTAAAGGGTTTGTCGCAATATTGACATAGATAAGACATGTTTGCTCCATCAAGTGTTGACTCCGAATGGTATTTTAGTGTCTAGAATGACCCCTTTATAGTCAATTTTGTAACGCATGCATGACCCAAGCTAGACCCAGTCCCTACTCTTTTTCTGGAAACCTAGTAGCCATATTTACTTGGTAATCATTTCAACGAACTTCTAAAAGCTTCTAAAAGCGCTAATACTTAACGCTGATTGGTTCATTTACTTGGTGGTCAAAAGATTTTTGCTAATACTTAACGTTGATTGGTTCATTTACTTTGTTGGTCAAAAGCTTCTAGTAAAAATTGGTGGTTCCTAATAGAACCGTTGGTTTGTAATCCCACACAAATTCTTTGCTGAGAAAAAAGGTTTCAAAGTTGAGACTGCATCCATCGATAAAACAAATAGGTTTCTTGTTTGGGACAGTGGTGAGTGGGTTTCTTGTGACGACCACAGGTGAATCCTTCATCCATCCCCATGAGTTTCTCTACTTTCGGACAACCAAAGTCTTCTAAATTCACACAAGGAATCTGTAGCTCGCGAGTAGATTCTTTTCCAAACATCCTCCCTTGTAAGCGACCGTGGTATGTTGTTGTGTTCTGGATCGTAGATAGGCTGACTCCATGATGGGTTTGACCATAGGTTGAGGTAGGGCTTTTTCTTGCTTGCTTGATTCAAATCGTAAGCCGTGAATATGATGGTAGACATAGTTGACTGTTTTACGATCTAGCTTTTCCAACGAGAGGTAAGGTAGTTTGTTTTCGAAAAACCAGCTGAAACTACCGTGTTGTAAACTGTAAAGACCTAATTCTCTAACAATATACGGTTGATGCTTCACTCGATACCCATCCAAGTCAACAATCATACAGATGTGTTCCATACTATCTTACACAACTTGACTTGTTGTCTCTTATGATAGACATGTCCGAAACCATGTCCAGACTTGCTCGATGACGTCATTGCTGTATAATGTCGCTATCTCTTTGTCGGTATGGTAGACTTGTGACGTCACGTGTCACACCCTAAACATACCCCAACATGCCCAGTGACGTTACACCCAACTTGTTATAACCAATGGGTAGTCATTTCTAAAAGCAAAAAGATGGTTGGTTGTTTTCTCTATCTCTCGTCAAGTTTTACGGATTGGTTTCTTTACAAGACACATCTCTACTTGTGTAAGCAGCTCTATGAAGGACATGATTTACCAGACTCGACAGACGACCCTTTACAAGTGATTGAACTCTGTCAAGGGAATATCGGGCGTTGGATCGTGTTTATGGTTTGGTTGGAAACATGCCCAAACGCATTCTATTGTTTTCAAGAAATACGTCGACGTTACACTATTCCTTCTATTGTGACGTTGGATGGTCTGCTACGGTTAAAAGAGACAACTCAGAACCAGACAACCTAACTTCGACTATGGCTTACTATTGCTTTCGTTGTGACGATCTGTTCACTCAAAGAAGTCATCATGATCGTCATGTTAGAGACGAAATTTGTTGCAGGCCTACAGTAGAACGAAGAAGGTTTCAGTGTCGTTTCTGCGTATCCAAGTTCACTCGCAAAGACAATCAACAACGACACGAAAAGACTTGTAAAGAAAGACATAGATTTCCTTGTACCTATTGCGATGCAACATTTACTACCGAGGGACAACGTCAGAGACATGAAGGTTGTTGTTTTCAAGTCCCACTAGAACCTATGGGAGAAGAACGGATGGAAGATCGATTTGAAAAATTACAGATTCTTCAACACAACCCAGAAGTTTGGCAAGGTTATGTTCATGCCTCCAATGGAACCAGCTATGGATATTGGTTGTCTCAAGACGATAGACTCTGCTATCTTGGTTTGGATCATGAAACCCTGAATAAACGGTTAGCTACGATCAAAGAATGTCAACGATGGATGTACGCTTAGGTGATACATTCAAAACAAACGAAGGAATGAAGTTTGCGCAAGACTAAAACAAACGGTTCTTTTAGGAACCACTCAATTCTAAGTAAAGTTTATGACCAACAAAGCGTAAGAAATAACAAGCCTATACTCGGAAGGTAACCTATACTCACTCACTACATGGTTTGGACTACATAAAGTCACTCACAGATACATAAAATCTTCGGAGATGAATAATTAAGGTTCAGGTGGCAGCTTCGCTGCCGACGACTATAAGTTCGGGTTATGTTTGGGTTGCTAGGAATAAGGTTGCTAGGTTACCTCACTGCTAATTTATTTCCTGTTGTCTCACTTCCATGTTGAACTCACTTCCCTTCCATGTTTACTTCCGGTTGGATCGCTTCGCGATCCTCATTAACTCCCTGCAAATTCACTTCCGGTTTTTGTGCCTCTAGCTGCCGACCTAGTGAGGTTGACTAAGAAGAACATGGAACACATCTGTATGATTGTTGATTTGGATGGGTATCGAGTGAAGCATCAACCGTATATTGTTAGAGAATTAGGTCTTTACAGTTTACAACACGGTAGTTTCAGCTGGTTTTTCGAAAACAAACTACCTTACCTCTCGTTGGAAAAGCGAGATCGTAAAACAGTCAACTATGTCTACCATCATATTCACGGCTTACGATTTGAATCAAGCAAGCAAGAAAAAGCCCTACCTCAACCTATGGTCAAACCCATCATGGAGTCAGCCTATCTACGATCCAGAACACAACAACATACCACGGTCGCTTACAAGGGAGGATGTTTGGAAAAGAATCTACTCGCGAGCTACAGATTCCTTGTGTGAATTTAGAAGACTTTGGTTGTCCGAAAGTAGAGAAACTCATGGGGATGGATGAAGGATTCACCTGTGGTCGTCACAAGAAACCCACTCACCACTGTCCCAAACAAGAAACCTATTTGTTTTATCGATGGATGCAGTCTCAACTTTGAAACCTTTTTTCTCAGCAAAGAATTTGTGTGGGATTACAAACCAACGGTTCTATTAGGAACCACCAATTTTTACTAGAAGCTTTTGACCAACAAAGTAAATGAACCAATCAACGTTAAGTATTAGCAAAAATCTTTTGACCACCGTGTAAATGAACCAATCAGCGTTAAGTATTAGCGCTTTTAGAAGCTTTTAGAAGTTCGTTGAAATGATTACCAAGTAAATATGGCTACTAGGTTTCCAGAAAAAGAGTAGGGACTGGGTCTAGCTTGGGTCATGCATGCGTTACAAAATTGACTATAAAGGGGTCATTCTAGACACTAAAATACCATTCGGAGTCAACACTTGATGGAGCAAACATGTCTTATCTATGTCAATATTGCGACAAACCCTTTAACATCAATCGGAATCGAAATCGTCACGAAAAACATTACTGTTGGAAACATAAGCTAAAGGTATCAAAACCGAAGGATGACATACATCAGGCTTTGGAAAAAATTCAAAAAGCGCTTCAAGAGGTACTAGCGGACTTATCACAGTCTGATGTAGCCTCGACCTCGTGTTGTGAGCAATGTATATAAGTCGCAATTCTGATCATTTTAGATCATTTTTGTTCAATCATCAAACCGTGCAGATGTCTCAATGAGTACGACGTGTCGTTACTGTCTGAAACAATTTACTCGACCGGATAATCGAAAGCGTCACGAAAACACTCATTTAGTAGAAAACGAGAGAGAACATTTTTTGAACCAGCAAGTCATTCCGTCAAGACAGGCAGAGCCACTCAGTCTAACTTTGGAGCCGCCGAGTCCAGCGGAAACAACAACAGTTGAACCCGTTGAATCAGTTGAACCTACAGATCTAGAGAGTCCTAGAGTACACATTAATCCAAAAACAGGAAAGAAGTTTATGTACGACGCGTTTGGAGATCCCATGTCCCCCGATAGTCTGACACCACTGGATGTATTCCCCGAATCACCTACATCCCCGGTCAAGATGGAAGATGAAGTCTCAGATATGGACCCCTGGGACGAGTTTCGAAAAAGGGTTAAGACCGAAAAGTTAAAGGACTTTAACCATGTGATGAAAACCCTACGAAAAGAGGGTCTTGGTAAGAAATTGGCTCAAATTCGAGCCTATAATGAGATGTTGCCTGAGCTACGGAAAGCATTGAGACAGGTCTATATTGACCATCTCAAATGGGTTCATGTACTTAGAGAGGATCCGATCCATGAGGCCATCTTGGAAACCCGTAAGAAATTCCAAGAAGAGGAAGATATGGATTTCAATGAAGCCGTGGAAGCTGCTGTGAACCAGCGCAAGTATCTGTTGAATCGGGTCTTCCAACCCATGGAAGAACCCGACACAGATGATGAGGACATGGACGAAGACGACGAAGAGAACCATGAAGACGACACAGACGATGAAGAGGATGAAGACGAGGACGAAAGTCCAGACGAAAGTCCTGACGAGCGCAGTCCGGAAGAGGGTAATGAGCGTCCTCGATACGACCCGTTTGGTATACCACCCAGTTTCACACAACCTTTGTAGAACCTACTAGTACAATCGATCTGTTTCGTTCCTTGTCGAATAAAACTTGTGTAACCTATTTGAAGTTTGTTTTTTCCTCAGGGTCTACATACCAAATATATGGTAGAAATTGAGGAGGAGGAGTGAATTCGTTTTGATAACTATGTTGAGGAGGAGGGAATTCGTTTTGATAACTATGTTGAGGAGGAGTGAATTCGTTTTGATAACTATGTTGAGGAGGAGGGAATTCGTTTTGATAACTATGTTGAGGAGGAGTGAATTCGTTTTGATAACTATGTTGAGGAGGAGGAGTGAATTCGTTTTGATAACTATGTTGAGGAGGAGAAGGTTTAGAGATTGATGATAAAAAATTTCTAAGTCTGATCGGTATCATATAGTTTGATGATAAAAATTTCTAAGTCTGATCGGTATCCGTAAGTTAAGCCCCGAAGCGAGCGGCCGTAAACTGGTTGGGTGGCTAATGATATCCGTAAGACAAAGGTTTATGACCTTGTAAGAGTTTGTTTTACAAGCGAGTAATACATAGCAAAAAGAATTTTTGCGTAAGATAACAACAACTATACGTAGACAGCTTTCCAAAAAAACTCTATTGTTCCAATTGATCCCTAGAACAAATTGTCCTACTCTTTCAGTCAGCCCGGGCTTGGCGCAGTCAGGTAAGTATCAGGTTTCTAATTCTCATCTTCTTCTAAATTTGCCAGGTTCGAATCCCGGTTGACGCATTTCTTTTTTCTTTTTTCTAAGTAAGAGAGAGAGAGAGAAAACAAAATTAAACTTAGGGTTAGAAGTTAGGGTTAGAAGCTTCGCTTCGTAAGACATAATCCAAGATGGCGGACGACCTTCGTAAGAAACAAGAAGAAACCTTCCCGATCCAAAATGGCAGACTTAGGGTTCAACAACAAAAAACAAGTTAGGGTTAGAAGCCAACCAAGATGGCGGACTTAGGGTTAAAAACAAAAATAAAGTTAGGGTTCGTTCGATTGGGTTCGATTGGTTAGGGTTCGTTCGATTGGGTTCGATTGGTTAGGGTTCGCCCGCTTCGAGGGACTAGGGTTACGCATCTCATTAAGGGTTCGACTGTATCTCATTTGCATAAAATTTGTCGAATTGACCGGACTAGGGTTACGCATCTCATTAAGGGTTCGACTGTATCTCATTTGCATAAAATTTGGGGAATTGGGCGCATAGTACTACTCATCGCTTATGACAAGTTGAACCTGTGCGACATGTGTAGGAAAGGCAGCAAGAAAAGGCTGAGAACATCCGTGCTAAAGACTGTTTGTGAGTATTATGGCGTGTGCACATATGTATCCCATGCAAGGCACAAATCACAGCACCTTCTGCCGTAGCGGAACCAGTTGAGGGAAGTGGCTGCTGTTTCATCGAAAACTAGAGAAAGACACTGATTTGTATGTTTTCATGTGTTTTATTTACCAAAAGGTAAAATGTTTCACTAAGAATGGGAGTTTGAAGAGCCTTCTGGAGTGAAGAATTGAACGAATTCTGTGTGTTAACTGCGCTTCAGTCGCTTGTTCAAAAAGGCTCTAACCTTTTATACTACAACTCTAAATTTTAGCGTGCTCCCTTTGGTCGAAATCGATCACTTGACGCGATACTGTCTCTCCTCAGTGGCACCTATCAACGCATATTGGCAATTTTCGCTCAAAATTTAGCGTTCGACGATAAAACAATAGAGGGATTCTGTCTCCCAGGTTCCCTGGGAAATTAGATGTGCAAACTTCATATAAGCCCTCGAACTACGTTCTTGGGCTAATATTTGTTGTGAACATCAAATTTCCTCGGGAAACCTGTTACACGGTAGTGCCATCAACAGAAGAACTCTGTTGTTTAAATAGGCCACCAACTTTGGGAGAACTTCCTTAGTAGTACGTGTCACCGGTTTGGACGTAAAGAAAAAAAAATTATATATATATATATAACTTCAAATTTCTTGTGTGGAACGGTTTTCAGAGAGCGCTCAACTTCTTAGGAGCAGTATTAAATTATTCAAAAAGGTTCCAGGCTTCAAAAGTATTTCATCGATTTAATGCGACAGGTCTGTTTCGTATAGTCAATGGATGACCACACTCTTCAGGCAATTTTATCGAATGACCTAGAAGGCCAATGCCTCCAAACCAATGTTGTCTACCAAGCAACGGTGACAAGCGAAGCTTCCACAGAATCGTACGTAGGACTAGCAACAAACTTTAAAGAACGCTACAGAAACCACAACGCATCCTTTCGGCACAGCAACAAAAGAAACGAAACTGAACTTTCAAAACACATTTGGACTCTAAAAGACGCGAAAAAAGCCTTTCAAATTAAATGGAAAGTGCTAAAAAAATGTCAACCTTACAATAATATCAGCAAGAAATGTAACCTTTGTCTCCATGAAAAGTTTATTATTATCTGTAAAAAAGATCTTTGCAGCTTAAACAAACGTAACGAATTAGCGAGTTCATGCCCCCATAGAAACAGATTTGTACTCAAAAACCTTAAAGTAACGTAATCTTCACAACCGCTACCTAGCAACCACATTTTGTATATCGTATATCTTATATCTTATGTCTTATATCTTGTATCTAACCGCCAGCATTTAAATTAACGGTCGTTCGATAAAATTGCCTGAAGAGTGTGGTCATCCATTGACTATACGAAACAGACCTGTCGCATTAAATCGATGAAATACTTTTGAAGCCTGGAACCTTTTTGAATAATTATATATATATATATATATATATATATATATATATATATATATATATATATATATATATATATATATATATATAATAAGGATATATGTAATAAAAGCTCTCTTTTTCCTTTTTTCCCCTACTTTTTTTGCTATCAAGCACAAGCGTTCGTCACCATAGTGTTGTTTCCGACTGCACGCTATGCGGGCCTAAAATCTGGTTAATCGTTAACGTAGGCAACCTCGGCCGCACTGTAATAAAAAACATTTGACAACTCGCGTGCAACATGGCTCGGAGATCTCGCTATGTGTTTTGCAATGAAATAAGGAAAAGCTCACTTAGGTAAGAGGTATTTCCTAAACATTTCATGAATCGGTTTTTTACTTCGTTATTGATTCCGCATTCACGTTGTAAACAGACTTTGAATGTATAATTCGGTGATAAACAGAGTAGGTCAATTTCATAACACATTTCTCTAAATTGCCCAACATCGCTCAATATTGGGAAGAAAGGCCTCCAAATTCAAAATCCTAGTTTCCTCTATTTGAAAACATTCTAGAAAAACAAGCAAACTCGTATTTTGGCGAAGGAAAGTCACATTTTAAGAGCTGCTGTGTGTTGATTTCCGTTGACATGAAAGGTCAAAGGGTCGCTCATATCACTCAAGTAGCCTGTTTTCAAAGCGCTCTCAAAATTCGCCGTTTCATTTGTCCCAAAATGTTTTTCGGCCGATGTTTAGTTGAAGTGATTGTTCTTTCCCGGAGTATAGTCTCGTTGTGTAAAGCCATGTACCAGAGTGCTTTTTTGAGCCTTGAATTTAGCCTAAATTGGGTTGTCGATAACGACCGTTGTTGGGTATAATTTTAAAATTTCATAAAAAATTCAAGTTCCCTTTTCATAAAACTTTGACACTGCTGATAAACAGAGGAAATAAGATCTTTTAACTCCCCGGGTTAATCTTTTTTAGGACGCTTTCAATATTTGAACAGGAGCTTCCGGGAAAGTCCCGATTTTGGCGTTGATTTTGACTGCCGCGAAGTTCAAAATACCAAAATATTCACTAAAAAATAAATAACAATCTAAACGACCCGAAACTTATATTTTTAGAACTAGTTCACCAAAGCCTTTATTCTGGCAGATTTTGAGAAGATCGGATTTTTCTATCTTGTATACCCTTAGTCGGTTCTTACAGCAAACCGCTCTTAAGTTACAATGAGAGGAATGCCTAGAAAGGGCTTGGTTCAGATTACTGATCCAGTCGGTGTATGTTGGTTCAATACTTTATCTGTATCCTTGACCCACTGTCCTACTTTGTAGTTAAGCCTCATCCATCATCTCGTCAAATCTATTTTCGACCTTTATTCAGTGAAATACAATTTCTACTAACCTGCAAAGGAGCCATAGACGAGCACATCTCAGTGAAGTTGACGATGTCGCTGAAGAAAATCGTTGCGCTGTTGAAGGATTCGGCCGGAATTTGTTGATTTTTTTTTAGCATTTCTGCCACCGGATGGGGGAACATTTGGTAAAGCAGTGAGTCTGCTCGCGTCTTCTCCTCTTTCAACTGCAAAGTGGTCTGTGCAAGCTGGAAAGTATAGTTTTGAATCGTACCTACCATGCGATTGACCGAGTATACTAGCACTGGCACCAAGAGTATTGTGAATACGAGAAATGACAACCTTTTGACTAAATTTGTCTTGGATTTTTGGTTTTCGGCCTCAAGGCGTTTGGCGAGAGACATCCCCGCTTCTTCTTGTACTTTAAAGAGATCATCAAGGTACAAAGTCATGAAATGAAACCATGCCTCGCCTTTTAGAACAGATGGGTTATCTGGTCTATTAGAAAAAATGATGTTTCGTTCTCTTGTGATTGAACGCAGCACTGTGTTGTTAACATGTCGGCTTATTGTTTTTTTCATCTCGGGCATTAGATTTCCACTCTGTCTTAAATAGTCCTGTCCAATGAGGCTGTGATTCGCATACCATATTAGGTGACTTGAGTTCCCGAAATGGCCCTTGGCAAAGAAGAAACCGCCTAATGCACGCTCTATCCCGATTTTATCTTTTCCGGCGAGGAACATGTAATAGCCAATCAAATCCAGGGAAATGACGGTCTTAAAGTTTCCTTTTACCGATTGGTAAAACCAGTCTAGCATCAAATTAATCGGGTGAGTGTAGAACAAAATTTCTTCTTCTGGGTTACCTTGCTCACATTGGCCAACAATACGCCTGTATTCATATTGTAAAGTAAATTACAAGTTAACGAAATACATCATTGCAGGGCAGCTATCTTTTCGTCCAGGTAACCTTCTCCTCCTCTGTGATCTCAAAAGCTGGGTTAAAATGAAGTGACCCCAGCATTTCAAACTATAATGGGCTCAAAATAGTGAATTGTGATTGGTTATTGTATATAGAGCTATTATGCTATAACGAAGCTGACCAGTAGTATATAAGCTTATATCGGTGATATATGCAGACGTGTAAAAATGTAAAAATGTCGAAATTTACTGACCTGTATCTTCGCGTCTAGGCAAGATTTGTCTCTTAATTTTGCAGGTTTTGCCACATTATAGGTCACCCGGCCTTAAAAAGTCTTAACCGAAATGCAAAATTTAGAAAAAATGAGAGACGATCTATCTTATTCATCAATAAATAACACAATTAAATTAATGGAGTGTCCCCCTAGCCATCCCTAAGACTACAGAAAAAATACCTGTGATTATTTAAATGCGTTTGGAATCTTTCACGCCCACGAAGAAATTCATTGTCAGCATTTTCATCATATGGCCAGTTTGCATCCGTTAGGGCTTGGTCGGTTTTTTCACGGGCGCTCTTCAATTTCTGGAAAACCTTTTTCTTATCCGAGTCACTGGCATTCTTGGATGTCAAACAAAGCACTGTAAGACCTCGCTCGATTTGGAGCTGATGAATTATAGACGCAATCTGCAGACTCGAATGGACGTTTTCTTCCAAGATTTTAGCTTTTTGCATGGTTTCATTTGCCTCACGAACATCTTCAGCCACAAAATACAGAACACCGAAAATGGCTATCATTGCAACGCCGATGATCTTCAGCGACTGCACACGCCGGCCAGCGGTTGTAGAGACATCGTATTGCCAGCACATGCGTATTAGCTGAACAGCTTTGTTTGGGTTGTTCTCCACCATGGTCGGTTTACGGAACTGAAAAAAAAAATGAAACAAAACAACAACAACAAATAAATTAACACACTTATTTTATCTTTATTGTCATCGTCTTTATCATCATGAATAATTTGCAGCCTCGCATATATCACATGCTATCTGATGAAAACCAGACCACTTATGTGGAAGATTGCAACCCGCGTTACCTGGAAGATGAGCTTGAAACAATCAATTGAGAGGACTGGCAATCAAGCCATTCTCGTGACCTTTGCAAAAACCATCAAATTGGAAACAATTACCAGAAAAAGATGTAAATGATCTTAGAAAAGATTGTTCTAGATATCGCAAAAACACTTTTTGGCCAAATTTGAACAACGTATACATTGGTCAAAACAGCTAGGGTTTATTTTTTGGTCCACTTACTATAACTCATACAAAAGTTAAGGTTTGAAATGTTTTTGCGATTTATTTGAAATCAAACGCACAGAATTGGTTTATTATTTCATATATTTTGTTTCCCATATACCATAGTTAATAATGCTATTACTCACTCTGAGTGAAATCTAGATCACCCAAAATTGGAATATTATTGATTTCTATTGTTCAAGCCAAAACCAATAACTGGACCAGGTGTAAACTGCATGTCGATAACGCTGCTTTAAAGCCGGTTGAAAAAAAATGGTTCGAAGTTTAAGCATTTAAACTGTTGTTAATGATCTCTGTGGCTTATGTCAAACCCATAACTCATTTGTCACTGGCTTTGTTATTTCAAGGTTTTAGTTATTGGGCAATAGTCAGGGGGCAATGGCTAACCGGAAGTAGTTATTCTGTTACTCTCTAAACCTGTGTGACAAAGCTCCCAGTATTTTTCCTCTCACGCTTCCATGTGATCTCGTCATGCAATCACCAGTTAGTAAAATCCCCTTGTCTTGTCTTGGTCCCACAACGCTGTACTGGAACGTCGTAAAATGACATGTAACCAGGCAGAATACCATTCGGTACTACAGGACCATGCTAATGCCCCGGGGGGGGGGGGAGGGACTCCCATATGAAAGTGACGGGGATGCTCGTCGTCTCGCTTAGGGTTGTAAATTGCAGATTTTGGTCTCACTTACGGTGTTGAGGACGGAAAGCCAATATTTTTACCCACACAGGTATCGCTTAGGGTTGCGTGTGAAGAAATATCTATATTATACTGTGTTAGTGGTCTGGAGCAGCACAGAAATCGCCGTTGTTAAAATTTACTCATAGAAGACAGCATTCGATTGCAACATCTTTAGCGCAATTAACATCTCTATAGCTCTTATTTAGTTGACTGTTTTTGCATGGTCTCCCTTAGGGGTTAAGTAAAGCCGGAGCCACGCCCAGATTGGTCTCCTTTAGGGTGTTAATTCTAATTTTCCGACGAGCATCCCCGTCACTTTCATATGGGATTTCCCCCCCCCCCCCCCGGGGCTAATGCTACATTTGATGATATCTTTTTGTCCAATTATGCCAGGGTGTTTGTTGCAAACATGGAGGGCAACGCGCTCTTAAGGAAACTTTCTCTTGTAATTTAATGGTAATTTGTGAGAACTATGGAATGTTTTGACCGCTAAGATTTCAGACATGAAAAGACACAGGTCAAAAATGTTCGAGCGATTTAATCAAAATCGAACAGTTTAATTTTGTTTTAGATTTCCCCGTTTTGTGTGCAACACTGCGTAGATTATAGCGCATTTATTCGCTAGTCGAGGGTAGCCCCAAATCAAAAGATATTTACAAAAAACTGTTTTTCGCAATATTTGTCTACCGTTGCTATGCAAACTCTGATTAGCATAAAAAGAACATCATCCCAAACTTTCATCCAAGTCTAACATCTGTCATGAAATTCAGATTAATTGACCCAAAGTAAGTTAGATTATGTATAAGCGCATTTAAAAATTGAAATGCGACCCTAAAAAAACTGCTTGAAGCCACCTTAAGTGCGATATGAGCAGCGATTTTTGCTGTGTGATTTTACAGAGTTTTTTCGGCGATTTGCAGTTGATTGAGGTTTTAATTTGCTGCTATTAGAGCAGAGGGATTGCAGTGTAAGCAACATAACGTCAAAGTTCGCCTGGGGCTAGGGGCCTAGGGCTCGGTCGGGGTTGTGAGCAGGTTCACGTGGATGGGGTATAGAACGAAAAGAAAGGTCAGCGTCTACGAGCCGCTCGCCGACTTTCCTTGCGCTCCGTTTTGTACAAGGAGCCTGTTCACAGGCTGGCTGAGCCTATCTCTACTCCTATGACAACAAAATTGCGATCATATGCAACCTCGTTCCCAGGACTTTTCCCCGAGGTTGAATCATATGGCCTTAAAATCACAGCAAAAATAGTTATTCTTACAGGTGTTTTCAAGTTGCACCAAAATTGCCGCTTTATTAGCATCAAAAAATCGCCCGTGTAGACGGCCCTTAACGACACTGAGTAATATACATACATATTTAAGCGTGAATAGAATATTACTGTTCGTCAGTTCTAAGCTTTCTCTCCTATCATGATTAAAAATTGAGCCCATAATTTTAAAAATGAACTCCTCAAAGCATAGCAGCTTGGCCCTGCGTATAATCTGGCGGAAATATAATTAAAAAAAGTTAAAAGCCGTTAAGTTCTAGAACACATTTCTTTAGCCTGTAACCAGCCGTGAAGCGCTTTCATTGCGCTTAAGCAGTCAGTAGGCTTAATAATAGCCAAAGGATATAGTTTTTTCTTATCAGGTTTTTCGTTGTTGCACTTTCCTTTACATAAACTTACCATAAAGCCAGTGGCTTGGCGATGATTCGTGATCCGTTAACGTAGCGGAGACCGAGCGGTTTGGAAAATTCTAACCTGATAAACGGCATACTGTTTTAAAAGCCCGTTTCAGTAAAATAGTTCGATAATTACTGCAATCACGGTAATGATAACAAAAACATTTATGTGGCACAAGAGCCATTATTGGCAAATGGAGCTTTTTAAAGACCGCAGAGAAAATAGAATAACAGTAATGTGAACTGCGGAAATGCAAATGAAATGAAGATGTGACCATCGCGGTTGTAATCGCAATTTAAGCGCACTGTAAAAACTGACTAGTTAAATTAAGCAATTAAAATAGTTGTGAAATGCATCTGAGACAACTACCTTTTTTTAGTCACTTTGACCAGTTTTAAATAGTTAAAAGAACCAGGTTCTTTGGTTTGAAATAACCAATTATCATTAGTTATAATAACCACTGACAAGGTTATTTTGCCTTTTCTGTTTAGTCGTTTTGTCTCTGACATTTTTGTTGTTTTAACTATTAGAATTAGTTGTTTTCACCCGTTTATTTTTAGTTGCAATAACCAATATCTTTACTGAAAGTAACTCAATTCATTTGGTTATTGACCATTCAAATTGGTTAAATCGACCATTTATAAAACTACCCGGGATGCATCTGCCGAGACAACCCATTTTTTTTTAGTTACTTTTTGTTGTTTTAACTAAAAATATTGGGTTAACTAAAACTGTTGTTTTAACCTTTTTATGATCAGTTGATTTGACCATTTCAGCAAGTTAAAATGACGCTTTAAAATCGATCAAGATGACAAATAGGTTTGGTTAAATGCACATCTTAATTAAGCTTTCTCTAAAATGTATAACTGGATGTTGCTGGTGGTTGTAACTGGTAATGTTCTTTTATAGTCTTCTTCTTCTCAAGAAGAATGTGCGCCATGTAGCAGCCAAGATACGTTTTTCCATTTCTGAAAACAATGATTGAAATGTAATTATTACTGAGAAATATAATAGTGATTCATGATAAATAGTTATTCTGCAAAACTAAAGCTTTCTTTGGAATTAGGCAATCTGCAATGCATTACAAGGTAGTTGTGAATAATATAACTGAATTATTATATTCTGACCAAGTTATGGATGTTAGCCTCCTGCAACAGTTGTCCAAGGCTAAACTTTCCTGATTAAACCAATAATCTGGGTTAAAATAGGATCTCGCTCCATGCAGGTCTTGAAAGGCAGAGGCAAACTAGAATGAAGAATGAGACTTAGCATTGCATGCTTTTACTTCATTGATAAGGTTGGACCTCACAATGTATTGTTTGTTAAAGAAATTCTACGGAAACACTTATGCCTTTATATTTACCCTTTACCCTATACATTTGACACATCTTCCAAATGCACCCTTTCCAAAAATCATGTCACTTTCCACCTCTAGCAAGCTTTTGGTTATATAATCTTGCTTTTTAGAATATCTATATATCTACTTCCTTAAAATTACTGCTGCATGGCAGAAGAAACAAGTCCATTGTTGTTATCTTCCTTTGTCTTCTACCATTTGCAAAAATATCCATACGCAATTTGCTTGGCCGTCTTTACATGTTATCCTCAAGCTCAAATATATTTTCTCGTATTGACTGCTTTACCCGAACTGGTTTTCAAAAAAGTTTTTTTTCGATTTAAACAATTCATTCTTTGAAATTCATTCTTTGAAATTATCCAGTTGAAATTATCCAGTTGCAGTAACGAATTAAGCCCGAAAAAAAAAAAAACATGATTTCGGGGCTTCCATCCTGTTGAAGCACCGAGATTTTTTTATTCGCCGCTTAATTCGCAATTGCTTAAATTGCGATTACAACTGCGATAGTCAAAACTTCATTTCAATTGCAGAAAATCTTAAACTTTCGCACCGTAATGACTTAAAATCCGTACTCACCTTTGTAACGCGGTACCTTTACTAACATCTTAAGAGCAAATGTTGCCAAAAATCAAACATTTTCAAAATATTGTGGCAACAGCTCAAAAATCAATTCCCCTCATATTCTTATGTTAGGTAGACCTTAATGTGAAACAAATCACTGCATAGTTCGTTTGGCTGAATATCGATTTGTTTTCAAGAAAATCGATATTAACGGAATTCGCTCAAAAGACCGCTTTTGAAGCTCAAAATTTAAGGCAAATCTCGAAGCTTCGCGTGACAAAATGAAGCATTCCAGAGCAATAAAAATTGACCAGACTTGTAGAACGATGTTTAATTATATGTCAAAAGCAATTTCAGCAATTTCTGCTCATTTATTTACGAGCTCTAATTAAATTTATCCGACATACTTTTGACTAGATAAAAAGTATATCAAGTTTAACCCCTAAAAAAAAGTATGTGGTACCGAATATTATTCGTCAAGAATCTGGATTTCAAGAGGAGAAGGGATGTTCTCTTGCCTCCTAAAAGGATTTTTTGGGGAAATTTATTGACGCGATGTTATAGAATTTTAAAGTTGGACAAAATGCGTCGATTCAAGCGATCAGAAAAGTCAGCCTAATTAACTCAGTGTACACATACACAAACAACTTCACGCTTACCGCAGGTTTTGATCAGCAAACAACCGATTTTAACACAAAATCCTCTCACGTTCATGTTGCTGTATCACAGATGAGAGCTGTGGTCCTTGTTCATGATAAAATTCGAGCAAACTGCAAGGAAACTTGACAGGATATTGTTACGATCACGTAAATGCGGATAAAGAACGCTCAATGTGTTAAAACTCAACAACATAGCGACTCCGAACAACTACCACAAAGCCACATGGTCTAGGTTACATAACATGAGAGAATCACGTGTTAAGAGCGAACCGGAAATAAACGTGTCAATATCCTAACATCCTCTTTTGTATATAAAAAAAGAGAAAATAAAATATATATAAATTGTCTCAAACAAAGTTGTTAGCAAAGTTTCTCAAAAGCACTGGTGGCGTGTAAGTTCCTAAGTGGTGTAGTCCTGAAAACGGACGGGTGGGTTAATTGTACGACCACTCCTTGTAACACCCTTTGGCAATGCATCCTGAGTTGACAGTTGTCCACTGTCTGTATCTCCACTCCTTGTAACATCCTTTGGCGATGCATCTTGAGTTGGCAATTGTCCACTGCCTGTATCTCGTTGTTGTTCCAGATTCACTGAAGGGGGTTCAGAGGGTGGAGCTGATCTCAGCTGTCTACGATTTCGTCGATAGGTGCGACTACCAGATACAACAACATAGGAGCGAGTACCAATGATTTTCTTGCAAACAGCTTCAGTCCAAGTAGACTCATTGGGTTTCTTCATCCTGACTGTTTGTCCAGGTTGTAACTCAGGTAATGCTTTACCATTGAGGTTGTAGTAGAAAGCCTGCTTTTGTCTAGAATTAATCAGCTTCTGTTGGACATCTTGTGTGGGGAGAGTTTCAGGCTCTAGCAGTTTCCTTGTCAGTGGTAGCAGATTGCGTGTTCTTCTACTGAACAGCCTTTGTGCTGGAGAAGAGCCAAGTTCAGTAGGTGTATTTCGATAATCTAAAAGACCAAGATACGGATCACACTTTCCACGCACTGCCTTCTCCATGATGTTTTCGCAAATTTTCACTGCACTTTCAATCTTTCCGTTGCTTTGAGAATAGCGCAGAGAGGAGATAATATGCTGAAAGTGCCAGTCTTTTGCAAACTTTGCAAAGTCAGCAGAAGCATAGTGTGGGCCATTATCAGAAATGACTACCTCCGGTATTCCATGGCGACTAAACTGCATTTTCAACTTGTCAATAACAGTTCTGGAATCTGCTATCTCCAGCTTATCGACGTCAAAGAAGGAAGAGTAATCATCAACAGTAATCAGGTACTGGCGTTGATCAAATAGGAACAGATCTGTGGCAACCCTTTGCCAAGGCCTCGACGGAATTTCGTGGGGCATTAGTGGCTCTCGAAGCTGTTCAGGCTTGAATGAGTTGCAGATATCACACTTGAGAATGTAATCCTTCCTTTCAGCATTCATGCGAGGCCAGTAGAACACTTCTCTAGCTCGGCGAAGACATCCCTCAATGCCAAGGTGGGACGAATGAACCTTTTCCATCATTTCTCTTCTAAGCTTTGCAGGTACAATGAAACGCTCGCTCTTGGACAGCAAACCATTTTGGGCAGTGATTTCTTCTCGAAAGGGAAAATACGGCTTGACTGCCGCTGGAACCTCAGCTTGAGTACTCGGCCAACCTTCCAGGACCGTGGTCATAAGGATCTGAAGGTCATTGTCATAGGCAGTAGCTTCTTTGAAATTCTTCAGTCGTGTTTCAGAGATGGGTAGATCATCCATTAGTACTATTTCCTCTAGCTCATTGCAAAACTCGGTCTGGTTGGGAGGCTCATCCACGTAGGCTCGGGACAGTGGATCAGACATAAGCATCTTGGCACCCTTTTGGTACTTTACATCAAGGTTATATCGCTGAAGGCGCAACAGCATCCGTTGAAGACGCTTGGGAGCAGAGCCAAGGTCCTTCTTGAAAATGCTTTCCAGGGGCTGATGATCCGTTTTAACATGGACTACGTCCCGACCAAACAGATAGGTATCAAACGTCTCGCATGCAAATACCACAGAGAGAAGTTCCTTCTCTATTTGTGCGTAACGAACCTCAGTGGCGGTTAGAGCTCTTGAAGCAAACGCAACTGGCTGACCCTCCTGAAGTAGGGAGGCGCCAAGTCCTGTGAGCGAAGCATCACATTCGATCGTGACTTCCTTAGTTACATCATAGAACCTCAACACCGGTGCTTCACAAACAAGACTCTTGATTTTCTGGACAGCTTCATCATGAACAGGGAGCCAACACCACTCAGCATCTTTCTGCTCCAAACGCCGTAACGGTTCAGACACACTGGATAAGTTTGGTAAGAACTTTGCCAGGTAGGTAACCATGCCAAGAAATCTCTTCAGTGATGAGACATCAGTCGGGGTAGGCATGTCCCGTATGGCGCGGACTTTGTTGGGGTCGGTGACAATACCATCAGCAGTGAGCAAGTGGCCCATGAATGGTACTTCAGACAGGCGAAGCTTAATCTTCTGAAGATTAAGAGTCAGATTTAACTCACGGCATCTTTGGAGGAATGCTGTTAAATTCTGGTCATGATCCTTAACTGCTTCATCCACTGTATCTCCAAATCCACAAACTAGGAAATCATCAGCGATAACCTGAACTCCGTGGAGACCCTCAATTGCTTCATTCATCTTTCGCTGCCAAACTTCAGGCGCTGAGCTTCTACCAAATGGCATTCGCAACCATCGAAAACGACCAAACGCGGTATTAAATGTGGTGTAATAACTGGAGCTCTCTGCCAACTTCACTTGCCAAAAACCACTTTTGGCATCCAGAACGCTAAAAATCTTTGCATTAGTGAGTCGAGAAGCAACATCTTCCACTGTAGGCAGAGGGTAATGAGAGCGCCTGATAGCAGTGTTCAAATCTTTCGGGTCCAGACAAATTCGGACGGACCCATCCTTTTTGGGAACTGCTAGGACACTAGACACCCAATCCGTTGGCTCGGTAACAGGAGTAATTATCTTGTCTGCAACCATCTTGTCTAGTTCAATCTTCATTGCCTCTTTTTTCGGCACAGGTGCTCTACGTGGGGGGTGTACTACAGGCTGCACATCCTTGTCTAACTGAATGCTATATTCACCAGGTAAACATCCAATGCCATGAAACACATCAGCGAATGGACTAAGTACTGGATCGCCTAAGGTGTTCTCTGTTACTCCTTGCTCAGGGGTGGCAGCTACATGATTGACTGGGGTATCAGCATCAGACATCATAATCTTTACAAGACCCATACCTTGTGACGACTTTAAACCTAACAGTGGTGTGACTTCCACACTTCTTGCATTTCTGACCTGAGACCGGACACAATCTTCTTTCCAGCGGATGGTTACCACCACAAAACAAACACTCTTTAGGTTTAGGATGTCCCTTGTTAGGAGGCAGATTGCGAGTAGGGGTTTTCCCGCGCTTGCCTTTTCCTTGAGACTTCGAGCTGTGCTTTAATGCATTGATATCCTCGTGAATTTCTCCTGAAATCTCCGTAGCTCGCGAGTGAGTAACTTGACTTGCTTTAATGGTTTCGATAGCTTTGTCCAGGTCGAGTTCTCGTTTTCCGAGAAGCTTTTCGCGAACTTTGTCGTCTTTGACACCCAGGATCAGTCGGTCGCGAACCAAAGATTCACGTAGCATGCCAAAACCACACGACTCGGATAGTTTCATTAACGCGGTGATATAACTATCGAGAGACTCACTCGGCAGCTGCTCGCGCTTGAAGAAAACATATCGTTCATAAGTCTCGTTACGAGCTGGTACACAACGTTCTTCGAACTTTTCTAGCACCTTGCCAATCTTCAGAGCATCCGACTCCACATTCCATTGAAAGGTTTCGTACATATCCATGCCTTCTTTTCCAATGACATTTAACAAAGATGCCACTCGAACCTCCTGCGATTTCTTATGAATGCCGGCCGCCAACTCGTAGAACTTCCATTCTCGACGGAATGATTTCCAATTCTCTCCTTGGTGTAAACGATCGACAGATTCAGCGGCGAGGGAATTTTGGCGGTTGTGCTAACAGCAGCCATGACACGTGTCTGCAACGAACCGAACGCAAACTATAGACTTCAACCTTCTACCAATTGCGAACGAAGCGCTGAACTTCAAAACTTCGAAGCAGCGATATTAATCTCAACAGCTTGGTCGAATCCTGACTTCTGGCACCATGTTACGATCACGTAAATGCGGATAAAGAACGCTCAATGTGTTAAAACTCAACAACAACATTTTAATGGCGACTCCGAACAACCACCACAAAGCCACATGGTCGAGGTTACATAACATGAGAGAATCACGTGTTAAGAGCGAACCGGAAATAAACATGTCAATATCATAACAGATATCGCAACTTGCCATGCCGTTTCACCGAACATCCCCCGTTTTTGATGTGAGGATTCTCTTTCCCTATTTTCGTTAGAAAACAGGCTTAAGGTGTTGTACAAAAGATGCCTTTCCTTTGAAACTAGCTCTGAACTGAACAGCGAAACAAGAAGTCGTTAATACAAAAACATCTGTAACGTGCTTTGGGTGATGCCGCTAATTAATTTAGTCAGAACGAGTTTTAGTGAAATCGACAACTGCATGCATGTGCCGCGGTAACGAAATTTTGGGTGCATCGGGTGACTTAGGGGAATGAGGTTAATTGTTTTTTCAAACAGGCTATTCTTGTCATCCTACGTTTATTGATTTAAGGACTGAGCGAAGATTCTCAGTAGATTGGTTTCAGATGAGCACTTAAAAATGCGTGAAACTGAAAAAAACGTACGTTGGTTGCGTGACATTAACCCTAGAGCTTTTTCCTGGAGGGCAGGGCGAAGGGATTTAAAAATATATTCTCTGTTGGTTTTCCAAGAGGTAGCACAGTTAATGAACTATGGCTGGATTAAAATACAAAGTTGCACATGAAAATCTCCTTTTCAGTCTGAGAATGTTTTCTTTCTTTTTGTTTAGGGTAGGGCGGGGTTTGGGCTAAAGGTGTTTGAAGACGTTCAAGAGAATACTAAATCGACTGATTGTAAGTGCCCGGGTAAAAGTAATAGTATAAGTAAACGATTCTTGGCATTAAAGGATTTTCAAATAAAGGGGAGCTTTTCCATCTGTTGTTTCAGAACTCACCTAACCCCACCTTTAATGTATCAACTATGCAGAAGTGAAACCTTTTGCTTTACAACATCGGACAACATTCAAGCCAGCCACCTGCATGTGATAAAGCTTTGTTCAGATCGGATCGGAAAGGAATTTGCAGGTTCTCGATTTTCCGAAAACTTGATTTCACGAAGCCAAAAGGCTCCGAGTAGAAATACTTAGTCCGTGCCTGCACCCTTTCCTCGTGCGTTTTAATATTCTTTAAAGGCATCTTGAGGTGACTTGGACATCTAAGTCACCCTCATATCAAGGTCTTCGAACACCTTTAAGAGTGATAGCGGGTCGCTGCGGCTCGCTTGGAATTATTATCTTGGAATTATCTTTCCCTTTTGCTTAACCGATCAACCGACCGACCGACCCACTTTCGCGAGGATGGGGGCAATGGGTGGGGGGTTGGAAACCTACTTAAGGGCAAACCTTTTCATGTTGGGGGATTAAGGGTTCAAACTTCCCCCTTCTCTTAGCCTTCAACCCCGGCTGCGCCCTGATTTTGTTGGCTCACGCTCTTTGCGTTTTTGGCGTTTGCAAACTTTATGACTCGGCCAAACTCCTTCAACATTATTCAACAATCTTGAACACAACTTTGTTATGCGATGTTGAACAAGGTGGGCAAACGAATTCAATTCTTTTGATCACATCTGAGGACATAGAAAAAGCTGAATCAGTCTTACAGAACATCATTGCACAGGGTGGCACACCTGAGAACAAAAGAAAAGTCGGCAAAATTGTGAAACATCATTAAGCTGAAAGGCCAAACTTGTTTTTAAAATTCAACAGCGTTGATCGGTGTTGAATAGAACGTTGAAATCCCCAGTTAACCGTTTTGTAGTTTGCTTCACTGTTGGAAGCTTTAAAAAAAAAGACTGCACGCACTACAGTGTCAGTTGAGCAGAGTCGTGTTTCGTTGGTGCCTGTTGAGCATCGAAAACGGAAAACCCAAGACTCATAAAAAGTCATCCGAGTTAAGCCCGTAGTGGGTTGTATTTTCTGCCACAGGACAAAGCTCTTAACAATCTTGCAGATCATTAAATTTATTCCCTGAGAACCAGTACGAGTTTTGATTTTTTATTAATGTCTATTCTCCGTAAATAAGTGTTTGTGCGTTTAATGTACACTAGCACATAAATACGAACAAGACCCAGGTATAAATTAAAAGGAGGTTTAACGTATCACCACTGCCTTATTTGAAAGTCTTTGAATGCCAGGAATCGATACAATCAGTCGATTCAGTGTTCTCTAAAACTTCTTTCCCCGAAACCTATAGCCCAAGCCCCTCCCCACCCTCACCCCACACAAAACGAGAAAAGAATTTTAAGACCGAACAGGAAATTTTTATGCCTGACTTTGTATTTTAATCTAGCCATAGTATATAATATAGCGTTCATTAACTGTGCGACTTCTTGGAAAACTAACAGAGAATACATTGTTGTATATTTTTAAAACCCCCTTTGCCCTGCCCATCAGGTAAAAGCTCAGTCTAGGGTATGTCACGCAACCAAGATGCGCTTTTTTCAGTTGCACAGATTTCAAAGTACTCATCGAACCCAATCTACTGAGAATCTTCGCTCAGTCATTAAAGTAGTAAACGTAGGAAGACAGAATTAGCTTATTTGAAAAAAATTAAACCTTATTCCCCAAAGTCACCGGATGCACCCAAAATTTCGTTACCGCGGTACATGCATGCAGTAGTCGATTTCACTAAAACTCGTTCTGACTAAATTAATTAGCGGCATCACCCAAAGCACGTTACAGATGTTTTTGTATTAACGACTTCTTGTTTCGCTGTTCAGTTCAGAGCTAGTTTCAAAGGAAAAACATCTTAGGTACAACACCTTAAGCCTGCTTTCCAACGAAAATAGGAAAAGAGAATCCTCACATCAAAAACGGCGGATGTTCGGTGAAACGGCATGGCAAGTTGCGATATCCTGTCAAGTTTCCTTGCAGTTTGCTTGAATTTTATCATCAACAAGGACCACAGCTCTCATCTGTGATACAGCAACATGAAGGTTAGAGGACTTTGTGTTAAAATCGTTGTTTGCTGATCAAAACCTGCGGTAAACGTGAAGTTGTTTGTGTATGTGTACACTGAGTAAATTAGGCTGACTTTTCTGATCGCTTGAATCGACGCATTTTGTCCAACTTTAAAATTCTATAACATCGCGTCAATAAATTTCCCCAAAAAATCCTTTTAGGAGGCAAGAGAACATCCCTTCTCCTCTTGAAATCCAGATTCTTGACGAATAATATTTGGTACCACATACCTTTTTTAGGGGTTAAACTTGATATACTTTTTATCTAGTCAAAAGTATGTCGGATAAATTTAATTAGAGCTCGTAAATAAATGAGCAGAAATTGCTGAAATTGTTTTTGACAGATATTTAAACATCGTTCTACAAGTTTGGTTAATTTTTATTGCTCTGGAGTGCTTCATTTTGTCACGCGAAGCCTCGAGATTTGCCTTAAATTTTGAACTTCAAAAGCGGCATTTTGAGCGAATGCCGTTAATATCGATTTTCTTGAAAATAAATCGATATTCAGCCAAACGAACTATGCAGTGATTTGTTTCACATTAAGGTCTACCTAACATAAGAATATGAGGGGAATTGATTTTTGACCTGTTGCCACCAAATGTTTGACCGTTGGTAACATTCGCTCTTAACATTTACCGTAAAATTGGTCTTTATGCACTGTAAACGCGATTGCGTAAATGTGACTTAGAGAGAATATAATCGCTGTCTTTGCGGATATCATAAAACTCGTAAAGGCTATATTTTCGATATTTAGGACTTCTTAAAGTGACCAAACAGGAAATGTTTTTGCGTTCATAAAGCAATCTTTACGGATGTTTTAAAACTCGTGAATGTGAAAATTAAGTTTTTTTTTACGAATACCGCAAAAAGAGACGAAATTTGCAAGTTGCTGAACATCTCAAATGAGCTTAAATCCTCGTAAGAAGTACTGTGACGCAATGGGTACATAATATTTAGACTACAATTCGATCCTTTAGTTCCCGTTTTGTCTCTCTTCTTAAAAAAAAATTTATTGTGTAGAAAGTCTGCGATTTTGTCGGTGAGGTGGAAATTTTATGTTTGAGAGGGGCGGGTAGGGTGGGTCCCCTCAAAAAGTGCTCATTTTGGTTAAGTAGTGACAGGGGGAGGATGCAGAAATGTTGATAGGGGACTGGGGATGGAAAGTCACTGATAATGGTCAATAGCGCTCATTTTTTTCGGAAGAAAACAATGAATGCTTACCAAATTTTGAGGTTTTTAACAAGAACGAGCTCCTAGAGTCAAGCAATGATGTAGGAGACAGTTAAATTTCTTTACTGATTGAAGAAAATCGAAACGTGAATATACAACAAAAAAGACAAAAACTGACCTCAATGTATGGAAACGATGGTGCGAGTCCGTTAAAGAGACAAAGGCCACTGAAGAAATTCCCACCGAGGAACTCAACAATCTTTTATGCCATTTCCTTCTGAAAGTCGGGAAACTCAACGGACTCTTTCTTCAACAACTGCATTGTTGTCGGTCGGAAATCTCCACCGCTACCTCTTCCAAAACGAAGACGCGTGGTTATTGATTCGGACGAAGACGACTGAGCTTGAAGTCCGTGTGGTTTGTTAACAAAGTTGTTGTTTTTTAACTTTGTTTGACTTGACTTTCGACTTCTGTTTGTTATGTCGAGTTCTTTCTTTTTGCTGTTAATGTAATTGTAAACCCGAAAATAATTCAGATTTGCCTTATTCCATCTTTGTTTTCCTTGCACGTTTGAAATAAAATCACGATGCTCTGCTCGATTGACAGGTTTGAAAAGTTTTAGTTTCTGACCAATCAACAACCTCACATCAAGCACGCGAAACCTGGCCCCGTTGATCCGCTCACTCTCTGCTTAGAAGTCACGTTATGTTGTCACGCAACTCAGATAGTTAAAAGCGGACCACTTTTCATTTTCCCAGCTAAGATGAATAATAAATCCTTATTATACGTTAACATGTACGGCGATTATCATACTTCACACCGAACATGTAAATAAGATCTATGTATTGACGTCTCAAAAGCGACCAAGTGATTGGTTGAAAGCTTTGCGCCGTTTTTGTTAGGCTCCTCCTCTTCGATCGATAAAAGACATATCGAAAGTTAAAAGTATCCTCAAATATAAAAATTTCGAAACTGGGGAATAAATGATAAATGACAAAGAGTACTACTAAATCTCAATATAAATTAAGTCATATTGCTAACTTATAATTAAAACAAAGCCTATTTACAAAACTATTCTTAAAACGCTCAGTGTTCACTGAAGGAAGTTGAGGTGTTTTTCCACGAAGCATGTGAGATGAATCCTTTGCAGTCGGTAAGATGGAATATAATGGGTGGTGTTCGTCCCTGCTAATCTTACTATAAAGCCTTCTATCAGACTTTTCTAAAAGGTCGTAAATACTCAGTTTATGGGAGATGTAGCGTCTTTTGTGGCATCTCTTTAGAAAGCATTCAATGATATTAAGGTCTGCCTTGCTAGCACCATAGATCGAGAGACCATAGGTCAATTTAGAGAGCACAATTGCTTTAAATAGAAGATCAAGATCGTCTTGTCTATAACCCTCTTTCCTTAAACCCCTGATTACAAACAGGCATTTGTTAGCTTCGCATAACTTGGCCTTAACATGAGAAAGATGGAATATTCAGTTTGTCACGAGCGTGGGACAAAGAAAAAATCTGAGTCCTCGACGGGAATGGAACCCATGACCTCCCGTACACCGGTCGGGCGCTCTAACCACTGAGCTACTGGGAGACTCGTGGCGAGCGAGGTCATATTTACTGAGTTCGTTGTGACACGCGTCCTGCATACTGCTAGGATCAGCAATGTCGAAAGCACCGTTTGTGATAATGAAGAAAGAAGATGGTAAATTTTAAGCTCGGAAAGAAATGAGAAAGATGGAATATTCAGTTTGTCACGAGCGTGGGACAAAGAAAAAAATCTGAGTCCCCGACAGGAATCGAACCCATGACCTCCGGTACATCGGTCGGGTTCTCTAACCACTGAGCTACTGGGAGACTCGTGGCGAGCAAGGTAATATTTACTGAGTTCGTTGTGACACGCCTCCTGCATACTGCTAGGATCAGCAATGTCGAAGTGCCCTGTAGGTGATAAATAAAGAAAGATGGTGAATTTTAAGCTCGGAGAAGAAATAAGAAAAGATGTAATAATCAACCTGTCGCGAGCGTGGGACAAAGAAAAAATCTGAGTCCCCGACGGGAATCGAAGCCATAACCTCCCGTACACCGGTCGGACGCTCTAACCACTGAGCTACTGGGAGACTCGTGGCGAGCATAGGTCATATTTACTGAGTTCGTCGTGACACTCTTCCCGCATACTGCTAGGATCAGCAATGTTCGGAGAATTTACAGTTGGATTGGAATGTTACACCGAGAAGCGTTATATGATCGAATTGCTTAATATCAAACCTAATCTGATAAATTGAATTGTTAGACTTCTTCCTGATAACTAACTCTTTACATTTAGCCGTGTTACATTTCATGCTATTGTTATTGGTCCAATCCATAAACTGTGTAAGCGCCCTTTCAGAGTTGTCCGATCCTTCGTTTACGGTAACCAGAATGGTAGAGTCATCCACGTACTTAACCATCGATACGTCGTCAAGGTTGCTGTCGATGTCCAGGTCGTCCAAGAACAAGTTAAAGAGATGAGGTCCACTCACACTGCCTTGTGTTGTTCCTTTATTAACCATCATCCAATCACACACTGTTCCGTTGTATACCAGCCTCTGCTTTCGGTCAGACAGGAAGCTAATATACCAATTAACCATTTGAGGACTCAGTGGACTTCTTTTTAGTTTTTTGGCCAGTAAATGATGATTGACGTTATCGAATGCCTTGGAGAAGTCCATAGTGAATAGACGTACTGCTTTGTTGCGCGGATTATCTAGTGCCCTTAAGATTTCGTGTTGTATCTTAATGAGGGCATTAATACAGCTTCCACCAGCTCTGTAGGCAAACTGGTTAGGACATAGTCGAAATTCGATATCTCTCTTATTGAAGATGTTGTAGACGACCCTTTCAAAAGCTCGCGCTATTACCGCAGGATTACACTAATGCCTCTAAAGTCCTCGCTATTGACTGGGAAATCGACTTTAGGAAGAGGATTAACATTTGCCTCATTCCACAAGCGTAACCATTGTTTCGTGGACAAAGACAGGTTCCAAACGTCTTCTACCAGGGGAGTTAAAATGTCAGCATACTCTGTCCAAACCCAAAACGGTATACCGTGAGGACCGGTGGCAGTCCTCCTGATGCTGGATAGGGCTTTAAACACTTGAAATGTTGATAGCTGAGGGGTTGTAGCATTAACAGGTATTTCCATTAATGTAGGTTTAATATACCTATCATCTTTGCATAAATCGCCAAAAAACTTGTTTAACCCTTGTACGAACTTATCGTCTAGAGTTACAACTACCTTATCATTTCGATGCGTAAGCACGTCAACTTTTCGCCACCACCCCGATTAAAGCGTGTTTTGGCAGTGTTGTTGTGCGCGCGCGCTAATCACGCAATTATGTTTTTTGAAAAAGCTTTGAACTAAAAGCTCTTCGAGTTGCGTTATTTCACCTGTTTTGTCGATGTCTCTAGAACGAGAGAAGGTATTACAAAAAAGAAAACAGCATCTTTCTCATTTTGAAAGGCCTTTCAAATAAGCTTAACTTATTTTCCCTCTAAGAGCCAATTTATTTTCACTTATTTTACTCTGAGTGCCTATTTGCACTCTAAAAGCCTATTTAGTAGGGTAGGCCGATAATTACTAAAATTATGATAATGATTAAAAATCAGCATTTATTTTGGCAAAGGATCCATTGTTTGCGAATGGCGCTATTCATATACACACAGTATGAAATCTTAAAGAAGAGGTAATAACTCATTTTGATAGTTCAAAACTTCTTTACATTTCCGAAAATACAGGGGACTCGACGGACTATTTAGCTGTCGATCATGAAAAGTTGCCGATAACAAAAATGCTGGTGAGTCAAGCATGTTATCTATAACAAACTTTCAAAATATAGTTGTCGACAACAAAACAGTTTTTCTTTTCAACGAGAAAACTGCTTTTACTAGTTGCTGAAACAAACGCGGCAGTTTTGTCAATCGTCAACAAGTGAACTTGTTTATCCCAGTCTGTGACACAGTTGTCAACAACTA
Organism: Siderastrea siderea; assembly: GCA_964030785.1. Taxonomy (NCBI): domain Eukaryota; kingdom Metazoa; phylum Cnidaria; class Anthozoa; order Scleractinia; family Rhizangiidae; genus Siderastrea; species Siderastrea siderea. The sequence continues at coordinate 10,926,693 of OZ034976.1, forward strand.
ACTCATTATCAATTTATTGCAAGGTAACTACAGGCTGGTCTCCATATGATCGTAACGATCGCTAATGGCGATCGCTGAGACAGAACTGAAATCTATCTCAGCGAGAGATTGGACGCTGGATTTTTTTTTAGCGAACGTAGCGATCGTAGCAGTCATATGGAAACTAGCCTTAGAGTGCCTGATATGCACAAAAACGCTAGTTTCCAAGCTCTCGCAAAAATATACAAAGTTATTTACAATTTTGGCCTTCAGTGGGTGGAAAAGCTCTATTGAGCTGGGCACTAATGGTTGCTGACTCGTCTTATTTGTCGGATACATATAGTCGTCGGCAACACTCTCTTTATTCTGTCAAGGTCCTTAGACGAGATTATAAAAATTGTCTTAACGGATATCGTAAAACTTGTAAAGGCCATATTTACAATATTTACGACTTCTGCAAAGTGAACAAAAAGAACATGTTTATGCATTCTCGAAGCAAAATAAAACGCGCGGGTATTTAAGAATACCGTAAAGAGAGATAAAAGCTGTGCGTTCCAAAAAATCTTAAATTAACTCTTACTCCTGTGAAAATATCATGATTTGTCATGCTGAACAGTCATGACAGCTTATAACATTTTATAACATCTTTTCATGACATTAAGGCACTTTAATGATTCATAACGTCGACTGACGAGCGTCATGTCGTCTTATAGGAGGTGGGTTATCCGAGGAAGAAGAAGAAGAAGAAGAAGAAGAAGAAGAAGAAGAAGAAGAAGAAGAAGAAGTATATCCCGTCACGACTTGTCATAACGCATGTTTTGTCATGATGTTGTCAGATAGTCATGCATGATGTAGCCATGATTATTCATCCTGCAGGAGGAACTATTAAGCAACAGGCGCAGCTACAGTCAACTTCAAAATCTTTTATTCAAGTTCTAATGCAAACACATCTACATTGATACTGTTAAATTGCAGCGTTCCTTTTTTCCAGATATTCGCTGAACTGAGAGAAAGAAGGACAAGATGACTCTGTGCTGCTGAGTGAATTAAGACGTAGGGTAATTTTAAATTCGAAGGCAGGAAATATATCAAGAAAGAACCTGATAAAGAAAATTGACGCTTGCTTTGACAGAAAGTTTTTACGATAAACACCCGGCAAGTTCACAAAGGTTACAGACTTAGTTTGTGCTTGAAACACTGAATTCTACTTTTGCTGAGAGAAAAAAAAAGCACGAGCCCAAACTAATAAACACAACATAACAGCGTTCCTGATTGAAAAGATAGGGACAGTGACATACGGTGATACCAATAAACAGCACGGCATCGTGTTCACATCATTCTCTTAGTCTCAAGTGGATTGTATTTATATCAAGCACAAGTAACGTAGGTGCATTAGTCTCGATAGATAGATAGATAGGTTCTAGTTGGTAACGCGACTCAATTTCGATCATGAGGTCGGTGGCTTAAGACTGAACTAGGAGCTGTATTTTTGGCTTCGACGGGAAACCTTATACCCTATGCTGTCTTTCCCCATTCAGGGGTTGCACTTACCCTTGCACTTACCCTTCATGGACTTAAGCATCCCATCCAGGAAGTAGTACTAAAACTCCTAGTCACTTTGTGCTAGATATCCTGTGATGGACTAGCGTCCCATCCAGAGAGGAGTAGTAATACCACAAGGACTGGTGGTAAAAGCGGCTTTGTTTCGCCACATTTGACCGTTCTCGACGTCGTGCAATTGAACCTTTTGTAGGTCAGTTGTCGAAACAACTAGATACTGAGGTTTAAAGACACCGTGGCTACTTAGGACATTGGATTACAGTGAGACCCATTACACATAAAGAACGCGTGAAACAATGTTTCAAGACCTGTCGTACCTCACTGGCACATGTACGTCTAGAGTACCTATTTTTCGCTGTCGGTTTACCAGGGCGTAAAATGAGCATGCCATCATATCTGCACAAACGCTGAAAATGGCAGTTCCCCTGGAGCACTGGTGACGCAATGGACATCATCCAAGAAACCCTTGAGCCAGTATGTTGACATATGTCCTTTACCCTACACAGAACACTTGGTTAAGCGTACCTATCCTCTTATCACTTGGCTATGGCGAGACTCGTGGAGCACTTAAATCCCGGTCCAACTATTTGAATGAGACAAATGCCGAAAATATGCTTGTAATTCTAAATTTTACCAAATGAAAAACAGAAAATATACATACATAAATACATGACTTTATTTTATCTCGAATTTACAGGGTAGCTAAAAGCTAATATCTTCGAGAAAAGAAAAAGAAAAATATTTACAAATAATAAAATAACATTACTAAGTACTAATCATCTATCTATTAATGCTGAGTGCTATGAAAGGAGATGGTTCGTATCAGACGTTTAAAACCAGCCAAAGTGGACTCCGTTCTAATGTTCTCAGGTAGAGAGTTCCAAGTTTTACAGGCAAAATACTTAAAAGAGTGAAGACCATAAGAAGTGGAAGCAGGTCTACACAACGACAATATATATCAGTTCCTCTAAGAGAGCAGACCGTTGAGCGCAACGTTAATAAGTCCTTAAGATACGCAGGGTAGAAATTGTTATGGATACATTTATGAATCGTGATTAACATATTTTGTACTCTCAGATTGTAAAGTGATGTAGCTGCTGCTCTATCTAATAGCTGACTGTATGTTGATTCCCTGTCATTAAAAACCACACGCAGTGCACGCTTATTCAATGACTCAAGTTTTTCGCTATTCCTAGAGCTACAGAAATGCCATACCACAGAGCAATACTGAAAATGTGGCAGAACAAAGGCCTTATACAATTTTAACATGGTGGAAGTGTTTACAAGCTTACGGAATCTTATCATAACATTCAGTTGATTGTTGACTTTTTTACAAATAAGCGAGACTTGTTTATCGAAATTCAATAGACTATCGATAGTCATTCCCAGGAGGTCAAGCGAGTCCTTAGTGGTAAAAGAGAACTGGTGATCAGTAAACCCCAGAACCATGGCATGGTGCTTGCTAGGGTTGAAAATCATTCCGTTCTCTGTATACCAGGTATTTGCCGTCCGCACTTCGCGCTGTATACGCTGGTCAAGGGCGATAGGATCAGAATCCGAGTCATATATTTGCTCGTCGTCTGCATATGCATGAAGCTTCACTTCTTTGATGACATAGAAAAGGTCATTTAAGAAGATATTGAAGAACATCGGTCAGAGTACACTTCCTTGCGGTACACCTCTTCTTACAGATTGCCAGCTAGAGTATGCATCGCCGACTTTCACCCTCTGCATCCTCCCGCTCAAGTAATCCTCAAGCAGCGCGCAAGCACTGCCGTTCAAACCATAGGCTGATAGTTTGGCAAGCAACAGCGCATGCGGTATGGTGTCAAATGCTTTTGATAGATCCATATCACATAAATGTCCTCAGTCACTCAGTACATTGATTTGGTTATCTGGTCAAGATTCATCCTTCTTAGTCCTTATTTCTCATGCGACGACTGCATGTGTTAATCGTAATCAAGCATCGATAAGCGCAAGATAAAAAAAGGAAAAGTTAAAGGCACTACAGATGCACTTGGGTAATGAATCATAAAGCCAAAATTAAAAACATCTTACCTTCACCTCCATGTTGCACCTAATGACGGTGTCGTAACCCCCAATCAAATAGATCACTTAGCTGAGGGATCCGGTAAACACTATCATTGTGTTGATCAAAGCTTCCAGTCAAACGAAGAGAGCATGGAAAATGTTCAAGAACGCTACGGAAACAGCGAATTCTCTTGTCGTGATCAAAACAGCAACGATTATTTGAACCCGACTAGAACAACAGATCAAAGAAGAAGGACATGAACCACACGAGATTCAAGATGGTAACATCTCAAACAATCAAGAAGATTCGAGTGTACAACTACAGCAAGAACTAAGCGAGAGTATAAACAAAGATGTAAAAATTCGTTTTATTCCCGATAACACTTTGACGACGAACAAAGTAAACCGTAAATGTAAAGAAAGCCAAAACTGGCCTGAGATGTGGGGATTCTTCTTACTGAACGTAAACAAAATAAAAGTATATTTATCAGGTTTTTCTTGGCTGAATCACATTTGTTATGTGCACAACCAGATTTACAACGTTAATATTCGGTTACGCGAATGTGTTTAGAAGCTGTGCCACAGGCTTCCACGGAAACATTTTCCATCGGGCGATGTTGGCTACACCAGATGATGATGCACGTCACGAGCGTCGCGAGCATCCTATTTCTACTCGGCACTTATTAAGAGTGAGTGTCAGTAAAAATCAAAGAAATTCATGCAAGGAAAAATTGAGGGGAAAAACCATACACAGCCCCCATGACAAGCTTTGCGGTGCGAAAAAATGTTATGCAAATTAGCTGGCTGCACATTGAATGTGCAGCCAGCTAATTTGCATAAGTAATTCAAAGCCAGGGTTTGACACCTCTCCGTCTCTTGAGGTTTTAGCTGAACCCACTAGGAAATCAGGCAAACACCCACAAGAAAGTAATTCTAGCTCTTCTAAACTGAAATGAAAGTAACCGCAATTTCCGGATTAATGAAGATACAACACTAATTAGTGAGCGCTTTGTCCATTTTACTAAGGAAAAAACGATCACACATTTTAACAATTGTTCTTTTTTGAAAATTGTTCCTCAGCAGAACAAAACTAAAATACGAGTAATATACGGTAGTAAAAAAGCGGCATAAACATTAATTTACTAGCCTTTTTCAATTTCAGTCAGTCAAATAATATAAAATGTTGGTAAACTCAAGAATACAATTGTGTAACTGGTAATATTGAATTGAATAAATTCTCCGCCCCGCTACCTGTAAGACCGGGAAAAAAGTTTTCAAAAAATATGATGATTTTAGAGTCGTAATACAACGTAACATTCAATGTACATTGATTGTACATGAAAACCTGGCAATCGGTTAATCTTTTGTTTTGTTTTGTTTCTTTTTCATTGCACAAATAACAGAATCTTCCAGGTTTATGCATGCTACCTAAGGAAGAATAAGCTATAAAGCGATGTTAGACATTCCACTTCCAAGTATATGCTACCCAAGGAAGACAGAATAAGCTAAAGCGCGATGTTAGGAATTCTGCTTCCAGGTATACGCTACCCAAGGAAGACAGAATAAGCTCGAAAGCGATGTTAGACTTTCCGCTTCCAGGTATATGCTACCCAAGGAAGACAGAATAAGCTTTAAAGCGACATTTATAGAAATTCCACTTCCAGGTATATGCTACCCAAGGAAGACAGAATAAGCTAGAGAGCGATGTTAGAAATTCCGCTTCCAGGTATATGCTACCCAAGGAAGACAGAATAAGCTTTAAAGCGACATTAGAAATTCCGCTTCCAGGTATATACTACCCAAGGAAGACAGAATAAGCTAGAGAGCGATGTTAGAAATTCCGTTTCCAGGTATATGCTACCCAAGGAAGACAGAATAAGCTATAAAGCGATGTTAGAAATTCCGCTTCCAGGTATATGCTACCCAAGAAAGACAGAATAAGCTATAAAGCGATGTTAGAAATTCCGCTTCCAGGTATATGCTACCCAAGAAAGACAGAATAAGCTATAAAGCGATGTTAGAAATTCCGCTTCCAGGTATATGCTACCCAAGAAAGACAGAATAAGCTATAAAGCGATGTTAGAAATTCCGCTTCCAGGTATATGCTACCCAAGAAAGACAGAATAAGCTATAAAGCGATGTTAGAAATTCCGCTTCCAGGTATATGCTACCCAAAGAAGACAGAATAAGCTTTAAAGCGATGTTAGAAATTCCGCTTCCAGGTATAGCTACCCAAGGAAGACAGAATAAGCTTTAAAGCGATGTTAAACATTCGGCTTCCAGGTATATACTACCCAAGGAAGACAGAATAAACTAAAGCGCGATGTTAAAAGTAACGCTTCCAGGTATATCATACCCAAGGAAAACAGAATAGGCTAAAGCGCAACGATAGCGATCAAGTTTCCAGGTACAGCATATTATGTGAGAAAATCAGAATAAAGCTAGAGCGCGATGCTAATATTTCGCTTTAGGTATACATGTATTTAAAATCGTAATTCTTATTGCCACTTACAAAAGGTCTCTCTTCTCTTTTTGTGTCGATTCCATAGCTTCGTGGACCAGTCGTCGTTAAGACGCGCGCGATTTTCAAAACCTTACATTTCCCGCCACCATTGTGTGACACGCAAAACACAAATTCAATATAATGTTTTGAAGAAAGTCTGGTATTACCCAAGCGGTCGCTACAGTATTTAGGTTAGAAACCTTCTATACTTGGAATAAAGTAAGTAAAATATCAAAAGGAAACGCAATGACTCGCGCTGGGAAATGTTTAATACATGATACCAGTGTAGCTCGAATAAATTAGAATCGGGTCGTGAAAGCGCCACCACGTCCCGTGGGTCCTCCAACATACATTTCTTCACATAAAAGTCAGTAGCCTAAAAATTTGATCGATGTCGGGTTCTTGCTCGACCTACATGTAAATCAGCAACGCAACTTAGTAAAAACAACTATGAACTTTCAGTTTTCTAAGAAGCCTCGAGGAGAATTTGCAGGTTTACGTAATGTTGAAATACATTCCTGCCAGATAATTCTCACACAAAATTAAAATTCTCTTTTTACAGCCTGACCAGGAAAATCTACTAAAATCGCAATTTCATTCATCAGCCGGTTTTAATTGTCACAAAGGACTATAGTGGCGGTCTAGCAAAGAAAATATACCATAAAACTGAAACGACCAACACATGTCGCACCACAACATTACAAACGGCGTGACAAGACTGAATACTTCTCTGGTCCTGTTTTAGGTTTCGTTTCCTGGCGTATGGTCACAAGTCGTGCGACCTAAACCCTTTGTGTTGCTGGAATTCGACAGAGCCAAAAGGAGGTTACCCGAAAAACAGACAAACTTACCTGAAAATTCACGCACTTGAGCTGACTGCGCTCGTTCTTTCCTGTACTTGAATAATTTTTACTTCACGGCGTGATCGCCTTTCTTATAATCTTAATGTATGTCATGCTGTTAAGTAACCGCAAGGACACATACCGATCGCACGTGTTGATATAATTCTTTACGCTGCTGACAGAAATGACTCGCGTAAAATAACGCGTTTAATGACTGCATGCTGCGAATTTTTTTCATGGCCTAAGTCCCTCAGCGGCCAGCTGCCAAAAAGAAAAGAGAACCCTGCAAGGGAAATGTTAACAAAAAAATTCGTGCAGCTCGAAAATACCCGACCCCCGTCCCTACCTTTTTTAATGGCCTGTCCCTTTCATTAAAAGAACTGTAGTCACCGTAATTTTGAAACTGCATGTTACGTGACACGTCTATTTTGAGCAGTCACACGGCAAAGAATCAGAGCAGTTGGTATTGTTTCTTGATTTGAGTCAAAATCAGAATTACAGTGGACCATATAAATTCCATAATGAGAACTTTTAAAGGGCTAGTGTCACCCAAAGTGCTTTGCGCGCTTGTGTTTTTGTTTTGAAGTTTGGCTGGCGCGTTTGCCGGACATTTCGCAAATTATACCCTGCCGCACTGGCCTTTCAGCAAGCTGATATTTACAGTAGTAGCTTCTTAAAATAGTAATATCTTCATCGCTAGATGTTACCGGAGAAAACAACTCTAGATATGACTTTGTAGTCAACGCGTATGGAGCTTTTACAACAACCGATCGATTGATCGATCGATCGATCTCGATGGACGTAAAACCAGAGTAGCCACTTCCACTCGATATAAAAATAATAAGACAAAAACAAGTAGCAAGAATATTGACGTCTTCATCGCTAGATCTCACTGGAGAAAACTACTCAAGATCTGACACGGATCTATTACAGTCCGATCGATTGATTGCGCGATCGATCGTATCGACCGATGTCGATGGACGCAAAACCAGAATAGCCACTGACACTTTTTGTAAAAATAAAACATAAACAGACAGTGAGCACAAGGAAAAATTAAGCAAAACAGCACAAGCTCATTACCATAAGCATTATTTTGGAGCAAACCCGTAGCTACTGTTATTTGTAAATCAACGTTCCTTCTGTTTTCATTCGGCAACGAATGAAGCACTATTTCGGCAAACACAGTGTCAGTACTGTTGCTGAAACCCGTAGATGTTTTTCTTTTCCTCCGCTACTGATACACGGACTCCTTCGGCCGTACAACTTTGGTAGAGCCCGGAAGACTCGGCCTTCGCCTCAACTTTCCTGAACCCTACGAGGCATTCAATTTAAAGATCTCCTTCTCCACCGCGAAAACACTTCAGAATTCGGAAATATACAACGAAATCGATACGGCGACACTTAAATGTGAAGTCAAAATTCACACTAGTGCTTTCGGATCGCTAACGGCAGCGATGGAAGAAGATACAAATCAGACTTCACGACAATCAAGAAAAATGGCGTATTTTTCATATATGAAAAATGTACCTCGGCGCGGAAAGCACTTTGGGTGACACTGGCTCTTTAAAGTAAAAAGTGCTTGTGGAGAAAATCAACTGGGGATGTTTACAAGACTTCGCTTTACGTGTCGTTATCGGCAACTGACAGCCGTCACGCTGGTAAGTCTCAAAAACTGAGTCAGTGATCTTTTTAACACACCAGTTTTGAGGAGAATTTCAAGATATCGGCAAAACGGTTTGATCTAAGGCCATTTTATCGCTGTGAATTCTGATGAAAGTAGTTTTGGTTTCGTGCTGTGCGGCATAGTTCAGTTCACCTTGCTTGTATGTAAATTACAATTTATGATGACTATGTTCGGTCGTCGCGTGTAATCGGTCGCTTTTAGTTGTGCACATTTAAGCTTGATTAACGGGAGAGATGCAAAACAATGTTGTTTACCTGATTCACCTAATTTAAGTGATTTTAAGCAGATATTAGATGCTACTGAATGGAAGATTTCCGTGTTTATCGCATGCCACACTTTTAATGTTATTGAATTGCAGTTAGGCGTCGTTTGCGAGTTTGCCGAAATTCTGTTGGCGTTCGCATTGATAAATGAGGGTCTGAATGGGGGTACCTCGATAACACTTAACACTTAAGTTTGGCCTCTGTAACATAAAAAAGTTAAACTTTAGGCATTTTAACACTAACAGTAAACAATTCACTGAAACAGTAAATTTCATCCAGAAAGAAACAAAAACGGCTCCAAAATTGTCAGAAAGCAAACCGAAGATCATTCGAACGTTTCCGACCATTTCCGAAGACTACCGAACATTTCCGAGGAGAATACCGAAAATGTTTCGACTATATACCAAGGAAAAAGAGTTCATTCATCACTTGAACAAGGAAAAGACGTTGGAAAACGTGACGTAATCGATATATACACATGTGAAAGATACATCTTTTACAGTGTTAAGACAGAATTTTTCTCAGCGAGAGAAATCCTTGTAATTGACTAATTTATATCATAACATGGGATATTATTTACCATTAAATGCTCAACAAAAATGAGAGATGTAATTCCTTCCTTGCTAAATTTACATGTATATGACGTATAGGAACCACGAACTTTTCAGCGCCAGTTTCCGTTATGCCCTCGAATATGAAAACTTTTTTCAGATATATTGCAAGCTTCAACCTGTCCATCTGGCTCGAGGGTCAACTTTTTGTAAATTTGTTGAGTTGTGAATTATTGTATTTAGAAACTCAGTAAAAGCTGAATCAGCGTTTTTATAGAGCTGACACTTTGACATAATAATTTACCTTGCAAGATATTTTAATTTATCATTTTCATGTTCGGCCAAAAGCTCAGGGTGTGTGCATACCTGATCGTCCTGATGTTCCTACAGTCAAGGCGAAAATGAGCGCGGATGGCTCGACCAGACCTGGTGACCGTAATGTCAGGTAGGGTATCATCCTCCCTATCGCTTTCTGAGTCGGTGTCATATTCATCCTCTTGCACAGGTAGATCAGTCATTTCACAAACAGCAACAACTGCAACTTCGCTATTGCCCACAAATGTGACTGCGGTTACGTTATGATCGTGATCTGCAACTGGTGGCATATTCTGCTCGATTTCTTCTTGATTTTTAGTCATATTGAATGGTCTTGTGTATCCTCATGGAATATCACCTTTGTACAAGAAGGTTGACTGGAATATACTGCTGGCGGCAGAGCTCCTGCTCTGTCTTTGGTGGTCTCACTGCACACTGTTGTTTGCCTCACAGGGCGATATCTGTCAATCAGCTCCTTCATGGCCCAAGAAAGTCTGTCAGATGATGTTTGACGGCTGCCAAGCTGGATTGCTTTGCAAGGTCAAACGTGACCCCTCAGGCTACTTAAGGCGTGGTTAGAGCCTAATTTGCATAAATTCTACTCAACTAATCATAACTTTAGGGACATTTGCTGAAAAGCTCTAAAACGTGGCACCCATTTAAAACGTGATGGCCTTAACTCAGTGTTTAGACTTAAGTGCCCAACGTTTGTGTCACCTGACCAGTGAAGGATGATTAACGGTTAAAATCTTTAGAGTAAAATGGGAAATATAAAATGAAACAGAATTAAATGTTTGGGTGTCATTCTTTTACATCCAAAGAGCTTATAATGAATTCATGAGGTGGTCTCTTTTATTTACATTAGAAATTATTAAAGCATTAATTAAGTCACATGACCTATTTTCGTCATTTGTAGGATTTTTACTCAGTACTGGACACGTTTAAAAGGCTAATTTATGACAACCCCTTAGCATGTAAGAGAATGACACCTGAAAAGATTTAATTCTATGTCATTTTAAAATATTCCACATTTCAATCTGAAAATTTTAATCGTTATTAAGGCTTTTCTGGTCACGTGACCCAAATGATTGACACTTGAAGTCAAAACTGAGTTATGGTCATCAGGTTTTCCACAGTTGCCAAATTTGAAGGTTTTCCGGCAAATTTCCGCAGAGTTATGACTTTTGGGTAAATTTTATGCAAATTAGGCCCATACCATGCTTTAAGTGGCCTGAGCCTGCTTCTGTGCCTTTCAAAAGCAGAATCCTCTCCGCTTCTATAGAAGCTCACTAGAACTTAAACAACACCGGATGCCGCCATGTTGTTTTTTTGGCTTTTGACCGATTTGACCTCGAGTTCCGAGTTTCGAACCCAATTCGCAGCGACTCTGACCAAAGGATCGCGGGCTCTTGGTACGCTATTGGTCTCCAGGTTTCCCCAAAATACTGATGCGCATGGGTAGAAAAAAGAGACTACTGTCCCTTTGAGCATAGGCTCAAAGTTAGAGCAGCATGGCGATTGAGTGATTTTATTAGCTATTTCAGCAGAGCAGATAAGTATTTACAATGCTGAAAAACTATGATTATTTTTACGAAAATCCTTCTAAACACTAAACAGTATTTTCTCCGAAAACAGTAAACATTAAAATATTGGCTGATTTAACAGCAAACACTAAAAATTGTGGGCAAATAACACTAAACACTAAACCCCATTCAGACCCTATAAATGAGAAGGCCCCAGAAATTCAAAACCATAACGTTTTAGAACTATGTTTAAAGACTCTAAGTTTACAATATTAGACATTTTGAGGCACTACCACAAACGTTTCTACGAAGCTGTTTGGAGCATGCTTTGGCGTGTAATCGAACGGCTGAAAATATAAGTTCAAAATCTGTGCTTCTGTTCTTCAGGAAGACCGTGAGACTAAAACGAACACCGAATCTCAATAAAATAAGACCCAGTGTGTACCTTTATAGCTGTAGAAGTCTGGCTGTTGTATTTTACTTCGAACAAGAATCTTGCAAAGAGTGCAAAATTTCAGGCTCGCGCACAGCCAAATTCAATCAGGTGGTTTTTAACTGTTAATTTCGTTCAAAATGGATATTTTGAAAAACTAACCCCACACAGCAAAAAAAGCCGAGTAAAATGAACTCAAAATAATGAGTAGATCGTTGCATCCATAATAACCCATTACATTGAGTAAACTGTAGCAGAAATGTTGAGTAACTAATACTCAAGAACTTGAGTAAATTTACTCATAATGAGTTAAGTTACTCAGCAGTGTGAGTAAATTGTACTCAGCTGTTGAGTACAATTAACTCAAATTTTGAGGTAAAATTACTCAAGAAAAATGCATCCAAAACAACCCTTTATTTTGAGTAAAATGTTTATTTACTCATTAACTGAGTAAAATATACTCTACATGTTGCGTAAAATAAAAATGTACTCAGACAGTGAGTTAAAATATTACTCAAGGTATTGAGTAATATAAGTAGTAACATAAGTGCCTTACATTTGGAGTACGGTAAATTAAACTTAAATATTATAAATAGTTAACCATCTGTCAATACCCTTTTAAATACTAAAACCATTTCGTAACAAATTATACTTTGTTTGGCCAACCCAGAACTAGACCCAGGTGTGCAACCTTTTCACCAATAAATTTTAAATATTGCTATATATATACATGCATGCTTATTAATAAATCTACAAAACTGTATTTTTTTAGAACTTTAATTTATAAGGCAGATAAGCAATCATGTTTTCTGAGATCTCAGTGTACCTGGGCTGTCAATAACATACACTATTTCCATTTCTAAAGTGATATGGATTTTTAAGTGTAAGCTCATCAAATGAGTCTCATTCATACCAACAAAAAAAAAAAAAGAAACAGAGAGGTCAATGTTATGGCATTTTCAGATCTATCTTTCTCTCCCCCATCACTCTCACTGACAACTGCTAAATGTACTCTGTTTACAAAATAATACCCACATCACCTTCAGCAAATTTGTGTCGAACATTTAGTGAGCCTACAGCTGTGGATGAAAGCAACATATGGATGCAATCTTAAAAGTAGCCCCGGTGCACTTACCTACATGTATCAGAAAATGAAAAGCATAGATATACAAAAAGAGCACATCACAGAGTTACTGCATACATTCACGTGCTCAACCTTAGCGGTAGTCCACTAGTGAAAGTCAAGATTGGGTTTTGTCTACATTACAGAAAAAAACCGAGATCCAGAATGGTGTTAGACAAGGATTGGTGTTCAAAAGATAGTAAATAATTCAGGGCTTAGCTACCAGGTCACATCTATATTTTCTACTTTTTTAGACTGCAGTAGCCCATAGATCAAGCGAATAAACCACTAAGGTTAGGCACTCTACATGTGGCAATTAACTTAAAGATAGGCCGCCCTACTTTTGTCAATGAAAAAGTAGTTCACGTACTCAAAAAAATAATAATATAGTGGTGAGCTTTGAAACAAAAGAGAGACAGAGACTTACTATATGCATTTAAATTCAATCTTACAAATATCCAATCTGAGGTCATTGACAAAAGTGCCATTATTTCCACTCAAAGATGGACAAACAGTCTTGGCACAGCCCACTCAAAGATGGGTGGCCCTACTTTTGTCAATGAAGGAGTAGTCCGTATACTCAAAAAAGTAGTTCATATACACAGAAAAAAAAAACTTCAATAAAGTGGTGAACTTTGAAACTAAAGAGCAAAGGAGAGTATTACTATAGGAACTTACACGTAGAGTCATCCATACAAATATCCAACCTGAGTTAATTGACAAAAGTGTCATTACATGTGCTCGACCTTAACCGTAGTCCACTAGTCAAAGACTTGTAGTCAAAATTGGGTTTCGTCTACTTTGCAGAAGTAATCGAGGACCAGAGTGGTGTTTGACAAGGATAGGTTTTCAAAAGACAAATAATTCAGAGCTTGGCTACCAGGTCATGTCTATATTAGTAGTTATATAGTTGGGGGTACGAGCGCAATTTTTCAAAAATCCGCTCTGAACTCCCCAACTATAACTACTTTACCATATGTTGGCACAATTTCATGGGAAATCTATTTGGTATTATCTCATGGAAAAATCTATATGGCATTATCTCATGGAAAATCTATTTGGTATTATCTCATGGGAAATCTATTTGGTATTATCTCATGGAAAATATATTTGACATTATCTCATAGTTGGGAGTACGAGCGCAGTTTGCCATCGGATGAATATTACTTAAAAATATAATATCATATAATAGTATAGAATGTATTGTAACTCAGATATTCACGATTACCTGAAAGAATTAGAAGTTGTTTGTCCTTTTTGTGACGAAAAAATAGAAGATTCTAATAAAAAACCGAAAGATGATGAATGCTGTGATAATCAGCATGTCATAAACGAAAACGGAATGCAAGTTTGTCGAAGTTGTGGTGTCGTACAAGGATATAATTATGTGAAAGAATATGTTGATTTCTATGAGAATAGACATAGATTTATAAGAAAATCTGTTTACCATCGAGAGTACCACATTAACAACCTGTTACTGAAAATCGAAGAAAAATATAATATAGAAATGTCACACCATCAAAAATGTGAAATTGAACGAGTTTTTGCAGAGATAGGTAAGATTATTGATCAAGTAAATGGTAATCGAAAGAGAATGATCAGTATAAATATTCCAATCAGTAAATCTAAAAAAACATTAGATTTTTATGATCGGTATTGGACAACTATTATGTCTCTTATTGGTGATAAGATAAAATCTATTATTGGATGAATACCTTATTATATTTCTTTTCAAATTTGTCAGTTAACGGACACATATCAATGATTATATCATCAAGAACTTTGACATAATCAAGAAATTCTTTGTCATTATACTCCAGTCCTCTCATAAAAGACCGCAAATCTATTAAAACTTTTTCATATGAGGTGTACGCGAATTTACACATCTTTGATAGCTTTGGTTTGCCTCCCTTCCAAGAAATGGTCAGTCATGCGAGAAAAAAGAATTTAACATTGCTTCATCAGAACAATCAAATACAAAATTTACTAACGACAACATGTGGATATTTCTGTCTGTACTTTTTGAATGAGATGAATAAGGGTAAATCATATTTTGATCTGTTGGAAGTTTTCGACATATATGATACGACGAATAATGAGAAATTCTTAGAACAGTATTTCAAAAATATCTAATCATATTATATATGAAATCTTATTGCGTGAAACAAAAGATGGTCACAGAATGTGTGCCTGGGAGTGAACGATATGAAAAGGCTAAAAATGGGAGGCTTATGCTTAAATGTAAATGCTCTGAATGCGGAATAACTAAGACTAAATTCGTTAAACAGGCGGGAAACGGGTTGGCCCGTCGACAGGGGCGGGCGTACTAGATACAGTAGCATCAACTGGTACTGATTTATTGATTCACCACGGTATTCCTTGGTTGGGAAAAAAGGCTGTTGAAATGGGTCGATATTATGGATCAGAAGCCTTGAGAAACCCAAAACTGCAGAAAAAGGCTATCGATTATGCTCTGGATAAGTTGAATCCAATGATTCAAAATGTCGGAAGTCAAGCTCTTGATCAATTATCAACCAAAATCAGACGAAATAGAAAGTATAAAACCGACAGAAAGGATTTGGATGGTGCTGGTGTTGATATACATAAACTAATTGGGAAAATACCAAAACCAAAAGCTGGATGGACTCCTGGAAAGTATAAATACATGGGACCATACAATCCTCTCGATAAACAGTTAGAGTATGATAGGAACACTGGAGAGGTCACCAAGTGGCACGTACAACCTTACAATAAAGTGGATGAAATAGCAGCTCATCATGATATTTGTTATGATATGGGGAAAAACAAAGGTGAATGTGACAAACAAATGGTCAAGTCATTGGATGGAATACCTTATGGACAGATGCCAAAATGGGGACAAACCGCTCGGTTCTTGATTAACACGAAGCAGAAACTAGGTCTAGGTGTAAAACAAAGGAAGACAAAAAACGGGAAAGGCCGTCGAGTGAAGAAAAAAACTGGCAAGAAAAATTAGCTGATGAGCTTCATAAGCCAATAAAGCGTAACTTTACTCGACGGCGTGTTTTAGTAAACGGCATTGACGAGTTATGGTGCTCTGATATTGTTGAGATGCAAAAGTTCAGTCGATGGAACGCTGACTACAGATATCTTCTTATGGTTTTAGATGTATTCTCTAAATATGGTTGGATTGTCCCTTTAAAGGACAAAAAAGGAGAAACCGTTATGAATGCTTTTAAAACAATCCTTAAAGAAGGTAGAAAACCAGAATATTTATGGACAGACAAAGGCAAAGAGTATTACAACAAACATGTTAAGGAACTACTTGATAAGAATAAAATAACCTTGTACTCAACTGAGAATGAAGAGAAAAGTAGCGTATGCGAGCGATGGAACAGAACAATTAAAACCAAGATGTGGAAGCAGTTTACTGTCCAAGGTAATACACAGTATTTAGACATGCTACCCAAATTAGTGAAACAGTATAACAACACTAAACATAGCTCTATCAAAATGACGCCGACAGAAGCCAGTAAAAAGAAGAATGAAGGAACTGTTTACTTTAATCTATATGGTGATATGAAGCCATTATCAGCTAAACCAAAATTTAAAGTTGGTGATAATGTTAGAATAAGTAAGTATAAACGAAATGTGTTTGATAAGGGCTATACACCAAATTGGTCTGAGGAAGTTTTCACAGTTGATGAAATCCAATACACCAATCCAATCACATACAAACTAAAGGATCTCAGAGATGAAGACATTCAAGGGAGTTTTTATGAACCTGAATTACTGAAAGCTGAACAAAAGGTATTCAGAATTGATAAAGTCATTAGGAGAGATTATAAAAAGAAGCAAGCTTTGGTGAAGTGGAAGGGGTATAGTGATGAATTCAACAGTTGGATACCGTTCAAGGACTTAAGAGATATATAAAGTGTTTTAAAGATAATTATCTAACATATATTATATCAATCGATACAGTATATGCTGTCTTTTGCTTTTTGTAGCCAAAAATATCATTGTTTCTGGCTATTATAAATATATAACCTTATTATATGAATACCGTAACTGGTGAGAAATTCAACTTATTAAAACATAGAGCAATCAACGTATATGGTGCTAAGAACCTTGAATACTCCAACAGAATGAATAAAAAATATATGGTAACTCTTAAAAATGGTAATAATATTCATTTTGGAGATCCTAGATATAAAGATTATTTAACGCATCAAGACTGGAAACGTCGTATTAGATATCGTAAAAGAGCATCTGAGATAAAAGACAAAGATAAGAATTCGGCAAATTTTTGGAGCTATCATCTGTTGTGGTGAATGACACTTAAGGAACATATACAAACACTTATAAAGAGATATTATTATTATATATAATTACAAGATATGGAAATTTTTACTTATGAAGGAAAAAAACTGAATATTATCAAAAAGGATGACGGCATATGGTTCCGTGGTAAAACAGTTGCCGACATTTTGGGATATTTGAATTCACGAAAAGCGATTAATGATCATGTTGATTCTAAAGATAAATGTTCACCTAAGGAGCTTAAATCCAGGGGTAACGAAACGCCCCCCCTAACATGGAACCTCGGAAACACAATTTATATAAATGAATCTGGCTTATTCTGTCTGATATTTGGATCAAAAATGGAAAAGGCTAAAGAATTTAAACTTTGGGTAACAAAAGTGGTTTTACCATCAATCAGAAAAACAGGACGGTATGAATTCAGCAACAAACCATACAAAATGCCCGCATTCAGCATCAAAACAGAATATGACCTACATGAAAAGGAAGTCAACTTTATAAGAAACAATTATCCTAAAGCAATTCTAACCACATCATTGGGTGAAAACCAAATTAATGGTAACATGAGAATAAAATCATACAACATGGGTTATCAAAAGGGATCTCCTGATCTGATCATACAGAATTTACATTTGAATTACTCAGGTTTTGCAATTGAATTTAAAACACCAACTGGTTATGGAAAGCTTTCAGAAGAACAAAAGATGATGCTGCAAGAGTATGAAAACAACAATTACAAAATATTAGTGAGCAACGATTATGACGAAATCACAAAAGAAATCATACTTTATTTCCAGGGTGTGAGAATAAAATGCAAAAAATGTTCCAGAAAATTCAAGTCATCGGAAACATTGAGCAATCATACAAAGTTCATACATGAACACCAATAAATAAAATCAACTATAGTTCAAAGGATCCATATGTGGACCATTTGAATTCTTGACTACTTAAAGACACAACCAAAAGAGGCTTAAAAAAAAAATATTATTATATAGTATGAAGATAATGAATAAGAAAGATCTTAAGAAACTCAGTAAAAGTCAATTGATAGAAATGCTCCTGAAGCAATCTATTATGAAACCTGTTCCAACACCAAGAACCAAAAAACCAATGGATAAACCTATTCCAGCACCTCGCAAGAGTGTTAAAAAATGGTAAAAGAGTATGAAGACAACATCATTCTTCCGCCTCTAGAATTCAGGGATGATTACAAACCTATTCCAGCACCTAGAACTAAGAAACTATTGGATAAACCAGTTCCAACACCTAGAACCAAAATAGAACAAACAAACAAAGCCTTAGAAGGTTATACCACGTCTTATGAAATCAACATCAAGGACAATAAAGACCCCGTAGCTCAAATGCAAAACACTAGATTGGCTCTTGATTATAGTATAGCAAATTTGTTGAATGAGATGAAAGGCTTGAAATACGTTGAAACACTAAAAGTCACTTTCGAAAAGATGTCAGGTGATGAAATGGTTAATAAAACGGCATATTTCAATAGCACACCTCAGACAATAATCAACCAAACGGAAATCACTGATTCATCACAATTATCAAAACAGCAGATAACGAACAAGATAGCTCAATGGATATCGGAAGGATCGGGCTGGACAATCCAATCTGTTGACGGACATTATCTGAACGTTGTTATATACAAGCCCATGGAAGGGTCATCATATATTAAACTACCTTATGAATTGCAAAACAGTTCCAAAGGCTTAATAAACATGAAAAATGATGATCTCGAATGCTTCAGATGGTGTCATATAAGACATTTGAATCCACAAGATAAAGACCCACAAAGAATAAAAAAGAGAGACATGCCATACATTGAAAAGTTAAATTAGGAAGGCATTGAATTTCCAGTAACTATTAAACAGATCAACAGAATTGAGAAGCAAAACAGCATCAATATAAATGTATTCGGGTATGAAGACAAACAAACGTATCCGATCTATGTTTCCAAAGAAAAGTATGAAGATCACATGGAACTACTGCTAATAACAGATGATGAAGACGAGCATTATGTTCTCATAAAGGATTTCAACAAGTTCATGTACAATAAAACAAAACACAAAGAAAAAAAGCATTTTTGCATGCACTGTCTGCAATGTTTCAGTTCCGAAAGGGTATTAAATGATCACAAAGTTATTTGCATTCAAGTAAATGGTGAGCAAGCAATAAAAATGCCTGAAAAAGGAGACAACATACTGAAATTCAATAATTTCCACAAGCAGCAACCTGTGCCATTTGTTATCTACGCTGATTTTGAGGCTATAACTGAAAAGGTGCAAGGATGCCAACCTGACCCCAGCAAATTAAACAACAAATCATATACTGAAGCCTACCAAAGACACAAAGACTGTGGATATGGGTATAAGGTCATTTGTTGTTATGATGATAAGTACACAAAGCCGCTACAAATATATAGAGGTGAAAATGCTGTACACAATTTCATGGAAAGCATGCTGAAAGAAGGAAAATACTGTAAAAAAGTTATGAAAACATTTTTTAACAAACCATTAAAAATGACAAAAGATGATGAAACAAATTTCAAAAAAGCAACATCATGCCACATCTGCGATAAACAATATACAGAGGAAGACGTCCGAGTCAGAGATCATTGTCATATTACTGGTGAATACAGAGGTTCAGCACATCAAGACTGTAATCTGAAACTAAAAATTGAACCAGATAATATTAAAATTCCAGTGATCTTCCACAATTTAAGAGGATATGACAGCCATTTTATAATGCAAGAGATTGGAGCTATTGTTGAGGAAAACAAATACATGGATAAAAATGGAAAAGAGACACGGATGAATATCAATGCTATTCCCAACAACATGGAAAAATACATGGCATTCATGCTTCGTAATCATCTGACATTCATTGACAGTTTCCAGTTCATGAGCTCAAGTTTGGATAAATTAGTCAACAACTTACCAACGAAAGCCTTAAAATACACAAGCAAGCAATTCAAAGGCAGTACATTCAACCTTATGACACGAAAAGGAGTTTATCCATACGATTTCATGGACAGTTTTGATAAATTTAATAAAACGGAATTGCCAACGAAAGAAGAATTTTACAGCATATTGTATGATGAACACATAACAAATGATGACTACAAACATGCCCAAAAAGTATGGACTACTTTCAAATTAGAAACGATGGGTGATTACCATAATCTATATCTCAAGTCGGACATCCTACTGTTAGCCGACGTGTTTGAAAACTTCCGCAAGACCTGTCTTCAGTATTACAAGCTGGACCCATGTCATTATTTCACATCTCCTGGTTTGTCATGGGATGCTATGTTAAAAATGACTGATATCAAACTGGAGCTAATGACTGACATAGACATGTTTCAGTTCATCGAAAAAGGAATGAGAGGTGGTGTATCATATATAGCAAACCGATATGGGAAAGCAAACAATAAGTACATGAAAGAATACGACGAGATGGCGCCCTCAAAGTATATCATGTACCTGGATGCTAATAATTTATACGGTTGGGCTATGTCACAGCATCTACCTACTGGCGGTTTCAAATGGTTGACAGAAAAGCAGATTAATAAAATCGATTTGACTCAGTATAATGAAAACAGTAATAAAGGGTTGATACTTGAAGTCGATCTTGAATATCCCAAAGAACTGCATGACCTTCATAACGACCATCCTCTAGGACCAGAAAAGGTTAAAGTAACTGATAGCATGTTGTCTGGATACTGCAAGAAAATACAAAACAAGTTCAAAATATCAACAGGGCTTGTACATAAGCTGATCCCTACTTTATGCGATAAACAAAAATATGTTCTGCATTATAGAAATCTACAGTTGTACCTTGATCTCGGTTTGAAACTGAAGAAAGTCCATAGAATTCTAGAGTTCGACCAGTCTCCATGGCTAAAGCAATACATCGATTTCAATACACAAAAACGTACCCAAGCGAAAAATGCATTCGAAAAAGACTTCTTCAAATTGATGAACAATTCAGTATTTGGCAAAACGATGGAGAATATCAGAAAGAGGGTTGATGTTAGGGTTATCACTGATGTACAGAAATTGAAGAAAATGGCATCTAGACCAACTTACGTCAGCTGCAAGATATTCTCGAATAGTCTGGTAGCAATACACAAGATCAAGCAAACGCTGACTCTAAACAGACCTGCATATGTAGGCATGTGTATTCTCGACCTAAGTAAAACTATGATGTATGATTTCCATTATAACTACATCAAGGAAAAGTACGGGGACAAAGCCAGGTTGCTATTCACTGATACAGACAGTCTGACATACGAAATTGAGGCTGAAGATGTGTACCGTGACTTTTGGAATGACAAAGACAGATTTGACAACAGTGATTATCCAGAAAACTGTCAGTATTTCGACAAAACAAACAAAAAGGTAATCGGCAAATTCAAAGATGAAGCAGCTGGTGTGCCAATCACAGAATTCGTCGGTTTGCGATCAAAAATGTACAGTTACATAAAAGACAACCAGAAAGTAGGGAAAACAGCCAAGGGAATCAAGAAGAACATAATAAAGAACAATATCAAACATGAAGATTATAAAAATGTATTAATTAATAACAAACAAATACATCATACCATGAAGACAATCAGAAGTATTAACCATCAACTAGGTAGTTACGAGCTCAATAAAGTGTCACTCAGCTGTTTCGACGATAAACGATAGATAGCAAACGATGGAATCAACAGTTTCTCTTACGGACATTATGCAATCTGAAGATGTGACGTCACGCCACAGCTGTGTTGGCCTCCATACAAGTTCTGCTTTTCTGTTCACTACAAACTTTACTGACAAACTTTACTGACAAACTTTACTGACAAACTTTACTGACAAACTTTACTGACAAACTTTACTGACAAACTTTACTTCAAATACAAGTTCATCTGATATTACATGACAATCTGATGACTCATCGGGAAAGTCCCATTTCATCCGATGGCAAACTGCGCTCGTACTCCCAACTATGAGATAATGCCAAATATATTTTCCATGAGATAATACCAAATAGATTTCCCATGAGATAATACCAAATAGATTTTCCATGAGATAATGCCATATAGATTTTTCCATGAGATAATACCAAATAGATTTCCCATGAAATTGTGCCATATAGATTTTTCCATGAGATAATACCAAATAGATTTCCCATGAAATTGTGCCAACATATGGTAAAGTAGTTATAGTTGGGGAGTTCAGAGCGGATTTTTGAAAAATTGCGCTCGTACCCCCAACTATATAACTACTTATATTGTCTACCAAATTTTAATTATCACTGGCCCATGGATCACGCGAATGAACCGTTAAGGTTGAGCACTCTACATGTGGCAATTAACACTGTTCAGATAATGAGCCATTTAAGGCCAGCACACACGAGGGGATTTAGTCTCATGGACGCTCAGAGACTACACAGTCGCAGGGACTAGTCCCCTCGTGAGTACCGACCTTTATGTCATATAGTGAATTAACAAAGTGTATGATGGAAGATGGCAGCTTTCTGCCATCTTGTACTTGTAAAATGCACTTTTGTAAATGCAAAAAAATGTACAAGGCCTGGCGGATATTCATACATAAACACATAAAACATGGCCAACAAAGCTAAGAGTTCCCTCAACAAGGGTTGTCTCTGAGATACACAAAATTATCCTCCCAATGGCTAAGTGCCCTTATTGGCCGGAGAATCTAGGCCACCCTGGCAAATTATGAGTGGATATTGCGTCGTTTTCCCTCTCCGCCACTTGTTTGGGACTGGTTTCTTCCTGTTGAAGAAACAAGAATGTAAGAATAAAAACAATAATGAAAATAAAGTAAAATAATTAACAAATTAATTTAAATAAGATCTCATGACCTTGGATGCTTCTGTCAAGATGGACACTTGTGATAGTGGATACTTTCAGGGAGAAGAAACATTGGTTGTACATGCAGCCTTTTTATTCCTTTGTCTCGCTAGTAATTGATTGCAAAGTCATCATGTAAAACGAAGAAGGGTCAACAACTGGAAATCAGTCAAATTTGCAGTTTATTTTGCCACCAACAGGCAGTTTTAAGAAGAAAAAAAACATGGTAGCAATGGCATGCAGCAGCACAAGCCATTCCATTTCAGTACTTTTTATGTTACATTGAACTGTATGAGGCGCAACACCCGCCAGTTCAGAAGGATAAAAACATTAAGTGCGATCTTAAATTTTGTGATCAGTACTGTTTATGTTACATATATGTTATATCACACTGTATGAGGCGCAACACCCGCCAGTTCAGATGGATACAATATTAGGTGCGATCTTAAATTTTGTGATTAGTACTGTTTATGTTACATCGAACTATATGAGGCGCAACACCCGCCAGTTCAGATGGATAAAAACATTAAGTGCGATCTTAAATTTTGTGATCAGTATTGTTTATGTTACATCAAACTGTATGAGGCACAACACCCGCCAGTTCAGATGGATAAAAACATTAAGTGCGATCTTAAATTTTGTGATCAGTACTGTTTATGTTACATCACACTGTATGAGGCGCAACACCCGCCAGTTCGGATGGATAAAAATATTCAGTGCGATCTTAAATTTTGTGATCAGTACTGTTTATGTTATGTTACATCGAACTGTATGAGGTGCGACACCCGCCAGTTCAGATGGATAAAAGGAATCGGGTGGAATTCCATACTCCGATATACCAAATAACAACTATGGCTTCTAACAGCGAGCCAAAAAATACTCTATCGAGGGTTCTCATGCAATGTGGTCACTCACAATGGTACATAGTAAAGTAACTTGAAGATCTGAGAAATAGGCCGTCACTCGCAAACTGTACCAAGCACAAAGATCTCACCCGTGTAGATATGATAGTTTAAAACAAAGAAAATATATTCCAATCTTGATCAAAGGGTGCGGGCGCTCAGAAATGAGCCACAAATATTGCTTTTGAAGTCACTAAGAAAATGTCATCAAGAACACTTCAAGTGCGGAGGAGTATGCGCGGGAGCGGCGTGTGGTGGCACGAATTTTGAACCGGAGCGAAGCATCCGTCCCCAATCGGTCTATCCTCGATTGAATGACAATCCTTGGGAAACAAACAAGCGTCTAAAAACCTCCTTGGCCAGCTGATGAGTAAAAAAGGGGGAAAACATAAAAGAGGAGCACGAGGCTCGACATAGGAAGAACTAACTTTAGCCAAACGAGCAAACATGGCGGCCGAGCACTTGGAAGAAACACTGATGACAGAATTACCTCAAGAAGATACAGCAACTGAAGAGCCTAGTTTTTCAGAACTAAGAGAGTTGTTAGTGGACATCCAGATTACAGTCTCCAATATCCTCAGGGAAAACAAGAGACTAAGCAGCGATATGAGTGAATTAAAATCCACAGTCACTAAACAGAACACCGAAATAACTAACCTTAAGACGTCATTGGCAAACACAGAGAAGAATCTAGATGAGGCAGAGAAGGAGATGACCACTCTAAGAAATCGCCTAAACGACCAACAAGAGGAAATCTATGAGCTGTATGAATTACAGGACAGGTTAGAGCAATATACTAGAAAAAACTCTCTAAAAATACACGGAGTTTCAGAAAGCGCTTATGAGTCGCCTGAAGATGTTATGAAAATTGCAGAAGCGCTTGAAGTGCCAGTCCAACCTAATGACATTGAAATTGTCCACAAACTTAAAAGGAAGGGCAACAAGCCAATAATCGTCAAGTTTCTAAGTCATAAAGTCAAATCTAAACTGTATAAATCAAGAGCAAAGCTGAGAAATATATCAGTATCCAACCTCTTCCCAACCTCGACCACGGCTACACGCGTAGCATCTGACAGAATTTTTCTGAACGAAAACCTGACATCATATAGGCGAAGAATTATTAACAAGGCGAACGAAATGCGCAGAGTCGGCGAATTCATAAGTGCCTGGTCTTTGGATGGCAAAATATACGTCAAGACCTCTTCAGAAGGAAGACCGATTAAGATCGACGAATTGGAAGACTTAGATTATCGCTACAGAGGTAAACAATCTCTGCCAAGCTAGGGACTGTTTTAGGTACTTTGATTTTTGGGGATTGGAACGCAAAGCGAACCCTGCAGAAAGGAAACTCTTACGAAGCTATTTCTTTTTTTTTTTTGGCGTAGTTCTGCTGGTAAACTCGGCGTCAGGGGGGGCTGGCAGCGAGGTCTGGAACCGAGTTTACATGATCGCCCCAGTAAAGAAATTTGGCCGAGTACGACTGTGTACTAATTTTATTCAAACAAACATGGCGGTGGCGAGGAAGGAGAATTAGCCGAATTAGCCGTTATTTGGTGTACGCGCGTTTCTGTTGGTTCAGCATTATTTCCGTTATTCCAAGTTTAAACATTCAAGGGAAGGTTTCGATCGCTTTTTTTTTTACGTTTGTTTCCATCTGATTTGGTTGCCCTTTCTGCTTTTTCTGGTACTGATTTTACGAGTTTTGAAGCATTTTCTGACACATTTCACAGCGGCCAGATCCGTTCTTTTCTTTCACTAAGAATTGTCGTTCGAGACTTTGTCCTTGTTTCATTTACATACACTGTAGATTTTTCTTTCTTTATAGGAACTACCCAGGAGGAGTCAATAATTAATTGTGGAGGTTTTGTTGATCCAAATTATTTTCTGTTTTGCCCAAGTTATGTTACTACCTTACAGTCCACAAGAGATTTTTTTCATGTACAGCTCTCTAGAATCCTTAAATGGTGAAAAGCTGAGAGGTGATGTTTACAACACTTTGCTCTTTGACTTCGCCACGTGAGTCACAGATATTGCCTACAGTGTGTAGGTATACCTGATAATAAAGCTCATTATTTTGGAGAAAAAGGTGAAATAATTTTTCATTTAGATTTTGTCTATCACATCTCTGGGCTGAGAACTGAAACTTAAAGGGGCCAGGTTGCTCAACTGACAGCAATACTTCAGCCAGTCATTTCACATATTTACTTGGTGACCTTGGCTTCATATATTTCTCCATGAATGGGTTTGTGGAAAATTGGCATTTGAATTCTGAAGGGACTTGAATTTTTCTTGACAGTGCAATTGATGTTGAACAGCTTTTGCAAGCAAAACAATCATTTGCGGGTGGAGTTTGCAAAGGTTCCAACAGTCTGTAAAGTAAAGATACTCTGGCAAACACACCATCACTTTGGATCTGGCAGGCGTTGGTGATCCAAGATGCATGTTGACAAATATGTTTTGGGCAAAGGTTTTGGTTGTACAGGGTCTTTGACTGATGACATATATGTGGACAGCTATGTTAATCCTTAATTTTCTGAAAACACTTCAAAAGGACTGTTGCACACGTAGAGCAACCACGGTTGATCAGCCATTCTGGGGTTATTTCACATCTCCTTTATAAACAGTTACTCAATGCATGGCAGCCTCGTTTTGACACCCAGCAATACAACACTGTTTTGACCTGTTTTCCCCTACCTTATCGGTAACAGGTCTGAAATAATGATCCTCACAGTTAAATGCATTCAACTTGAGCAGTTGAAAAAGCAAACTTGAAAAAATTCAGTCTCGACCAGGATCAAATTTGCCTTTTCAACTGCTCAAGTTGAAAACATTCAAAAACTGCAAGCCCTTTATGGCCACATTTGTTACATCAGGCAGTTCACACCTGATTTATTTCATATGCATCCATCTTCAAAAAAGCTGAATTCTCCTTGGCAATTGGTACTGTTTCCTCATCAGAAGTACAAATGTCTGAAAGGGTGTGAGCAGAAGTCAATTGCTCTTTTAACAGAAGGGACAGTTTAGAACTTTTGCATTGTCTAATACTCCATTATTGCATAGTTCACCTGGTGTTACTGAACTCAAACTACAAATTTTTCACTGACACTTAAGAAAAATGGGCCTGAATGTCTTTCCTTTGAATTAAGCTTCTTGTACAGGCTACAGGCAAAAGACAAAAAATCATATAATTGCAAATCCTTCAATCTTTTCAGATTACCCTAGCAAATGTTTATAAACCTTCTCATTAGACAGTTGCATGCGTAATGTGGGAAAATGCTTGGAAATGTGATAGTTCATTGCAGTTTCCATTGAATTAAACTTAGCATGTCAGTACAATATATGGAACTAGGGAGTTTTCCTAACCCTAGGTGTATTTACTTTGCCAATTCTTTAAGTTCTCTTATCAAAACAAGCAAACCTCAGACAGCTCTGTTTGTAAGGTTAAGCATTCTTCTTTTGTTGGTTGTCCTTTATAAGCTATCCTTTCCAGTTGCAAAATTCTGTCATCTCAAATGTTCTTATTTTTCTTGTAACTGGAACCAACCAATATATTTGCAGAAACAACTGCCGCCAAGAAACACTCAAGCCAAAAAAAGAAGAATTCCATAAAATAAACGTAGTGTTTTACACGTAATTACCCTTACAGCTGTAAATAAGACGCAAAAAACTTGAGACAAGTGCATGTGAAAGTTCAAGCCCATTTTTAACACATTCTAAGCCTTCGCATTCGATTTTGTGTCTTCATTGTGAAACACACTTAAAGAAGACTCGCAATCGAAATCTCCTCTTTTCGCTTTATTGGCTGGAAGATTCTACAGTTTCCACAGTAAAAAGATTCTTATAAATCTTCCTGAGATGACGAAATCCACAATCATCTGCTAGAATATAGTTACTTATAATTTGAGCGTAGTTTGTTCAACACTCAACTGGGAAAATCTCAGGCCGAAACTTGTCACCGGCATATTCAATATTGACTGTTCTACTAACCTAAAATAAAGCTGGTCCTTCATTCCATCGATTTTGATGGTCTCAGAAACAGAAACAGAAATGGATCGAAATGGAAGGTCGAAAGCTGCAACTTTAATGCCATTTCCAAGGTCAAGTGGCTGTTGACACCGCGAACGTTTGTTTTCGATAACACAACCATCACGCTCATGTTCTTGACATAATACACAGCAGGAGTGTACACAGATCCAGAATTTAGAGAAATGTGGTGCCCAAACGCTGTACTGTCGCCAAAAATACTAACAGCAAATAAACAATAACAAAAAACGAATTCCTTTTCCACAATCGAGTCACCACGAACAAAAAAGCACATATTCACGAGTAGTTCGCGCGAGACTTCGTCGCACTTCGCGCATGCTCGTTAGAGTTTTCGAATGATTGACAGATTTCTTTACTGGGGCAATCATGTAGAGGCCAAAAGCGGCAAGATCAAAGGTAGCTGCCAGCCCCCCCTGCTCGGCGTGTTGCATTTAGCTAATAATCGTTTATGTGTACGTGCGTGTTTCTGTAAGCTATTTTTTTTTAACTTTCTCTTTCTTCTGTCGCAATTGATATGCATACGCAAAATTCGTTTAAGTTCGATGTCCTTTCTCTCAATGTTCGGGGAATTAGAGATCAAACCAAAAGGAGGACGATCTTTTCGTATTTGAAAGACCAAAAGGCGAATGTTTATTTTTTACAAGAAACGTTCTCTGAACCAAACGACGAAAGTATTTGGAAAAATGAATGGGGTGGCAAGCTATTTTTCTCGCATGGCACTAAACATAGCTGTAATAACTGCGAGTTTGTACGTATGTGTTGCGAACCATATTAACGTATTGCGCATCGTCTAAGAGGGTGTTATTGAATTTCCAAAATCCCGGGCCTCTAGGGCATTTGTTAGACAAAGTTAATGAGATGTAAATTGCATTATGGTCAGGTGCAATCGAAGGGTAGATCTCGGTGGTTTTAACATTAATTGTGAAAGTTTTGGCTGTTAAAAAGAAGTCAATTCTGGATTTTAATTTCAGCGATTTTGACTCGTATGTAAATTTTCGTAATTTTGGGTGGCGTACTCTTTGAATGTCTACTAAATCAAGCATTTCCACTTAGTCGAGATGAGATTACTGTAATTAGTCGGTTTCCAAGGCGCTTCTCCGATTTTGTCTTTTTTCGACAATGTACAGTTCCAATCACCGCCGACAATTAGCGAGTTAAGCTCTGTTTTATCAATGATGCAGTTGTTAAGTTCTTGCATGAATTGGAGTTGATTGGCTTGATCATTCGGTGCGTAGATGTTGCATAACGAGAGTTTTTGACCATTCAGAGATATCGAAATTAGCACTATTCTGCCTGTGTTGTCGGAATAAGAATAGTCTTCTTGAATTTGCACAATGGGATTAATTAAGATACACACACCCTTACTATTTGGGTGACAAGAGACTCCTCTGGGAGATGATGAAGATGGAAATTAAATCGATGACGATTTCTTATTGCAAAGGTAAAGCCAAAAACATTAGAAATCGAGAACAAGACATTATACGAGAACTAGACCAGCTCCATGCCATCATTTGCAATAATTTTTCCTCCCCAAATATTGAGGAGGTCTTGCGGGAATATGACAAACTTAAAAACGAGCTCAAATCAATTTACGAAGAAAATGGAAAACAGGCTATGTTTCGAGCAAAATGTCGTTGGGCGGAAAACGGAGAACGCCCCACAAAATATTTCTTCAACCTAGAAAAAAGCAATTACAACAAGAAGACCATTAGTGAACTTCGACTACAAGATGACTCGACCACGAAAAAAAAAAAAAAAAAGATTTTAGATCAAATTGAGACCTACTACAAAAACCTGTACACATCTGACTATACATTCTCCAGTGAGGAATTCAATTCATTCCCCCCAGAATTTAGAAATCCCCAAGCTCAGTGATGGAGATCGAGACAATCTAGAAGGACTACTAAACTTTTCAGAACGATAAAGCTCCTGGGGAAGATGGATTTACGGTGGAATTTTATAAGTTCTTTTTAGCCAATGACGTCACGTTAGTGACGTCATATGGCTACTGTCAGAGCCTAAAAATCAACGATAGACGTTGTACGTACGTGCGATGTCTGTCTTACGATTTGTGAGGCTGGGGGGATATTCTGTGAGACGATGGGTGGGGGTGTGCACCGGGACACTGAAAGTCTTACCTTATCAGCGGCACAAACCCATACAGCTAATGTTATGGGAGTAAGACCCCCGGGCTTTGAAGTGTTTTGCATTCGCAAGTGTGGATCTACTTCGAATGCCTGTTTTGTGTACGTGAGGTCTGGCAGGATTTTATTCGCGTTGTAGTCCTGTGTTTACTTAGCTGAAGTACATTTTTCCACAGCAGCAAATACAAGACGGACTTGCCAATTTGAGATGTTGTATGAACAGAACGTGGAAATTAACGTTACATCGATCCCTAATTAACAGTGAAAGAAACAATATTTAAAGTTCAAGTTTATAACGATCGATAGTGAAAAGAGTAGAGTAAAACAGCATAAAATTTTTCGGGATTATCTCTCGGTAACAGCGAATCTAAAATTTGCAGTGTCATTTTTGTGTGCGTGTTCTAAAACATGAACCCAATTAAAACTAAATCGGAAATTGCGCGGCTTGTTGCTAGCTATTCTTAAAACTGGAAAACTTGAATGAAACTAGTATTAAAATCCAAGTCACAGTGGTGATCAAGGAATTAGAGGATGGATGTAGTAAAATCTTAACAAGATACTAAACGTTATTTCGGGGTTATTCATAGCTCAAAGTGTAAAGCGTATGTTGAGAAATTTGCATAGTTGACAGCTGTAATTTCAGCCTTATAAGGAATGTAACGCAACACTTGAAACATCTTGAACCGACCGAAACAGTACCGAAAGATTAACAACAACAGATATGTGACAAAGCATTCTAACAGAGACCTGTTGGATCTACTGGAAAGCGAGCTGAATTTGAACATTTTCGTACTGTTCGAAGGTAAAGCAAACGAAATTTATTCGGCTGTAGGTTGAGACTCCAAATAAACACGTGAGCTAAAAATAACTTCTTACCGTGGGAAAGTTACAAATGTAAACATACTTTGGTCGATTTGTGAAGCAAAAAGACGAAAATTGTTATAGCCGACTTGATTACAAAGCAAGCAACTTCAAATAACAGGGGAAATAAATATAGTTGCAAAACTATTTCAGTCGTGTTTATAAACGCTAGTTCAAACCGATTTCGAACGAAAATATTGTGGATACAAGAAACGCCGTTTGATGGCAGACTCCTGTTTTGACAATACAATGTACTAAGAACGTAAGTGGTTGCCTGAAACGTCTGAAACCTTACAAATTAAACAAAGTAAAGCGAGTCGCGTGTCACGCAAATCACGCAGAGCGTCAAAACGGGTTAAACGGCACCCTTTAGAAAGTTGACCGTTTATGAGCACTGAAAAGTATTGGATATTCGCCGGTAGAAGTAAGAAATTAAAAGGTTCAACTGCAACTTGCATTTATTTCTGAAGTAAAATTGTTAACTTTCCACTGATCTTTGCCTAAATTATGTATGCAATATTTTTCGACGGTGAGTTTAAGTTTAAGTTTACTTCTTTTTGTCTGTGTTCTTTGAAGAACCGTGAAACAAAGAGCTTTCTTCGGTTTTTTTTTTACTCCGCGTATTCACGCTGCTGAATCATTACCAGGTTTTATAGTGGATAACCACAAGATCTTTTTGATGGTGGTGGTGGGGGGGGGGGGGGGGGGACTTACCGGAGGTGTAAAGTCCCATAGGTTGTCAGGACAAATTTCACCATATTGTGAAAAAAAAACGTCATTGGCTCTGCGCGTATTGCGCGCCTATGTTTTGACATAGTAGGCAATGATTTAATAGCAAGTTTTAATGAAGCAAACGTGATAGGTGAGCTTAGTATCTCCCAACGAAGGGGTATAATAACGTTAACCCCAAAAGAAGACGGTTCACTTTTAGATTTATCAAACTGGAGACCGATCACAATTTTAAATGTTGACTTTAGGATAGCTGCAAAAGCAATAGCTAAACGATTTGAACCAATACTCCCAGTTCTAATCCATCCAGATCAAACAGGCTTTGTGAAAGGAAGATACATAGGGGAAAGTATCCGACTCATTAATGACATTATGGAAATAACAAAATCGCAAAATTTACCAGGCATATTAACATCATTATACTTCCGTAAGGTTTTCGACTCTCTAGAATGGCCCTTTATAATGAAGACGCTTGACTATTTTAACTTTGGAAGTGACATCAAACGCTGGGTTAACATATTTTACACGAATATAGAGAGTACGGTGATCAACAACGGTTTCATTACAAACTGGTTTCGACCATCGAAAGGGGTACGACAAGGCTGTCCCCTCTCTCCTTACTTGTTCATTCTCTCGGCCGAAATACTTTCCAACAAAATTCGTCAAGACTTCGATGTAAAAGGTATCAAAGTTTTTGAAAATGAAATCAAGCTCTCTCAGTTTGCGGATGATACTACCCTCTTTAACGCCGACCTTGTATCGTTGGAAAGGGCACTGGAAATAGTAAATGAGTTTGGGAAATTAGCTGGCTTATCCTTAAATGTGAAGAAAACCAAGGCAATTTGGTTGGGAAAATGGGCAAATAACAGAAACAGTCCGCTATGCATAAAATGGTTTCATACGCCAGTGAAAATTCTTGGGGTACATTTCTCATATGATAAAAAAGGAAACTATGAGCTTAATTTCAACCAAAAGATTCTGAAATTACAAACCAAACTTGATATGTAGAGCACAAGAGATCTAACAATATTCGGAAGAGCCACTATTCTAAAAACCTTAGGTCTGTCACAACTAGTTTTCTCGGCTTCGAATCTGGTAGTCCCTCAGGGAATTGCAGACACGATAAAAACAAAATCGTTGAGATTTATCTGAAGAAATAAAAAAGATAAAATAAAAAGATCCGGCCTTTATCAAGATCTGGACACAGGTGGAATACGCATGACAGACGTAAACATTATGTTCAAGGCGCTGAAGCTTGCTTGGATCCCAAGACTTATGACATCCGACAAGAAAAACTGGGGCACCATTCCAAACCACTTCTTCAAGAAAATGGGTGGGCTGAACTTTCTTCTACGATGCAACTACGATACGAAATATTTCAACGACCTACCGGTTTTCTATAAGAAGATTCTGCAATTTTTCAATGACTTGAGAATTCTTCATGTTTACGAACAACAACAGGATATAATATTATTTAACAACAAAGAAATACTTGTTGATGGGAAACCTATTTTCTTCAGTGAATGGTTCAAAAAGGGCATTATCTCGATTAAAAATTTACTCAATGAAAATGGTAACTTCTTAACATTTGACGAGTTTTCCCTTAAATACTCGTGTAAAACCAACTTTCTACAATATTACCAAGTGATCAGCACCATCCCGACGCATCTTTCGATCATAGCAAAACAATCAGATACATTCGACGAATCTTTTTTTTATGAGCAGTGATAATATATTTCCTCTAAACGAAACCGTACAGATTGATTCAGGCAAGGCTAGGGCAAGAGATTTTTACAAATTGCTTAACTCAAAAACCCACACCGAGGACCAAACTGGCCCCAAACGCTGGAGTGAAATCCTATCCGTAAACAAAGAATCGTGGAGTAAGATTTTCAAATTAGTGAAAACCACCTGCAAAGAAACTAAGCTAAAAGAGTTTCCATTTAAATTAATTCATAGGATCGTAGTTACAAAGAAAGAGTTACTCAGATTTGGCATCAAACCTGATGATGAATGCCTGTATTGTGGGGATAGGGACTCTATTGAACATACATTTATTGAATGCCCGTTTACTAAGATTTTTGTGCAAAAAGTTGTACAATGGTTCAACGAAACAAACTCTTGTCAGATCTCTCCTACCGTTGAGGAAGTCCTGTTTGGTGTAATCTCGAACTCCTACGAAACAAAAATAAAAAGGAAATTTAACTACACCACCCTATCTATGCACAAATACATATATTCAAACAAGATAAATAGTGAGACCATCTCCATTCACGAATTTATCAACAAACTACCTTTTAACTATGACCTGGAAAATAATAATTAATTAGTATTCAACTGAAAAGACTCCTCTCTTTGCACACTATAAAATTGTATACATCATGTCGCTTGTGATAATAGTTAAAAATATAATAACTCATATACTTTGTAACGTAATTTCACCTGAACATTGTACGCTATATATATTGTTTCTTTTTTATTCTGTATGCTACCAATCTTAATGTATTTTTTTTGTTTGTGTCTTGTGTATCAATAAAGATGTTAAAAAAAACACTTCAAGTGCGGGGGAATTCGCTCAAACGTAGTAAATATCAACAAGGCAACAATATCTGGACGTATAAAAGTCTCAGCTTGCGTTTTACAATCTGAACTTAAGCTTACCGTGACAATCACATGAGCCATCAAATATGGCGGCCAAACTTGACTCGATGGAGCTTGATTAATGGCAGGAAAACCTTTCCAACGATCGTTAATCCGCTGTAAGAAGATTGTATCCAGCTATCCAGGGACCGTGAAGCAAGAAGAAGGAATAGTTCACAAGCCATCTCTCCAAAGCGACAGAAATTTATACCTCAAACGATGAATTCAACCGAAGGTCGTTGAAACAGGCGCCGAGAAGGCGAACAGCACGTCGGGAAGGGACCTACTTTGCGCATGATCAATTCGTGCCCACGGTCACTCGGCCAAACCGGCCAGTCACCAGGGAACCGACGAGAATCAGCTGGAACGTGAAAATGGAAACCGCTTTTCGATTCATCTATAGTTGCTCTAATAATATAATTTGGTGGTACATCACAAAAGTAGCAATATCGGTACCCTAAATCTACAACAAATTTGCTCGACTGGCAAACTTGCGGTAATTTCGTCTAGCTAGTGGCTAGACTTACTCAAACTGAGGAGTTATTTCAACTCACTATGTTGAGTAGACTTATGAGTGAGAACAACTTACTCATATGATGTTTGAGTAAATTTGACTCACACTCGATTTACTCAAAATAAAGAGTTGTTTCAACTCACTATGTTGTGTTAAAAGTCCAACTCATATCTTGAGTCACTTTACTCAACATATTGAGTGAAGTACACATTTTACTCAAACAAAGAGTCAGTTTTACTCATTCTCAAAAATGCTTTTTTTGCTGTGCATTTCACTTTGTTTAGTACCTTAAACTTGCAGTAGACAAAAAGTGAGCGAAATCGATTTTTTGATCGTGGCCGCGATTTTTCGGTTTTTCTTTGATTTTTACTGACATTCACTCTTAATAACTTTCGCGCGAGTTCACATGCCGGTCTGGGGCTGGATTGATGAAGCCCTCCTATAATAAGATGTGTCCCATGTATTGTTGGAAAACAAAGCCCATTGTTAAGAAACAATTCTTAAGATTCACCTTTGGCTAAGGACAGCTTTGTGAATCCTCCCCAAGGGGTGTTTCTTTTTACGCACACTTCAAGATGGCGGCCGATTACCGTTTTCGTCAGAAAAAAAGAAAACGACTGTTTAAACAATTTTCGGTGTTTTCTGAGCGAATTGTGGCTGTGGTCAAAGTTTAATTTATTTCTGAATCCGTCGTAGTCCACTAGAGCTGTCTCAACGCTGACTTTTAAAGTGCCACTGAGACGAAAATTCGTAGGTTTATTTCCGCCAAATTCTGTCGCAGAATATCGCGTTGCGTCTATATTTACCCAGAAAACTGAACAGGAAACCGTCCATCCTAATATTTATTAGCTCCAAAGTTGCGTAAAATGTGTCCGCCATTACTGAAAACGTGTTCCTGGGTGATTGCGCAATTTAATAACTTGTGACGTCAGAGGCTCACCTCAGTCGTGTTTCCTTGTGTTTTGACTCAAGATGCCTACCGTCGACTGCGAAACCTCCGAAGAGTATTACTACGATTCGGAACAGTCTTTAGCTTCCGAAGAATCAGAGGATTCATTTAATTCGGCAAATGAGGAATTTTTCTTATCGTACGATGAAAGAACTGATGCCAGGAGATTTCAGCTCATAAGCTTGTAAACAAACTGTTCAAAGCTGTTTTTCCCGCCGTATTGGTGGGAGTTCAAAATATGCGCGAAATAATGCTTAGACAGTGATTACATTTCAGGCACAAGTTGCTCAAAGAGCGGATAACTCTTATCCAACGGATAAATGGCTGTCCAGCTATTCGAACTTGAAATGGATGTTTTAAGCTTTGGAAATTTAGACAAAACACCTATAAAAACTCCAGAATTTGATGCTCGCGAATTCTCAAGCATCGGTCGATCGATTTGTTGTTCGCTTCGTTGGAGAAATAAAAGAAGCTATATTTTGTTTGCCGTTGTTTATATTCATTCTATATTGTAACGCATTGAGATTTTTGGCCATTCCTAGTATAGTATGGGAAACTTTCTTAAAGAGCTGTAATGCTGTAGTCATCTGGCAGTCAGCTCATGAAGCTTATCGTGTCCATCATAGTACAGTGGTCGCTTAATTAATGCATTGAAACACACGTGCTTGGGGTTTCTAAATATTTTAAACAGTTTTTGTAGAATTCTTAACTTGAGCCGAAAAAAGTGAAATAAACCAAGACCTTCTTTTAAGAACTGGAGGCCTTGTGTGAACGGAATCTAAATATTTGTAGTGCAAATCAAAGCCATAAGGAAAATTTTCTGCTGCTCAACCACAACATGCGGACCGCCAAGGAAACGAAGCTTTCACTTGCTTTATTCACTGCGTAAAAATAATAACTTGATATCTAATCATTTTTCTTGGTAGTTCATTTACTAAGATTAATATGACAGTTAAAAGGAATAACATTGTAAAACCCTTAAACAAATAGTGGCGTGTGGTAGTTTTTCCTAACTTACAAGACGAGCCGACCTATCGACATGATCGAAGCCTCATATATTTCGAACAATAATGTAAGTCGACTCTTCAGCGACAGGGAATAAGGAGAAAAGTTTATCGACATTCAGGATGGTAGACTATAAAATATCTGTCCATGCTTCTACGCGATTACTGCATTGAAATTAACACACGCGGAATTAAAAAAGAAAAAAAGCTAAGCAATACAAACTATTGGCGTAATCGCGGCGGTCCTGCATTCGCCCAGGACGCCCAGGATGCATTTTATGAGGACTACGCCGAAGATCTTCGCACTAGCAGACGGCAGAACTGAAAGGGTTTTCCACAAGCAAAATAAATTTTAAAATACGTTAAAAGAAAATAAGTTTTGCACA
Source organism: Siderastrea siderea (assembly GCA_964030785.1). Classification (NCBI taxonomy): domain Eukaryota; kingdom Metazoa; phylum Cnidaria; class Anthozoa; order Scleractinia; family Rhizangiidae; genus Siderastrea; species Siderastrea siderea. The sequence continues at coordinate 10,963,847 of OZ034976.1, forward strand.
ATGGTGGATGCGTTGAAAAAGAAACAAACTATCACTTCAACTGCGTTAAGATTAGGTACCTTTCGTCTCGCTTTTTCCAGATCTTTTTTTCCATATAGTTAGAATGGACAATGGAATAATCGGCCTCTGGGATCCTTCGACATGAACAGCCCCCTGGAAACACTCGTCCGTGAAGTGATCAGAACAGCCGACAAAAATACCTCTCGGGTTGAAATTTGCACTGTGTGTGAGTTCGAACACTATCCATTTTTCCATTGCAGGTCCGCTCTCAAGGCTTTGATGAAGCGAAATACCAGCTCGGTGGCTGGATTTATTGTTGTAGCATTGTACAACACAAGTAATACCCTTCATAACTGCTGCAGCAACGAAAATTTCAAGGCCGTACAACAAACAGAAAATACAAAGCAATACAAACTATTGGCTTAATCGCGGCGGTCCTGCATTCGCCCAGGATGCATTTTATGATGACTACGCCGAAGATCTTCGCGCTAGCAGACGGCAGAACTGAAAGGGTTTTCCACAAGCAAAATAAATTTTAAAATACGTTAAAAGAAAATAAGTTTTGCAAAATGGTGGATGCATTGAAAAAGAAACAAACTATCACTTCAACTGCGTTAAGATTAGATACCTTTCGTCTCGTTTTTTCCGGATCTTTCTTTCCGTATAGTTGAAATGAACAATGGAATAATCGACCTCTGGGATCCTTCGACATGAACAGCCCGCTGGAAACACTCGTCCGTGAAGTGATCAGAACAGCCGACAAAAATACCTCTCGGGTTGAAATTTGCACTGTGTATGAGTACGAACATTATCCATTTTTCCATTGCGGCAGGGGCACCCAACGAGAAAGTTTTAGCAAAATACTTGAAATATCATGTTCTGCTTTCTTAGATTGTTTCAGAGCTCTCTAAAGGCATACATGTGAAAGGTAATACAGATTGATCTGTTCGGATTTTTTAGCTGAAAATTAAGGCCACAGAAAATTTTAGGAAACAGAATCCTATCCGCCGAATTTCCGAGCTGCTGATGGCGCTCCAAAAATGCTAGCTGACCTTATTTTGCACTCTAAAAGGCATGTTTGTCCCTCCGAAAACAACAGGAACTAATAAGTCCTCTTGTTACGAAAGTCTGACGTTATGTTTCGATGAAGAAATCTCTAGCTTTCACTACACTGTAAATCTGAAAATCTCAGGCGATTTTAGGCCTTCCGAACAGATTTTTCCCGAAACGAACCGTCGGGTGCCCCTGTTGCGGGTCCGCTTGCAAGGCTTTGATGAAGCGAAATACCAGCTCGGTGGCTGGATTTATTGTTGTAGCATTGTACAACACAAGTAATACCCTTCATAACTGCTGCAGCAACGAAAATTTCAAGGCCGTACAGCAAACAGAAAATGTGCCCTCGACAACAGTTACATTTCCCGCGGCAAGTAACGGAATGAAGCCTGACTTGGTTTGAGGTGAGCCTCTAACGTCACTTCCGCTAATTCTCAAGCCAACTTCCGGAACAAGGGCCAGTAATGGCGGCCGTAAAATCTCGACAAAAACCGTCCGAAAAAAAGCGACTTCCAGTTATCGTGATGAGTTGAAATTTGGTACGGTGACTAACAACCTCAGACTATTTTCAAAAATGCAAAAATATGGAATACCAAAATTCTGGTTCCAGTGGCACTTTAAATATTTCGCTTTGAGTGAATCGGCAGTTCTAAGTTAATCATTAAAATGGAAGAGAAATACCATTCATTACTACAAGTCTAGTTAAAGCAAAACATGTAATGATGATTGAAATATTCCGTCAACTGAAAAACCAAGCACTAAGAGTAAAATACGCCCGAACGATTTTTTGCGTTCAAACAACCCAATGTGCAGTACCGTGCAAAGGAAAGCAAACTGGCTGAGAAACAACACTAACTCAGTCTAGAATAGTTTCTATTACTATTTTTTTGAATTATTTTCACCATTTTGCGAAATAAGACATAAGACAAAGACAAAGACAAAGTCTTGAAAGTTTATCAGCACAGATTTTCTCACCAAGATTAACTGCAATAAATGCAACTACAATATCAGATCGCTTATTTTAATTTTAATAAGAAATTCCATGAAAATACAAACAGAGAAAAAGGGAAAACAAGCCTTCAGGTATGAAAAAAGTATTCAGAATAGCATTTGCTGTCCTGGGAAAGCAAAATGTCGCGAGTACAATTCCGCTTAACTTGACACTGTTTTGTACCAAATTTCTGCAAGTTTTTTAAAGTGCCACTGGGACCAGAATTTTGGAATTCCATATTTTTGCATTTTCGAAAATAGTCTGTGGTTGTTAGTCACCATGCCAAATTTCAACTCACTACGATGACTGGAAGTCGCTTTTTTCGGACGGTTTTTGTCGAGATTTTACGGCCGCCATTACCGGCCCTTGTTCCGGAAGCTGGCTTGCGAATTAGCGGAAGTGACGTTAGAGGCTCACCTCAAACCAAGTCAGGCCTCATTCGATTACTTGCCGCGGGAAATGTAACTGTTGTCGAGGGAAGATTTCGTGCCAACTGTTTGCTGTACGGCCTTGAAATTTTCGTTGCTGCAGCAGTTATGAAGGGTATTACTTATGTTGTACAATGCTACAACAATAAATCCAACCACCGAGCTGGTATTTCGCTTCATCAAAGCCTTGCAAGCGGACCCGCAATGGAAAAATGGATAATGTTCGTACTCACACACAGTGCAAATTTCAACCCGAGAGGTATTTTTGTCGGCTGTTCTGATCACTTCACGGACGAGTGTTTCCAGCGGGCTGTTCATGTCGAAGGATCCCAGAGGTCGATTATTCCATTGTTCATTTCAACTATACGGAAAGAAAGATCCGGAAAAAACGAGACGAAAGGTATCTAATCTTAACGCAGTTGAAGTGATAGTTTGTTTCTTTTTCAACGCATCCACCATTTTGCAAAACTTATTTTCTTTTAACGTATTTTAAAATTTATTTTGCTTGTGGAAAACCCTTTCAGTTCTGCCGTCTGCTAGTGCGAAGATCTTCGGCGTAGTCATCATAAAATGCATCCTGGGCGAATGCAGGACCGCCGCGATTAAGCCAACAGTTTGTATTGCTTAGCTTTTTTTTAAATTCCGCGTGTGTTAATTTCAAAGCAGTAATCGCTTAGAAGCATGGACAGTTATTTTACAGCATACCATCCTGAATGTCGAGAAACTTTTCTCCTTATTCCCTGTCGCTGAAGAGTCGATTGACATTATTGTTCGAAATATATAAAGGCTTCGATCATGTCGGTAGGTCGGCTCGTCTAGCGTGGAAATTTAAGTTAGGAAAAAATATCACACGCCACTTATTTGTCTAAGGGTTATACAATGTTCTTTCTTTTAACTGTCATAGCAATCTTAGTAAATGAACTACTAAGAAAAATGATTAAATGTCAAGTTATTATTTTTACGCGGTGAATAAAGCAAGTGAAAACTTCGTTTCCTTGGCGGTCCGCATGTTGTTGTTGAGCAGCAGAAAATCTTCCTTATGGCTTTTATTTTCACTACAAATATTTAGATTCCGGTCACACAAGGCCTCCAGTTCTTAAAAGAAGGTCTTGGTTTATTTCACTTTTTTCGGCTCAAGTTAAGAATTCTGCAAAAACTGTTCAAAATATTTAGAAACGCCAAGCGCTTGTGTTTCAATGCATTAAACGACCACTGTACTGTGATGGACACGATAAGCTTCATGTTTTGAGCTGACTGCCAGATGACTACAGCATTACGGCTCTTCAAGAAAGATTCCCATACTATGCTAAGAATGGCCAAAAATCTCAATGCGTTACAATATAGAATGAATATAAACAACGGCAAACAAAATATAGCTTCTTTTATTTCTCCAACGAAGCGAACAATAAAATCGATCGACCGGTGCTTGAGAATTCGCGAGCATCAAATTCTAGACTTTTTATAGGTGTTTTGTCTAAATTTCCACAGTTTAGAACATCAATTTTTCGAATAGCTGGACAGCCATTTATCCGTTGGATAAGAGTTATCCGCTTTTTGAGCAACTTGTGCCTGAACTGTACTCACTGTCTAAGCACTATTTCGCGCATATTTTGAACTCCCGCCAATAAGGCGAGAAAAACAACTTTGAACAGTTTGTTTACAAGCTTATAAGCTGAAATCTCCTGACATCAGTTCTTACATCGTACGATAAGAAAAATTCTTCATTTACCGAATTAAATGAATCCTCTGATGCTTCGGAAGCTAAAGACTGTTCCGAATCGTAGAAATACTCGTCGGAGGTTTCGCAGTCGACGGTAGGCATCTTGAGTCAAAACACAAGGAAACGCGACTGAGGTGAGCCTCTGACGTCACAAGCTATTAAATTGCGCAATCACCCAGGAACACGTTTTCAGTAATGGCGGACACATTTTACGCAACTTTGGAGCTAAAAAATATTAGGATGGACGGTTTCTTGTTCAGTTTTCTAGGTAAATATAGACACAACGCGATATTCTGCGACAGAATTTGGCGGAAATAAACCTACGAATTTTCGTCTCAGTGGCACTTTAAACATTTCAAGAAAGCAAAAGTAAATGTGGATTCGCTCAGTTAAAAAATTCTTACGAAGTCAATCCACAGTCAAACTGTAATTTAGCGATCGCTGTCCTTGGAAATAAAAACGACACTGACAATACAGTCTGTTCTCGAACAAGGATTTCTTTGCTCTAAAACCTCTCCAATTTCTTCTATAACCGCCGTCGAGTATTCTTTAGGTCTTTTCCTTGTAGCAACAAGCTTGTAAAAGAAATATCTTCATAAGACTTCATCCTAAGGATGCCTGTAAAATTACCGGCCTGAAAATCGAGCGTACAAGAGCCATCCGCTAGAAAGTTTTGTAACGCACCGAGTGCGAAACGATAAAAAAAAAATCGAAAATCTTGCAAAATAAATCTTCCTTACTTTTACGTTGTTGTCTCTTGATGTGTCCTGGTGGGGTAAAAGCAGGTTTGTCGCTTATGTCACTCGAGGCCCTCTCAATTATGCACATTATGGACGTGATGTGTTCGACCAACTCGGCCGCCATTGCATTGCATGTGTTTTTGTGGATTATTTTGAACTTTCCCGCGATTGAGGGACCCTAGGGGCGATCTTTACTACAACTACCAGAAACCTTTGCGTGCGTGACGTAATAATGAAAATGGTCTTCCAAAACGACGCCTCGTTAGTGATTGGGACGAATATGATTGAGCTTGAAGTGCTGTTTAACTTTGTTTGACTTGACTTTCGAGTTCTGTTTGTTCTCTCGAGTTCTTTCTTTTCATAGTTTTACTCTGTCACCAAAAACATTGTTGTTAATCTAAGTGTAAACCCGAAAATAATTCAGTTATGCCTTCTTCCATCTTTGTTTTCCTTGCAAGTTTGAAATGAAATCACGACGCTTCCCTCGATTAATTGACAGGTTTGACAAGTTTTCGTTTTTGACCAATCAACAACAACCTTACAGCAAGCGCGCGAAACCTGGCCCCGCTGGCCCGCTCACTCGCTGCTCAGAAGTCACGTTAGATTGTCACGCAACTCAGACAGTTTATAAGCGGACCACTTTTCCATTTTGTAGCCAAATTTTGTAGCTAATTATATATAAGTTGAATAATAAATCCCTTATTAGACGGTTTATTGTGTAGTATCGTGGGATGTTTTTACTCGTCTCTTGTATTTTGACTCGCCCTACGGGCTCGCCAAAATACGGCGTGACTCGTAAAAATATCTCACGATACTACACACTAAACCGTCTAACAAGATATATTTATTTTATACATTGTTTTGATATCGGTTATCCGCACAAAATTAGAAATGTTTTTAAAAATCTCTGCAGTCATGATTTTCGCGCGCAGAACTTTGCGGCTCATCACGTCATTCGTCTGTACTTTTATCACAAACTCCCCTGTACCAACCAAAACGCGTGTTTTCAGGGGCACCCAACGAGAAAATTTTAGCAAAATACTTGAAATACCATTTTCAGCTTTCTTGGATTGTTTCAGAGGTTTTAAAAGGCTTTTTTGTGTAAGGTAATACAGATTGATCTATTCGGATTTTTTAGCTGGATATTTAGGCCACAGAAAATTTTAGGAAAAAGAATCCTATCCGCCGCATTTCTGAGCTGCTAATGGCTCTCCGAAAAGCTAGCTGACCTTATTCTGCACTCTAAACGACACATTTGTCCCTCCGAAAACAGTAGGAACTAATAAGTCCTCTTGTTTGGAAAGTCCGTGGTGATGTTTCGCCGAAGATATCTCTAGCTTTCACTGCAATTAAATCCGAAAATCTCAGGCGATTTTAGGCCTTCCGAAAAGATATTCTCCGAAAAGAACCGTTGGGTGCCCGTGTGTTTTACCCTGTCTATTGTATAACCGTGCAAAACTACAAGGAAAAAAATTAAATTTGTGGTCTTTAGTTGGTTTTCTCGGGGCCGTTCCGTAATTCTGATTGGATGGACAATCGCATTAAACTATGTAAATCAATAAGAAGTGCTGACACTTTTGCACGCCTTGGGTAATGTAGGTAAATGCAATGTCCGCTAGTAATACCTGTAAAATCGTCAAATAAGACATTTGTTATTCCTTTTCATTTTCCCGGTTATTTGGCCTCAGTCCTCATCTGTACACCGGTCAGTTTCGGATGCCACAGTGTATTACGGGACATTGCGGTGTAATAACGTGGCATACCGTAAACTGCCGCTTATAAGCCCTGGGCTTATACAACTTCGTAAGGGGTTTTTGGTGGGCTTATAAACGGAGGGGCTTATATCCGGGGAGGGGGGGGGGGCTTATAAGCGGCATACGAAAAACGTTTCGAAATGAGCCACAGCAGTGTTGGTCGAAATACGTTTCTAATTTACCAGTTTTTAATTAACCTTTGAAACGTCATAATAAATCGAATTCATTACAATTTTAACAACAAAATCAAAACTGTAAAAACACGAGTGCAACCTGAACGTAACAAAACAGAGGCTCAGAGTTCATCTTCGCAGTGTTCTGTGAGAGTGTTTAACATAAAGAAAACAAGGAAAACTAGAGGGGGGCTTATAACCGGATGTATTTTTTTGTTTACAGGTAGATGCGCCTATAAGCGGGGGGGCTTATAAGCGGCAGTTTACGGTATTTTGTGTGTTCATTTCTGTCCTTATATGGTAAAAAGACGCAGCAGTAGAATAATAAGGACAGTTGTTACTGGATACTACTATACTTTCAAATGGAGTTTGTAGATTATCCCTTTTACAGTAAACTTTTCTTTCCTGGTTTACCTTGTATCAGATGAACATGGATGCAGGAAATTTCGGTCAGAAACTGAAAATTGCCCAAAATTACCTCAAGAATGTAACTGACCGTGAAGTAAACTGTTTTTATTTAATATCTGAACGAAGTTGATTGATAAATACCGGTTCTTTGCTCTTTGTTCTACTGGCTTGGAGCCTAGCTGTCGTGATTGTAAGAGGAGGGTAGGGAGGGAGAGACTGCAGTGAAGCTTGCAAGAGACTCCGCTGAAGGTTGTCCTCGCTGCGCCAAGGAGACTACACAGGCAAGCTAGTGTGGCCATGCAGTTGGCACATTATAGTTAAAGAAATACTACTAACGACTAGGTATCCTGCCAGACCCTTGCCTTCGTTGCCCGACAACCATTCCTACTCAGGTTCTATGGGAGAAAACTGGGCAAACGCGTGTCGCAGAAAACATCAAGAGAAGAAGTTTGAAGTGGATGGGGACACACTCCGTAAGCCCAGGAATAAAGTCATTCAAACTGTTTTTATTTTTCAGTTGGTTCGGTTTTCTTTATTGTTGTTTTGTTTTGTTTTACTCTCAAAATTACCAATAGTCGCATTAGAAAACTTCAGCAACTGAAATAAGCATGTTTTTCACCTGTTCCTCGGGGGGTTTGTTCCGTCGCCTTGCTACATGAGTAACTAGTCACTCAAGACGGGAATAAATTCTCTTCACAAGTCGACGTGGCTTGTCTTTTTTTTTTTAGCAACAACATTATCAGTTGTATCCAGGTCTTATTCAAAGCCATACAAGTTGGCGCTCATCCCATTCCACTTGCACGCGGACCGTTTATTCACGTACGATCCCATGGGTTTTGTTTTGGCTAAGACAGAGACAGATAAAGATAACTTTTTTGGTCCCGTGCAAGGGAGAATCGTCAATCCTCTTTATAAAGTTGCTTAGATTCTTCGCTATTATAACAAAAAAAAATCGTGATTTTATCTTTTAAACTGCTTTGGGCGTGAGAATTTATTTACATTTGGATGACGTGTTCCTTGAATAACCAAAGGATCGAAAAATTCCATGGTTAGTATTGCGATAATTGCTAGGTCTTCAGGGAGTGCCGCCACTTTTGTCCCTTTAAATTTCTTAAGTGCACAATTCCTGTCGCCTTTTATCATTAACGTTGTAATTTCTTATTAATCTACCAGACTACACACCCATTCTCAGCTTAAGTGCCCAAGTGACAAGTGACATCTCTTGTGAAAGTGCAAACACTTCTTCAAGCTTTTTTACTGAACGTTGAGCAGTGATATCTTTTTACGAAGAAACAATAACAGTTAATCATTTGAGGCATTCCAAATGAGTTTTGGGTTCTGCCAAACCTGAGGTTTCTGATGCTTAAACCAGGTTTACACGGAATTATCTGGTCATTGACTTAAATCTAGCCTGCGAACGCAGACGTATTTCCGTCTGTCGTTTCTCTCCGCACAACTTAATATAACTCAACAATATCAGCGCCGATCATTTTCGACACTAATCTCTTTAAACTGTTTGTTACTATACCCGCAAAAATTTTAGTAAACTCACAAAAAATTTAGTAAAGCATACTCAAACGAGATAATACGTCACTACGACTTGGCTAACGCTTTCTACTGGAAACAAATCAATATCCATGATGCAACATTTATTTCTGGCAAGTTAAATTTAGTAAATCTCGCTTAAATTCAAGATTTATCATCATCATCATCATCATCATCATCATCATCATCATCATCATCATCATCATCATTATCAGCAAATGGAAGTAAATAAATATCCATGCGTAGCATCCATTAATGGGAAGTTAAAACAACTTTCCTTTAAAGCACGTTGCATCAGGGATATTTAATTTGCTTCCATTAAGAAGCATTGGCCCATTAAATAATTATGTTATCTCCAGATTGAATGAGCTAACAGGAAATTTCCGAGTGATCAAATTTCTTTCAGAGTTTGCAAGTGCAAAGTCGATATAAGCTTGTAAAATCTTGTGCAACATCATATTTCCAACACGTTCGGCTAAAAGCTGCTCAAAGCTTCGACTGCTTTTCTAAAGTGATCAATTCATGCTATTTTAGCTACTCATCTTGACTGCGTGATTGCTAACCTTCAGTTCAAAGGAAGTGGTAAGTCATTTCATCTTCTGTGGACATTTTAGGTCTGCAATTTTTATAGTCGCAAATCGATTAGTCAGTATTTTGTACGATAAGGTCTTGTTTATGTTCCAGAGACTTTCTCTGTTATTCTTGGTGATTTTCTTTTCGCTATTGGTAATGATTTTTTTTTTGTATATTAAAGTTGGCGGCCATCGTTCTTATCTCAAAAATTTCACTGCATTCTCGCGTCGACGATGTATATCTTTGTTGATAATTTTTGCAATTAATTACAACGTAATAACCCTTTCCGAGGAAAGGGACTCCATGGAAGCTAAGAGGTGTACAAAAGATAAGTTCAAGCAAAAGGACAAAAAATTTGCTTTTCTTCTCACTTACGCTCCTGTCGTAGTAAATCTTTCAAAAAAGAGGCAGTTAAAAGAGCAACGAACGGATTTGTTCTTTCTATGTTTAACTTAATTATTCATTTTCCATAAGGATTTTCATTGGAAAGGCCCCGTGTAGGAATGTTCATGTACTCCTAGAAAAGCAGCAGACAGGGATCTTTTTCTGCCTGTTATTAGGAAAAAAGAAAAAAAAGAAAGAAAAAAGAATCAAGCAAGGCAGATTTCGTTTACCCCGTGAGCTCACAACTACGGTTAATTCTCTTTTCTCATTATCGTACAATCTTTTCGTTGGTAATTCTGAGTGGCATTGACTTTTCTGCCCATACATCATGGAATTCCGCTATTATTTTAGCTGCACAGTGCTGGCAAAAGCCCAACTTAAAAGGTTGAATTTAACAGAAAGGATGACACCGGTTCAAATTATTTACTTAACAGCCCCACTTAAACAAAGTTTAAAAATGACGTCTGAATCAACATTTGCACCTAATAACTACTTGAATCCACCTTGTAAATAGGCATTCTCAAAAACGTTTCACGTGTTTTAATGCTCATAAAACAGGACTAAGCCTGACAGATTTTTAGCGGGATCGACCGTCCGTTCAATATGACATGGTTCGACAGAGTCATTGGAATATAACTGCAAAAGTTCAACGATGAATCAAACAACGAAGTTCGTTTGTGCTGAACTGATTGGAAACATCTAAGCTTCAAAGCACTAACTTACGTCCTAAAAACATTAAATCTACCGAGCCGGAAAAAAAAGGAATTTTAACCGGACTCAAGTTCAGTTGTTCTAGATACTGAAATAATAACAAAGACTACCCAATAAGGCTCATAAGGCTAAGTACTGACACTGCTGCTTTACGTGGAAACTAAGATCATTCTTTTCAGTGTTCGAAGAAGTAAGTTTAATTCTGATTTAACTAGTGAAATTAAATATTTTAAAGGCTCCAAATAATTTTTATGCTCGGCACGTGAAGGCCAGTTTTTTGACGTTTAAACCGGGTTTTTAAGAAATTAAATGCCCGTTCTTTTAAAACTATTACAGCACCAATCATTCTCGACATAACTCTTTTTAAGATGCCGGGAAGTTTTCCAATGGTAAACCTCCAAAGTTCAGTAAACACACCAAAAATGTCGTATAGCTAACGTAAACTCGAAATACTATTAATAGTTATTTTAAATCATCAAGGATGTTACATCAGGGATATTTAGCTGCTTCACTGGATAACATTAGCCCATGAAATAATTACATCATCTCCAGATTGGGAGGAAAAAATGAAATTTGTGAATGACGTAAAATCTTGTGGCTGCGTCATCAGATTTCAAGGATGATGCATCAGGAATATTTATTCCCTTCTATCAGTTAGGAAGCATTGGCCAATTTTTAAAAATAATTATATTATCTCCAGATTGAATGAGCTGAAAGGTAATTTATGAATGATCAAATGTCTTCCAGAGTTGAGCGTAGAGTCGTTATAAGCTTGTAAATTAAAATGTTGTGTGGCATCAGATTTCCAACAGCCGACTGCCTTTCTAAACTGATCAAGGTATTTCATCTACTCATCCTGACTGCGTGATTGCCATCCTCTTGATCAAAACGGTTGACATTTCATCTTCAAAGTACAATTCAGGTCTGCAACTTTCCTAGTTGTGGGACAGAATCGATAACTCAAGGCTGTGTACGATATCCCGGTACGATATCGTCTTGTTTATACTTTCTCTGTTCTTTTAACCATTTTTCCCAGTTTTCGCTGTTATTCTTATCTCCAAACTTTCATTGCATTTGTACGTTAATGATGTGAGTCTGTTGTTAAATTGCGCAAGTAATTATACGATAATAATAATAATAATAATAATAATAATAATCAGTACCGAGGAAACGGGCTCGATCAAGGACGTACGCAATAGAAGAACAAAAATTTTTCTTTTCCTCTCGCACCCTTACGTCGTAGTAAATTCTACTAAAAGTCAGACACTCCGAAATAGCGACGAATGAATGTGTTCTTCTGACGTTTGCCTTTATTCATTTATTCATTTCCTGTCTAAAAATTCCCAAAATTCCCTTTTGTAAGCTAGTCAGTTTATAGGCCATAAAGTGCCATGTTTCAAGCGAAAACGAGACTTAGGTTACTTATGCGTTATTATTTGTCTGCCGGCAAGTCCAAGTGCTCCTAGAAAGCAGAAGACGGATGTTTTTCTTCTTGTTATTAAGTGGAAAATCAAAAAAGAATCATGCAAGTCAGATCTCATTTACTCGGAGCTCACACTCACGGTTAATCCTCTTGTTTGATTGTTGTAAACTCCTTTTACTCGTAATTCTAAAACGTGTGGTTTCAAATCAATGCATAATTGCCTAGTTCAACAGTCCCCTCCTACCTCAGTTTTATTTGCAAATCAATCAATTTTGCATTTCATAAACGTTTTAGCTACTACTGTTAACATGAAACGTTTGACGGAATAGCTGAATCTTAGTTTCTAAGCCTTTAATCTTGGGGCAAAAATCCGCCTTTTTTCTCTCAAGTGCTTTTTTTTTAGCACTGGACTTCACACATCTTATGGTGTTTGTACAGCTGTTTCAATTAAATTCCGACTTCTGAATCAATATTTGAACCTTAATTATTGAACTTTAATTACCTGGGTACACCTAAATAGATATTAAAATTTTCACGTAGTTAGAAGCTTTAAAAATAGTTCTTAAATCGATAGATTTATACCTGGATCAAACTTGACAGGGCTATTGGAATATAAAATGCAAAATATCAATGATGATCAATGATTATTCATACATCGACGGAATTTCGTTTGTGCTGAACTGATGCGTGAGCTGTTTATAATGATTTTAATGGGAATTTAATACTTCTCATTAAAGGATGTTGCATCAGGGATATTTATTTCAATTGCCTCCATTAGGAGGCATTAACCCATGAAAGAATTGTATTATCTCACAATTTAGTGAGCTAAAAGGAACATTGTGAATAGTCAAAGTTTCCTGTCCTTTTATAATGTCTTTATCTGCAAATCAGTCAATATTACACGTACGCAGAGATTCTTAAAATAGACGTTATAGTGATTTTTAACAACATGGTGGGTCTCAGTTAAAGCTTTCCTTGGAGGTTAAAAGAGAGTTGGCAAGTTCATTTGAAATCAGTACCATAATAATTAACTTTTTTGGCACTGGACATTGTATAACTACTAGTGTTTGTACAGCTGGTTTAACGAGCTTAAGTGCCACTAATTAAGTCCGGTGTCTGAATCAACAGTCGACCTAATGATTATCTGCGTCCACCTAAATTGATATTAATTTTTTTCACATTATAAGACTGCTTTCAACAATGAACGTCCTGTTTAAAAATTCATTTATGATGCGATAATTATTTACTGCTAACACTGATCGGCTTTATGTGCAAGTAAGATTGTGTCCACATGTTCGAAGAATTTTCAACTCTTTTAGACAATTCGAACGTCTACATAACTGTGCGAATAAAAAACCCGTGAGCACTTTGATTTCCCATTATCTAGCTACCAATCAGAAGCGAGATGTAACCGCTAGAGCAAACTAACAGACAGTTAAAACCGCAATTGGCTTTTTCCGCGTCCTTATAATATTTTCGTTGCTAGTTTATCTTTCTTCTTTGGTTGTAACCGAGGTGGTAATTGGAGCAACTTAAAAAAGAGAGAGAAGTTCAAACTACAAACCCAAAGCTGTTACTGTGAATTTCGAAAGTTATTCAGTTGTACGATTGTCACTGTTTTGTCCAAGAGCCTTACTAAGGGAATCGAGCAGCGTTCTCTTTTTCGGCATGAATTTGTATTATAAATTTCCCATGTGTAGAATGTAAACGAACTTCTGAGGATATAAAATTTAGCTCATAAAGTAATTGTTTTCATAAATTGTCGTGTTGGTTTTATTGCCATCTGCACGAAATAACGACTATCACTGCAAAATCCACCAAAGTGTTGAGATCTTCAAAAAGAAAAAAAATATTTATTGCATTTTTTACTCAACAACTCAATGAGCCATGCTCACTTGAAACCTTCCTTTTATTCAGTTGAATTTGAACTTCTTTTTTCTCTCGTCCTCAAGGTGGCTTTTACAAGGCGCTGATTCTGTTTCTGACGTACATGAGGCTTGACATTAAAGACATGGAAAGTTTCATTGCTTTAATCACTGAGTTACGCTCTTTAGCGTAATCTGGTCTTTACTTGTAGCCACAGCTTCTAACTACTCCTCACCATCTTGGAAACGGGCTCCATTGATTGGCGCGCGCAATAAATATGCACAAAGAAACAAATTAAAATTCCTTTTTCTGGCACTTGCGCTGATGTCTAATAATGAGTGAGTTCGTAATCGGATTAGCTTATGTCCCTGCCATTTCCTTTAGGAAGATCCTTGCGTTGTGTTTATCAATTCATGCTTTTTTGTCTCAAGCTTAACAAAGCTTAAAATCCCAAGCCAACCAAATACTGCGACCCTTATAATCTTTTCTAATTTACCCGCGTGTTTATCAGTGTAAAAATCTCCTGTCAAAGCATGTCTTCAATTTGCTCGATCACTGTTCCTTCTCGAAAGCCGGCCCGTTTCAGAACGCATTTATATGGACACTAATGTAAGGAAATATAATTAATCTCATTGTGTATGTTTTTCAATGCAGGAGTGTCATAGTTTTCTCTAAGAGCCTTCATAAAGGGAGTCGACCATTAGACATTGAGAACATTAGCCTTGGTAAGTCTGTTATTTAATACTTCAGTTAACTGCCATGAATTAAGAAACATCCCATCAACAAAACTCCGTATAGCGTACAGACGTTCTACTTAGTGCTCTGTATTTAGCTGTGTCTTCACTGAGTACGAGAATCGTTCGACGTAGTAAAGATATAATGGAGTAGAAGGTGAATTGTCTTTCTTTTTTCATGGATCGGTGCTTTAAATTACTCATAAATCTAATTAGATTGTATTCATACACCTGCGATAATATATTTAAGGGATAAAGCATTCTTACGCGTGTGTTATTGGCCAGTACATGTGGGAATCAAGTTTATAATGAACGAGAATTTTTGGGCACTGTGGGAAAAAATATGAAAAATGTTTAGTTTATTATTAAGTTGACAAGTTTGTGAATTTCTTGATAACGCACGTCCAAGCTAAAGTGCTTCAACACATTAACATTCAACTTGAGCACGCTGAACAATTCAAAATCGTTTTTACTGACCAGTTTCTCGAAATGGACCTATGGAAACCTCAGTTTTATTGTGAAAGACCTGAAGAATAGAAGAGGATTAAAATTATAGCGGAACCCGCGCGCCAGCGCGCCAGCGGAGCACCATTGCTAAGAAAATTTGGTAACCTAACCGGATCCGAGAAATTTTGGCTGTGACGTCAGCGTACGCGCGTACGCCCGTCCGTACAGACTCTAGGGGAGGGGGAGGAGAGTTCCAAGACAACCCGACTGGGGGGGGGGGGCGGGGGAAGAATAGCCATCTTTTCTTGGCGGGAAATCGCGCGGGGCTTTTCACGTTTGGGTAACCAGCGTTTTTCTTGGCGGGAAATCGAATGACCACGGTCGCTCTTGAAAAAGAGGTTTCTTTAAAAGCTTAGCTTGTTTAGCAAAACGATTCAGTTCGACAAAAGTGAAGTTTAGAACTTGAGAAACAAAATATCAAATGTCTGTAAATGGAAAGAAAAAGTTCAAAAGAATACTCAGTTGTCTTTTCGGTCGTCACATCGCTTGAGTTCGCAGTATTTTGCAGCGGTCTCGACCCCAAATATAGCAGAGCAAGTGCCTTCTGGGCTTTTTTGTCCACAACCATGGTTCTTGCAGCGGTCCGCCTGTTAAGTCGACCGAACTCCGATCAATAAACAGCTGTTTAAGTATAATAATGAACACAATTTTAGTCGAAGTGTGTAGGTTGGTCAAGTGATTATAAGAGCGATCGCCTGGCGTGCAGGCGGCTGGGGTTCAAGTCCATGAGGGAGGAAAGTTTCTTTTTATTTTTCATTCTTTTTCTGTTCTTTCCTTTCTTTTTTCTTGGTAATTACTTTGAAAAAAATATACGTTGCAGCAAAACAAAAAGGTGGGGCTCGGCTTTTAGGCTTGGCTAAATCTATATATTAGCTAGATTATACAATACCTATTTTTCTTACAGGGAAAAGTTCACTGTACATCCAAGTTGTATTGCGTGTGTAGAAAGGCAAGTTAAATTTGGATTTTCAACTCCATGCAACTTATAAGTTGTTTCCCCCGCGTTTGCAAATTATAGGCTTACGATGATGATGATGATTGTTGTTGTTGTTGTTGTTGTTGTTGTTGTTGTTGTTGTTCTTCTTCTTCTTCTTCTTCTTCTTCTTCTTCTTCTTATTATTATTATTATTATTATTATTAGCAGAGGGATGACATCGTGACACTTTGGTGACGTTGTTTTCTTTCAAAAATTTTAGCACAGCGAGATAAATTGCCAGCATTCATGGCAAACAGTCCAATGGAAGCTGCAAGGGAAAGTGATGTCACACCACCTGCCGAGGAAGCACTGGATTTTGATGACGCCACTTTAAAAGGTGAGAAGAAACGATGCAAATGTTGAGTCCGGCATTTGTAAGTAAATTGAGTTCAGTGTTTTGTCAGTAAGGAATTCTCCAACAGTCAAGCCCATGGACATCCCGTTTTTCTATTCATTGGCAACCTTAGTTGTTATTCACCGTAAGTTTTTCAGTTCGCATCACTTTGATAATATAAAGGAAACACAGATTTATTGTGATGCTTGTGATGCTTATATCCAGTGCTAAATGCAAATGCAGGTTAATCATATACTCCATTCTCAGGTATACAAGGAGAGGTGGGGGGTTGATGTCAAATGATTTTAGTTATGACAAAAAATTGTCTGACTTCCTTAGCCTGTACTTTACTTAAGAGCAATTTTCTGTAAGAATCAAACAAAGTGGGAAATGAAAATTTTGGACCCCAACTCAAATTTGCATGCACGTAGATATCCAAGGGCGGGGGGGGGTTCGAAAATGGCCATTATTGAGGTCGTAACTAAATTGTTGCCATTGTAACAGCGAATGTTTGTTGACGCCCAAGAACCCAATTTTCAACTGAAAAACTTCTACTGTTGTGAAAAGTGAAATTTTAAAACGTTGTTTCTCAAGTTTTATTAAAACACTACAACTCGAGAGTTAGTGAAATGTAAAACTGTACTCTAGTTTTCCGCTATGTATACGGCTTTACATTTCATCTACAGTAGACAAAATAATCGGCGAATTTGTTTTTTACTACACCGGCCGTATCTTAGCCAGTTTAATTTGCGTATAAAACATCTCTTGTCCACAACCAACAGTACATCAGTTTTCTTATTTCAGCCCACTCAAATCAGGTTTGGTAGCGCTGGAATGACACTAGATTCGACTATGTAAAAGCAACGTTTTTGGCTTCTTGCACATAAGAACAAAAGTCAGTGTCCGTCCGACGTCTCAGCTGTACACAAATATGTAAGATTTACCTTGTCGCTCAGTCTCTTCATTGGACGGATTCGCACGCAAAAGCCATCAAAGCAAAACACGTATGAGTGTTATGGGAATCGTTCAATGAGCCAGGAAGCGCAAAGATCTGGGGACGTTCACTAACATTTGCTCTCATTTGCTAAGGGCTAAAATGTTTCCTTATAATGAACAAGTTCTTCTAATATATGAATAATGATAATTTTTAGCAATAGCTGAAGTGTACAAGAACGAGGGCAATGATTACTTTAGGAAGAAAATTTTCAGCAGCGCGATCTACTGTTATACGGAGGGGATCAAAGTAAATTGCAAAGATGACAAATTGAAGGCCAAGCTTTACAGCAATAGGGCTACAGCACACTTCTATGTGGGTGAGAAGATTCATTCATTCATTCATTCATTCATTCATTCATTCATTCATTCATTCATTCATTCATTCATTCATTCATTCATTCATTCATTCATTCATTCATTCATTCATTCATTCATTCATTCATTCATTCATTCATTCATTCATTCGTTCCTTCCTTCCTTCCTTCCTTCCTTTGTTCATTCATTCATTCATTCATTCATTCATTCATTCGTTCGTTCGATCATTCATGCATTCATTCATTCATTCATTCACTCACTCACACATTCATTCATTCATTCATTCATTCATTCATTCATCCACTCACTCACTCCCTCATTCATGCATACATGCAAGCATTCATTCATTCATTCATTCATTCATTCGTTCTTTCGTTCGTTCGTTCATTCGTTCGTTCCTTCGTTCCTTCGTTTGTTCGTTCGTTCGTTCATTCATTCATTCATGCATGCATGCATGCATGCGTGCATGCATTCATCTCTTTTTCGTTCGTTCTTTTTTTTTTACTTTTGTTACTTATTTAATGTCCAATGAAATTAGAGGTTGTTAAGAGCTGCGTGCTATTTGATTTTCGCATCATTTTCCTCTCAGGGAATTTTAACGATTCACTGCGTGATGCAAAACTTGCCATTGACTTGGACCCATGTTACATCAAAGCCATTGAAAGAGGTAAGTTTTAAAAAGGGACGCAATAAAGGGCGCTGCCCTCTTAAAATTATAAAATTATAGATTTACTGCGACATTGCAGAGACAGACTACAAGCTTAGCGCTGGCACTGGGATGAAGCCCAGAATTCTCCAATTAAACGTCATTTCATAGGTTAGTGAAGCTTGCGATCAGGTTCTTTGTATTTTACACACTTGGGCTTAAGAACACTTTACAGATTGGAAATAATCTAGAACAAACATAAGTCAAGAATGTAAGTCAAGAATGTATGCCATATATCAAAAAGCAGTAATGCCAAATTTACGACTAGGGACTATTCAGAGAAGAAATGAGTTGCTCCATATTAATATTCAGTTTCCCTTGACGGTCTCTGTTCTAGAGACCATTGTTTTATAATCGCCCTCTACGCCACACAGTACAAAGCTATGGATAGGGCCTCTCACGTGTACAAACACTTGCAACAATCTGAAAATTGCTGCGATTTGTGTTCGACCAATTGCTTCAGCATTTTGGACCACGCCACTACAAGTTTTCAACTAAAGATCAAAGAATCCTTGCATATCCACTGGGAAAAGCCCACTTTAAAGCAACAGGTTAAACATGTTAATTTGAAGTTGTTTGTTGAGATTTCACATAATCACGCTTTTTTCTTGGCACCCTTACCTATACATTTTTGTTTACAATTCTAATCACTATATTGCATATAAATAGCTTTGTTGTAACTTTTTCCTTCAACTGAGGATGGCATCAGGGATGTCGAAACATGTTTTTAAAACTAAAAAGTGTTGTGTTGTTCTTCAAAATATTAACTTGTTTCTTGCTACCATGACCTATCGGTAAAGGCATAGTCACTAGTACATGCTCAATGTTTCACAGCGGAGCTCACGCTCATAGAATGCATATATCCATGCTAATTGATTTCCATGGTCATGACTGTACGACTGTCGCACCGTCCTTTACGTAAAGGCATCACAAATACCTCCATCAAAAAATTCAAATAGGACCATCCCATCCCTAACATCTTCAAATGTTAGCTCGCTGACTCACTGACATGTTATGTTACTTGGTCAGCAGTTGCCTATCCTCCTAAGAGCTAGGCAGACACCTCATGCAAGCGTCACTGATTGTACCCATCAGTTGTATTCTAATAAACGCCTTCCAACCACCTACATCTTGGAATGTTAGTTCACGAACATGTGACGTCGACAGATTTTTGAGACGCATGCTGAGACCTCACGTAAGCATCACGTACTGTCCTATCCCCACGACGTTAGGCCACGACAATATGATTTCAAATGCTCGGTTGTTATCCTCTCTCTCTTGACTTCTTTAAAGTATTACGAAGTGTCCCAATCAATAATATTCAATACTCGCTTCCCTGTGATCTCCGCTGCTGGGCTTGCCTCGCAATAAATATATACCTAATTCAATAAAGGTTGCTTTGGGCATTGGGCAATTGGGCATTGGGAAGCTATTGTTTGCGGTCCCTCAAGCAAAGCATTGCATTGTGTTCCGTATGCCCAAATGCCCAATTGCCAATGACCAATTGCCAAAGCAACCTTTATTGAATTAGGTATATATATATATTATCATCAGGGGCGAGTGCCTGTGTTGAGCTGAATCAGTTTGAGGAAGCAATGACGTGGTGTGACAAGGGATTAGCTGTATCCTTCACTATAGAGGTTACTATAAAAACATTTTTTGAGTTTATCAAACGTGAAAACGTGAGACAGTTGCAGTGTCTCAGATTAACTCGAGGTTATTAATCTTGTAGACTATAACCAGTGTTACTATTCCCCTCACTTTAGTTCTCGATTGTTGCCCCCTTTTTGCAAAAGCTCTTTCACTTTTTCAATATCTTAATCAGGATGGGTAACAGAATAGGACCTTAACTTCTTCATTTCTTCCTTCCGAACATTCCATGCAAAAACCCAAGCTACTGTCAATTTCCAACACGGAAAGGTTACATGACTTTTTATTTAAACAAACTAAAAACAAAAACAAAAAATGTAGAAGAAAACAAAACAACCCAAAAAATGTGAGAGATTAAGCCCTGTATTTTCAGATTCATTGTATTGCCTTATTTATAACGTTTATTACTGAAATGTTACAATCTTGACTTGCCGAAGATTGACATGAATAACAAGAACTTGTTGGAATTGAGAAGCAGATCTGTTAAAGACCAAAACAATTTGCGTGATACGGGAGGAAAGAAAGAGAGGGATCAGTCAGAAACTGAAACGGTAAGACTACTAAGATCAACTTGTATTGAAATCGGTTTGAGAATCGTGCATTAAATTTGTTTGTTAGTGAGTTCTAACTAAATAGGCCATTTCTGAGTTGCCGTGTACCTCTTTTTCAAAGCCAGTCTTGGTGCATAGCCTTTCATATGAAAGGCTAGGTTATTGCAATGCCTATACTCGCTTACTGAGGTTTTAGGGGACCCTTTTAAAGACGGTGGGCCGTCCGATTGTTGTACGCAACAACTTTCAAGAGGATTTTGCACATTATATGCATACAAAAACGCCATTTAAAAGAGGACAACGAATGGAAAAGCTCTGATAGACTCCATTCAAATAAACAATGAAGCAAGTAGAACACACAAACACCAACCCGCGGTATGGCCAGCACCTTACACATGCGCACAGCCATATCACCCGGGCAGTGGCAGCCATGAACAGCTGTTTCGTCCTTGTTAGGACTCATCAGCGTGGCATAGCCCCAGGCAGAGAGCCGAACTAAAAGTCCAGCGTACCTCATGCCCTTTACCGCCTGATGAGTCCTAACAAGGACGAAACAGCTGTTCATGGCTGCCACTGCCCGGGTGATATAGCAGTGCGCATGCGTAAGGTACTGGCCATACCTCGGGTTTGTGTGTGTCACTTGCCTAATTGTCCATTCAAATGGACAATTGTCCATTCAAGGCAACAAATTAATTGTTCCAGGACAGAATATGGCATTTTCCTCAAAGGGAAGGCTTATCCGAATGTCGGCAACTGATAAATAAGGCGTACATTTTGAGCTTTGGAGTTCCTGAGGCTTTTGTAGCCTTTTCTAGATAAAACAGGAACGTAAATTACACGATGGCCGTGTAATTGAAAAATCTGTCACTCTGCTCAACAGAATCGAAATATGCCAAT
This sequence comes from Siderastrea siderea, assembly GCA_964030785.1. Lineage (NCBI taxonomy): Eukaryota > Metazoa > Cnidaria > Anthozoa > Scleractinia > Rhizangiidae > Siderastrea > Siderastrea siderea. The sequence goes on from OZ034976.1 coordinate 10,985,282, forward strand.
TTATACATCTGAAATCCAGCTGGTATAAAGAGGGAACCAAAATGCTAGAATCTACACTAGGTTAATTTTACCGGATAAAAACATTTAGCGGTAAAAACAAACATAGTCTCGAACACAATGCATAGAAGTTGACTTACAAGAGAAACCCTTAACCCAAGAGTTTAGCTTGAGATCAACTTTCGACAAGTAGTCACGCAAATACACAGGTAACGTAATTTCATAAAACGCATGCCATTTATTATCGATTGTCATCAATTATTTCCATTGTCCGGCGTCACTTCTAAGTTTAATCAAATAACATAATACACGAGACGCTGGTTACGATGTCCACGTAAACGTGACGTTCCATTTGTATTTATACCCGCAACGGAATGGGGAAAAAAAAAGCTTATTTCGAAATAAATACAAACGTTGAAACTCTTGATACGTATCTAACAAGTGGAGCCCATAATTTGTAATTTTATTTCTGATTGCAGCGCATGCATCGAAAACACCATGAAGTGATAAACCTTTGAACTGAGTTCTAGTTTAAGTCTATGTTATCAATGTGTTTCATTGCATTCTTCAATTTAACAAAAGCAGAAAAAAACAGAAGACTACATTATTAATAGTGTATGTATTATTAATAGTCTATTATTATTAGTTAATTATTAATTATTATATTATTATTAACTATTAATCAATAATAACTATTAATAAGTGTATGCATTATTAATAGAGGACCCCGCGCGCTAGCGCGACAGCGAAGCACCATAGCTAAGGAAATTTGGTGATCTATCCAGGAGGGAGTGATGAACTCGCCGCTCGGCTGGTTCGAGGTGTCTGGCCATCGTGACGTCACGACGTGAAAAGCGCGCGAGTTTGCTGAGTCTTCAAAAATGGCGCTGGCAACTATGTTAGAGTTCGGGCTACAAACGTATTTTCTGTGCTATTAAGCTTTCAGCTAAGCTTGTTTTCTTGGATACTGCAATTTTAGTCATCCCTTTTTAGTCATCCCGATATAGGTAAGTGGCTCTTTGTCTTAACGTTAAAATCACACTTAAATAATGTTTTAAGAGTCATGTTTACTCTCTGCGATCGAAGAATTATGCGGGAAAATTGTTATTGTCCGCGTCCCAAAAAGTGTGTTTATTTCAGTTATATACCACAGGGAAACTTGAAACTTGGCTACGGACTAGCCTATAGTTTAACAAAAGTACCCAAGTTGAAACAAGTGGTATAGTATTTGCCAAAAAAATGATCAGTCCGTTTGTTTAGCTGAGTATAATAGAAGGCGAACCTAGAAGGGTATGTTTAGCACTTACATGTAAAAGTTAACTTTTCTTACAGTATTTGCTTCCATCTTCTGTATAAGGAAAGAATAGTGATATTTAATTGCTAGGGAAAGAGTAATCGAACTTAGTAAATTTTTGCCACCTCATTTAACCCGTGTAAACTACACTTTTGCAGAACAACCTAAAAATCTGAATCAGCTCGCAAATTATGCGGGCGGCTGAGGAAACAAGTCTTCGCTGATCTGGTTCTGTACTTTTTTTATGAAAACTAATCAGTATGTATTTGAGTACCATTTGGATCAGTGATTCAGTGAATTGAATTGGTCCTGTCATTTGATTTTCAAAGATTAATTAATTTTAAAACAGTCAAACTGAGGACCATTCTAGTAAAGAGAGAGCCTTGTTAACCCTTAACATCAGTAACCTGAGAAAGTTGGCGTTTTAGATAAAACGGGTTTTTTTTATAATTATTCGATAAGAGATCAGCACAAATTTGGCCGGAAAGCCGGCGTGTCAGTGTTTTGCCTCGCCTCCAGCAAATGTTGTCCTCTTTGTCGTTTTTTACAAGATAGTTTAGCAAAGTAAGGAATTACTGCGGTCCATTATTAACTTCGAACCAAGCACATGAATTCACAGTAAACGTTTCTTTGTATTGGAGTATTCTTCTCCACATTTTAATGATGTTTAAAGCCACTGATCATTTTAATGAAATTGTTACGCAATTTTATTTTCCTAAAATTGGAAAGAGTTTATACATATAAAAGTTATGTTTTTGTCTCCAAGCGACACATCTTAGGGTTTGTGAGATACAGCTTCCGAAAGGTGATCTTGATCACGATTTCAATCGATCGACCAAAGCGTCCATGAAATCTTTTGAGTCTTATCGCCAATTGGTTATTTTGTTTTGAGGACCAATTTGCATTAAGAATACTTTTTATGTTATAGCATGCAGCATACCTTTCGTTCTTTTATTGTTTTGATCTGTTCTTTTTGAGAAACTGGACTGTAAACATTTGCGAGGAAGCCATTTGTTAACTTTCCTTTGAATTTCTGGGGCAGATTTCTATGTGACGTCACGATGGCCAGACACCTCGGTTTTTCATTCGCCAATACCGGCGCTTCTGCCCAGGCCCAAGTTCATCACTCCCTCCTGGATCTATCCATCCGAGAAATTTTGGTTGTGACGTCAGCGTACGCCCGTACAGACTCTGGGGGAGGGTGAGAGGAGTCGCAAGACAACCCGACGGGGGGTGGAGAATGCTTTTTCTTTTGGGCGGGAAATCGCGCAGTGCTTTGGGCAACCGGCATTTTTCTTGGCGGGAAATCGCATGACCATCGTCGCTTTTGAAAAAGAGGTTTCTTTGAAAAGTTTAGCAAAAAGATTGTTCGACAGTACTGAAGTTTTTAACTTGAGAAAAACATGTAATATCTGTAAATGGAAAGAAAAGGTTCAAAAGAATAATGGTGGAAGGCGAAAAGTTCAAGTTACGAAAGCTGCTTTCAAAGGACTTCATCTTTTAGTTTGTTTTCTCCACAACGGAGAGCTTGCCCTGTTCTGAAACACAACCAAGTAAGTGAAGTTTTTTTAAAAGGGTTTAAGGTACATGATATTAAATTATTACGGTCAAAGATATTACGTTTTAAAATGGAAATTTAATTTGTGTCAATAGAAATGTGTCTTTTGGCTTTAAAAAGTTATTAGAAAACGCGCTCAGATTTGTGACAGATGTAGTCTTGAATATTTTGCTATGCTCAGCCGGGACGGACCCTCGATGCTGGAAGTGTAACGCAAATTGCATTTAAGTATAAACTTACGGGTTTTCGAATAAACTTTTTAAAAAATGATTTCTCTGTCCATTATTTTGTGTTTGTTTATTCATAACGGTAGGTCAAAGCACAGTCGCAAAGCAACACCACAGGCATCACTTCATGATCAATGAGATTACGGCAAATAATTGCTTTAAATTTTGTCTGCGAGGGTCCATCTCTTTGTGCAATTGTCGATTTTCTTGTCCTAGAAGTTTTTAATAGTAATCAGTTGTCGGTTTATAGCTATTTTATCCGTAAAGCTTCCGAAAACAGTTTTGTGCGTTCCTCAAACCGGATAACTTTATATAGGCTTACTTCGCATCCGCAAAACTTAGTCCATAATTTAAAGCGTGTTTGGGTTTTGTTTGTTTTCAATCTTGATGGTCTCTAGTTAGCCAACGAAATATAAGCGAAGCAGTTTTCGGTTTAAACCTATTTTATCCGAGAAGCTTCCAAAATCAGTTCTGTGCATTTCTAAAAGCGCCCGAATTTTAAACAATTCGCAATCCGCAAAACTTATGCCATATAGTTAAGCATGTTTGGTGTTTGTTTGTTTTCAATCTCGATGGTCTTAAGCTAGAGAACGAAATATAAAAGTTACTTAAGTAACTATAAGCGAAACAGTTTTGGGTTAAAGCTATTTTATCCGGTAAGTAATGTATTTTCCTCAAACTGCTAGAATTTCTTTGCGGCCGCTAAAACCTGCGCGTCATTTCTTCGATAATTAAAGTTTACAGGTGCTTCGAAGCTCCCCAAAACCTTTCTTTCGGGTAATCCTGGTAAAATGCCGGTGAAATGCCAGTCTGATTTTTTTGACTAGACTGATAGCGGCAGTTCATATTATTTGTTAACGTCCGAACGCGATGAAGATAACCCATTTAAGTTTTATTTTGTTGTTGTAAATGAGCGCCGTTTCAAAGTTCATTCAAGCGAACAGCCAATAATCCAAGGAGATTTTACAAGCCTTGACAGTTAAATGACAAGATCTGGAAACATTGAAAAAACCAAGCAAGATGGCTCGTGAGTACAATATGTGTTCAGTTTGATGCCCGAAAAAAATACTCAAGCTTAGCTCAGCTTGAAGAATGACCTTTCGAGCTTGGTTTTACAGAACAGATCCCCAAAATATTGGAGGATAATTTGGAAAACTTTCGGGCTTTTTGAGAAACACTTTTCGAAAGTGAACAAGCTAAAGAAAGACCCGAAATATATTTCGGACCGAAAAGTTTCAGGACTATTTTTGAGAAACGAACATCGGTTTATTCCTTGGTGGCTCCACTTTTAGGCTTGGCTAAATCTATATATAGACAAAAATACATGGGCGCGCGGAGATATGGAATTTCTCTTCGAGTGTTCAACGTGATATCTCACAAGTGAGCGTAACGAACGAGTGAGATATCGAATTGAACACGAGAAGAGAAATTCCATATCTCCAAGCAACCATGTATTATTGTGTTTATTATATAAACACAAAAGCCCACAATATTACTGAAACAATTTTTATTTAAGGGCAACAGCAGTAAGCGTAGAGGCAAAAGATAAAAGTGATTCCGGTTCAACTCATTCAAACAAACAATTTTCAAATACATTCATTAACACAATAGAAAACTTTTCACTATTATTTTATTTTCATGCTATTATTACTACTCTTTACTGCTTTATTTGTCCGTATTCATTAGTAGACAATCTAAAGTCCCCGTACCTTCTTGCTCCAGATTAAACTTGCGACGTAAATAACTGGAATAGCACTTATCGGTTAACCCGAATATGGTCATCCTCAAATTCGGCAAAGTCGCAACTCGCCGTTAGTTGTCGAAGCCTACACACAAACTGATCTGCAGTCTCGTGTCAAAATTGAGAAATTGGTTTAAACAAGTGCCTCTCGAACAATTCAACTGTCAAACGTTGTCCTTCGATAACAGACTCGCTGTAGCGTAGGTTTCTAAGATAACGCTCCACAGAAGCGATAATTCCTCTGAGTGTTGTTGGCTCATATTCATTACCAGACTTTTCTCACAGACAATAAAAATCTGCTGACGTAAGCGTCTAATTCTGGCGGCGGTATGTCTTGCAGTTGTCTTGTTTCGTTTTCATTTGGCAAAAACGACTTCATCAATGCTACGTCGTTGTGCATTTCTTTGAGTGTTTTTGTTGGCTTCAGCTTCGACAAATCTTTCAACATCTTCATCAGTGAGGGACACGAATCTTTCACTTGCCGAATTTTTGGCTGTTTTTTCTGGTGTACTGCTCGAGGCCATCGTAACCTGTTAGTAGTTATTTCTTTTTTGAACAAGCCAAGCGAACAGCGATCGTGAACTACGAAATCATGGCAAGCCGTTGAAAGTGGCGCGAAAGAAGGCGCGTGACGTCGCGAAAGCTGATTGGCCGTATTTTCACATGTAAAATTATCGTAATTTTACGTGTACCAAATACGATTTTTCTCAGTGGTGGAAATCTCTATAAAACACTCCAGTTTATACCAAAATGAATGTATATAAATACATCAATAGAAGTTGCTGTCTACCAAAAGATGCATACCACCATCATTTAAAAACGATGCAAGATTTACGCTTGAGACGCTCACGCTTGAAAAGTATAAACAGATAGGAACTATTACGAAAACTCCCGCGCAATGACAAAATCACACGACGACAAACGGGGAGGGAAACATTCCCTCGACGAAATTTGGTGCGAGTCGATGAAATCTACGGTAATCGATGGTAATTGATGACAATCGATGATGATGGCAATCGCTGATAATCGATCTAATTAAGGGAGCAGTTTAATGTGATTATCGATTGAACATCGATTACCGATATTAATCGATATTAACTAACTAATTTTATCGATTAATATCGATTCATCGATTGGAATCCGATAATCGATTTTCATCAATTAAGTACGCCAGGATTACTGTATTGAAAAAGAGTCAAAATGCAAGGGCTGTCGGAGAATTCAAAGGTTTAATTCTAGCATTTATGGTTTGGTATGACATTTTTGCTGCGGGTTTTCTATTTTGCGATATGTTGCTTGTTTCGTTTTTTAATTTTCAAAATAGACCACGCAAAATTTATTTATATCACCCAACACAGAAAATTCGTTAATCTAGGTGCCCACAACTATATATCTTCAGTTTGAAGGATCACTCTTTGATAAGACACAGGTTTTCTTGTTTTTTTTTGTAGCGAAACATGGTATCAAAAACATAGCAAATTAAACTGTTGGCGTATTTTCTTCAAAACTGTAAATGGTTTGAACCCAGGCGCCATATCATAGGTCACGGGTAAATTATGATCGTCCGGGTGAGTGTAGTCCTGAGAACGACTGTTTGTGATGACACTGACTGACGTTTCGACATCCTGAGCTGGAAGTCATCATCAGAGACAAGTGAACTGTGAATCGTCAGTAGGTGTTATAAGACTCTGGTTGTTGTCCTGGTTGGTCGACGATCTCGTAACAGTATTGGTTGTCTGTCAGTTAAGCCGTGATGTAATTGGTTGTGAAGACTGTAAAACGTGATTGGTGCGTTTTGATCCGTCTTTTGTTAGTCAAGTGTCCGTTGGTCTGTTGTTACTAAAATTTGTCGGTTTGTTTATTGTTTGTCTGTCGGTTTGTCTATTGTTTGTTTGTCTTGATATTGTCGTCAGTAAGTCGTTTGCTCCCTGTCTGTCGCTCGGTTCATCTTTGTCTTTAATGTTCGTCAGTAGCTGTCGTAAAGTAGTGATAGGTTTGTGAGCAACGCGGATGTTGTAGGGTTGTAGGATTCGTGCGATAGTTTCAGAAGTCCCTTTGATGTCCTCGCTTGTGTTGTCGATCTGAAGGATTTGCACACGGAATGACAAGAAGATAACATGAACCTTCCTCGTTCTTAAAGCGTGATGTGACACTAAACAGGAAAATTGCAATGAACCTTCTTGCTCGCTTGTGTTGTCCATTTGAAGGATTTGCACACGGAACGACGAGAAGATAACATGAACCTTCCTCGTTCTTAAAGCGTGATGCCATATTAAACAGGAAAATTGCAGTGAACCTTCTTGCTCGCTTGTGTTGTCTGTATATAACTACGCATATATGCGTAGTTATATGCAAAGGGTTAGTGTTTTTATGTGTCTCGCAAACCGACTTCTCTAGTAGCTATAGTCCAAACCACTGAACCACAGACGATTCGAATCCATTCGTCTCGAATCAAGTGGATTCAACAACTTTTCCTACCCTGCCTATTCGCTGGCTTCATTTTCTCGCTACTCGCAAATTGACTTTCCAGTTAATCGAATCGACTACACACAGACGAATCGAATCGCGTGAATTAAATTGTTCGCAATTTTTGCCTGATTTTTTCAAAGTGTCTCGCAAATTGACGTTCTTATTGGTCGAATCGACTACACAACGGACGGTTCCAGTCCATTCGACTCGAATCGAGTCGATTCCACCACTTTTCTACCCTCCCTGTTCGCCTTCTTGTGTGTTTTTTTCTAAGTATCTCACAAATCGACTTTCCTGTTAGTCGAATCGACTACACAACGGACGATTCGAGTCGAATAGACTTGGATCGGGTCAATTCGACCACTTTTTCTACCCTCCCTGTTCGCCTTCTTGTGTGAATTTAAGTGTCTCACAAATCGACTTTCCGCATTGTAGAATCGACTACACAACGGACGATTCGAGTCGATTCGACCACTTTTTGTACCCTCCCTGTTCGCCTTCATGGGGATTTTTTCCAAAGTGTCTCGCAAATCGACTTCCGGTTATCGAATCGACTACACAACGGACGATTCGAGTCGATTCGAGACGATTCGTCACTACGTTAGACGAATCGAGTCAGTTTTGTGTCTAATAAAGCCCCGGCTGTAATTGTTCTTGTTGAAAACGTTTAATTAGCCTAAGTACTTGATTTCGTCCGTTAATTAAGCTGTCGGGTGAGTCACAAACTAGTTGCGCGCGTCTTGTCAAGGTTCGCATAGTCGTAGCTTTGTGAGAAGTTAGGTGCTAAGATGATTGGTTGAGTAGTCCGTCGGTATGTGTTGGTTTCTGTCATTTGTCGTCCCTAGTATGTTATTGTCGCGGGTAACTAAGCAAACCAGAAAAAGTATTTTACCATTTTCCTCGATCTCCTTAGTAGCGGAGCCGGCAGCGCGCTAGCGCGTCAGCGGAGCTTCATTGCTAAGGAAATTTGGTAACCTATCAAGCCAAGAAATTTTGGTAGTGACGTAATGGTCACATGACCATCCGCCGTACGTCCGTACATCCGTACATCCGTACGTCCGTACGTCCGTCCGTCCGCAACATAGGGTTACCAATACACTTCATACACTGGATATAACCCTGTGCTGAATCCCGTGTGTTTTCGGCGCGAAGATCGCATGTTGACCTGCGTTGTAGCAAAACAAGCAAAGACAACAAACGTCAAAAACAAATTTGTTAATGGGAAAAAAAAGTTCAAAAGAATACTCAGTTGTCTTCTTGATGGAAGGGGGAAAGTTCAATTTACGCGAAAAAAATTAGGCGATAAAGTTCAGGCGAAAAGTTCAAATTTGCCTCGTCAGTTCTGTTCGAACTCAGTCGGCACACCGCTTGAGTTCGCAGCTTTTCGCAGTGGTTTCGACGCCAAATATAGCAGAGCTAGTGCTTTTTGGTTTTTTCTGTCCACAGCCATGGTTTTTACGGCGTTCCGAACACATTTTGCCAGGAAAAACACCAGCATTTTCATGCTGATAGGCAGCTTGTCACGAAGAAAGAACTAAGTATTAAAATTAACTTCCAAAATCACAGTAAGCGCTCATGGCCTAGTGGACCTATCTCCGGCTTCTCACGTCGTCGAGCCAGGTTCGGCTTTCGGCGAGGGCAGGAAATTATTCTTCTTTTTTTATTTTCTTTTTTTTTTTAATTTAACAACTTGAATGAGAGTATTTTCTCAAATTTATAACTGCCAGCAAAAAAAAAAAAAATTAAAATAGTGATGTGTGGAGAGAGAGGAAACTCAGAAAAAATTCTGAGTTCCAGATGGGAAAAAAAACAAAACAAAACAAAAAACAAAAACAAAAAGGGAGGGCTCCGCTTTTAGGCTTGGCTAAATCTATATATTAAACTGTAAGTCTAGTCGACGTTTTGTCTGTTGAGGTGTTTGTGAAAATCGTCGGTTTCGTCTTTGTTTATTCCTGTAAAGGTATTTAACTTACGAGGGCTCGTTCCTCGATGTTTTGCATAACGATTGACGATTCGCAGTTCATTTGACTACTCAGACGAATGCGACAACAACTCTGGTTCAACCACCGCTGCAAAGACCTCGGCCTTGTTCCAGCTGAACTTCGAGTTAAGTCCGCATTGAACACAGAGGAGGCCATACAGATCATCAAAGCCACCTGCCGACGAGTGGTCCGAACGCGGATTAACGACTTTCACAGAAGACAGCTACTACAAAGACAAACTACAACAATAACTTGACAAACTTCAACAACTCATACCGACCGACTTACTCGACACTATAGTGACAATTGCCGACAGAAGAGCTAACAAAACAGCTGAACAGCACTGCACTAAAACTCAACTGAAACTAACGCAACTACAACGTACTAAAGACAAAAACGACAAAAATCAGACGACAACTGGGTCGGGAATATTTCTTCCAGTCCCTTAGACAAGACTGAAAGACAGGTACTCTCGTACGGACTCAAACACTCAGTTAGCCTAAACGTATACCGACCGAGTCCATTGTATCCAGTGTTGAGGCGGTTCTGTCCCGTCAGAGGGAGCTTTCAGAATCAGCCAAGGATACCATCAGGAGTAGAATAGCTTCTGCTATACAATCAGCCTCTGCTGACTAAAGACGAACGACAAGCACTGAAACGACTGAAAACCGACGAAGACATTGTCATACTCCCCGCTGACAAAGGAGCAGTGACTGTTGTTATGGACAAGACAGACTATTATGACAAAATGGACGCACTTGTTAACGATAAACAGACCTACGAAGCACTTAAACAAGACCCGACGCCAGCAATTCGACGCAAACGTAACAGCAGACTGCTTGACCTCAAGAAAACTGACACTATTGACATTCAACGCTACAACAGACTGAGGTGCCGTGTACCACAACCGCCGAAACTCTACGGACTGCCGAAACTGCACAAACCTAACATACCCATGCGACCCATAGTCTCATTCTGTGGGTCCCCGACTTACAAACTGTCCAATTACTTGACTACTGTACTAAAACCTTTGACCGACGAATAACGACACAAACTACAGTCGACTGAGAACTTTATTGATGCAATCAAGACCGTACAAATACCTGTCGACTACAAACTAGTGTCTTTTGATGTGAAAACACTCTTCATTAGTATTCCACTTCAACTACATCTAGACTGGCTGGGACCGCCATCAACAGCGCAACTATTGAACTACCGCTACCTACAGACGACGTAATGGACTTACTGAACCTTTGTCTTACTTCTAGTTACTTTCAGTACAACGACAAGCGCTACAAATGGTCGCACGGAACAGCTATGGGCTCACCAGTTTCCGTTGTTGTTGCAGAAATCGTTATGCAAAACGTCGAGGAACGAGCCCTCGCAACTTACAAACGAACACTACCACTCTGGCTACGCTACGTTGACGATACCCTTACAGCAGTACACAAAGACGTAATCGACGATTTTCACGAACACCTCAACGGACGAAAGTCGAATAGACATATAGTTTACTAAGGAGATCGAGGAAAATGGTAAAATACCTTTTCTGGACTGCTTAGTTACCCGCGACAATTACAAACTACTGACCACAATTTACAGAAAACCGACACACACCGACAGACTACTCGACCAATCATCTTACAACCCTACTTCTCACAAAGCTACGACTATACGGACCTTGACAAGACGCGCGCAACTAGTTTGTGACTCACCTGGCAGCTTAACGGACGAAATCAAGTACTTAAACAAAGTTTTCAACAAGAACAATTACAGCAGGGACTTTATTAGACACAACACTTACAGAAACTCCGAACCGAACGCTACGAACACTAACGCGACACCTGTCACTACTGCAACCATACCTTACAACAAAGGGACTTCTGAAACTATCGCACGAATCCTACAACCCTACAACATCAGCGTTGCTCACAAACCTATCACTACTTTACGACAGCTACTGACGAACGTTAAAGACAAAGACGAACCGAGCGACATGCAGACAGGGAGCAGTTAAAAAGATCAAATGCTGCGACTGCCAGGCTACTTATATTGGTGAGACCGGCAGAAATTTGAACATCCAACTGACTGAACACAAACGAGCAACTAGAAATGGTCAAAATGGTGATATCAACAATCACATTGCTGAGCGCCATTTAAAAACAAACCACAGATTGAATTGACTGGGACTCTGATGAATACGTTACCTAAAGTACGGACTACTATCAATGAATCGCTCTAGAAAGGTGGCTTAGAACAAATCACTGAACAGTTGCCAACAGCTACCTTCACCTTAGAAACGATTTATTGAGGACAATAACAAGACAAACAAACAATAGACAAACCGACAGGCAAACGATAGACAAGCCGACTAATTTTACTAACAATAGACCAACGGACATTTGACTAACAAAAGACGGATCTAAACGCACCAATCACGTTTTACAGTCTTCACAGCCAATTACATCACGGCTTAACTGACAGACAACCAATACCATCACGAGATCGTCGACCAATCTGGACAACGACCAGAGACTTATAACACCTACTGACGATTCACAGTTCACTTGACTCTGATGATGACTACCGTTCAGGTTGTTGATCGAAACGTCAATGTCATCACAAACAGTCCTTCTAAGTACCCACTCCCCCCGACGATCCTAATTTACCGACCTATGGAATTTTCTTCAGTTAATGCTCCATCACTAAGGAGGCTTAAGAGTAAAATGGCATTTTTTTTTCAATTTTCCCGAGAGTGGAGACTGCCGTTGTACCTATACTAAGAGTTCATCAGAACACAGCTGGTGTCTAACAATAATCTCCTCCTCTTTCTACTTTTTTCCCTTGCCTTTTTCTAAAATGTCTTTTATGGCTTTCCCTAAAGTTAAACGACAAAGACTTGTGTTTCAGTAAAAGCTTTATTAACCCCCTCTCCAATTAGCCTCCATCTTGAACTTCGATGTTCAAATAAAACCCCTACCTATTCTCTCCCCGAAAACAAGGCAAAATAAGGGATAAAAAATCGCTTTGAGATAACTATAGCGTTTATTTTACAGGGCTACGTAAAAAGGGCGGAAAGCAAGTTGCAATTAATAGAGGACTTTAAAAACGACTATCAAATACCTAAAGAAGTCGGCCGTAAAGATGGAGAAGGAAGTGCCTATGTCAACCACGGCAACGCTAAACTCGATCTGGGGAAATTCCATGAAGTCGTGGAGTACTACAATAAACACCTATCAATAGCCAAAGAAGTCGGCGATAGGCATGGAGAGGGAAAGGCCTATGGCAACCGCGGCAACGCTTATCTCAGTCTAGGGAAATTCCAAGAAGCCATAGAGTACTACAATAAACACCTATCAATAGCCAAAGAAGTCGGCGATAGGGATGGAGAGGGAGGGGCCTATGGCAACCTCGGCAACGGTTATCTCAGTCTAGGGAAATTCCAAGAAGCCATAGAGTACTACAATAAACACCTATCAATAGCCAAAGAAGTCGGCGATAGGGATGGAGAGGGAAAGGCCTATGGCAACCTCGGCAACGGTTATCTCAGTCTAGGGAAATTCCAAGAAGCCATAGAGTACTACAATAAACACCTATCAATAGCCAAAGAAGTCGGCGATAGGGATGGAGAGGGAAAGGCCTATGGCAACCTCGGCAACGGTTATCTCAGTCTAGGGAAATTCCAAGAAGCCACAGAGTACTACAATAAACACCTATCATTAGCCAAAGAAGTCGGCGATAGGCATGGAGAGGGAAAGGCCTATGGCAACCTCGGCAACGCTTATCTCAGTCTAGGGAAATTCCAAGAAGCCATAGAGTACTACAATAAACACCTATCAATAGCCAAAGAAGTCGGCGATAGGGATGGAGAGGGAAAGGCCTATGGCAACCTCGGCAACGGTTATCTCCGTCTAGGGAAATTCCAAGAAGCCACAGAGTACTACAATAAACACCTATCATTAGCCAAAGAAGTCGGCGATAGGGATGGAGAGGGAAAGGCCTATGGCAACCTCGGCAACGCTTATCTCAGGCTAGAGAAATTCCAAGAAGCCATAGAGTACTACAATAAAATCCTATCAATAGCCAAAGAAGTCGGCGATAGGCATGGAGAGGGAAAGGCCTATGGCAACCTCGGCAAAGCTTATCTCAGTCTAGGGAAATTCCACGAAGCCATAGAGTACTTCAATAAATACCTATCAATAGCCAAAGAAGTCGGCGATAGGGATGGAGAGGGAAGGGCCTATGGCAACCTCGGCGACGCTTACGTCAGTCTAAGGAAATTCGAAGAAGCCATAGAGAATTCCAATGAACGCCTATCAATAGCCAAAGAGGTCGGCGATAAGGCTGGAGAGGGAATTAGCTACCGCATCCTCGGCAACGCTTTTCTCCTTCTAGGGAAATTCCAAGACGCCATAGAGTACTACAACAAATACCTATCAATGGCCAAAGAAGTCGGCGATAGGGATGGAGAGGGAAAGGCCTATGGCAACCTCGGCAACGCTTATCTCAGTCTAGGGAAATTCCAAAAAGCCATAGAGTACTCCAATAGAGGCCTATCAATAGCCAAAGAAGTCAGCAATAGGGTTGTAGAGGGAACGGTCTGTGGTAACCTCGGCAGGGCTTATCGCAACCTAGGAAGATTCGAAGATTCTAAGGAATGGTACCGATCCAGCGTGGACGCGTTTGATATCGTGAGGGCTAGTCTTCAATCTGAGGATGCCTTGAAAATAAGTTTTCGAGACCTTCATTGTAACGCTTACAGTGGTTTATGGAATTCGCTATTATTTTTGGGCCTGACTGATGAGGCTCTGTGTGCTGCTGAGCGAGGTCGAGCACAGGCTTTGGTGGATGTCTTGAAAATACAGTATGCCTTAGGAGAACTTCCGTCAGTGGCACCTGAACCTAAAGAAACAATTTCTTACATCTCCAACGAGTTTTCTACACAAACAGTGTTTTTAGGACTTCAAGGAAACATAATCACCTTTTGGGCTGTCAACAAGGAAAAAAAGTTTGAGGTTCGGCAAAAAGAAATAAAGGGGAGAAGGAGGCCGAAAGATTCCATAACTGTCTTGTTGGAAACTACTTTAAAGGAAATTGGAGCTGGTGCTGGTGTTAGATGCGAGAACCGTTCACTAGATGAGCCCACTGATGACCTCCTGTCCAATAGAGGAGGTGATGAGGAACCAGCACAGACTTCGCAGTGCACCATCGACTCATTGCAGCCATTACATGATGCAGTTATTGGCCCCATTGCAGATTTGTGTCAAGGTGACGAATTGATCATTGTCCCAGATGGTCCACTGTGTCTAGCTCCATTTTCTGCTTTGAGCGAATCTATAAGAATCCGCACTGTACCCTCGCTAACCAGTTTAAAGTTGATCATGGATTCCCCTAAGGACTACCACAGAACGACTGGGGCGTTGCTCATCGGAGATCCATGTCTGAAGGAAGTCAAAAAGCCCAGGTACAGCCAGCTTCCATTCGCCAAAGAGGAAGTAGAAATGATTGGAAAAACTCTTAACATTCCACCACTTACGGGAACCGAAGCAACCAAAAAGAGGGTGTTGGAACGACTCTCGTCAGTTGCCTTGGTTCACATTGCGGCACATGGGCGAAAGGAGACAGGAGAAATTGCCTTGTCTCCAAATCCGGGGTGGGAAAATAATCAAGATCAAGCATCGATATCAAAGATCATGAACCCCAAAGACGAGGACTACATTCTAAAAATGTCAGATGTGCAAGAAGTTCGTCTACGAGCAAGGCTTGTTGTGCTTAGTTGCTGTCATAGTGGTCGCGGAGAGGTGAAGTCGGAGGGTGTGGTCGGTATTGCGCGGGCCTTTCTGGCTGCCGGTGCTCGTTCTGTTCTGGCGTCACTCTGGGCAATTTCTGATAAGGCCACGATGGAGTTCATGAAGAGTTTTTATCAACACCTGGCAGATGGAGAAAGCGCTAGTGTGGCTCTTCACCAGGCCATGAAAACCCTACGGAATTCAGACTTTGCCGTGAAGCACTGGGCTCCATTTATACTTATTGGTGACGACGTCAGGCTTGAATTTGGAAGCCAAGCGTCTAATTATTGTAAGTGAAATGTTATTTGGAATTTTAAATACTGGGATAGGGAATATTGCACTTGAATGAAAGGAGAGTTCATATCCTTTGAAAAACGGTGTTTGTTGACGGTGAGATCTTGCCATTTCTTATTTTGTGCTTGTTTGAGGAAAACCTTTCTTTTGGTTTGCTATGTATGAGGTTATCCTAAAAAGACAGTTATTTCAAATTAAAGTGCTGAAAGGTAAAGCAGCAAAATAAAAAAAGACCCGGTAGTTTATACACACAGTTTAAGCTAGATCAGTAGAAAACAACTTGTCAACACGGAAATTAAAACCATATTTTGAAGAACCTAGGCAAAGTCATTATCTAATGATTTGTATTTATCTCCCGTTATAGACGTTAGTTTTCGATAAGTTTTTTCAATCGCTACTACTTTAATTTCCTACGCCTTCACAGACATAAATCGGAATACTCTGTTTTGGAAATTATTCTATTTCGCTGCTGTCTCACCTGGTAATCAAACTCGCTGACATTGAAAATCTCCGTCCTGACGGAAATCTTAAAGTAACTTAAGAGTTCTATAAATCATGTCAATTGCATCTCATTATTGCTTTGTTTACTCATAGTATTTTACTTTTTTTATTTTCAGACCCTCAATTATCAAGTTATGAGAAGACTTAAGGTATCAAAATTGGTCAAAGCGTTCTTTCGGTTGGCCGGACAATTTAGTTTTAGCGCAAATAACGATAATACTCAGACATTTGGCATACGGCGATTTCTGAACGCCTCTTTGATTATGACTGGTCTACCTGTTTGTATCCTTGAAAGAATTCTGTGCAACCTTGTGCTATGAAGAATGCACAGATCATCTTCTATGCAGCTAGCTCCTCATTAAGCGGTTTATGACCGGCAAAGAATTTTTCGTAACACTCCGTAGCATCCTAATGGCATTTCAATTAACGTAATTTAAGTCTCATTTCCTGAGAAAACGACCAAAAGACGACATAAAAATAGTGAATATTAAAGAGACGCACAACAGCTTCACTTTCCTAAGCGGGAAAGCGTAATAACTATAGATTTATTTCTTGTAAAGAACTGCACGGACCGTAGTTGCGTGGTATATGATATTACATATAACGTCTTTGCAACAGAGGAAAACTGATCTGTGGAAAGTAGTACGTCCGTAATTGCATATCCTAGTAATAGATAGGCTTCTGTGACATACATGTAGGCAAAAGCAATTTGCAAGGAAGGTAGGTCATAATGGCGTAGTTCAGTAGTAGATAGCTTCTCGGCCATTGCAATAGACTAAAGCAATTATTCTGGAATAAAGTAATCCATACCAACCAATTTGTACAGTAGTGGAAAGGTTCTTTGCAATGAACAAAAGCAACTCTTGTGGCGAGTAGGACGTAGTTGTGTAGTGCAGTTCTTTGCAGTAGACCAAAGTAACTGTTGTGGAAAGGTGGGCTTTGGTTGCGTAGTAAAGTAGGAGTCGTGCATTAGAGTGATTTTACTTAGCTTGTGAAATAGAAACCAAAATATTACCCACTTTTACATACTTATTCCATGGTTTTCTTGTGTTTACTTGTGACTAGAGCAGTTTTGAATTGAGTGTCGAAAGTAATGTTGTTTTTGCTTTGGTTTTGCATTACTAGGCTCTCTGATTGGTTAAAAAAACTCGCGCCACTTTCTCAACCAATCAGGCGTAAAACCAAAACCAATGGTGACTTGCTCGCACGCGTTTTCCCGCACTTAGCGCCAATTGCTTGTATTTGATTTGATTTCTGATTGGTTCATTTTGTGTTTTGTTCCTGTTGTGATTGGTCAGAGTAATTGCTTTGGTTTTGGTTTTACGACACTCATTTGAAAACCGCTCTATTATAGACAGTAACTTTCACGGGTTAAGTAAAACCACTCTAATAGGTAAAAGCAGTTTTTCTGAAGAGTAGGCCATAATTTCCTACTACAGTAGCACATACTACATATTATTTTTAATTGACAAAGTAGACTGAAGTTGCGGAGTTCATCGGTTGACCGAGTCAAACCCGAGTCCGAGTCATGGTCAAATGACAGAGTCAATAGAAAAACTCTTTGTATTGGCTAAGCAGCACTAAATTTCCCAAAAGTACTCTTCCGAATGGACGAGAAAACCTTAGATATCGTCGTGAATCTTCGTAGGGTTTTGTTTGCACGCAACGAAATAATCTGTTGAGACGTTAAAAAGGCAAAATTAATGAGATCACAGTAGCATTCAGAATCTGATTTTGTCATTCCAAGTAAGAGAAGTATTTATTTAGGTTAATGCAATTTTCGTTCAAGTTTCCATGGCATTGTTTAATCGACGGCACAGTTTTGAAGATGAAAAGCCATTTGCACAGTCGGCTTTGATTTCACAAATGAATTTATATAAATCGCTGAGGCTTGAGAAATGACTCAGTGGCGAATTTTTCAATCAAATAAAGTACAACGTAACTTGCTCAGACTTTAGACTATGAAGACAGAAATCTTTCCAAGAGCTCCCAGTATTTATGGACCCAAACAGCGGAAAATTGTCTTGCTACGTGGCACATTCGAAGAAACTAGGCTAGGCTCTTTTCTTTCCTAGGCCGATAAAAAACATAGGAAGCCCAAGCATAATATTTGAATATCATTAAAAATGGCGTTTCAAAATATAAGACTTTGTATGGGATTTCGAAGCGAACATTTTGAGCAATACATAACAACGAACTAACTGAATAAAATTCATGAAATATTACATGGTGTTGTTTGCTATCCTTACAAAGCATTTTGAGCAATTTTAGGTCCATTTACTTAACTGTGTTAGTACGTGTATAATACATTGACAAGGAAGGAGTCATTTGGCCCGATTTAGCCACTATTACCGCTCGACACGTTTCGGAATTCGCTCGAATTTACCCACAAATATAGTTCAGGCTCCCATTCTGACTCAGCGACTTGTCAAAAGGAAGACATACAAGTGATTTTCTCAAAACCAATTGCACATACCTCGTGTCCCAAAAGAATTATCCACTGCACAAAATCATAATAGCATCTCAAAATAGGCCGCCATGGATGCGTGAGGATCCCGATAGCCCCGTTTGACCGCGGTCGGCACTGGACACCAGTCAAATCATGCCCTTATCGGGAGGGCCACGCTCGTTTTGGTCGTGTTACAATTGTAGTAACTATGACCCGGTACGGACACAAAATTGTTGCTCCAACGTAGTCTGGTTCGCGCGAGAATGGTGGAATCGCTGCGCGGGACTCCGTGACCTTATGGAGAGAATTAAGTTATCGAAAGAAATTAAAACGATCTGGGCTGTTAGAAACTGAAAACGAGTCAAGAAAAAGAGAAAGTGAACCGTGTTTCTCCTTCCTCCTATATTTCTATTCATGCGTGGTAAATTGAACATATTTGCGTTGATGTACAAAACGTTTGTAATACAGGTCAGTCTACTGCGTTAATTTTAAATACGTACTCTGCGTGAATTGAATGTGTTCAATTTTTTGGAATCGTCGATAGGTTTTATATACCACTGAGGTATATTTTTTCGAACCGAAGTCGGCAAATTCATTTAAATTCATATCCTCACGCGCGTGAAAATGTTTTATTTTAAAATTGTTATAACTGTATATACAATATCTATTTCTATATTTGCATGAAGCCGGTCAGGTAACCTACTTATTAAAAAAACAAGAAAATATACACCCTGAAAATGGATATAAATTCAGAAATGGGAATGATTTATTTTTGCTATCCGCTTGCAACACGCAGCGATTTTCTCACGCGAACCAGACTACGTTGGAGCGACAATTTTGTGTCCGTACCGGGTCATAGTTACTACAATTGTAACACGACCAAAACGAGCGTGGCCCTCCCGATAAGGGCATGATTTGACTTGTGTCCAGTGCCGACCGCGGTCAAACGGGGCTATCGGGATCCTCACGCATCCATGGCGGCCTATTTTGAGATGCTATTACGATTTTGTGCAGTGGATAATTCTTTTGGGACACGAGGTATGTGCAATTGGTTTTGAGAAAATCACTTGTATGTCTTCCTTTTGTCAGGTCGCTGAGTCAGAATGGGAGCCTGAACTAGATTTGTGGGTAAATTCGAGCGAATTCCGAAACGTGTCGAGCGGTGATAGTGGCTAAATCGGGCCAAATGACTCCTTCCTTGTCAATGTATTATACATGTACTAATACACAGTAAGGTAAATAGACCTAAAATTGCTCAAAATGCGTTGTAAGGATAGCAAACAACACCATGTAATGTTTTATGAACTTTATTCAGTTAGTTTGTGGTTATGTATTGCTCAAAATGTTCGCTTCGAAATCCCATACAAAGTCTTATATTTTGAAACGCCATTTTTAATAATATTCAAATGTTATGCTTGGGTGTCCTGTGATAAAAAACACCGCTATTTAACTCGGACTTGGACTCTGTTTTTACTCGGGAAATGGATTTACTCGTTGTTCATCAATTAATGCTATACAGAGAAAGTCGAAGGAAAGATGCCTATAAAGTAGTTGTCAAACAAGGGTTGGCAAGTTATGTTTACCGAGAATTCTGTTGATAACAGAAATGGACCATGCTGTAAAGTAGAACTTTCGTTATACATGTATAGCTTTCGTGATTATACAGCCGTTCAATAGGTTCAAGAAAGAACTAGTATTGCTGCTAATAGTTTTCCAGCAAACTTCTCGGTTTCCAGAGTTAATCAGAAGGTGTCAACACTGACATTTTCATTTTCCGGCGAAAGTATGCTGTCGTAAAAGCAATAAACTCGAAGTCAAATAAGCTTTGAATATAAAACAGTTTTAGAGATATGAAGAAGACATTGTCAATATCACTTACGAAGCATCAAATAACTATATTTATTGCTTAAATAGACCGGTGCAATTTTGCTCACTGTTTTGTAAGAAGAAACGTATATTGAAGGTGAACTTGAAGCAGCTGTTAATTTGCATGGAAGACAAATATGATAATCAATAAAATGGCTGTATGATATGCAAAAATATGGAGTAAAGGTCTTGTCAAATAAACTTGGCGGGTCTTTTGAGATGTGAAACGACAGAAGATATGAGCTTTGTTTCGATGGTACAAAGCGAAAGCCTACGAACACCTCAGAAATAAAGAATTTCAAATAAGTGTGATAGAAAACTAGCATCTTCTATTTTGATATGTCACCTCAAACTGCCGTGACATGGATAAGTTTTCGAAGGGGAAAATATCTTGTTTAGTGTGAGAAATAAGGTGGTCGGCTAGTTTTTCAGAGAGCCAACAGCAGTAGGGAAATTTTCTGCTGCTTAAGGTCGCCGAACACAGTTTTTGTGTGTGTATGTACCTATGCGTTATTCACCGTTGTTTTGAACCCACTCGCGTCTGGAAGTCCAAAATTTGCAAGGTGCAGGCTTACTAAAGAGAATTAGATTTTGATATTCTTTGTTGAACTAAGTACCATTGTCATGGCAACATAGTTGGTAATAGCGCAGGCCGCGCGCTAGCGCGCCGGGGGAGCACCATTGCTAAGGAAATTTGGTAATCTATCGATGCGAGAAATTTTGGTTGTGACGTCAGCGTACGCCTGTACAGACTCTGGGGGAGGGGGAGAGGAGTCGCAAGACAACCCGACAGGGAGTGGAGAATGCCTGTTTTTTCTTGGCAGGAAATCGCGCGGTGCTTTTAGGCAACCGGCGTTTTTCTTGGCGGGAAATCGCATGACCACCGTCGCGTTTGAAAAAGAGGTGTTTTTTTAAAGCTTAGCATGTTAGCAAAACGATTCAGTTCGACATAAGTGAAGTTTAGAACTTGAGAAAAATATCAAATAACTATAAATGGAAAGAAAGAGTTCAAGAGAGTACTCAGTTGTCTTTTTAGGAAAGCAAAAAGTTCAAGCTACTTTTAAAGACTTCATCTTTAATTTGTTGTCGGTTTCGTGCTGCGAACTGGGTCGGCACAACGCTTGAGTTCGCAGTATTTCGCAGCGTTTCCGATCTCAAATATAGCAGAGCTGGTGCCTTCTGGTTTTTTCTGTCCACAACCATGGTTTTTGCGGCGGTCCGAATGCATTTTCCCAAGAAAAACAACACAACTGTTTATCGTAATTAAAACAGTAACTTGCGTAACTAGCGTAACATCGAATCGAGTCGAAGTACATCGCTTGAATTCGCGGCATTTGGCAATGGTTCGGACATCAAACATGGCAGAGCTAGTGCCTTCCGGTATTTTCTGTCTACAACCATAGTTTTTGCAGCGGACCGAGCACATTTCCCTAAAAAAAAACACCCGTGTTTATGTCAATCCAGCTGTGATCAATAAACAACTGTTTAAGTATTAAAATTATTCCTCGTGTGAAAACTTAGCACAAGTTGTGTAGTGGTTAGCATTTTCCCTTTTAGTTCCGGCGATTTTGGTGGCTGGTCGGTGTGACCCTCAGGGGAAGTAGATTTTTTTCATTTTTTTCTTTTTCGTTTTTTTTTTTTTTGGTAATAACTTTAAAAAAAGTGAATAACTTCCAGCAATTAAAAAAAGGGGGGGGAGGGCTCCGCTTTTAAGCTTGGCTAAATCTATATATTAAACCAGCATTAAATAAAGGGTTTGATTTATATTCAGAAAATATAGTCGTTAAATTTTTCCCATCATTTTTGCTCTGAAAAGCTGAAACAGAATACTGACGTGTTAACACTGGTCTCGTGGAATTTTGAGAAAGAGATCTTCCTTAATTTGGTGTTTCCAATTAACGTTTTTGAGCATGTCCTTTGTCAGATTTCAATTTTTGTTTGCGGGCGCGTTAAGCATGTTCTGAACCAGTACTCTTCTAAATTACGTGAATTTCTAATCATTGGTTCATTAGAAATCAGCGCATTTCTGCTAAAACAGGCAGTCACAATTTTCTGGTTAACTGTGCATACGTTTGTGAGGGTTTTCGCGGATCCACAGACCAAAAATGACCCAGAGAGGCAGAGTATTTTTCCTATCGTATTACCTTTTGTACTATTGCAACAAACGTTTTCACACATAACAATATGATTGCTAAAAGGGAGAATAACCATTCGCCATGATTGTTTTTTCGAGAGCTTTGCATGTGCGCGAGTGGCGCGTTGATTTCCGTCGTGAGTCAAAATCGTAGAACCGTGTGTTCAGTTATCTTAAATTTTCAGCTAAAGCCATGGCCAGACGGAGCTGAAAGTTAACGCAAGTTTGGAAATACGAACTTGTGAACACAGAATTGCGAAGGGAGGCCGAACAAACTTGCAAGTAGACGTAAGTTGAATGTAAGTTGGCAAAAATCCTTTTCAGTGCAGCAATGCGCGCGCCCGTACTAAGAAAAGCACTAATGAAACCAACTTGCGTCACTTGTGTTATGTGGCCAAATAGGTAAAAATTTGCGTTCACTTGCGTGCAAATTTGAGCTCTAACAAATTTGAGCTCGAACAAATTGAAATAAGCCATTGCAACTACCTGCAAGTCATGGCCAAACAGTGTCGCCAATTAGGGTCATGCATTAAAATCAACCTTGTAATTCATATGGTCATGTAGAATGAACCTTTCCCTTCTGGGAAGATATCGAAATTAGTATGAAGCCTCCAGGATGTTTTCGCGATTTCGAAAAAACCAACTAAACGTTTGAAAGAACCACTTTCGATTGCTGCTTAAGTGGTTGTTTTTAAAAAAACGTAGATCACAAAACAATTTAAAGTGCAATGATCACAAAGGCTACTTTAACAAACATTAGAGTGCACTTCGCTAGTACACTCCATTGGCCAGTGGGACACGCACATTAAACACAACTGAATGTTTATCATTTGTTTAATGTCACAGATAACGACACAATATTATAAAGCAATTTATCTAAAACATATGCATAAAATGGTCCATTAAAGAAGCATTGTAATTCCTTTACTGAGTGACTGGAAATAAAAAATGCAGACCCGCTAAAATGGATCCCTTACCATCTAATTTCACCGATGTGCAATTGTGCTTTGAATAATCATCTAATTTTCATCTGTTTGTCGTTTTTTCAGTTTGCCTACTCTTTTGGATGGACTTGCCTGCGTATGTAGTGTGAAAAATTTCTGTTTGTAGTTAATAGCTTTGTCCCGCGCATTATATAGAAAGTATTCGGTTCTAGGGCTATAACATAAACTTTATTTAATTCGGTCAGTCTAGGGTCATCGTTATTGAGGAATATTTATTGCGATTTTTTTCTGCAAGAATTTTAATTTTAGTCCGATAACATCTCTATTTTTCATTTATAAGAGAACAACAAACAAAAATATTTACAAACTTTCCATTGTCCACTTGATGTTGTCATTCAATCGTAACAAAAATAGCATTTAACACTTCTGTAAATGGTCTTCCAATTAACCCCCGTGCTATCAGACTCTACCAATGTGGAGAGACTTTGTTCACGGAGATGGATCTTAACGGAAATCTGTATCTTGGAGCCGTAGTTTTCGCATTGCTTCTTCAGTTGGTCTTTGGTGAGTACATTTAATACATACATTTAATGTATTTCATAATTGTCTAAGACTTCATTGAAGCTTTCTTTTCTTACGAGGAAACAAATCTGGTTGAAACTTCCTTTTCTATCGTTACTGTCTTAAGCAAGAATATGAACTGCTCCTGGCAATTTTGTCTTCGTTTCTTTTCATCAATGAAAGTAACTCAAACTGCAACAAATGATACAAAGCAACACCTTGAAATCTTTAGATAATTTAAAATTTATTTTATTGGGACTTTTCTGCCTATCCTATTTTCGATGCTCATAAATTACACTGATAAAACAATGAACTATAGATCGAAAAACAACAAATTTGGCACTATTGAGAGGCAACGGTTGCCACAAAACTTTTTTCAGTCATTTTGGTATTGGGGGCATAGAATGAATGGTGTAAAACGCCATTTATCATGCTGAAAGCGGAACAAGATGGGACCCCCTAAAAGCACCAAGTACAAATATATTTCGAGTATTCCTGTTCCATAAAGATTTATCGATCATCAAACTAACAAGCTTTTGATCGTTTTTATGTAATGCGGCACCACAGGAAACCATTGCTTCAAAGCTTTCATATGAATCGTCACACTTTAGGATTTTACACAGCAAAGACGTAAACTAACAAACACCCTCTGTAACATCCTCGGACCTCGGGGCAGCTAGTTGGGGCGACGGGATTTTCACAGGCGAAAGCTTACAACATGAACGGGAGAGCCCCTGGGCATTTACTCTTACCGAACGAGTTCCAGAAGCGTTTGAAATCCCGCCTTCTGATTGGCCAGATAGCTCTTCGTCCTCGTCTGATTTTTCAGACGATAAGAGTGCTGACGATGAATCTCACACCCGAAAACGCCGTCGATGAAATAAATCCAAGCGAAAGAGGAGTAAAGGGGTACATGTACGGGAATAGGAAACTGTAAAGAAATCAAGGAAAAGCAGAACTTACCGCAGTATTCGAAGGGAAGATCGCGAGAAGTCTCACCACGCGTCGAAAGCGGATGAGCCTATTTACACAGCTCTTGTTAGAAAAGACAACTGTGAAAGCTACATTCCCTTTCTGTTTTCGCTGACTGAGTCGGTCACTGATTTTTCTATTTTCAAGACGAAAGTCCTAAGGAAGGGTTCATAATTTATGTAGAGGGGGGGATGCTGTGGTGATTTTAGATTTTTTTTCCTTGCATTCTTTGGAAGCCCCCCCCCCCACCTATTATTTGGTGTGTTTTTTCCCTTGCCCCCCTCATTGCATAACCCAAAACCGTCGGCAAAATACCACGACCCCCCCTCCTCCACCACCACCACCCAAAAAACCCTGATGACTAAAACAAGGCATTTTTAGTCTAAAAATTAACCACACTATGACAATTGTTTAATAAACAAAACTACTACTTAGTTTATTGAGAATGAAAAACAGAAGGATACAGCTTACATTCACTGCAGTCTTCTAAACCAGCTAAAAATGGCCATTTGGTTTGTTGAGGCATCATTCCAGTAATATTTCACGTGAAAAATACACACAGAATTTGTTGATACACAAGTGTGCTAACATCATACAAATAGAATTTTAAAACTTTCTACAATACCTTAAGGTCGTACAAAGTAGGTTTAAAATATTATCTTGCAATGGAGTCAATTGTGGCCATTTTTAATGTAGTCTATACATGCTGTACAGCCAGTTATAAAGCAGTGGTTTGATAGAAATGCTGGGGTTTGATAAAGGTGAGAATTTATTATTTTTTCTCATCTTCATCAAAAAGGCAGAGGCTCGAGAGACTGTGCACAAGAATTGAGAAAGCTTTGAGTATGGAAAGTGGAAATCTTGAGTGACTCAAGGAGAGCGAGAAAGTTGTTTTGGCTTCAAAACAATTTGCGGGCGTTTGTTCGTGCCATTGGTCCATTCTCCGTTTGTCTGGCTGTCATTTCGCTCCTTCGATTGATGGGTTTGTTCGTTCGTTCATACATAATATTGTCCGTTCGTTCATTCGCAGCTTTCTTTCGTTCGTTTTGTGGCCATTCATTCGGTCGCGTGGCTTGTGCGTTCATCCATTTCCTTCAGCCTTCGGCTTCCCTTCATGTGACTGTTAACCAGTTAACTCATAAATTATAAATCCGATCACAAAGTCCGAAATGTATTAAAACCCAGAAGAGATTAGCATCTCTTGGGTTTTAATATTAGAAATAGCATACCACAGTGAAGGACCAGTGTCCTTTACAAATAATTTCAAATATCAAAAAAGCTTAACGATCCATATGCCGGACCAATGTCCCACCATGTGGCGGACCATGTCCAACCTAAGATCCTACTCTCCTTGGGTCAGTTGTGTCAGACCTCTGTCCATATAGATATGGATATGACTGTAGAACGACATTGCACCAGTTACCCCGGGTGTTTAGTGCATTTCCTTTTGGATTTTATTATCACCTGTATACTAGTAGTACAGCTGTTATCGTCCAAAAAGTAGCTGAATTGTTCATTTTTGTGATAAAAGCATGAAACTTTGCATGATTACTACTAACCATGTAACAAATAAATTCCGGTATGGATCCAAGCTGGGTTAAGCTCTGGACTCGAGATCTGCGCATGCCCTAGAATTGCCAACATGGAAACGAGGCTGAAAATTAAATTGCCTTAAAACGGGTCTGGGATTACAAAAATAAGCTTCAAACTAATATATCAGTTACATATGTGGTATTCTGTTTTACAGAATGCTCAGATGTGATCACGTGACCTTTCTTTACAATTGCGCATGCCCTTAAGTTGCAAACATGGAAACGAGGCTGAAAATTAAAGTGCCTAAAAACGGGTCTCAGAGTACAAAAATAAAATTGAGACTAATATATCAGAACTTAACATATGTGGTATTCTATGTTAGAAAATGCTTAA
Organism: Siderastrea siderea; assembly: GCA_964030785.1. Lineage (NCBI taxonomy): Eukaryota > Metazoa > Cnidaria > Anthozoa > Scleractinia > Rhizangiidae > Siderastrea > Siderastrea siderea. The sequence continues at coordinate 11,011,986 of OZ034976.1, forward strand.
GTTGTGATCACGTGACCTTTCCTTACAATTTTCGAATCTCGCTTGGCGTACCTATGGTGGAATGTCAAGGTATACACGTCATTGGTCATGGTATAATTAGCACAACTGAAAGCCCAGTAATCGTTCTATCATTTTAACGATAAGACATAGCTTTTTACGTGAACCAACCCTGAAAAGATCTAAAATCTACGCAGTATAGGGATATTCGCCAACCATGTCTGCCATCCATTTGATTATTGCATTTGCTAATCATCATTGAAATAATATTTTGGGAAACACACACTTAACTTTTGTGCTTGGTTTTGCTCCATTTTACAAATGTTTCTTGCATCCTAACCTGCGATCAGGCTCTATTTTCGAAAAATAGAGCCTGATACGATTCTTCTACGGAACGTCTACCGCCCACTTTTTGGATTGATTGACATTCAACAAAACAGCCAACCAAAATTTCTTCTGCTTGCACGATCCTCGGTATGCAAATTTCCCATAACGGCAATTCACAGAAAGTCACGCAAATGTCGGCAAAATAAGAAAATCATAGGCTACGATATATCTTCTAGGCACAAGCACTCAAATTTACACGATTGCTAACTTGAAGGTCCCGGTATTGTACATGGTTGCTCTGTCTGAGCTGAAACTGAATGAAAATTCAAAACACGACGAGGTTGTCATGTACCAAAATGCTGCATGCTTGAATCCTTTCCCATTTCAGGTGGTATCCGGAAATATTCTTTACGCATTTGTCACCGATTTTCTTCGTAAAAAACCTTCGGTAATTAAGAGGAGTACCTTCAGTTTCATTCTTTAGAATAAAGATATAAATAAAACCGTTTATAAACAAAGGAGTATTTTGTAATTTAATTTAGTTCCAGAAGTGATAAATATTTGAGATTACCAGCGAATTTTATCTCTAAACAGCAGCGAATTTTAAAACGAAGAACATTTATTATAAAACTAGTCAGATCCTTTGATGTCAATGTCAGAGATCAATAAAACGACTTTTAAAAACAATGAATGAATATAAACTGAAAATCGTTATTGCGACTTGATTGCAGCTCTCGCCAAACATCAGTTTACCGTTAAGTTTAGCGAATTATCGGTTGACTTGTTGATCATTCTTGGCGAAAGATACTTGTTCGTCTGCTGTTCATTTTGTTTCGTAAAACGCGGAAACAGCCACTAGTCTGTTCATGTTATCAGTACTAGCTGAAAGCCGTCAAATGAAAATTCCGAGACACGATGCGATAAAACGGAATACATACTTCACTGTTGCTGTACTTCTCTGCTCCAGGTGAGAGACAGTCTGCCTAAAACCGAACGCCATTCTCAGGAGAGAAAGAAATGGTGACAATTCTCATAGAACGAAGAGAATTTATTTGAGCAACACATTTTACCTCGGCAAACTTGTTCCTTGGTTGTTCCTCGGCGATGGCAGTCGGATCGAAATTGTGAGCGAGGCTAGTCTTCCTTCGCAGCGAGTCTCGTAGATAATTTACTTCCGTTGACAGCTCTATTGTTAAAGGGCCAATCAGATTGCGAGATTCCCGCGGCCAAAATTTGACCGCCGACACGAACTCCTGTGAGAGATTGTATCAGGCCCTATTTTAGGGAGCGACCAACGTAAGAGAATATGAGAGCGATGCTAAAATTCGGCCTGATCGCAGGTTACTTGCATCCTTACTCAGTGGCTCCCTTTGCGACTTAATTTTAATTTTAAATTGGTAAAAAGCTGGGGACTTGTTTCCAGGCCTTTAGCAGTTTCCAAGATGGCAGCCTCCATGCTTACAGTCATGCCAGGTAAGGCACATCTTTTCCCGTCATTGCTATAAGCTCAGAAGTTCATAAAGCTAATACAACTTTTGTACTTCATTAACAAAAATCAATTTTCATTTTTGTTTAGAAGAATTTAATAACATTTGTGGAATTTCATTTTCGTGAAAGAATTGTCATTTTAGTCATTCATTCGGCACTCGCCTACCCCTTGTAGCGTGGCTACTATCAAACGTTTAAAGAAAAAGACACTGCTGTTTGTACATCGACAGTGTACATATGCATGTTTGGTGTTTTTGTTCGTTTGAAATACACTGTAAAACGAATTTATAACAACTAGAATTTGGAATGAAATTCCCTAAATGTTAACAATGTTTCACACTGTCTTACTGATTTTCTACAAAAGGTATAGACTATGTGCAACATGAAAATGAAAATCTCAAAATGTTATTGAATTTCACTTCACAAGTTTTCCTCAGTAATGAAGCAAAGAATGACTAAAATGAAAATTCCCTTCACGAAAATAAAATTCCATGAACGTTTGTAAATTAAAATGGAAATCTATTTTCTGCTAATGAAGGGCAAATGTTTAAATGGTTCAAGTTAAACCCTTGAATGATATTAATAAAGTATTTTTCCAACAATTACAGTAGTCGTGAAGGAGAAAATACAAAACATGGAGAACAGACAATGAAAGTATGGCAGAACCGTTCGCCATGGACTGGAAGCTATGTATCATTTGTCAAACCACCAAAACTGGGGAACCTTTGCAGTGCCCTGCAAATTTGAAAAGATGTTGGAGCAAGCTATTCGTCATTTGCTAGAATCTTAGAAGAGTTTCAAACGATTGGCTCAGTTCCTGGAAATTTAATGTTGAAGATCTAAATGATGGACAGGGCATAGAGCACACCCTTACAGAGAGAAAGGCGATGTGGCACAAGACGTGTAGAAATGCTTTTGGTAATGCAAAAGAAAAGGAAATATGAAAGTGAACAAGAAGGGCAAAACAACAGCCTCCTTGTGACAGAAAACACCTCCAGCCCCGTCAAGGCCAGGCGTTCCAGCTTTCCAAGCAACCCGTCGAACAACCACTGCTTCTTTTGCGATTTAAGCGACAGCCAAGAAAATCTTCATGCAGCTTTCACCCTTGAGGTTGATAGAAAAGTAAGAGAATGTGCATCTCTTGTCAATGACAACAAGCTGATTGGCAAGCTGGCGTTGGGGGATATGGCAGCAACAGAGGCAAAGTACCATTCGAAATGCATAGTTGGTCTGTACAACAAAGCTAGAAAAGTGAAATGCTGTTCTGGAAATGCAAGTTCCTCTATGTCTGTAGGCCCATCGTATGAGCCTATAGACATTGAGGAACTTGCATTTGCAGAACTTGTTGCTTTTATCGATGAGAGTCTTCAGGTTGAGGAACCAGCAGTGTTAAGGCTATCGGATCTTGCGAAGTTCTATTCTTCAAAGCTCAGCGAACTAGGAGGAGAGCAACCTAGGATCAATGCCACAAGACTGAAGACCCGTGTACTGGCAGCCTTTCCAGACTTTACAGCACACGCTCAAGGACGAAAGCTTCTTTTGATTCTCAGCCATGAAATCGGAGGTGTTTTACTCGAGGCTAAGAATAAGGACTCAGAGGCATTTTCCTTAGCAAAAGCAGCAATGATTGTAAGGACAGAAATTCTGCAGGTAAAAAACTCTTTTAATGGAACATTTGCAGCCGACTGCCAGACAGATTCAGTTCCAGCCTCACTTACAACTTTGCTAGATATGATAATGAGAGGCCCTACGATCAAAAGGGATTAAGCTGAGAGCCAGGCGTGCCTTACTGTTGCTCAATTGTTAGTTTTTAACAGCATAGCTCGATTTCGAGACAAATCCGGCAATGATTCTGGTACCACCCACCACACTCACCATGTAAGAAACAGAGAGTGCCCTCTGCCCATATATGTAGCTCTTAAGATCCATGGAGCAACGAGAGAAAAATCGCTGATTGATACCTTTTACAAGCCTGGGATGTGCATATCATACGATAGGCTCCTATCGATCTCTACCGACATTACTAACAGCGTTATTGATAGGTATGATAAGGACAGCGTAGTATGCCCTTCCAAGCTACGTGATGGTGTATTTACAACTGCAGCGGTCGACAACATCGACCATAATCCAAGCTCTACCAGCTCCCAGGACTCCTTTCATGCACAGCAATTTCCTTGGTCCAGCATCCAACCGCAGAAAAGCCAGGAACAGAGAGATCCACCGATGTGTTCGATCCTGATGGAAGCTCAACATCGAAGAAAATTGCCACACTTCCTTCCTACTACACTGATGTACCGCCTTTAACTCTTCCCTCTACGAACATTGTTGTTCCCGACACTAGCTAGTGCTCGGTTGGTATCTGCACCGGATCCTCAAGCGACCTTAAAGGAGAGTAATCGAGAAGAAGATTGGCTGGAAAACACCAGGCAAGTCCTTACTGAGAAGGAGCTAAGCAAAGAAGACACTGTGTCGTGGACCGCGTACCGGGCTTCAAAGTCATCACTATCATCTCACCAGCCAGCTCTTATATCGTTGCTGCCGATGTTCACTGAGAATGCGCACTCGTTCGCCATGATTGCACACGCCATTAGTGCCATCAGCGCAGCCGTCAAGCACTTGAATCCTTCCCAAATCCCCGTTTTTACGGTTGATCAGCCGTTGTTTGCATTGGCGAAGCAAATTCAGTGGACAGTGGGTGGTGCATATGATGAGGACCATGTTGTTGTTATGCTGGGGGGATTACACATTGAGATGGCTGTCTGTAAAGCTCTCGGCAAGTGGGTCCTTGGAAGTGGATGGACAGAGGCGCTGACAAATGCGTCAGTCGCATCATCGGGTGTGGCAGATTCTTTCCTATCAGCAAGCCACATAACGCGAACAAGATGGGCTCATCAAGTGACGGCAGCCAGTCTGCATATTCTGATTAAGAAAGCATATGAAGAATACAGTAAATCCGATGAGACTGATGGGCCAGTCCGACCATTTAATGAATGGAGGGACGAAAAGATAAAGAAGTGCCCACAGTTTCTCTACTGGGCCACTGTGCTAGATCTGGAACTTCTTTGTCTCCAACTCGTGAGAGCGTTCAGAGAGGCTGACTTTTCTTTGTATTTGAATTTGATTTTAGGCACTCTGGGGAGTGAAAGGGTTAACCCTTTCACTCCCCAGAGTGCCTAAAATCAAATGCAAGACGAATCCCAAAATATAAACAGTACCATGTGAAAGTACTGCTAAAGAGGTTTCATTTGAATGGTCACACCATAGGATTCCATCCACAGACTCAAAAGTTAGAATCACCTTTATGTCTCCATAACTGGCTCTGGGAGTGAAAGGGTTAAAGCTATTCGGGAGTTACTTCCATGGATGTTCGCTCTTGACAGCCATAACTATGCGAGGTGGCTTTCTGTGCATTACCGGGACATGTGCGAGCTTCCTGTTAAGCATCCAGATGTGTGTGCAGAGTTCCGTAATGGCTCTTTTGTGGTTCACAAGACGAAGAGATTGTTCTCGTCAATCGCGCTAGAACCCCGCCCATGAGCAAGTCAATGCTATTGTGAAAGGTGAAGGGGGTGCTGTTGGGTTGACCGACAACCCAGCTTCCCTGAGAAGATGGATGGTTGCTGGTCCAGAACTTGAGGGTTGTCCAATACTCCGACAAATTTATGCATGGCATTGTATTGTATTCACTTCACATAACAATACTGTACAAAAGCATAACAATAAAGAATCAGGCGAAACAATAAGAAATTTAACAATGCTGTGCATAAATTTGTCGGAGTATTGGACAAGTATGCAGAACTTGAAAGAATGGTTGAAGAATTCGAGAAAGTCATCTCCGCAAATGAGACCCAAAATCACCATGAGCAAAAACCAGCCATCCAAAGTGCCTTCGCTAAAGACGTAGTCAACCTGGTGTCCTCTATCGAAGAGCTCGGCAATCCGTTCAAGGAGGATGGAGAAGATCTTACAGCCCTTCACACAAAAGACATCATGAATGCAGAGGTTGTGCACACAGTTAGAAACGCAAGGCAGATAGGAGAGCAACAATGCAAAGCGTTCCTTAAAGAGAGACTTGAGGACAAAACAAAGCTTTTTAACACACACCCTCAAAAAGAATAACCTGCCTACGTTCAACGCCAGAGAAAAGAAGGTCGTTTCGAAAGATAACGTAACAGTGTTGAAGGAAGACTGTGCCCTGTTCTCGAGACTCTACATTGCCTGTCAAAACCGTGACGGAAACCTTGAAGATTTCTTCAAGTTTGAAAACCAGCTATGGCCACCTTCACTGTCGCAGATGGGACAACTCAGAGGAGGAACCAAAGCGGATCTTGAAACTTCCTTGTCAGATGCTTCCAGCCAGGCAGTGGAGCAACCAAGTGTGGATGCAATCATTCTGGATGGAGCCGTTGTTGTCCAGATGCTCCAACCCACAGCTGTAAGCACCTTTGAAAAGTACTTCAACTCCATATTTGCGCCTTACATCCTGAAGCAGCTGGAAAACGTGAAGAGGCTTGATATTGTGTGGGACGTCTACAAAGATGACTCTCTGAAGAAAGCGGCGAGGGAGAAGCGAGGATCAGGTCAGAGGAGGAAAGTGTTGCTGTCTACACGAATTCCGTCTGACTGGAAGGAATTCCTAAGAGTGGATAACAACAAAGATGAGCTCTTCAAACTACTACCAAGCAAGGTGTGTGCGTATTAAACCAGGAAGTAAACCATGCTATTCATTATGTTGTTCAAATACTAAGTTTTACATTCACTTCCTAGGTGGTTTCGCTACAGCTTCCAGAGGGGAAAAAAGTCTTCGCAACTCACGGAGAGAGACTGTGTTGTCGTCTGAAGACAGGAGAGACATGAGTCCTCTTGCGCCATGCACTCGCGAGGAAGCTGATTCGCGTGTGATGATTCATGCATTTGATGCCAGCTTGCAGGGCCATCGACGAATAAAGATCCGAAGCAACGATACGGATGTTGTTGTGCTGGCTGTTTCCATCGCTCCAGTTCTCCCATTAGATGAGCTGTGGATCTCATACGGTTCTTCCAAGCAGCTCTGTAATCTTCCAGCGCATGCCATAGCTACATCCCTGGGTCGAGAGAAAGCGTGTGTATTACCGATGTTTCACGCATTAACAGGGTGTGACACTGTTTCATTTTTCGGCGGGAGAGGAAAGAAGACGGCGTGGGAGCTTACTCCTGTTCTTAAATCACTGATGATGTTGCCAGAGGATACTGATGACACATACATGGGTGTCATTGAGCGTTTTGTGACACTTCTATATGACTGCACGAGCAGCTTAAGAAAAGTCAGTTAAGTCAGGCAAGAGCTTTTCTCAAGAAAGGGGAGATCCCTTGATAACATCCCTTCCACTCAAGCATCCTTAGTGCAACATGTCAAGAGAGCTGTCTTCCAAGGTGGTTATATATGGGGCCAGACCCTGTTAAAGCAGCCCACATTACCAAGTCCCTCTAAATGGGGATGGCAGCTTGAGGATAGTCGCTGGGTGTCTCACTGGACAACACTCTCGCAAGCCAAGGACTCCTGCTATGAACTCATTCGATGTGGTTGCAAAGCTGGTTGTCGGGAACGCTGCAAATGCCAAAAAGCCAGTCTTACCTGCACTGGGTTGTGCAACTGTGGAGGCAACTGCAACTAGCTATTCAAACTCAAAGAATGTGGTCTACAGAAAGTTTTAGTTTACTCTAAGTTCGTATCAATCGCCAAGAACATTAATGGTTGTAGTTAGGCAGTTTTGACCAGCTATCCCAACAGCTGTAATCGTTATTGACTGCCACCTAGAGTTCCTTATCAAACCCGGAAGTCGAAAGAAAATCTTTGTGAAGTTATACGAAATTACCGTGTTTCCACAGCACTTTAATGTACAGTATCAAAAATGCAAGAGTAGGTTTTAGATCTTTTCAGGGTTGGTTCACGTAAAAAGTCCTGTCTTATCATTAAAGTGATAGAACGATTACTGGGCTTTCAGTAGTGCTAATTCTACCACCACGTCTTTATCTTTAACATTTCACTACGGGTATCCCAAGCGAGATTCGTAAACTGTAATGAAAGGTCACGTGATCACATCTTAAGCATTTTCTAACACAGAATACCACATATGTTAAGTTCTGATATATCAGTTTCAAGTTTGTTTTTGTACTTCAAGACCTGTTTTAAGGTAGTTTAATTTTCAGCCTCGTTTCCATGTTGGCAACTTAAGGGCATGCGCAATTTTAAAGAAAGGTCACGTGATCACATCTAAGCATTCTGTAAAACAGAATACCACATATCTAACTGATATATCAGATTGAAGTTTATTTTTGTACTCCCTGCCCCGTTTTAAGGCAATTTAATTTCCAGCCTCGTTTCCATGGTGGCAATTTTAGGCCATGCGCAGATCTCGAGTCCAGAGCTTAACCCAGCTTGGATCCATGTCGGAAATTATTTGTTACGTGGTTAGTAGTAATCATGCAAAGTTTCGTGCTTTTATCACATAAGTAAACAATTTTGGACGATAGCAACTAGACTATAGGTTGAGATGGATCTGGGAAGGCACCTCATGGCCCGTGAAACCGTTCCGTGGTTATGTTATTCTCTAGGCATCGAGACTCGATTAGATGTAGCATAAGGGAAATTAACCTAATTTACAACTATAATTGTAATTTTTCCATTGTTTGAGTTAATGAGCAATTAGGGCTAAATATTAATTTTTTGTCGAAAAATTATAATCATTTCACATTCAGCTCTTCTCGACAGTAAAATCTAAATCAAAACGTAGGTTAATCCTACATTTTTTTTTAAACACTGACGTTTAACGAAATAATCGCAGCTTCAACTATAAAGGGGATCATCTCCCGCCAAATTTTCTTTGGCGTATTTATTCGCGCGCGCTTACTATGACGTCACTCCCCATATGCTGTTTGAGTTTGAATTAAATCGCGCGTGCAAACAAGCAACGCGAGCTAAAATTAACCTACAAGAAGAGGTTATTTTTCGCTTTGCTCTTTTTTCCGCGATAAAAGTCTAATTTTTAAACCATTAGAAGCGCTCTCTAGGTCAAATTTAACAATATGACCTTGTTAACTTGCAAACCTCTACGTTAAACGTATCTCAAGCCACAATTTACCGAGTGAAGCTGTCCTTTGGATGACACAGAACTATCGGAGCAGCAAATTCAAACAACTATCAAAAGGTACAACAAACATTTTAATTTCTAGTAAACAGCATAGAATGTTAGTTGTCAGCTCAGGCACGTAGGGCCAGCTGTGGTACCACAGTTTGAAACGTGTGGCCAGAGAGTTTCACCCTAAAGCGGAAAATGAGAATTTATCCCCGTTGTTTACGTTAATTTTCCTTCCGTGCGTTTCACTGTTTTGCGTTTCTTGAACTCTCAACCAGGTCTGTTCACTGTGCCCCTGACGAGAATGACAGACCTTCTGAGCAGACTAAACGACTTTCTCATTATCGCTCTATGCTGTATAAAATTTTAACTTTTGGTGAGCTCACTAAATAGGTGTAAAAAGGTTAATACATAATAATCTACGAATTTTATTTCAAGCTGCTCAGAAATACTCTTCTTTGTTCTAAACCAAACTGGCCCAGTATTTTTTCCTTCGTTTTGAAAAGAAATAGGTGTATTTCAGCCATTTGTTGGGTCGCCGGGTTTGCGGGCGTTTGTTCGTGCCATTGGTCCATTCTCCGTTTGTCTGGCTGTCATTTTGCTCCTTCGATTGATGGGTTTGTTCGTTCGTTCATACATAATATTGTCCGTTCGTTCATTCGCAGCTTTCGTTCGTTCGTTTTGTGGCCATTCATTTGGTTGCGTGGCTTGTGCGTTCATCTATTTCCTTCAGCCTTCGGCTTCCCTTCATGTGACTGTTAACCAGTTAACTCATAAATTATAAATCCGATCATAAAGTCCGAAATGTATTAAAACCCAGAAGAGATTAGCATCTTTTGGGTTTTAATATTGGAAATAGCATACCACAGTGAAGGACCAGTGTCCTTTACAAATAATTTCAAATGTCAAAAAAGCAAGAGTGCAACCACCAGTCAACAGTATAAATTTGAAATTAGATATTTCAAACAGGTGTCTTGCAGATCCAAACAAACAGTCCAATGATATTATTAGTAAAATTCATGATTCACAATAAGCGCGCGGGGTACGATGGGAAGAGTGAAAGGCGCGGTCTCCCTCCTTCTCTTTTCCTGTCCCCGCCTCTTAGGGACGCAAAGAGACCTCTGCGGAGAAGAGAGGAACACAGAATTATAAATAAATGTTCTGAGAAATCAAGCATCAGTGTGAGTTTATTATTCATTGACATCCACCTGCTATTTATAAGCTCCTGCTATACTAGAACTTCATTTACAGATCCTTCTGCTAAATATGTGTTAACTGACAGTGGCAGTTTTTGTGGAATTTTTTATGCCCCCCCCCCTTATACCTTTTTTCACATCGGGAGAAATTTTCTATAGCCCCCCCCCCACCCTAAAACCTCACAGCAAAAAATCGTGGCCCCCCTTATAGTCAAAATACTCAGCGCGTTCCGCTCATTATTTAGGAATGATTTTCATTGCTCGGGAACGGATTGCATTATTGGAATCAAAATTCCATTTTCAAATTGAAGATTGAAATCTTTCAACGGTGAACTCATTCGAAATAACGAATGTTACACGCGAAATACGAAACCGTTGGCGGCTGTTGGTTTCAATTGGTTTGACATTACAGGGAATTTTTCTCAATTTTCAGGAACATTTCTTGTGCATTTACAGCAGACTTGTTAGGCGGCGCGACGTGCCTAGGCACGTTGCCGACTCACAAAATGCAACGCACATTCCTGCTTTAACGAAAGTCGGTTCACTTAGTCTCCGCGCGGGCTCTAAACAATCAGGCTCGTTATCATGACGTCGATTTTACCAGATTGAAAGCTAATCTCTCAAATACCGGACAGGACAGGGTCATTTAACTCTTATGAAAGTGGTTTTTAAACAGCATCGTTTTGTTAAAGAGAGCGATGTAGGTTCATTGATTTTCCGGAAAGCTGAGACTACTAAGCCTGCGAGATCGTCAATGACCCATGGAGACTATTGTTAGTAGTGGTTACACAGTGCTTCCAACTCGACGCGTTGCCAAAGCGATCATAAACTCCATTCTTGAGTCCCCCGATGACCCAAAGCAGAGGAACGAAGATAGTGTCGGCATTCGAACAATGGCCTTGTTGTTATCATGACGTAAATTAAAACGGACCTGCATCGTTGTTATAAAAATAGATTGCAATTAGCTTGCACTCGTGTCGTTAGGATCCGATTAGAGCCCTTGCCTAAAGGCTGAAGCATTTGACGTGAATGCCTAAGGATCACGGTTTAAGAACGATTTATTTATCCACGTAAAGCCACAGGGTTTTCTCTTGGAGAAAGAGTCGTGCAGAGGTCACTGGTTACAAACAAACCAAGTTCTCAAGTTGCATACACACATTTAATTCCTTACATACCGGATGTGCAAATTGTCTATAACCGGTCAACGGAAACCACGAACTACTAAAGTTAAACCTTTTTTCTTAGGAAAAGGGGAGGGGGGAGAGGGTGAGAGACTATGCGCCGCCTGTAAATTCTTCAGAATTTCTTGTTTTCAAGAAATTATTCTTCCCGGTTTTATAGCAACAGACTGCTTCTTCACTTTTAAAAGTATTTGCGATTAATATTTTGTTGAGCGAACACAAATCAAGTCAGATAGGTCAAGCCGCCAACAGTCTGCTACTTGCACGTGAACATTTGCCTCATGTCAATAATGAACCAATCAGCATTCCTTATAACAAATGATCATTTAAAAATGGACTTGATCAAGTTCACGTTTTAGAGCTGTTTCATGTACAATTTCATGGACTTTCACATACTTGTCTCTATCCATTTCTAAAATAATGGATTTTCTTATACAAAAAAAAGATAACTTTTTCGCTTGATAACTTTTCCCGAATTTACCTTTACTTGTTTTTTGTGATGCACTGAAACAGGGTATTCCTATTTACAAAATTTGGGTTATTTCTTGTGTATGGTGAAAAGTTACCAAAACATTAAATTGAATTTGAAGTATAATGCCCATACTGACATCTGGGGTATAACATCCATACATTAGATGTTGAGTATAAAATCCATACACCAGGTCAGTGGTATAACATCCATACATCAGATATGGAGTACATCATCCATACACCAGATGTGGTGTATAACATCCATACATCACAAGTATAACATCCATACATCAGATGTGGAGTATAACCGTCCATACATCAGATCTGAAGTATAACATCCATACACCAGGTCCGTGGTATAACATCCATACATCAGATGTGGAGTATAACATCCATACACCAGATCTGAAGTATAACATCCATACATCAGATCTGTGGCATAACATCCATACTTTAACCCCTGCGTTTGTAGAGGTGTAAGGTACGGATTTTATACCACCTTAATATGTTAATATGGATATTACACTTCAGATCTGAGCATGGATATTATACCTCTGAAAAATAAATGTAATATAGCACATTTCAGAAATGAATGACAGTGATATCTCAAGCAAATTTTAATTCTTAGCTGGCTGAATTGTTTTATTGGATTATCACACTGGGATGCAACTCTGATATCTCAAAGTACAACTGCGATTTATGATGATTGAACAAATTTTACTCAAACGAAATTCTATTCTTATGCACTTTCATTGTTGCTTTCGCGATTATCATCTAAAATCTGATAACTCGCTTTGAGCTCGTCAATGTCTTCTTTTCTTATGCTCCTTCTATTTGCGAACTGAACTCCTATCATAACAATTTAGTAGTTTTTTCGGCTATTCCAGTCCAGGGCCTACGGTTACGTCCACTTCCTACAAACGAATCTCAGTCGAAATGTTCCGTTGTACGATCCATCAAGCCAACGAATAGTGACCACTGTAGGAGTCATGCTTTCTACCTGGACTATCAGTGGTCGATTGCTCTACTCGTCCTTGTCGACTACCAAGTACTGGCCAACCGATAGTTTTTCGAGATCGACGGGTACCAAATAGTCGTCGTCATCACTTTTCTCTTGAATACCACCCTCAGTGATATTTTCTGCTGTCTCTTCTGCTACTTCTGGCTGCTGGTTGCGTCTTCTCGCCCTTGGATTACGATAAGGGCGAACGTAAATCTAATGGTTACAAAGCAAAACTCAAGATCATCAATAAAACAATATGTTACGCACTGGTTTGGATTAGGCGTCGAAAAATTGTTTAACTAACATCCGCTATTTAAGGTGTATTGCTGTTTATAGCCAATATAGCACAAACAGGTGTTTTTTCATTTACACACAAGTAAACACTTGGGGTGAATTCATATGCGTCATATATTCCTACCATATTTTCATTTTCCTCTATTTAGGTTTCAAAGAATACAGATGGCCTTTATTATTACAGACATAATGTGGTAGCCAATTCCCCCTTTACCCCCCCCCAAAAAAAAATAAAAAATAAAACAAACAAACAAACAAACAAAAACAAAGAAAAAAAACAAAGTAGGGTGGAAAGTAGATGGATTGGTTTCCTTTATGTATTTTAGTGATGCGTTTTTGAGAGATATTTCGAGCTGTTATCTGAATGATCGCCTGATTCAAAACACCAAGTTGGGCGGTTACTCAATGCAGTCACTATTATCTTAGATTCACTTTTTTAGAACACAATTAATAATACTGTCAGTGCTTCTTTTACACAAACTTTAGAAAAAAGATACTCCCTTCTTTACCAGTAAAAGATGGCCTAAATATTTTGTTCGTGAACTGTGTTAAAAAAAAAGACAAAAAACAGGAAATCAAATTGGCCATGAGAAAGTTCTCTTGTCTCATGCAAAGGAAAGCGCGTGGATAATTTCAGTCCTTCCGTTATCGGGTAACGTAACGACTTACACAGTTAACTTTTACTCCATCAAAATGGACTGAAGGCATAGAAGTTCTACTGAAGTAAAAACAAATCTGAGATACCTGTGTTTTTGTTCCATTGACTTAAGGATTTAAATTTCTTAGCCTTCTTAGAAGTACATTCGGCGGCGAAGTCACAGCTTTCTTCACTGTTCATTTCTTCAGAATCCTCCTTTTCGGTTAAGCCGATTGGCCGATGCCGGAACTGTGTGGTTGGACTTTCAGTGAGTCGACGCTTTTCACGTTCTTCTGTAGGCCTGGTTCTAGACCGTTTATCTTCGCTCGTCGGCTCTTGAAACGTGCACGTGTCTGATATAAACGAACAGAGCGTAACATCGTTACCAAAGTCGTAAAAAAATTCATATGCGTTGTCATATTCCTATCGTATTTTCATTTTCCTCTATTTAGGTTTCAAAGAATACAGATGGCCTTATTACAGACAACATCTGGTAGCCAATCTTTTCCGCAAACCTTAGAAAATAGATACTCCCTTCCTTACAGATAAAAGATGGCCTGGATATTTTGTCCGTGAAGTTAAAAAAAACTGGATATCAAATTTGGCTAGAGAGAGTTGTCGAGTTTCACCCAAAGGAAAGCGTGTATGATTTCAATCCTTCCATTAACAAGTGTGACATTAAACTTAAAATATCAGTTATTAATAACGACTTACACAGTAAACCTTTACCCCATCAAATAGTAAAACTGGTAAAAGAGTGAAGACATACAAGTTCTTCTGAGGTAAAGACAAATCTCAAATACCTGTGTTTTTGTTCCATTGACTAACCCTAATCCTCGCCTAGTTCTTCACAACAAGGCTCATCTGACATAAAAGAACAGCATGGCACGTCAAAATCTTTTCCGTTTTTTTCTTTTTCGTGCTCGTGCTGACTCGTACTTGAACTGAGTTCGTCAAAATCACTAGATAACAGCGAAAACTCCTCATCTTCAGATATTCGGGAAAGCTCATCCCACGGATCGTTTGCTTCACCGCGGGTACTCGGCTCCTCATCACTCGTTAATAGAGAAAATTCTTCCATCACATAGATTGTTGCATATTGCTCAGTAGACGTGAAACTTCGGTTACAAGTGTGTTTTCCAAACTTGTCGTATCGCGTTGTGCCAGTCAATTGCGCGGAGAATTTAACGGCGAGGAGCGTTTTGGAAGCAGAGCAACCGCAAACTATTTCGTGTGCACATTCCGAACCACAAAACAAAGGAGTCATTTTGTTGCTGGAATTTCCGTTGCGTGAATATTGGTTGTCGAGATATTTCCTTATCAACGACGTTTATCAATAACATTTTAGTCACGAAAAGTACTTTAGGATACTTTAGCTTAAGCTACCTTCGTTAAGCAGTCCCACATCTAAGAAATTTTAAAATGGTAAATGGTAAGTTTTTATTACCGGACAGATTTCAGAGGTTATGCAAAAAAACTAACGTGAAGCGATACCGGTGTTGAAGGTCTTGAAAGGGTTTCGATACAAAAAGCCCCTTTTTTCTATTATCAGGTTGCAAAAGGTACCTTTATTGTAACTGTCATTCAGTTTGCCATAAGTCCTTTACATAATTAACAGAAAGTCCGCGCGCTCTTGACGTTTTGCACTCTCATAAGATCAGTTAAAGAAATGGCTTGGAGTTTTGATAGTTCACCAAGGGCAAGGCGAAATATTCCTCATGCAGTGAGAATGTAGCCATAGATTTTGGACGTTTGGAAGATTTCAAACCTGATAGACGTGGAGAAAACGTTTTAAACATAAAATGTAAACATGGTGGTAAAGCGGTAAAGATTTCGAATTTCGTTGAGGACAAATTTGTTGTACTCTTTGGCGACTGCAAAACAGCAGCAGATTTCAAGTTAAAGCTTTAAACATTTGCAAGAAACGAGCAATTAAAATCAAGCCAAACACCACCACAAACAGGAGCGAGTCAGCTTACATCTCATTGCTCGACTGACAGCCCTGCTACTACTGCTGCTTCACATAAGAGACAAAGAACGAGAAAGCGAAGACTATATCACTCGGACGTGGAAATCATTCAGCAACTGCCAAAGGAAGATGTCCTGTCACCTCTTCAGCGGAGGTTCGAGGAGTGCAAAGTTGGTAAGTCCAAAAACTTTTAGTTCTATGAAATGCCACAAGGCAGAGAAAAGGACATTTTTAAATATGTTGTATCGAATCCATGTTAGGCCCGTCATGTCGTTAAAGTTTGCATCATTATTTTAATTGAATTACCAATTGCGCGCCAATGATGCTCTGTTTGGATGTTGAAAGTGTGCTGAATAGAACACACTAGGTTAGCTCAGTTTCTGAAATATGCATCAACTCTTTATTTTTCGCTGGGCCGTTTTCCTAAGACAGAATATCCTTGACTTATTAGCAAAGTTCCATTTCTAAGTTGCTGAAACAAGATATTTTTTTGGTGCTCTTTTTCCGTGCACTGTGACTAGCGAATGCGTAAATATTCAAATCTTTCGATAGATTGTTCTCGTACAAATGACAAAATTGATAAGACACCCCAAAGAAATTTCCTTCCCTTTGTTTATGTTTGGAGTAAGAGTTCTTAGATTAACATGTATTCCGGTCGGGTTACAGATAAAAATTAGCTTTTGCAGGTTAAAGTTTTCTCCCGAATGCATGGACTCCTTCAATAGCACTAACAGAAGATTACCCAGTGAAACGAAAGCGTTCGAAACGTTTAATGTAACTAATTTTTTCTTTATTGCGTACATCAACAGCCGTATGATAACATAAAGTTCGTATGACTAAATTTGTAAAAGAATAATTTTGAATTTCCGTTTCCAGTAACCGTAGTTTCCCCTTAGAAAAATACGTCATTATTAAGTGATATCATTCCTCTCCGTGTGTGTTCGCCCAGCCAGAAACAGCAGAGGATTGGCGTGCTCAAAATCTTTGGTGACTCATGAGTGGGTTGAGCCAGAAGAGCTTTTGAGTTAGTTGTCGCGAGATAGCGTGCTACAGCCGACTTCACCTAACTGCATAGGCAAGGATCGATAAATAAACATTTCAGACATGTTGACGATTAAAAGACAGTGAAGCCGAAAATAAAAATTTGGGGGCGAAATCGATAGCGTGCCTAGCGTATGGTTTGTACAAGTTTACCGACAATCATGGAGAGAAAAACACTCTTATATATACTTGTCGGTTAACGCCTGATAGCAGCAGACCCCTAAACAGGTAGTTGATGGCATACAAAAATGGTATATAATTGCTTATGATGAGTGACTGACTATCACTATAAGCACCATTGTTTCAAGTTTGCGTGGCTTCGCGGATAAAGAAGATCAATTACATGGTCATGTCGCAATATTCCTGTCGAATAATTCCTTTATGTGCAAGAATTTCTCTGTAAGAAAGAAAAAACAATTCATTCTTTCGAGTGAGGTTTTGAAGATTGAAAAAAGGCTTTATGTGTGTGGGTTGGAAAAAAAATAGTGATGCTGTAAATCAATAGTGGGCTGGTTAGTAGGCTATAAGATTTTTAGGCTAGTTGTCACGAGATGGCGTGAAACGGAAAACAGTAATCCGTGTGTTGACCTATAATCTGCATGGCAAAGTAAGTAAGTAAGTAAGTAAGTAAGTAGTCTTTATTTAACGAGGGTAGCACTAAAATAGCATAATAAATACTAACAAACCAGTGGCCCTCTAAAATTATTTACAATAAAATATAAAAATACACTAGAATACGAATATTAAAATTATGGATAAACTATGAGACAATATAACGAATAAAAATACAAGAAAAACGAGATAAAATATTAGAAAGGTAAAAAGGGTAAAAAGTGTAAAAAGTAAGGGTAAAAAGTGGGGGGTAAAAAGGGTAAAAAGTAGGGTAAAAAGTGTAAAGTGTAAAAAGTGCAAACAGCGATGGCATTTTAGACATTTTAGTCCAGTCAAAAAAATTCCTTGAGCAAGAAAGAAAAACAAAGGTGGTCTTTCTATTGGTAGCTATTGGTGGCACATACCCTGCCCTTTCAAAGTAGCATTTACCGAGATAGTCTCTCCAGGGTAAAAATCTATAGACTACAAGCAGTCTCTCTCTCTCTCCGGTCTGGGATAGTGAAGTGAAAAGAACATGTAAGCGAGCGCGGAAAATCGCCTGTTGTGTGGAAACATCAGTAGCTCGGGCGTGATGAGCTTCTAATTTATAAGTGAGCACTGTTCACGTGTTTCACCGTCCGTCCCTGGGGACTTCCAAATAAAATTGATGGGGGTGATTTACATTTTAATCGCTCGAACCTCTGATATGGGAGCCCCGGCAGGCGATTTTCGCACTTGTTTGTGAATTGTGTTTGAAAGTCACTGCTCGAAGTCTATAAAAGCTCTGAACAGTGAAGGTTCTTTTTTCTGTTTCTAAGTTCAGTTGAGTCAGTGAAGTTTGCACAGTTCAGTGTATTTTAACATAGTTTCCATTCCTTACATGAACCGTCAATGTAATATATATCAATTTTTTCTTTCATTTTTACCAAATAATTTACCATTTACCTTTCTTATATTTACCTTTTCATAGGCGCAGCAATCAAGGCCGGATTAAGCTTGGGACGGCACTGTATCTACACCGAAACAGAAAGGGAGGCAAGATGGAAGCCGGCGATGCCGGCTCAACCTCTGATTAAAGAGAAAGTTGCCGAAAAATTAACTTTTGTCATTTCTATTGTCATACCAGGATTTTCTTTTTTGTTCAAGCTACAGCGTCCTCGCCGATAACCTTTCTCGTCTGCATCATGATGATTATAATCAGTTTTCAGCGGAAACTTTTTACATAATTATTAATAATAATTCCACGTTCATTTCTTTTGAAATGAGTTGTCGGTGAAAATGGTTGTTTTGCAGTTTCTTTTCGAAACGAAATTAAATCATACCGACGTTAAGGACGAGTGACATAGATTTGCTATGGAAGGGGCCATAAGCTCCGACATGCCACCTTTGTTTGTAATCGACCATTAAAAAACTATATTATTTGTTATTTTCGCAGGGACTTTAATTAGCGTAATTAAAAATATATAGACTGTTTTTACAATCTGGCATGTTTAAAGTAAGCAGTAGACACCGTGAAAAGGGACGTTTCTCATGTGTTTTAAAAGGATTGTAAACAGATAATAATATACGGATTTAAGGACGAAATGATTACCACCGAACTGAACTTGTATGGATGTTATACCACTGACCTGATGTATGGATGTTATACTTCAGATCTGATGTATGGATGTTATACACCACATCTGATTTATGGATGTTATACCACTGACCTGGTGTATGGATGTTATACCACAGATCTGATGTATGGATGTTATACACCACATCTGATGTATGGATGTTATACCACTGACCTGGTGTATGGATGTTATACCACAGATCTGATGTATGGATGTTATACACCACATCTGATGTATGGATGTTATACCACTGACCTGATGTATGGATGTTATACTTCAGATCTGGTGTATGGATGTTATACTCCACATCTGATGTATGGATGTTATACCACTGACCTGATGTATGGATGTTATACTTCAGATCTGGTGTACGGACTTTATACTCCACATCTGATGTATGGATGTTATACCACTGACCTGGTGTATGGATGTTATACTTCAGATCTGATGTATGGATGTTATACTCCACATCTTATGTATGGATGTTATACCACTGACTTGGTGTATGGATGTTATATTTCAGATCTAGACGTATACATGCATTAGTAATCGACATTTTGCGCTCGATGCTTATACCAGTTTAGCACAAACCCGAATTCCAGTCGTTTTATATTTACAGTTTTGGCAGGGCAATTCTTGGTATATGAACTTGGCGTGAATTAAGATAAGAAAATATAAGCTTAAAAGGGTCCTATAAGGTGTAAAGGAAAGACGGCCAAATACGATAGGGGAAATATGCATGAAAATGCGCAATTTTGCAAGACGAGTAAAACAGCGTTGATTAACTGGACTAAAAGTATGTGAAATAAGGAGGAAAATAGTTAGTGACTTTGCTGTTGTATGTGCAAAACTCAATAAAATGAGAGCAAACGACCAAGTGTATGTGAATAAACCTAAATTTAGGTTAGTCTTAAAAAACAGTATATGAAATCGCAACGATACGAGTCCTAAAATGGTTAACTTTGGAAGTCCAGAAATCTTTGATCAAGTCCATTTTTAAATGATCAAGTGTTTTATTTGGAAAAAGGCTACCGTTGTAACATTACAATATTCAATTTGAAAGTGGAATTTTGATTCCAATAACGCAATCCGTTCCCGATTAATGAAAGTCATTCCCAAATAATAAGCGGAACGCGCAGAGTATTTTGACTATAAAAATCGCCATAGCCCCCCCCCCCCCCCCCTCTACATAAATTATGAACCCTCCCTAAATGCTTCCCTTACTTCAACTTCAACTCTACTTCTACCCAGTCGATGATTCTGACCAAGCCCATGGACCGAGCAACTCTGCCAAACTGTGTTTACCCGCTGGTATAACGGCACGAGGCGAATGTCTGTATGTAGCTGAGCATCCGTTGGAATCCCAAGGTGCTATCCGAATGACTTGTTCTTTACAAGGCCTCATCCGGTGCCACTCTACACTAGTGGCATGGTATTACTGAAGCAATGGAGCTAGGGTTCGATACGTACTCGTATGTAGTACTATTGATAATCGGAGGCCCGAAGGGATTTTATTAATCTGCAGATTAGTAATTGTTAAGGTGAAACGATCTTCATTAATAGTCAGTTGACAAGAAACCCTCGACCAAAACCATTAGTGGATCCTCCCGCTCACCTTATTCAAGCCAGGTTTGCATGATACGACACCTTGTGCTACGTCCAAGTATGTTTCATGGCCGCTTCCTCCCCGTGCATCATTTAAAACAATACAGTACAATTTGGGTAAACTAAGTAATGCGTTGAGTAAGTTGGCACTTTTTTGCTATTATTTTTATATTTTTAGACTAGTCGTTGACACTCTTGTGGAGTGTAAGTTTTACGGAAAAACAAACAAAGCTTGTAACGTGAGAAATAAAGTAGCTTGGAAAGATTGTTATTGTGGTGCTGGTTGATTTTCGATAAAAGAAATAGAAATCGATACATTTCTTGCCTTGCGCAATCTGTTGTATTTTTACGGTAATTTGGTGTCTATTCACGAATCAGCAACTGTACCACATATCTGATTGTAAAGAAGATTTATGGTTACGTTATGTGACATAAACGGGTGAGACAGAATTATAGAAAAAATGCTGTAATAAATGCTTGGGTCTAAGTGAATTCATGGAAACTTTACAGGACATATAAGAACCAGAAAGTTATCAAGGAGAATGTTTTGCCAAATTGTGAAAGTGTAGCGATTTTTCGGCAACGGTAGTGACAGGAATAACAGAAAAATAGAGATTCTAGCAGTTTACAAGAACGTTAGCTAGGCACGGCAGAGTGGTAGTTGGGGTGGTGAAGGAGGCTTCCTTGAATCCCAGACAATAAAACTCGCAGGGAGTATAATTCGTCCATGAATGTTTCCTTTGAGGTCGGCATCATGGCATGATAACGTCAGTATGACGAAGAAATCACGTCATAATTTATGGATAGAGGCCATCTTGGATATCTTAATTCCTCAAAACTTACGGAAACTACTAAAATAGACTCAAAAGTAAAATAAAAGAACGGTAAAATGATCTTAACTGTAAAGTGACCGCGAGAACAGGAGAAAGTTAAAACTTAACATTCCAGCAGCTTTTGCGACACTGTCAAGTCATTTTTAAAGATTTTCGTATTCCCTATGAACGTGGCCATAATGCGAGAGATGTTGGGGATATTTTGCTGATAATTGTGCGAATTTATGGCTGTTGATGACGTTACAGTTTGTATAACAATAGGCCTTTGGCTAAACAAGCTTCAATCATTTTTCTCATCCCCAGAAATGATTCAAAATTAGTACCCATTTTGCAGAGAATTGTGCATCCAAAAATAAAGAAAGAGCTTAAGAAACTTGGTACAAAGTAATTCAAGGGAAAAAAAAACTTTGGTTCGATATTGTTACCCTGGGTAAGCAAGTCCAAGCGTCGACTATTAGAAAGGCGGAACGGAAAAAAAGAATTTTGATGAGTGGTACTCTCACGAGGAAGGAAATAAATAAACAAGTTTTGGTGAGTCGGGAACCACTTACAAAGGCCAACAGGAAGTCAGTCCCAAAGTGAATGAAATGGAAAGAGAAAAAAAAAAGAAAGATAAAAAAAGACCAGGAAAAAAGAGCGTGTTGGCAACGACAAACGAGGATGGTATGATGTATGCAAATCAGGGACCCGGTCCATGGACCACTCCTGCAGATCTCTAAAGAGACCAAGAAAAGAAAGCAAGATCAAATATAGAAGTTTGTTCAGAACACCTCAGAGTCGTGTTTAATATTTCGATTCGTACTTGGGCTGCTGCCGTTTTGACTGAAAGAACATCTAGGTATTTTCCAGAATTTTCCGGAATTTTTCAGTATTTAGTTTGTGATAAAGAAACAGAGTTTTATTTCTTTAGTAAAGGCCTGAAAGTGACTCTAAAAATCTCGTTTACTCTTAGTGTGTAAAAGCGTAAAGATTAAGGTGTCAGATTCGGAAAAGGGAATGAAAAAAAAACACGAAAATTTGGTACAAAATAAGCCTTTAATAGAAAAAATTAGGCTTCTTTTTACGAGAAGCCTTAAGTCAGGCTTTACATCCGATCACATAGATTAGCGATCAAAATTAGAAAGGTGTTTGACCGTTGCTGCTGAACAAAGGTTGGCTCGGTTTGGCTAGGGTTAAATATGACTACATATTCACTGTTTACCAAATTTATAGTAATGAAAATCCCTTGGGCAGAGAAAAACGAATCAATCAAAGTTGATTTAGCATTCCATCTCCAAGCTGCAAAATAACAAGCATTGGGAAAGTGTGACGTTTTCGTTGAAAATGCGTTGAACAGTTGAATCTGCCTCTTCGCAGTGTTTATCTCTGAGTTTCTGGCAATTTTTTAAACACGGGGGGAAATATTAACTCGTATTCCACTCTTGGCTCGTAAAATGAGCTCAGGAATCAGATCGTCCACCGGGACGATGTTCTCGGGATCAAATGATAACTTGAACCTAAAATGAATAAAAGAAAACAAACAAAAACAAACAAACAAACAAATCGAGTTGAGTAAGTAGATTATCAGGGATCTTAAGCACAGACGTTTATGAGCCATGAGTGGAAACCGAAAGTTGAGGCGGTTTCCCTTCTGACGCTGTTTGACACTGTCTTGTCCATAATGCAAGCCACCAGATACCGAAGCAAGAGTTTTTCTAGGCTTTGGTGTGGAGTAAAAAAAAAAAAAAAAAAAAAAAAAGAAAGAAAGAACAAACAATCACTGGGGCTCCTAAAGGTCTGTGCTTATAATTCCTTTGTATTCAGTGAATAACAAGCCGAAAATGTATAGAGAAATTCTGAATCTCCCAAATCGCTTGCACCCATGACCTAGAGCACACCGGTAGGATGCTCTAACACCTGAGATGAGGTAAGACTTGTGTCGAGCTGGTGTTATACACGTCCCTTGATTCATACACAGACCGTAGGTCTGATCTCAGCAACTTTGAAAGTATCTCATTTATTATGATGCTTGGTTTCGAAACGAAATGATCTTTAGTCTTTTAAGTAAAAGCTATCTTGTTATCTTGTGTCCCAATTAGCATGTATGCTAAAGCATTTTGACACACTAAATAAAGTTATTATTAAGCAGTCACACGATACCGACTTACTTGCGAAGGATCATGGCAAGAGAAACTTTGACTTCTGCTAGCGCAAAGCTCTGTCCAATGCAGTTCCTATACAAAACAGAGACCTAACGCGTGAAATCATGTATCGGAGAAAAACTACGAATTCCTTATCTAATCGTGTCTTATCTCTACTGACTGAAGGTTGAAATATTGACAGAAGACGCTAAACAACAAAATGAGTTTTAGTAGACAACAAAATTATTGCAATAAAAAAACTTGCCATTTTTAGGTCCAGTGCGTAATCGTTCACTATTACTAATTACCGTTCGCCTTTCATTTTCTCCGAGTCCGATTGATTCAAATTGATCACGTGACGTGATAGGCGATAGGGTACTTCTGGCGAAAAACCCAGCTGGATAGACCCCCCCCCCCCCCAAACAAACAAATTTAAAATAGGACGCATTCACTTTTCTAATGCATTAACAAACAATTAACTTTGATCCTACAGTTTTAATATCTTGCATCTTTATTTGTCTTTTTCAATTCAACTTTTAGCCTAGAAAGTGAAATTGGTGAACTGTATCAGGAATATTGGTTTGATAGTGTTTGATAGTTTCCCTCGGTCATTATTTTTTCTCAGTAGGCACCAACTTTCTCGGCAACTATCAGCTGGTAGTCCCTGTACAGAAACAACCCATCATTAAATAGTTAACGACGATTAAACCACTCAGATTCACGCACTGGCAGGATGAATACCTACTAACGCTCAAGTGAAACTGACTAACGACCAAACTTTAAATAAACAATTAATTGTTCACCAACATGACCAAACTTTGAAACAACAATGCGTCTTTATACCAGACCAAAATTTTAACTGTGGCAATGGGAAGATAAAATAAAAATGGTGAAAAATAGTGCAACATAGTTGGCCCGATATTTGTACCCTCGTATAATCCGAGCTCGCCTAGATTGACTCGTTACCTCGAACTACGTACTTCCCGTGTCCAGAAGAAGCGTCCAAACTTTGAGTTCTTAGAACAAACCGTAAAAAACCAAAGCTCGGGCACATACTTATAATTATTCACAATCTCTCACGTACCTTGGACCAGCTGAAAACGGAATGAATGCATACGGCGACATGTCTTTTAAGCTTTCAGCAGTAAAACGCAGAGGATCAAAATTCTACATTGGCACCACAAACAAACAATCAAAACACCAAAATTAATCCGTAAAGCGGTTACAGTCAAGGACAACTGCATATTAATCATCAAATTGTTCACCCAAAATAACGTCACAACGAAAATTTATTCCACCAGTAACTAATTTGGCGATAATGCACACAAAGGAATGTTTGGAACGTTGTAACATTGTTTCACTGAATTCGTATTGTCAGAAAAGATGTGGTTTTTCATTGTGGCTTAAAGTGATAGCTTTCTTAACTGTTGGTCTTTATTAGCTGATATACAGGTCGACTGGTTTAGTTTTACTACAGTATGTAAGCATATATTGTAATTGTTGGTGGTTGGTGGTGCGTTTCCGTCGATCGCCACAATGGTTGTTTATTAAATAAATAAATAAATAAATAAATAATATGGAAATTAGCAGTGGCACATCCACAAAGTGGCTCTTCGTCTATTCTGTCCAGATCGAATTGAAATTTACCCGGAAGGGTACCCGAAGAAAAAACCTCTCGGAGCAAGGACGAAAACTAATAACAAACTCAACCCACATCGGGCGCTGAGTCCGGGAATCGAACCCGGGCCACATTGGTGGGAGGCGAGTGCTCTCACCACTGCGCTATTGTTTGTTCGTTTGCTTGTTTACGACATGTATGACTTAAAGAAGCTCAAACCTCTGGATCCTTCCAAACGTGTGGATTGTGGTGCAGTGCGTATACATTGGTCATCACCCATGACCCTGAGAAGGACAAAAAAAGTTATAAATCGAAGGCTTGTACCTCTGGTCAGAGAAATAAGAAATTGTTGTAACATTATCAAACCCTTTCACTCGAAAAGATAGATTTCATCCAATGAATCAAAAGCTAGTACCAACATATACGGCATAAAAAGAGCTTTCATTTCATTGGTCACACTTTTTTTCAAAATTAGAACAAAATATGCAACTCAAAGATTGACCCTGGACGTAAAAGCTAAGGCCTATGACGACTCTGTGGGACAGAAGTACTCAGGGAAGGCTTTCCTTTATCATTGACTTTCAAAGCTGTTCAGTGTGTATTTACCTTCCGGTACAAGGTGGCCGTCTATTTCATATGTTTTGTCCAAAGAGCGACTGATCATGGGGACTGGGGCGAAGATCCTGGTTGTTTCCTTAATGCACATTTGCAGATACGTCAGCTTGCCCAACTGCTTCCTGAGAAATATAACAGAGCATGTTTCTTTTGAACAAAAGGGGAATATAAGGATTGTGATGACTGGAGACTGAAGGTGAACAGCCTCCCAGTTGTACTGGCTAATTCCTACCTTTTGGGGAGCAAAATGTGAAACGATTTCTTTTTGTGTGTGTGAAATGTGGTCTGATATAGAGAAGTGACACCTGAAGTGATCCGCAATTTTTGTTGTTTCGTCTAAGCTTTTAATTTCTAAAAATTCAGTTTCGAAGTTTTCCAAGTCGCTGAAAAAAAATAAGTGTGAGGAGATCGACTATTTTTGATTTTTGGTATTTGTGTGCATTACTTCAGATTGAGGCTAAGCCTGTAAAAATGGGCGATGTCGCAGCTCTTACAAGGTCTTCTCTGATTTGCTGAGAAAACAATACACCAAACAACAAAACAATTTACCCTAGCCCCGAAAACAATAGAGCTGCGTGATACCAAGGTCCAATGAAATTAGAAGTTGTTAAGAGCTACGGGGCTACTCTAAAAATGTGGCTTTATTATCTTTATTCACCGGAAATAGAACTCGAAGGTAGGTACCTCATGCATGCAAAACGGAACTGTTACAACGAATCATGAAATAAACTTTGATAGCAAGAAAGCAGTTGGCTATGAATGTAGTTTTCATCGAAGGTTCCTTTTATTAAATAATAACAATATTCATTACTGATACAACTTACCAGTCCAGTTCGTCTTTGTCACCATACACTTCATCAATTTCCTGTCGACATTTCTCCTGATGTTCGGGATACCTCGCCAGATTGTATAAAGTCCATGAAATAACTGAAAAGGGTAATAACAAAACAAGCATTTCTTGGGTTTTCTTCCGGCTTGTAATGGATATCGAAAAGAGAAGGATTAATAAGCAAGCTGTGGTACTAATAAGCGAGTCCAGTCGTGTGACGTCGGCGACAACGACGGCAGCGACAACAACGAAGACGAAGCAATGATTATGACGGCCATAACCAACAGGATGATTTCAAAAAAGATTTTAGAACCTCTGCAACACAGCTCCCTTCTCATTACCCCCTCCACACCCCCTCCGCACCCCCTCCACACTCCTTCCACACCCCCTCCACACCCCCTCACCCCATCCCGCCTGCAAACTAATGTTGTATCAGATTCTATGATTATACATTTATAGGAGGATCGTTAAAGTAAGATAAACACCAATACTAAAAGTGTGCGAACTACTTAAAATAAAAATAAGTATTGTAGTCTTCAAAAATCAAAATTAAGAAAACACGCATACCACTGGCTGTTGTGTCGTGCCCAGCAAACATAAACGTCACAACTTCTCCAACAATTTCTTCATCATTCAGGCCATTTCCATTTTCGCCCTAATCGAAATATAATTACCTTAAGCTACCCAAGGAAGCAGAAATAAGTTCTCTAGGAAAAACAATCAAACTGCAACAGCAGAGAAGGCTACCGAGAGGAGAAACCTGTAATTAAATCAAATCTCGTTGGGTAATTCGACAAATTTCTGATCAGTGATGAGCAATCAGGATATGCCAGGGGTACTTCGAAAGGTGTAATGTAATCTTGACAACACCAACGGCATTTCCAACGACAGTTGTGCGGGCTTAGAGAAACCATGAGAGTGATGTGATGTGATGTGCCATAAAATCGTCAACAGTATCATCTAATGAAACGTAAAGTAAAGCTTGGGCTCTAGACTGAAACGATTCAGCCGTCATTGTTACGTAGAGCATTGTTCATTGTTCATTAGACTTTCACTGAGCATTGTTCATTGTTACAAAGGCTACAAAGGCATGTATTTGTGTCATACCTTAGCCTCCAACGAAATGTCAAGGAAATCCAAATGTTCATTGTTCATTGAGAAACAATATCAGTGATGAATATTGTTACTAAATACAAAGACTACAAAGAGCTACAAAGAGCTACAAAGGCTACAAAGGTTACAAAGAGCTACAAAGGCTACAAAGGCATGCATTTGTGTCATGTATTTGTGTCATACCTTAGCCTCTAACAAAATGTCAAGGAAATCCAAATGTTCATTGTTCATTGAGAATTGTTCATTGTTATAGAAAAATACAAAGACTACAAAGAGCTATAAAGAGCTACAAAGGCTACAAAGGTTACAAAGAGCTACAAAGGCTACAAAGGCATGCATTTGTGTCATGTATTTGTGTCATACCGTAGCCTCTAACAAAATGTCAAGGAAATCCAAATGTTTCTTTTTCCTCAGTTTCTCTTTCTCTGCCTGATGAAAAACAAAATCCGATTGATTCCGTGCAAGAAACACACGCGCTGTAGACTGACACGGTCCAATATCTCTCTATCTTACTTAGAATAGAATCAACCTCTACTAGAATTACCTATAGCTGCATAAGGGCCACACGGATTTCAATAAAGATCGAGAAGAGATTCAAGCAGCTACTTGTATGAACGGTAACTAAGGTCGTCAATATAACACCGCCTCGTTACCAAAACGAGTCTTCTCATCACACCATTGCAAAAGGAAACTCGATTGACTCCCAAAGGGTCACCTTGACATTGCTGGTTGGTTAACAAGGATTCTCTCCTTATTATGCAGAGTTAAAAAATCTTCACGCTTCTGTAGTTGTATGACTTCGAATTCGTAAAAATTAGGGCAGCAATCAAGCTACGCTTCTGCCAAACTTGACGATCCTTAAATGTGGACATACAAAATAAAGCTTCTCGTGTGGTGTCATTCACTTGTGAAACCCCCGCGCCACCAACATTTTGTCACAAAAAGAGAATCGCGGTAGAAGTAATACATACGTTATCTTGAAGAGCTTTTCTTCTGGCTTTAACAATCCCATCTGCCTTGGCGTGAACGAAATTACAGTTTTTAAAAAATTTCATTCCATCTGGAGTCAATTTATAGACTTCGTCGGCGTGAATAAGGGGATTCCTAAACAGAAAAAAAAAGAACTTAGTTTCTGACACTTATGTTGTTTTAACATATGAGAAAAAGTAATCAGGACGATGGCGGATTAGAACGTGCAATAATCAATTATCTTACATAAGTCTGTCCAGAATCTGGCCTGACGCCTCGTACACAACCACTATGTATGGATCCTGCTTTCTGAGGGAAAAAAAGGTACCATCATGGTTATTCTATTTTTCTTGTCACGAAAACAGGAATTTCATGTGTAAAATAATGAAAAACAGAACGGGCTCCGTAGGAAAGTACTACTGAAGACCATCTCTATGACTGATCACACTTTACGATTTCATCCACAAACGCAAAAGTGAGAAGCACATTGGACATTGTACAGCATATTATTAAACAGCACAACAGTAAAGTACTGCTCGATAGCTTTCGTTTGAATGGTCACACTTTAGGATTTCATCCAGAGGGACTCAAAAGTTAGGAAAACCGTGTACAGCATAGTAAACAGCACCAAAAGAAAGTTAACTGCTAAGTAGCTTTCACTTACATGGTCACACTTTAGGATTTCATCCCTCCCGCCTTTTGTCATGTTTGTGTTTTTCGTTTTCTTTTTCCCCCATTAAACAACATAATTTAATGTAAGCGATTCATTATACTCACTCCTGAGTTGTCTGGCAGTTGCTTTTGTAACTAAGAGAACACTTGAGAACGGAGTCTAACGTCATCAAACTCACGTGATGGAACAATTCTACCTCAGCACTCTCTTGTGATGACCACTTTTCCTGTGACAAAAGGTAATACATAAGGGATTTGCGCCTTGTTTGTGATTAGGTGGGATAAAGTTAATTGATTGATTGATTGATTGATTGCTTGTTTGCTTGGTTGATTGATTGATTGGCTGACTGACTGACTGACTGACTGATTGATTGATTGATTGATTGATTGATTGATTGACTGGTTGATTGATTGGTTGATTGGTTGACTGACTGACTGATCGATCGATCGATCGATTGATTGATTGATATGATTGATTGATTGATTGATTGATTGATTGATTGCCGGGAGGTAGTTACAAAGAGGTTTAAATGCACAGTGTTTACCACTATTGTTCGTACCAGAAGAACATTAGCAGACTCCTGGAAAACTCTGACGTATGGTTTAAGGATTTCAAAGTGAAACGCTGGAGTGAGAAGCCTTCTCATTCGAAACCATTTGTCACCTTCAGATGTCACTAATCCATCCCCTGAAAACAGAAAAACAACTCATCATGTGGACGACTCCCTGACCATACAAGAGCAATCGCACGATCTGATTGGTTTCTACTACCGGGCTATTTATTATGTAAAACCCTTCCGACGGCTGGTATATCGGAGGATAATTGCGAGCCTGGATAGGGAATCGATCCGAACTTCTAGAGCGGCCAAAGGACTGCGCTTAAGTTCCCTAATAAGCAAGCACTCACCGATAAAAGGCCTAACAAGGTTATACACAAATCTCTCCTTCGGTGCATTGCTTGACTGAATCACTTTAACGGTGTCAGGATGGCAAACGACAATCGCTGACCTCAGAGGACCGAACCACAAGCGGTAACAAGTCTTAAACTCAGTTGCGCACTTGACGTGAAATTTGAGACCGGCTCCATCAAACCTCGCCTGCAGACAAAACGGTTGAAAATCGCAGTCAATAGACCTTTTCACTATCCTTCGAAAAAAGTTAAAGACCTTCTCTTCTAGTCACATAAACTTTTTTTTTTGACTTTACAAGTTTCAAGTTACTTTGATAATAAGTTTACAAGTTATAATTACTTTGAGAATAAGTTTACCAGTTGTAATTTTCTCACTTGCAGATTCTACTTAGCTGCAGTTTAAAGCTTTCCAATCCTTTCAATTTTGCCACCTCGTTGTCCTTTACAAACGCCTGCAGCACATTGTATGTCTCCGCCCAGATGAATAAAAAAAACGACATGTAAAGCTGGGGCAAACCACCAAATACACCGAGGCTTCCCCGGAGGTAGCACTGTGATTGATTAACGTTTACTACTAAACTTTCCCTGATTGGTTTAAATCTATTGTGTGACGTGATACTGTTTTTCCAGATACTATCAGGCGATTAGGTCCATCCAGCGAAAATACCTGGATGAACAGGCCTCGGCCGCAGAAAAGTCGTGCCTTCACTGTTCTAATTCAGGTCTTTTTATTTGTACTTAAATCTTTCATCTTTTTGCGTGTTTTTTCCTTCAATTTTTTTTTTGCCTTTTGTTTTCAACTTCAAACTTTCTCTTTAAAGGTGAAATTGGCAAGCTGTAAATTCGAAATGTCAGACTAGGTTTTCGTTGGAAGAAAATCTAGTGGTGAACGATAAAAACAAACGAATGCTTCTGTCTAGGGACTATTGATATGTTTCCCAGGGAGATTTGATGTTCATAGCACTAGTATAGCTAATATGTATGTTAAGCCAAAAGTAACACAACGCAAGGTGTGAGGCAAGAATTGCGATGGGTAGACAAACGGGCTCGCAAGTAGACTCAAGTTCGACGCAAGTTGACAAAAACAGCCATTTCATTGCAGCCTTATGCTCGTCCGTACTAAGGAAAATAATAGTAAAGGTGTTGTTACACGTAACAATTTTTCGCGCAACTTGTCTCGCAAAAAAATTTGTCGCTAGTTGCGCGCGTAACTTTTACGTGTAACACAAAAATTTGAATCGTTTTCTACTTTCTGCAACAAATTTCTTCAAGTTGTACAACAAAACTACGTATAACATGGTTCTTGCACACTCTCTATAGTCAACCAATTACAGCCCAACGTCAGTTTCTCGAGACAAGTTGGATGGCAATTGCAAAGTGTAACATTGTCCGTGCAACTTGCAACAACTCTTTTTTTTTTGCGAGACAAGGTGTAATAAAAATTGTTACATGTAACAACACCTTAAAACAAAGTTGCGTTACTTGAGTTACGGGAGCGTTGCGTGACGCCACTAAAACGGCTGCGTAGGAGACTACTCGAGTTGGGGGATCAAACGGTTAAAATTTGCGATCACTTGCCTGCAAATTTGAGCTTGATCGGTGAACGCAAGTCATCAAAAGCCATCAGAAGTACACGCAAGTCATGAGCAAACATCAAGTTTCCCGAGTCAACTATCAGCCGATAGTCCCTCGATAGTCCCTCGGCCATAAATATGCTTAATTCTGCATGAAGCTATAACCTTTTAGCGACCCACCCTATCGACCACCTCCAAGATTCTCTAGATGATTAAAAAACTGGTAGGTGGTTAAATTATCCCATAATGAAAGTTGTCTTGAGGTAGACCTCTATAGTTCCATAAATCAAGTGAGGGGCTACGCAAATCTGTAGACCAGAAATCAGCGAGCAGCTCTACAGATTTCTATAACCTAATATAAAACACACAGATTATCCTAATTTAGTAGGTTCGACCTTGTGCACTATCTGAACTTCTCATAAATTTTGAAAATCTTGTTGTTATAGAATGTTGTATCCTTTCGATTCAGCGGAACAATCAATGGTAATAAATCTCTTTCTCTTGTAGCCTAAAATTCTCTTGCAATCTTTTTTTTGCATTTTTAGCTTGACTTCCGGATCCAGCCATAAATAAGCTAAGTTGTATGTTGCGTGTTGATCTGTTCATTCAATACCGGCTGCGACACGCCATATTGTTCTCTTTTCAATCTAAACGCCACCTCAAAGCAAAGGTTTTAGACCATTAAAACCGAAAGTCGCGAAACTTTTTATGACTTTTGATAAAGCTTCGATGTGGTAATTAGTACCTCAGCGTTCCTCAGAACTTTGTTGGATAAATCAGCGAGAAAACCCTCAAATCGCCGAGAATGATTTCTTAAAATTGTCCACTCCCCTGTGTGATAACGATACTTTTTAAATTTGTAACCTATTATTCCCAGTATGTATAAAATTTGAGTTTATTCTTTGCAAAATCATCTTCTAAAAATTCAGCTCCTTTAATTTTTCTCAACATTTTTCCGGTACGGTTTCGGCAAACGTACCACAAATATGCTAAATCCCGCATAAGATAACCTTTTGGCGACCCTGGCTTTCTACAGACCACCTCCAAGATTTTCTAGACTTTTAGATGTTCGGTTTGGAAAGAAGACCTATTGCTGACCTGCAAGCTACAAATATCGTATAAACGTGAAATTCCCAATTTTGAAACTTAAATCTTGTTTTGAAGCAAATATAGAGTAAACAAATCCATACTTAAAAATGAATCAGTATAAAGCTCTACAAAACTGTGTAAATTAAACGCTAAAATTAACACTATGATTAGCATATTTGACCTTATACTGCCGATTAACTTCTCTCCTCTAGTTACTCGAGGATTTCAAATGTATTTGTTATATTCAGCACCAAAATGTGGTAATATATCTCTTTTCCTACGGCCTAACAGTTGTTTATTCTAATTCTAAGGTAAACTGTCCGATAAGAGACCATCACCTCGATTTACATTATGGATACACCGTTTCGATGACGGATTGGAATTCAAAAGGTACCTAGGTACATTTTAATTTCAATCCTTCATTGAAACGGTAACTTGTGACCATTTGACTGAAACTCGCGAGCTGTACTCTGTTGTGGTGCTGTTCCTCCTACAACATTCCTCAAGTTGGCATTACTTGAGAAGTTGTAAAATTGCTACTTTGGCAGAGACTTGTTGCCATAAAGGATTAAAACTTACATAATCGATGTGTCCTTTTAGCCAGTGGCCGGGTGGTCCGGGAATGCCAGCAACCGATCTTGCAGCAATGCTCCTCTGCTGAGCACAGCCGATCAAGAAGTTTGCGAGGAACGCGATTCCGACAGACGCAGCCACAATTAACCAAAACGAGGAGGATTCGAAAGTAAAACTCGACACGTAATCGGTTATCAGATCCATTTTGGGATGCAGATGGTACGCAAACCGAGAACAATTGAATGCAAGATTGTTTTTAAAGCCTTTGAATTTCTTCTTCTTAAAGTAACAGCTTATAACCAGCGCAATTTGCGTGCGACGTAGATATTTCAGTCGAGTGCCTCCCTATGGAGTGGCCAAACTACCTTCTGTAAATATTCTCCCTTGACCTAACTAAAGTGAGGTTACATTCAGTGATTGACAAGCACCGTATACAACGTCAGTTTGTTTTGGCTAAGGCGAGTCATTGTTTGCTGTGCAATAGTTAAGAAGTAAATTGATTGGTCTTCCATTCTAATACAAATCGGGCTTTCCCGAGCAATTGAAAAAGATTTAATTATAAGTTTTATCCCACGACAATGGTCTAAATGGCAAGTAAATTTAGAACGGCTGTTGATTACAAAACTACGAAATTGCACTTTGCAAAATATTGAAATAACAACAGCACCATTGAAGGAGAGTACTGCTTAGTAGCTTTCACTTAAATGATCACACTTCAGGATTTCCTCCACAGACTTAAAAGTTAGAAGACGAAATTACAGATTACAGGAAAGTACTACCCAGTAACTTTTACGAATAGTCATTACACCAAATATTGTTGGAACCTACAATCCGGCTTGTACAGCACAATACATAACAACACAGAAAAAAAAGACTAATTTTTACCGTTTGTTTGAAAATATTCCGCTTCAAAGTTTAAAAGTCAAAGCCACAATTACTTGAACACTGCTTGAATCTCGCAAGAGAAAGGCTTAATGCATTTTGGAAATGAGATATTTTGATAAGATGGGAGAGTTGATATGTGGAGACAACCAAATTTGTGATGGTTTCTTTATGTTGCCACAGGCGTAGAAAGATGGACGGAAACCTCGTGATAAGTAAAGGCGATGGACAAAATTACGTCTCCGAGTGAAGTTTACAAAGAAAGACCAAAAGTGAGCGCCAAACCTAGTTCTCGCCAAAGGCGAACGAACCACACACTGTGGATAACTAATATGCGTATGCCACGGATCCTTCGATTTTATTTTTATTCATTTCTTTAATGTGTTTTTTAGTACACCGTGTACTTTTTACCTCTACTTGTAACAAAGATTAATCAACCTGATGCAAGGACTACATTGCTAACTGTAACAGGTTGAACAAAGATGTTCGTTCCGGTTGCTGTTTCGGAGGTCACTTGGACGACCATCTTCGCGCAAGCTGTCACAGTTAGTATTCGGTATTTTTTTAAGTCACCTTCGTGCATCAGGTTTATTTTGTTAATCTGATTTTGCAAGTTAATTGTTTTTTTTTTCAAATGAGAAAGAAAAATTACATTGAAAAACACACTATGCGCTCGACACTAGATGTAACAGGGTTGAACAATGTTGTTGGTTTGTGAGGTCATGCATTTGGACGATTTTCGGCCATTTTTACTTTACTGCTTCATTTCTTGGTTACTCAAATAAACCCTAATTTAATTTAGGGTTGTTTTAACTCCGAACACTCGCTCCAAATCCATCGGGGGTTCAATTAACTCCAGTCCTTAAATGCAGTTATTCTTACTCTGTATGGAGTTAACTTAATTCCACTACCACAGTAAGTAACTCGATCTTTTGGAGTTTTGCGCCTAAGGACGCCCGGGGGTTTTCGTCTTCACACAAAGACCGCAGAAAGAGGTCCGAAGATTATCGGAAGGTTCCGAGATTGCCGAAGATTCTACGTTCAGCAAGCTTAAAGCAAGTAAGTACAAACGTTACGAAACAGGCTCCTCTTCTAAAATCACTGAAAATCCACCAAAATCGTCCGAAGGTTTCCGAATATCATCCGAATTGTTCCGGAGATTGCTAAACATCACCCGAAATCCTCCGAAGTTTGCCAAACATCATCCGATAACCGAAGTTCTTCGAAGATTGCCCAAAGATGTCCGCAGATCACATCAAAAAGTCAATAAAAAATGAGTTCACCAGGAAACGTTTCGAGATCACAGTTCACGCTGTTGAGTCCCTTATCTACTCACGAAACACAGCATAAATTGTAGCAACAACATAGAGCGAAGGATTGCGATAGGTCGCTGTGGCGCACCGGTCAAATCTTTGATCCATCACACATCGGCTTGTAATAGCCATTCCTTGACTCTGCAAAGGCCCCAGATAAACCACACAAACAAACTTGAATCTATTACATCCCAATCCTTTGACGCATTCTTTCAGTTCTTCGCTAGCTTTCAACACCAGTTCTTTGCATTTTTCATGCTCGTATTTCACGCCGTGGAAGTAACGATGCAAAATATCTTCGGAAAGTATTCGGGCTCGTTCGGAATTGAACGTGGTGTCAGGAACCATCTTAAAGGAGTTCTCCAAGACCGGAGTCACCGTGTTACCACTGAAGTCCTCTTCCACTGACAGAAGAACTGATGGTGGTGGAGATGATGGGCCGCGTCTTCCTGGTTTTTTGAGAACTCCACGCAAAGGATATTCTGCAGAACTATCTCGTCTATCCTCCACGGACAAGCTCAGGGAACTTGCCATGTCGTCAGACTAATGGGAGATTCAAAGAGTTCTCGAAACAATGAAACTGAATGTTATTTAAGCGAAAAAAAAGGTTTCAATGATCTTAGGAACTTTAAGACTCTGTTGTCTTCAAAGAGTCGATCAATGAGATTTTGTACTGGTTTAATCGACTGTCTACAATTTCGTAATGTAGTTCATTCAATAAACCTCGAAATTACCCTGTAATACTTTATAAGTGCACTGACAACGGAGAACATGTCCACAATGTTCTTGACGACAAGTTCATTGCACATCAAACTTTTGTTTGATTTGGTCTAGTGCTCAGTTGCACTGTAAACACGTTAATGGGGCTGAATTAAGCCGCTCAGAGCCTTGATATCAATTCTCATTAACTGAAAGCTTTTGAAAATCCCTCTTCTCTTTCTGAGAATGTTCAAGTTCGACCTTGAACAGAATGCCAAAATTTTCCTCGCAACTTATAGTGATTGACAGATTTGATTCAGTTAATGGCAACACTTTAGAATTTTCATCCAAGATTATTTACAACATGAATGATAAGAAACACACCACTGGAAAGTCAGGTAAATAGCTCGCGCTGACTTCATTCACAGAATTGAACTAAAATAGTAGAGCCCATTTTACAAAGCATAACTGAGACAGTACCACCAGAAAAGTATTGCTCAATATCTTTCATTGCATCAAGTCAGACTTAAGGAATTGATCTGCCTAGACTCGACCAACTTTTACAGCATTACAAACAACACCAGATAAAAGTTCTGCCCATCAGCTTTGACTTGATCCACGAATGATCACGATTTAGGATTTCATCCGCAGACTCTCTAACCATGAAGCGAGGTTTGCATACAAAGATGGGAGGGTTCATGTAAGTTGTGAGAATTTGGTCTGACAGAATAAAATCCCGAATTGGTAGTTCTAAAATCCTACTACTTAATCAGCCTGACTGAATGCACTTAGATTGTGAGGAGAAATTAGCAGTTCATCTTCCGCTTCAAATCCCTCGACACTGTGTTTCTAGGTGAAACAATCTTTAGTTTTTAATGATGTAAGAACGTTTGGTTTAAAGTGGCTTAAGTTTGAGCACTTAAACAAAGGACATGTAATCCCTTTGTGAGTAATTGAAAGCTGTCTGCTTTTGGAAGGATTAATGCCAGCCAGTTTTGTGTGTTTTTCGTGTTAAGCACAACAATCAAAAGGAACTTAAAAGTTTGTTTACTACAACTGGCGAAACACGGAACCTGTATTTCCTCGCCTTTTAAGCGTAAGACAAGGCTCAGTCACGTCGAAAGCCTCCTTCTCCTCGCCGTACATTGCCTCTCGTCCAGTTCCCTTCTTCCCGAAACCATGAGAACTCGCGGTGGAACGACTGTACCTTTCATTTTTTTAATCACTGATTAAACACCTAAACTAGCTACTGTTGATTACCTCTTTTGTATAAAAGACTATTTTAAAGTTGTCTTCTAGCTGTTTTTCAAAGCGAGTCTTGGAGCAGAGCCTTTCATATGAAAGTACGTTTCATTTACATGACATTCTCATATGAAAGGTTATGCACTTAGCCTCGCTATGAAAAAGAAACACAAGACAACTCGGAAATGGCCTATTTGATTTGCCTAACACTATCAGTGTACCGATATTATTGCGGGGATAAGGTATATAAAATAAGCAGGTTGTAAAAGTTTCACTGAAATAAGTTAATAACAAGGTAATCGGTTTGGACATGGTGGAATATAATTAAAAGTACACACAAATGAAAAATCACCACAGGAAAGTGATACTCAACAGCTTTTAATTGAATGGGCTAAGGCACGGAAGAAATATGTAATGTTAGCTGTATCAAACCATTGCTTTTTTTGGCCCAATTGCCGTTAACACCCAACGACAACAGCACACCCAAACGGGAAACGTTTGGATGTCCTGTGTTCATTGGGTGTATGCTGAAATTTGCCACTGCAAAAAATAAAGTTCGGATGAATGGGCGTTATTCAACTACCCTAAAAAATGTAATTATATCTTGCAATCAGTGAGCTGAGTAGAACAGCGTAAGGGGCCGATTACGTGAGCCGGGCTGGCTCGGTTTCCGAGATGACTGCTCAGCCAGGTATTACATGAGGCGAGCCACCCCGCCTGCGGCTAAATTTAGAAGCTGTCGTGTGAAAAGATGGCTTCATCAAAGAGCATGAATCGAGTGTTTTTTGTTTCGCTAATGCATTATTTTGGTGTATTATTGTCAGTTTTACGTGGCTTTATAGTCTGATTAACCTTTATGTGTTATATAGAAAAAGAAATATCGATCAGCTGGTGAGCCATTTTGCTCTGAAGCGAAATTTAGTGGCAAGAAAGTGTTGGCGCGGCTAGCCGGGCTGGCCCCGGCAATCGCGATTACATGGTAAATTTTCAGCCCGTCTAGCCGGGATCCCGACATTGCGATACCGGGATCCAAGCCAGCCGGGCTGAGATTTTGTCATGTGATCGCGAAGTTGATTTTTAGTGTGTCCAGCAGACGTGCCGAGATCCCAGCAAACCGGGTCAGCTCACCTCATGTAATCGGCCCCTAATTCCTTCGTTTTGTACCATTTTTAAAGAAGTGCTAAGTCTGTATAACAGTTAATAACAAACCCAGTTACAAAGAACACAATGCCGATTATGAAACGTGGGTCCTTGTAGTAATCATCATCATAAACAGCTGCCCCAATCCAATCAGCATTAATGAAGCTGTAAACGAGGTTAGGGAAAACATTTCCTAGGGGTATTCCCAGGGGGGTCTTTGGATTGCTGTACTTCATAATCCAAGGGTGAATGAATCCATGATGTGAATGACAGAGCCACAGGCAGTAGAACGTTATGTTTTGGTATTCTCTTTGATTTCCGTAAAGAAAAAATACCAGGGAAAAGAGAATAACCCCTGGAGTGGAATCGGACAGTGTGTGAGCTATTCGCTGATGAACCATGGGACCCCAGTTGTCGCTGGATTTCTCATGACGCCCATAAGGTGCTGGGCTTTTCCGCTGGGCTAGAAATGTCACAACTGTTAACAAGAACGCAAATGCACAGAGGCCATAATGGACCCAGAAGTGAACTTCATCATTTTCAAAAGCAGTCCATGGTAAAGGATTCAACATGGTCTTGAAAGTATACAGTTCAAATTCCTGAAAGTATAGTTCACAGCAACTGAACAACAGGCATTATCTAGATTGTCAGTGGTCTGTTGTACAGGTGACACTGACTGTGTGCTACCACAGAGCACATTATATATTTCAGTACATTCACTTTCTACAAAATGAGCAACTTGGATAACAGGATTGCAAATGGGTGTATACAAAACCTGGGCTAGGCCATGGCCCGGGCCCCGGCCCACCCTATGGCCTACCCTATGGCCCACCCTATGGCCCACCCAAAATTTTGCAGTTTTTACAAAAATAGCACGGTCAGGAAAATTTGGTCAAAATTTA
The DNA here is from genome assembly GCA_964030785.1 of Siderastrea siderea. Classification (NCBI taxonomy): domain Eukaryota; kingdom Metazoa; phylum Cnidaria; class Anthozoa; order Scleractinia; family Rhizangiidae; genus Siderastrea; species Siderastrea siderea. Next base: position 11,051,610 of record OZ034976.1, read on the forward strand.
GTCAAGCGCGGTATGGAGCCAGCGGAAGATTGCGGACATCACGAAACAGGATACTGTGCTACCGTGAAATGTGATGCCTTTCGACAATGGTTGCAATGGGCAAAAAAACAAGATTACCTCTACCTGACCTTGGGGAACAACGATCCGTAGCATTAAGAAAAAAATGTAAAAAAGTAGATTAAAGAAATTAAAACAATTCTTTTAGTAATTTGACAAGCTGACAACTTTTTTAAATTCATTAATTTTTTTAAAATGAAATAATTTTTTTCCGAAGAGAAGAAATTAAGAAAGAAAGGGACTTATACACACACCGGCGATGGGGATCGAACCATGTTTCTTCCGATTAGAAGGGCGCGCGCTATGCCACTAGAAAATTGAACTACTTGAAATTGAATCTAGTCAACCCCTTCGCACGACGTCACCATTTTTCAAGATGGCGCCCGCTTCTTCGAAAGTCAAGTCAAACACGCTTCGATTTCTCACCCCAATGCTTTCGTCCCCCCCCCCCCCCCCCCCATCAACACCACGTGTCTGAGTTCACATCATTCATACGTAGAGGAATTCCTTCACGGAGTTCCCACCGGGGATTTTTTCCCCCTTCGAAAAAAAAACCAGGAGCTGAAAAAACTTAAGCTTAATATCTGCGCTCGATCCGCGTGGCCACCACCACAAGCGCTATAAGATTGGAAGAAATAATCCTTTTTTTCCCAATTCCTCCTTGAGAAAAAATTAATCTTGGCCAAAAAAAAAGTAAAAAACAAAAAAGAAAAAAAATTTTCCCCAAGACCTCGGCTTGATTCAAACTCGCTCACTCCAAAAAAACACAACACTGGACCTCCCCGCGGGATGCCCCCGTGCGCACGTGCCCGCCTGCCGCACGTGCCCACAATCCCACACCCACCAGTCAGTGGTCCACCCGTCCCAAACCACATTCCATTCTGGCGACGTCATCACTTGAAGGGTGGGTCTTTTCGATACAAAACGCTATACCAACGCCCCTTACTACTACTATTGAGAAGTAGCAGAATTTCTTGGAAACGAAGTTGACAGTTCTTTTCTTATCTTTCTATATATCTGTTTCTCGTGTGTTAGTTTGTTTTACTTTGTATGCCTTTACTCTTGTTTGGCTTTTTTTCTGGTTATTTTGTGAAAACTGCAAAATTTTGGGTGGGCCATAGGGTGGGCCATAGGGTAGGCCATAGGGTGGGCCATGGCCCGGGCCATGGCCTAGCCCAGGTTTTGTATACACCCATTGCAAATGCAGATCAACTTCTTACTCAGGTTTGTGTATTTACTATCGTATTGTTGATCAGATTAGTCGATTAGGGGCTTGGGATGAACTGCAGATAGTTTTTTTACAACTTCCTTTGGGGAAAATGGTGAACAAAATTAGCTAGGTTCCCAAATTATGGGAGTTTGAGGCTCCAAGAACCCACAATGAAAATGTGGCTTTGGGCTTAAATGCATTAATTCAGGGTTCCAACAAACTGGAATCAGCATTTTTGTCTGAAAAGAAAGGAAAGATTTTTGGGTGTCATTTGCAGGAAACAGGAAGCTTCAAGTCATGTAGAATACTGCTCATATGATGGGAGCAGCTGTTTTCCTTTAAAAGCCACTAAAATGCCTGAGGCCCTGCTTGGAAATGCTTCCATTTCACTTGTCTCAATTACAAAATGCCTTGTGTTGCTCATCTTAAAAGTCACTCATCCCAGGTCATTGTCGGCCTAGATGGGTTTTCAGTTACTGTTTCGCCGTCGGTGTTTCCTCCGCAGTGCTGTGTCCTGTCACAATTCCATTTACAGGGCTGTCGCTATACGTTTTGCCAATGTCACTTGATTCAATTTGCCCCAGCAGGGCCTCACATCTACTGGTAAATTTACACAAAACTGGATGAAAAATTTATATGACTGGATAAATGTAGCAGTTGCCAAACTTGATTACAATTACATGTATCATTTAATAGTTATCATGATTTTTATTTTGATACAGGATGTGGATAAATTCTGCAACAGTCTTGCTGAACTCTATTCCAACGTAAGCAAGGTAGGTTGAAACAGTCAGTCGCTACTTGTCTATGATAACAATTTTCTTTTCTTTTCTCTCTCTGTTTTCAGTCATATCACCGTATTTGATATCCGTTAATTAATCAACCACCATTTCTAGGTGGCCACTTTTCCGAGCATTTTGAACATATCTTGAAGAAAGTGTACAGTATATGGCCGTTCACTTGACATTACCAACACTAAAAAAGTTGTGGCACACAAAGTCATTTAGAGAATCAGAACATAGCACCTTGGTTTACAACTGGCGGTATGCTGGCCAGTTGGCTATTTAAAACCTCCACTGGAAGCAAGCTGAGTGAGTGGCTACCCATAAAGCTAGCTAGCTCTTGCACAGATATCTTCTCTGGCTTGGGAAGGAGGAGTAGAGAATGATCAGGCAAAAAGAAAAAAAGGGAGGGGAAAGACCAATGGTCAGAAGAACCAGAGACACCAATGGTCGTGTACATTTTGCACTACAGGAAACTCACTGTCTGTGATGCCTATTATGATGTTTAGCTGCTTGTGACAATTAGATTATAGAGTTGCCTGTGGGGGAAGTAACCGCTGGTTGATGGCAAAATTACCTCGTGGTAACAGGCTGTCAGTAACTGCAGGCAGAAGTCATAAGGTTAATTTAAACAATGCATTAATCTTTTGGTTTGTTGAATTGTAGCCTTTGCTTGACATTGCAATATATGTCCAGAAACGTACAGGAGCAATTGGTATTCAGGTGTGGTATTATTTTGTTTGTAAAATAGACTAGATACCTTGTGCACTGCAAAGTGGCTATAAACCGTTCACTTAGATATGGTATTCATTATTATTGTAGTGAATGGTTATCTAGAATCATAGAAAATTATGTTCAGTAATTTGGCATAAAGGATCTAATAGTTTGACAATTTGGGAAGCAAAGTAGATTAACTGATTGTTTCCAGCAGCCCAGAACATTTCCCCAATTTAAGTCCTTTTCTTTCTCTGCATACATGTAAAAAGTGCAAAATTTAATGTGCAGTATAAAATGCTAGAGACTGCAAGATAGCCCATGCATCCACCTTAAAGTTTATTCATTCATCATGCATCTGACACAAATTAATCCGACTGCTGTGGCTTACTCAAATTGCTGAGTAATTCATTTTTGTTTGCCCAAAAGGTTTTACACCTACTCTTCACTGATATACCCGAGAACCCCAACCCTATGCCGTTCTTGTGCCTTACTGGTTTCCATTCACAAAATCAAAAGTTTGAATCACTTTAGATCATTCAAGGTTTACTACTGGGAGTGAAAGTGTCAGTCCTCTTAGGAGAACCTCGGCTTCATGTAATATTATTACCAATCACCAAGTGAGCTCTCTAATCTTTCTAGGGGCCAGCCATCATGCTGGGGTATTTAGCCATTTCCGGACTTTTGTTAACAAGGTAAAGTGCTTTTGTTCTAACAATCATGTGTCTTATGACTCCTTAATTGAAATCTTTATTAAACATATTTGCAGTGCAGTATTGTTAATTTATTTTTGGAAACACGTTTTCGAGACCAATTTAACTGTTTGGCTCCATAAAAATTGGGTGCTTGTTATAAACTTTACAGAGACCCTGTTTTGAAGTGGTTAGCATGTTGGGCTTTTACTCAGAAGATCAGGGTGTTGGTGGTTCTGCATTATTGTGTTCATTCCTTTGGCAGTTGTCTTTGATTTAAGCAATTACTGGCAAAAATTCTCCAGGCAACCCTATTATCGACTAGCATCTGATCCAAGGGAGGTGGGAGGAGCAGTTAGTAATGCTCTTACTTACATTATGCTGCAGAAACCAGTGAGAGTTGGCCATGTGGGTTGCTTGTGGCCCATGTACAGTATTAACCAAAGGTGGGTATCATGGGGTGCATGGTGTGGTGTTGGGGAAGGCGCGATCGGAGGCACGAGAAGCTTGTGCAAGGCGAACTCCTCACACCTCCAATCATGCATTCCCCAACACCGCACCATGTACCCCATAATACTCAAGCGCCTGCTACGTGGGCTAGTTTTGAGATCAACCTGTGAACAGGCTCCACAGTGGGGAAAATAATGCGCGTTATTATTCCCACCATGGAACCTGTTCATATCTGCATTGTAAATAAGAGTCATTGCCAATTTGAAATTTCATTTCTTGCATTTCCTAACAGTGTTCCTTTCTTTCTTTTTTTGTGTGGAATAATCATATATGAGTAACTAAGTATTAAAGTAAGAGTAAGTGAGAACTTTATTATTGTGTCATAACATCTAGTGTAAAGGGATGTTCGCTAATTGATGTTAATTAATAGCTAATTAATGTACCTAACTAACTGTGAACTGTGGATGATGACCCTCGCAGTTAAAGATATTAACTTAAGAAGTTGATAACAGAACAACCTAAAAAAATGTATCATTCCTAATTCCTTAGTGACTGATTAATTCAAAATTTGACTGTTGACTGTAAAATTTTATCCCCGATAAATCTGTGCACCAACTAATCAGGCAAACTACTTTGTGCATATTGATAAAGTGTTTTGTCTGAGTTTTCACACACTACATGAAGAAAGCTGATGAAAAGCCATCCCATCCTTGGGGAGTTTTTTTTTTGTAACAATTCCAGTTCCTTTAAACTAGAGAAACTGGGTTAATCGTCAGCATTAATGCAGGTCAATGGAATTTTGATTTACCTTACAAATTCTAAATCTGTAAACCAAACAGATTACGGCGACCAGTTGGACGAATGACTGCCGAGGAACAGCACCATGAAGGCGAATTCAGATACGTGAACTCTCGACTGATAACTAACAGGTAACAAAGTTTTTAAGTCCACTTGAACAAGAAAGCACCCATTAACAGTTACAATTAATGCCTAATCAAAATTTTAGTGGGCGTGCAGTGGTCTAGTTTTTTGTGCACTGGACTCTTGTTCGAATTACGTTAGCGTTTCAAGGCTCGGGCTCTGCACCATGTTGTATTGTTTCCATAGACAACAAACTTCGCTGGACATTATCTCTCTCTGCCTTTAAATGGAAACTAGTGAATTGACAGTTAAACCTAACAAAATACTGGGGTGGGGAGGGGTCACTCTGCAGTAGAATAGCACCCCATCCCGGGAAGGGATAATAATGCCCCCAGTTGTACCCTGCTTCTGAAATTAGATCTAAGTACTGGCCTTGATATGAGCTGTCTGGCTCGTTTAATTTGTTGGACTAGACACACCAATTTTTAATTTCCTGTTCAGCCTAAGCAAAAAACCAGTACTTATTCCTCCCCCCCCCCCCCCCCCCCATACAAAACCATAAAATTAATGCAACAATTAAATCAATATGTCCTTGATGGTGGACATCTAAGTTCTTGAAGTGGCCATAAAAATGGAGCTCAAGACGGTAACGATCGGTGCATGATATATTAGACAGTGAAATAAAGCAAATGCAATTAATTTACACCATACCAAGTGAACCAGGCGCATCACATTGTCAAGTCAGTGGAAACCAAGGGAGAAGGGAGGCAGAAGCTAAAACCAAAAGCACACAACAAAGGCACCCAACGAGAAACTTTTAGTAAAATACTTAAAAGGTCATTGTGTGTTTTTTAGATTGTTCCTGAGCTTTGTAAAGTCATATTTGTGTAAGCTAATACGGGTTGATCCGTTCGTCGTTTTTAGCGGAAAATTTAAGGCGTAGAAAGTTTAGAAAACGGAATCCCATCCGCCGAATTTCCGAGCTGCTAAATGTCTTCCCGAAAATGATAGCTGACCTTATTTTACACTCGAAACGACATATTTGTTTCTCCGAAAATAATAGGAATTAACCAGGCACCTCTTTACGAAAGTCTGAGGCGATGTTTCGCTAAAGAAATATCTGGTTTTCACTGCAATTGAATCTGAATATCTCAGGCGATCTAGGTCTGCCGAACAGATTTTCCGCCGAAACGAACCGTTGGGTGCCGCTGACTCGAGAAAAGCAAGTTGGCTGGAAAATCCCAGCTATGTGGAAAACGCATTGCACTGATAAATCATCCTTAGGTGCATTTAATATACCTGTGCACGTGGCTACTACAGGAATTAATATTCATTGTTAATTTCAGCGAGGAAATAGCTTTTTACCAAGGAGGGAAAAGAGAGAAGTCGACCATTGAGGGAACTTTTCAGAGATTGGTAAGGGTGACTGTATTAGTGTTGAAGTCCCTGTCTACACTTGGGTGTTTTCAAAGTCTTCAAGTTCATTGGGCTTTATATTTGGCAAAATATCTCCGTACACACTAGCATTTTTCTAACATTTTCTCTTGCGTTTACGTGTGTCCCTAATCATAAAATAATAGCGTAAAAGCGTTGTTGTAAGCCAAGTGCACTAATACGACGTGATGAGGGTTTTATCAATATGGTTGGCCAGCACAAAACATTTGAATGAATCATTATTTTATTCAATTTTTTTATTCAATTTAGTTGATGTGGTATGCTTATATCTAAGAGCGGAATGTATAACCAGAACAATGTTTTGTTGCCATATAGGTGGGGCATTGGTGGGCCATACCTGGGCAAGCTTGTAACCTGGGCTTTACGGTATTGCGGCCACCATAGTGTTTTCATGTCTTTTGCATTCATCCGCATTTATTGCATTTTCGTGTTGCTGCAACTCCTATGGGTCAGTGCCGTAAAAGATTGTGATTCATTGTGGTTTGAAATGATAGCTTTCGCCGTCACTTGTCACACGATATGGCTACAGTACTTTGATTTGGATCGCTATATGTTGTTATGTCGTCGCGCAATGTGTCTCCATCTCTATGAAATCAGCCACATGCCCCATGTGGTATGATGCATGTTTGAGAAACAGAGCTAACTGCTTTGTGGCCTCTTTTGGTATGGACAAAAAAGTGAAAGGAAACGTTAGCAAGATGAGAACACATGATGTGAAATTTAGACCAAAGTTGTAAATGTAAAATTTAAAATGTGGAGATGTCAATAACATTAACTCTTTCTACTTTTAGGTCAATCACCTTAGAAGCTCTATTCAATTCAGATTTAGCATGGGAATCATCGACAATGTTATAGCAAAGTGTGAGTATCATTCGACCAGTTTTAACAACCAAACGTAAACACAGAACGTGTTATGTACACGTGAACGTCCATAAAAAAGGGCTTGCCGACTTGTCCTCGGACAGAAACGCGGAGAGATGGATTATGAAGATCGCATCAGCAAGATTTTGAAGTGGACGTCACTAAAAAAACGAAGAGTGTACCTTTCCCTTGTAGAATGTTATCAGATAGTTTTTGGTATAAGCAAATTATACTTCAGCGACTTTTTCGAACCTACTAAGTATCGATACACTCGTGCAAACCACCCTTACGAGTTATCCGTTAAGTCAGCAAGATATAATTCGTGTAACTATTCCTTTTTTATTCGCATTGTGCGAGAATGGATCAGTTTACCTAGATCCGTCGCAGAAGCTGAAAATGTTAACCAATTAAAAAAACCACTTAAAAGTTTCCTCAACATATGAATTAGTTAACACATTTTTAATGTAAAGTATTTGATTTTATATATATATATAGTTATGTTACTTAAGGATCTTGTTATGTTTATTTTACATAGGGTTAACGTCATGTTTTTCCTTTCAAGATGTATTTTATATACATGTTTTTATTTGCGTCTTGAATGAGCATTATGTCATGTCATAACGTTGCCCCCGTAGAGTAGTATTGCACGAATCATAAGGAAAAGACCCAAAGCTGCATGCTCAGTCTTTCCCTTTAAACCGTGTGATTCTGGGTAATTTTTCCCTTAATCCAATTTGCATGAATAAGAGATTACTCGTGAATTTCATCGGATAATTTTGGTGCTGGAAAAACTCGAATAAGAATTCGCTTTGAAGGATAATGCGTTTTCTTTCAGTTCAAGCAAATAATAACAATAAAATGGAGCAGATTGCATTATTGAGGTGTATATTTATACTGTTTGCCAATAAAGATTTTCAATTTAATTTAACTCTCCAGACATACCCACTGTTGTGGGTTTTTCTGTTGTCAGTCGACCTTTCCTGAGTAAGAAGAGTATAAGGCATGCTAACGGTAGTTACAGTGAGAAAATGGAGGTTAGTTCAGTTTTGGTGTCTTTTGATTTTCCTATTGACCGATTCGTATCACTTTGTCAAGTTTTTTTCCTTTTCTTCGGATTATCATAGACTGAGCATTTGCTCTTTTTGCTCAGGGATGGTTGAGTGAGAAGAACACACCCCAAAGTCACGATAGTGGCCTGCTTCCTTCTTGCTCCACAACACCTGATTCTAATGAGAACCTGCTCGTTCGCATTTGCCGTGCTATCTTTCTATGTTTGTCTCTTACAATTACTCTTCCCTTTACTTAGGACTACTACAGAAGAGGTCGAATGTTAGTCAAAATGGCAGAAGCCATTGGTCGACTTGTGTTGGCAGGAAGAGAATTGACCAGACTCGCGGGGTAAGTGAAAAGCAAAAATGGAGCTTAATTCTTGACAAAAAGAGGTTTTCATGTCTAGAAATGTCAATCCAGTACACTCACCTTGCTAGTAACCCGATTATGCACCTAAGGAGACAAACATACTATAGAGGTAATTGTCTTGCCTTAGTCACTAAAAACATGATGCGCTAGTCCATTTGGTGGCTGTTTACAAACGAATTCAACATCATCCAACACTGTCGACTGCAACTTTGTGGCGCAAATGTTTGGTGGCTATCAAACTCTTTTCAGCACCATTTAATATCATTCAACATCCTTCAGAACCATCGAACATCATTCAACAGGGTACCCAATCGTGTTTAACTTCATTCAACATGGTACCCAAACGCGTTTAACATCATTTAACAGGGTACCCAAACGCGTTGAACATCATTCAAGAGGGTGTCCAAACAAGTTTAAATTCATTCAACGGGGTGGCCAAAGGCGTGTAACATCATTCAACAGGGCACCCAAACGCATTTAACATCATTCAACGGGGTGGCCAAAGGCGTTTAACATCATTCAACAGGGTACCCAAACGAGTTTAACATCATTCAACAGGGTACCCAAACGAGTTTAACATCATTCAACAGGGTACCCAAACGAGTTTAACATCATTCAACAGGGTACCAAACGTGTTTAACATCATTCAACAGGGTACCCAAACGAGTTTAACATCATTCAACAAGGGGGCCCAAACGAGTTTAACATCATTCAACAGGGTACCCAAACGAGTTAAACATCATTCAACAAAAGGGCCCAAACGCGTTTAACATCATTCAACAGGGTACCCAAACGAGTTTAACATCATTCAACAAGGGGGCCAAACGAGTTTAACATCATTCAACAGGGTACCCAAACGAGTTTAACATCATTCAACAGGGTACCCAAACGAGTTTAACATCATTCAACAAGGGGTCCAAACGAGTTTAACATCATTCAACAAGGGGGCCCAAACGAGTTTAACATCATTCAACAAGCGGGCCCAAACGAGTTTAACATCATTCAACAAGGGGGCCCAAACGAGTTTAACATCATTCAACAGGGTACCCAAACGAGTTTAACATCATTCAACAGGGTACCCAAACGAGTTTAACATCATTCAACAGGGTACCCAAACGCGTTTAACATCATTCAACAAGGGGTCCAAACGAGTTTAACATCATTCAACAGGGTACCCAAACGAGTTTAACATCAGTCAACAGGGTACCCAAACGAGTTTAACATCATTCAACAGGGTACCCAAACGAGTTTAACATCATTCAACAAGGGGTCCAAACGAGTTTCACATCATTCAACAAGGGGGCCCAAACGAATTTAACATCATTCAACAAGGGGGCCCAAACGAGTTTAACATCATTCAACAAGGGGGCCCAAACGAGTTTAACATCATTCAACAGGGTACCCAAACAAGTTTAACATCATTCAACAAGGGGGCCAAACGAGTTTAACATCATTCAACAGGGTACCCAAACGAGTTTAACATCATTCAACAGGGTACCCAAACGAGTTTAACATCATTCAACAAGGGGTCCAAACGAGTTTAACATCATTCAACAAGGGGGCCCAAACGAGTTTAACATCATTCAACAAGGGGGCCCAAACGAGTTTAACATCATTCAACAAGGGGGCCCAAACGAGTTTAACATCATTCAACAGGGTACCCAAACGAGTTTAACATCATTCAACAGGGTACCCAAACGAGTTTAACATCATTCAACAGGGTACCCAAACGAGTTTAACATCATTCAACAGGGTACCCAAACGAGTTTAACATCATTCAACAAGGGGGCCCAAACGAGTTTAACATCATTCAACAGGGTACCCAAACGAGTTTAACATCATTCAACAAAAGGGCCCAAACGCGTTTAACATCATTCAACAGGGTACCCAAACGAGTTTAACATCATTCAACAAGGGGGCCAAACGAGTTTAACATCATTCAACAGGGTACCCAAACGAGTTTAACATCATTCAACAGGGTACCCAAACGAGTTTAACATCATTCAACAAGGGGTCCAAACGAGTTTAACATCATTCAACAAGGGGGCCCAAACGAGTTTAACATCATTCAACAAGGGGGCCCAAACGAGTTTAACATCATTCAACAAGGGTACCCAAACGAGTTTAACATCATTCAACAGGGTACCCAAACGAGTTTAACATCATTCAACAGGGTACCCAAACGAGTTTAACATCATTCAACAGGGTACCCAAACGAGTTTAACATCATTCAACAGGGTACCCAAACGCGTTTAACATCATTCAACAAGGGGTCCAAACGAGTTTAACATCATTCAACAGGGTACCCAAACGAGTTTAACATCAGTCAACAGGGTACCCAAACGAGTTTAACATCATTCAACAGGGTACCCAAACGAGTTTAACATCATTCAACAAGGGGTCCAAACGAGTTTAACATCATTCAACAAGGGGGCCCAAACGAATTTAACATCATTCAACAAGGGGGCCCAAACGAGTTTAACATCATTCAACAAGGGGGCCCAAACGAGTTTAACATCATTCAACAGGGTACCCAAACGAGTTTAACATCATTCAACAAGGGGGCCAAACGAGTTTAACATCATTCAACAGGGTACCCAAACGAGTTTAACATCATTCAACAGGGTACCCAAACGAGTTTAACATCATTCAACAAGGGGTCCAAACGAGTTTAACATCATTCAACAAGGGGGCCCAAACGAGTTTAACATCATTCAACAAGGGGGCCCAAACGAGTTTAACATCATTCAACAAGGGGGCCCAAACGAGTTTAACATCATTCAACAGGGTACCCAAACGAGTTTAACATCATTCAACAGGGTACCCAAACGAGTTTAACATCATTCAACAGGGTACCCAAACGCGTTTAACATCATTCAACAAGGTGTCCAAACGAGTTTAACATCATTCAACAGGGTACCCAAACGAGTTTAACATCAGTCAACAGGGTACCCAAACGAGTTTAACATCATTCAACAGGGTACCCAAACGAGTTTAACATCATTCAACAAGGGGTCCAAACGAGTTTAACATCATTCAACAAGGGGGCCCAAACGAATTTAACATCATTCAACAAGGGGGCCCAAACGACTTTAACATCATTCAACAAGGGGGCCCAAACGAGTTTAACATCATTCAACAGGGTACCCAAACGAGTTTAACATCATTCAACAAGGGGGCCAAACGAGTTTAACATCATTCAACAGGGTACCCAAACGAGTTTAACATCATTCAACAGGGTACCCAAACGAGTTTAACATCATTCAACAAGGGGTCCAAACGAGTTTAACATCATTCAACAAGGGGGCCCAAACGAGTTTAACATCATTCAACAAGGGGGCCCAAACGAGTTTAACATCATTCAACAAGGGGGCCCAAACGAGTTTAACATCATTCAACAGGGTACCCAAACGAGTTTAACATCATTCAACAGGGTACCCAAACGAGTTTAACATCATTCAACAGGGTACCCAAACGAGTTTAACATCATTCAACAGGGTACCCAAACGAGTTTAACATCATTCAACAAGGGGGCCAAACGAGTTTAACATCATTCAACAGGGTACCCAAACGAGTTTAACATCAGTCAACAGGGTACCCAAACGAGTTTAACATCATTCAACAAGGGGTCCAAACGAGTTTAACATCATTCAACAAGGGGGCCCAAACGAGTTTAACATCATTCAACAAGGGGGCCCAAACGAGTTTAACATCATTCAACAAGGGGGCCCAAACGAGTTTAACATCATTCAACAGGGTACCCAAACGAGTTTAACATCATTCAACAGGGTACCCAAACGAGTTTAACATCATTCAACAGGGTACCCAAACGCGTTTAACATCATTCAACAAGGGGTCCAAACGAGTTTAACATCATTCAACAGGGTACCCAAACGAGTTTAACATCAGTCAACAGGGTACCCAAACGAGTTTAACATCATTCAACAGGGTACCCAAACGAGTTTAACATCATTCAACAAGGGGTCCAAACGAGTTTAACATCATTCAACAAGGGGGCCCAAACGAATTTAACATCATTCAACAAGGGGGCCCAAACGAGTTTAACATCATTCAACAAGGGGGCCCAAACGAGTTTAACATCATTCAACAGGGTACCCAAACGAGTTTAACATCATTCAACAAGGGGGCCAAACGAGTTTAACATCATTCAACAGGGTACCCAAACGAGTTTAACATCATTCAACAGGGTACCCAAACGAGTTTAACATCATTCAACAAGGGGTCCAAACGAGTTTAACATCATTCAACAAGGGGGCCCAAACGAGTTTAACATCATTCAACAAGGGGGCCCAAACGAGTTTAACATCATTCAACAAGGGGGCCCAAACGAGTTTAACATCATTCAACAGGGTACCCAAACGAGTTTAACATCATTCAACAGGGTACCCAAACGAGTTTAACATCATTCAACAGGGTACCCAAACGAGTTTAACATCATTCAACAAGGGGGCCCAAACGAGTTTAACATCATTCAACAGGGTACCCAAACGAGTTTAACATCATTCAACAAAAGGGCCCAAACGCGTTTAACATCATTCAACAGGGTACCCAAACGAGTTTAACATCATTCAACAAGGGGGCCAAACGAGTTTAACATCATTCAACAGGGTACCCAAACGAGTTTAACATCATGCAACAGGGTACCCAAACGAGTTTAACATCATTCAACAAGGGGTCCAAACGAGTTTAACATCATTCAACAAGGGGGCCCAAACGAGTTTAACATCATTCAACAAGGGGGCCCAAACGAGTTTAACATCATTCAACAAGGGGGCCCAAACGAGTTTAACATCATTCAACAGGGTACCCAAACGAGTTTAACATCATTCAACAGGGTACCCAAACGAGTTTAACATCATTCAACAGGGTACCCAAACGAGTTTAACATCATTCAACAGGGTACCCAAACACGTTTAACATCATTCAACAAGGGGTCCAAACGAGTTTAACATCATTCAACAGGGTACCCAAACGAGTTTAACATCATTCAACAGGGTACCCAAACGAGTTTAACATCATTCAACAGGGTACCCAAACGCGTTTAACATCATTCAACAAGGGGTCCAAACGAGTTTAACATCATTCAACAGGGTACCCAAACGAGTTTAACATCAGTCAACAGGGTACCCAAACGAGTTTAACATCATTCAACAGGGTACCCAAACGAGTTTAACATCATTCAACAAGGGGTCCAAACGAGTTTAACATCATTCAACAAGGGGGCCCAAACGAATTTAACATCATTCAACAAGGGGGCCCAAACGAGTTTAACATCATTCAACAAGGGGGCCCAAACGAGTTTAACATCATTCAACAGGGTACCCAAACGAGTTTAACATCATTCAACAAGGGGGCCAAACGAGTTTAACATCATTCAACAGGGTACCCAAACGAGTTTAACATCATTCAACAGGGTACCCAAACGAGTTTAACATCATTCAACAAGGGGTCCAAACGAGTTTAACATCATTCAACAAGGGGGCCCAAACGAGTTTAACATCATTCAACAAGGGGGCCCAAACGAGTTTAACATCATTCAACAAGGGGGCCCAAACGAGTTTAACATCATTCAACAGGGTACCCAAACGAGTTTAACATCATTCAACAGGGTACCCAAACGAGTTTAACATATTCAACAGGGTACCCAAACGAGTTTAACATCATTCAACAAGGGGGCCCAAACGAGTTTAACATCATTCAACAGGGTACCCAAACGAGTTTAACATCATTCAACAAAAGGGCCCAAACGCGTTTAACATCATTCAACAGGGTACCCAAACGAGTTTAACATCATTCAACAAGGGGGCCAAACGAGTTTAACATCATTCAACAGGGTACCCAAACGAGTTTAACATCATGCAACAGGGTACCCAAACGAGTTTAACATCATTCAACAAGGGGTCCAAACGAGTTTAACATCATTCAACAAGGGGGCCCAAACGAGTTTAACATCATTCAACAAGGGGGCCCAAACGAGTTTAACATCATTCAACAAGGGGGCCCAAACGAGTTTAACATCATTCAACAGGGTACCCAAACGAGTTTAACATCATTCAACAGGGTACCCAAACGAGTTTAACATCATTCAACAGGGTACCCAAACGAGTTTAACATCATTCAACAGGGTACCCAAACACGTTTAACATCATTCAACAAGGGGTCCAAACGAGTTTAACATCATTCAACAGGGTACCCAAACGAGTTTAACATCAGTCAACAGGGTACCCAAACGAGTTTAACATCATTCAACAGGGTACCCAAACGAGTTTAACATCATTCAACAAGGGGTCCAAACGAGTTTAACATCATTCAACAAGGGGGCCCAAACGAATTTAACATCATTCAACAAGGGGGCCCAAACGAGTTTAACATCATTCAACAAGGGGGCCCAAACGAGTTTAACATCATTCAACAGGGTACCCAAACGAGTTTAACATCATTCAACAAGGGGGCCAAACGAGTTTAACATCATTCAACCGGGTACCCAAACGAGTTTAACATCATTCAACAGGGTACCCAAACGAGTTTAACATCATTCAACAAGGGGTCCAAACGAGTTTAACATCATTCAACAAGGGGGCCCAAACGAGTTTAACATCATTCAACAAGGGGGCCCAAACGAGTTTAACATCATTCAACAAGGGGGCCCAAACGAGTTTAACATCATTCAACAGGGTACCCAAACGAGTTTAACATCATTCAACAGGGTACCCAAACGAGTTTAACATCATTCAACAGGGTACCCAAACGCGTTTAACATCATTCAACAAGGGGTCCAAACGAGTTTAACATCATTCAACAGGGTACCCAAACGAGTTTAACATCAGTCAACAGGGTACCCAAACGAGTTTAACATCATTCAACAGGGTACCCAAACGAGTTTAACATCATTCAACAAGGGGTCCAAACGAGTTTAACATCATTCAACAAGGGGGCCCAAACGAATTTAACATCATTCAACAAGGGGGCCCAAACGAGTTTAACATCATTCAACAAGGGGGCCCAAACGAGTTTAACATCATTCAACAGGGTACCCAAACGAGTTTAACATCATTCAACAAGGGGGCCAAACGAGTTTAACATCATTCAACAGGGTACCCAAACGAGTTTAACATCATTCAACAGGGTACCCAAACGAGTTTAACATCATTCAACAAGGGGTCCAAACGAGTTTAACATCATTCAACAAGGGGGCCCAAACGAGTTTAACATCATTCAACAAGGGGGCCCAAACGAGTTTAACATCATTCAACAAGGGGGCCCAAACGAGTTTAACATCATTCAACAGGGTACCCAAACGAGTTTAACATCATTCAACAGGGTACCCAAACGAGTTTAACATCATTCAACAGGGTACCCAAACGAGTTTAACATCATTCAACAGGGTACCCAAACGCGTTTAACATCATTCAACAAGGGGTCCAAACGAGTTTAACATCATTCAACAGGGTACCCAAACGAGTTTAACATCATTCAACAGGGTACCCAAACGAATTTAACATCATTCAACAAGGGGGCCCAAACGAGTTTAACATCATTCAACAGGGTACCCAAACGAGTTTAACATCATTCAACAGGGTACCCAAACGAGTTTAACATCATTCAACAGGGTACCCAAACGCGTTTAACATCATTCAACAGGGTACCCAAACGAGTTTAACATCATTCAACAGGGTACCCAAACGAGTTTAACATCATTCAACAGGGTACCCAAACGCGTTTAACATCATTCAACAAGGGGTCCAAACGAGTTTAACATCATTCAACAGGGTACCCAAACGAGTTTAACATCATTCAACAAGGGGGCCCAAACGAATTTAACATCATTCAACAAGGGGGCCCAAACGAGTTTAACATCATTCAACAAGGGGGCCCAAACGAGTTTAACATCATTCAACAGGGTACCCAAACGAGTTTAACATCATTCAACAAGGGGGCCAAACGAGTTTAACATCATTCAACAGGGTACCCAAACGAGTTTAACATCATTCAACAGGGTACCCAAACGAGTTTAACATCATTCAACAAGGGGTCCAAACGAGTTTAACATCATTCAACAAGGGGGCCCAAACGAGTTTAACATCATTCAACAAGGGGGCCCAAACGAGTTTAACATCATTCAACAACTGGGCCCAAACGAGTTTAACATCATTCAACAGGGTACCCAAACGAGTTTAACATCAGTCAACAGGGTACCCAAACGAGTTTAACATCAGTCAACAGGGTACCCAAACGAGTTTAACATCATTCAACAAGGGGGCCCAAACGCGTTTAACATCATTCAACAGGGTACCCAAACGAGTTTAACATCATTCAACAGGGTACCCAAACGAGTTTAACATCATTCAACAGGATACCCAAACGTGTTTAACATCATTCAACAGGGTACCCAAGCGAGTTTACCATCATTCAACAGGGTACCCAAACGAGTTTAACATCAGTCAACAGGGTACCCAAACGAGTTTAACATCATTCAACAGGGAACCCAAACGCATTTAACATCATTCAACAGGGTACCCAAACGTGTTTAACATCATTCAACAAGGGTGCCCAAACGTCTTTAACATCATTTAACAGGGTGCCCAAACGAGTTTAACATCATTCAACAGGGTACCCAAACGAGTTTAACATCATTCAACAGGGTACCCAAACAAGTTTAACATCATTCAACAAGGGGGCCCAAACGAGTTTAACATCATTCAACAGGGTACCCAAACGAGTTTAACATCATTCAACAGGGTACCCAAACGAGTTTAACATCATTCAACAAGGGTACCCAAACGCGTTTAACTTGCCGAATTCAACAATGTTGAACGTTGTTGAATGGAAATGTTCAACCGTTTTACCGTAGCCTAGGCCCGTACAGTTGTTTAAGCGCTTTTTTTGTTTCGTGTTAAGGATTTTGAGTTTTTCAATGTTTTTCTGTAGGTATGCTTCCAGAGTATCGGAGCTGATGAGCGTACTGAAGGACCTCAATAAAGGCAAATACCAAAGAACTACGGTGTCAACTGCGAGCCAGTCAAAAGGAGATAACGCAAACTCAGGTACAGTGAACTTTCGCCCTAAGGGGGGGGGGGAGTTAGTTTCTAATTGAAGAAACTGTCAGTGGTGCTGCGTCAGTGGGGAAATGAAACAAAAAATTGGATTTAACAACTGAGTTGATGAGGTAAATTAGGCACTGTAGAGGAATTGAAAGCTGACATTTCGATCGTGTTAACCCTTCGTCTGAGCGAATCAAAGAACTGTTGGTTGTGCTTAGTTTATATGGAGAACAGTGGAGCTACGCTATTGGTGGGAACATGGCAACGTAGAAAACAAGAATAAATTAGTTGAATGAAAAGCGTTCGTTTTAAAATGTGAATATTTACTAGATAGCTTTTTACGTCCGTGTTACTCTGCTCGGTATTTTTTCATTTTCGCACCTAAATCCTACAGGCTCTTTAGTTAGGACCTCCTTTTACCGAATAACATACAGCACCACAGGAAAGTACTGCTCAATAGCTTTCACTTGAATGGCCACATTTAAGATTTCATTACAGACTCAAAAGTACATATAAAAAAAATCTGAAAACTAACGGTTACGTTGTTTTGCCTTCTTTTCAGACAAGATCTCTATGGACGCTCTGGATCCCAGTAAAGGAGAAATAGTCGAAACTGACCACTTGATGAGGTGATTTAAAGTTCTTAGCAGATTTTTTACTCTGCATTGATTGCGTTGTGCAGAACAGTAGGCTTACATACTGTAAACAAGCGTACAATAGCAATACTCCAAGCAATTATTGTTTAATGTTTGTAATGGTTTGGTAAGATGTATGACGTATTAGAATTGTTTTTTCTCCTTGTGTTTTAGGTTTGAAAATGTTCCGTTGGTAACTCCAAACGGCGATGTCCTTATAAATGACCTTTCGTTTGAGGTAAAGATCATCAACATTTGTACATGTACGTCCCGTTTACACCCAAGACGTTTACCCTTGAGTTTTTAGTAGTTGTTACCCATAGACGGTAGAGGGGGTTTCACAGCGGTCAAACGCACGACGCGTGCGCAATTCCCGCGATAATTTTGGAAAGAAAGTACAGACAAATGTGGAGAATCTCCCTTTAACCGCACAAGGTAACGCCGTTTCTGAAAACTTAAGGCTTTTACGTTGATTATATTTTCGAAATGAAGTAACTGTCATGCTCAAGTTTTACCGACATGAAATTCGGTTTGCCCGGACATGTATGTTATGCATCGTTTTCATACAAACTTCACGCTCGCAAACGTTTGATCTTATTCAGACTTCACTAAGGCTCTGAAAGACCGGAAGTGAAGTAAATTTTTGCCTTTGACCACTGTGAATTAGGGTGTACAGATCGTGTTTCGCAGAAAAGAAAACAATCGTTTCATGTAAATTCCAGTTTCTCTTCTTTCACCACATTTTGCTTGCTGGCACATTTCACGTCAAAAAAGAAGCTCACTTCTCGCCTCATGGGTAATAGTCAAATAGAAAAAGCACTGCTCATGGCTACTTAGTAAATCACCTTTCAGAAGAACAGAACAACCTTTTTATGTTTAACGTCAAAATATATGGTAAGTCACGTTCTCACGAAAATACCCCCTCCCCTCCCCCCACCTTTCCCTCCTAAATTGAGGCTCTAATGTTGGCCAGTAGTCTTGGGACACTTTGTTCAGTTCACGTCCCTTTAGCGTCGTGTGAAAAATTTTCTTCCATGCCCCTCCGACCCCCTTACAATGTTGAAGTCGATTGTTGAAGGTAATGATTGATCTTTAACATTGTTTGGGGAGGTGGGGAGGGGGGCATAAACAGGTAACAAAAGGTGTGGAAGACTTCTTATTACAGTGGAGGCAAAATTTTCTCACAGAAATGTAAACAAGTGTCCCACAGTCTAATGAACATGATTGTCAACCTCGTCCCCAGGGCTTTCTCCTCGTTCAAAATGGCGGTCGGAGAAACCCCTGGCCAAGGTTGCCAAAATAGCTCCAAAAATTCGTTAGAATTTTGTCACCTAGACACTTTGAAATGTTTTCGTTTCCTTTGAACAACGGTTTCAGATTGCCAAAAAAAAATGCCACCAGACGCTAAAACCAACCTCCGAAAAAGCCATTTCATCATGTGTCACATGACAAAATACTCCACGATTCTTGGAGTATTTCAGTAGCCTTGGCCAGGGGTCTCTCCGACCGCCATTTTGAACGAGGAGAAGGCCCTGGGGACGAGGTTGCATGATTGTAGTTTCAACCCACAGAAAAACCAGGCTTCAATGTTTCGTTTTTGCCATTTTAATTGTAAGCCTGTGCTTCACTGTACCATTGTTTTCATTTCTCAGGTTCGCTCAGGGATGAATGTATTAGTTTGTGGACCTAACGGCTGTGGAAAAAGTTCATTATTTAGAATTCTGGGAGAGGTGAGAGTAAGCTAAGATCACACTTGATAGAAAAGAAAAACCGTTTTCACGTATGATTTATTTCATGTATATCCATCTTCATTAATTCATCGTGTGTTACCTACGAACTCACAATGGCCTGGTCTCCGGGTGGCTTGATCAGCTCAATTGGATAGAGCGTTGCGTCCATTCACTGCAAAGGTCAAGGTTCGAATCCCGGTCAAGCCTGAATTTTTTTTTCGGGTTTGTCTATTCACTTGCTCGAGGATCTCATTCATCAGTATATTTGTTACAGCCGCTGTTCACGTAATGATTTATTTCATATGTTGTATCCATCTTCAAAACCGATTGCTCTTACCGTTCAGAAGAACATGCAAATGCAGACCTTATGATTGCACAAGAAATAGGAGCAGATCTCAAAATAGACATCCAGGTTCTGGAAATGTAATTTTGTCACATTTTCCGGGATTGGAGAGTCCTTGAAGATATGAGGATTATGTTACAGATTCTGGAATGTCACACAAGTCACTAAATTGGATTTCTGCATATATTCTCAATTTTCAATGACCAACGTTTAGTTAAACTGAGATGTTGCAGTCTTAAGATGGAATATTAGCTACTTTCAGCAGAAAGACGCTCATTAATGTTTGTATTTTGTGATTTTTTAGCTTTGGCCACTTTTTGAAGGTAAACATGTGAAACCCAACAAGAGCAAACTGTTCTACGTGCCGCAGATGAGTGGTGTCGAAACCTTAGATCCCTACGTTAACCTCTCTCTCCCTCTGTCCCTTCTTCCCCGCTGCATTCTTCCTTTCTCCAGCCATCTCCTTTTTTCCCTCATCTTTTTCTCCTTAACTCCTTCTCTCCTTCCTTCCTTCCTTCGCTCCCTTATCCCCGTCCTCTCTTTCCACCCTTCGTTCGTCCCTCCTTTGCTCCCTTTTTTCAATTTCTCCCCCACTTGACTTCCTCCCTTCCTCTATCCATTCCTTTTTCTGTTAGGAGCTTTGTTAACAGAAATTCTGGTTTAACTAATTTTATTAAAATTTTTTAACGTATTGCTAGAATCGGTGTATATATGTATTTGATATGTATGTAATGAAGTCGTCAATTCCTGTCGTCAGTACTACATTGTTTGGGTATTTCTCTTTTAGCGTCCTTACATGACTCTTGGTACACTGAGGGACCAAGTGATCTACCCTGACACAAAAGAAGATTTTGACAGAAAAGGACTCACTGATCAAGATCTTGAAGAATACCTCAACCAGGTAAGTTACATGGTCACCGTAAGGAATTAATCCACCTACTCATCAGTTAGACACACCTGATACAGCATAGTAAACAGGAAAATCTAACTGAGAGGCCATTCATATCGGCCTGGAAATGATTGCTTGTGGGACTACTTTTCAAGAAATTCCGTTTATTTTTGACGTTTTTCTCTGGGGTGAACCAAAAACTACTTTCCATTGACATTTCAACAGAAATGTGCGAATTTTGGGGTAAATCGTAAACAACCACTTTTAGAATCCTTGGCTGTCACGAAGAAGCCCTCTGTTTCTTTGATTAACTTTCTTACTTATGTTTGAATAATTCATTTCCCTTCCTTAGGTTCATCTTGGTAATATTCTTGAGCGTAAAGGAAGCTGGGACACAATTCAGGTAAACATGAAACTCACAATTGAATTGTCGTTGTAAAAATTTCCATGGCTAAAATATCTCAGGCATCCCTCAGTAATGAGGTTTTTATCATGTTTTGTCGTTTCTTTAGGACTGGATGGACGTTCTCAGTGGTGGCGAGAAACAAAGAATGGCCGTAAGTGGTTGCTCCAGATCTATCTGTAAACAAGACCCGGTTTTTTTTATAACTTCAGTAACATGCCAGGCAAATTAAGTTGCCTAAGTGCTTATGGATTCAACATGCAACTTTTTTGTACTGTGTTGGACGCGGTGGCCAAACAAGATCAACATTATTGTTCACCTGAGAGCAAATGAAATGTTGTTATTGAACATGCAACACGGTAGCCAAAACGTGTTTAACCACAGGCAGCCCAATTTGGCAGTATGTAGATAAAGGACGGAACATTACAGCGAATTCTAAATAGCTTGCAAAGAATCCAGGACAGCCAGGACACATCAAGCAACAAACATGAGTAATGTTTTATTTAGACGTTTATATATTACATTCTTTAGTATTTTTTGTTTTCATTACAACTTGTTCGTTTATTGTATTCAAGTGCCGTGAATGAAATCTTCCAGTGCATATACTGCCAGTTTAGGCTGCCTGTGGTTTAACATGTTGAATTGTAAAACGTTCAATGGTGTTGGACGAAAACGTGGAACCCAAGCGCTAAGTCCTCGACAAAAATCTTCCATTATTGTTTATCCCATAGCTTATTGGAGTGTGACATTTTCCTGAGTTACGGGGAATATGTGTTTCTCTGCAAAAGTAAAAATTCAGCACCGCAGATATCGGGAAGCTAACGTATGCTTCCAAATCATCTCGTCTGACCCAAAAGAGAACCCCACGCAATAACAGCCATCATAGTTATGGGCATTTTCAAGGCACGAGCACTTTTGTGAATCCGCTTGGTCCACATAATGCAACTTTTGTATCAAGGCTCGCATTTCTAACCCCGATCAAATCGTGCCACTGTTTGATCTGAACTTCACTTTAATACACGGTGCCTTTTAACAGCCTCAACAAGGGCTTTCTCTCTACAACGACCAGTATCTCTGGTATGTGGTTTGTCGACAGGTTCGGCTGTTATTTCATTATAAGGCGAGCAGCTACTCTGTGATTACACAAGCATAGACTACAGAGACTTTATTTTCCTTGCATGTGCTTCAGATGGCTCGCCTTTTTTATCACAAGCCCCAGTTTGCTATTCTTGATGAATGCACCAGTGCTGTAAGTGTGGAGGTCGAGGGCTTCATGTACACACGCTGCAGAGAGGTTTGTTGTCCAACTTAATAATTTTCCAATTCACCCACGAAGTAGTAGTATGACCGAATGGCCTTGTTTTGAATGGTCACACTTCAGAATTTCATCCACAGACTCAAAAAGTTAGAGCCGCGTTTCAGTTGTACAGGATAATAATTAGTACCACAAGAAATACGTGTAACTGCTCAGTAGCTTTCATTTGAATGGTCACACTTTAGGATTTTATCCAAAGACTCAAAAAGTTATAACCACCTTTTACAGCATAAGAAACAATACCACGGAAAAGTACTGCCGAGGAAGTTTGACTTGACGTTGTTTATTCTGTTCTTAAATAATTTTAGGTGGGCATAACGCTCTTTACAGTATCACACCGCAAGTCGCTGTGGAAATACCACGAGGTTTGTGTTTGAGTTGATTAATTTTAGATATCTAGAGGTCGATGGTTTGAGGTCCGGTATTTATGCTAGTATTGTTTCCTTCACAAAGACACTAGGTTACCTTATATCTCGCAACTGAACTGCAAAATACGTGTGCTGTCAAGTATAGCAATTATGCTGTTCTTGGTTCTTGCGACGGAAACCTGCTATTAGCGAGCACTGTTGTAGTTTGCAACCGACTTTGGCTTTAAAGGTTGGCTGTGAGATGGTTGTGGTATTGGTGGTGGGCTCAGCGATTAGGGATCTTAGGGAAGAATCCTTTTCATGTTTTATGTGTTTGTGTGTCTCTGTGCGGTTTGTTGTTGTTACTGTTGCTGTTTTTGATAGGGGCGGGGGTGGGGGGCTGGACGAATGCCAACAAGAATTCATGCAAAGCATCTGCAGAAGAAAAAAATGGTGCACAGAGAATGAAAGGAAAGAAATCTCTTACGAAGCAGTGAAAGAAAATTCATGCAAAGCTTTAACGAAATGAAAAGAATTAAGAAATGATGATGACCTTCGCAGTTAAAGATATCAACTTGAGCAGTTGATAGCAGAACAACCTGAAAAAAGTCAGGCTTGAACGGGATTCGAACCCTTGACCTCTGCGATGCCGGTACAGCGCTTCCCACCAGAAAAAGAATTGTCCACCCTCCCCACCCCCCTCCAAAAAAAGATGAAGAACGTTGATATCCCGGATGCTTCAGTGGGTAACGGAAGTCTTGTTTTCTTATTTGTCGGTGCAGTTAACGTTGTGCTTCTCACTTTGGATGAAAAAAAACAACAACTTGTTTTGAAGAATTTGGCTTGCCGTGAAATTGCAAGCAAAGAAAAAACAAAGGACTGCTGGTTGATGTCAAACTTGACGTCCAGGAACTCTTGTTAAGGTCACAAAAATCCACTAAAATCCAGTAAAATGGATATTGCGCAGGCAAAAAAGGCGACTAGGAGATTTGCACCCCATCCCTTCCCTTCCCTTCCCTTGTCCACGGCATTCTGTTGTGTTTCCCTCAGCTCGCGCTGAAACTGATAAATAAAGTGTCAGGTCGTAGAAAACAACAAATGGAAATGAAGTTTCTCTGATGAAACGTCTTCTTTGCTCGTTCTAACAGCTTTCCCTCTCTCTGTATTTTTATCTCCGTAGTATGTCTTGTCCATGGATAGTAGAGGCTCCTTTGAGTACAAGCCAATTGATTCCGCCACTACAGAATCTGGCTCTTAACCTGAATGTCACTGCTGATGGTGATGACTCCTAAATTCAGAATTCCGGACAAAAATACTTTAAATTTTATTTCGCGAACGTGTTGGCAAAAGAGCGGAGTACGTCAGTTGAAGTACATCTCAAGAGCTTTTATTTGAATCATCACATTTGAGAATTGCAGGAGCCAACTCAAAAGCTAAACCGTGTTACTGATGTGACTTCGAAGTATTGGCTCTTCCTCACAAAATCAAGTGACTGCTGATAACGGAGCAAACGTTCACATCATGAGCCTCTTGGCGGCGTATTTTCATATGAACAATCTAACTTGTTCCAAGCATTCAGCTGGCGGTGAGGGAAGGAAAGATGAGACGCGAGTGAAACGTATTATGGGTGTAAGAGTAGACAGGATTACCTGGGCACTGGGTAGTCCTCTATCCTTCACCATTCACAAAATTTCTTTCCTCACGCGCCAATTTCCGTTCACTCTCCACTCCCTTAACGCCTGGAACAGGCTACAGACAATAGCAATGGACAGACTATTTTAATCATTGTCTGTAATTTATTCCTAACTTATAATACATTAGGAAAATAATGCAGGCAGGTTGTGGAAAGAAGCGTAGAAGCTCTTTCAGTAGCATCTCAGTTTACGTTTTAGAAAGAGTTTCGGCGTTTATGGGAAATGCAATTTTAGTGTGTTTGTACAAAGTTTGCAATTTTAAAATAACTGTCTACTGGCAACACCTTTATAAGGGCTTATTTCCTTACAATTTTACAGTTGTCAACTCTAATTGTTAATGTTGTCATGAAATTTGGCAACTTTTGTTATATACATTTATGCGCAAAAGTGTGGCCCGTTTTAATTTGAAAATCACCTACTTTTGTGGAGTTTCACTGTCCGATTACCATTCGTCCAATTTTTAGCTGCTAGGAAACAGCTCAAGTTAGAATTGTGGTCTTCAGTTTCACAAATAGATTCCATGTCTCAGTGCGTTTGTTCAGTAATAGATCACAGGTAACGCTAAAATGTGGTGACAACAAAAAAAGTGGCACACGAGCCGTTAGGCGTCACTGAGGTTCCTACCACATTTTGACGTCTTCTGTGATCTATTACTGAACAGACGCATGGCAACATGGAATCTATTTGTTTTATATAATAGAAACAAAATGTAAGAGAAAACTTGTTTATTGTGAAAAATTCTGGAAATTCGTTTTCTAGAAAGAAAAGCTTTTTTTCTTCTTCCTGCTTTTCGTACTTAACTACAGCCTCGGCAAGACATTTTTCTACATTGTCGTTCACCCAGTCTGGTAAAATATCCTCTAATTTTCAAACCTTTCTGCCATTTTAAAAACACAGAGGGAAAAAAATTGCCAATGATGACATCATCTATGCCTCTGTCCTCTGATAGGTCACAGCTAAGAACCAATAAAAATGCGCGTAGAATTCAGCATATATAATAACAGGAACTCCTAAGGACTTGAAAACCGGTTTTGAAGCTGACGCATGCTGTAAATGCTGTCAAAAAGTGCACGCGCTGTGATACGCTTGCAAGGTTGTTGAACGCGACAGATTTGCTTTTTTTTGTTACAAAATTTTTTTGTCATTTCTCCTAGCTCAGAAAATACGCAGAAAGATAAGGCAGCAATTGTTAAACCTTTGTTTTACTGATATTTATCCGGAGTTGAAAGTAACGCTCAAATAAAGCGGGTGCAAATAACGTTTTTATGGAGTTCACAAGTTTTGTTTTAAAAAAAGGTAAGTGACGACGCGTATGACGAATTTTGCGCATGCACGACAGGAAATCAGACAGTTTTGCGCAGAGGTTACTTATTCGCCCGCCGGAACATAGGGCGACCAAGAAACCTCTGCTTGCAGGGTAGTTTTTTCCTGAAGAAAACAATGAATGCTCACCAAATTTTGAGGTTTTTAACGAAAACGAGTTCCTGGAGGCAAGCAATGACCTAGACGACAGTGAAATTTCTTTATTTAACTTATTGAAGAAAACCGAAACGTAAATGCAACAGAAAAAACAAAAACTGACCTCAAGTCCGTTAAAGAAACAAGGGCCATTGAAGAAATTCCAGCCGAGGAACTTAACAATCTTTTATGTCATTTCTTTGTCAAAGTCAGGAAACGGAGCCCATCTTTTCTCAGGAGCTGTCTTCAACAAATGCACACTAGACCATTTTCGTTATAACGTCACACGCGCTAAGGTTTCTGGTAGTTGTAGTAAAGATCGCGCCTTCGCGGGATCAGCATAAGCGCCATGTCGGCCAAGGCAAGCTACCAGGTGTTTCACAAAGTTATGTGCTCGATTGCTATACAAATTCAAAGAAATTCAGCGTGGAGTTTTTTATGTTTTTTTTTTCGATAAACGAGGAATTGCGAAGAGTGTTGTTAACGAACATTTCAATGTAAAACTTTTTTCCAAATTCTAAATACCGAGTGTGTGGCAGGAAAACGTGTCTTAACAATGTGCGAATATAACTTCCCTCATGAGAAAAAGAATCGAAGAGGGAGGAGGAGGGAGGAGGGAGGGAGGAAGGAGTTTCTGAGATAGGAGATATAGAACAATTAGAACAGTTGTTAAATAACAGAACCAAATGAAGATCGAAACAATAAAAATTTTATATCTAGCATAGTGCAAAACAAAACGAGGAACCCATTGAAATGCTTTGAGCGACTCGCTCTGAGATTTAATAAAAACAAAACAAAGCATTAAAGTGCCACTGAGACGAAAATTTTTAGGTTTATTTTCGCCAAATTCTGTCGCAGAATATCGCGTTGTGTATATATTTACCCAGAAAACTATCTAATCATTTTCCTTGGTAGTTCATTTACTAAGATTAATATGACAGTTAAAAGGAATAACATTGTAAAACCCTTAAACAAATAGTGGCGTGTGGTGTTTTTTCCTAACTTACAAGACGAGCCGACCTATCGACATGATCGAAGCCTCATATATTTCGAACAATAATGTCAGTCGACTCTTCAGTGAAAGGGAATAAGGAGAAAAGTTTATCGACATTCAGGATGGTAGACTATAAAATAACTGTCCATGCTTCTAAGCGATTACTGCATTGAAATTAACACACGCGGAATTAAAAAAGCAAAAAAGCTAAGCGATACAAACTATTGGCGTAATCGCGGCGGTCCTGCATTCACCCCGGACGCCCAGGATGCATTTTATGAGGACTACGCCGAAGATCTTCGCACTAGCAGACGGCAGAACTGAAAAGGTTTTCCACAAGCAAAATAAATATTAAAATACGTTAAAAGAAAATAAGTTTTGCACAATGGTGGATGCGTTGAAAAAGAAACAAACTATCACTTCAACTGCGTTAAGAACTTACACGTAGAGTCATCCATACAAATATCCAACCTGAGTTCATTGACAAAAGTGTCATTACATGTGCTCGATCTTAACAGTAGTCCACTAGTCAAAGACTTGTAGTCAAAATTGGGTTTCGTCTACTTTGCAGAAATAATCGAGACCAGAGTGGTGTTTGACAAGGATAGGTTTTCAAAAGATAAATAATTCAGGGCTTGGCTACCAGGTCATGTCTATATTGTCTACCAAATTTTAATTATCACTGGCCCATGGATCACACGAATGAACTCTACATGTGACAATTAACACTGTTCAGATAATGAGCCATTTAAGGCCAGCACACACGAGGGGATTTAGTCTCATGGACTCTCAGAGACTTAACACAGTCGCAGGGACTAGTCCCTCATATAGTGAATTTACAAAGTGTATGATGGAAGATGCCATCTTGTACCTGTAAAATGCACTTTTGTAAATGCAAAAAAATGTACAAGGCCTGGTGGGTATTCATACATAAACACATAAAACATGGCCAACAAAGCTAAGAGTTCCCTCAACAAGGGTTGTCTCTGAGATACACAAAATTATCCTCCCAATGACTAAGTGAACCTTATTGACCGGAGAATCTAGGCCACCCTGGAAAATTATGAGTGGATATTGCGTCGTTTTCCTCTCCGCCACTTGTTTGGGACTGGTTTCTTCCTGTTGAAGAAACAATCAAGAATGTAAGAATAAAAACAATAATGAAAATAAAGTAAAATAATTAACAAATTAATTTAAATAAGATCTCATGACCTTGGATGCTTATGTCAAGATGGACACTTGTGATAGTGGATACTTTCAGGGAGAAGAAACATTGGTTGTACATGCAGCCTTTTTATTCTTTTGTCTCGCTAGTAATTGATTGTAAAGTCATCATGTAAAACGAAGAAGGGTCAACAACTGGAAATCAGTCAAATTTGCAGTTTAGTTTGCCACCAACAGGCAGTTTTAAGAAGAAAAAAAAACATGGTAGCAATGGTATGCAGCAGCACAAGCCATTCTATTTCAGTACTGTTTATGTTACATAGAACTGTATGAGGCGCAACACCCGCCAGTTCAGAAGGATAAAAACATTAAGTGCGATCTTAAATTTTGTGATCAGTACTGTTTATGTTACATATATGTAACATCGAACTGTATGTAACAGTTTTTGTAGAATTCTTAGCTTGAGCCGAAAAAATTGAAATAAACCAAGACCTTTTTTTAAGAACTGGAGGCCTTGTGTGACCGGGATCTAAATATTTGTACTGCAAATCAAAGCCACAAGGAAAATTTTCTGCTGCTCAACAACAACATGCGGACCGTCAAGGAAACGAAGCTTTCACTTGTTTTATTCACTGCGTAAAAGTAATAACTTGATATTTAATCATTTTTCTTGGTATTCATTTACTAAGAATGCTATGACAGTTAAAAGAAATAACATTGTAAAACCCTTAGACAAATAGTGGCGTGTGATATTTTTTCCCAACTTAAATTTCCACGCAAGACGAGTCGACCTATCGAAGCCTTCATATATTTCGAACAATCATGTCAATCGGCTCTTCAGCGACAGTGAATAAGGAGAAAATTTTCTCGACATTCAGGATGGTATGCTATAAAATAACTGTCCATGCTTCTAAGCGATTACTGCATTGAAATTAACACACGCGGAATTAAAAAAGAAAAAAAAGCTAAGCAATACAAACTATTGGCGTAATCGCGGCGGTCCTGCATAATCGCCAGGATGCATTTTATGAGGACTACGTCGAAGATCTTTCTGCTAGCAGACGGCAGAACTGAAAGGGTTTCCACAAGCAAAATAAATTTTAAAATACGTTAAAAGAAAATACGTTTTGCACAATGGTGGATGCGTTGAAAAAGAAGTAGAAGTACTAGAACAAAGGCAAATATGTCTTGTAACTATCACTTCAACTGCGTTAAGATTAGGTACCTTTCGTCTCGTTTTTCGGGATCTTTCTTTCCATATAGTTGGAATGGATAATGAAATAATCGACCTCTGGGATCCTTCGACATGAACAGCCCTCTGAAAACACTCGTCCGTGAAGTGTTCAGAACAGCCGACAAAAATACCTCTCGGGTTGAAATTTGCACTGTGTGTGAGTACGAACATTATCCATTTTTCCATTTCCATCCGCTCGCAAGGCTTTGATGAAGCGAAATACCAGCTCGGTGGTTGGATTTATTGTTAAAGCATTGTACAACACAAGTAATACCCTTCATAACTGCTGCAGCAACGAAAATTTCAAGGCAGTACAGCAAACAGTTGGCACAAAATCTTCCCTCGACAACAGTTAAATTTCCCGCGGCAAGTGACCGAATGAAGCCTGACTTGGTTTGAGGTGAGCCTCTAACGTCACTTCCGCTAATTCGCAGTAATGGCGGCCGTAAAATCTCGCCAGAACCGTCCGAAAAAAGCGACTTCCAGTCATCGTAATGAGTTGAAATTTGGCATGGTGACTAACAACCACAGACTATTTTCGAAAATGTAAAAATATGGAATACCAAAATTCTGGTCCCAGTGGCACTTTAAAGTGCATTGCATGCTTAAGTGGCACGTCTTTTTGCTTGCTAAACTAAAGAGCTGAAAAGTACCAGGACTGTAAAGCTAAGAGGAGAAATACTTTGGATGGGAAAACGTGTTGCTCCAACGTATATAAGTCAAACTAAGACCGCTGACTTCACGTTAGGTTGTAAATACAGTACCTTCTAATTGAGGACTGACGAGAGCTGGGAATCGCAATGCTTCCAGTACTTCTAAACTGTTATCTCGTGTTTTCTTTAAACATTCCCGTGCAGTACATGTACTTTCCTGCTGCGGACTTGACTAAAGAGGGAGTATTTACTGATTGCACAGCCCTCGTTATGTTGGCCAGCAGAGAAAAAAGTTTACATTATGACATTAAAACACGCCGGTTTCATGAATTTATCCGGCTAATTGTCCATTTATAAAAACTTATTACAAAACCCGACATTGTGTTATTACAATTTACGACAGCTCGGATTATTACAAATTACGATACCACGTCATTGCAATTCAATTTAACTGCTGTTACAATTCACGACAGGTATTACAATTCACGACGTTGTTAAAATTTACGACAGTACAGATCATCAAATTATGAATATATGAAATTCATATATTTGAACTGCGGAATGAAGAAATAAATGCAAAGAAGCTCCTCGCAGTTATTAACGCAACTTATGCAGTTGCGAAAAGAAAGCCTGAAAAAATCAGGCTTGCCGGGATTCGAACCCTGACCTCTGCGATACCGGTGCAGCGCTCTAACCAACTGAGCTAACAAGCCAACTGGGAGCTGGTCATTAAATTGGTTCGTAATATACCGGGAAAGATGAAGATGAAATTATGAATATATGAAATTCATATATTTGAACTGCGGAATGAAGAAATAAATGCAAAGAAGCTCCTCGCAGTTATTAACGCAACTTATGCAGTTGCGAAAAGAAAGCCTGTACAGATCATGTCGCCTCGAGTTTGCCTTGTTCTTTTCTTTTTATAAAGTGTTGAGTTTAGCTTTCTTTCGGTCAGCAAAAAATTACAAAGAATAAATAAATAAATAAATATAATTCCATGCCCCACGGTAAGTAATCAGAGCGTGAAAATCGATTAAGTGTATGGCGGCTTACCAACCTTTTTGTCGCTAGCATTTTCATGAAGGGGCTAGTAGTCTATATTTTTCGTTTTCTGCCGATATCGCCGCAAAAAAGCACCTTAAAATGACCAAAACCTGTGAGTTTGAACATTAGATCTTGTCCTTAGCGAAGATATAGCCAACAGCAGGGTCCTTTCTTGAAGACGTTTGTGTAATTAGTGATTTTTTTTCCACACCAGGAATGCAAGAAATTGCTACCCACTTCGGCAAACGTTTCAAAACTCAGTGGCCTTTATCTTTTTGTCTATGTAAGATATAACACTCAGTTTTACTGTGCTTGCAAATAGTTCCTTTATCCAGTGGTTTTGACAGTTTTTCTCGCCTCAAATGGAAAGTACTGAAAACTAGGAAGTTCTGTATTAGCTCCGCAAACGGAACGCTTTCCGAAACATGTAAAATGGTGCAAATAGAATTAAAGTAGATATCCAAAAGACAATGAAGAACAGACTTCGTAAACGTGCTAAGAAATGGAGCGCAGTTTGGCATTTTTACATTTAAGCAAGCACCTCACTCTTACGCAAGCAAAACCAGTTAAATTTACGTGGGTACGCACGTAAAAACTACGCAACAACAAACCCACGTGAATACTAATATAGGAAATGATCATACATTTGAGCTGCGGATAAAGATAGAAATGTATGAAGACCATCGCAGTGACAAACAAATACAAAAAAAGTACAAACGCACCTCTAGAAAAAGATACACCAGTTCGAGAAACTTACCGTTGGTACACAGGATTTCGTCTGGTGGCTCCCCGTAAATGATCAGATGAGCAGGTTTTCGTTTGTAACTCAATAAAATATATTTCAGTCGTATAAAAGCGTTTTTTTCCGGCCCTTAACTCTTGCTTAGACTGAATTCATACCAGCCTGAATTGAACGTCATAGATGACTGATGTTCGACACTTAATGAAAAACAGCGGCACCTTATTGAAACAGATCAGCAAAACTAATTCTAAAAATTCTAAAGAGCGCTGTAATTGCTAAAATAAGCGTGATAAATACTATGCAAATCGCTCTAAATTGTCTGCCCTATAAATAAATAGCGGACAGCTGACGCTTCTCGGGCGCCGGACGGAGAATTTTTTTGCGGGGAGTGGGAAGGGGGAGGCCTTGGGATCGAAACTTCCCACCTCCCGTGCCCTTAAAGCCAGGTTCCCGCCACCTGTTTGCTGACTACCGCCTTTTTGGACTTTTACAATTGCAAAATATTACGTAATTTTGCGTATTTTTTCTATATTTCTTGCTTCCTTACACCTCGCGAATCCCGTTTCCCGCACACTCTTTTCCCGCCTCCCTTACACTTCCCGCCCCTGACTCCCTCCACAATTATCACGCTACCTTCTAAAGTTTTTGAAGTATTAATTTGTCACATCACAAGAAACAACAGCCAACAAGTTCAACCAGATTGGGCTTGTTATGCTACGAGGCCTTAGCAAGCATTCTGGAGCTAAGGCAACTCATACATCATTCACTGGCTGCTGATATTTCATCTCAGTTTCCATTGGTTCTTTTTTTTAAAATCTACATGTTTAGTATTTATTAGAAATGTTGAAATGATTCTTTCCACCTTTATTTACTTTTATTTGGGATTATCCATAGTGTAAAACGTGATGGTATTATTTTCTGGCAATGCATAGCGGACAATTTTCTATTTCAATGTGTACGCCTAATTTTAAGCCTTTTGTTTCCTTCTTCATGTTTAAGCACACTCTTTTTTCGTGTCATTTTTTCGTATATGTACTTGGAATTGTGTGGCAAATAAAAAATAATAGTATAGAAAATATCATACGTCTTTTGCTTTGAAACAAAGGCTTTAGCTTGCATTGTTTTATATTTCTCGTATCATTTCATTGCCTTTCAATTTATTTCATTCCCAGAGTAAAACATCCAGACATGTGATGTGGATATAACTTTTGCGCTTTCTGTGGATGAAATCGTAAAAATTATCAAACCATTCAGGCGAAAACCATTGATCATTACTTTCTGGTGGTACTGTTTCTTTAATGTGGTGAACAAAGACAATCTTAAACTCAGTCTGTGGAGGAAATCTACGTACAACCATTCAAAGGAAAGCCACCAAGCAGAAGATTCATTTGACGCTCAGGTTTATTTCCTGCAACTTTAGAGTGATCGAGAGTGTGTATAGTCTGTAATGTCCGCCGTCTCTGTGACCAGCTTGGTCACAGGCAAGGTCTTTCCCGTGGTACTCAGTACTTTTAATATCATAAAGGTTAGTTGGTTCTAGCTATGTGGATGAAATCCTTAAGTGTACTCAATTAAAAAGTACTGAGCATTACTTTCGATTTGTGTGGTGCTGTTAATCATAATAACGATTGCTTCAATTATGCCGAACTAACTTTAAATCGTAAAAAACTATGCTTGTGTTTATACTGGCGCATATATGCATGCATGCATGGATAGAAAATTATAGTTCGTCAATTATAATTAAGTATAATTAAACCTCGCCCCTTAATTTTGAAAATACATCCGTTCAGGGTTCCTTAGTTGGGCTGTTAATTTTGAAAATTTATTCTTAAGGGCGAAAACCCAGCGCAACTATATTGATTAAACAAACACCCGTCGAAAACTCTTCTTGTTGAACTATATATAAGCACATGTAAAGTTGACGCACGCAATAGTTTTGAAGATTCTTGGGCAGAATCATGCCTTTCTTCGGTCGGAAAAATAAAACAAAAAGTAAGAAGCTGTTAAGTTCGAATTTTACTTGGAAAACACATTTCTTTAGGCTACAATGTACTTTGCCTCCAGCCAAACCTAAACAGCTTTCATTGCCCCTAATCAGTACAGGTTAGGCACGTGATTACGTTTAATGATAGCCAAAGGATTTGGTTGCGGACAACTCTATTTTTTTCCTATCAGGTTTTTCGTTGTTACACTTTCCTTTACCTATCTTATCTTAAGGCCAATAGCTTGGCAATGATTCGTGACGTGTAACGTAGGGGAGACCGAGGAATTTTCAAAATTTGAGTTTGGTAAACTGCAAACTGTTTAAGGTGTTTGGATACAGTTTTTTTGGGACCATACCTAACTTTTCGATATTTCCAAAAAAACTGAATCGAAACACCTTAAAAGCCTATTTAGCAAAATAGGCCGATAATTACTACAATGCTGCATAAGATTATTGGCAAATGGCGCTTCTCATACAATGCATGAAATCTTAAAATTTCGCAACGTAAATGACTACTTAAAGAATCGTTTGTTTTTACTGACATGTTAACATTTAGCGAAAAGATGGTCTTTGCATTGTAAAGGCGATTGCGTAAAGACGCTTTAGAGAGAATAAAAACGCTGTCTTTACGGATATCGTAAAATCGTAAAGGCTATATTTACGGATGCTGTAAAACTCGTCAATTTTTAAGAGAGAGAGAAGAAATTTGTGCGTTCTTAAAACATCTAAAATGAGGTTTTTACCCGTGTAAAATGTCTCTGAAGTAGATAACTAATATTTAGACTGCAATTCCCTCACTTATTGCCCCCCGCAGGGATTTTGCCTCTCTAGGCAAAATCCCGAGGAGGCATCCTTATAGCTCGCGCGTATATAAAGTGAAGGGAAGTAAAGTACTTACAGTTAAAATATACAGTATATATACGAGATCAAATCTCGATTTGCCAGAACAGGGCGCGCGCGGAATAAGTGGGTAATGATGACCTTTCATCACTTAACGCCCGAACGGAATAAATGGGTCATGATGACGTAGCATCAGTAAACTCATGGTTAATGTGATGGTGACGGGTGTCAGTAAATAAAAAATCTCTATCTAGAGGGTAAGGTATTCATAGAAATCTCGTGGGTTGTTTTGCCGTCAATCCAGTGCCGTCAGTCATACTGCGTGCGCTTCCTTGGTGCACATTTTTTCAGTATATGTAAAATCCCGAAGAGCAGCTGTCTTGAAGGCGAGAGAGAAACTGTAGTTTTTATTTCCATTTGCCTCATTTTATTTGTGTAGAAAGCCAATGTAAATTTCAGGCCACGAGAGGGAAAAGTTTGAGTTCGACCTAAGAAATTTTGGATCCAGAGACGCTGCGTAAGACTATTTGTCAGACGCACATCATACAGAAATCATTTGGAAACGATCTGTCGATACAAATAACTACAAATCACTTGTTGGACTGAAAGCCTTGGTCCATAAACACGCAAGCATAGCTTAGCGAACGAATGAATCTCAACACCAGTAAACCCGAGAAATATTGCGTTACAAGAGTGCATTAGGTCGCGTCACAACAACTCTAGCGCTTGCCTTCAGAAAAACCTCATGGAAACGGTGAGTTTCATGTGAAATTTCTAGGTCGAATTTTCCAGTTGCAAGTCGAGCTGCGACCTTATTATTTATAACTTTTCAAACATTGCAAGATAGTTTGAGCGACTAGGAAATTTCAGCATCTTAAGAAAAATAGCCGCTTTTACGATTTTACTTGATTGATTTCGAATTCAATTCATGTAATTGATTGTCTCTGTGGAAAATCTCGCTTGTAATGTGAGAAGCGCGTCCGAGAAAGCGCATTTTGTATCAAATGTCACGTTCGTGGTACTTTATTTACATGCGTATTTGGAAATTATTTCCATGTCACTGGAAGTTGCTTTCCCGCTTAAATGTACAATTTCCCCATAAATTTTCCACTTCAATGTTTGTTCTAAATAAAGAACTTAGATTATCGAAGAAGAAAAGTTTTATTTCAACAATATAGGACGAACAAATCGTTTGCTAGGCATTACTGTTAATATTTCAAGGCACGCTACTCGCACAATTAGCATTAGCTTCACTTTTATTGTCTTGCTGCTTATTGTTTTAAAGGTTCGACTAATTTACACCCAAACAATACCCAAGGACAGAGAAGTACCACAGTTAACAGAAAAATAGAGCTCATTTGCATTAGTGTTAGACGTGTTGCAGTTGGCGCGATTCAGACCTCTTAGCACCGGACTAAGGGCTGATCTCAACTTGGCATGCTTCTGCAAAAACAATCTAAAACCTAAATTATACTACACAAGAATCAAGAAAAAGGAAACCTTTAAAATCAATAAATACGATCACAAAACCTCTTAACAGCGAGGGCAGCTGTAGTGTCAACTATTTGCCCCCGCAGGGATTTTGCATAGAGGCAAAATCCCGAGGAGGCATCCTTATAGCTCGCGCGTATATAAAGTAAAGAGAAGTAAAGTACTTACAGTTAAATATACAGTATTTATTAAAAACTGGACTAGGTATATTGGATTTCTACCATTCTGATTGGCTGAACGGAGCCAGGCTATCAGCTCATATACCTGCTGTGACCAAATATGGACAATGAAAACTCAACAACAAAATGAACAAAGTGAGCTGGAAGTTTTTTCCTCGCCAGCAACCCGGCGAGAAAAATAGGCAAGAAAAATCACTTGGCAGCAAATTTGAATTAAGCAGAAATTCCAACAGCGTCACTAACAGCGTCGTCTAACACAAGTCAAAATTGTTTGAAGAAACTGTGCAGAAAAATAAATTAGAAATTTAAGCATTGAGCGTTGTGTTTACAATTAATTTCTTTCATCGATCGTCACGTCGATCATTAAAATTGAGCAAACGGTAGATTTTATCAGGAAGCCTTTCCACTTCAAAATATCAAGATAAGACAAAATAAAACACAGTGAAATGGGGCAGAAGAGTTTAATAACAACTGTCACACATTCAAGACGATTCGGTGCGAAAATCATGAAGCAGTCTAAACAAGTACCAAACAAACTACAGCTGCAATCTACCAAGAAGGCCGAAGGAAGGGCGAAATTTTTTTTCGGCCTTAACACGCAAAATTGACACTGGTTTACCTGCACTCGTTGTAGCTCTGTGTTCCAACAGGTCCAAATGCTCAGATAGAAATCGGATGCCATGTAAACGGAGTTGAATCGCTTTTCCAGTTGTTTGAATGTTGTTTTTACCATTCCGTCCGCAACCTCTAAACCGAAAACAACTGCATTTTGTGCTTTGCATTAAACAAACTATGATGGTGAATTCTAATATTCCTCGCCACAGTAATCTTGCTTCTGAGCTGCATAGAAATTACCTCTTCAAGTTCAAATTGGTTCTTTTTTCATTTCGATCAAACACGCACATGATGGCTCCATTGTGCGAACAGATTACAAACTTGTTCTGTTTCAACTCCAGCAGCTAATATGGTGAAATTGTACAGCTTCAATCGGCTTTGAACGATGATTACAACGATGTTTCGGGAAAAATCAAACATGTACCATATTTCAGAGCCAATAATTAGAAGATTTTTTTTCCCAAACTTGTACCACTTCGTTCACTTTCGAGCAGTTTTCATTGATTCATTCAGCTTTGGAATGAAACGCTGCAACACTTCGCAAGGTTTTGGCGCCTTTTTCATTCAGTCATGTGATCGATTCTTGCTCCCCTTTTATCCCTTTTCTCATTTTTCTCTTTCTTTCTTGATTTTTTTTAACAAAAATAGTAGTTAAGTTTTTAATAAAACAATTATTCTACTCAGGCTTGCTGGATATCAAATGATTATAACCAACTCGGCGTTACGCGCCTCGTTGGTTATCTATCATTTCATATCCAGCGCGCCCTCGTAGAATAATTGTTAAATATACGAGATCAAATCTCGATTTGCCAGAACAGGGCGCGCACGGAATAATCGGGTAATGATGACGTAGCATTACTAATCGCCCGAACGGAATAATCGGGTAATGATGACGTAGCATCACTAAACGCCCGAACGGAATAAACTGGTAATGATAACGTAGCATCAGTAAACATATGGGTCATGTGACGGTGTAAGTAAATAAAAAATCTCTA
Organism: Siderastrea siderea; assembly: GCA_964030785.1. Classification (NCBI taxonomy): domain Eukaryota; kingdom Metazoa; phylum Cnidaria; class Anthozoa; order Scleractinia; family Rhizangiidae; genus Siderastrea; species Siderastrea siderea. The sequence continues at coordinate 11,089,922 of OZ034976.1, forward strand.
TCCGTGGGGTGCACGGTGTTCATAGAAAACCCGTGGGTTGTTTTGTCGTCCTCAGGTAAATTAAGGACTGGCTCTTGATCCTCAAAGGCCCCCTGCGTTGAATCATGGCTTAGGCACCAGGCCTGCCAAAAATCTAGCTCGGAGCGCAAAGTCAAAGATGACGCCATCTTGAATTTCAACCGAAAGTGTAGTCATGTGCGGTGCTTTTTGGTATATTTCTGAACATTAGCGGAGGGAATTATCTCCCAGGAGCGGCTTTTCAAAAATAAATTTCTCATTCCGACTGGCTTGGAACAGCCTGATGCTACAGCCCGGTGATACGAGTAAACAGCCGCTGGAAAAATCCTTACAGAAATAAAGGTGAGTTTCCTTTAGCTGCGAACTAATTCTTTACGATTTAAATAATTTTTTTTATGCCTAGCTACTCACGAATTATTAGGGCAAGATTTCCGCACAGCCCCATACTTCATTATGCATGCAGTTCTTTGTTTAAAGAAAACAATAGCGCGCATTTGTAATGCGCATTTCTAATGACTCCTTTTGTTCAACAAAGTTTATATTTTTTTTCTAAGTCCACATGGACTTAGAAAAAATTAGCGGATTTCGGGTCAGAAATGCGGAAAATCAACCAATTTGTTTTAATTTCTGCACTTTTCCCGTGTTTTTTCATCTGTTTCGAGCTTAAACTTTTAGAAAAAATGCGTATTTAAGTCGTCAGGTTAGCGATAAATGAGGTTATGGACAGCGCGTATTTTGTAAACGAAAATAACAATTTTTAAAAATAAAAGGTTCTCTTACCTTGCTTGTGTCTTGAGTCGTTTATTTTTGCTTTCCTTCTTCACATGGAGCCAATGCTTGAAGACCACGAATTCATCGTATTTTATTCTTGCTTTCTGTCTTTAAACGTAGCGTGTAGGATCACGAACGGTGCATAGGGTGGTACGCGGAACATTTATGGGTCCTTGCGGACCTCATAAAGGTCGGCAATGTGCTTGATAATGTTGCCAAAAGGATCCTCTCCATAGTGCTGACGCCACATATACTCCTGTAGGTAGCTTTCGGAGTTCTTTGGACGTTCCTGTACGGGGCAAACCTCGTTTTACACACCACCATCTATTTTCAATGCCCTGTGTGTGGGCATCGGTGTCTGGGTCTACGAAGTTTACGCTGTGGTTGACTGTGAGATGAACATAGCCCTCGTCTTGCAAGCAATCATAAGCTTTCCACATGTCGCTCATCACGCGTGTCCCAAGCAATATGTGAGCGCGTATGATGAGTAAAAGTGTATCTTTATCCCTGCGCTCTACCGGTACAAGGAAGCAGGCCTTCGTTTCGCGGCAAATACCGCCAAAGATCCACTGTCCTTCGATGTAGCGACCGCGGTAATACTTCATTTTGCCAAACTTGGACTCATCAATCTCGACAGTTTTACCTATACCGCCTATTAGCACCGCATGTGTAAAAACTTTAAAGAACCACGAATCGAAGGTGAATTGATACGAAGCTGAACAGAGCCAGAAAGAAACAAAAAAAGCGTTCCCTCTTTATTCGTCAGAGAACCAATGGATGGCCCAAAAACAACATTTTTTCGTGCAGCAAATGTGAAACGTGAGGTGTCTTTGTAATAGAATGATTCAAATGTAAATTTCTTTGAATTTTAATAACGTTCATTGCTAGGTAAAGATAAAAAATAATTTTTGGTGGGGAAATGTCAACAAATCACCGTGGTGTAGTGGTGTAGAAGATGGACAGCTAAACCAAAGGTAAGACGATGAGTGAGAGTTCGAGTCTGACTGAGGGTAAATCAAAAGAAAAAAAAGAGAAGAAGAAAAACCGGGAAGGGTCTGGGTATAAGAAACGTAGAGGAAAAGAGGAGAAACGGAAAAGAAAGAGGGAAAAACGGAGCGCGGAGAGAGAAAAAAAGGCAGACGCAAATAAATCCATTTTTATTGGAAAAGTAAGTAGTAATTATCAATGTATATATTCAAAGGGCCATTGTCTTAAAAACAATAGAGCGCATGCATAATTAATTTATTCTGCATGCATAATGAAGTATGGGGCTGTGCGGAAATCTTTCCATTATTAGTTGCACTTGGAGTACTTGCAAATGAAACTTCTCCTTGAGTGGTTTTTCTTTCTTTTTGCTTGTAAATCTATAATGCAAATCAGATCCAGACCCTTGTGTTTCATTGAACCACTGTTTAGTCTTGTTTGCAAGGCGCCTGGTCTTTACTTCTGTTTGTAAAGCTGTAATTACTCGTGCAAAAGGGCTATCAGTTGGGACCTCTGAAAACTTTTTACAATCAGCTGGCAGCTTAGATTTTCTTATGGCTTCTGTTAAAACTGCTTTAAAGAAGTACTGCCAAGCATTGTTTTTAAGATGGAGAGGTTCCACATGAGCTTTATCAATGTAAGAACCTAAGAGAGGCACATATTCCTGTCTACTATTTTGCTTGGCAATGAAATCAGTAATTTTAGATCTCTTTGCTTTCTCAGAAATTTTTTCTAGTGCTACTCTTTTCTTAAATGCTGCGACCTTGTTGACAACATTTATTCTCTGAGGGTAATTCCATGGCTTCCACTTGTTTGAACTTTGAGTTCCAAATGTACCCTTCACATCCCTGCAATCAGCTACTGAAACATTTGCAAAGGGAGAGAAATACTTAGCACTGATAGTTAATTCACCTGCCAACATGGCAAGCATTTTCATGTCGTTTGGCAATTCCTCCAGCTTAAATCTATATTTAATGCCTTCAAATTCATATTTGGCTCTTTCTAACTCTGCAATTTGAGGTAATAATGACCTCACATATTTCTTTGTAACAGGAGAACTTTCATCACAGTTAGCACCAAAAATTAGAAAATTGTCATAACTTGATGCCACCCTTCTTCCAACATTAAGGAAACTGACTAAGAAAGAACATGCGCTCTCATTTTTTCCAAATGGGCATCCGTCACCGCCAAGAGCAATTTGAAAAGTGCCTGTTGATTCTGCAAAGCCTTTCAAGCTTTCTTTTCTATTCTTAGAAAGATAAAATTTGGCAAGCATTGGAAGGTATTGTCTCAAGTCTCTATATGCACCATTCACTGGGTTTTCAGTTTCTAAGCCCTCTAGATAGTCTTGGTCAATTTCATGAACAGTCCCAATATCAATCTTTTTTAACTGTTCCACAAGGTTACTATAAGTAAGAAGCTTTGGAACCTTACAGCCTTTCAAATTAAAATGCTCGTTTTTTTCCCTGGTTTACTTTCATTTGATTTAATTGAAAGTACCAGTCTAACACTTTTGTACTTCCGTTTGCCCATCACACCACTTGCATAAAATGTTGCAATACTTCGTATAATGTTGTCACCTGACTTTTCAAATTCAAAGACACTCTTCTTATACTCTTTAGAAACTACTCTATTAGTCAACTGCTTGTTCCCTGTCACATATGTTATTAAAGTATCTAATTTGCATCTTTTTTGCAAAGTGTCAAACAATCCCTCGTAAGTGGCCGAGGAATGTTTATTTGTGGTTCCATGAATTTTGGCAGCAGCTTCAATGGTCTCGTGCCTTCTTTTCCTGGCAGTTCTTGGTCCCAGTTTTGATTCCCCATCAACAAGTGCAGTAGGGCTTCTTGTTCGTGCCTGAGATACTTGTCCCTGTGACTAAAAATATCACTAATCTTCATATCTAATCTGGCTAGAATAGCTATACTATATACACTAAAGCTAGAGGCTGCGACTAGACACACTGGGTAGTAACACATTCATTAAAATTAGATATGGTTGGATGATAGCAAATTTGTAAACAAAATAGAACTGGACACAACAATTATTGTTGTATTTAGCCACATCTTACATTTGATATTTTGATGTTTATAGTTTAGAGAAACTGTCATTTATGACAGTCTTTACTGACCAAATGAACACAGGCAAACACTCAGGTTTCTTGCCCAGGTACTGGCATACAAGCCTGGCACTGGCTGTCATTCTGGCACTGACTCTGTGTTAAGTGGCCAGTCCACCGAAATTAAACTTGCCAAAATATTTTTTTCTGTTTTTTAAAAAATGAATATTTTCTGTTAATTATATAATTTGTTATCAAATATTGGTGTAAAATTAAACATTATCCAACCGCTTATTAATGCAAACCTACAGACTCAGTCAGAAGTTGGGCTCAGCAGTTTTTTTGAAGCACACTTGCTGGTAAAACAACCACAATGAATGTAATAAATGGGGCTGCACCCTATGTGTTTTACCTAACTGCCTAATAATTAGTTTCAAGGCATTATTATCCCCAAACAGGTACATCTTACCAAAGCCTTCTCTTTATATTTATGACACATTATTTTTATTTATTTTCACCTACCGGGGCATATTTATGTCTTGTGACACGAGCATACACAAACTGGCAAAAGATGTGTCATCTTGGCAGTCCTACTAATAAAAGATGTGTCATCTTAATAGCAGGAATGGTTGCCCTTGTCACAAAGATAGAAAAAATTATGAAAGTTATCTAGAGAGTTGAGTTCTTGTGTTTGTTTGTTTGTTCTTCTCCTTTTTTTTTTTGTTCAGCTTTGTTTCTCTTTACAAAGACTAGTATGAGAAGGCTGTGGTTCTTGGGAATTAACTACTTCAAACCTTCTGTTATAATTTGCACATCGCTATAATGGGAGCTTAACTATTTTTTACCTAAATTAATGTTTACATTAGGGCTCTCTTCAAGACGGGTAATTTAGGGGGAGCAGAGAGCAAACAGGATGTTTTTGTTCACCTATATTTTAAGCAACATTGTTCTTCAGTGGACTGATAAAAGTTTCAAAAAAACCCCTACAGTTAGTAAAAGATGCCAGAAGTAACTTTTAACCAAAGCCCTCCTTGACTTATTTTCCATCATGTAGAAATATTAAATTTGTTTTTTATACATTCACAAATTGGCAAAAGATGTGTTATCTTGGTAGTCCTGGGAAGAAAGTATTTGATGTCTTAATATGAGGTACTGTAGGTCTTAATTCAAAGTACATGTACAAAAGGAACACACCAGGTGTGAAAAGGCCATTGTTGTTCTCACCTGACTCAAGAGGGCTGTAATTAAGGGCTAGGATTTTTGGAATTGCATGGAATGGCTATCACCCCTGGCTTCTTTGATAGCCAAAGAAGGCATTGCTGCCAATACATTTTTTCCCTTCTACTTTTCCATTTCCATTTCTCTAGCTACTTTAAAATTTAGTAATATCCCTGTCTCTGACTGTTATCAGTAAGATATTGCAGAAGCTATTGTTGCCATAATGCCTGTTGTGGTTGGTCTTCTTGCAGGATTGGCATCCAGACATTTCTGAGCAGTTGAAACCAAAATTGGAATGTTATGCTTACCACCTACTTTCAACAGAATTTTGCCGAGAGAAAAAATATCACTGGCTTTGCTACAGGGAGAACCAGTAAGAACTTCAGGAGCAATATGAGAATAGACAATGGAGTACTTCTTTGCTGGAGGAAAGGAGCTGTCACATGCTTTTCCAAAGTCAATGATGTATCCATGTTTGTTGCTTACAAGGACATTGTTAGATTTTAAGTCACAATGGAGGAAGCCTTTAAAGTGAATATGTGAAAGTGCTTCTGTCAAGTCATGTGAAATGATTAGCCAGTCATTTTTTGTCAAGGAAGTTTGCACATTCTGTAAGGTTTGGTCATCTTCCTCACTAGACAGCAGCTTACTTATTGTCACGGATGTATCCTGTTCCCCTTTAAACTCAACAATTAAAGATATTGGCTGCTTTTCAAGCTGCACTCCTATTATAGCAGGAATATTTTTGTGTGTGAGTGCCTGCATTACTTTAGCCTCCTTCAGCATCTCCCCAGTGTCATGGTTTAGAGACTGTTTTTCCACAACTCGTATTCCTAACCTGGTGAAGTTCAGAATGCATCTACCATAGCATCCTTCTCCCAGTACTACATTTTTTCCATTGATTGGAACAAGTTCAGTAGAATCAACTAAATTAACATTGGAGGATTTGGTAAGGGATTGTCCTGATTTGGCATTCCTGTCAATAAGCTGAAATTTTAAGTAAAATATGTTTTTTAAATAAACTTTCTTGAAAAACTGACTTGTTTTCATAAATATTAAGGCAAAATGTATGGATAAGTGAGTCTAGGGAATCATTGGCTGGCATGTCTACTTATAGTGAAGCAACAGGGAGTACTGCTACTCCCCCTCCCCCAGATGGGATGTTTTTGCAGCACAAGGTTACCAACCTCCCCCATCCAGCATTTTGTTAGGTTGCCCTAGCTGTTTGTTGTGGAAGCCAGAAAGAATCTATACTATGAAAATCTTATCTGCTCTTGTACTGTTAATTTTATGACTACCTGTAAATTCCTATAATTATTATCCTTTCTGTTGTAGCAGTAGATGCTTTGATGACAGGGGTTGCTACTTTACCCATATGATAGTTTTTCCCATGAATAAATCTTTGTTAGTGCTTTTTATACTCAGACTATTTCTCTTGGTAATAAAGTCTGATATTCATTCACACGTTGTATTTGTATTAGAATGTATCACTTGAGCAAAACAGGCGATCGTTATGACATTTCTACCGATATTTATATAAGTAGTGATATAGGAACAGGTGCAGAGAGGTAGGGGTAGGAACCGATGGTACCTTTTAGTGTTACTCAAGCACATGCTATCCCTGGTTCCAGCTAACATGAAATCCGCCGTTTTGGATAGACAATTCGGCTGGCAAAATTGCTTACTTAATTACATTTTTACGTTTAAAAAGCTTACTTTAGTTTTGTCCAGTGTCCTACTTATGTTCTGCTCGGCAAGTGATTGCCGCCATTTACCATAATAAATGCGTGCCAACTCTTTCGCCCGAGAGTACGCAGCTCTCTCCTTTCGTCCACGAATTTCTTCCGCTTCCCTTTGCTTTTCAGCTCTTAATTGGCGCTTCCTTTTGTTTCTCTGGTTTCTCATCCTCCGTTTTTCTTCTATTGTGTTTTCACGACTAAGTCGTGGCATATCTCTCCGCAATCGTCGAAATATCGACAAGGAAGCTTTTCCCGCCGAATCAACACACAGAAATGGCACACAGGAGTTTGTGAATTTTTGGTTAACCGCTGTATACCGTTCCTGAAGGCACAAAAAAATGTTGAGTCCACGGTAACAAGCTACAGCGGCTTGAACCATTCCCAGATGCGTGGCATGGAATTGCCTAGCAACAGGCCTAGCAACACGCTTTCAAGCGTCGTTTGGAGAGTCTGAGGTCGTTCGGACTATTTAGTGCGTTAAATGAACACAATGATGGTTTTCAGACCGAAAAGAGGTAAGTGGTAGTTCTGGTTTCAGTTCCCAAGAACATATCTGGAACAACAACGCCTGAAGTGGTAATATTCTGTTCTATTTAGTAAGTAAGTGAAATGTTTATTTAAATTAAAGAGGGTGGATCGTAATAGCAGGCGCTAATGCATGGTTCAATTCTACCTGTTACCATCCCCCCCCGGGCACACCCCCGGGGATTTGCAATTCTGTTCTCACTTGGCGGTCTATTCCCCACCCCCGGGCACGCAGAAAGAGACAATTCCCCACCCCCGGGACTCCTCATCGACCACAAATACGTTGTTTTGTGTACAAAACAAAGATAACGATTTTGATTTCCGTACACTGGCAAAACCAGACGTTTTGATAAGAACGTAAATGCTTTTCTAGAGTTTCTTGAACGAAAGAGACTACATGTAAAATATAGTAAAAACATGAACACTATATTTGAAACAGAAAACTGAAGAAAAACCTCTAACCGCACTGGCATACGGCTAGCGAGTAAGGAAAGGGTCTTCACCACGTAATTTATTCTAAATATAGCCCATACGCACAAGAGGCCAGTGAACAAATTGATGGCAGCATTTTAAAGGAGTTTTTCTTAGCTTGTTTCATAAGAATGAACACTGGACTGAGACCTCTGTTTAATACAAAGCCGTGCATCCGTTTTCATATAGAGTCTATTTAAGTCGTCTTAGTATGTACATAAATACGCTGAAGAAATATTTCTTTGCTTGTGACGAACGCCATCCATTCGAGTACACATCAAACGCACATTCGTTTAACAATTTATAATAAAAGTACCTTTGAATACAGATTTCAATTGTGAGAGATTATTCTTCTCTAACCAGTCTGCTACAAATTCTAGAGATTCTCCCTGGAAATAGGCAGTCTTTTTCACGCGGTTCGGCGTCAACGGAGAAGTGACGTACTTCACAAGAACAAGAAGAAGTTATTTTCGATTTGCCCCGCCCCCCTCCCCCCGGGACAAGACCGCTTCAAGCAATTCCCCACCCCCGGGACCGAAGGGCTGGACTTGTCCCCGGGGTTGCCCGGGGGGGGGGATGGTAACAGGTAAAATTGAACCACGCATAATAAACTAGAAGCCCTCCACTAATTAAGCTTATTAAAATGAAACTAGTTACAATAGAATAGTAAAACACAAAGCTATGTACAAAACTACTACAGGATAAAATACAAAAAACTACTAAAGTAGACTTTGCACATTAAAATTGTTGTTAATGGGGATATGTTTTGCAAAACTTAATCTGCATAATCTATTGAAATACAGCTATTATCTACAGATACTCTTGATAATTTTGCCTTCGTGTAATTTTTTTAGCCTTCATAGGCTAAATGTATTTGTGTATTTATTCTACTGTTTTTTGTATTTTATTTGATACTGTCTTTTGTCTTATTTCAGCTTCAGGCTTGTATTTACACGTAAATGAGGGATTTCTACACTGGTGTGGCAACGTATGCTAACTGTAGTTAGAAAGTGAAGTCCATTTTCCACTCTCTCAGAAGGGCTTTTGCATATTTAATTTGCTTTGTTAGCTTCCTGCTCTCCTCGTCATTGTCCACATCTGCATAGGTAGGTAAATGGTTGTTTTTCAAAAAATAGTTTTTGTCCCATTCCCTAAGTGCTGTATTCAGTTCCCTCAGTTTTTTTGAAACACTGGTTTGGATCTTTGCCAGTTCATCCATAAACCTTTCATAATGATACCGGTTTTGAGGGTATTTCTTGTATGTACTCCTCCTCTTGTCAAAAAGAATCACATCTGGAGTAACACCAAGTACAACTGCAACACATCTTCCAAGTGATGTCTGAAACTGACTGTGATTGTCTCCTCCCTTGAAATAAACAGTAAAAAAAAGTCAAACTTTCCTGTCAAATTATGTTTTCACATGGCATTTTTCCATTTTCTTTGATGTGTCATGTAGTCAATTACATGTAGTCACAAATAGTTAATCGTTGTGAGTGAAAGGTCCTTAAATTTGCCTTCATTGAAAAACAAAATTTGTAACTGTGGTGACAAGAGCAGCACCCCTTTTATCCCCTAGAATGAACTGCTATCATTCTCGTAAAAATTACTCACTGCACTTTCCACAAAAGATGTCACTGTCACAGTCTGGTCATGCTCTTGCGTAGGATCATCTGTTTTCGCTGTGCTGTCGTATGAAGTTGCTGGACATTCCTCCCTTTCTTCCCTCATTTGTGGACCTTGGACTAAACAAACTACAGAACTTTAGAATATTTGATAGAAGGTGGCATTCAGCTAAGCAGTCAATGATTTTGATCATTGGCATCTGTACATGGTATTCCAAATTTTGTTAAATATTATTCCAAAGTTTAAAATAATAGTGTGAACAGTGACTAATAAATTTCTAGTTACAGATCTCCCATCTCAGGTAACATAGTGCATGGCCTAGATGTGCACCTACCTTTTTTAATGCAATAAAGCCGCAATTTTTTTAGCAATGAGTGTATATGTATCTCACCATTTAGATCTTGAACATTTTAAATATGTGTGGCACGTTGACTATCTGTGAATTAGTAATTGCATTGAAAATAGAAAGACGTTATGTCTATTCCATTCAAAAGCAGGGTTTGTTTTCCTTGGATCTCTTTGGAGGAATGAACAGTTAATGGCAACCCCCAGTTAATTGCCCTGACTAAATTTGGTATAATGAACCTCAGAATTCACTGATTAATTACCTGTGGTCTGGAAATCTTTGGGGGATTCACTAGTAGGTTGTGGTTGATCTTGATTTGAAATAACATCTGGTTCCAAAGATATAGACACGTCATCTTCCATTTCTTGATCAGCACATTTGCTACATTGTGTATCTTCTGCACCTGTTTGATCGAGAATGCATTCTTCTTCTGGTACAAGGTTAAACAAAATGACATCCTCATCCTCTTCCTCTTGCAGGTCAGCATGAGTGGGGATACTGGTTGTTGCAGTTGATGCAGGTGTGACTGGTATTTCTTCTTCTGCTTCATGGTTACTAGTATAGCCCTCCTTCAAGAAACAGGTGTTCTGTCTTGTGACTTTACCATGCTCATCTTCAGTCCAGATGACATGAGTGGGAATGCACAGCTTCTCCCCAAGCTTCTCAAGGCATTCCGCCCAGCTCTTCTGAAGGTAGGTTTGCTCCATTTTTTGATTGCTTGAGCGAAAGTGATGAAGAATAGGGCCTTCTGATCTTTCCTTTGGGGCATTCTGTGAATCAAAAACTCAATACCCTCCTCACTGTGATCCCACCAAACACCTTTTCCTGGGAGAAGGAAGTCAGCAATTCTTTCAAGATGAGCTTGCCATGACCGTGCATGTTTCTTGATGACTGATAGAGGGATGATAGTGTTGTTGCGGAGAGGGAGAGATTTTGCCAGCTTGGATACCTGTGATTCTTGCTTTTTAACTGATGATTTGCACTTTCCAAGGTGTTCCTCAGCCTGAAGTCGAACAAACAAATTTCCAATGATGTGATCAGGGCGCCCATTTGAAGTTGATGATGTTATGGATTTCACTGTGTTAAACATCCGCTCCTCCTCTTCTGCATTTGCTGTCTTTCCACTGACAAGCCTCAACTGTAAGGGGGCATGTGCTGTCAAGTCATGGAAGTATGTGCCATAGAATTTCCTTGTTGTCAACTCATTTAACTTGAACCCAAGAACTTCTCTACAAAGGATGGCATGATACCAAGTGCTATTGTGTAAGCGTAAAACATTTCTTGGGAATCGCTGGTCATCACCTTCGTAAAGAAGTTCTTGAATGTCAACTAGAGTGTCAACTAAGGCCTGGACTTTAGTATCAACAACTCCTTTCAATTGACTGGAAAGAGCTATTATGGCACATCGGTAGTCAAATGCACGCTTGGTTTCTTTTCCACCAATAGTGAGGGCAATTGTTTCCTCAATGAGTTTTTTGTGTTCAAGATTTACTACATGACTTGGTAGTTCTGTGAGTATATTTGCAATGTGGTTTGAAATGTCATGCATTGGCTCACAGACAAGAATTTCATAATCTTCAAGATTTATCGCTTTGAGATCTTTTGTTGGGTTTTCAAAGAGTAATGCAGGCACTCGTTGAACACCATGAAGTTCACACACAAGAGTGTCTTCCAGCTCTTTCTTTTTGTCTCCTTCAAATATTCCCCTTGATGTTAACTCCTGAATCAGTTGGTCTTTTTTTAACTTACTGAATGGCTTTGATTTCTTCTTAATAGAGTTGTTCCTGCCAATACTCCCCATTAATACAAGATCTTGGCGATCCCTCAGTGATAACAACCTGCACCTGAAAGTGTGGTCCAGCTCAAACACACGGCTTGCGTGGACACCACATCCTGAGCAGTAATAATGCCCTCCCTTTTGCTGACCGCTTTCAAAATTCTGGGCAGGTGAGTCGCCATGGAAGAACCGCATTTTATCGGTTATTTCCACCACAGATCCATCTTTCTCAGTGTGCAGGTTTCTCTGAAGGTGTTGCAGACAGCACAACCTGCTCTCTATGTAGGCTAGTTGTTCTGTGTCACTGCTACTGCATCTGCCAACAATGTAGATCTCAGGTTTCTCAACTTGAGACTGCACATCCACCTCCTCTCCTGTCTTCAACTTATATTCTTGGTTGGTGAGATGTATAGCAGGGTCATAAAGACAAGAAACCATAAAGAGTATGTGGCCATGGTTTGCAAGAGTGGAATGATCATGCCATATTTGTAAGTGGCGTGTCCTTTCCATTTTCTTCAGCTTTTTTCTCATTTTTGTCAGACCATCATTTTCATCATATTCATTTAACTCCTTCAATCTCGATACCACTTGCTCTCTGGACATCTCATCATAAAATTCATCTGCATTAACTCTCATGAATTTTTCCTGGAGTTTTAACGTCTTGTTGCGAATTTCCTCCAGTGGTTGCTTTCTTCCTTGCACCACAAACTCAGTCTTTCTGATTTTGCCCTCTTTGTCAAGGATCAATTTTTCATACTGAAATACAGAAAAAATAATGAATGAGCATGTGACAAAAATCTTTTTTGATTATTCTTGGTTGACAGTTCCTTGTTAGATAAGTTGATAACAAGATAAAATAGTAGATTTTCTGCATTTCATGCACTGGAGTTAGCATTTTCCTAAATCATTTTTGTTTGGTCATTTCTGCACAGCTGAATTCATTGAAATTATGCCCTCTTTGAACCCAAGAGAATTTCTATAAATCACATTCTACTGTAGAGGCAAAAGTTGTTTTTGCAGTTGTATTTCATGAAAAAATGTGTTGGCCATTTAAATTAGGTGGTGATATCAGGCATGCATGTACCACTAATTTTATCACACAGCCAAATTTGAACTTCCACTATCAATTTGCCAATCATCTTACCCCCTGTTAAATAGTAAATGAACATTCCCTGTACTTAAGTGATAGCTAAGTTAGCTAGGCTATTACCTTTCTTGGCACAATGAGCTCTCCCACAGTGTATTCACCAGAGGCGATCTTCACTTTAAGTTTTTCCTTCAGTTCGTCATTTGTTTCTGGGACAGGAATGCTTATTTCGCCACCTTGTCCTCTCTTCTTTTTTCTTCTAACCCTCAGCTTGGTTGAATCCTCTTGAGGTATTTTGAAACGGTGAATATTCACACCCTCATTCACCAGCCATTCCTGGACTATTTGCCCTCCATTCTTGGCAATCTCCCCCTTTTTGTTTGTGACATTGTATCTACGAGCAATCTCAGACCAGTTGATTTTTTCACCATCCTTTTTGCTTTCAATTTCTTTCTTTAATGCATCTTTGTCCCACAGCATCCTGTCAAAATTTCCAGCATGATTTTTCTTTTTCCTTTTCCCAGATGTTTCTTCTTCAAATTCATTACTCTTTCGTTTTCTTGCAGCCTCCACTGTTTCAAAGGAAGATGCAAGCCTTTGCCGTTGCCTTCCTGCAAATGACAGCCGTTCTCCCAGACATCTAGACAGTGGACAAGAAAAATATGACTGTTACACTACAAATCTAGCATTTATTGGCAATTTTTTTCTCATTCCAGTTAAACTAGATTGTCATGTTGACAGGTTTGTTTTGCTGAGTAGCCAAAACTAGTTGTAGTTCAGTTTTTCGAAATAGTACATAACGCCTGGTGGAATACTCCTTCAAGTTAATTCACAAACTTAAGATGTCAAATGTAAAATGGGTATTCTTCATACCAGTTTTCTGACCAGTTCTGACCGTTCAGGCCAGGGGGGGGGAAGCAACTTCCCATACATGCTCTTAAATGAAATCCAAACGATGTTCTCACAACTTGCAAAGCAATCTGTGAGGTTCTAGTCAGCGGATATACCTCCTACGCGTGCGCAGATGTTGCATGTTCCAACGGAACTCGGACGCTGAAGGGAAAAAAATTATGGCGGCCAAAGGCAGCGGATTCGCTTTTGTCCCTTCGTTTAGGTAATCGACGAATTGATCGTATTTTATTCTTTTATCATGTTTTCGTGCATTTTGCTTCTTATTAAGACAAAAGTTTACTCTCGGAGTTTTTTAGTCGCAAAGTAGAACAGTAGCGCTTCGATCAATCCAGTCTGTGCTGATCGACTGTATAGAATCAGATAGAATTTTCTGAAGCTGGGTTAAAAACTGGGATCGGGTTCAAAGTACTGAACTGTGAAATGATCTTGTTAACACATAACTGGATTATTGATAATAAAAGTCGTATTTTGTGCGTAGGTATTGTTTCCATGCATTAGGTTATAGCGGTTTTGACTGAATTTATTTCCATCGATGTTTTATGGCACATTTGCCGTTGCAATTTATTTAGGCCACGTTGGAGGAAAACATGCAAACCGAGTACAGCCATAACTGTCTCATCTCATGCTATCAATTCGTTACAGAATGAGATGTAAAAAGAAACATTGACAGTATTTTTATTTATCACATGAATCAGTTCAGCGATAGACAAAGACCAAAATTACGTCGCGGAGTACAAGAAGTAAAATCCTGAATAGTTCAAGCGCTTTCTCTCGGTGAGAAGTTTATTTACGTTGAATTATCTAATTCTAGCATTCAACTTTGAAACTTTGGTCGCAAACCTGGTCTCCAAGTATAAACAAGTGAAACGTGACTGCCGTACAGCTCGCAGCTGATCCACTCACCACTGCAACAAACAAGACATTGCGAAAACAGAAGCGTCTTCATCGATGTCACTTCCATCGAATATTCTCTTGCACGAAACTGACAGTAAGTTCCATGAGAGATTAGCCGCTCACCGCTTACTTTTCCCCGACTAAATACACATAAATTTTGCAAACTATTTCGAATAAGTTGATCGTCGATCGGAAATATTTATTATGACGAACACCGCTGTCCACGTTTTGACTGGACCGCTTTGCAAGTTGTGAGAACATCGTTTCTCGGTCCCAGGCCTCGCTTCTATCCCCCCCCTGGTTCAGGCCTATTAAGCATTTGTTTTATTCATGATTATGTTTTGGTCCTTGTATTGCAGGTTTGCAAAATAAATATATATTAGACTTGTGTACTTAATATGCATAGAATTTTTTATTTTTTATTTTTTTATTTCGTTATTAATTTTTCAAATAAATTTTTGGGCTATGAAAATGTTCTTAAGAGGACAATTTAAATTCATTAAAGAGAACACTATTAATTCATTTTGTTACTGAACAGACAGGGCTTTGCTCCTGTCATGTCTAGATACATCCCAGGCCTCCCCCTCAAGGCTTGTGAAATGTTAACAAACCTCCTCCCGCTTCTTTTACATGACCTGTAAGTTCAGTGGGTGTGGGGGGGGGGGGGGTATTATTATTATTATTATTATTATTATTATTATTATTATTATTATTATTATTATTATATGATTTCAGGTTTCCAATTACAAAAGGAGTGGTCGGAGTGTGTAGTCGAGTCTTGTGTAGTGTGTAGTAGTAATTCATCGTCGCTGGTGGAAGGGCAATTAGGGGGATTATAGATATGACCAAATACTATTTCTACCCCCATCCTTACCGTTCCAAAGAATCTGCTTTCCAAGCATCCTCGATTTTAGACTTCGCTTTTCTGTACCTGTCACGCCGCTCTTTGCGTAGTTCATTTGGGGATTTTCTTTTCTGAAGACCAAGTTCAGGAACTTTTGCAATGGCTGCGGCAAACGGAACTTCGCAAATCTTTTCAAACGCCGAGTTCACCCTGTCATAAAGACCCTTGGCAATTTTCTTGACGTCGGTCTGTGAGAATGGCTGTGGACGTTTCTGTGCTACTGGAGGGATCTTGATTTCGTTACTTCGGAAATGGACATTTTCCTTCGCTATTCCTATGAACTGCCTGGATCTCACAGGAAGTAAGGCCTGGAACTCGGCCTCTCGTTTTTGACATCCCGTACAATTAGCAAGACGATGCTCCTTCTTTATCTCTAACGGTAGCTGGCTCCAGCTTTCCGGTGAGAAATGGCTAAGGTATCTTTCTTTCTCTTTCTTCTGCCGAGGGTTCCAGGATTTGAAAAAATCCCTCAGTGGGGGAAGTTTCTTGCGAAATTTGGTTAAATCGATTTGAAAATCGCCGTCCTGTTCCTTGAAGAGTTCAATGTAACGTTTGTAGTGCTCTTGAAGTTTGCGCGCACAAAATTTAACTTGCCCCTCTTTCTCTTCTTTTAAAAGCTCAGCAGAAACTCGCCTTCCTAATTCTAGAGCTGCAACCCTTGCAAAACCACACGAACTCGGTGAGAGAAAGGTGGAAGGAGACTTTTCACAGCGGCTAGCAATTGGCATCTTCGCGTGGAGAGAGCGCCTTTTTTTGAAAATTAGCGCGCTTTGGGGGTAGATAATTATGTTATTCATTCTATCCTAGTGTCGGATTTCAGCATTATTAAAAAAACCCGCCTTTAACAGATCTCTGTCGGCAATCGATAACATAACAGTGAAACAGTGTAAGATGCCGTCCTGAAGTTCGAGTATGTTTTACGTATTTATTAAACCACTCCAAACACGTTTTGTGCATTCATGTATAGTAAATAACTGTCCTTATTTCTCTCATGTACTTTCAATCCGGACATTTTCACCAATGCAGTTATTTTCGTCCCGAAAAATCGAAAAATAATGGCTACACGAAAGATCACTTGCTTCGTCCGCCATTTTGATTTTCTCTGGTTGGCGTCGTTGCGTTGTTATAACAACCCGTTGTGATATTGGTAGCCGCTGTTCCTAAGTTACGCTGTTAGGAAAACAAAATGGCGCTTAAAATCTTAATTCGTTTGTTACAAACTTTTGGTTTGCAGACCCATTTTAGATCCACTTTCAACGTAGTTCATGTACAATAAAGAAACTTCACAAGCGCCCCTTTGCATTTCAAACTGGAAATCGTAGCCTTCTTTCAGAATTACCTCTTTTAAAATGCTCTATAGATGCATTTCATCTGTGTTGTCGTTTCCTAGGGTTCTGGCTTCTAGAAGTCCCTTGAGGGAAACGATTTCCAGTTTGTTTCATTAACTATCACTCTTCTAGTTTTAGTTAATCAGAAAAAACTTTAAATCCATGTTCGTTTAGTAGGGCTGCCAGGGCTTTCAAATCGGGCTATTTTTAAACGTGCCTGGTCTGGTGACGTCATCAGTTGCCATGACAACGACGTCCGTCAAAGATAGCTCTTTTAACCTGCTGTCTGTTAGAACAATTGAAACTTCTCTATGTGGTGGGGCAGGTTTTATAACTTTTTTTTTCGATTTTTTTCGATTTTTTCCCCTAGAGCCAGTCCTTAATGTACCCGAGTCAGTCATACTGCGAGCGCTTCCTTACCGCACATGTTTTCAGTATATGTAAAATCCCGAAGAGCAGCTGTTTTGAAGGCGAAAGAGAAACTGTAGTTTTTATTTTCGTTTGCCTCATTTTATTCCCGTAGAAAGCCGATGTAAATTGTCAGGCCACGGGAAGGAAAGCTCGAGTTCGACTTAACAAATTTTGGATCCAGAGATGCAGCGTAAGACTATTTGTCAGACACGCATTTAATATACAGAAGTCATTTGGAAACGATTTGTCGACACACTGATCACTCTGGGGGACTGAAAGCCTTGGTCCATAAACAAGCAAGAATTGCTTAGCGAACGAGTGAATCTCAACACCAGTAAATCCTACGGGTGTTTAACCCGTGAGAAATATTGCGTTACAATATTGCATTAGGTCGCGTGGCAATACAACAACGCTAGAACTTGCCTTCAGAAAAAGCTCATGGAAACAGTGAATTTCTTGTGAAATTTCTAGGTCAATATTTCAGTTGCAAGTCGAGCTGCGACTTCGTGATTTATAACTTTTCAGACATTGCAAGATAGTTTGGGCGACTTGGAAATTTCAGCACATTAACAAAAGTAGCCGCTTTTGCGATTTTACTTGATTCAATTCATGTGGTCGATTTTCTCTCTGGAAAATCTCGCTTGTAATGTACGAAATGCGTCCGAGAAAGCGCATTTTGTATCAAAAGTCACGTTCGCGGTTATTTTAACAACAAACTTAGGCCACCAAAAACATTAATGCAAATTAGGCTAAGGGTAGATTGAATCTACCCATGGCTTTTATTAACTGTAACCAAAGACCACATTTCACAAGATTGGAACTCCTGCCGTGTCGCTTTTAATGTTCGTGGTAACGCTTTTTCCGACTTTATATTGACTTACAAAACGCAGACAGAATTGCGCTGAGCAAAGCGCGTGGTCCGCTCCACGCGGCAGACGTTCCTGGAGAGAAAGTGAAGAAAAAAATTATCTGAGAGGAAAAACGAAACTCCTCATTCAATAAACGGCCTATAAAAGATATTGCTAAGTGTACGCAGTATAAACTATAGTTTAAAGTGTATAATGTTACACTGGGTATAAGGAAATTATTTCCATGTCGCGGGAAGTTGCTTTCCCGCATTTGAGTACAATTTCCCTATAAACTTTCCACTACAATGTTTGTTCTAATAAAGAACTTAGATTATCGAAGAAGAAAAAGTTTTATTTCAGCAGTATAGGACAAACAAATCGTTTGAGGCACGCGACTCGCACAAGTAGCTTCACCTTTATTCTCCTGCTGCTTATTGTTCCTTTATTGTCCCTCATTCAATTGATAGGTGCGACTAATTTGTACCCAAAGAATACCCAAGCAATTACCCAAGCACAAAGAAGTTCCACGGTAGACAGTAAAAACAGAGCTCATTTGCATTAGTGATCGATGTGTTGCATTACTGGCGCGATTCCGTAAGTGCATGAAACCTCTTAGCACTGGACTGAGTACCAATCTCAACTTGGCCTGCTTCTGCAGGAACAATCTAAAACCTAAATTATACTACAGAAAAATAAATACCACACAAAAGTGTTTCTAAGTAAATCAAGAAAAAAGAACCTTCAAAATCAATAAATACGATCACAAAACCTCTTAACAACGGGGGCAGCTGTAGCGTCAACTATTACTAGCGTTTATGATTGCGCCATTCAGTAACATGCGGACTCTAAAATCCAAAGGTCAACCGACAAATGCGTTTTTCCCTTCCGTCAATCAAAAGTTCGGCGGCTCCTCCTAGCTTCCGACTACTGCCGAATGCAGTTCGTATCATGAGTCTTTTCACAGTCGTCAGCCAGGTCAAGCGTAACCTCATAGAATAAAAAGCTAGAAGGAGCCGCCGAAACATTTGATTGACTGCGACGAAAAACGCATTTGTCAGTTAAGCTTTGAATTTCAGACTCCGCATGTTATTGAAAGGCGCAGTAATTTGATAGACAGGGCTTGAGAAAAGCATTTTAAGACAAAAATAAGCGATAAAATCAAAGAACGCTTAGACATCTTCACAAGGTCATTGTCACTGTCAATTATCGTCAGCTATTAAGATGTCGATTAATAAAGGTGTCCATAATAAAAAAGCCAGTGCGTCAAGTGCGGTAACAATAATAAACTTAAAAAGAAAAGAAAAGAAAAGAAGAGAAATAAAACAGTTATTGTGGCGATCAGTGCTCAAAATCAAGAAGTAAAGATGTTTAAATCGATTTGACTGATCTAAAACTTCTTTCGAGTTATCGTCAGGAGACCGAAGGCTTACAGATTTTAAGCCAAAAATTTGAGAGATTTATGCTCTACTTTTAATATTTTGGAAGTATTTTATAACTCGAAAGAATTTTTAGATCAGTTTTAAACATTTCCACTTCTTAGAAAGAAAACAGTTTTTTTATCAAAAGGAAAACTATTTTAGTTGTTGAAAACAAGGAGGCAGTTTCATCGTCGACAACACATTTATCCTAATCCTTCATTATCGGTGTACGTTGCCAGGTAACTAGCGTTCTTGACATTCGCAGAAACGCTAGTTACCAGTGTCTCGTATAAAAAATTCAAAGCTATCTGTAATGCTGGCCTCCACAGTGTGGAAAAGCCGGCTCTAATAGTTGTCGAGTCATTCTAGTTGTAGAGAACACATAGTGTCGACAACTCCTAGCAGTATGGAGGTTGTTTGCCACATGATGAACCTCTCTTAATGGCCTTCCTCCCGCGAGTCTCCTGTAGCTCAGAGGTAGAGCATTCGGACTAGCAATCGGACAGTCATGGGTTCGACTCCTGTTCGGAGAACTCAGATTTCCTTTTTCTGTAGTATGCCTGTAGGTCATTCACTGATAAATAAATCTCGTCTGTGGAGACCTTTAGAGAAACCATAAAACTGAACTGTCTTTACGGAATAGCAAAACTCGTAGTAAAGGCATATGATTCATATCTAAAAATGGGCTTGAGCTTTATACATGAATTAAAATATTTATATTAAGTTTTGTGCGTCTTATTTACAGCTGGAAGCGTAATTACGTATTAAACACCATGTTTAGTTTACGGGATTCTTCTTTGTTTTGTTTGAATGTTTCTTGGCGACAGTTATTCCCGCAAATATATTGGTCAGTTTTCAGTGTACAGTGCAGTAACAAGGAAAACAGCTTTAAGAACATTTTTAGATGACAGAATTTTGCAACTGGTAGTTTATAAAGGGCAACCAACAAAAGAATGTTTGTCCTTACAAACAGAGTTACAAGGTTTGTTTGTTTCTATATGACAACTTAAAGAATTGGCAAAGGAAATGAATCCAGGTTTAGGAAAATTCCCAAATGAAAAATGTAATTATCCAGGTAGTTAATGAATTTTTTCAGGTTTGCTTTTGTTTTCAACCGCTCAAGTTGAATAAATTTAATTGCGACGATCATAATATTTCAGAATTTTTAGTGATAAGGTAGAGGAAAACAGATCAAAAAAGTGTTGTATTGCTGGGTGTCATAATGTGGCTGGCATGCACAGTAAGTAACTCATTTACAAAGGGGATATCAAATAACCCCAGAAAGGCTGATTAACCACGGTTGCGCTATGAGTGTACAACAGTATTTGAAGGTAAGGTGGGTGAAACCATCATACCTCCAATACTGAAATGTTTTCAGAAAAATAAGGATTGACACAGCTGTCCATGTATATACCATCAGTATAAGTCCCTGTACAACCAAAACCTGTTTACCAGGATATCTCTGCCTTACAAACTGTCGGATCCTTTACAACTCCACACCCGAGTGATTGTTTTGTTTGCAAAAGCTGTTCAAGATGTCATGCAGCAGCCAACTTCCTCGTCCAGCAACTTGGCTGTCGCATGACATCCAGTTCTCAGTCGGTCCATCAAGCAGATGGCTCATCCCCCCTTTATGTCGTCGGTGAGGCAAGCCTCACGTTCACCAGCGAAGGTCGAAGGCTTCGTTGTCGCAAATCTTGATGGTGATGTCCTGGCAGGCACTCCATTTATGGAAGCTAACGACATAACAGTCCCACTTACAGCTACGGGCGCTCCACATCCTGCAGCAGTTAGCTCCGAAGTTCGCCGTGCAATACTGCTCCGCTCTCCTCCAACTTCCACCACCTGGCCCGGAGAGTTTGTTGAGGTTAAGCTACCAGCCAACGCTCCTCCTGATTCTGCATATGCCCTAGAGCCTTGCACTGATGCCCCCAACGTCAAAAGGCTAACAGCCTCCCAACTATGGCCCTCTCCTGGCATAGTCTCGAGCGTGGCCGGAAAGATACGTATCCCCAACCTCTCCCCGGAGCCACACTTCCTCAAACGAAATGAACATTTCTGCCAGGTACGACCTGTCTCTACACCGGAACCCGACAGCAACAACAAACAACTGTTAGCGAAGCCTCCACCCCAGCCGTCTACAGCTCAAACCGGTGTGAAACACTCCTCAACTGTGCGACTTGACCCAGACAACCTACTTCCTGGAGAAATCAAAGCTAAGTTTACCTCACTCGATCCTCGACGAATGCGACCACGTCTTTGACCCGAATATCCTTGGTAACAATGGCCCAGCGGGCCCATTCGAAGCCAGGGTCAACATGGGACCTGTGGAAACATCTCAGCCGAAAGGTCGACTACCACAATACGTCCGCCACCAGTTACTGGACCTCCCTTATTATACGATCTCAAGAATGCCCAGAAGAGAGTCCGATGGATGTGAACTGTGGAAGCCTGTGCTTTACAGACAGCATTGATGGCCAGAGTAATTCAAGTGAAGACTAGGTTTCATATCACAGTATATTTTCAGGTTGGTTAAATTATAGGGTGTGTGAGGAACCTTTTTAGCAACTAAGTTTTATGCGGAGCTTTAGTTACAGTTCTCTAGTCTTGGCACTCCCTTGCAACCCCCCACGTTAATAAGGAGAGGTTAAATTTTTGGGATGAGTGTGCTCGTAAGAATGGCTCACCCTTCGGCATCACCTCCGTTGTCTCCGGCTTTGTATATTTATATATTTATTAATGTGTTTGTTTTTTTGACACCTTGCTACATGACGTAATCATAGTTAAGCAATAATGCATGCAGATCTGATGACGTTTTTTGGAAGAGCGTGCTCACAAGTACATTTGTCATGCAAATAAAACCAGTTAAATTTACGTAGGTACGCACGTAAAAACTACGCAACAACAAACCCACGAGAATACTAATATAGGAAATGATCGTACATTTGAACTGCAGATAAAGATAGAAATGTATGAAGACCATCGCAGTGACAAACAAATACAAAAAAAGTACAAACGCACCTCTAGAAAAAGATACACCAGTTCGAGAAACTTACCGTTGGTACACAAGATTTCGTCTGGTGGCTCCCCGTAATTTTTCAAGACTTACAGCTGAAATTACTAGTCACACAATAATCTTTACGTTTTGTGATATTTTTGACGACTACGTAATTAGATTTGTTGACGCGCGGCGTGAGTTTTGCAAGGCGACAATATCTTCAGAGAGTAGATTTCTGGTCACGATTTCTCAGAAATAAGAGCTACAAATGTACGAAAATTGGATAAACGTGCTAAGAAACAACAGTGAAACTATTCGCCATATTTCTGAAGGCCAAAATCGGGATGTAATTTGAAGCCACACGTACTCGCCTAAAAAAAAGCAAGGGTATTTTACTGATTTCCGGTCGCTTTGCTACATGATATAGTTAGTCACGCAAGACGTGAGCAAATGTACAAGTCACACAAGTCGACGTGGCTTGTTGTTTTAGCAACAACATCATCAGTAGTATGCATGATATTATCAGATCTTATTCAAAGCCACGCAAGTTGGTGCTCATCCCATGTCCACATGCATGCGGACCATTTATGCACAGCCCTTTGGGTTTTGTTTGGGCTATGACAGGGAGAGATAAAGATAACTTTCTTATAGTCCCGTTCAAAGGAGGGTCTTCAATCCTCCTTAAAAAAGTTGCTTAGATTCTTCGCTATAATATAGAAAAAACTCATGGTTTCGTCTTAATTGTTTTGGACGCATAGGAGAATTTATTTACATTTAGATGACGTGTTCCTTGAATATCCACAGGATCGAAAATATCCATGGCTAGAATTGCGATAATTGGTAGGTCTCCACTTTCACTTTAGGTCGCCACTTTCACTTTGTCCCTTTCACTTTGTTAAGTGGGCAATTCCAGTCGTCTCTTACAACACACCCATTCTCGGCTTAATGTAAAAACATCTTCAGAAATTTTTTACTGAAAGTTGAGCGGTGATATCTTTTACCGAAGGAACACTACAGTTAATCATTTGAGACATTCCGATGAGTTTTGGGTTCAGAACGTAAGGTTTCTGATGTTTTAACCTGGTTTACGCGGAATTAAATGCCCATCCACTTAAGTTTAACTTGACACTAACGGCGCCGATCATATCCGACAGTTCTCTCGTTAAATAAATAAATAATTATAATAATTTCAAATAATTATTTCATAATTACCAACAAAAGGACTCCAGTTACAACAATCAGAAAAGAGAATTAACCACAAATGTGAGCTCCGAATAAATGAAATCTGGCTTGCATGATTCTTTTTTTTTTCACCTAATAACACGAAAAAAAAAGATCCGTCTGCTGCTTTTCTCGGAGCACATAAACGTTTCAGTTTACATGCACAGACAAGTAATAACACATGAGTAACCTACAAAGCTAATAATTAAGATTTAAGTCCTCGCTGGTGCTCGAAACCCTAAAGTCTGGTTTTTATTCCACGAAAATCTTAGGGGACGTTTCCCAAAATATGATCCCCCAACAAACTTTGGCGAAAATCGTTAGAAGCTATAAATAGTTTCCAAATATTATATAAGACGAATTCGTATATCCGACAACATTATGAATCGGAATGGGGATAAGATTGCCTTGTACTTACTGAACTCAGTTTTAAATGCTAGTAGCCCCATTCACTAATGACGATTTCAGTTTACTTCGGAAAGTTTTAGGTCTAGTTTTTTTGGGGCTTTCCAAAACTTGAAACTCTAACTCGGTTTCCAGAGTTTCCGAAAATTCTAGTCCCCTTATTGATGGGTAACCGTTATAATTTCAGTATATAGAACAACGTGGGACCGTTTAGAATTTTTTTTCTGGCTCCAAAGTTTCCGAAGATTTGTTGTTTCTAGAACGAGAGTTCGTGCTTTGAGCTTGAAGCAAATTTCATTGTTTGAACCATTTTTAACTTTGCGGTTAAATTCCAAATACTCTGTCATATTGAACTGAAGGTCCCCGTGTATAAATCTGTTAAACCTAGTCCTGTTTTATGAGAACTTAAACACCTGAAACGTTTTTGAGAACATCTATTTAATAGTTGGATGCAAATAGTTGTTTAAGGTTCAAATGTTGATTCAGACGTCGGTTTTAATTAGTCACTTAATCTCGTTGAATCATTCAGCTGTACAAATAACTAACGACTAAGATATGCAATGTTCAGCGCCAAGAAAGGCAATTGGAAAACAAGGTTCTCATTTAATTTGAATTTAACATCTTCCCTGATACCCCAAGAAAAGCTTAAACTGACGGAATCCATCATTTTACAAACTTTAAAAGCACTCTGACGGCTGTTAACTGATGTCCTCATACATGCAAAATTGATTGAATTGCAGATGAACGGCAGGAAAATTCTGCATTGACTTAAAACCATACACCTCAGAACTACCAACGAAAAGATTCTGCGACGATGAGAAAAAGTGTGTACGTGAGCTCACGGAGTCAATGAAATCTGACTTGCTTGATTTCAGAAAGAAAATAAATTCGTCTGCTGCTCTTCTAGGAGAGCACATGAAAATTCCGGCTTACATAGACAAATAATGATACATGGATAACCTACGAAGCTAGTAAGGTTCACGGCAGACTTCAGTCGTTAGCACTCGAAAAGACACAACATGAGTATATGAACTGGTTAGCATAACGTTGAAAGGCCGTCGTAGTGAAAATGAATAAACGTAAACATAAGGGCTAGAGGAACAAATCCATTCGTTGCTCTTTTTTAATGCCTCATCGTTACAAGAATTTCCTGCGACAGGAGCCCAAGTGACAATCACAAATTTTGTCCTTTTGCTTGAATATATTGCAAACCTCTTCGATAGAGCCTCTTTCCTCGGAAACATTTACATCCCATCGACGCGAGAATACAATGAAATTTTTGAGAAAAGACACTAAAATATCAATATCGAAAAGAAAATTACCAAAATAAAAAATACAGAAGACGATATCGTACATAATATTGACTTATCAATCTGCAACTATAAAAATTGCAGGCCTAAAATGTGTTCAGAAGAATTGTCAACCTTTGACTGGACTTACCACTTCCTTTGATCTGAAGCAAAGCATTCACGCAGATAAGAATGAGCAGCTAAAATAGCTTCAATTGATCACTTTAGAACTTTAGAAGAGCTTAGTCGAAGCTGTAGCTAGCCTTAATTTGGCGACACGTGTTGGAAATCTGATGTCGGACAAGATTTTGCGAGCTTATAACGACTTTACACGCTCAACTCTGAACGAAATTTGAACATTCATAAATATGCTTTTAGCTCATTCAATCTGGGGATGATGTCATTATTTAATTGGCCAACTCGTCCTACTGGAAGCAAATAAAATTGCCTAATGCAAAAAAGTCATCCTTTAATGGCAAGTTTTAACTTTCCATGAATGGATGCTGCGCATTATTTATTTACTTCCATTTAAGGAAGCATTGGCCCGTTTAATAATTATATTATCTCCAATTTAAGCGAGCATCACTAAATTTTACTTGCCATAAATGAATGTTGCATCATGGATGTTGATTTGCTTCCGGTAAGAGGCGTTGGCCTAATTACAGTATATTAGCTCGTTTGAATAAGTTTTACTAATTATTTTTTATTAGCAAATAAATAATTTCATAATAATTTCATAATAATGACATAATGACATGTACGTGTGAAAAACCTTCCCATTTTCCGATCATGTTAATCTTTTGCCTCTTCTTTCTGAAATTATGAAGCTGCCAAAAATGTATAGTTTATAGGGTTTTGCATAAAAGCAACAAAGACTAGAGCGATCCGCGCGCAAACGGTCCTGAAGGGTGGCTGATACCTTAAGGACGGTGCATCCTAATACAGATGTATTTTTTGCAAAGGTTATGACTGGGGGAAAAAGGAGATCTTAGCAAGGGTTATTGGAATCCAGAAAGAAAAATGTGGGTAACCATAATTCTAAAAAAGTGTTAAAATACAAAGAACGTATGGAAATTTCTTTCCAAATTTAAGCTCAATTATCTATGAAAAATGCGTGGTTACCCCCAATTTTCTTTTTGGATTCTGATAGCTTCTGCTAAGATCTTCTTATTCCACATAGCCTTAAACCGGGCAAAAATATTGTTGTAATAGTAGGCAAATTCCTTAAGAAACCCGAATACCCCGAGATGCGCAGATGCGCAGAACGTATGCGCAGTAACAAAAGGAGGCGCCGTTCCGTTATTTTAATAAAGAAATATTTATTAAATTTAGTTTACTGTAACAAACAAACAAACAATTATAATTTAATAATTAGCTTTAGTATTGTAAAAATTAATTAGGTGAAAGGTACTTTTTTTAAAAAAAGGACAGTAAAAGGTTATTTAAGGTTATTTAATGAAAGAAATACAATAAAGGGAACAATAAAAATCAATGATGAATAATTATTTTGCAATTTTTATATTTATTATGACTGTACTTTTAGTGTATGATTTTCATTTTGACATAACCTGGCTTTTTCCAGTACAGTGTCATCAAATTGTGTGCATGGTGGCAACTGCCATGCGTTGCCATGTTGTAATAGGTGTCATTGCGCAAGCCTTCCCAAAGCTTTCAAGGCTTCCCTGCAGTATTTACATTCCATCTACTGACAAATCTAAATCACAAGCCACTGGAGAATCAAATGTGCTCCAAAATCAAATAACAACAAAGTTAAGTGTGCTTGGAAAGTACTCCCCCCTTGTGTTATCCTTGTTTTTACTACAGTATAAAGTAAGACAAGTGCACAACCCTGACCTGAACAATTTATTTTCTGCCATGTTTTCTTTCTTTGTAATTACCATCACCCTCATAACCCCCTTTTGCTGGGAAATGGTATACAAAACATGTTATTACCAAATTTTGAAGTATCATAAAGGAATAAACTATTCACTGGAACTTCTACTAT
The DNA here is from genome assembly GCA_964030785.1 of Siderastrea siderea. NCBI lineage: Eukaryota > Metazoa > Cnidaria > Anthozoa > Scleractinia > Rhizangiidae > Siderastrea > Siderastrea siderea. The sequence goes on from OZ034976.1 coordinate 11,117,173, forward strand.
TTCCTGGTGTCATCATATTAAGGATGTGTTTGTCTCTGCTTGAGCCAGTTTATAATTTGTGCTTACAAGCTAAGCCAGTTCATAAATTCTCTTTGGTGCAATATGTATGGAGCCTTGCATCAAAATTCTTTCTTCCCACTATTATGCTCACATTTGTCCTTTTCTTCCATTGCATTATTTTCAACCTTGATAGTCAAAATCTGCTAGTGGACCACAAACTTAATTCTGTTCTTGTTTATGTTGTAGCAATTGCTCTTCTAATGGTGGTATCTGTTCTTCCCTATTCTATATTTGTGGTGTCATTTGTGGTGATTACAGTAGCAATGGGGGAGAGTTTTGATGCAAGCTCAAGAGATCCCATAGAAATGCCCCTAGTTTTCCCTTTTCTGTACATCATTCTTGGTATAATGTTGGGGTATTCATGTTTACAATCTATTGAATTTCAGCACCCAGGCTCTCTCTTGAGTTTAGTTTTGAGGTCAAAAAGGTTTGTGATTTCTATTTCACTTGTGGATATAACAGGAAAGCCACATTCCTTTATGTTTGCACCATATGCTACTACCACTGATTTGAGAGCACAAATTAATTTAAAACTGAACATAAGAAGTGATTCATACTGGCTGTCAAGTAGTGGCAAACCTTTAAATGAATTTGTTCCACTGAAAGAAATAACTGGAACTGTTTTCATGAACGGCCGGTTAATTGGAGGTGTACAGTGCTGTATTAAGGGGTGTGACAAGGAGGCAGGTTTACGAAAATTGGACAGTATGATTGGACAATATGAATTAAAATGCAGTCCTCATGATCTTACTGATCTTGAGAACATTAAAAAACTAAGGGTGTGTGACAAACATTACAACACTTTGCCAAGCAGAGGACATAAACCCTCAAGAGGAAAAAAATCATCCAAATCAAAATCCAGGAGCAATGCCCAACTTGGCACTCTCAAAGTAACTCCTTGCAGTGTCTCTTGTTCACAATGCAAGAAAGAGGTCTGTCTTTCAAGTGACAAGATCTGCAATAAACACAATATAACAATATTTAATACTGAGTTTACAGTGGCATGTAACTTTTTAGATGAAGCAGTTCATAGTGATCTTTATAGTGATCTTTCATAGTGATCTTTATAAATCTATAGATTCTCCTTCTGATGGCTCAACCATAAGTTACATATGCATGTCCTGTCAGCCTTTTTTTCTCAATGCTGTAAAATTAGAAGATCAATACAAAAAAGCCCAGTCAATGTTTGAGGAACAACAAGGACATTCAAACCTTGTAACTGAGCCCTGCAAACAAGACTTGCAGGATAAACTTGAGAACTGTACTCCCAGTACCAGTTCAAATGATAACAAAGTCAGTGAATCTGAGAAATGTAATTCTCTTCCATCAAAGTTACAAGCAGGGATTTTTACAGAGGGATTGTCTCAGCTTTTGAAAAATTTGAATGGGAAATCCCCCTCAGAGCCCCAGCATGCATATGTATGTACATATACAATGTTTCAATCTGTTCTTTCAGATATTTATCCATGGAGATTGTCATTTGTGCATTCCAAAACAACCTGTGACAATCTTAAGGTTGTCCTTTCAAAACCAAACACATCATATGGGAGAGAAATATCTAACTGGAAGGAAATGGCCTTTTTCCTTCCAACCAATATCTCAGTAGCAACAAATGACATCTGTCAGTTTACTGTACAAATCATGGGGAACCAAGTGGATAATGGCAAACTCCCCCCCAACATGTTTCAGTCAAACATATTTAAATCTGCCATTAATCTAATAATCAAAACAGTTGATGACTTACGTGTTTGCCCTGGTATTACTGATCCCACATTGATTGATACTGCTGAAAGAAAGCAGACAGACACTTTTTTATATTATGTCGACAGTCGGGGATCAGATATGGATGGAAATGTTACTAAGTGCATTAGAAGTACAACTTGTTCATACAAATTAACTGCCAAATCAAGAGTAAGATGCCAACAATGCCAAAATTTGCTCCGCTCTAACTTGCGTTTCCTAACAAAAAAAAGTGAATCTTCTTCTCAGTCCAAAACAGCTCACAATTCTCATGCCAAATTTAGCAGTCTTTCTCATGCTGAACTAAGACTTAGGGCCAATAACCTACACAAAATGGTTGCCCAGAGCCAAAGAAAGGCAAAACGGTATTATCTTTTGTACCAAAAAGAAAAGCAAAGAAACCTAAGCGCTCCCAAAAATTACAACCCCACCTCTTCAGATCTAGCTAACTTGATGGATATTGCCATAACAAACCAGTGGCTGACTGAAAATTCAGTGTTGTATGCCCTTCTTACTGATACTTTGAAATCATTAAAGTGTCAGGAGGAGGAATTTGCTAGGCATGGGAAAGTAACAAAAAACAAACAGAAGCCACACCCCAAAGGGATGAGATATAATCCCCTTGTAATAAAATGGAGCTGCATGATAGCCAGCAAGTGTCGTAAAACAGGATATGATGTTGTACGTAGCATTCTCCCCATTCCAAGCTGGGAAACAGCCAAGTCATACAGGCAGGCAGCTAGTACAACAACCCCAATTTCCGAACAAAATCTTGCACTAATGGTACAGGAAATGACAAGAAGGGGTTGCAAGGGAATAGGAGGTATCCATTGGGATGAGATGAGCATAAAAGAAGGAATTGTGCTTTGTAAAAGAACGGGAGAATTGGTTGGATTTGAAGACTTAAATATTGACCGTGAACTCAATATGAACCCAAATGATTTAAACAATGAAAAAGAGGACAATGGCGTTGACAATTTCCCAGAATCCAGTGATTCAGATGCCTCATCCACTGTATCTGACCAGGAATCTAGTCCTAGTTCATGTACCACAGATGATGACATTGAACTAATCCCATCTAGTACAAAAGCAAAACTCATCTGCCAATTCTTCTATTCTTCAATAGAGGGGGATTTTTCATGGCCAGTTGCTTCTTTTCCATTAAATAAAATAAATCATAAAATTCTCTCTTCACTTGTTTGGCAAGTATGTGAGGCTATTGGCAGTCTTCATCTTGAAAATGAAAAAAAAATTGAAATTATCTATGGTGTTTCTGATGGCTCAACATATTCTCATGCATTTTTTAGCAGAGCAGGAGCACAAAATTGGGTAACATATAATCCTTTTAACGACAATAAACCAATTTGGTGGCTATCTGATTATCCCCATATGCTAAAAAAACTAAGAAACTTCATTGTTAATCCTGACAGGCACCTTGAGATGCAAGGCAAAAAAATTATGCTGGATCATTTGATACCAGTTGTCAAACACCACCTAACAAAGTTAAACTGAAAACATATCAAGTTAACCCCTCGAACAAAAATGAGTGTAAAAAGAGCTGTTACTGTTTGCTCTCTTGATGTGGCACTAGACATCCTGAAGGGTCCTTTCCCCCCTGAGGATACAATTGCAACACGCACATACTTAAAACAATGCCACAATTTGTTTAGAATATTTAATAATACAGAACTTGACCCTTTATGCTATAAACAGCTACTTTCTATAATGTTTTGGTTTGACAGCTGGTACCAGGAGACAAACCAGACAACTGCGCAGGCAAGTGGCAGTCTCAAAGACCACTGGAAAAAATTTATTCCTCGTCTTACATACAAGGATCTAAAAAGAACCATTAGAGCTTTCTTGGGGGTGGTTCAGTATGTGCAGATGCATTATCCAGAATTGCACATCATTCCAAAGTCCATGTGCCAGGATGATGTGGAAAATTACTTTTCACTTCAAAGGGCAAGGGTTTCAGGAGGAAAACCAACCACTTTACAGTTTTTTGAGTCTTCAGCTACCCTCGAAACAGAACTACTGGTATCATCTGAAATGAAAGACCTGAAGGGAACCTGTGGTTCTTATGATTGGGCTGCTCTTCCTAATCTTGTTTCATTACCCCTATCAAAACCAAAATTAACATGTGAAAATACAAATAGCTTTACTGAACAAGATGGCTGGGAATTGTGTTCTACTGAGTTAAACTCTGGAAGTGCCACTGAAGACATTGTGCCATGGGAATTTGACGAAAACTTTCATGATGCAGCAGAAAAAATGCAGATATCAAGGCATGTTAAACAGACTGTAGAATATATTGATCTATTTTCACCTACTACAGTTCTTCAAACTTTCCAGCCCCTACTAACTGCTCTGCATGCAAGTGAGAACCATAGACATGTAGCCCTGTTTGCTAGAAAACTTGACTTTTTTTTGAGAACACATTTCTTTACTGGAAACTGGTCTTATGCCTCACTTCAAGAAGCAATAAAAAAAATTAAGAGTGAAAAGGCATTATGCTTTTACTGGAAAAAACTCTTGAGAGAAATCCACATTCCAGAATCCCAAATTAAATTATCTACTGATGTTCTTTCTGCTTTTGTCAGAAAGTTTTCCAAGAGAAGGTGTGTTACCTATTTAGCCAAAGATGGGCTTTCACCCCTCCATGAAGAAGATGAATCAGCCATAAGACAAAAGTTGAAAAAATTTAAAAAAACAGATGAACAAAAGAAAGCTGAAACAAATGCAGGTGCAACAGATATTTGTTTTCGTTGCCATAAGCAAGGTCACTGGGCTTCTGATTGTCTAGAAGGACATGAAGAAGAGTGGCTGACCAAACAAAAGTGTTTTCAATGTGGCCAACAGGGCCACTTAAAATCTGTATGTCCTAAAAAATTTGAAGACCAAAAAAATCCCAAGACTACAATTATGCAAAACAAACCTCCCACTGTGAAGAAGACATGGTACCATGCTGGCATATCACTGCCAAGGCTATTAAGTACTTTATCACAAAAAAGTCTGGATCATTTCCAATGTTACAAACCAATTTCCAGTACAGCCAGTAATGATCCAAAATACTTTAAACAAAGAAGCACCAAGTGGTTTGATGTCCGTAAGGGTATAATAAATGCCAGCAAGGCTGCAACAGCCTTTGGATGGTACGGAAAAAAGGCAATGACTGATTACTGGAATCAACTATCAAATGATTTGCATGGCTCACAAAATGAAGCAGTTGATCATGAATCAAATCTGGCTATGTTGTGGGGCTCTATGAATGAGCACAGTGTTCTAGTTACATACCTAAAGAAATTCTTTTCTCAAAGCAAACATGGAGCCACTGTTAAAGAAACTGGAATTTGGTTCTTAAAGAACAGCAATAATCAAAACTGGCTAGGTTCTTCCCCAGATGGCATTATAGAGGAAAATGGCAAACTAACAACTGTCCTAGAGATGAAATGTCCTTTTATGGGTGGCAAACCAGTTCCATACAAAAAGGTTTGTGTAAACCACATCCCTCAAATTATGTTACAAATGTGTTGTACGTCAACGCAGCAATGTCACTACATTGTATGGACACCTGTTGGTACTAAAGTGTTCCTTATTGAGCGAGATGATAAATATCTGGAATTACTTTTGAATTACTTATACAAATTTAGGAATCTTGCTGCTGGTGAAACAGAACCAGCATGGCATGAAGATGTTTTTGGTTTAAAGCAAATGAGTATGCAAATTGCTGCAAAAAGTCCTTGCATATGTTTCACGTCTAATTCTCTTATTACCCCTGACATTCTCTCCAATGACAACATTAAGAAGTTTGAATATAACACCAAACCCTTAAAGCAAACAACAGTTACACGAAAGTGTCAGGGTTGCAAAGATGAGGAATGGAAGTGCAAACTCAACCCATGCGAGGTACGAAGAAAAAGAGCATTAAATTCAGTTAATTCACAGCAAATGTCATACCAATCGTACAAGTATGGTTCAAATGGAATACATAACAGCTGTCATCAAGACACTTTCCTTGAATTGATTTATCATAGTTTCAAACGCCATTTTGATTGCTCTTTAAATACGAAACTAACAGAAGGCTTGAAACAGCTACTTGAAGCTTTTGTGTTGAGGGAGAAAGGTAAATTTCACGAAAGTAAAATGACACTGTGGAAGTGGTTGAGAGATAAGACAGAAAGTGGGTTTACATATTATGCATATGGAAAAGAAGCCTCTCTCATCTCCATTATCTACAGGCTTCTAGAATCAATGCCTGGTGAACCTCGAGACACATTTTCAATCAAAACAAATTATTCATACACTTGTGGAAATGACAAAAGCCACAATTCATGTCGCAGTTTCACTCATAGTGTGTTTCCAATTTCCACTGATGATGTTTTAGAAACACACCTCTTCTTAAACTCAAATGACTTTGATGTTATTCAAGTGATAAAACACAAATTGACATTAAATGATTTTACACCAGCATCAAAATGCTCAGTTTGTCCTGACAAAAATTGATGGAAATGATATATGTACCAGTGATTCTGAATGCACGGTCAATTATAATCCCAACACATGTGGTGCAACACTGCTGGGTTCAACGAGTGTAACAAACACACCTGATATTTTCTTTGTAGGGTACACACACAACTCTTCTAAGGGGTATACTCCAAACCTAGGCAAGGGAAACACCACAATTGAAGTCAACAACTGTACATACAGATTGTCTGGTATTGTTTACTTAAAATCACATCACTACTGGTGCGAGGTGTATTCTACTCAAAAACACTTAAAAAAGGGATGGTTTGCCTATAATGGTTTATGGAATAATGGCAAAGCAACCTTTGTTGGTCTAAAGCCATTATTTTTAGAAAAGGAGAGTTTGTATCTTTTAATGTTTGAACAAAGCAAAACAAAGCATCCTACAATCTTAAGCAATCCTTGCGTTACTTTTTACAAGTCCATTCATTCAAATAATCAAGAAATCATTAAGGAAATTGTTCAGCAACATAAATGCCTGCTGTCCTTAAGTGACAATAAAGCAAAACTGGCAAACATTAAAGCAATTCTAAAGTATCACAATATCCCTATGAAATTAAATATGAAAATTGCTGACCTAAGTGACCTTCTGTTACAGCACTGTAACACCACAACAACTGTACCTATAACATTTGTATCTGATTTTAGTATTGATAATTATACCGAGGCTTCTAAGAGAGACAATTTCAGTCAAAATGAACTAGCTGATTTTGTGCCTGCAACTTTCATTAATGACTCAAATATGATTACATTGGTACAAGCAGGGGAAGATATTTCCGAAACAAACAATTTAAAACGACGCGATTTAACCCCTGTAAAACAAGGATATACACCAGAAAGGCATCCCACAAAAAAACAGAAATCTCAACCAAGGGTAACAGAAACAACAAGTTGTGTTGACGAAAATTCACACGAATCTATTAGTGAACCCCGATTTAGTTATTTAAATCCTTTAAGGACATCCTTTAAAGAAATGGTTTATGCCCTGCAGGAAGAAAGCAATTTCTCTTCTAACGAAAGTGATAATGAAATTATGAATATATGAAACTCATATATTTGAACTGCGGAATGAAGAAATAAGTGTAAAGAAGATCCTCGCAGTTATTAATGCAACTTATGCAGTTGCGAAAAGAAAGCCTGAAAAAATCAGGCTTGCCGGGATCCCGGCAAGCCCGATTTTTTCAGGCTTTCTTTTCGCAACTGCATAAGTTGCATTAATAACTGCGAGGATCTTCTTTACACTTATGAAAGTGATAATGTTGATGTGGAGCATGGGAGAGGAACATCCCCTGCATAAGTCAGAATAATTTGTATTTTATACAGCTGGAAGAACCAACTGAAAATGAAAAGCAACTGATACAAAGGAAACTGTTCATGGCTGAATCATTTGACTTTTACTATGATTTTAAATGGTAATGATTTTCATGAACTGTGTAGTTCCTCACTGGCTACGTACCCCCAATGCATGGCTCCTACACAAATATTAAAAGTGGATTTTACAATTTTACAGTCTAAAGAAAATACATACTTCCACAAAATTCCAAGAGTAGTATTTAATCTTAAATTGTGACAGTTGCACTAGCAAAGTTAAGCTTATATGGCAATAAAGAAATTTCAATATAATACTGTATTAAGTTCAGATTTCTCACCTGTGTACCATGAAGTCTTGACTAAAGCAGCTCCTTCCCCTCAGCCGCTCGGATGTTCAACTTTGAGGGGAAAGACGTGAAGATCCACAAATGCTTAAAGTCTGATACTCCCCATACATAAAGAACAATATATCCTGTGCCAAACCTCCTATTTCTGTTACAAGACAACGTAAATTCGCTATGCAGTGACCCTCGAAAGCGCGACCTGTTGACAGATTTCCTCGAACATTCTACACTTGGAGAGCGAGTTTCAGTTAATTTAAAAAATAATCTATTGTCTGATCTACCAGAAAAATACCAAAAAAGAGTCGGTTATCTTCCCAATTGTCTCTGCATTTTTGACTTTAGTAAATGAAGGAATGTAAGCGAGGAAAATGCCACATTTGTAGATCGTCCTACGATTGCCACTTCGCCCGCCATCTTGAAAACCACTAGCGCGAAGCGTGACGTCATACTGGCAGTGATGATTGAACCAACATCTTCCTTGGAGACACCTCCCCCCCCCTGGTACCAGTCATTGAAAGACGAAGAATTGGATTCCAGGTATTGCAATCCCAGCTTCAACAGAAAAAAGATAGGAAAGTCAAGAGAAGATGCCTTGCAGGACGAAGACCGGATTTCCGGGTATTGCGATCGGAGCTTCAGTGGGGAAAAATAGAAAAGCCAGGAGAAGATTCCTTAGCAGTCGAGGGCCCATCTCCCGGGTATTACAATCGGAGTAGCAGCAGCAAAAAGATGGCAAAGACAGCAAAAGATACCTTACCAGAAGCAGACCTTGCTGCCGGGTATTACAATCGCGGGATCAACAGAAAAAAGATAGGAAAACCAGAAGAAGATTCCTTACAAGAAGAAGACCCGGCTCCTGGATATTACAATCGCAGTGTTCCCCGACAAAAGATAGAAAAGCTGGGTCCTGCGTATTACAATCGGAGCTTTAACAGAGATAAATCCAAGGACCAGTACCATGCAGGAGAAGATGTCTACGAAATAGCAGATTCACAAGCTTAAATGGGATGTTCGGGTCTGATTTGGAACTTCCCTTTTCTTATACTGATACTTATACTTATATTTATGCTTAGACTTAGACTTGAACTCAAACCAATTCGATCCATAATCCGAGGGCCAAAGGTTTTAAAGTCCCAGACTGTTTGGTGTCACCCTCGTCAAACAAAGTTGATTTGTTTATTTATTTATATTACTAAGCGTTTCTACTTGGTTTAACATTTTTAGACATTACCATTAGTTTAAGCGGTTTCGACAAAATTTTAAGGTTCTTGTAAATATATTTTTAGGAAACGTCTAAGGCTTTCGTTCCAGCCTTGCTGAGTTTATTCTAATACTTAATTTGATAGTGTTTACATGTTAAATAAACATACACTATCCGACCAAAATATCGAAATTTCGGTTGCCTAATTTTCATGTTAGTATATTACCAAATGCCTTCATACTTACACTGATCATGAGATGGATTAAAAAAATCCTACAGAGCAGAACAAACAAGTAGTGTGGAGATAAGCTGCAGGATTGCAGAAAAAAAAGTGGATCACAGTTCATCAAATTTGATTTCGTGGCAGACGGTCAGGGAATGAAAACTGTTATTTTATGGGACTTTGAGTTGTTTTAACTGTTAATTGTCTTTCTAGCTTATATTTCTGTGCTTTCATCACTTTTGGCATTTTTCTCGTCCTAATTCAGGATACCAAGGGAAGCTTAATAAAGCATGCTTTTGGCCATACTTAAGAAATTACAATTAAATAGTTATAGTCCAGAACACTGTCTCTTAGACTTGCGACCAAAAATATTAACTATTAATAATATTGATGCCATTGATTAGTTGTAGTATTAGCAGCAAAGGAACGTCACTAGTGTCTTTCAATCACGAGTTGCACGTACAAACAGGTTGTATGATTTTTTTATAGTACATTCCACGAAATTACGAGTAGCTTTACCGCTTTAAATCATAGAGGTAATTGTCGTTCCATACGGTCAAACGCCTTCGAAAATCTTGAGGTCGACTTTTGAAGTTGGAAGGTTTCAGATAAAATTGGGAAGTCTTCAGATCAGTGGAATCGGCTTTGAATGATCGTCAGAAATGTTCGAGTTATCTTCGAAAGAGATCATTTGGTCCTATAACGTCCTCGGAAAATCTCGGGTGGCTTGCAGCAATAAACACCAGGAGTTCTGAGCAGATACGTACTCTTTCGGAGTACTTTTGATTATGAGGCTTTATGGGATGTTAGGGACTGTACTTGTATTAATACTTTAAATCTTTTATTAAAACACACCGTTTTAAAACCGTTAATATGTGTTAAATAATTGTGATAAGTGTAATAACTGTATATATATATATATATATATATATATATATTAGATTTTAGAACAATCTAGATTATAGATTTTAGATTTTACAACAATCTTGTAACTTAATTTAATTATAGATATTAATACGTACTTTTAGAATATGCAACTTGTCATAGCAAAACTTTATACGGTTTCATTTTTGGCGTTAGTAATTTTCAATTCTCTTTTTGTATGTTGATGCCCAAAAAGTTTTGATAGTTTTTTTTAGTTAATTATTGTAATGCGCATTTGAAAATCCTTGGTTGATATTTTACGCAATATAAGTTGTATAATTAATTAATTAATGGGATATTACTAATGATCAGATTATTTGTAGTACAAAAGGAAAACGTCGTCTATCAACATTCACTTGCCAAGGCGCCCTCGAACGAAAGCGTTAAGAAATCTCACCTGCTCACCTAACCCGGGTTAGTATGTCATATTTATGTCCTAAGTATGGTCCAGGCTGGAGTTCCTGACAATCCCACATTTTGAACAATACAGTGCAATTTGGGATTAAAACCGTTTCGTCCGATGTGGAGTAAGTTAATCTTGTATACGTTAGAGAAAATAGTGCAACAGTTAACCAGAATATCCGAATAAAGGTTGATCAGAATATTAGTGTTAATGTCTAGTTTTGCCTTAACGTATAATTTTGATCACGTCCTAGATCAAGAAACCAGAACATACATTTGCGAGACATCGCTGTGTGCCAGCGAATGTTGGTTGTATTGATAAATAAATCAGCGTTTTCGATTAAGACGAAGCACATCTAACCTTCTACGTTTGGAAAGAGTGTTCTGGATTTTAAAGGTAAATTTGCAAAGGTTAAAAGCTGGAATTTTACGGAAATAATTGACCTTTGTTTGCGTGAATTTAGTTTAGAAATAAGATAATCAGTACGAACGTGAAATGCTATTCGCCCTTTGAATTTAAACTTCCGTACTGACAAGCTTTTTTCCCTGTTATATTTGTATTCCTAAAGCGGCCGTTGATACTCTTGTATAGTGTAGGTAAAGATAGTTAAATGCAACATGTACCAATATAAAAAATTAAATTAAATTAAAAAAGCTTTTTCGGAATATTGTCATATAAACAGTGGTGATGTATTTTGCAATACCTCTTTGAGGCTAGTTTACATATCCAACTTTTCCTGTAGTTTCTGCCTCACCCGAGCTCGTGATAAACATCGTAAGTGTAGACTAATTGGGATTTCAGAGCGATTTGTGTGCGATTTCGCAGAGGTTTCGAACATGTTTAAAACTTGGGAACTTGGGAACTAGCGTTCCTGACATGCGCAGAAACGCTAATTCCCAAGGTCTCACCGAAAAAAAAAACAAGATATCTATAATTTTGGCCTGCACAGTGTGGAAAAACTCTAATAGTTGTCGAGTCATTCTAGTCGTAGAGAACACATAGCTGTTGACAACTCCTACCAGTCTGCAGGTTGTTTGTCGCATGATGAACCTAGTTTATTTAATGACTTAACTTTCACGAGTGCCCTATATACATAGCTCAGTGGTAGAACATCTGGTAATAGGACGGTCATAGGTTCGATTTCTGTTGGGAGAACTCGGATTTTCTTTTTTGTAGTATGTCTGTATGTCTTCTCTCTGGTCTGTCGTGGCCTCGTCTCAAAATGCTGGCTTGTGATTGGTTCAAAGACTGTCATGACAACGCGGCTAAGGTTAAAGTTCAAAGCTTTTCTTCACAAAACCACCGGCAAAAGTTGTATAGTTGGAAAACCTTTCTTACAGATTGCCGAAAATGCGAGTGTTAAAGCTTTAAAACTGTCTTTGTTTCTTTAGAGCAGTTTCTTTTTCAGTGTTTATTTCGCCATGCGCGCGCTGTATTACGTTATCACTTGTGTTCCAGGTTTAGCCTGGAAAAGAAATTGATTGTCACATTATTCTATTATTTTGTCGATCCCCGTCGTTTCAAAAAAGTTATGTTGATGCACTGAAATAATTTATTTTGCCTCATTAGGCAATTTTGGATTGAAAAGCGGCGAATTCAAACATTTTGCTTCAAAACCAAAACTGTTTTCGTAAGCAAGTATCGTGCGTGCAAATTTTCACAACGAGTAAGAATTTCTATTTTGATCAACAGAAATTATTGCTCTGGCTTTTTGTTTTCTCGCAAAAAAAGAGAGACATGGATCGCCATAAAAAGCTAAATTCGATTTTGAGAGGACATTACGGCTTTATAATGACGGCGTTGAAAATATATTCCGAAAAAAAATATATATATATAGAAAATATATTCCGTATTGGGCTCCGTCGCTTCGCGACTCCGCCCAATAGGGAATATATTTTCTCCCAACTAGCCGTTATCATGCTGACATTGATATCAGGAAACAATCTCTGAAACTGACTTTTTTCTTAACAAGAAAGCCCTATGGGCATTTTAACCGGCCGTTCTAACCCTCCCAACCCATAGGTTTCACAAATGTTAGCGCGATCCTGTATTTATACGAACCGGTGTGACGAAAAGTGTGATTGTGACACAATATTTTGACTATAGCGTTACTGGATGACGTAATGTTTAAACTCTGATGACTCAGCTTATCTTTCTTATCGCTTTTATTTCTACTGCAAAACGCAAACTCACTCAAACGTTGAATGTCGGGATAAATTCGCCCACAACGGAGAATGCTTACATAGGGACAACAAAATATTTACTTTGTGCCTAGACCGTGAATACAAGCAGTGAACAAAGCAGTCAAAATATAACGCTTGATAAACACGAGCTCGAGCCGATCGTCAGAGTCTGGGGCACGTTAAGGCATATCTCATGACGTGATGTTTAAATCCGGTTTGCTAACCTGGGAATCCCATCACAAACCGGCGTGACGAAAAGTGTGATTGTGTGACACAATATTTTGACTATAGCGTTACTGGATGACGTAATGTTTAAACTCTGATGACACAGCTTATCTTTCTTATCGCTTTCAATCAATCAATTTTCACCGTAACCACTAACTAGAAAACACAGCCAATTTCCCATTCAATCCTATTAGTTGCTTTACTCAGTTGCGCATGCGGCATACAAGACAAATACTTAACAACCCTTTGCCGTTCATATCTTAAATACTGTAAATTAAAAGACAAGAACACACGTAGGTAACATTCAGCAGACCAATATGCGCATGTGTCTTACATAAGACAGTACCGCTCTTGAGTACCCCTACCACAAGCTTTACAGCACTTTGTTCGTACGTTAAGGTGATTCCATTCAATTGCATTGCACATCCTTTCTGCGCATCAATTTTTGCATGATTAGCGCGCGCATGAGCGTGTGCGCGTTCGAAACTTGGTAGGTTTTCTATGAAAACTGAGCTGTTGAGAGAAATGAATTGTCGTTTTCTCCAAAACGAACTCGGTGACCCCTCTTTTTTATTCCATATATTTGAAGAAAACACGACTCTGCATAATATATCCAAATTTTAAGAATTTTTCTTTATTCGATTTTCAAATATTCTGATTAATTCACTATTACAATCTGAGTTTAGAAATTTCACTGGAAGCGTGCATGTGCTCGATTTGCTTATTATTTCATTACTTTCATTTTTAAGTAAACTTTAAGGCCTTTTACTGTAACATTGTTTTGCTATCACAAGAATAATGCTTATATTTTATTGCTAGTGATAACTTTCTTAAAGTAGTGGGTGTCCCTGGTACAAGGAAAGGCTTTTTAGTATTGCTGTCGATAGCTGGCAAGGTACCTATATACTGCAGCCCTGTAGCATAAAATCAGACACGGTGACCCCCTCTTTTTGTTTTATTTTTTCGATGTACTAGGTGTAATTAATAACTGTGCAAAGTTTCAACAAATTCTCATTACAACTTCTGTTTCGATGGAATAACCTTAAGCCAACTGACCATGAAAAAAAGACCCGGTCCATTTTAATATATAGATTTAATCAAGCCTAAAAGGGGAACTCCAATTTTTATTATTTATTTATTGGTTCGTAATATACTCGGGAAAGTTGCGTTAATAACTGCGAGGATCTTCTTTACATTTATTTCTTCATTCCGCAGTTCAAATATATGAATTTGAACCAATTTAACAACCAGCTCCAAGTTGGCTTGATAGCTCAGTTGGTTAGAGCGCCGCACCGGTATTGCAGAGGTCAGGGTTCGAATCCCGGCAAGCCTGATTTTTTCAGGCTTTCTTTTCGCAAATGCATAAGTTGCGTTAATAACTGCGAGGATTTTCTTTACATTTATTATTATTTTTATTATCATTATTGATAGCTCAGTTGGTTAGAGCGCTGCACCGGTATCGCAGAGGTCCGGGTTCGAATCCCGGCAAGCCTGATTTTTTCAGGCTTTCTTTTCGCAGATGCATAAGTTGCGTTAATAACTGCGAGGATTTTCTTTACATTTATTATTATTTTTATTATCATTATTGATAGCTCAGTTGGTTAGAGCGCTGCACCGGTATCGCAGAGGTCCGGGTTCGAATCCCGGCAAGCCTGATTTTTTCAGGCTTTCTTTTCGCAACTGCATAAGTTGCGTTAATAACTGCGAGGATCTTCTTTAAATTTATTTCTTCATTCCGCAGTTCAAATATATGAATTTCATATATTCATAATTTCATCTTCATCTTTCCCGGGTATATTACGAACCAATTTAACGACCAACTCCAAGTTGGCTTGATAGCTCAGTTGGTTAGAGCGCTGCACCGGTATTGCAGAGGTCAGGGCTCGAATCCCAGCAAGCCTGATTTTTTTCAGGCTTTCTTTTCGCAACTGCATAAGTTGCGTTAATAACTGCGAGGATCTTCTTTACATTTATTATTATTTTTATTATCATTATTATTATTGTTATTATTATTATTATTATTATTTCAAGTGGTACCTGACAGCAATATTATGTTTTAGTTATATATTATGTTTTAGTTATTATAAATTAGAACCTGCATACCTGCCAACCTTATAAAATCAGAAATAGGGACCACACCCCCACACACACACACTCACCCTAGTCCTGGGGTAGTGCCCTGCCCCCCCCCCCCCCCCCAACGCTGAGCAGGGTCCAGGATGCTCCTGGCTCCTGTTCCTGTAATTTTTAAAAAATATTGCCTGTACTGTACTGTTTTACCATTAGAATTCTCAGGTGTTGTTTAATGGTCTCAAGAACCACATGTATTGCACAAATAAAACAATAGGATGTAGAAGAGTCAAGACCAATCTTTAACAACCCAGTTCCAAGGTTTCTTTTTTCTTGAAAATCGGAATGTCCCGATTTTTTTAGGTTTTGAATCTCAAAAATCGGGACAATTCCCATTAAATGGGGACTGATGGCAGGTATGAATCTGCTTTACAAAATTCTAAATAAGCCCCAGCTTTAGGTTGTAAAGTTAAATATTGGGCACAATAATTATTTTGTTCACCTTGCCTCAGTCTTTTCTCTGCCACAAGTCTACGGCTTGATTTATTTACATTTTTTCAGAGTTGTCAGAGGAGAGAAATTGTATAGACAAGGTACTAATAGAAGAATACATCCACCTTATTCGATGGTTTGACAGATAAGTTGTGTAGTATGGTGCGAGGAAAAATGGAAGCAACGAGTAAAATGTCCTCGAGTATTATCTGTAAAACCACAGAATGATATTTATTATTCCACTACATAATGCCTATCATTTTAAATGATTTATTCAATGAGTGATTTGAAACCGGGACACTACAGTGCAATACGCTTTCTACAGTGCAATACACTCTCATACTCTCATACTCTCATGTGTGTGTTTTCTCCTTATGTGGTAAACTGATGCTATAGTGGAATAATAATGTACCTTGCACACTGGAAAAGTTGAAAATTTACATACTATGTAAATAACATGTAAATAACATGTAAAAGGGTAAAAAGATACTGTAAAAAGTAAATTTACATGATTTTTGGACTTTTACATGTTCTCAAAAGATACTGTAAATATCATGTAAATTTCGGCATTGAAACATGTAAATATAAAGAAAGATACTGTAAATGTTGTAAGGCAAAAGAACATAGATCATGTAAATAACATGTAAATTTATAAGAGGGAGCCTGCCGAGATCCTGTAAAGACCATGTAAATTGAAAAAGGGTGGCTGCCAAGATCCTGTAAATGACATTGTAAATACCATGTAAATTGAAAAAAGGGGGCTGTCGAGACCCTGTAAATACCACGTAAATTGAAAAAAGGGGGCTGTCGAGATCCTGTAAATACCACGTAAATTGAAAAAGGGGGGCTGTCGAGACCCTGTAAATACCACGTAAATTGAAAAAGGGGGGCTGTTGATATCCTGTAAATATCATGTAAATCGAAAAAGGGGGGCTGTCGATATCCTGTAAATATCATGTAAATTAAAAAGAGGGGCTCTCGAGATCCTGTAAATATCATGTAAATCGAAAAAGGGGGGCTGCCAAGATCCTGTAAATACCGTGTAAACTAATAAAGGGAGGCTGCCCAGATCCTGTAAATACCACGTAAATTGGAAAAGGGGGGCTGTCGATATCCTGTAAATATCATGTAAATTGAAAAAGAGGGGCTCTCGAGATCCTGTAAATGTCATGTAAATCGAAAAAGGGGGGCTGTCAAGACCCTGTAAATATCATGTAAATTGAAAAAGGGGGGCTATTGATATCCTGTAAATATCATGTAAATCGAAAAAGGGGGGCTGTCGATATCCTGTAAATATCATGTAAATTGAAAAAGAGGGGCTCTCGAGATCCTGTAAATGTCATGTAAATCGAAAAAGGGGGGCTGTCAAGACCCTGTAAATATCATGTAAATTGAAAAAGGGGGGCTATTGATATCCTGTAAATATCATGTAAATCGAAAAAGGGGGGCTGTCGATATCCTGTAAATATCATGTAAATTAAAAAAGAGGGGCTCTCGAGATCCTGTAAATATCATGTAAATCGAAAAAGGGGGGCTGTCGAGATCCTGTAAATACCGCGTAAACTATTAAAGGGAGGCTGCCCAGATCCTGTAAATACCACGTAAATTGAAAAAGGGGGGCTGTCGATATCCTGTAAATATCATGTAAATCGAAAAAGGGGGGTTGTCAATATCCTGTAAATATCATGTAAATTGAAAAAAAGGGGCTCTCGAGATCCTATAAATGTCATGTAAATCGAAAAAGGGGGGCTGTCAAGACCCTGTAAATATCATGTAAATTGAAAAAGAGGGGCTGTCGAGATCCTGTAAATACCACGTAAATTAAAAAAGGGGGCTGCCAAGATCCTGCAAATACCACGTAAATTGAAATTAAAAGGGAGGGCTGTCAAGATCCTGTAAATAACTTATACAGTCCTCAGTAAATAAAAATGTGTAATAAAAATACATAAAAACTTTATTGTTTCATTCTGCCCAATTCAATAAAAATTATAATTTGAACTACGTGCTTTCAAAATATTTTCACATCAATATAATAGGTTTGTTAAAGGTATAAATATCCTTTTGTTTCGATTTAAATGGTAATAATTGTTGTTTTTGACCAATTACGTTATTTTAAAAGATACTACACATTTGTATTAATCATTCTTACAATTTGTTATATACACCCAATTGAAAAAACGTTGTCAGGTGAAAAGCATAAATCAGTGATGATGCAACCCAATGGTCCTCCAAGAATTATGACTGGTTTGAGAAGCCATATCAAAAACTCGAAAGAGTGTTTCATCAGGTATCCAAAAACCTCAAAGTCGGTCAAAAAACTCGGCTGCGCCTCGTTTTTTCAACCCACTTCTCGGGGTTTGGATATCCTGATGAAACACTCTTTCTCGTGTTTGATATATTACTTCAAAATGGTACCTTGCTATGAGTATTAGTAATTAATTCTTGCACTTACTGCTCGAATGCTGAGCTGAATCCGTCTTAAAGTGTCAAGATACATGTATTTGACTCTGGTATATTTCTAAGATTTGTTATGTAGATGCCGACATCATATTCTACAGCATCAACTTTCACAAAACAAAGGAAAAATTCATTGAACTAGATTTGATCGAATTGTTGTCTTGTACCATATTTTCCTGGTTAAGTGGGCCAGTGCTTACAACTTTGGGCTGACAGACACAGCATTCGTTTTAGTATTTGCAACTTTAGAATTTGGTACTCAGTACATTGTGGAGTGGTATCGGTGATGGTTTATGCACACCCAAAGTAGTACACCCATCGGAGAAGAATCAGTCTCATCAACAGAAAATGTATGTGTTCATTGTGTGAGGTCGACTTATGAATGCTGTTAAATTGTATCTTACTTGAACCCTGGTTTTTATAACCAAGAAAATATGTTACGTGTAAGCAAAGTTCAATTGCACATGACAAATTAGTACCGGTAGGTAAATCAATAGTTACGAGGTTATCATAGGTGATAAGTTCTTCATTGTTTTTACATTTTACTACATTTCTCAAACAGAACCTGCCTTAGGGAACTCAGTAGGTCTTGTTTAGGTGTCCCTGGCATGCAAGGAATGCAGTGATCCTTGCACAATGGTTTCAGTCTTTTTAATGTGACAGAGGAAACCTGTCTCTCTTTTGAAAAGTGGAGGGCAATCATAATTTCTTGGTCTCTTTGAACCTGGAAGAGAAATGTGATCAACAGTAACCATAAGCACAGACACTAGACTAATTAATATAGTACCCGCTTAATACAGACACCCTGTCAAAACCTGCATTTTCTTGTACACTGAATTCACTTCATGGTTATTAATTAGTACACACCAAACTGAATTACATTCAAGATATTCAGCACATTCGCATATTTATTTAGGAATGACTTTCACTAATAATAGATAGATTTTATTAATGGAATCAAAATTTCAATTTTGCTTAGCCTATTGTAATATTCCAATGATATCCTGAATCCAGTACCATAATTTCAAATAACTGTTGATTGGTTTATTACTAGTGTCAGGCAAATGGTCACATGCTGAGTATTTTGACTGTGATGAATTGTCTGCAGAGAAATGGTGTTGTGACATACATCCAACACACTAAAAGGCTGGCATTGAGCTTTTAAGGCAATGGTTAAAACTTTTTTTCATGTAATCCTAAAACTAATTTTCGGAAAACTTACTGTTACATATATTAACGAGTAATAAATTAATACATGAATACTTACAAGCCCTGTTTGCAACAACTTCAGGGAATCAGCTTTTATGGCATCCAGCCTTTCCTTTTTATAATCAGAAATCACCTAAAAGGTAAATTGAAGGATTCCCCTTGAATGAAATGTTTACATGCATGTACATGAAAAGAGCTGATAGAGTATTTTACTCTTTGAGCCAAAGCAATGATAAGAAAGTATCTTCACTAAAACTTGTCAAAAAGGCAAGTGGTACTAAACTACGAAATGATAATGACCATCACAGTTAATGATATCAACTTATGCAGCTGATAAAACAACAACCTGAAAAAAACTTCAGGCGAGAAATTTTCTTCAGGTTGTTTTGTTATCAGCTGCTTAAGTTGATATTTTTTGTGGAATAAGGGTCCTCTGTGCATTTTTAAGCAAATCGGCCTTATTGATCATTTTTCAAACACAGCATTCATGTCACAGAGATGCGGCTAACATATTATATGTCAGAATTATATGTAGGTCATCACAGTGAAGGTGTTCCAACCTAAGCGGTTGAAAAGAAGAAACCTGAAAAAAAATTCAGGCTTGAACGGGAATCGAACCCATGACCTCTGCGATACCGGTGCAGCGCCCCAACCAACTGAGCTATCAAGCCAACTGGGAGCTGGTCAATTGAGGGTTCGTATTATCCCGTAGATGGAGAATAAATGAACATGAATATATGAAATTCATATATTTGAACTGCGGATAAAGATAGAATTATATGTAGATCATCGCAGTGAAGGTGTTCCATCCTAAGCGATTGAAAAGAAGAAACCTGAAAAAATTCAGGCTTGAACGGGAATCGAACCCATGACCTCTGCAATACCGGTGCAGGGCCCTAACCAACTGAGCTATCAAGCCAACTGGGAGCTGGTCAATTGAGAGTTCATATTATCCCATAGATGGAGAATAAATGAACATGAAGATATGAAATTCATATATTTGAACTGCAGATAAAGATAGAATTATATGTAGATCATCGCAGTGAAGGTGTTCCAACCTAAGCGGTTGAAAAAAAAAAAAACCTGAAAAAATTCAGGCTTGAACGGGAATCGAACCCATGACCTCTGCGATACCGGTGCAGCGCCCTAACTAACTGAGCTATCAAGCCAACTGGGAGCTGGTTAATTGAGAGTTCGTATTATCCCATAGATGGAGAATAAATGAACATGAATATATGAAATTCATATATTTGAACTGCGGATAAAGATAGAATTATATGTAGATCATCGCAGTGAAGGTGTTCCAACCTAAGCGGTTGAAAAGAAGAAACCTGAAAAAATTCAGGCTTGAATGGGAATCGAACCCATGACCTCTGCGATACCGGTGTAGCTCAGTTGGTTAGGGCACTGCACCGGTATTGCAGAGGTCATGGGTTCGATTCCCGTTCAAGCCTGAATTTTTTCAGGTTTCTTCTTTTCAACCAGTTAGGTCGGAACACCTTCACTGCGATGATCTACATATAATTCTATCTTTATCCGCAGTTCAAATATATGAATTTCATATATTCATGTTCATTTATTCTCCATCTACGGGATAATACAAACTCTCAATTGACCAGCTCCCAGTTGGCGTGATAGCTCAGTTGTTTAGGGCCCTGCACCGGTATCGCAGAGGTCATGGGTTCGATTCCCGTTCAAGCCTGAATTTTTTCAGGTTTCTTCTTTTCAACCGCTTAGGTTGAAACACCTTCACTGCGATGATCTATATATAATTCTATCTTTATCCGCAGTTCAAATATATAAATGTCATGTATTCATGTTCATTATTTTATTCTCCATCTACGGCATAATACTAACTCTCAATTGACCAGCTCCCAGTTGGCTTGATAGCTCAGTTAGTTAGGGCGCTGCACCGGTATCGCACAGGTCATGGGTTCGATTCCCGTTCAAGCCTGAATTTTCTTTCAGGTTTCTTCTTTTCAACCGCTTAGGCTGGAACACCTTCACTGCGATGATCTACATATAATTCTATCTTTATCCGCAGTTCAAATATATGAATTTCATATATTCATGTTCATTTATTCTCCATCTACGGGATAATACAAACTCTCAATTGACCAGCTCCCAGTTGGCTTGATAGCTCAGTTTGTTAGGGCGCTACACTGGTATTGCAGAGGTCATGGGTTCGATTCCCATTCAAGCCTGAATTTTTTCAGGTTTCTTCTTTTCAACTGCTTAGGTTGGAACACCTTCACTGCGATGACCTACATATAATTCTATCTTTATCTGCAGTTCAAATATATGAATTTCATCTATTCATGTTCATATTATATGTCAGCAACCAAATTTTAAGCCATCAATAAAAGCCTGGTGTACACTATTTGCCTTGATTTCATTGTGCAATAAAAACAGTGATTTGAAGGTTAGTCACTGCTAAGGCATAAATTTATCTTGCACAAAGGCCTTATTTTGTTCTCAAACTAACCCAGTCATGTGTTCCTGTCAGTTACAAACAAATGAATTCATTAATGGATATTTTTTGTTGCAATAAGTGGCTATTGAAATAAACAATTCAAAGTGAAACTTGATCTGATATTCCATAATAGTTAATGCATGACTTCCAGCCTCAGGTCAGGGTGAGAGTTTGACTGACTTCGATTTGCATAGTTGCACAACCTTTTAAGGACGGTGCCTCCTAACACAGATGTACTTTTGCAAAGGTTATGACTATGGGGAAAAAGTAGATATTAGCAAGGGCTATTGGAATCCAGACAGAAAAATGTGGGTAACTGTGCATTTTTCAGAGATAACTAAGCAACCATAATTCTAAAAAAGCATTAAAATACAAAGAATGTATGGCAATTTCTTTCCAAACTTAAGCTCTATTATCTCTGAAAAATGAATGGTTACCCCCAAGTTTCTTTTTGGATTCTGATAGCCCTTGCTAAGATCTGCTTTTTCCACATAGTCATAAACCGTGCAAAAATATTGTTGTATTAGTGGGCAATTTCCTTAAGAAATCTGAATATACACACTGTACATGTACCAAGATGCGCAGAACGTATGGGCAGTAACAAAAGGATGTACCGTCCTTAAGAATACGTAAATACCAGGCCTGGTGTTTGAGTTCTCTCAACATTTATGCATTGAAAAAAAAATGGGCAGCGAAGAGAAAAGAGAATAAAAATAAAGAGATGTAAAAATAACGAAATGTAACTGACTGTTACAGCCAGATTATGCAAATTGTAAACCTGTCAAATTCCTACTCCAGCTGGGTGCCAGAAGCCATTCATTAGTTTGTTATTGACAGGAATGCATGACCAGGTTTGAGTAACCAATGATTCGGTATACAGGGCTGTCATTAAGCTTTGAGTCACCTGTTACCTTGAACTTCACACCCATAACAAACTTGTAAGTAAATTGTAAGGACAAGAAACCGAGTTCATCCATAACATTGAGGTCCCATCATGAATACTCAGCCATAACAGGTGTTAGGGTTTACGGCCCTTAATGACAGCCCTGGGTATACACTGATCACACTAATAGATGTTACCTGTCTGTCTGACAGAAACAGATGGAATATAAGGTGATGTGGTCACTCACAATGGTACAGCAGCTTGACGATCTGACAAAAAACTGTCACTAGCAAACCGTTCCAAGCATAAAGATCTCACATTATGAAATTAAATGTATAAACATGATAAAACCCATATTCAATCAAAGTCAATGTGGTCACTTGCAAATAGTACAGCAGCTTGAAGATCTAACAACAAAGCCATCACTAGCAAACTGTACCAAGTACCTGATGTGACCCATCGAACTTTTCAGTAATGGAACTCAATCAAACCCAATCAAACTAAATCGAATGACTAGGTTTGATTGATTTGGAAATCGAACACAATTGAACTAAAGAAATTATGTGAAAGTTTGATTGTGTTCCATTTTCAAACCCAATCGAACAAATCGAACAAAAAAAAATCATTCAAAATATATAAGTTTTTTGAACAGTATGGTTCACAATGTGAGAACAACTTACAAATTAAGTTCATCAGACAACAGAAGATTATATAAATTTCAATTCACCCCAACTATTTTAAATTTTCATATATGATTCATTTATTTCTTATCAGCATATGTAATCTTTACAATAACCCACGCAAAATTCAATGAACCAAGCCGATGATGTGGAAAGAGTTGGCATTGTAAGCTGCCGAGAAAAACTTGCATCTCCCCAGATTTGGCTCTGCTACCTCTATTTTCAATGAAATGTCATCCCACACTGATCATGTTTTGTGATTGCCTTGCCGCCGAACTGAATCAAACCTTATCGTACACAATCGAACCTAATCAACGTTTGATTGCTCCATTTTTTTTGTGAGAGCTCGACTGAATTCGATTACCGAACCCAATCATATGATTGAGTTCGACTGGGTTCGATTGAATTTGGTTTATCGAATGTTCAATTTGGTTCGATTGGTCACGTCGGGCAAGCATAAAGATCTCAAACTATGAAATAAAATGTGTAAACATGATAACTTAAAACAAAGAAAATATAAGCTTATTCCAGTCTTGATTTTAAAAGGTGTGGGAGCTCAGAAATGAGCCACAATTGATGTTGAGCTTACATCATGTACTTTTGAAGTCCCAAAGAAAGTGTCATCAAGAACACTTAAAGTGCGGGGCAATTGGCTTAAACGTGGTAAATATCAAACAAGGCACGAATATTTGGACATACAAGAGCCTTAGCTCACGTTTTACAGTCTAAAACTTAGCTTACCTCGGCAATTACAGCAAGAACCATGCATGATCATGAGCCATCAAATAGGGCGGCCAAAAGTTGACTCGATCCAGCTTGTTAAATGGCAGAAAAACATTCCCACTGATCGTTAATCCGCTGTAAGAAGATTGTTTGCAGCTATTCAGAGACCGTGGAGCAGGGAGAAGGAATAGTTCACAAGCCATCTCTCCAAAGCGACAGAAATTTCAGACCTCAAACGATGAATTCAACGATCGGCGCCAAAAATACGAACAGCACGTCGGGAAGGGAACCACTTTGCGCTGATCAATTCGTACCCAAGGTCACTCGGCCAAACCCACCCTGGTACGAGATTGGGCCAGAACCGGCAAATAAATGAAAATGCGAACCGCTTTTCGATTCATTTTCATTAGCTCTAATAATATCAGTACTCTAAATCTACAACAAATTTTTTTTTTCAAATTGCAACTGCGTTTTTTATTTTTTTCTTATCCGTTAAGTTGAGAAAATACCGCTGCGAAGGAGCAACGAGCCCGGTTGGTACATCAAATATTCATCGTTCGCCAATGAAATTAAACGGGGGTATTTTCAGATGAATATAATTAACGCCAGTGCTCTGTTTGAAACGTTTCTAAATTGATAAACTAACGCAAATTTGTAACACCTATAAATTATGATGCCCTGTTTGCGACGTCATGGTTTACAGCAGGAGCCTGAGATTTTATGATGCCCCGTTGGCGTCAATTTACAGAGTTTTTGTGGTGCCTCGTTTACGTCAATTTACAGAGATTTTATGATGCCCCATTTCCTTCATTTTACAGACATTTTACAGAGCCCCGTTTATGCCCTATTACAGACATTTTAAAGAGCCCGGTATATGCCGTTTTAGAGACACTGGTAGAGTCTAGATTCCATAGGTCCAAAGGAGGTCATTTTCTTGACTTAACTTACATTGAGAAAAATTCAAGAAGGAAGAAAGAAAGAAAAGAAGAAGGAAAAAATCGGAACAGAATGGCACACCAACGACCGTTAATTGCCAGGAATAAAATTTTAAGAATATAAATAGAGTGTTACCATAACAATTAATGAAACGTAACCACCCTAAGGCTCCAGCACACTCTTCTTTGATAAACCGGAACTCTATTCTCTCTGTTCAACCGAAGCTCGATCCTTGCCTACGTCAGTACTCGAACGATAACTGATTTACTAGATTAAATATACCTCACGTATCCTGGGAACGACCTCCGTTTGAGCTATGGAAGACCACAGACATTTAACAGAGCCTTGTACATGCCATTTTACAGACATTTTACTTGGCCCAGTATATGCCATTTTACGTCAAAGCCCCGTATATGCCATTTTGTTTTCACAAAGAAATCACCTTAATTTCTTATCAGGTACTGGAGCCCATTACTCTGTCACTCTGTCTGTTCAAGCATCAACAGCAACTTTACTGTATCTGGTAAAACCATTTACATGTTGAAAATCACTATTTACCGCTCATTTACATGACACATGGAAACGATATGCGGTTCAATCGCCCCATTTTCTAGTAACCATAAATTTACGTGTTACATGTATTTACATTATCCTCAAATCTGCATTAGAACATGACCATGTAAAGTACCATTTACAGGACATTTACATTGTCCATGGAAAGATATCAGTTCCTCGTAAATTCAATTTACAGAGTTCTAACACTGCAGTTTTCTGTTAAGACCATTTACATGTTATTTACATGATGTGTTCAAACAATTTACATACTTTTTTACACTACAGATACTGTAAATTTGCCAAAAGGAATTTACACGTTTTTTACATGTTTTTCGAATTATAAGACCAGAAAGTGACCCTGTAAATTTTCATTTACACCACGTTTACATAATCTATTGAAACGTGTAAATTTCATGTAAATTTTGTTTTACAAAACCTTAAAATGTAAATTGCAATTTACAAATCCTGTAAATCCAGATTTACATGAAAATTACATGTTTCGTAAATTTTCAACTTTTTATTGTTTACTCTTATTGATGCCCAGGGACCATTATAACAGATAGATTTCGCCAAGCCTAAAAGCGGAGCAGCCAAGGAATAAACTAGTTCTTGTTTCTCAAAAATAGTCCTTAAACTTTTCGGTCTGAGATATATTTCGGGGCTTTCTTTGGTTCGTTTGCTTTCGAAAAGTGTTTCTCAAAAAGCCCGAAAGTGTTCCAAATTGTCCTCCAATATTCTGAGGATCTGCCCAGTCTGTAAAACCAAGCTCGAAAGGTCATTCTAGAGGCTGAGCGCGGCTTGATTGTTTTTTTCGGGCATCAAACTGAACACCTATTTTACTCACGAGCCGTCTTGCTGGGTTTTTGAAATCTTTCCTTTATCCTGTCATTAACTGTCAAGGCTTGTCAAATCTCCTTGGATTATTGGCTGTTCGCTTGAGTGAACTTGAAACGGTGCTCATTT
This sequence comes from Siderastrea siderea, assembly GCA_964030785.1. NCBI lineage: Eukaryota > Metazoa > Cnidaria > Anthozoa > Scleractinia > Rhizangiidae > Siderastrea > Siderastrea siderea. Next base: position 11,143,752 of record OZ034976.1, read on the forward strand.
ACAACAACAAAGTAACTTAATCTGAAGTAAATGGGTTATCTTCATCGCTTTCGGATGTTCAGTTAACAAATAACATGAACTGCCACTAGTAGTCTGGTCAAAAATTTATACCATCAAGATTGAAAACAAACAAACACCAAACATGCTTTAAATTATGGCATACGTTTTGCGGATGCAAAGTGAGTCTACATAAAGTTAGGCGCTTTCAGTAACACACAAAACTCTTTTTCGGAAGCTTTTCGGATAATATAGCCTTAAATCGACAACTGTTTCGCTTAAAAGATTATTACTATTAAGACTATTCTATTCTAGGGCAAAAAATCGACGATCAAAATTGAAAGCAATTATTCGCTTTAATCTCATTGAAGTGATGCTTGTGCAGTTGCCTTGCGACTGTGCTTTGACCTACTATTATGAATAAACTAACACGAAGTAATAAACAGAGAAATCAATTTTGAAAAAGTTTATTCGAAAACCAGTAGGTTTATACTAAATGTAATTCCCGTTAATTCGCATTACACTTCCAGCATCGTGGGTCCGTCCACGCGAGTGAAATCGGCTGTGCATGGCAAAATATTCAAGACTACATCTGTCACAAATCTGAGCGCGTTTTCTAATGATTTTTAAAGTCAAAAGTAAATGACACATTTCTAATTTGTAAATCTTTCATTTGTAAATCTTTCTTTCTTTCTTTCTTTCTTTCTTTCTTTCCATTGAACTTTTCCATTCAACTTTCTTTCTTTCTTTTTCTTTTCTCGAAGATGTTAGCTTTTTAGCTACCCTGTAAATTCGAGATAAAATAAAGTCATGTATGTATGTATGTATGTATGTAGTGTATGTATGTATAAATTAAATTTCAATTTCAAAATGTAATTTCTTTGACGTAATACTCAAAATCATGCACCTTAAACCCTTTAAAAACCTCACTTACTCGGTTGTGTTTCAGAACAGGGCAAGCTCTCCGCCGTGAAGAAAACAAAGCGATGAAGTCCTTTGAAGGCAGCTTTCGTAACTTGAACTTTTCGCCTTCTACCAGTATTCTTTTGAACTTTCTCTTTCCATTTACAGATATTAGATGTTTTTTTTTCTCAAGTTTAGAACTACAGTACTGTCGGACAATCGCTTTGCTAAATAAAATTAAGCTTTTTAAAGAAACCCTTTTTTTCAAAAGCGACAATGGTCGTGCGATTTCCCGCCAAGAAAAACGCCGGTTGCGCAAAAGCACCGCGCGATTTCCCGCCAAGAAAAGATGACAGTAGCTACCCCGCTCGGGTTGTCTTGGGACTCCTCTCCCCCTTCCCCAGAGTCTGTACGGGCGGGTGTACGCTGACGTCACAACCAAAATTTCTCGGATCGATAGGTTACCAAATTTGCTTAGGAATGGAGCTCTGCTGGCTCCGCTCAGTAAAATCAATCTCTTTAAGTACCCATCAGTCATCAATTGCAATCAACCACTCAACCACTTAGTTGATAAATCAGCCAATTAAAAACCAATCAATCAATTAACCAATCTGTGACTAACAGTGTTGCCAATGTAAATAACAAATGGTCCAGTGATCACTGGTGACTTTATTTGATGCACAGATTATGACTCACTCTGTTACTATTCCTAACAGTGATGGTAGTAAATCTTGTGGTTTAATTTGTTTTTGGTTTGATCATTAGCATTTACGCTGTATCTAATGTCACCAATGAGCAGTGTTACTGATTGTCATAATCTGGTAGCAAAGAAAAACAAAAAGAAAAGCCCCTTCATAAATCATTTCAGCCGGAATAGTCAGAAGTTTACCTATCAGGTAATGAACTGACAAGAGGGGATCAGACTGTGGTGAATCAATCATTTGAAATAGTTTTCCCATCGCCAGAAATCGCGGACATTTCGAGCCCGCTAACAACTGTCAGCGATATCTCGTATTAACACAAAGAAACAAAAGAATCCCGGGGCAGCGGGTTCAAATCCGACCGGGGTTCAATTTTTTTTTTGTCTTTTTTCTTTTTCTTTTCCCAAGATATTTTTTCTGAAGGTGAGTAGACCGGGAAAAAAGAGGGTTCGGGGATGTCAGACATTTTGGAAATGTAGCTAGCTCCCACTTGCATTACAAAAATATGGCGAATTAAATCCATGCCAAATGCTCGTCGATTTGAGGAACAACCCTTCAAGTGGTCTCTCACTCGTATTAAATATAGGGAAGTTCGATGTACGCAAATTGTCCATAAAAAGAGCCATTTCTTTTACTTGAAAAAAAAGTTCAATAGAGGTACTATGCAAGTCTTCCCGATCTGGTTTAGTTTCGCTCGAGAAAACAAATTTATTCAAGGCATCTTCTTTAGAACGAGGGGATCTGGAGCTGGTTTAAATACCGAAAAACATTGCTGGATAAGAAAAACAAATATGGCGACAGTTTGGAGGTTTCGAAGAGGTTTTACTTCAGTGTTTTTCCTTCTCGTGCGTTCTCAAAGATGGTCACAGATCACAGACTCGACGAAGAAAAAATAAGCAATTTTCAAGCGCTCTTAAAAGTATCTTATTGGCAAGAAATGTCTCTTTTTATGGACGATTTGTGTACATCGAACTTCCCTATATTTAATGCGAGTCGGAGCTAGATGACCACTTCAAGGGTCTTTCCTCAAATCGACGAGCACTTGGCATGGATTACGCCATATTTTGAGGGAAACTATAGTAATGGCTATAGCCAAGAGAAAATAAGGGGACAGCTTTGGAGCCTCGAACATCGCGGGAAGTAAGTAGACGAATGGCTTTTGAATTGTTTTTATGTTAGAAGTGTAGCTTAACCACTACTGAATATGTCTCGAGTCGGAGCTAGGGAATATTCTTACCCGTATTTGTTTTATTTTGGATTTTTGTTGAAATCCCATACATTTTCTCGCACGATTCGGCGGCCATTAACGACGTAATGTGCACGCGCGTCCCCCATTTTGACCCAAGTCTGGCAATGGCTGTCAAGTGAATTCAATCAAATAAGTCTGAATCCTCATTCCTGGGAAGTTTGTCGTTTGTGTGTGTGTAAGGGGGGGGGGGGGGGGAGTAGGGTTACTCCCAAATAAATGTTACTGGTGCTGGATGTATTAATGAGGGAACATAAAGTGTATGTGAATACAGTCAAACAATTCACCAACATCAAAATACTTCGCAGAAAAAGACAAAAATATAAAACCTTATTTCAAAACTGCTCTTCAAATTTTTTATTTTAATTGTCTGCCTGCGAACATACATGTAGCTAAGAGTACACATTTATTAACCAAAGCCTTACAATAAACTGCCATATTTTTCTGGCATCATGTTTATGGAATAAAAACCTGTATGGAAAACAAAGCAGGTTTTAATTATCTCAATTGCCAAAAGTAAACCCATGGCTTTAGCGAGGTTCTAAGGACGTTTGCGCTATTTTTTCCCTACGCATCCATACTGCGCACAGAATTCACATGGCAATGTCATGCCACGTCATGCACTGAGCACGCACGCTCACATGAAAAACTACCCCAGTGTTTTAAAGATATTTGTTTTGAGCATGTGCATTTAATTAAGTGGCACTGAAGCATTCCAAGCTGGTGGATAAAAGGTAAACTGTATTTTTAGAGATGTTTGGTCTCATGTAAATACTTATGCCAGTCTGACTTTCAGACCGATCTCATGTAAACAGATTGTACCAGTCTGAGTTTCCACCACTTTAATGAAATCAGGGTTTTACTGCCCCTGGGTATCTGACGATGTTGTTAAACATTCTTGAGAGCTGCTTAACTTTAGTCTGAGGGGATGTTTACATGACACCAGTACATTGTATGGTTTTCATTCTGATACAAGTTCACCCCAGTTCCCTCTTGCTTCTCTGTATTTGTTACATGATTACAGCACAAAATCTCGTAACAGTGCGAGTCATACCTGGGTGAGTTCATTTCGGTATCATGTAAACATGGTATAACTGTTTGATTCATTCTGTGTTAAGTTAATTAACGATATAGCCATCCAGAATAAATCTCACATCACCGTGAAAAAAGAATTTTGTAACTTGAGGGAGGGAGATTCTTAACTACAGATCTCCTACAGATCTTGCATTGTTGCTAAGGGATTTTTGTGGATGGTATTTTGTCATACGCTGTCTTGCAGCATTTCGTGCCGCTATGCTGGTGAAATAATGAGGATGAACATCTGAATTCCACAACTCGACATTGCGCGTGCATAGCTAGTGCCAGTCCCCAACCGCACATCAAAAAGAAAATCGGTAAAACTAAGAGGAAACTAGTAAAGTTCCGACTTTTTTGGAAATCGCCCCACCCTTCTTTATAATCCGAAGCATGCAATTTTTACAAAGAATAGAAGAACTGCAACACAAAAATTTATAAAGATACGTGCTTGTGCCATCATAACTTTTATATTACAGGGCATCTGACAGGATGCGGTGGTGCAGATCCGCATAATTCTTTAAAGTCCGCATCTTCCGCATTTTCAGAGCATTTTCCGCATAAAACAGAAAAATTTGCCTAATATTGGTGATAAAGCAGCTGCTTTTCATCCTCATAAACATAAAAGCCGAAGAGATTGATTATTTTGAAGCAGTTTTCCTCCTAAACATCGACGAAAACAGGCCGCTTTGTTTGTGAGCAATTTTAACCTCCAGGCGTTCCACGCGTCTTTCGGCAATGAGCCTGGGTACTAGTTTTGTTCTTACACTGATTTCTATTGGACGAAAAGCATCGACATTTCAGCGAATAACAGTAATTGATAAGAAACTGCGTTTGAAAAAAACACACTGGTATCCTTTAAAGCGCTGCCACGATTTTGAGATAACCGAAGCGGGTTATCGTCGTAAAAGTAAATAACTGGAAATATTATATTTATGTCCAAAGCCAAGACAAATTTATCTTTGTTCGAGATTCGGTCGCCTTTATGGCGACGGCCGGTTAATAAACATTGCTACGTGGCATGAGCGACTTAAAGTCGCTGTTTACAATCAACTATGCAACATTTCCCTACAACCTATATATCAAATTAAAGCTTAAAAATTCCCCATTACGGTTTTGCGCCCCATGAAACACGTCGATCGAACATGCAAATTAGCTTGTAAAAAAACGTACAGGGCATGCGTAACAAGATGCAGAGCTGTCAATCATTTAAGTCCCGAGTGTATATCAATGTCGTAACCATTGTTTCTGCTCTCAGCGTTCGAATCATCGACCTATTCATCGAGAAACAATGCCCGTAATTAGAAAGGCCATCGCGGTTTAACCTCTATTGTTAAAAATAATTTACACCTGAAATTAACATAAACGTGAAAGCAGTATGAACATGTCGTGTAAAGTCCGTAGATTATTAAAAATCAGTTAGAATGAACATAGTTAGTAGAGGGAGGCTGGTTAGGAAACGCGGCGAACTTCAAAGAACTATGTATTTGTTTACGAATTTCAACGTCACGTGACATTAACCCTGCACACAACATTTCAAAATGGCGTCCGTATAGCAGTGCTTGCTGTGTGTGAGTTTCGAAGTCTTTTTACCGTCTTTAAATCGTTTTGTGTTTCGCTTAGTTGTCAGATTCGAAGAAAAATAGTTTAGGAGTAGTTCTGCGGGATGCCAGGCGAAAATTGTGCTGTTTTCGGCTGCGGATCGTGCCGGAGAAGAAAAGGTCTTGGCATATTCAAGCTGCCATCTCCGAAGGATCAAGAGCACAAGACGTGGAGGGCAGCATGGCTCAGCGAGATCACGAAGACCCGTGAGAAGAATTCGGAGTTTCAGAGGTCGATAGACAATGACTCAGTGTTTACGTGCGAGAAACACTTCAAACCTGATGACATAGAGATATGTAAGAAGCTGTATAAATAGCACAGTATATAGTATTGTGCGATGAAATTCTTGTGTAGTGGTTTCAGTTGCAGCGAGCCGTTGTTTTCGGAGATTAAGTCTTATAGCTTCTATTTTACACTTAGTTGAAACAAAAAATTAAGAATCTATGTTTAAAAGTCTTTCGTTTGCCAGCTGAGGAAAATTTTTGTGCATTGAAATGCCCCAATCAATGTCACACAGTCCCTGTCAACTTGTAAACTGCACGACAGTTCTGGCGTTTTTTATGGAATCCTTGAGGTTAATTTCAATTAAGATTTCATTTTTTTTCTTTAACTTCTTTCAGTTGAATCTGCAAAGATGACTAGAAAGAAAGTTAAGTTTGGGGCCCTTCCAACGGAAAACATGCCCAAGAAAAGCCACGAGACTCGTAAACCTCCTTCACGGCCAGCCAGAGAAACTGTGAAAGAGGTTCCTTCTACAGTCACCAATAGGAAATATTACAAAGGGCTGACAGATGTTTCCAAAAGGATCAAGGGTTTAAAAACCATCAGTGAGTGGAAAGTGGAGGAACGCAGTGACAGAGTTGTTTTGCGTAGAATGAAAGATTGTTTTCAGCTGCCGGAATTTGAACTGATAATTGATGACAGTCTGGGATACACTATCTCAGTTTATGGATGGTTCTTACCAGAGGACCATGAACTCTATACAAGAGGTCTGAGGTCTATGAACAATGTAACAGGCTCTGATTTAATAAGAGATATAGAGTGTCAGCTTATTTGCCCTGGAGTGTGCCCTAAAGAATTAACTGGAGATGTAATTCCGTATGTCATCCCCAAGATTGTGGATCCCTTGTACAGTGACAAGGAGAGTGGTTTCGATATGTTCCCTAAGAAACAGTTCTGGCGGCCTTCTGATTGTTGTTTACTCTGCAGCCCAAAATCAGAGCTCTGCACTGTTTGTGTGGAATACTCACATGCTAGTGACCTAAAAGCAAGAGCAAAGCAGAGGAGGCTTTCAGAACCAGCACATGTCAAGGCACCTGTGGCAAGTACAGCACCTGAAAGGCTCAAGCTCACACTGCAGATGCAAAGGCTGAAATGTTCTGAGCTTGAGCACCAGCTGGCAGAAATGAAGCAAGAAATTACAAATTCTTCAGTCCTGGTAGATCATGAGCTAAGTAATGATCTGACTTCCATAATTGCTGACTGTGGTTCTGGTATGATACCATTCATGAATTTGTTTTGGCAACAACAGAAAAAATTGTTGAAAAGCAGTGCAACTGGTGTCCGATATCATCCGATGATAATACGCTTTTGCTTATCACTGGCTGCGAAGTCTCCTTCCTGCTACGAAGAACTGAGAAACAGTAAAGTTCTTGTGCTGCCAAGTCAGCGACGACTTAGAGATTACAGGAATGCTATTCGCCCCCAAAGAGGGTTCCACGCAGAGGTTGTTGCGGTGTTGAAGTCTGAAACAGAGTCCTACTTTGATGTTCAGAGATACGTTATCCTATTATTTGACAAGGTGAAGATCATGGCAAACCTGGTTTTAGATAAAGTGACTGGAGAACTCATTGGATTTACCGATCTGGGTGACCCATACGTGAATTTTGCATCTTTGGAGAAAGTTGATGAGCTTGCCACACATGCCTTAGCATTCCTCGTGCGTGGGGTATGCACAGAGCTCAAGTTCTGCTTGGCTCATTTTGCAACCACAGGTGTCACTGCAGCCCAGTTGATACCCCTTTTCTGGGAAGCTGTTGCCATTCTTGAGACTACCTGTAATCTATGGGTCGTTGCAGCCACCTCTGATGGGGCATCTCCAAACAGGAGATTTTACCGCCTGCACAAGCCACTGGACGGAGGTGCAGACACGGATGTGTGCTACCGCACCGTTAATCTGTTGGCACCCCATCGGTTCCTGTATTTTTTTTCTGATGCCCCACATTTGGTAAAAACAACCAGAAACTGTTTGTTACACTCGGGATCTGGTACGTGTACGCGGTACATGTGGAACAATGGAAATTACATCTTATGGCAGCACATATCACAGTTGTTTTACCAGGACATGGACAATGGGTTGAAGCTGCTACCAAAGCTGACCTATGACCACATCCACCTCACTTCCTATTCTGTGATGCGAGTGAACTTGGTTGCACAAGTGCTAAGTGCGACAGTGGCTGCGGTACTGAAAGAGTTTGGACCTCCCGAGGCAGTAGCAACTGCAAAGCTCTGTGAGATGATGAATGGCTTTTTTGACTGCCTCAATGTGCGCAGCACTACCGAGTTTCAAAAGAAGCGCAAGCCATTCCTTGCACCATACAGATCTGATAATGATGAAAGGTACCGTATGTCTTGCAGAGTAGGCTAACCTTTTAACTCCCAATATTCATATGCAAATTCTCCTTATTGAACACTGTACATTTGCTTACATGTATTGTATCAGTAATGAGAATTTGTTTAAGGGTTTTAGTAATTTCCCTTTTGTGGTCATTTTGTTCATTCCCATCATCTTTTCTCTTGTTTGTGTATTGATATTGTGTAGAGAAAATTGATGTTGGTCACTCCTGTGACTTCATGGGCTAAGGTGAGAGAAAAAGACCACAGCAAGAAATCTGACTTTAGAACAGATTGCAACACCACCAATTTGCTCTAATCAATCAATCTCTTTATTTTGCCCCAGAAATGATATGTATTACATTAATATGTAGTCTGGTATAAATAAACAAAGGAGCTCTCAAGGAACACTTGAAATTGAAGGGCTCAGTAGTATAGGAAAAGAGCAGTAGTGGTTTTCGCTTAAAATGAACATTACGAAAACAACTCCAAATTTTGCTTGCGGGTTTGTTTACATTTTGTTTACATTTTTTGGTTGGTTTTTGCTTTAATTCCGAGGAGTAATGTATGCAAAAAAACAGTTTGTGCAGTCGATGTCAAAGAAACACCAAAAGATTTCTCGGATTTGAAGCAAAAGTCAGCAAAAATAAATACAGTAAAATGATTCACAATTTAATTTTGCAGCTTAAAGTCAGGATGAAAGAACTGCTTTATTAATTCTCCAGAAACAGTCTTCAGTAACTTTTCATTTCATTCATATTCATTCTTTTTTTTCTGATTTCAGGTCCCAGTTCCTGATCAAATTCCTGGAGTACCTAAGGCTTTGGAAAGAGAGTACCAAGGACCAGCGAGGGAACTTCACCCAAAATGCCAGAGCCCGCATGTTCCTGTCATGGCAGACATATGAGGGCATCAAGATGACAGTCCATTCAGTAACTGAGGCTACTAAGTTCCTGCTCCAGGAAGGAACAGAATTTGTGCTTACCGAGCGGTTTTGTCAGGACCCACTGGAGGAATACTTTGGGAATCAGCGGAAACTTGGAAGGCGAAGTGACAATCCCGACATCCGTGCATTTGGGTACAATGCCAACACCATCAGAATTCAGAGGACAGTTTCCTGTCAAAGTGGAAACACGAGAGGCAGAAAGGACAAACGTAGAGCATGGGAGCAGGTTACTGATGCAGTATTGCCGTGCAGGAAAAAACTGAAACTGATTTGACTTTACTAGAGCTTTGAGCTACAATTGTAGTCGAAAGCCTTGGGACACTTTTTTCAATTCATGCTCCTTTAGTGTCATGTAGAAATGTGCTTGCACTCCCCCCTCCCCCCCTTACAATGTTAAATTCGGGTGTTGAAAGTGATGACTGATGTTCAACATTGTTTGGGGAGGTGGGGAGGGGGGCATAAACACGTCATAACAGTTGTGAAAGATTTCCAATCACAGTGAAGTTAACATTTCCATATTTCTCCTTGAAATATAACCAAGTGTCCCAAGTGTCTAATGACCAGCATTGTAGCTGTAGTGGTGGTGTTTGATAGCAAAACAAGCCCTGCAATAATGGTTATTAGTTTGTAGCACTGCAGTGACTAAAAGCTGGTTAACCCTGATTGTAATAATTTGGTTGATAAAATGAAATAATTTTGACTGAAAGTTTGCACGATGTAATAATGCTTAGGAAAGTGGACCCGCAACTAACCGGATTGTTTGTAAATAGCAAGGCACATGTATCTACTTTTTGCTGAGTGGTTTAATGATAACTAATGTGTAGCATTACATCTTATTTAAAATGGAAGATTGAAAACAACAAACTTCCAGGCTAAAAAACATTAATGTCAAATTCACCTCTGTCTTGTAAAAGCTAAGGCAAGCAGTGTAATTTAGCTATTTTGAAAATATAACATGTATCCTGGATCATGGATCACAGACAGCAATGGTTTCTTATCTTTGAAAAAGGGGTAAACATTTACTAAATACACTGTAAAATCTCTCATCAGTGTCTCACCTTGCACAGGCTAGTGGATTGTCCTTTTAGGTTTAAGATTACAATATCAAGAAAAACTATGGTCATGACACAACTGACTTCAGATTGGGATAAATGAACTAGAACATTTTAGCATCAAATATTATTGCTTCAGTGTATACTATCAATAAAATAATGTTTTCGTAAACCAGGAATATTATCCTTTTGATTTCACAGTAAAATGCCTAATTAACTACACTAGTTATGCCTTTCTTGAGTTTGTTCTTGAAAACCTCTCTGGATTTCTTTGCGTAGAGCCTTGCCTTTACCCTGCTTTGATTTAATTTTAAAGTCTTGTATGATGTCCTGGGCTAGAGAGAAAGAGCGAACCCTGATGTACAAATTTACAATACTGTACAGGACTTCCTTGCAAACATTCTTAGTGGGAACCATTTCAGCATCAGAAACCATGGTTTGGTAGTTCGATACCACATCACTATCACTGACTGAGTTCTGAGCTATCACAGCAATGTCCACTCTTTGCAAACTACTAGCAACTTTAGAAGTTGACTGTCTGAAATAATGTTCGGTCCTGGAGAATACTATTTGCGTAGACTCTGTGATAGACCAGAGGCCACCACGGCTCAAACTGGAAATCAGCTTTTGGGAGTCACAGCCATCCTCCAATTTCCCAGCTTTGAGGATAGCCATTGCCTGCTGGCTTTCACTGGACGACTTTCTTGCACACTTTTTGTGAAGATTTTGTAAAACATATCCCCCAAGTATTGCAAACCAGCCTTCTCTTTCTCTGATAAGACAGTTTTGGATGGAAGAGTACTGTTGATAGGTGATAACTTCATACGCTTGCAGTGTGCTAGCATTCTATCGGCCACTTTAATTGCTAACATTGTAGCTGCATTTCGGGATAACCCTCTGAATAAACTTGCAGATTTCAGTGGAACCTGGGCATAATATTTCCCGTAAAACTTTTCAGTGTCTCCATTCTTTAAGTATCCATCATACAGTGGTTTAAACACAGAAAATCGCTCAGTATTGGTATGCTGTATATATTCATATTGGCTGAATTCGGCTCGTAAGTCAGCGTTGAAGACTTTGTTTTCTTTAACTTTTTGTACAGCATCATTCACAATCTCGACAAGAATGCTTGGCGTTAGAGACAATCGTTGTTGTTGATAGTTGTGTTTAGTAGCTCTGTGTCTTCGGTATCCTCCACTAGACTTGTATTTCTTTTCGCAGTCGCTGCATACAATTTCTGTCGATTGAACCTACAATTGACACGGAAACAAATAAATAAGAATAGAAAACCGGAAAGTGTTTGGAAAAAACAAGGTCGCTTTAATACACGAGACACGAGGTCGAGCGTTTGAATAAACAAGACAACAACTACAAAATTCTCTACAAACGACGCTGTAATTTAGAGCGAAGTTTAACGACAATGCATGGGCATATGCTACCATAAGTTTTCTTATTGATTTTCATTACAGGAACATTTCCTTGAGTTCCAGCTCGAGTTAAATACGAATTAAATTTACCTTGAAGACACAACAGTGAGGTGGTTGTTGGCACCATAGTAACCATGCATGTTGGCACGTGAGCTCGTGATTTTACTGTACTCCAGCCAAAACAAAGGCAAAAATTTTCAAGTTTTGTACTTACATCGCTTACTGAGCTTTGAAATTGTTCCTCTAACTCTCCATCGTCTTCTAGAATATCCAAAATGGCTTCAAAATCTTCTCCAAAGAAGTAGAGATCGTGAATACCGCCCGCCATATTGTTTTCAGTGTGCAGGGTTAGTGTCACGTGACGGGTCAGTTTAACATCAGCGAACCGCTAATGTTTTCTTCCTTTGAAGTTCGCCGAGTTTCCTAACCAGTCTCCCTCTACTACCAAAGGTAACAGAACAGCAGGCAAAGCATGTTTGTACGTAATCGGTTCGAAATATCTGAAATTTTTTTCTCATCTTTTCGTCAAAATCCTTTAGGTATCCAAATACTAGACGGCAAATTATACCAGACACTGCAAGCGAAGATTTGAGGGGACTAAAACAGTGACCTTCGGAAACTTCAGAAAGTCTGACACGCATCTGCGTGGCTTGCATGTAAACAACTAAGTTGACAAATGGCGCCGGCCGGCAAAAGATCGCTCCTTTTCTTTCCCGGAACTCATGACCAGCCTCCACAAAAACTCGAATTATCGAAACCTCCCCTTTTTTTTAACTGTACGCGAACATGTAAAGAAAATTCTTTGTTTAAACAGACTACGGCAGATGACTGCGTAGATTTCAACACGACTCGTGTAAGCTTAAGTGTATTCCCACGCGGAGGTCGCTCGAAGTTTTCTTTGTAACGAAATATTTTTCGCGTGTTTCTGGTTGAGCAATTTTCGTTTCTTCTACAGCCAGTGTTAATCTAAAGTGAGAGCATTTTCCCCACATTTCCACATTAGCAATTACTCCTACTGTCTTTTCATGGACGGGAATGACAGCCCTATAAATCCCTTTTGGGAATATTCTGTATTAAAGTCAAAGAGACCCGAAAATGGCGGCGTGCTTTGTGAGCGCGCACAGCATCATGGATACCCCACATTTTTTGGGCTACACAGTTCATGGGGCGCGAAACCGTAATGCTTTCTTACCATGCTAATGTAAAAATGCTTTCTGGGTATATTTTCAAAACTCATCTTCCAGGATATCGTCTTTTCGAAATGACTGAATCAAAATTACATATCGACAAAAAAACAACTTAAACATTTCTTTTCAAATACATATATCCATGCCAGGGATAATGATTAGAGTTCTCCAATTCCACCAGTCTAATAAAACGATAATTTTTATTAGATTTAGGACCTTTTGTGACTCGAGATCAAATTTTACTAATGGCAGAAAGGCTGCATATAAATGACACAAGCACAGTGTCGAGCATAGCTAAATTAGGGGAATACAAGGTAAAAATTGTTTATTTTTGAAGTAGTTCAATACAGGTGTAGACTACAACGGTAATCTATTAATGTAACAAAATTCTTCAAAAAGAAACAACAGGCAGCAGAATATATATCACAAAATTATCATTGCAGTTGAAAAATAAATTAATCATATCATCATCATTATTTGCGTCGTGTCTTCGAACATAGGCGGAAACATAGTCCTGAACACTATGGTAGAGCTGGGAACAGCCTTGAATGCAAAGTGCCACTTTGCAGACACTGCATTGAAAACTGGGCTCCTGTTCTTGCTAAAATCTTCTTTTGGGCAGGAAAAAAAAAAACAACAACGCAAGCTCTAGTAATGTTCGACTTCTTCACAGTGCCCTGAATTTTCTCTGGGAAATGGTTCCCGGCTTGTAGACCTCTCTGCTGACCTCCTTGGATGCCCTATTGGAGTAAGAGAGGTAGAAATACCAGAGCTACTGACAAGCTCCTTCACAAACTCCCTTCTAAATACCCTCTGTAGTACTGTCTCGTGACCTTGTCCTCTCCTTGTACAAGATGTAACTGTTTAGGACGGATAATGAGAACAGGTGGAAAAAAAAACTTTTTTCCACCGGTACCATTTCATGGTGCGTCTCCTAAGACATGAATAAGCAACCATTTGGTCACACCGGTCAACAGCCCCTATATACTTATTGTACTCGTGGACAATCTCATGTTTTATAAGTGGTCGTCCAGTTGCATGATGGTTACGTCCAATTTCCACCTCATTAACTGAGTGCACGGACGATAACATCTGGAACACCTTCCTGTCTTTGATCTTTACGGCTAGTAAAGTTCCATTTTTCATAACAAATTTGTCACCCTTGTTTTTCACTTGAGCCATTCGAAACGCATGGGGAATACCTTTCCTGTAACGGGCCGTTCCACAGGCTCCAATGATACAAATCAGTGAATAAAGTTGGCGAGGTATTAATAGTAATTATCAACATACAGACATCGCCCTGCATTTAAAGATGACTGCATAAGCCTCATCACAAGGTCATAAGTTTTACCCCTTAGCACTGGTCGGAGAGGAGCTGTGTTTACAGCAGTGTACGTAGATCTCACATTTGCAGCAAAAGCCATTGCTGGAGTCACACAACTGGTAACTTTTCACACCATAGTTGTCAGGCTTGTCTGGATTGTACACTTTGAAATGTACCTTTCCTCTGAGGGGAATCATGCCTTCATCAATACAAATATTTTTGCCTGGCTTCCAAACGCTTGAAAACTTTTCAGTGACAACACTGTAAATAATGCTGAGTTCGTAGAGTGGGTTGTAGCCTGCTTGTCTTCGGGGAACATAATTGTCGTTGTCACACAAGTGAAAAATGCCAAAGATGTTCATAAATTTATCCCGTGACATTATTTGCGGGAAAAAGGGGGTTAATAAAACCTCATCAGTGGACCAGTAATCCTGAATATTCTCTTGATTCACCAGGTCCATTGCGAAGATCATAGCTACAAATGCTTTCATCTCACCTGGTGTCGTGCCATCCTGAGGCCAACTTCTGAATCGCGAGTTTGCGGCAAACGGTCCCCTTCCCGTAGAGAAGCAATAGTTTCCCTGGCATATTTGTTTGTTTGCCAAGCCATCTCTTCAAACAGGTTTTCAGGGAAAAGCAAATGCATGGAAGTAATCTAAGACGATGGATCGTCTGGCAGCTCCGCGTTCAAGCCTTGATCAGCTGTGCAGTCGAGTCTTGCTGGCTCGCGGGAACCAACAACCCAGTTGTCTTCTTCTTCTTCGCTTTCGTCTTCAACATCGCTTTCTTCTTCACTCATATCGCCTTCCTCCTCCCTGCTTTCAGAATCGCTCGTGTTTAGATCTCTGTCGCTATCCTCTCCACCATAAACCTTGTCAATCGTTTGCTCGTCCACTATAACAATTCTAGCCGCCATCTTGCCTTTAAACCCACGTGGTCCACGAGATATTTTTAAGCTAATCATGTCTATTTTTACTTTCGGGTCTTCGGATCTCTGTCGGGAACTTTGTTTATGTTCCCTGTTTATGGTCCTAAGTTAGTTCCGAATCTACCCCAAAGTTAGCCGAGCTTATACGTCCGAAAAACGTCGGGGTTCGGAAATCCGGAATATTCCAGGATCCGTCCACGCAGGCATACACCCGCGTCCGGAATATTCCGGGAGCCGGGAAGGGGAAATTTTCCAAAAAACAACTTCTGGCAACTCATTTCGGAAGCTTTTATTCAAATTACGGTTCATTTACATCTATTTAATATTTATTTACATCTATACTGTTTAACTGTGTGCAAGTTATGACAATACCTACTTGCATAGTTCCATTTTCTTACATATTTGTTGAACTGATAGACAGAAGGACAAGGGGTCATTTCAACCCTATTCAGACCGGAGATTTTCGTTCTTCTGGGTGGGACAGGGAGAGATTCTCCCCCCCCCCCCTGAACTCCGAGAATATTAAAGGTAGACAACAAAACTTCGAAGGCACAGATAGTACGTCCAAAAGCGTTTCCTTTGAGGTGTACCAAATGAGCTGATAACGTCATATGACGTAAGAATCATGTCATGTTCTAAAAGGGCGGCCATCTTGGATCCACCATCTTGGATTTCGTGAGTTTTCCAGAACCTTCGAAAAGCACCAAAATTGACCAAAAACTAATCAGAATTAATTAAAGGACATTAAAATGATCTAAAATGGAGAGCTATAATTTTTCATTAAAAAACAGGAAAATACAGAATTCTGTAAAAAATCTACCTGACAAAATGTGGTTGCCAAGGCGAGTCAAATTTAATGCACAAGAACGTTTTATAGTTTGTTCCCAGCAAGGTTGTTGGCCTTAGCTTGCGTACTGAAAAGTTTTTAACGTTGAAAGTCCGTGCAGGCAGATTCCGCCCCGGCTAAATAGGGTTAAATTAAAATCCGAATTACCAATTTAAAGGCAAGAAATATTCAAGAAAGAACCTGTTAGAGAAAGTTACTGAAGGTATGCTCTGACAGGCAGTTTTTACAATAAATACGTGGAAAAGCTACAAAGCTGTAAAGATTACGTACATAGTTTGGGCTCGAACAGTTAAGTTTAGTTTTGATTGTGACAGAACACGAGTCTAAACTGACGGCTATAACATAATGCCCTTCCCAATGGACGCAAGTAGCCCAGTAACATGTAATGGAGAGCACTGAATAAACTAATCCAAATTTGACGGTTGTATTTATATCACTCACTTATTTACTAGGGGATGCTTAAGCCTAAGCTCGGTGCCGTGTTTTGAAATTTTGACAAGGTCTACGTACCCTACATCGTCTTGTCCCGTTAGGACGCTTAACAGTTGAGATAACCTGGGATGGACTAGCATCCTATTATTTGGGGTGATTAGTTTCATGCCACAAAAACTAGTGTTAGAAGTGGTTGTATTGCCCACTTCCGACCGTGTTACACTTCTCTGGTCATACTTATATTGTATCCGGCATTAGTAAGTTAGTCGTCGAGATAACTAGATACTAAGGTTTGGAGACACCGCGCCTACATATGACTTTAGATTGTTGGCATATTTGCGTGATACCCATTAAACATTAAAAAAAACGTGTAAAACAATGTTACAATCGTTTGAGTACCTAGTGGCACATCTATGCTAAGACTACCAAATTTTTTGTAGTCCATTTACCAGGGGTTGAAATGAACACACGAATTACATCTGCACAAACGCTGAAACTGGTAGTTCCTCTGGAGCAATTGTAACGCAATGGACATTATCCAAGAAACCCTTGAGCCAGTATGTTGACATGAATCCTTTACCCTGAAATAGAACACTTGTTTGAGCCTATGTATCCTCATATCACACAGGCTAGGAGAACTTAAATCCCAGCTAAACTATGTGGTTGAGACAAATACTGAAAATTTACTTGTCATTCTGTATTTCACCGAATGAAAAAACACAAAACATTTCACCAATGCCCTTCCTCACTCAGTACCAGTTGTTGTTATAATCAGTGGTCAAGGTTCATCTTCCTTTTTTTCTTTAATTCCTTACGTGACCACTGAGTTTTAGCCGTAATTAACTGGGAGGAAAAGCGCTGAAAGAAAGCTCACCTACTGGACTCTCACCATTCAATTAAAAAAGTTAATTGAAGGCACTGTAGATGCGCTGGTGAAAAAAAAAACACCGTACCTTCACCTCCATGCTGCATCTAAAGACGATGTTGTAAACCCCGATCTTGTCTAACGCTTCTTTGGTGCTTTCTGTAATGTGAATTTTCTGGGCTACAGAGGAAAAGAAGGAATTATTTAATAGCGGAGCTCCTTTGTGGAGCAAAGGTCCGCAGAGCGGAGCACCATACTCATGGAGAATATATATATCCATGCAAGTCAGTTTTCATGGTCACGACGTCACGTGACCGTACGACGTACCGTGTACCATACTTCAGGTAAGATGTTCAAAGTGACTGAATACTCGCGCGTTTATGTATTGGTAAAAAATGGCGGACTGCCCTCGAACTAACGCTTTAGCCTAAACCATCTTTTTAAGGCGTAAGTAAAAAGGATGTACTCCCGTGGATATTTTACTACAGTTACGATGTTTTCTTGGAAATGACTTCTCCCCACAAGTTATTACAGAATGGATACTCACTTCTCAACACGCTCTATTTTCATGACGGTAACTTGACATACCGGGAATGAAAACGTTCCTTATAATAGCTCTACATAAGAAGGAAAAACCTGAAGGATTGCTTTTAAACTCGACAGCGCATATAGAAGAAATTGGAGAGTTTGAAGGGAAGAAATCCTTGTTGGAGGACATACTCCTTGTTTCAGAGGAGATCTGAACCTTCTTAAGCCCCCATATGTAAAACATGAACTGTGTCAGATAAGCTTATATTTTTGTCGTAGCGGTGCTAGCTTTCGCCTTTTCCAAATGTAAATAACTTAGCCAAAAAAACCTGTTGTTTTAGGATTACAACTTGGGATAAGTCCGTCTGCAAGGGAATGATAATTGCAAAAGCTGGTATTCAAAATTGGAGCCACAGAAAACTCGCCTGAAATGCAGACTATAAAGCGAATTAACAACATGCGGACTGCTGAGGACCGCTTCGTGGGTAATAAGATGTTTATTTGATGTCTTTAATCGGAGGAAAAGGAAAACATTTCAAGTCAAAAAGTTGAACAGCTTCACTGATTCGACGGACGTGTGTCAAAGGAGAAAAGCGCACGAATTTCATTGGCTTTTGAAAATCGTTGCCAGTCTTCAGCGTGAACCGCGGTCGCTGAATGAAAACTTCATGGCTTTATTTTTATTGTTTTGTTTTTTCGCCCGTAACATATTCACAAAGCAAGATTAACATAGTTAAAAGACTTCTTCGTCACTGAGAGGACAGCAAAAACAAAGACATCTCGTCGAGATAAAATTGTACTGAAAAAATTGAAGTCGTGTTTTGTCGACGTCAAGATGTGGCGGCATTCAGTCAACAAGTCAGAATGATGAAGGCCAGTGAAGGAAATTTTAAATGACAAAGAATATATTGGAAGCGATTTCTACAAAACCTAATTTCGTCTGCCTTTGGATCTCAATTCTGCTCAAGTCGTGTTTTTCGAGCAAAATATATGCTGGACACTGAACATCAAGGAGTTGCCTTGGAAATTATGTGTTTTAGTCGGGTAATTACAAACACCCGAGCGCAGGCCGACTTTAAAAAAAGTTATTTCCATTGATCTCCACTGCAAGAACAAGAATGTCGCTTAGAAAACAAGGTACTTAAGGTTAACGTATATAACAACACTTTTTGTTTCTGTGATAGCTTTATTTGAACAAAATTTACGTTAAAGCCGGTCAAAGACAAACAATTTTGCGAATTGCTTTGAAGCTCAATTCAGCTGTGAATTTTTTCAACTAAGAGAACAGTTACTAATGAAAAACTAATAAGGCAATTGTTAGAAACTCTTTTTATTGCTCTTTTATTGCTAGTTTTCACGGTCTGTGCAAGTTAGTTTGATTCGTTTTATCTCCTTTGTAAATGGTTTGAACCCAGGAGTCATATCATAATTCGGTAAATTGTGATCGTCCGGGTGAGTGTAGCCCTGAGAAGGACTGTTTGAGGTGACATTGACTGACGTTTCGACAACCTGAGCGGAAGTCATGTTAGCATGTTTTTACTTACCGAGCCAAGGTGAAATTAAAAATGCTTTTAGCTTCGCAGAACGCTTCGCAGTTACTGACAATCAATTTTTTTTTCTTTAAGCGCGAAAAAGCTTTCAGAGAGTTTCGGTAATTAAAACTAAAAAGTTTTTAGTCCTGCTTCTCATTTGTTTTAAATCCCGTCTAAGACATTAACCTACTATTTTTCAGTACATAAGACCACTGTCGAAAATAGAAGAATTCAAGGCCTTTCAAATTTTAACGCTCGCGCCTGCCCTCGAAAATGACGCGAAAGAGTAAGCGCAAACGATTTGTTCTTGTTTACTATTTGCTATACACGCGGAAAGGGTCACCTCACTTTAAATACGACATGCCATCAGAGTCAGCTCCCGCGAATATTGTACAAGTCGAAAGATCCAGTAAACGCCTTGGCAAAGCTAGACCACATGACTCTATATCTGCATTTCCACTTAATTTGAGCTGTGAATGTGAAGATTGGCCTCGAATTGGCCATCTAATTGCCTGAAACTAAACTGAAATTTGATTGTCACCCGCCTTTTTTATTTCGAGTTTGAACGTGCACCTTTTTTAATTTCAATTTAAAACGTGTGTAAATGTTATTTTTTTTGCCAATTGGTACCGATGCAAATTAAGAGTAAGCCAGTGATAGCTTGTTATTCTATCCATTACCGTACCCAAATTGTGAATTAGCCAATCAGAAACCTTGCTTACTGTCATGATTTTCTACGATCTCAAGTCACTGACCTGATATCCTACGATATCATGGACAGTTTCTAAAACTCGGACTTTTTTGCAGGCTTTAGAGATGAAAATTACAACAGATACCAACGAAACGTAAAACTATTACATTTGTTAAACGAGAAAGTAATTTGTTTAAAGCTAACAGAGAGAAAAAAATCCAATTTCGCGCCAAAATTGGACGAGGCCACACTGGCGGCCGCTGGCGTGTACGTTTACGGACAGCGCAGAAACTTTTTTTTTTTAATTGGAGCCGCATTTTCCAAATTTCTCTCTAAATTTGGACTTCCAAGATTCCGAAAATGAAACTCCAAACAAAAGAATTATAAAAATGACAGATGAGGAGTTAGAGAAGAGTATTAACGCATTATTCTTCTCACAGTTCACGCGCTATATGACTAAAACTCCTAACTGATCACGGTAACTGAAAAAATAACGCCGGGTTTTAGGACGAATTTGGGTACGGTAAATACTTAATCGCACCTTCTTGGTACGCTTCGGCAGCATATCAGGCTCGTTTAGTCTCGCCATGGGTATTTTGGCTCGACTACGTCTCGCCAAAATACGAACCATGGCTCGACCAAACTCGCCTGATATGCCGCCGAAGCGTACCAAAAAGGTACGATTAGGTATAAAAATCGTAGGACTAGGTTATCGACTACTTTGGTATTATTTGATCTAGAACTTTATTCAGAGACTACGTAGCAAGTTATAAAACAATGCAGGATTCCTTGCAGCAGGGGTTTTGAGGAGCTCCGCTGTTAGGTTAGCCTATCTATATTTATTATTCATTAAAACCATGGATACTATCCTAAAGTGCGACCAAAGTGGGCGCTTTTTGGTTTTGACAGCAAAAATAAACTTCTTACGTTCGCCTGTAGTTTGCATTCTTGATGCAGTGTTCACTGTGTCTCCAAACAAACAGTATCGAGGCATTTTGTTACCCACTACACCAGCGACACATGAGCCTACGAAGAAAAGAAAAAATAAACAAGGGTCACTTGATCCGCAAGTTACCAATGGGAGGACACCTGAGCTAGTTTCTTTTGTTTCCTGGTAGGTGCCGATACTGACCTGTATGTATACCAATTCGGACTGACAACCCTTTTGGGAACTGTGGAAGATTCAGCCCAGTAACCACTCCAAGCAGGTCAAGCGCCATGCGGGCAATCTGGTCAGCATGCCGAGTCCCATTTCTGCGAGGAAGCCCAGATACCACCATGTAGGCATCACCAATTGTCTCCACTTTGTACACGTCGTAGTGACTGATTCGGTCATCAAATAAACCATAGACGGCGTCAAGCAAAGCTGTCACCTAATGGGAAACAAAACAACGCTGCGATAAAATGTCTTATTGTTGAAGAAAAGCCTTACGGGCGAGTGACATTCACCTCCCTACCCCCTCACCCCATATACGCCGCTAAGGTTAAGGTTATTAGCTGTTGGTTCATCGCTTTAACTGCTAAGCTTAGACCCACATCCCGTCTCAATACTGAGCCTCATCATTCACCCTGCCAACCCTTGTCTGGATTGTAATAAAGATACAATTTTTCTGCTAACCTGCAAAGGTGGCATGGAGGAGCACATCTCAGTGAAGTTTACGATGTCGCTGAAGAAAATCGTGGCGCTGTTAAAGGACTCGGCCGGAATTTGTTGATTGTTCTTTAACATTTCTGCCACCGGATGCGGGAACATTTGGTAGAGTAGTGAGTCTGCTCGCACCTTTTCCTCTTTTAACTGCAAAGTGGCCTGTGCAAGTTGGAAAGTGTAGTTTTGAATCGTTCCTACCACACGGTTAACCGAGTAAGCTAGTAGTGGCACTAAGAGTAGAGATAACACGAAAAAAGTCAACCTTTCGGCTAAATTTAACTTGGAGTTCTTCCTTTCAGCTTTTAGGCGTTTGGTGAGAGAAATTCCGACTTCTTCTTGAACATCAGCGAGATCATTAAGGTACAAAGTCATAAGGTCAAACCATTTCTCGCCTTTAGGAACCGATGCGTTATCTCGCCTGTTAGAAAGAATGACGTTTCGCTTTTCCTCGATTGAACTCAGCACTGTATTGTTAACTCGTTGGCTTATTGTTTTTTCAATCTCGGGCATTAGATTCCCACTCTGCTTTAAGTAGTCCTGTCCCATGATGCTGTGACTTGCATACCATATTAGGTGACTTAAGTTCCCGAAGTGCCCCTCGGCGAAGAAGAATCCACCCAATGCGCGCTCTATGCCGATTTTATCTTTGCCGGCAAGGAACATGTGATAGCCAATCAATTCCAGGAAAACGTTGTTCTTGGATGTTTGTTTTACCGATTGGTAAAACCAGTTTAACATCAAATTGATTGGCTGAGTGTAGAACGAAATTTGTTCTTCTGGTCTGCCTTGTCCACATGGCCCAACTGTATACCTGTATCCCAGTTGAAAAACAAATTACAAGCCACACAAACACAAGGGTCAGCTGTCTTTTCACGCTTAGTTATCCACCCGCCACCCCCTCCAGTAGTTTAGACTATATTATAGACTAGAAATACGGAAATATGATTGGTAGAGTTTAGAGCTTTTGTAATTAATTTCGGAAAACTGCGAGGTGGTTGCTTTTAAAATGCATAAGGCAAGTAAACGAATGGAGTGTCACCACGGCCTTAATACAACAACAACTGCAACAATAACAACAATTATAATCATCATTATCATTATCATCAACATCATCATCATCATCATCACCATCATCACCGACATCTTGCAGAAGTCTGCATTATTTGGGGCAGCTCGTATACTAAGGAATGTGCTCGCTGTCTGAGGTCTCAAGACTTGATCGTGAGCAGTTAACCACTATACCAGTGTTTAACACTAATGGTTTGCGCTGTGAATGCCGCGAATAATAATAATAATAATAATAATAATAATAATAATAATAATAATAAACACGATGATGATGATGATGATGATGATCGTTTCCCAAAATTCTTGTTCCGTTCGAAGATTTGAGCGATGTCTGTGTAAGTAGCCATTTTATTGTGCTTTTATCAATCAATTCTAGTCAGGCAGATGGTAAACATTTTGTTTTGGCCGTGATGAATTCAACTAGGCTGTGCAGGCCAGTTTTAGAGCATCTCTTTTCAGAATGTTCTCTGAAAAATGGGAATATCAAAAATAGGTCCAAATATTCCTCTTTTGAGTCGCGCACTACCAACAAATCTGTCACAGATGGATCATGATAATTTTAATTAAACGCAGTTTGATAAAACGTTAAGTTCGTTCTCCGGGTCTCCGTTATCTCCGATATATTGAAAGAAAGTTTGTAAGCGGACAGTTAGGGTAATACTTGCAGTTTAATCATGCAGTTAAGTCATTACTATTCCTGATATTTAAACTGCAAGTGCTATCTCCACTCTCCACTGCCAACTTTATCTAAAGTACCACGGAGCCATCGGAGAACCGGAGAATGATAACTCAGATTAAGCTATTACTATTCCTTGTAATTGAACTGCAAGTGCTATCTCCGCTCTCCACTGCCAACTTTATCAGAGTATAGGAAGTGCCTCGGTAAGCACAATCCTTCCTGCAGCCTCCACATGCTCATTGATATGTGCAAAGGTTTCCTTTCGCAGAGGTGATAATGACACGAGATTGAGTACAAAGCTAGACGATCAATGGTTGAAAATATGCAACAAAAGGGATGAATGCGATCAAGCTCTTAAGAAAATTGAAGGCCTAATGCATTCTTTTCCTCTGCGATATCAACGATTGAAAGCAGAGTAAACAAAGATAAAATTGACAGAGAGCCTGATGAAGAAGACGAAGAGCAGGAAAAGAAAACTAAAAGTGTTATCTATTGGCCTACAATTCCTATTGGATTGCCGTTCAGTCGCCAAACAGCACGCGTGTTTCAACAGTGCCCGTTCACTCTGTTTTGTTGGAAACTGAAATGGAAGTCAATGCAAAAGTATTACCAGAATGCAAAAAGGGAAAAGATGAAAAATCAGCCGCCCCGTTATGTACGATCCTCAAAGATCACAACAATAACTTTCTGCAGGAAAAAGTCGATCTTTCATTTTCTTACGGGTTAAAAACCCTACAAGATCAACTGATGGAAGAAGCCCTGGAAGATTCATTGCGAGGAAGTGAGCATGTTGTAAGATTAGAGGTCATCTCAAATGTGTTCTGTTCTGTACTACGCGACAAAGGCGTCCCAGCTCTCGTTCGGGCCGGGCTAAAAGGTCAACGTATTTGGCATCGAAAATTCACATCTGCCTGACGGAAACCTATGTATTACCAAAGCATTAGCCTCGCCAATTGTAATAGCCATGAATGACGTCGAACGTGCGATGGAAAAACTTGGTTATTCGCTCTACAAAGGAGGAGTTTACAAGAAAGTTCAATCTTCTAAATATACATTCAAACATTGTTGCACAGTTAAGAAGTTTCTATCGGTGCTCGGCACCAGTGCATGCTTCAAGGAGACCATTGTGAAACACCTAAACAAGCTTGACAGCCTGCTGAGTAGTCGAGAGAGCTAATTTGGCAAACAGTTGAAATCAACTACGATTTGATAGAGGTCTTGGACGGCTGGTGCTTTTCAATAAGCAGAAGAGAATTTGTTGAAAACGCGATTAGTCACTCAGACATTGGAAGAGAACTTTCGTCGCGTACAGACGAGACAAGTCACCGGTAGTCGCCTTCTTTAAAGAGATCCTGGAGAACAGTCTGAGTGAAGACGAAATTGGGCATTTCTGCGAATATTTTATTCGACTTCTAAATTAGGGAACCAAACAGCACAAAGAGAAGGTCCTTTGTTTAATCGACAAGCCCAATAGTGGGAAAACAAGTTTGTTCACCCCAATTACTGCTATTATCCCTCAAAGGTTAGTGAACTCAACTTAGACGATAAGGTGCCATAAATGGTATTTGTTATTCTTCCCGTTGAGATATTTTGGTAAATGACCATGGCATTTAATCCTCGACTAGTCAACTATCACTCTGTATTACTTATCTGTAAAAGAACCAATTGCATGGACTTCACTGTATAAGATCTACATATCAATTATTTTTTTAAACTGTTCTGTAACTGCTACACGTCTACGACATTTGTTTTATAGCTGCCAACTGAGGATAAGTGATCTCATTAGTGTGTCTTTTTTTTTTCTTCTTGATCTCAGATACATAGCAATGATAACTACACAAAAAGCTTTCAATAAGAGCCTAATCGATCAGGAAACCCAAGTAATATTTCTGGACGAAGCTTACGCTGGACTGTTGGAGCTGGATAATTGGAAGGTGGATTGAATTAACTTTGTCAACCTTTTGCTTTATATATTTCCCTTGATTTTGTTGTTTTTCTCGAACGAAAATTTTTTTTTCGTTTTAGGTGCTCACCCAGGGTGGACTTATGGCACCCGACCGAAAATTTAAGTCGTCTAGAATTATGAACGTACGTTGCCCGATGTTTATCACCTGTCAAAGTAACATGGACTTTGGGGACGCGCACAACGCTGCGATGGAGATGAGTTTAAGCAAATTTCACTTCAGAACCCTCAAATCCCCACCCGTAGCCGGCGTTCAGACATTTTTAAAGGAGCACGCAATGGACTGCATCGTGTGGGCGACGAAGGTGGCTGTTACACCAGGCGACGAGTTGCCTCGGCCATCTACAGAAACATGCAGGGACGACGAGCCATTTGGCGAGGAAGAGAAAGCGCGTATAAAGAATCTGACGTTGGATGGAAGCGACAAAGACAGTCACGAAGACGTTGCTGTCGAGACCTACGACGAGACGTCACAACGAAGCCAAGAAGGCGACGAAAGTGAGAGAGTGAACGAAGAAGAGGTCAGTTCCAGCTACGTAGATATATGGGAGAAAGACCTGGAAATGATCTCCCAACTCCGTGAGAAAGAGCCACCACGCAGTTTGAGGCGCAGACAACTTGAAATAATTGGCGCTAGTGTCAAGCAGTTAAGGTTACTCCAGACCTTTGCGGGTGTCCTCCCGTGTCCTCCTGGAAAAAATTCGTCTGCGAGCCATTTTAAAGAAAAACACGGCAAACTATATATCGTTGGAAAGCTTCATAAATGTAGATTACGGGAAAAAAAATGTATTGCCACTTTTTTTAATTCCGCGAAAGAAAATTGCAAAACTGACCGCGAATATGATCATGCGTCATTCAATCAAACAAATGAATTAATAGGGTACCAAAATTGGGCAGATTTCTGTGAAATTTGTCCTGAACATTCCTTAGATGTTGTGAAACAAAAGTGTGTCGGGGATTTTTGATATTTATAATATTTCACCCGTGGCGATCTTCAATGCAATGCCCGTTACGCATTCTTTGCTGCTCAAACTTGACAGATTAATTAAAAAATAACCAGTCAGAATATCGAAAAATGCTGACACACTTTTGATGATTGATCCTTTGTGATTAACACTGTGCCGTTATTTTGTCAATGCGCTTGGATTTCATACCCTATTAATTCAATTGAATGACAAATGGTCATTTTCGTGGTTGTTTGCGATTTTCTTTTGTAGAATTGAAGAAACCGGCAATTTAAATTTTTTCCGAAATCTACATTTATTAAGCTTTCCAACGATATATAGTTTGCCGTGTTTTCCTTTAAAGCAGCGTGCACACGAATTTTTTGCCCGAGGACACCTGCAAAGGTTCGGAGTAACCTTAAAAGAGGATTGCCTTAGCCGGGAGGAAGTTAGAATGGCACAGTCTTTGGAGGACACAAAAGCGCGGTGGATCGCTGTTGGTATGCTAAGAGAAGAGGATGCACACCTTCTACAGTCCGTCGATGGACCGTACCATCCGAACATCGAGAAGACCAGAGAGACCAGAATACTTCGCTAAGAAAAAAGTCGAAGAGGACAGAGCTCTAAAAGGAAAAGCTCAAAGCTACATCGAAGATGAATGGGTTGTGGCCAAAGAAAAAGAGTTGCAAGATCTTCAAAGAAAAGAAGATGCAGCGACGGATCCAGACACCAAACGTGCTCTCGCTTACGTCAAGGAAGTTGCGGTCACTCAGGATGCCTTAAAGGGGAGGTTTCAGCGAGAGGACGTACCTGGACTAAAGAAGTATATGCTGTTGGAGGGAATACGTGTTGCCATAGAACTTGGCTGGTGTTCACGCGACCAAGCGGCAACGATTCAAAGCATTTGGTGCCCACTGCCATATCGGACGAAGACCAAGAGATGTTAATAACACAATCGACAGCCCTTTCACAGCTCCGTTCTCGAGTACCCAGCCAAACAAGCACCCCAAAGAAGAGACCCAAGAAGAAAGGCCAATTAGAACGGGTGCCAAAACGGGGGCGCATTACAAATTTCTTTCCCCCAAGTCAACACGGCGAACATTGAACATCTGCATTGACATGGACGACTTTAAGTGAATATCGAAATACCTTGTATCTTGCTAGTTTATCAGTCCACCCCAAATAAGCAAGGAGGTCTCTACACTTTTTCATTTAAATTTAAGTCCTAGCGTAATCGAAACATGTATTGTAAGATTAATTTTGGTTATATAATTATGTCAAAAACGAAGACTTTGTATATTTGACAGTTACGTCCAAGAGTGAACTTAAAAAGAACTGAATTTATACATGTATACGGTAATAAAAGTCAAGTTTACAGCAAACGTATTGTCTTTATTAGTCTCAATAATCACATTGGGCGAATTCATTTTCTAATTAAGGACAATCTTTTGCGATCATGTGGCAATGTTCCAAGGACCTCCATTTCACCGACTGTAGCACATCAAGTTCTTCTCTAAGAATGTCCGATCGTTGAACCGGCGACGAGATCGTGTCTAGAAATAGGCTATTTCTTGCAATATCGCGATCCTCCAGTTTTATGGCGATAAAAAGACAGGCCAGGATCAGCTCTCTAAATGTAGACCTTTTCCTTTTGAAGTTTTGTTCAAGTGCCGCCAAAGTAGACTTTCCGCCAACAAAGCCGTTTCTTTCGGGTAGTCACAGGCACAAATATCTTTCAAAATTCCCCAGCAAATTTTAGATCGCTTAAAGACAGGGCGGTATGTTTTTCTGCAATCCTGTCCATCTTACTCATTAGGCGCAGCACTAGAAAGAGGCAAAATGTTCTATGTCGTCCTAATTTGCAGCGAAGAAACATTTTCCAAGCATGCTCTTGGAACCGAAAACGGTATGTGATTGGCAGGCCATAACCAATCACTGCTAACTTGGGATAATGCTCTATCTTTTAAAATATGATCCAGATTTTCTTGCTGCCCTGCTCAAGAGAGAGTTAAGTGTTCTTCCCTCGTGAAAATGAAAATCGGGGTCCCTGAGAATCGCTTTCCACTGACCGAAGTCGTATCGCTTAAGTCCAGTTTTTAGATATTTGTCTTCCTCTGGAGTGAACATCACATTTTTTCTTCTCGCACCAATTTCTGTTTGTCTAGCGTATTGTGTTTTAGTGATCGTTTCGTCTTCGTCGGTTAGAGAACTATCGCTTTTGTCAGCATTGCGTTCTTGTGAAGAAGTTGACTTGTCTGAAAGTCTCGAGCGCACTTCCATTTCTAGCTCTGTTCCCTTGTCGCCGTGTAGTTATTCCAAACATTTGTGCGCTTTACTAGCGACCTCGAGCGATCGTTGTTTTCGATAGCGAACCTTTGCCACGACAGAGCT
Source organism: Siderastrea siderea (assembly GCA_964030785.1). Classification (NCBI taxonomy): domain Eukaryota; kingdom Metazoa; phylum Cnidaria; class Anthozoa; order Scleractinia; family Rhizangiidae; genus Siderastrea; species Siderastrea siderea. The sequence continues at coordinate 11,172,340 of OZ034976.1, forward strand.
GTGTTTCTGGTCTACGGAAATTGTGCCATCTCCAGAAATCGCGGACATTAGAGCCCGCGCCTTTTCGGGCGTCCTACATAGACAGCTCTTTTAAATGATGCATACCGCTGATCGAAGCGGTATAGTTTGGGCTCATATTTCATGATGGTGCACGATGCAATAAGTCCCATATAAAAACCATATAAAAACCACTGACCAAACTAAGTCGCTTAACATTCGAATGTACTGAAATTTAGCTTTCGAAGGATGGCTTTTGTAGGGTATTTGAAGCCGGTTCGGCCGAAATATCGCAGTTCCAAGAAAGTGGATTTTTGGACTTTAGCGAGGACTTTCAAATGTATGGCCGAATGCAATTTTTTCGTGGTTTTCAAGTGCAAAAAGTAAACATCAAAATCAATCTGTTGGAGCTGAAAATCGTAAGGTTAGTTTGTTCCATGTATAGTCTTAGTGAATCCACTTGCACATTTTTTCGATCCCATTATGTTTACCCGTAATCGCTGTTTATAAACTATGAGTTTTCGGTTTTTCGATGAAATCCCCCTCCACGCCTTATATTTTTTGGCCGCTAAACTGCTCACAGAAAACCGTAAAAAGTAAACATAAAATTCGAAGTATCCACCTTATTTTTTGTACTATATCTTTCTTGATAGACCAGTTTACCATGAACCGGTTGCACATTTATACTTAAACAAATTGATCGAGAGATATTTCTCGAAATTTTTTAATCTCCATACATTTCTTTGTTGTTGTTGCGTTCCCTTCGATGGTCAATTTACCGCAGGATTTGTTGACCGTGGGCTCAAATGTCTGCGATTTCTGGATATGTTTGCGCACTGCTGCTAAGATGTCTAGTACTTGCCGTCTCGACTATTTGTCGATAGCGAGTCGGATGAACGACTACTTGCCTGTTGCATCGAAGACCAGTTTACTCATTAGTTCTCCTAGCTTGTTGTGTTGTCCTCCATTTCTCGTCACTAAAACATAATCACAGTTCGGCTTGAGCAGAGGGCGAATGTGATTGATCTGGCATCTAACACTTGCATGCTAGTCTCGGTCAGGTAAAGAGAATCAAAGCCATATTTCAGTTCCTGCTGTCTTGAACATTTTCTGATCAATAAATCCACTGTTAGTTTTAGCTTTGTTCACCACTTCAACAGTTAAATACTGATATGTCATCGGGCGCGAGCCTTAAACCTTGATGAACAAATATACGTCGAGAAATTTGGTAGCAAAAGATAAGTCAAATGAGGATATTGAACCTGGATTATCCTTGCATGACTTCAGCACGCTTTCGTAGCGCGGCAAGTATCGCCCCACGACTTCTAAGAGCTCTTCGAGCGTGGCCCAGTGTCCCTTGGCTTCTAAGGCATCGATATCGAATTCGCTCGTCCATTGTAATCGCATCATCTTGGAGACGGTTTTGCGCACTTTTTTTCAAGTACAGTTCTGTACAAGATAACCCTCTTAATACCGATTCCAAAGCTCCATTAACTTTTCTGAAATACCCCAATTCTGCAATGGCGTCCAAGTAGCCTATGCGCCCTGCATGCCCGAAATTCCACTCATCTTGCATCAGTCAACAAATTTGAAAAGGAGACTAGGCGAACATAGACTAAGGTCAACTATTTCAAATGTGAGATCCTCGTCTTCTTTGCAACAGAATTTAAGAAATTTCAAAAACCTGCTGACAATTTGGTGTGCTTGCCGATCGCTTTTACAACCACCACCACTGCCGGTAAGCCAGGACAAGAAATCTTGAGCGATTTTGCTTGACATATCAAAAGAGAGAGCTCGTCTGGGAAGTCTTGTTATCATTGGCGTCATTTTTGTTGCTTTGTTGTTGGCATGCTTCAGTCTGAGTAATGTTTGGCTTTTCGTCGAAATAAAAGTACCAACGGTGTTTGTTCTTGGTATGTTTACTGCAGCCTCTTCGCGTCAATCCATCATGCTTACAGCCTTGCACTTGGCAGTGAATAAGACCATCAGAGTCGTCTTCTTCTAAGTGAAGCCTTTTGGGATTAGGCGACGCGTTTGGTAGTTTTAACCAGTCAATTTCCACTCCTCTTTTACTCATCTTTTAAGGTCTGATATTGTGAAGTTTCTCACGAGACTACTGTATTTATACCAAATAGCTGACTTGGTATCCATGTCTGGCCCGTTTTGTACACAGTAAAACCAAACAAAGGAGCAGACAAAGGAACAAAGGGACAAGTCTCATCTTGTTCAAACCTGCCCTAACGTGATTAAACATGTATCAGGTAAGCCAAGGCGGCTAAAAATTAAATTTGCCCTTGAGCATGTTAGACTGACAAACTAAAATCAGAACTTGCGTTCCTGTTGACCAAAACTAAATAGGAACCATCGCTCCCATTTAGTGAACCAAGTGAAAAGGGAATTCTACTTCCTCTTTAATTTTAAGCGGATCTTATGTATTAGCTCCAGTATGAAAACGGAACAATTCTTCCCATTCATCAGGAAAAGGAACAACTTCCTCAGGAAAAAATTGCTTTGGACAGGAACCACTTAATACATTTGAGAACGACAAGCCACGATTAGGAACAGCACGTTCCTAATTGCTCATAAGAAAATATTTAAGCAGAACAATCGTTCCTCAGTATTGAACTCCGAAACTTAATGTAATGGTTAAAAGGAACAAATTGTTTGAAGGAGAGCTCTCGATAAAATCGGAACCATTTAAAAAGGACCATTTGTTCCTGAAAAGATCAAACCGGAACAAAGAGTTCCCTTTATTCCAAATAAGAAAGGAACTTCGTGTTCACATTTATGACAAAAGGAACCGTTTGTTCCGAATTCAGACGTCGTTGTTCTTATTTTTGATTTCGGCCGAAATAAAAACTCCTTTAGGTGTATTCAGACTGTGTTCCTAAAGCGATAAGAGGAACAAAACAGTAAAGCTCGCGGAACAGTACCTTTTCAAGAAAGCCATTATTTTTCGAGTTGCATCAGTTAAAATCATAATTTGAAAACTTGCTTATTTTTAAAGCAATATGCCAACAAGGCGGGCCAAAAAATATCGACGAAAAACGTTGTCGTTAGAGCCAAAATTTCTGCTGTCATCCATTTTGGGGAATGTAGATGATGATGATGATGATGATGATGATGACAACGATGATGATGATGATGATGATGATGATGATGACGATAAAAATAATAATGAAACAATAAAAAATACCTGTGATTGTTCAAGTGCGTTTGGAAACTTTGACGCCCACGAAGAAATTCTTCGTCAGCTTTTTGATCAAATGGCCAGCTCGCATTCGACAGGGCTTGGTCGGTCTTTTCACGGGCACTGTTCAACTTCTGGAAAACCTTTCTCTTATCCCCGTCACTGGCATTCTTGGATGTCAAACACAGCACTGTGAGACCTCGCTCAATTTGCAGCTGATGAATCACAGACGCAACCTGCAGACTCGACTGTAGCTTTTCTTCCAAGATTTCAGCTTGTTGGATGGTTTCATTTGCATTGTAAACATCTTCAGCCACAAAATACAGAAGACCGAGAATGGCTATCATTGCAACGCCAATGATCTTCAGCGACTGCACACGCCGGCCAGCGGCTGTAGTGACGTCATATCTCCAGCACATGCGCATAAGTTCAACAACTTTGTTTGGACGGTTCTCCGCCATGATCGATTAACAGTACTGAGAAAAGTAATAATAATAATAATAATAACAATAATAATAATAATATTAATAATAATAATAATAGTAATAATAATCCTGATGATCACCTGACTCGAAATTAACCGAAAATTGGTTCGCGACGTGGACAGAGATGGAACTGATGAAAGAAAAAGTTGTGTGGCTTCAAGTACGATCTGATGCTGTATTCCATTTTAATTAGGAAATTTTAGCACAGGCGCCCGTGAGCCAGGGAAGGAACCGGGTATCAACTTGTGTGGTGCATACTAATAACCAATTGTTCACTAGCTAGAGTCGGTGAATAGAAATTGTGATTTGATATACAGAAAATCAAAGTAGAATAATTGATAAAGATAGCTTACGGATTATATAATTGGATTCTCAGAGGAGGGGCAGTGAAAGCAATCGGCCTTTTAACGATAGGGAACACATTCGACCTTGACATAAACGAAATATCGAGGTTTGATTAATTAATGTTCTCCCCAAGAGCAAATATCAAACTGTGAGTTTGTAATCTCTCCCAGTCTTTAATCTCACCCATTCAGGTCTTTCTCTAAATCTTAGATCTCGTGGCTTCCTTCAAGTTGTATTCTGATTTGGTATTCATGTTATGAAAATATGAATTACGACCACGTTAATTTAATCGCAGTACGACTGGAGCTGGCGCTTTTAGCTCGACAAAACAGCCAAATCGCTTTTATTTTTTAATTTGTCCCATCCTTGTTTAAACAAACCTATTTACAGAGGGAAAAATTAGTCAAAATATTATCGGAAAATGTGAATAATTCTTTAAGGAGGCCTTGCCTAAGAAGCTATAATAGCTTTGGGTCTAGCCTGCGAATACAGCCACTTCTAATTACTCCCGGTCGTTAAATTTTTTTAATGTTCCTTACAGCTGTGCTATGTACCCAACAATCTTTTTGTGTAAAATTCCGTGTAAAATCTCTTTGTGAAAATTTTGTATATAATATGTCAGGCAAATAAGTACCTGGAAAAAATGCTCTTTAATAGCTTGAAGATTTGCATGAAATACTGTCCGTCGTCCTCCAAATAGGAAATTTAAGGACCTACACCTGACTGACATCTTTATTTGTTTACTACATTATGTGCTTTCTAAATATAATGAAGCATTAATTTTTATAATATTAGGCCGAAAAACTGTAAATGCGATACATAGAAACCTCAAGACTGTCACTCAGCAAAGTGCAACGTTGACGAAGTCGTGGAAACTCTGAAAAGTTGGCAAACCCGTCTAAATTTACTCAAAAAAAACCTCCACTTTACAAAATACAAGTTTGATGGCAAATCTTTTTCATTTCAATTACCAATCGAATTTCTGTACGTGAGAAGTAATAGGTTTGTCAGTAGATGGCATTGGTATGAATCTTTGTCAGGTTTTAATTTTACGAGTTTTTCGTTTTCTATGATTAAATAAAGAGAGAGATCATGTTTAATTAAAATCAGTTCTTACCTGCAAAACCCCGCAGACACATTAACCGCAAAAATTCACCCCGCTGTTAGTAATTTCCAATCTGGTCAAAACTCTTGGCTTTGGGCCAAATGCAAAGTACAAAACAACTTGCAAGCCGCTAGGCTCAGTCAAAAGGAAAGCATTTATATTTTCATAATTTTTTTTCATGTTGTGCAATTAAATGCAGCTGTTGCTTTTTGATGTTTCAAAAACCAAGTTGCTTTCGGAAAGTATCAACTTTGTTTTCTAAATGACCATTCCAGGCTTTGGTGATAATCAAACCTTCAAGACAACTTTTACACTGTCGAGCAGTTAAGTTGAAATCTAATCATTCATGTCATTTATTAGGTCAATAAATTCACACCAACTGCACAAATGGAAGGAATAAAATGGGAACCATACAGTATTTAAAAGCTGTACAAATAATACAATGTATATGTCCCTGTTTTGTATTTTCGTGTAATAGACAGCTGTTAGTTTTCCACAACCAAGATCCTCGGAAAATAATGATCCTGAAATGCAAACCTCCAAATTCAAGTAAAAAAAACTTGCAGAGTTAAAATAAATCAAAAACTGGGAAAACTAAAAAAAAAAAACAACTTGTTTGAAATTAAACGCTACACAGTAAGCTAATTGACCAGTGCCACTTGCTTTTTTGATAGTGGAACCAGCACCTAGGATTTTTATTTTTTTTTTTTTTGAGCGGTACAGCCAGAGAAAGCTGTGAATTTGAGTGATTTTCTTGACTAGATGCGAGGATATGGCAGGCTCAATTTATTCGGCAGACGTTTGTATAACAGTGGTGATTTAGTGCGTATTACGAGTGCAAGAAATTGCTAACCCTTTCGACAAACGTCGCAAAACTCGTTAGCCTAGACATGCTATATCTTCGTGTTTAGGCAAGGTAGAACATTATTACAAATTTAGTGCACTTGCTAATTGTAAGGTACTTTTTCAGTGGGACTGATACTTTTTCATTCTCAGTTGGAACGCAGAATAAAGAAAAACTCTGCTAAGCGCCGTACTAGCACTGCAAACGAACGCCTTCAAAACACTGGATGCAAAATGGTGCAAAGAGCTTTAAGTTTTAAGGCACGTTACAATTACGTAACGGTGCAAAGCCACCTTGAGAAAAAAGAAATACCGAGACACTTACCGTAAACACACAAGTTTTCTGTGGCTTATAGAAGATCAGCAGCTTTTTGTTTGCAACTCAAGCGAAATATATTCCGATCGTATATACGCGTTTATTTTCCACAGGGCCTTCTTGACTTTGTTAACACCTGCCTAGAATTGAAACAGGCCTGAAATAAACCCTGTTTGAAGGTGTTACGTCACAGACGGCTAATATTCGAATCTTGATGAAAAACAGCGACACCTTATTCAAACAGGTCGGCGAATTTAATTCTTAAGATTGCTGTGTACTGGCTGCTATTGAAGTTTTCACTTTTACTAATCAGACAAGAAATTGTTTACATGGGAATTATTAAAACTATGCAAATTGCTTTAGTGTCTTTCCTATAAATTCATTTAGGGTACGACCTACCTTCGCAGGTGTCCTTCCGAAAAGCCTCGTATGCGCACCGGTTTCTAAGAAATTGCCCCAAACTATACATCAGTAGAAACTAAGTAGAAAAAAATTACAAAATTATAGTGTGGAGGACTTTTTCTCTCTAGCGACCAAGGATCAATAAAATAACTTTATCCGGTATCGAATGTTGAGCGCTGAAGCAAACGAACTAGCTGCACAGTATTGCCACAAAGCATCAATCAACAAAACGGTATGGGACTTTTCCGATATTCCGTTTGACAATTAAGGTAGATAAATTGAACTTAAGTTTGAGAGATAAAGACTTCTTTCAAGGTAGAAGTAGTGTAAACGAAAGTCAAAATCGGTCGCTACTATGGTGCTATTTCGCGATGCTAAAGTAACTTGGACATGTTAGGATCAATTAGTGTTCCCAATAAAATGATATTTTTGTATGTTGAGAGCAAAGTATTATTTATTCAAATTGTACTTGTACCCCTAAGGAGACAGTTTGAGCAAAATGAGAGGAAAAGAGCAAATTCTTTTACGTTACGTTTTCAGAATCATCTGACTCGGTTGGGCGGAATATCGTAGTTTGTCGAACGTGAGCAGAAAAATCATTGGCGATACCGAGGGCCGGAGGCAGAAAAAATGATCAGTAATTGCTTTATCATTCAAACCGTAAGTTAACGGACGAGAGCAATATTATTATTATTATTATTATTATTATTATTATTCCTTGCATACGGTGAAATTTGATTAACCAATCAGCGTTCAGTAGGCGGGAAAAACTGTGGTTTCCTGACGTCACGCAGATTTTGTGCTCTTCGCTTCGATTTCTGCATGATCAGCGAAGTTTATACTGTGGACATGCGGTTTTATTTCAGCGTTTTCTTAACAGTTAACAGCTTGCCTTACTTCAATTTATTAAAGTCACAACTGTTTGCAATTATATGGGCTGGATGGGCAACCAGAATCGATTCAAAACTTTTTTCTACGGCGGGAGACTTCGCTAGCTGGACTTGAATGTATGCGAAGGAGGTTGTACAAGTTTTCTTCTTGTTCCTTCCTAGGCATCGTTTATCACATGGCTGTCTGCTAACTAAGCAGCTCTGAGTAGCGTCGGGTACAATCCGTCTTCTGTCCTTGTAGAGCCGTGATCTTCGGTCACTTCATACTTGTTTTCATCGTGTACTTCATGTCTGGTTTTAATTCACACCAACTTCCAGCTGTGCCTGTAGCTGTGATTGCCTGCTGTCAACGAGATTGGTCTTATCAGTTAGGGAAAATTGTTCTGTTCATCAGATCAGAGATACATCATGAATGTTTGACAAATTTCATCTACGGTCGTTGTATGGTTGCGCTACACAGCTGATGCTTCAAACTGGAAATAGGCAAGTTTGTATAATTTTCCACATATCCGGAGACGAACGCCGGAAAAGGCCTTTTTGGGATTTGGAGCTTCCTTTTGTCATCGTAACAGCGAATAGCTCGTAGTCAAAAGCTGCAGAAAATTAACTCTTCTTCTCAAAAGTCAAAACTCACCTGAAATTCAGACCAAGCAAAAAAACATGCCGACGGCCGGGGAAACGACACTTTCGCCTGCTGTATTCACCACGGAAGGTCAAAATAATTATTACCTAGCCAGTCTTTCTAAGTGAATAATTAACTTGACTAACTGGATTGGAACGGTAATTGCAGGAACAAAGTTTATTTAGTCAAATATTGGTATGTCTATTTTTTTCTCGCTTCAATTTCCACGCCAGATGAGGTATCCTTCAAAACTTGCAACCAATCGACTTTTACAGACAGAGAGCAAAGGGAGGAAAATGTGTAATTTCTCAAGAAATTTCAAGATTCAAATTGTTATAACTGAAAGGAACAAATTTAAGAACTACTCTAGGATTCAGGCAGGAGAAGTTTTATCAAAAAAGAGAAGTGAAAGTAATTTTAAAAGAGCAAAATGCAGGTCACAGCGGTCCTGCATCAGTCCGCAGTACCGAAAGAGATTTGGAATTATAGAACTTTGCGTTACGTCGGGTTCGTTGCAAAAAGGAAGAACCGATAAACACAGGCGACTCTAAGAGATGAAGTTGTTCTTCAGAACCCAATTAACAAATTTATGATCCGGCTGATTAGTATAAGCTTATTTCTAGGGTGGTAGTTGCATTATTAAAGCTATGTAAACGTGCCTTTAGAAACTTGGGCGGCTTAAATCAGAAAATGGGAGAGTGTGATAATTCTTTTCTTTCTCAACAAGCACTCGTAACGCCATTCAACTTGTAACGATGCTAATGTCACTTCAACTTCCGTTTTGTAGATCACACAAAACCGCTAAGAGTCTTACTGGAATGAGCTGTTTTGTAGGTCTCACGATGGCGTTGTTGTTTCTCCGAATCTGATCCCAGTGGGGCCCGCTGGAAGTAGGGCAGCTCGAGTCAACTCTTCTGATATAAGGAATAAATTCTGGTGTAATATTACGGTTTTAGACGATTTTAGTCATAGTCTTGTCGCTCTTCTTACCCTTTAAACAATGCACACTTTTAATCCAACACAAGCCACACAAAACTTCGTACTAATTTTTAACCCTTCTTGCAAGTGCAACAATAGAATACTCTTGGAAAATACCCTGCCTTTCTGGGTTTGTTTGAATGGATCGAGAACCCTGTATAGCTTCAGTCGCTATAAACTCTTGCTTTTGCTTACAAACACAAAATACTGGAGTTTCCTCTGTTTTCAGTCGTAGCATTCTGAACCGTAACCGGAAACGAGGACCCATTGCATTTCGTAGAACGCAAACAGGACAAGGACACCACGGTTTTGACTGCCGCTCGTATCGCGGGCGCAGTTGCCGTATGCAAGGTTATAATAATAATAATAATAATAATAGTTATTATTATTATTATTATTATTTTTATTATTATTATTATGAACGATAATATCTAACAAGGATGCTCCTATCGCCTATAGTGGTTTTTAAAGAGTTCCCCTCAAAATAAAATAATATAGAAAAAATAATAATGGGATAATGATTTAAATTGTATAAATAAAGAAAAGTAGCAACGATCCAATAATTCCTGGATTTGCACATGTATGGTAGATCAGATAATTATCATACATCTTTGGCCTTAAAAGGAAGCCTTCAACAATAAGAAGTATTCTATGTCAGTTTCTCATGTCTTTTCCCCTCACAATGTATTTCACACCCATATTCAAACATAGAGACATGTAATCTCACAATTTTTGCGCTTTCCGTAAAAGTATTAGACTATTCAAACGAAGACTGTTGACCATTACGTTTAATGGTACTGTTTGTTGAGCTGTACAAAGGCAATCTAAGAAAAAAAAACTGTGGACGAAAATCCGTACCTAGCTAAAAACTAACGGGCAGAATGGATTTATTTGACGTTCAAGTTAATTTTCTGCAGCCTCAAAGTGTGTGATTGAAATCCTAAAGACAGTATAACCAAGTTAACGTAAGAGAAAAACAACGTATTTATCATGGTACTGCTTGTTAGAGTATACAAGGTTAATGGGTTTTTTTAATTACTTTATTTAACAAACAACACGCGTTATATTACAGTTGATAACAAAAAAAAAAAAAACAAACGGAAAAGAAAGACAAATTACAATTAAGCCAGGATCTTATACATTTGGTTCGGATTACAAATTACAAAAACACGAATACGCTTTACATTATTGTACTTACAGATATAAGACTCGACGTAAAGAGAAGTTCAGAGAGGATGACCACATAATGCACTTTTCGCGCGTGAGAGAAGGGACCAATAATTAACGAAGAGTACACTTTTCAAGATGCCACGGTAACAAAATTTTTTTCCGGAATTCCAAAAGATCAGGTTTCTTTTCAAAACTTTTGCGGGTGTAAATGAAACACTTCAAATATAAAACGAATAAATGTAAACTGCGTTTATGGGATCTGACAATCGTGTTACAGGGGTTATGTCGTCGAGGTTAATTTGTTTATTTGAGAGGTACATGTTATTCCTTTCGGAATAAAAAGATGTGACAACATTGCAGTCTAAAAAGGTGTGTTCAATCGAGTCGGGGTTTGAACAAAATGTGCATGCTGCGTCATTAACTAAACGACATTTGTTGATTTCTTTGTTTGTTACGATTGTTCTATGAAGTAATTTGAAAGAAAACTGTCTCAATTTATTATCTTTTGATGATCGATAGATGTGTAAGAATTTACTGCTCCAATCTACAAAAGCATTAGGAAATTTATCTTTCCACTTCTTAACACCCGTCGGTTCAATGACACAACTTTCGTGAAAAAGTTTGTAGTAAATTTTTGAAGCCCATGACGGATAGATCTAAATTAGTTTTTCCTGGAAAGATGGATATCGTAGTTGTCTCCAGTAAATCACGCGTAGGAGCTGCAGGAGCCTTGGCTTTCTTTTTTAAATCTGAAGGTACAGCTGCTATCAATTGAAAGTATTGTAAAAAGTTTATCTTAATTTGGAACTTGGTTTGGAATTCATCAAGCGTCAAGAAGTTTCCATTGGAGTTTAGAATATCTAGAATAAAGTAAATTCCACGCTCAACCCAGGATTTCCAATACAACGAATGATTTTCAATGGTTATCCCTTCATTATTCCAAAGCATAAATTCGCCATGGGAAAAGATCTGGGTCATGCTTTTCAGTTCCTTAGAGTATTGCAGTAACTCTCGATAAAAAATAGGCAGGCTATTGTTTATGGAAGCAAGGTTGTAGTTACAACGGAGAAGGAAAGATAATCCTCCGTATTCTGAAAGAAAGTAATTTGGGATGGCTTTCCACAAATCGCTGGTGTCACTCAATATTCTGCTAATCCAGGCTAGGCGTAGAGAGTTAACCATGGTTGCAAAATTTGTAAAATTAATTCCTCCATTCGCGAGTGGTTGGTACATGGCTAGTCTCTTGATTTTATATTTTTATCATTCCACAAAAAAGAGAATAACTGTGTTTGAACGCTTTTAATGAGACATAGACGCAATATAAATTAACTGGGATACTCCTAGTGCTCTAGCAGATAAAGATTTTCCAGAAAGTGTGAGATCTCTTGACAGCCACAAATTCAATTTTGTTTTCATTCTTTTGAACCTACTGTGGAAATTTAATTTAATGTGTTTGTCTGGGTTATAGGATAAAAAAGCTCCTAGGACTTTGATCTGGTCTTTCGTACTTTTAAATTCTAATATCTTAGATTTGTAACATAATGCCTCCACAGGTTGGTTCATTTCAAATCTTTAAAGCCAGTAATTCTACTGCAAGGGTGAAAAGGAAAGAGCTAAGAGGACACCTCGCGATATTTCAAAATAGTCGGTTGTATATCCACCATTTATAACTGAGCTTTGAGTGCCATTGTAAAGAATGGAGAACCAATTTCTGAATTTGGGCCCAAAGTTAAAAACTTCTAGTGTTTTTGATACAAAATTGCACTCTAAAGTATCGAAAGCTTTCTCAAAGTCAACGGAAAGGAGAATTCCTGGAAGTTTTTTATAATTCGCGTAATCCATTACGTCGCTCAAGAGCCTTATATTTTGGCCTATGTATCTTCCTTTAACGAACCCAGTTTGATCAGTATGAATTAAACTTGGTGGATATTTTTCCACTCTCATCGCCAGCAACTTGCAGCAAAACCAGCAAAAACCAGCAAAACTAGAAACCTGATGTGGCTCGTTTCCCCCAGAAGCGCTTAATTTTCGAAAGAAACGAGGAAATCGAATCTCGGGTTCGACAGGTCAACATCACAGGAAGTTAATCTTGAAAATCACTACTATAAACTTGCATCGCGCTGGTAAACTAAAGCGCAGAGAAAAAGATAGTCACTTCTTATTAACAGAAGAAGTCTTTTTCATTAACTAGACCGTTACAAAATTGCAGTAGCGAAATTTAATGAGCACTAACAATTCCAAACTAAAAGGCAGGTTCTGATATTCACGTAAAAACTGATCTGGAACCTAACTTCCGTGAAATAATTTAACATGTGCCTTAACCCCAAATGGTCTCAATTCTTACCTTCAATACCTTGAAACTGGCTTGGGGTAGCCATGCTGCTGTCTGTGGGAAAACTTGGCCATAGCGAATCTTAACAAATGAGGCTTAATGTAGTTCAACTTTGCTGCATCCCGAAATACACCAAAATTGCCGTGTTAAGCTACACAATCTCTCGTTTCTTCGTCGTTGCTTGATGCTTGATGATGGCTTCAAACTAAAATGCTCGGTTGATCTCAAAAAAGGTAGAGGGAAACGAAAAAAATGAACGATTCTGGTGTTATCGTTGTGATTTCTCTGTGCAAACCACGACAAAACGTGACATCCAATATGCTACACCTGTGCATCATATATCCAAATTTGGTTAAAAAATTTAGTCACGGTATTTGGTAACGCAATGCAAACAAATGTACGAAGAAAATTTGCACACGAAGAACAGAAGTTTGGAAACGTAAAAGTCGCCCATCTCGCCCTTCTTTCTTCCTCTTTTTGGAACACAAAAGAATGTTAATGCTGGAAATTAACAAGATTGAAGTAGAGCGAGCCCGTTTGGTTAAAGAAGCAAATTTTCCCGTGTTTTTGTGTACGGCAACATTCAACTTCATTAACCCCCATTGGTTAAAACTTTGCTGAGTTCGAAGTGCTCCCAAACAAAGCAGCATGGATACCCCAAGCCAGTTTCAAGGTATGATTTATTTCAAGGTTTTTGCTGTCTATTAAATGAGGAATGAGACCATTTAGAATTATAGCACATGTTAAATTATTTAACAGAAGTTAGGTTCCAAATCAGTTTCTACGCGATCATCAAAACCTGTCTTTTAGTTTGGAATTGTTTGTGTTCAGTAGATCCCGCTACTGCTGTTTCACAACTGTCTAGTTAATGAAAAAGACTTGTTCTGTCAATAAAAAGTGCCTATCTTTTTCTCTGCACTTTAGTTTACCAGCGCTATGCAAGTTTATAGTTCTGATATTCAAGATTAATTTCCTGTGATTTTGATCTTCCGAACCCGAGAATCGATTTCCTCGTTTTTTTCGAAAATAAAGCGCTTCTGGGGAAAACGAACCGCATCAGGTTTCTAGGTTTACCAATACCTAATTATGTGCAAAATACGAAAGAAATCTATTTTTCAACTACTGCCGCAAAGTTGAGATTTTGCTTGATTTTTACTGGAAGTCACTCTTAAGTTGGAACCAGTGTTATTATACCCCTTCTCTGGGAAATGGAAAGTGATCCCTTTCTAAAAGCTTCGTTGTATGAATTGAGTAAGTCTTTCCAAAGAAGATCAAAGAAAGCTTTGTAAAATTCTTTTCCGTCTACCCCTGGCGTTTTATTATCAGCGAAGCTACTTAATGCGTCTTTGAGCTCTTTGCAGGTCAAGTCCTGATCTAAGTGTTCTTGCTCTTCCTTGCTTAATTGGGGGATATTAAAGCCTTCAATAAAATCTTCAAAGGGTATATTGTTGTGATATTCGGGTTTCATCAACCTTTGAAGTGTACATGTTAGCATAAAAGCTTTCAATTTCTTTGTTCGTATCAAGACATGGTCTATTGTACCGGATCAACTTAAAACAATGAAATTTAAACAATAGCCTGAACAATAGGCTATTATAATAGGGGACGCTTACCGAGATTTAGCCGAAGTCTTGCAGGTAATCGGAAAACTTTCGGCGCGACAAACAAGATAAACCAAGGCGGTGGGGAACGGGAAATTGCTCGCAAGAGTCTCGTTTTTCACAGGGATACCCTAGGTAAGATTTGGGTTTATTCGACATTGAGCACTCGTCATACCGCTACAACCAACGAAGAGCTGGCTACACTGACCAAAATATTGCATAGCGCAAGAGGGAAAAATTTCTTTACGTGAGAAGGCTTTGGAAAGAAAGATGAACACCCCAAGCCGTACACATAACGTTTTTTAGATCAAAGTGATTTATATGTGAACGGCAGCGCCTCTGTCACTATCCGTGGGAAAGGCAATCTATGAAGAAAGTGTCGGTTGTTTGGGTAACGCACTTGCCCTCGAACTTAGCGCCCTCCGCAAAATTAAGTGACAGCGACTGAATTCTCTGCAGTAGAATAATGTTAGTGTAGGATTTGATGTAATCTCGTCATTTTCCAACTTTAACTCGCGGATGAGTTTTTTTTCGTAACGCGATTTTTCCAAGTTGAAGAAATATTTTGTTGGTTTTTCGCCTTGCTCTATCCATTTCATTTTTGACCTGAACATAGCCTCATGTCCCCTTAATTTGTGTATGCGTTTTAACTCCTCTTTGGCGGCCTCGTAACTATCTATAAGATTTCTTTATCTAAAATGTTGTTGTTGCAAATTTTATTGTCAAGATCTTGTAGCCTATTTTGAAGAGTGATTTCAATATCTTTAATTTCGCTTCTTTTTTGTTTCGAATATTTTATAGTTTTAGAGCGCAGTTCCATTTTTATTAGTTCCCATAGTAGTTGTTTATCTGTTACTTCCGAGTGTTTTTCGACAATTTGCGGATAATAGAACATGATAAGTTCTTTGTAGTTCTCATCCTGTAATAAGGTATTGTTGAATTTCCACAAACCCGGTCCTCTTTTGAATTCACTTTTAATTTCAACACTTAGAAAGACTGATTTGTGGTCAGGTGCTATTGATGTGCGGATCTCTGCTTTTAAAACATCAAAAGATATTGGGCGAGACACAAGGAAGAAATCAAATCTTGATTTTAACTTTAAGGTTTTTGACTTGTAAGTAAATGATTTGGTTCTTGGGTGTAATTGCCAATATATATCAGTAAGATTAAGTTCATCCATAAGGTCAAAAACAGCGTTTCTATAAGTTGTTGCTTTCCATGGTTGACCATCTTGTTTATCAATTCGATTCAGCGTTAGGTTCCAGTCACCAACAATAATAACTCTAGAAGTATCTGTTTTTGATGTGATATATTCGCTCAATGTTTTGATGAAATTATCTTGTTCACGATAGTCATTTGGCGCATAAATATTCACAATGAAAAAATATTCCTCTTCAACTTTAATTTTTGCAATTACAAATCTCTCCTGAGGGTCCGATTCAATAGTTCGAAAGTGGTATGTTGAATTGGGATTTAATAGGCTTCTTTCGATATATTAAAATTCAGCTTGGTAGCGAGGCCTAGAGGACACAAACAAAAGAAATGAATAAACATGCTTGTAAAATTTCTTTTATTTGTGTCCTCTAGGCCTCGCTACCAAGCTGAATTTTAATATGTCGAAAGAAGCCTATAGGATACAGGCTCCTCTCGAGTGTGCCGTTCCATGTGAATAAATTATTTGTCCATCCCATTCCGAAGACCACACTTTTTCATCATTTGCTGAAGAATATGTTTCTTGGAGACAATAGATTGTTGCTCTTTGTGATTTCAAATAGGAAAAAATCGCTCTTCTTTTGTTTTGATTGCGAAGTCCTCTCACATTTAGAGAAAGCAGTTTTAATTTACGGGACATTTGTTATGCAATAAGTTGTTTCCAATGCAGACTTCTCTTTATCACGGAGTTTAGGTTAATGGTTTTAACTTTTTTAGCATGTGAGCGCGGAATTTTTCTGTACGGTGGTGCCGTTATTATTTTATCTTGCATCATGTACAAGGTAGCTCTGACATTGGACTCTAAGGGTAAATTCTTAAGTGTGGCAATTCAAATTGAGCTAGATTTCCTGTAGTTATGTTTACTATGCTTTATCATATGGCTGAACTGGTCAGCACTGAAAAGGAGCTTTCTGATTGGTTCCTTGAGCGGTCCGATTTTTCTTAAACGGACCGCTTAGATGGCCCGCTCACGAAAAGATCTCACTAAATCGTGTTTAGAAAAAATGTTAGAAGAGAGGATAGTTTAGTATGAAGTCGCACTAATCTTGTTCTTGCTTTCTTAATTTTGGCAAAAACCTCTGCGAAAATGACTTTATAGAAATCGTTTGTTCCCTTCTTTCGTCTTTGCAGCGCGTGCTTACTAATTGAAATACACTTTCCTGCTCGCAAATTCGTAAAGAGCCATAATAATAAATCCTTTATTTAACTAGCTTGTTCCGTCCGTATTCGGTCTCGTTCCGTTTGTGGAAGTTTATGGACCGAGCCAAAAAAAAAAAAGAAAAGAAAAGAAACGACCAAATTACGGACCGAACAAGCTAGCTCAATAACATATTGTACAAGTTGGTTCTAACTTATGGGTCGATGCATCGATGTAATCCTAATGTGGAACCATTCAAATGAAAACTAGTGAGCAGTACTTTCCTGTGGCGTTGTTTATTACGCTGTGCCAGGGGGATCTACTTGTGGCTTTTAAGCATGTGAGGCCGAATCCCAAAGAAAGCATTGAGCAGCAATTTTCCCCGGTGCTGTTTATCCTTCCAATTAAATTAGCACGACAATAACAC
Source organism: Siderastrea siderea (assembly GCA_964030785.1). Taxonomy (NCBI): domain Eukaryota; kingdom Metazoa; phylum Cnidaria; class Anthozoa; order Scleractinia; family Rhizangiidae; genus Siderastrea; species Siderastrea siderea. The sequence goes on from OZ034976.1 coordinate 11,189,393, forward strand.
GAAAATGAATCACAAAAACTGGATGCCACAAAAAAGATGAAAATATCTTTTTTGTCAGAAAAAATTGTCCGAAATTTCTCTAATTCGCAACCACAAGAAAATAATTTCAGTGTCGAGAAATGACACCCTTTTTTCCGCCTGACTTGCAAACAGTCGTTCCCACAGACCATTTTAGGAGCGATTTTAACCAATTAATTGTGAATTGAAAATGCCTGCTTATTAACTAAGCTAACAGCGATTTTTCCCTGTGGTTATTGGGCAATTTCTCGGCGCTTTGCAATTGATTGCGATATTGTTGTTTATATAGCACAATGGGGCAGATGCCTCAAGGCGGCCTTTCTAAATGCTGACGTCGCATGTGCTCTATTCATATCCCCCTCAAAAATCGCAATCAAGTCGCCGTGAAATAGTAGCAAAAATATCCGGTATTTACACACACGATTTCAAACAGCCCGAACCATCGCCACAAACACCACTGCTAAAATTGCATCAAAACTCGATAAGTAGACGACATGAGTGCTGAACACAATACTTTAAGCAATATTCATTGTTAATGCGTGAATAAAACATAAAAGTAAGCTTTTCTAACTTAGTATGTAATCTGGCTCTTAAATTTGAAAATTACCTCAGTTTCAAACATATATAGTAGGTTGGTTATTAATTTGAGAAATTATTTTTCCAAGGAGATAAGCCCTACTCAGCCAAATTAATTTACTAGATAAGCTGTCTTTCCCTTCCTGTGAAACATTTGTGTTGTTGATCTATATAAGCACCATAAATTGACAATCGGCAAAGGCAATAGTTTTGAAGATTCTTGCCCAGTACTATGCCAGCCGTTACGTTTGATGAGTTTACTTAAAAAAAACGGTGTTTTCATACTACGTGCATTTTGCCATCACTATGCACGAATAGAATCTTATAAACTGTAGACTGTCAACTTAAAGTTTACTGTTGAGCGTCTTACGTTACCTATATCGTAACACACATATATATTTATATATATTTTAAAGGCGATAAACCCCAGCCAACTATACTGATTTAATATAAGGTATCTTTTTTCCGGCCGAAAAATTGAGTTGTCAGGCTCATGTAATATTACTGAAGATTCTTGGCCAGAATTATTCCTTACTCCGGTCGCGAAAATAATAAGCCTTTGCGTTCGATTTAACTAAAGATCATCTGTTCAGGCTACGTGCAATATGCCACGATCCAGCCTTCAACTTGGTTGTGCTTAATCAGTAAAGGTTAAGAAGATCTAAATAAATGTTAATCAAAAGGTATGATGGATAACTCTATCTTAATAATTTTGTATATCATGTTTTCCAAAGTATAACTTTGCTTTACATAGCTTACCCTAAGGCCAATGGTTTAGCGATGATTCGTGGTGAGATCATTCTAACCCGATTAACTGCAGAGTGTTTAAGAACCTGCTTAGTAGGGTCGGACGATAATTACTCACTACAATAATGATAACGGTAACAAAAGCGTTTATACGGCACAAGATCCATTATTTTCAAATGGCGCAGCTTTTCATTAAAGGGAAAAATAATAAAAAAGCTCGTGGATCACCTTTTAAGAACTTGAGAAAAAACACGATGAAGCTTTTATTTTTGAGTTTTCGCATCCGACACATCGGAAATTGAAATCAGGCATGTTTTTTGTTCTTTTGCGGTACCAGCCTTCAACTTGGTTGTGCTTAATCAGTAAAGGTTAAGAAGATCTAAATAAATGTTAATCAAAAGGTATGATGGATAACTCTATCTTAATAATTTTGTATATCATGTTTTCCAAAGTATAACTTTGCTTTACATAGCTTACCCTAAAGGCCAATGGTTTAGCGATGATTCGTGGTGAGATCATTCTAACCCGATTAACTGCAGAGTGTTTAAGAACCTGCTTAGTAGGGTCGGACGATAATTACTCACTACAACAATGATAACGGTAACAAAAGCGTTTATACGGCACAAGATCCATTATTTTCAAATGGCGCAGCTTTTCATTAAAAGGAAAAATAATAAAAAAGCTCGTGGATCACATTTTAAGAACTTGAGAAAAAACACGATGAAGCTTTTATTTTTGAGTTTTCGCATCCGACACATCGGAAATTGAAATCAGGCATGTTTTTTGTTCTTTTGCGGTATCTTTGAATTATTTTATTCATAATGTGAATTACACAGGACAGAAAACATACTACATTTGGAAGGTTATAATCGTATGAATAATTCATCAATATTGTTTTGTGAAAGGTTGCTTGCGGTTATGGCGATTTCTCACAGAAGCTACGGATGTAATTACTTAGCGGACTGAATTTTTAAAAAAGTTATAAATCTCGAATTATTTCACCAGCGAAGACTCAAATCATCAAGTATTCTGGCGAGCAAGTGTAATTGAATTTAGCTTATAAGGTTAATAAAAAACGGTGGTGGATATTTGTCACTGATGACTACGTTTAAAACGTGATATTTTAAGTTCCGGCTCAGCAACGAAAATATTTGTTTTTCGTTCTTTTGCAGTGTTCTACATTTTGTTTTTACGATGTGAAACTACACAGGACCGATAAATTACACGATGAAGGCCATAATCGATACAAATAAATAATTAATCTTGCTGTGTATATTCGCCTGGCCGGATTGGGAGTGCTTGGGGTACTTCTCTAGAAACTTCAGAAGCTATTAATTAGTGGGTTGGATTTGGGCAACAGAATCTGAATCTTAGAACATGTTTTAAACATGTTTCTTTTCCATTGGGAATTTTCAACGTTTGTTGTTGTTTCTACAGAGGAAACCAAAATGGTCGAAATTTGAATGATTTTGTAGTCGTCCGAATTATCCGACCATGGCGTTAACTTCCAACACACACAATGCCCACGTTATGCTAAGCTTTCTAATTAATCGTTAAGAAGTGGATGTTGTTTGTAAAGCCGAAAAAAGGGGAAGGTCATTTCCGCATAAAACTTTCTGGAAGGAAAACTGTTGCCTTCGCAACATCACAATATATGTTACTCTGTGTATTTTTTCAGGGTACACTACTGTCGCCGTGTTTCAGTTACATTAGCTCAATATTGCGATAAATGTTCTTGATTTTGTGATTCGCTCCACATTGTGACTACTTATGACGTCATCACTTGTCTACTTTTATGATCAATGTCTCTGGAACGAGAGAAGGTGTTACAAAAAAGAAAACAGCATCCTTCTTCATTTTGAAAGGCGTTTCAAATAAGCTTAACTTATTTCCCCCTCAATTTATCTTCAATTTGTTTCACTCTGAAATCCTATTTGCACTCTAAAGGCCCATTTAGTAGGGTAGACCGATAATTACTGCAATTATGATAATGATAACAAAAAACATTTACATGGCGAAGGATCCATTATTTGCGAAGGGGGCGCTTTTCATATACAAAGCATGAAATCTTAAATTTACGGAGCGTAATGACTGCTTCAAGAAGTCGTTATGACGAATCTTCAAAACTTCTTTACATTTCCTATCCTAGTCTGTGAGACAGTTGTCAACAACGAACTCATTATCAATGTATCCGTATAGCTGTCTTTACGGATACTGTAATACTCGTGAAGTTTGAATTAAGGATAGTACGAATACCATAAAGAGAGAAAAAAATTGCACCTTCTTAAAAATCTAACTCTTATAAAAATAGTCATGATTTGTCATGCTGAACAATCATGACAGCTCATAACATCTCATAACATCTTGTGACTTAAATGATCCATAATGTCGACTGACGAGCGTCATGTCGTCTTATATCTCGTCATGACTCATGCTGTTGTAGCCGATCATGAGAGTTAATTCCAGAATGAATGATAGGATTCATAAAACCATGATCTTTCATCATGCAGGGGGAAACTACTAAACAGCAGCTACAGTCAACTTCAAAATATTTTATTCATATTCTAGTTCATATACATCTACATTGATACTGTTAAAGTGCAGAGTTTCTTTTTCCCAGATATTCGCTGAACTGAGAGAAAGGATGACAAGAGGACGGACTGTACTGCTAAGTGAATTAAGACATGGGGTAATTTTAAATTCAACTGGAAAAATATCAAGCAGGAAATCTATCGAGCATGCGTATCACATCTGCATAAACGCTGAAACTGGCAGTTCCCCTGGAGCACTGATGACGTAATGGACATTATCCAAGAAACCCTTGAGCCAGTATGTTGACGTGTGTCCTTTACCCTGCACGTTAAAATACAACACTTGGTTGAGCGTACTTATTCTCTTATCATTTAGCTATGGTGGGACTCGTGAAGAAAGAACGTAAATCTTAGACAAACTGTTTGAATGAGACAAATGTCGAAAACATGCGCGTAATTCTAAATTTTACCAAACAAAAAACAAAGTGGTCTGTGCAAGCTGGAAAGTGTAGTTTTGAATCGTTCCTACCATACGGTTGACCCAGAAAGTTAGCAGTGGCACTAAAAGTATTGAGAACACGAAAAAAGCTAACCTTTTGACCAAACTTTCCTCGAATTTCTTCCTTTCGGCTTCAAGGCGCTTGCGGATAGAAATTCCCGCTTCTTCTTGAACATTAGAGAGATCATTAAGGTACAAAGTCATAAGATCAAACCATTTCTCGCCTTTATTCCCCGATGCGTTATCTCGCCTGTTAGAGAGAATAACGTTTCGCTCTTTCTCGATTAAACGCAGCACTGAATTGCTAACCTGTCGGCTTATTGCTTTTTTAATCTCGGGCATCAGATTCCCACTCTGCTTTAAGTAGTCCTGTCCAATGATACTGTGAGTCGCATACCATATTAGGTGACTTGAGTTCCCGAAATGACCCTCGGCGAAGAAGAAACCACCCAATGCGCGCTCTATGCCGATTTTATCTTTGCTGGCAAGGAACATGTGATAGCCTTTATACCTGTGTCCAAAATGAAAAGCAAATTACAAGCCACTTAGATACAACACGCTGACGGGATAAACTGTCCTTTTACCCAATAAAGCCCTGCCCCGGTCCCGCCCTCACCCTCTGTGAGTACAAAAGGGGCAACCGGCATTTCAGACTATAATATAGAACAGAAATACAGAAACATGATTGGTCAAGTATAGAGCTATTAAAACAAAGCTGACCAGCCTGATTTCAACTCATGGGTGATATTTTAGAGTGCTACTAGTTTCCAAGTTCTCAAAGTTCTCAAGTTTATTTCCATATATGGTAGTTGTCAAAAATTTGAAAAGTTTAAAACATCACGGGCGGCAATTTCCCTTTTGGTTACGAGTTTTATGAGCAAATGTAATCACTTGTAGTTGCAACCAATTTATTTTCCAGGGTGACCCATTCAGCAACAAGGTTGGTGAAGGTCGCCGTGAACGACTGTCCATGAATCAAATTCATAAAGAAAAATTTTAGGACAAAAGGTCTTTTCAGTTTGGACTTCCTTTCCGGCCTACAAGTCAAGAGAGATATTAGCATTTGCATACTGTGTTTGTGAAACGGCGTTAAGTCAAGTAGGGTATTTTTAGATGACCCGAAGTCTTCAAAGTTTTCTGAAGCTGACCCGAATGCTTGTGATGATAACCGAAATCCCCCGAAGTTTTCCGAGGATAACTGAAGAGATTCGAGAAATTAAAGGTTTATTTATCTAAAAATAACCCAACTGGCGAAAACGCCGTTATACGAATACATGGAAGCTGGACACTCCCTGTAATGGTCTCGCGATGTAAAATGCTTTATGAAACTCTTAATCTAAGATTATTCGTATTTTTCCAGGTTTTTTGCTACAGAAAACACTATATGATTCCTTTCCCTACTCCTTGGTCAATTATAACCTCTTCTGTGTAACAGCAGAACCAATTTTATGCTCAGCATCAGCTTCAACTTCTAAAGGGTTAAGAAATTAATGGACATTAGTTAATTAATTAGCCTTCTCGTGTACTAATCCAGGAAGCCTTATATCCAAGCTAAATTTTAGCCCTCTTAGAAAATGCAAAATTCCTGCTTTTTATGCTTTCATTATAGATTTTGCAAGTTTACAAGAGCTCACCACGAAAGTAAAAATTCTCATTATGCTGCCAGTGATAATGTTAAATTATAATCTGCACTTTATTTCCAACAATAAGAAAAAACTACCCCGTATGAAACCTTAACTCATTTATTACGGGGTAATTTTGAAGAGAACCTTTGTTTTCAAACTGACGTGTTTTACAGCTTTCACATGAAGGCTCTTTTCACTTAAACAGTACAGACCTATATATATTTTTAATCGTCATTAAATTGTCTTTCATCTGAAGTTAATGATTAACTTAGTGCCTAAATTATCTTTATTAATCATTAACTTAACAAGAAGAGATTATAATTATTTTCCAAATTTCTTGCTGTAAAGTGCTTCACTTTCCTAAGAGGGAGAGTATAATAACTACGGCTTTCCCTTTAAGTCTTCGTAAAGAATTGCACAGACCTCAGTTGCATATGTGACATTACATCTAACTTCTTTGCAACAGATCAAGGAAAGCCGTTTTTGTGGAACGTAGTCCGTAGTTGCATAGCCTAGTAACCGCTAGGCTTATGTGACAATTAGGCAAAAGCAATTCGCAAGGAAGGTAAGCCATAATGGAGTAGTGCAGTAGTAGATAGCTCCTCAGCAGTGAACTAAAGCTATTATTCTGGAATAAAGTAAGCCATAGTAACAAACTTGTACAGTAGTGGATAATAAAGGTTATTTGCAAAACAAAACAACAACAACAACAACAACAAAACACAAACAACAACAACTAAGAAACGCAACTCTTGAGGAGAGTAGGACGTTTTAAAAGTTGTGTAGTTCTTTAATAGATAGTTTCTTTGCAGTAGACCGAAGCAATTACTGTGTAGAGGTGGGCTTTGGTTGCGTAGTAAAGTAGGAGTCGTGCATTAGAATGATTTTGCTTAGCCCGTGAAATAGATACTAAATTATTACGCACTTTTACACGCTAATTCCATGATTTTCTTTTGTTTACTTCTTACTGTTAGACAATAACTGTAAGATACTGTTTCAAGGGTTAAGTAAAACCCCCTTAATAGACAAAAGCACTTCTTCTAGAGAGTAGGCCACAGTTTCGTACTGCACTAGTACGTATTATGGATTCCTTTCAATTGACGAAGTAGGCTGTAGTTGCAGAGTTCATCGGTTGACTGAATTAAATCCCAGTCCGAGTCATGACCAAATGACAGAGTCAGTGGAAAGTTTCTCTGTACTGGCTAAAGTCCACTCACAAACAGAAATAAAAGGTTTTAATGGACCGTTCGTCTACAGTTCGCAGCCCAGAGCACGAAAAATTCGTAAAAGTGCCTAGCGAATGGACGAGAAAAGAAGTATTAATTTAGGAAAATGCGATTTTCGTTGAAGTTTCCATGTTATTGTTTGAAGGCATATCCGTATCAAGATGAAAAGTGTGTTATCAAATGACATTTCACAAGCCATTTGCAGACAGTCGGCTTTGATTTCACGAATGAATTTATACAAATCGCTGAGGGTTGAGAAATGACTTAGTACGACGTAACTTGCTCAGACTTTATAAAGACAGAAGTCATTTACCTTTAGCATTTAATTCTAGTCACATTGCTTTTATACCAGCGAAAGCTGGTTAATGTTTACTACAAATATCAACGCTATTTTAAGAGCTTTGGACTCAAACACAAGCAACAAGCAACTGTCTTGTAAGCGGCACAGTCAAAGAAACTAGACTGTTTTGTGATAAGAAACGTATATCGAAGGTGAAATCGAGGTAGCTCTTAATTTGCATGGAAGACATACATGATAACCAATAAAATAGCTATATGATATGCAAAAATATGGAATAAAGGTGTTGTCAAATAAACTTGGTGGGTCTTTTGAGATGCGAAAAGACAGGAGATAGGAGCTTTGTTTCGGTGGTACAAAGCGAAAGCCTAAAAACGCCTAAGAACTAGAGAATTTTAAAAATTGTGATAAAAAACTAACATCTTCTTTCGTGAGATGTCACCTCAAACTGCTGTAACAAGGAAAATATCTTATTTAGAGTGAGAAATAAGGCGGTCGGATATATTTTCAATAGCAGCACGGAAATTTTCCGCTGGGTAAGGTGGCCGAACACGGTTTTTGTGTACCTATGCTTTATTCGTCGCTGTTTTGAACCCACTCTTGTCTGGAAACCCGAAATTGGCAAGGTGCAAGTTTACTTAAGAGAATTATTATATTTTGATATTCTTTGTTGCACTAAGTACCACTGCCATGGCAACATGGCTGGTAATAAACAAGCATTAAATAATGGCGTGATTTATTTTCAGAAAATCCAGTCGTTGAATTTTTACCATCATTTTTCTCTAAAAAAAAAGAGTTAATGTTAATACTGCTAGTGTTAACACTGCCCTCAGTGTTAACCGGCTTGTCTCATGGAATTTTGACAAAGAGATCTACCTCAATTTGGTGTTTCCAATTGAACGTTTTTTTTTTTTTTGAGCTTGTCCTTTGTCAGGTTTCGATTTTTGTTTGTAGGCGCGTTGCGCATGTTCTGAGCTAGTTCTCTGCTAAAGTTCATGAAATTCTAATAAGCAGTTCGTCAGAAATCAGTGCATTTCTACTAAAACAGGCGGTCACAAGTTTCTGGTTAACTGCGCATACGTTTGACACAGTTCTCGATCCACAGACCAAAAATGACCAGAATGACGGAGTAATTTCCATTCGTATTACCTTTGTGGCAACAAACACCACCAGACATAACACTCCGATTGCTAAGGCGGAAAATAACCATGGGCCATGTTTGTTTTCTCGAGAGCTTTGCATGTGCGCGCGCTGACTCGTGTCGTCAGTCAAAATCATAGAGTGCGTGCAAATTGCGTTCAACTAACTTAAATTTCCTGCTTAACAGTCTGATCGGATCAAACCTGTGCTAAGCTTACACCGACATTCCTTCACAATGCCCTGAAAAAAAAAAGACAAAAAAACAAACAAGCAAATAATCATAGAAAGACGTTTAAGACACTTTGCGTAAATGTTCTTTTGGGTGCCCCTGAAAAGAGAATGACGGCTTAATTTTGGCCTGATCAAGCAACGCCATGATGCACTCCCGTACGCATCTTGTTTCTTGTGGAAAATGATGGCATTTACGTATTGCTTCTTTGAAGTTAAACAGGTAAGTAATTACAACGGGGTGAAATGGATTTTAAAAAAGAATTCATTTCCTTAAGTAGGCACTAAAACTGGGCCGACATGAACTCGTTTTGGCAAATTGCACTTGCTTTCAACATCGAATTAACACTCGGACGTACAAGATGGGGTGGATGCCAGCAACCCCCTTTTCTTTATTTTTTTTGTTTCTAGACGATTTTTATCAGCACCTCTGGTGAAAATGTCTACAGTAGACCGGATAGCTGTTGTTCCTACACAAAAGCAATATCCAAAAAGCCTAGGGTGCGGCTTTCGGTACGATTTTTGACAGGGGCGATTCCAGGCCACTGACCGAACTTGAAATTGAACATGAGGAACTTTGGCCATGAAAAAAATTCGCAGCATGCATTCATTAAAAGCATTATTTTACGCCAATCATTTCTGTCAGCAATGAAGACAATTATATCAACATGTGCGATCGGTATATGTCCTTGCGGTTACTAAACAGCATGCCTACATTAAGATTATGAGAAAGGCGATCACGCCGTGAAGTAAAAATTTTTACAGGAAAGAACGAGCGCAGTCAGCGCAAGTGCGTGGATTTTCAGGTAAGTTTGTCTGTTTTTCGAGTAACCTCCTTTTGGCTCTGTCGAATTCCAGCAACACAAAGGGTTTAGGTCGCACGACTTGTCACCATACGCCAGGAAACGAAATCTAGAACAGGCCCAGAGAAGATTTCAGACTTGCCACGCCGTTTGTAATGATGTGGTGCGACATGTGTTCGTCGTTTCAGTTTTATGGTATATTTTCCTTGCTAGACCGCCACTATAGTCCTTTGTGACAATTAAAACCGGCCGATGCATGCAATTGCGATTTTAGTAGATTTTCCTGGTCAGGCTGTAAAAAGAGAATTTTAAGTTTGTGTGAGAATTATCTGGCAGGAATTTATTTCAACATTACGTAAGCCTGCAATTCTCCTCGATGCTTCTTAGAAAACTGAAAGTTCATAGTTGTTTTTACTAAGCTACGTTGCTGATTTGCATGTAGGTCGAGCAAGGACCCGACATCGATCAAATTTTTAGGTTACTGACTTTTATGCGAAGAAACGTATGTTAGAGGACCCACGGGACGTGGTGGCGCTTTCACGACTCGATTATAATTTATTCGAGCTACACTAGTATCATGTATTAAACCTTTCCCAGCTGCGAGTCATTGCGTTTCCTTTTGATATTTTACTTACTTTATTCCAAGTATAGAAGGTTTCCAACCTAAATACCTACTTGAAGCGACTGCTTGGGTAATACCAGGATTTCTTCAAAACATTATACTGAATTTGTGTTTTGCGTGTAACACAATGGTGGCGGGAAATGTAAGGTTTTGAAAATCGCGCGCGTCTAAACGACGACCGCTCCACGAAGCTATTGAATCGAAACAAAAAGAGACGAGAGACCTTTGGTAAGTGGCAATAAGAATTACAATTTTAAATACGTGTATACCTTAAGGCGAAATATTAGCATCGCGCTCTAGCTTTATTCTGATTTTCTCACATAATATACTGTACCTGGAAACTTGATCGCTATCATTACGCTTTGTTTTCCTCGGGTATGATACACCTGGAAGCATTACTTTTAACATCGCGCTTTAGTTTATTCTGTCTTCCTTGGGTAGCATATACCTGGAAGCGGAATTTTCTAACGTCGCTTTATAGCTTATTCTGTCTTCCTTGGGTAGTATATACCTGGAAGCGGAATTTTCTAACGTCTCTTTATAGCTTATTCTGTGTTCCTTGGGTAGCATATACCTGGAAGCGGAATGTCTAACATTGTGCTTTAGCTTATTCTGTCTTTCTTGGGTAGCATATACCTGGAAGCGGAATGTCTAACAATGTTTTATAGCTTATTCTGTCTTCCTTGGGTAGTATACACCTGGAAGCGGAATTTCTAACGTCGCTTTATAGCTTATTCTGTCTTCCTTGGGTAGCATATACCTGGAAGCGGAATGTCTAACATTGCTTTATAGCTTATTCTGTCTTCCTCGGGTAGCATATACCTGGAAGCAGAATGTCTAACATCGCTTTAAAGCTTATTCTGTGTTCCTCGGGTAGCGTATAACTGGAAGCGGAATTTCTAATATCGCTCTTTAGCTTATTTTGTCTTCCTTGGGTAGTATATACCTGGAAGCGGAATTTCTAACGTCGCTTTAAAGCTTATTCTGTCTTTCTTGGGTAGCATATACCTGGAAGCAGAATTTCTAACATCGCGCTTTAGTTTATTCTGTCTTCCTTGGGTAGCATATACCTGGAAGTGGAATGTCTAACATCGCTTTATAGCTTATTCTGTCTTCCTTAGGTAGCATGCATATACCTGGAAGATTCTGTTATTTGTGCAATAAAAAAGAAGCCGAAAACAAAACAAACGATTAACCGATTGCCAGGTTTACATTTACAATTAATGTACATTGAATGTTAAGTTGTATTACGACTATAAAATCATCATATTTTTTTAAAACCTTTTTCCTGGTCTTACAGGTAGCGGGGCGGAGAATTTATTCAATTCAATATTACCGGTTACACAATTGTATCCTTGAGTTTACCAACATTAGTGTTGTATCTTCATAAATCCGGAAATTGCGGTTACTTTCATTTCAGTTTAGGAGAGCTTGAATAACTTTTTTGTGGGCGTTTGTCTGATTTCCTAGTGTGTTCAGCTAAAACCTCAAGAGACGGAGAGGTGTCAAACCTTGGCTTTGAATTACTTAATGCAAATTAGCTGGCTGCAAATTGAATGTGCATTTTTTCGCACCTCAAAGCTTGTCATCGTTATCCGATGAGTTTCGTGCCGTTACGCCGGGCAGTGTGAACAAGCAGAATCGATTCGAAGCGGAAGTCAATAACTAGATGCGAAATTTGGAAACTAAAAATAACTAAAAAGATTTCTGCCGCCTGATCCAGTTAACGGCCATTTCTGTTCACACCGAGTAGAAGCATTTTTCATGTCGCCACGTTAAGCTATGGAGTAGAGTGTAGACATTCAGTCGCTATAAAGTTACAAGCGATGAAGTTATAAATAAATGCGGTCAAGCCCTTCTTTAATACACTATAAAAAAACACTATAAAATGCTCACAAAAAGTATCATATCAGTATCATTCTACGTACGTGTCTATATTTATTTATCTATTTGTACCATGGTGGGGTAGGAGTTTTCTTGTACTACCGACGGTTTCACATATGAAAATTGTAGAAATGTTGGTTTTGAGGACAAAGGAAAGCAGTGGAAACCGCCGAGAAATCCGAGAAAGGCGTAGCACATTGGTGGGGGTAGAAGAGGGAGGTTGGAGCGCTTGTGCCAATATTGTACCATCAGAACAAAACAGATACTTTTAGTTGTGAAAGTAATTTAAATTGTTTCAGTCAGGGTAAACCCTAATCAGACATCCCAAGACATATGCATCCTTTGGACGGGAGGAATTTCTTTTTAATCATTGACTTCACACACGAAAACACTCTGATGTTTGAAAGTAGAAAGGGGAAACAGTACAAGGATTGTAAAACAATGTTTATGAGGTCTCTCCTTCAGATCCATCAACTAGTTAGGAGTTGAGAAAATGTTTGAACGAAGTTCCAGTCAGGTTCGGGACATGATACCGATGACTGATGAGGCATATGGAGACATCAAAGAGAGCTAATTAACAGCACTACTCAAAACAGTTTTACAAACCCTTAACGTTTAGAAGGAGAGGGTCCCAGGAATATTTGTTGTAGAAGGTCGCTATTACTGTTCCTAATTTAACCCTGTTTAACCTGGGGCAAACTCCACCAAACTTCCATACATGTTGCAAACCTCAAAGGACACATGTTTGGATGGACTATGTACCCACGAAGACGTCTTTTCAAATAGAAACGATTGAAAACGGATAAGTGTGACTGCGGCCACGTACTGCCTGTCCTCGTTTTAATGCAGTCGAAAGTAGATTACATGGCAGCTGAAAATCACAATCAAAACGTTTCCTCCCCACCTTGTACTTCCGAGAGTCAGAAATTTTGAAGCATCAAGAAATCCAAGATGGCGTCTATCTGGACCTCAAAGGAAACATTTTGTGGACCAATTATAAACCCCCTCCACTACCCTCTGGATTCGTATCTAATTAAAGGCTGGTCTCTATAATTCTACTGCCCTATATATCACGCATACTGCCAGCTAACGTTCTCGTAGAACTGCTAAAACCTCCTAATTTGGTAAGATATTTCCCCTCATATTTTACTGTTATCCCTTTTGATAAAGTTGCCGAAAATCGCCCAAATTTCACTATTGGGATATTTTCCCTCATACTTTTTTGTCCCTAGCATGTCAGACGTCCCTATACTAGGATAATGTCTCCGTTATAAAATGACCTACAAAATCCGAGAACTCGATACATTTCCCTCTGTAACTCTAATGCCCCTAGGTATTTCTCGAAACTGACGTTATCATAACAGCCAATGATTCTCCAAAAGACACCAGACTACGGAGAGAATACGGTAGACGCTACGAAGCTAAACAAAACAAACAAACAAAAACAAAAACAAAAAAACAAAAAAAAAAAGAGAAAGAAAGAAAAAGAAAAAAAGTGTCTCAAGTGCACACTAGAAGCGATTTCATTGCGATTTCTCAGCAATTAAAACGCGATATTTCTTGTAAGTTCCCGCGGTTTTAAACATGTTCGAAACCTCTATGAACTCGCACAGAAATCGCTCTGAAATCGCAATTAGTCTACACTTACGATGTTTATCGCAAGCTCGGGTGAGGCAGAAACTATAGAAAAAGTTGGATGTGTAAAATAGCCTCAAAGAGGTATTGCAAAATACATCACCACTGTTTATATGACAATATTCCGGAAAAGCTTTTTTAATTTAATTTTATTTTTTATATTGGTATATGTTGCATTTAACTATCTTTACCTACACTATACAAGAGTATCAAGGGCCGCTTTAGGAATACAAATATAACAGGGGAAAAAAGCTTGTCAGTACTGAAGTTTAAATTCAAAGGGCGAATAGCCTTTCACGTTTGTACTGATTATCTTATTTCTAAACTAAATTCACGCAAACAAAGGTCAATTATTTCCGTAAAATTCCAGTTTTTAACCTTTGCAAATTTACCTTTAAAATCCAGAACACTCTTTCCAAACGTAGAAGGTTGGATGTGCTTCGTCTTAATCGAAAATAACGCAGATTTATTTGTCAATACAACCAACATTCGCTGGCACACAGCGATGTCTCGAAAATGTACAAAACTAGACATTAACACTAATATTCTGATCAACCTTTATTCGGATATTCTGGTCGATTGTTTCCCTTTTTTTCTAACGTATACAAGATTAGCTTACTCCACATTGGACGAAACGGTTTTAACCCCAAATTACACTGTATTGTTCAAAATGTGGGATTGTCAGGAACTCCAGCCTGGACCATACTTAGGACATAAACAAATATGACATCAGACTAACTCGGGTTAGGTGAGCAGGTGAGATTTGTTAACGCTTTCGTTCGAGGGCGCCTTAGCAAGTGAATGTTGATAGACAATGTTCTCCTTTTGTACTACAAATAATCTGATCATTAATAAAATCCCATTAATTAATTATACAACTTATATTGCGTAAAATATCAACCAAGGGTTTTCAAATGCGCATGACAATAATTAACTAAAAAAAACTATTAAAACTTATAGGGCATCAACATACAAAAAGAGAATTGAAAATTACTAACGCCAAAAATGAAACCGTATAAAGTTCTGCTATGACAAGTTGCATTAAGTTACAAGATTGTTCTAAAATCTAAAATCTATATTCTAGATTGTTCTAAAATCTAATATATATATAATATATACAATTATTACACTTATTACAATTATTTAACACATATTAACGGTTTTAAAACGGTGAGTTTTAATAAAAGATTTAAAGTATTAATACAAGTACAGTCCCTAACATCCCATAAAGCCTCGTAATCAAAAGTTTTCCGAACGAGTACGTATCTGCTCAGACCTCCTGGTGTTTATTGCTGCAAGCCTCCAGAGATTTTCCGAAGACGTCATAGGACTAAACGATCTCTTTCGAAGATAACTCGAACATTTCTGTCGATCATTCAAAGCCGATTCCAACTGATCCGAAGACTTCCGAATTTTATCTGAAACCTTCCAACTTCAAAAGTCGACCTCAAGATTTTCGAAGGCGTTTGACCCTATGGAACGACAATACCTCTATGATTTAAAGCGGTAAAGCTACTCGTAATTTCGTGGAATGTACTATTAAAAAATCATACAACCTGTTCGTACAACTTGTGATTGAAAGACACTCGTAACGTTCCTTTGCTGCTAATAATACAGCTAATCAATGGCATCAATTAATAATTATTATTTTTGTTCGCAAGTCTAAGGGACAGTGTCCTGCGCTATAGCTATTTAATTGCAATTTCTTAAGTATGGCCAAGAGCATGCTTTATTAAACTTCCCTTGGTATCCTGAATTAGGACGAAAAATTCCAAAAGTGATGAAAGCACAGAAATATGAGCTAGAAAGATAATTAACAATTAAAATAACTCAAAGTCCCATAAAATAACAGTTTTCATTCCCGGACAGTCTGTCACGAAATCAAATTTGATGAACTGTGATCCACTGTTTTTTTTGCAATCCTGTAGTTTATCCCCACACTACTTGTTTGTTCTGCTCTGTAGGATTTTTTAATCCATCTCATGATCGGTGTAAGCATGAAGGCATTTGGCAATACACTAACATGAAAATTAGGCAACCGAAATTTCGATATTTTGGTCGGATAGTGTATGTTTATTTAACATGTAAACACTATCAAATTAAGTATTAGAATAAACTCAGCAAGGCTGGAACGAAAGCCTTAGACGTTTCCTAAAAATATATTTACAAGAACCTTAATTAAAATTTGTCAAAACCACTTAAACTAATGGTTGTCTAAAAATGTTAAACCAAGTAGAAATGTTTAGTAAAATAAATAAATAAACAAATCAACTTTGTTTGACGAGGGTGACACCAAACAGTCTGGGACTGTCAAACCTGTGGCCCTCGGATTACGGATTGAATTGGTTTGAGGAGAGGGGAAAACCGGAGTACCCGGAGAAAAACCTCTCAGAGCAAGGACGAGAACCAACAACAAACTCAACCCTTAAGTCTAAGTCTAAGTCTAAGTCTAAGTCTAAGCCTAAGCCTAAGCCTAAGTCTAAGTCTAAGTCTAAGTCTAAGTCTAAGTCTAAGTCTAAGTCTAAGTCTAAGTCTAAGTCTAAGTCTAAGCATAAATATAAGTATAAGTATAAGTATAAGTATAAGTATAAGTATAAGTATAAGTATAAGTATAAGTATAAGTATAAGAAAAGGGAAGTTCCAAATCAGACCCGAACATCCCATTTAAGCTTGTGAATCTGCTATTTCGTAGACATCTTCTCCTGGTACTGGTCCTTGGATTTTATCTCTGTTAAAGCTCCGATTGTAATACGCGGGACCCGGTTTTTCTATCTTTTGTCGGGGAATACTGCGATTGTAATATCCAGGAGCCGCGTCTTCTTCTTGTAAGGAATCTTTTTCTGGTTTTCCTATCTTTTTTCTGTTGATCTCGCGATTGTAATACCCGGCAGCAAGGTCTGCGTCTGGTAAGGTATCTTTTGCTGGCTTTGCCATCTTTTTCCTGCTGCTACTCCGATTGTAATACCCGGGAGATGGGCCCTCGAATGCTAAGGAATCTTTTTCTGGCTTTTCTATATTTTCGCCATTGAAGCTCCGATCGCAATACCCGGAATCCTGGTCTTCGTCCTGCAAGGCATCTTCTCTTGACTTTCCTATCTTTTTTCCGTTGAAGCTCGGATCGCAATACCCGGAATCCAAGGTTTCGTCTTTCAATGACTGGTACGCATGTAATAGCTCTTCCTGAGAGCTGCGATGGAGCTCTATGTATGAAGTCGGCTCTGATACTTGCTGTTCTACCGGAGCTTCGTAGGAATTTTCACATTGTTTTTCTTCCTTTTCTCTGTCCAAGGTCACATAGTCAAACACGGGATCAGTATTTACGTCTGGTATTGTCACGTCCACAAGAGACGTACGTGATTGCTCTTCCGGAGGACTTACGTGAAGCTCGATATTTGGACGAGGCTCTGACACGTATTCATCGCGTGGTTTGTCACATTCACCCTCTTCACCAGAAGTACTCATTTTTGGGTTTATTTGTTTCTCTGGAGATGATCGTCTTTTTCGCCTTGCCAGCAGGCCAATTGCAATAATCAACAGGACAATTGTTCCGGATAAACCAAAGACAGCATAACGATAGATGTTAAACAGTTTCTTTTGAACTGTGTAAAACAAAACAAATAAGAAATAATTTAACGGGTAAATTTTGGTCGTTTCGGCTTACAAACGTTTTTCATCGTTGCTTTAAAAGGTCAGTGGTCAGCTTTTAGAAATCACCTCAAGACATACCTGCAGCAACAATTGAATGGAGATATCTAAATTTTCACAATAGACAAAGTAAAACGGGCGTTTTGAATGGTCGAGGGGAGTTTATGATTAAGAACTGTGCCTCCTTTTGTTACTGCGCATACGTTCTGCGCATCTGCGCATCTCGGGATATTCGGCTTTCTTAAGGAATTTGTCCACTAATACAACAATATTTTTGCGCGGTTTAAGGCTATGTGGAATAAGCAGATCTTAGCAGAAGCTATGAGAATCCAAAAAGAAAATTGGGGGTAACCACGCATTTTTCATAGATAATTGAGCTTAAATTTGGAAAGAAATTTCCATACGTTCTTTGTATTTCTAACACTTTTTTAGAGTTATGGTTGATTAATTATCTCTGAAAAATGCGTGGCTACCCACATTTTTCTTTCTAGATTCCAATAGCCCTTACTAAGATCTACTTTTTCTCGCACAGTCATAACCATAAAAAATACATCTGTATTAGGATGCACCCTCCTTAAGGTATCAGCCACCCTTCAGGACCGTTTGCGCGCGGATCGCTCTAGTCTTTGTTGCTTTTATGAAAAACCCTATAAACTATACATTTTTGGCAGCTTCATAATTTCAGAAAAAACAGGCAAAGGTTTAACATGATCGGAAAATGGGAACGTTTTTTCACACGTACATGTCTTCATAGATTAGGTTCCACTCCCTCCACTGTTCCAGAGACAACGAAAACAAAACGATTAAAACCGTGTTCCCTTCTTAACACCTCTGGCTAAAAAAACGTCTCAGATTTTTGGTAAGTGCGTTTGTCTTAGCAAATGCCCGGGGTATCCAATCAATGGAAACTGGATGATCGGTAGAGCAATCGATCAATCGACATTAATGGATAAAATTAGTTACTTAATATCGATTGGTATCGGCCAATCGATGATCAATCGATAGTCACATGAAACTCGATCATCGATTGCTATCAGCGATTGGCAAAACAAGTAGCACCCAGTTTCTCAACGCAAAGAATCAGTACCCTGTTGCACGCGCACTGGAATTTACCACATGTCATGGCGGACGCGTAAAAAAAGTCTGAGTCGCAAGAAGTACAACTCTCCATAAGCGACATCGTTAAAGCTTTAACATTGAACATTGGCGAGCTTGTTACTGATTGCATAAAGACGGAAACGCGTTTAAAGTTATTAACGATCACGGGCAGCTCGGCTTTCTTCAATCCGAGCTTATGGATCAGGCTTCATTTAGTTGGGCGCTACTGCCTTATTTATTATTTTGCAACAACGTATACTGCTGTTGTTGGCAAGCTCACTATTATTTGTCAATGTAGAACTTCAGTTAAGTACGGTGACACCAGTTTTCGTCAGTTGAAAGAAAATAGGAGAAATAAGCGACAGATGAGAGAGAAAATAGGTCTTGTTCTTCACGTTCCGCGGAACCAAATAAAATCTGTTCAAGCTCAATGCGTGGAAAGATGTGATATAAGAGCGCCTATTCCTGTCAACGTGTAGAATGTGCATGTGAAACGGGATAAAATTTGCGACCAATCAATACCGATCGATATCAATTAAGCTATCGATTGCTATTGGAAATCGATGGCAATCGAAAAAAGTCACATAGATCTGCTACATCGATTGGTTAGCAATTATAAATATCAATCGATTAACTGATATCGATTGGTATTGATTGGTATTGATTGTCATCGATTATCGATTTCATCGATAATTAGCGGGAGATGAAGTCAGAGAAAACAAATAAATTAGCACTTCGCGTGGAAAAAAAAGGCCTAGCTTTAAAACGAGAAGAGGGATTAAAATTCTCAGCGACGATTTTGTAGAAAGGCTATCTGACAACAATCTGGCCAAATTTCAGCCAAATTGGTGGAGAGGATATCAACGCGGAGTTAAAAACGTACGTACAACCCACCACAATTTTACTTTGGAGAAAAAAAAAACACATTTTCTGCGGCGTCTTGCCAGCAGTGAGTTCTATTTTGATCGATACCAGAGAGGGCTCAGCTTTCTCAAGCAATAGAACTTTGACAGGTAATATGTAACAGGTGCAATCTTACATGGCGAGTGGCAGAAAATAATTTATTTGCTTCCAATACACCGCTCTCGGGCATGGGTAAAACATCGTCATTTTCGTTTTATTTACGAAATATTTACCTCATTTTAATCCGTATTTCATGTAGCAATTAAAATTTGTTATCCATATTCCCGAAATGTTGACCAGCCTGATAAAGATGTCTAAAATCACGGCAAAATCCAGGGGAAATTATCGACGCAACCGCTTTTCCTGTCGAGATCGCTCTCTGCC
The DNA here is from genome assembly GCA_964030785.1 of Siderastrea siderea. Lineage (NCBI taxonomy): Eukaryota > Metazoa > Cnidaria > Anthozoa > Scleractinia > Rhizangiidae > Siderastrea > Siderastrea siderea. The sequence continues at coordinate 11,209,255 of OZ034976.1, forward strand.
CATTTACTACCCACTCTTTGTCAAGAGCTTTCTCTTCCTTCATTATTGGTTTAGAAGACAAAAACAGACTCAACCGGCTCTTTCCTTAGGTGAAAGAAAACTCTCATCACTTTGTACGTATCCGCTTCGGAAGTTAAAATGTAAGTGCAACCATCACGCCTTTCGATTTCACGTGACCGAGTTAATCAGGTGTGACAGAACATGTCAGCGAGCAATTACCTTTTACTCCTTTTACTCAAGGAATTACCTTTTACTCCTAATAACTCTCTTCTCAGCCAGTATTTTCTTCTAAATTTTTTGTTTGAAGGAAAGCTCTCGAAGAGCTTTATTTAAGCATGCAAGAATTTCAACTACGAAAAAATGACTCTTTTTTCGGTGGCTGATAACCTTAAAGTACAGACGCACGAATGACGTAATGAGTCGCAAAGTTCTGAGCGCGCAAATCATCAGTAGGAAGAAACATTTCTAATTTTGTGCAGCATAACGGATATCCAAACAATGTATAAAACAAAATAATAGATTCCATTTGGCCGTGCTTGTATACTCTAATAACGCACCGAAGATGTCAAACGTGGTGAGAATGACAGTCACGCTACTCGCCTACGGCTCATGACATAATTCTTTGTCCTTACCACGTTTTGACGTCATCTGTACGTATCAGATTTCACACACATGGCCAAATGGAATCTGTATGTTAAATAATGATCTGAATAAGTAAACTGTATTTATATGTTACGAGCATTGAAGTACAAAGTAAATGATCGGTTTACCCCCCACAGCGTGGGGCGGTGTGGGGGCGCGGTGGTGTAGTGGTTAGTGCGTTGGACGTCAGATCGGAAGGTTGGTGGCTCGACGCCCAGTCCCTGCTATCCTGTTGTTTCCTTAGACAAGAAACTTTACGCCACATTGTCTCTCTCCATCCAGGTGCATAAAATGGGTACCGGCAACATAGTGCTGGGGGTAACCCTGCGATAGACTAGCATCCCATCCAAGCGGGAGTAGCAATGCTCTCAGTTGCTTCATGCTACAGAAACCGGGATAAGCTCCAGCCTTGTGGGCCTCCTTGGCTCGTGTGTGTCTTTACCTTACCTACCTTTCCCCCCAAGAAAGTTTTGCCAATGAAATCCAAAAAGTATATGAGCACTATTAAGGATTTTAAAAAATGTATGTCGACAGCCTAGCAGTATGGAAAAGGTATGTTTAGAGCTTCTACAAAAAGCATTATGGAAGACATATGTTGAGAGCTTATCTCTATGATTAGTGCATACAAGACGGAGAGCAGAGTTTCATGGGTTCGTTTTCCGTCGGCAGGGTCACACGGATTAAGCCGGCATAATTTTATTTAAGAAACTATTCAAAGCGTTGTATAGGCTCGAAAACAATAGGTGAGAAAAACGCAGCAAAACAAATCTCTCAAACTGAAATACTAAACGATAACCGTTCCTTGTAGAGTTCTCGCATAACGAACTTTTGAGCCATCCTTTACTAATGTTTATATCTTAAGAAAAAAGGATTATGTTGAAAGAAGTCCCTGTTCATGACTTAAAAGTTAACACAAAGTTAAGTTGCGTCTGTAAGAGATGCGAGTCTTAAAAATAAACCGGTTTGGCAATATATCAGAGTACCTCGTACACAAACAGAAAGAAAATGCGTTTTTGTTTGACGCTATCAAGAAAAGCTTTTTAAAAAGCTAAATTTCTTAGACAAAGGAGATTGTTTATGCTTTTCTCCCCTACAAACTGGAAAGCGATCTAGGTTCAATGGCAACAAACGCTGACTAAAAAAGTAACCAAATGTAATGAACGATGTCGCTAGGACAGATTCTTATTTCATAACAACAATTATTTTGATTTAAGAACGGCGCATACTAAACTATGGCTTTTAGAGTTAGCCGAAAATTCTGCATTTTCAGTGACTAACAGACAATGCAGCGAAGGCTCGGCAAGGAGACATTTCCCCTCGGTACCCCAGAGAAAATAGCATCACGCTAGCACAATCTACACTCCCCACCCCCACCTAAGAAGAAAGTTTGTCACGCCGAAAATTTTACGATCTTCGACGAACTTTTCGTCGTGATCTCGGCATAGCTTCCAAAGCGTCCCTGTGAACAAAAGGCTATTGTTCCTGCAAACAACAGGCTATTGTTTGTGCGAATTTGATCCGGTACAATAGACCATTTCTTGATACGTATATCTGGAGCATCAGGAGTAATGCTGACATAATAGTCATATTTTGCAGCATAATTCTGTTATGTTGCAATTTTTTGTGAATTGCCTTTATGATAACGACTGTATGCTAATTTTTCCATGGTCAGCAACTAGAATTTCACAAGCATAACCCTTTTTTTCCTTATTGCCAATGATGGTTCAATAAGCCATAAGAGTCTTATAATTAAGTGTCTGATGCCTCGAATGATCAAAATCATATCAGTCAGTCCCTATTCACTTCTACAAGCCGACATTGAAAACCTTACAAAACAAAACATAAAACCTTTAGAAGACTCAGTGTAAAGGTGTTTCCATTTTTTTCTTTTGATTTTTTATTCGCGCAAATAATTTCTTAATCTGTTTGCATTAAGGGAATCTCTGGCAGTCATTTATTGCTTAATGGTTAAGAGCAAAGATATTAAAGAACTTACTTTTGTCTCCTTTCATCATTTCCACAACACTTGAAGACTTTGTACCCTCTGAAAGGTTGATCGTATAAGCCGTTGAACCAAAGCTGTTTGTAGCATTACACACATAAACCCCATAGTCCTTTGCATCACGAGGCCTGACAGCAAAAGTGTTGTTCATGACTTTGACGTCATCACTGTTTAGAGTCTCACCATCCTTTGCCCACGAGTAGGTGACTGGATACTCACTGATTGCAATACATGAAAGTACACAGAGGCTTTGCTTTTCACATATCACTGATGGCGGGGAAGCGTCCTCTACTATGCTGGGTGGTTCTAAGGAAAAGAAAAAAAAGTTAATCAAGCAATACACCACCACCACTACCAACAACTTTATTAATGATACTGATGATAATAACATGTGAACCGGCAAATGTGTTATCGGACGTTGCAACAAGACTAAGTTTCAGTTGCATTGAACAAAAATCGCTTTATGGTTCCCTTTAAAAATTGGTGTAGGATTGTTTAAGGTTTTTACATCAATTTAAGTATATTTTTACGTAATGGGTTTATCCGGCCTGCGCGGTAGTTTCTCGTATCGCGGATGTACGTTCGCATATGTGCGTCATGCCTGTCTTAATCACGCATAACTTGTGCATGAATTAGCTGTTGTGTTCGCGTTACATCATTTGGCCTCATGATCACCTATTGTGGCAAGCAGAAGTTCCAATATTACGTTACAGTTAATAGTTAAATCTGCGTCTTACCAACTCTTGTTCTCTCTGTTTGTACAGAACTCTTCGGTCCATCTCCGACCGAAGTGAATGCTAACACTTGAAATTGATATGCAGTGTTTTTATCAAGCCCAGTGACAGTCTCCGTGAACGTTTTTCCATTGTTAATGGTAAGTATGGTTGGTGAGTCTGCAGAGCCTTTCTTTTTGTAGAACAGTTTAAATCCTGTGATGATTCCATTTCTAGAGTCTGCTGGTGGTAGCTGCCAGCCCGCAGTGATGCTGGTGGAGGTGTCTGCAGTGACAGTAAAGCTGACAGGAGCTTGAGAGGGAACTAAAATGGAGTAATGAATCATACACCTTATATTAGAGGCAGCCAATGAACAAACAATTGACATGTAGCTTAAGGGCTAATAGCCCTATTCAGACTGGGCTTTTCTTGGTCTCCTTAAGGTATCATGGTACCCCAAAATTGACCATGTTTTCGAAAAATACACTTCTGTCATTTTCAGATAGATATTATTCAAACCTCTCTTTTACAAAAAGTTTCAGAAAAAAAGATTGTTTCTACGCAAAGTTATGGACGAAAAAAGATTTGTGGCATTAATTTTCTCTAATCATGTGTTGACAGTTATCTGTCAACAACGCTGAAAATAGCATGTGACATAACAGGGCCCCGATGTTTTGACACGCGATCGATTGCGTAGCAGTTCCCGCTTATTTCGAGTGTGTCTACAAAGCGGCTTCGATCATATCTGTGAAACAGAGAGAGAGAGAAAAAAGATCGAGCGTTGAGGAATTACTTGCGCTTCCTGACTCCTCACTTGTCAGTGTGATAAGCTTCGACTGCCAGCTCGCTTTTCGTAACGCGACCAGCGAAAAACAATCCATCCATTGAAATTTCATAACATTTCTACAAAGCCAGATGTATCAAAGAATCAACTTGGCGCAAAAGACGGCATGTCCAGGAAAGTACGGAATTTGTCTCCAGTAATAAAGAAGTTTATTTTTTCCCAATTGCTCGCATTTCTGACAGGTTGTTCTCTCTTAGATCTTGAGCCGAACAAGTGGCGGCTTCTTCGCAGATTTCGATGTGCTTTCCTTTCGCCTTTCCTTTCGTCTTTCAGGTCCCGGCTTGGGTAGTCTTGCCCAGCTCAAACGATGATGCCTTCGGCATTTTACAGCCGACGTGATATTATGACTTTCAAATTTCCGTTTATTGCGTTTGAAGACCCTTTGAACGGCACTCGTACTCAACGAAAGTCGCTTTCCAACATAAAAACACGCAGAATTTGACACCATTCTTGTCGGCATGTTTGTGCTATTGTTGTAAGGCGGTAAGTTGAGCCTCCCCTGTGTCAACCGCAGGTAATTATCCTGACGCCTAGGTGTTTTAATCTCCTTAGACCGGAAAAAAGTTTCCAAATCATATTTTGGCTTTTTTCTCGAAACTAATTTTTCAAGAAATTGGGCGCACATTTTAAGTTCGCGTTCAGCGAGTTTTCAACCATTTTAGCTCAAATTTGGCGACAATGTTGCCACATAAGTTGACACCAAAACCGTGTCTCCGAATTTTATTTTTTGCTTTCATTCAAAAGTTATGAGCCGTAAAAGATAGAGGAGAGGTGTTTCTTCGAACTTCAAACTTTAACTGAGTGCAGAAAATAAACCAGGCCAGATACAAAAATTCCGAGACACGGTTTTTGAGACAAAAGTGTGAGGAATTCAGCGCGATGTTCGTCTTTCTCTCCAGATCATTCTTGACTGGAGCGGAACCGATTTTGTGAAAGATGTACTTTTTAAAAACGTAGTCTCTATTTTCGACACAGTTGTCTTTTTTCTTTATCTAAATACGTTTTCGTAATCTTCAATTATTAAGCTTTCAGAAAATATATAGTTTGTTAGGGTCCTTGTGAAACGCCTGACGCTCAAACGGTGAAAACGCAATGTTGTCATTTGGGGTACCCTGATACCTTAAGGACTAGGATGGGGCGTATTCCGCCCCCTCCTTAACTTCAGGAATGTTACAGCTATAACTACAAAACTTAGCGAGCAGATAGCACGTCCAAAACTCTTTCCTTTGAAGTCCACAACATAAGCTGGTGACGTCATAAATTGTAAGAGTTACCTCATGTTCTTAGATGGCAAACCATCTTGGATTTCTTGATTTTTCCGGAACCTTTAAAAAGCGCCAAAATTGACCAAAAAGTGACCCAACAATTAAAAAAAACTTGAAAATGATGATCAAAAGCTGTAAAACTTACTTATTGAAGATAGTTATAATTTTTCATTAAAAAGGTGAAAATTCAAAATTCCGAAATAAAAACAGGGCGTCAAAAAGTGATTGACATGGCAATGTCAAACTTGATGGACAAGGACTTGCTTACCAAATTGTTCCGAGATAAATTTTAGGAAAAGTCATGAAGTTTGGTAGCTTAAGCTCGCTTATTAAAAAGGTTATATACGTCCAAATGCCGTGCAGGCAGAATCCGCCCCTCCCGGTCTGAACAGAGCGGATGAACTTAGATTTATCGCTGCTAAACATTGAACACTGGTACGTAGGAAATAAGAAACTTCATTTCACTTTTTAACTGATAAAAGTTGGCACAATTTAAAAGCTCTCAAATAAAATTGCCCAGAAAAAATGGCTCGGAAACTATATGATCGACCAGGGAACCTTGAAAATTCACCACACTGAACAAGATCTGAGGCGGCAAGGCTTCTTCTTCTGTGAAAATCATGGAATTACAGCAGCCTTGTCAACTGCATCCTATAACTATAATCGACGTTTAAATTGGTGGACCGTATTTTCTGGATTAAACGCCGGGCCTCGACTAAACGTCGGATTCAAATTAACGCCGGGTCAACACGGGGAGCAGGGATGGCGCAGTGGTGAGAGCGCTCGCCTCCCACCAATGTGGCCCGGGTTCGACTCCCGGTCCCGGTGTCATATGTGGGTTGAGTTTGTTGTTGGTTCTCGTCCTTGCTCCGAGAGGTTTTTCTCCGGGTGCTCCGGTTTTCCCCTCTCCACAAAAAACCAACACATCCAAATTCTAATTCGATCTTGGAGGTGTCCCCAATTAGCATTCTTTGCTAGATACCGTTGACACCTAAATAAAGTGATTTATTTATTTATTTATTTTCCATAAACGTCCGCAGCGTTTTTGCAACAGTTTTAAGCTTTTTATTGTAACCACACGCCCCTTGTGGATATCATCTTTAGTATTATATTATAGTTGACGGGCAAGCGCATCCAAATAAAGTTTACCTACCAACCTATCTAGTTTATTCGAGGTACCGGCGTTTATTTGATGTCCGACGTTTATTTGAAACTGAACCTTTACGTCAATGATTTTCATCGAAAATTTGTTATAGCACTTTAAAAAAGAGCTCATGAACCACTGCCGTAGTTCTCCTCAATTTATTTCGATGATTTCAACTTAAAGAAGTTGGTGTGTGTTCTGTGCACTCTACTGAGCACCCAATTTTCCTGCCTCGTTTTGCATTTGAGATTTACAATAATATCCCATAATTTTTAGTGAAGTTTAGGTCAAGGTCAACTACGAATCGGAGGGAAACAGGGATATTTGCAGAAGATGTGGAATTTAAAGACACATGGTAACAAAACAGACAGTAAGATGAGAAATTTTTTGAACTGTCGACATATTTCAGCGCTGTTTGCATGAAATGACGTTCGGTGAAATCTTGAACTACATGTTTCCTATATACCTCATGGTTTATAGCCAAACACGTTCTCAAAAAAATTTCTGCAATAGCCGATGAATATTTCCATAGTGCCTTGCAGATCCTATTTTTGGCTTATACATCTTTAAGGAGGCGGTAAAGTTAGAGGACTTTCAAATTGAGTCTCACAAGATAAAATAAAAAATAAAGTAAAAATTAAGACCAAAAAAAACCGAAATGAATTAAAAGGTTCCAAGAACAGAAATCATCAAATCCACCTCGTTGTGGTTCAAGTAAAGGGCCCTTTCAAATTAACCCTCGGACGTACAAGCAAACTCGTACCCCACCGTTGCTCAAGTGAGGGTTGACCTCCCACCCCCCCCCCCCAGTTATTGTTGTGTAAAGATATTTCGAAAATAGTTTGCCTTGGTAGATAACCTGTCATGTGCTCTACAAGATGAGGTACAAGACGCCCAGAGGGGCCTCGTCTTGGATTTTGCTCAAAATTAGAAAGGTTAAAAAACAATAGAAATGGAAAGTTTTATGCTAGAAACGACAAAATATGACATCAGTTAACATTTTGTTGATTTTTGTGGACATTTCATACTTTTTTTACCGACAAAAGTGTAAAACGCATTTTTGTTCAAAACGTGGCTTGTCCACATGCTCCTTAGCCGATTTTTATCAAACGTTGCCACAATTTGACTAAGGGATATGCTTACACTGGCTTCTTAAAAAAGGCAGGTGCAGAAAAATATTGATGAAAAACCTTTTTTGGGGGTAGCATCCTCCCCATTCCCCTTGTACTTCTATTTGGAGAAGTCTCCTGTAAGACTACCTTAGCCGTTACTCTCGCCTTACCATCTTCCTTGGTTCTCACAACAATTACAGAACTCTTCGGCCCATCACCATCTGAAGAGAAGGCCAACACTTTAAATTCATATTCTGTGAATTTGTCCAAACCGGTAACATTTTTAGCGAGAACTGTTGCATTGTTTATGTCTAGCATGGTGGTTGGTGAATCAGCAGCGTATTTCTTCTTGTAATATATTTTAAATCCTGTGATGATTCCGTTAACTGAGTATACTGGGGGTAACTGCCACATTGCAGTGATGCTGGCGGAGGAGACTGCAGTAACAGTTAAATTCGTTGGAGATCGTAAAGGAACTGAAATAAAAAAGAAGGAATTTTCAGATTTAATTCTTTCCCGGCAAACTTTACCTGTTTTGGTTTGGTTGCAATTAACTCCACAAGGTCTTTTAATTGTTTTAGTTTGCAAAATTAGTAACTTCGAATTTTCACTGCCTCGATTCGAAGTTTTTCGATAAATTTCTCTTTTATCTTTAGTTAATTAAGATATTTTTTATATAATTAACAGCGTGCCACTTAAGTCGTCATGCAGACATATTAAGTAAGCGATTTACCTGTAGGTCTGAGAACTCCATAGACTTCAACTCTCAGAGCTTTGCGAGTGTAAAACGAAGTTGGCTGAAATCGAATAAATCTTGCTGGTGTGATTCTCTCAAAGTTATGCTTGATTATGTTCCTTCTTTTATCGTTACCATCAAATATCTGCAATAAAGGTCTCGAACATGAGTTTTATCACAGCGAATTTAGTGAAGTCAATAAGTGAGTTATGGAGTGCCGGATGTACGCATCACAGCAGGAAGGGGTGTGGAGCGAAGAAAAAATAGACTTAAGTAAGGAGGAGTGGACTGGACTCACAGATAAAGAGTGAAATATAACAAAGCAAAGTTGGTCGATGAATAAGATGGAGCAAAGTGGAGCAGAGTAAAGTAAATTAGAGTGGATTAGAGTAAAGTGGAGTGGAGTGGAATGAGAAGAGATAAAGGAGACTGTTCGTTGGAAGATCCATATTGTCAAAAATACATAGCCAAAATTGATCCTATGTTATGGACACATTTCATGCAGAAGAAAACAACAATTTGGAATGGAGTGAACTGCACGGTATCAGGAGTAACGTAAAGTGGTGCAAACCTGAGAAGAGTCCAGAATATTAAAGAACAGAGCATAAGAGATTTCTTGTGTAAACAAACCTTGTCGACATTGTTTTCTTGGTAAGCGATCCAGTCTTTATCGTTTACTGATAAATGGACTTTGTACTTTCTGATCCAATGATCAGCGTTCGGATTTCCCTGTGTAGCTAGGGCGCAGATAAAGAACTCGTGCTGCAGATCAATTTGTAGGTAATCACTAGCATTACCGTCAGTGCTTGGTAGCCATGCACTAGGCCCAGTCAGTCGACCTTTAGGAGCTTCATTACCAGCACTTGAAGACGAGGCTGAGAAGCTGCTGTCTGGAAAAGTGTAACTGCTGGCCAGACCGACTGCCTGGATTTGACACGCTAAAACGTATAAATCAGGGAACGTTTAATATTTGAAGAGAGCTGAAAGATATATTTGGCAAATGGGTCCGACTCCAAGCATTGAAATTAGCACATTAATCCATAGATGCCATTGAATCAAATCCAGTAAATCGACTTTGTTTAACGAACGAAAACATTTATGAATCCAAGCCCAGGATTCGAACCCTGGGTTGGTCTGTCATCACAGCGCCATCCTTGCTGAGTTTAGGATTGCAAAAGTTAAACTAGTTCCAGTAGGAGAAACACGCGACGAAACCATACCTCTTCTTGCAGAATACACTTCAACTTCACAGAGCGTGAGCGCAACAGCCTCGCTTTTGGTAATTCTGATGGTCACATATCTTCCGAACAAACTTGGACGGCAGAAGAATGATGCACCTTGTCCTGGTGGAATTCTGTAATTGCCATCTCCACACTTAGGATTTGTCACGCCTCCGTTATTGAAAGCTGAGCCTAAAAGATACTTGAGATGACTACATTTTTTGGAAAAGTCAAGCAGGTTAAGAATGAGCTCATCCCGTTATTTAATGCATGAAGACCCTTTCTGAGTTCATGAGAACTCATGTTTCCTAGAGAATAGGGGAAAATATATTTTAATTTTAGACTGTCGTTACCTGCTTAGCCTTCGAATTTCTCTGCTTATTGACAGAGTCTTAATTCAACTTACAAGGTCCTTTGTAATGAAGAAGTGTGGGTGGATTTCAAGTGGTCTGAAATCGTCAGTCGAAAAGATTGCAAAATCGTAAAGGTTGGCACCCTCGAGGTAACAATTGCTTTGTGGTTTTACACGTGGGGAATGATTACAGGGTTGTTCAGTTTTCCATCTCCTTTAACCTTAAAGAGGAGCGAGTTTGTAGCAGTAACAATCCGACCTGTTCTGTGATTGGTTTACTTATTGGTGTATTGATCATTTTAACTAATACGTACACCATTTTAACTGAGTTTGGACCAAAGCTCATGAAACAAAACTTGAGATGATCTGTACGCTTGAGTTGCTTCCGCTTGGGGTCTATATTCAAAGAATTTCTGATGGAATATTCGATCTTACTTTTAAAGTAGGCAAATTATTAGAAGTAGCCATGCGTTGGGCTGTCTAACCTGCCCACCCTGATCTCAAAAGAATTGAATCTTTCTCCATAGATCTAGTCTCTGTTCACTTTAAGCAATAACCTGCCTATCCTGATTTTAACAGATTCAATCTTTCTCCGATGTGTTGATCTGGTCTCTGTTTACTGTAAGTTATAACCTACCCACTCTGATTTCAAGCGGATTCAATCTTTCTCCACTGATCCCGTCTCGGTTTACTACGTAGACCTCCGTGACAGGCTTCTCTTGTCCCAGGTCCACTCGCCACCAGGGGTTGACGTGGTGGTTGAGAGTATGTGAACAAGAATTAGCTTCATAACGTGTGTCGCTATTGCCATCTACTGCGCGACTACTGTCTCCCCTCCACTGTGTAGCCGTTGTTATCTGGTCTGTGTGCTTGTTGTAGGCCAAATTTTCTTGAAAGAAACAGGAATAACAATTATCAAATTCTTAGTCTCCGCTACTCAATTTCCAGCGTTCTAGATCTCGATGGTTCACGGCAAACAAATTATCAGCGACTGTTGCCTACCGATAGTTTTCGCTTGCTCTCGTAGCATGAAAGACATCACGAGGTACAAAATCGGACTGCAGGAATCGGACGATATACTCTGTTCGATTTGATATCCATTGCCTTATTTAATTTAAGAGAACACCTTGAAGAAAGATGGTCACATTTCAGTTCTTTAGTCTTCTAGATCTAATCTAATCACACTGTAATAAAATCGAGTAGATTACACATCCTGCATTTTTTAGCAGCAATTTTGCCGCGACCATCATCTCACTTTTCTTTTTATAACAGTAAAGCACCCGCGTCTTAGAAAATTAATCGGTGTCATAAAATAAATAGGCTCCTTTACGGCTTCTGGTATTTCGGAGGAAAGATTGTCCTCAAAAAGATTGTCCTCAACATTTCCCATTTGTCCCAAAACTTAGGTTACACAATAAACAGTTTGTAAATATTGCTGTGTTTGCACCGCGAGAGCGGTTTATTATCAACATGGTTCAGGCGCTGATTGTTTAAAAGAAGAAAACAAAGTTTCATACTCATTGCTGTTGTATTTCTACTAAGACTTCATAAATTGACTTCTTTTAATTGAATTTGCGAACTTTTGAGTCAATTTCGGCGATTCTTTCCATTATTGACGTTGAGTGGATTACTCAACTAAGAATAGACGAGGAGGTTAAACACTTGTCCATTACGATTTCGATGTCCATTACGCCACACTGATCTTGAAGGCGAAATTAGTAATAATTTTAGTACTGATCTCTTTTCACGTGACAAGTTTATTGACCGTGGCTTGATCGAGAGTAAGACAGGTATCAGTTTCCTGGGAAAATGTGTTCTGATCGCCTCAAAAACCATGGTTGTGGACAGGAAAAACCAGACGGCACTAGCTCTACCAGTTTTGGCGTCGGAACCGCTGCCAATTTATGCTGCTAACTCAAGAGATATGCCCACCGAGTTCGCTGGAGTCGATCAGTTCTCGGTTCTGTACGCAGTTCCGATAATGTTTAAGCTCTTCGCATTGATTGCTTTCGATTTTTCTATTGTTAGTTGACGATTTTTCGGTTTACAAAGTGTTTCTGCTCCGCAGCAGAGCATAACGAGGAAGGCAAATTTTGTAACTAATGAACTTTTCACCTTCCACCAAAAAACAACTGAGTATTCTTTTGAGCTTTTTCTTTCCATTTATAGATATTAGATATTTTTTCTCAAGTTTAAAACTTTAGCACTGTCAAACAATCGTTTTGCTAAATAAGCTTAAGAAAAACGTTGGTTGCCCAAAAGCACCACGTGATTTCCTGCCAAGAAAAGATGGCATTCTCCTCTGCTTGTCGTGCTGCCTTGGGACTCCCCTCCTCCTCCCCCAGAGTCTGTACGGACGGACGGGCCGGGGGGGTCTTACGCTGACGTGAACCAAAATTTCTCGCATGGATAGGTTACCAGATTTCCTTACCTATGGTACTCTGCTGTGCGCGCTTTGCGCGCGGGAGCTCCGCTATTACCTTCTATCATTGGAAATTAAGCATTTGCTCGAAAATTGACTTGTAAAATTACCCCGTGAGTAGATTTCGACCTCACACAGTGTGAGCATCTGAGCCTTTGTGGTCATAATACCAACATATCTGCCAGTCTTTAATGGATTCATGTAACACACAGCTGATGCTATATAGTTTATGAAGCTGTATCGTCCAACGCATTCAGGATTGGCTTGCACATCTTGGTTGTGACCTGCAATTCAAGGAACCCGTCATCAGGTCAGCTAAGAAGTGCAGCCGCTTTCATTTTTATCGCATGACTCTTGAACAGTTTACCGTCCTATTTCACGGTCCCATAATCTGTCTCTTGAACTTCACTATCGATCATTCGACAATTTTAACCTTCTTTGTAGGAAAATGTCGTCTCAATTAAAACAGCTGCCTAGACCTGTTAATTATAATTCGTTAAGCATGGTTTCATAGCATTTGTTAGAGGTAAGAAGCAAATAACTTGAAAATTAAATGAGAAATTAAATAATTTCACCCAATAAAAGATGCTTTTCTTCGAAATTTGAACTTTTGGCTTTTCCAGTTTAAGCCAACTTTAATGTAAGATACTCGGTTTAATTTGAACAAGCAAAGATATCATGTTTTCACTCACATTTTTATTTCGTGGTTGCTGTTTATAGAAACCAAAGAGATTATGTGAGCACATAGGCACATTCCTGTCGTTATTTCCGTGACTGAGTCGTGTTGATTCGGTGTTGTTTGTGTGATGTTCGGTATTCCCAAGGGAGTAACTTTGCTTTGTTTTCGCGCCTTGTCGGAGCTAGGTTTTCGTTATTTTTAGAGCCGGGGTGATGTATCAGATAACTACGGTAATGGGGTTCTCACTGATTAGAGTGATAACCCTTGTCGTTTATCACTGATTTTACACTCATGTAGTATTCAATATGTTGCAGTGAAATTTGAGACAAATAGTGTTACAGTAGATCACAGCGAACAGGGATGTGTTCTTGGAATATTTTTGTCAGGAGCATGTCGTAATATTACTTGTTTTTATTTTGAAGCACACATAGTCGATGAGAACAGTCGATATCCTGTTCGGATTACACAACTTCCATGGCACAATGTTTGATTTTGCTGATGTGACTGGGCTGAATTCTGTGTTGGAAAATTAAATTCACCTTTTGTGGCTTCTGTCCATTGGCGATTGCTATTCGAGGCGCATAAAAAATGATTGTTTTAACAAGAGGAAACAGGAAACAATAATGGAATGATCTGTACTGTTAAGCCCAGCATTTTAATATTCTACTTTGATGAAATGCGAAGACGGCTGTTGTTGAGAGTGGTTAATATCGAAGATTATCCTCAGAAGAGTAACGTTTGGAGTGCTAAAATTGTGTTCGCTATATCAACTAGTCAACACAGTCAAGAGAGTCAACTTAAGTCATCGTAAGTAGCTTTACTCGCCCTGCTTAAGACGGTACAATATAATTATATTTTATTTTTGATTGCATGATTTCTTATGACGAATAATGAATCGCTTATTAGAGCTACGTTTTGATGGCCTTTGATTGTCTGGGCTATGCGTAGAATCATGTAGAATCGAATGAAATTTATGCTCCATTGACTCTCGCTGTTGTTTCGCAACAAGATTCTACTGTTATTTACAAATAGGTCATCCACACAGAATTCGCAACTTTTCTTGGCTATGCCTCTGGAAAATGTAGACCAGATAAAAGTGAGTGGTAAAAAATAAGATGCTTTCAATTATCAGCCCAACAAGAGATATGACTAATGAAAAGAGAAGAAAGACTGACAAGAGAAAGCAAGTTTGAGAACCAGATGAAACTTCATTGTTGATTAACAAATAATGGAGAGCAACATGTTGGTGAAATAAAATACAAAACTTTCCTTGCAGAAATAATAATAATAATAATAATAATAATAATAATAATACTAATAATAATAATAATAATAATAAAACTAATAAACGAATAAGCAAGAAAGCATTAACAACAAGGAGCTTCGGTCCGTGGGACGGTTATTAAACATCAAAACATTTTCTTTCCGATTTTTCGTGTTTATTGTGTTCAAGAGGCAAAATAAACTTGCCAATGCCTTTTTGAGCCAAAAATCGTTGAAATGATCATCATCATCTATCATCATCATCATCATCATCATCATCATCCAGTGTACGTAATGATAACAATAATAATAATTATAATAATAATAATAATAATTGAAAACAATATTATAATTATAATAAGAACCTTCCCAGAATGCTTTGCACCAGAAAAATTTCAATGCAAAATAACTTAGTTAATTTGTGCTGTACCATGTGTTATTTACAACTTCGTGAAAGTTATCCCTCATATTAACGTTAGGGTGATGACGTCATTATTCACGTGACTATGGCAAAAAATATGTTTTAGCTCTCTGCAAGAACAGGCCTCCATCAATTCAAAAGCAGATAACGTGCCCTGATAGTCATTGGAATGGGCAATATGGAAATTGCCAGTTGACATCTGGCAGTTGAAAGTTAAGGTGGCTCTGTACAAGAGCATTTCCCAGGGGACTGGTAAGGAGTCAGTAGCTATGGTAGTTTAAGGCGGAGAGAAACAAAGCTTGGCTGGTTAATAGAACTTCGCATGAAAGTAACGACCATGATATGCTCACTGTTGTGACGTCATTGGTCACGTGACCAGAGCGCACAGAAAATTCAAATCACTTTACAGTTGATCCACGTCACGCGTTGAACGGAAATCTGAACATGTGATCCGAGTCTTCAAATGAACAAGCCACTTTCCGTGACGTAACGGAGATCACAAAGGAAATATTGAAGATCTCATTGAAATTTCCGAAAATGGATTCTATCTTTGTAGAAGCAAGGAGATGTGACGGGACAAATCTTTGTTTTTCGGCTCGCTTCTCGTCAGTGGTTTAAAAACGTTTTAAACGTTAAGAAGTAGGTGAAATTATGTCAAGTATGAATTTTGCCGATGCGGGATTCCTGTTTCAATCAAACGAGAACAAACCTTGGAGCTGAGCGCTTATGTAGGAACGGTAGCTCCGAAGGAAGTGGACGAAAACTAAGACACATGTGCCATGCCAGGCAATTACTGATGACAGTTTATCCCAGTTGCGAGGTTGATTGAAGACAAAGCCGACGCTTCGTTTAACCAAAACGTAATATGAGAGTTGTATGTGTGGAGCTGAAATTCGATCCAAAATATAAATCGGCAGTTTTCCGTGCAAAATACCTAAGAAGCGAAATAGAGTTTGAAAACTCTTACCTGTTGTGTGTTTGCTGTGTCTTTACCGCTTTTCCGAGCTTCTGGAGGCCGTTTTGGGCGATTTTCTGTTTAACGGTCGATGCGACACCTATGTCAAGCCAGTACGTGACTTGCAGACCTCGCATCGACCGTTAAAAAGAATATCGCCCAAAACGGCCTCCAGAAGCTTGGAAAAGCGGTAAAGACACAGCAAACACACAACAGGTAAGACTTTTCAAACTCTATTTCGATCTTTAGGTATTTTTCACGGAAAACTGCCGATTATTTACAATCGAATTTCAGCTCCATACAAACGTGACCTGTGCTTCGTCTATATTTGCATAATCCTATCGCTCAACAATCTTTCGCGATTTTCCCGTCCATATATCCTAGGTTTCGCTAGTTTGAAGAATTCAATAGATTCTAGAACGTCGTCTGAAAGTTTAGAAGGATAACTTCGTCCCCCGTGACTGAACGCCTCACATGTACCGAACGTTTTATGATGTCGAATGATACAATAAACATCGCCAGGAGTTGCACGAGCTGCTGTGGCGATCGCTGTCGGTCATTCTTCACTCAAATAACGATCAGTTATTCGTCTTCTCGTTTTCTTGTGGAGAAGCCTACCTGGCCTGTTCTTCCGACCTAAGGCATTAACATAAGCAGGTCTGTACATTTCAAAAAATCCGTGACAGATTCGGAATCTCCTATCGATTTTCGAAATCCCTCTCTGAATCTCAGAAAACACAAAGTGAATACCCAAATATGGAGAACGCGACTCGTCACGTTGTTTTGAATTTTAGAGTTTCCGTTCACGCGTGACGTGGATCAACTGTAAAACTGCTTTAAGCTCAATAAATTCGTAATTTCTCACAGTAATATTGCAGAAAAAATTGCAAGTTATTCAAAAACGTCCATTATTATTTTTCCTTTTGAATAAAGCACAATGAAAAATGAACCTTAAACTTTTGATAATCCCCTGTTTTGTGAGGTTTTAATATAAATGTAAAAACGAATCAGCGTATTTGGTTTCAAACTATGCTCTTTCTAACTACGTTAACAGTTTTTTTTTAAAAATTCGTTTTCACATAGCTTAGGGATGTGAATTTGCAGGCACGCGGAGTACTGGGCACCAATGTCACGGATTGCTCAGGAAGACTGGTGCACTTTTTAGGCGCGGCGCCATAGCTAGCGACAAAAACTGAAAAATGGGGTGAAAAGGTGTTTTTTTTTTCTGTGGTCCATTTCTGCTAAAGAATTGTTAATGGTTTCTCGGAAAGAGGACAGCACTTCATTTTTCGCTGCATTGCTCATGTCAGGTACGTGTAATTATAGCTTTTTATTGTCTTCGGTAAACAGCTTAATATATTAGCAGGGCTTTACCGATCGATCATTATAGTATAATGTTTCATATTTATCGTTAGTCCAGTGCTTAAATAATTTGCCATTTTCGTTCCGGTAGCAAAAAGCCGAAAGATAGACACTTAGGTTGGTAACTAAAGTTTATTAAGTTTCGTAAGTCTTTAAATAAACGGTATATGAAGTGATGTAGTTTTTGTACGTTCGTCTGTGAATCGTATGTCATTTGTTGGCCAAGTAAAAGTGTAGCATCGCATCCTTTATGTTTTCAGTAACTTTAATTACAGCGTTGCTATTAAAATTAATGTTTGAAACAGCTATTGCTTAAAGCAAGAAAGTCAGGCTATTCTCCTAATGTTGATACTGGCAGATTAGCTTAAATTCGTTTGTGTAGCATCATTTAAGCTTACGTGTTGTAAACATCTCATAACAACATAACATAACACATAACATACTTTATTTTATCTCCAACTCCATTTGTTTATTAGCTGGGCTTTTCTTCACTGCTTGCAAATTATTTATATACATCTAACAACTCACGAATGTTTGCTAGATCAAGTAAGGTTCAAAGCTATACATGTAGTTGGCATGATTTGATGACAAACAACAAATTTAAATTTCGAATTAGGTATGATCACTTTTGGGAAAATATGCTTAAGATAATCGAGTTCAAAGCAGGTGGATGTAATTTTTTTGTACATCTCATTCTCTACTGCCAGTGTCCTTGAATTCCAACCTCGTCCCCAGGGTCTTTTCACTTGCTCGCTTAGTATAGTGGACCAGGCCATTTAGATAAAGTGGCTTTCAAAATCCTCTAGTCTAAATCAAAAAATTTAAAACCATATTTACTTGAATAGACCCCTCCCAACCCGGGTGAGAAGTAAGTCTTTTATCCAGGGATTTCGCCAATAATCATGTGGAAAAAGTACCACATACTGTAGAACTCTAAGTAAGACTGGAGTCACATGTCAATAAAAACAAACCTCAACTTTTAGTGGCCCTGGTCAGTTTTAAATTGCTACTGGCAACCAGGAGACTGTCAATTTTTAGCCCTGAAGTTGTTGTTTTCACTGATCTTTTTTTATCTATACTAGGCATGTATATGTCAGCAGTGATCTTTTTCTTACAGTGAAGGTATGCCAGGGAAGATATCAATCATATAATTGTCCCAGCTTACATACTATCTTAATGTTCAGTAAAATGAACTGGGTCAGATGCAATGATCGGTTTAATTTGGGTTCGGTAGTTGAACACAATTAGACCAATAATATGCATACAGCAGTGTTTGATTCCAATTTCTGAACCCAGTCAAACATAATTAAGCACAGTTAAACAGTTTTTAAATCATTCAAATATACGAGATATTTAAACCATCTGCCTTTACGTGTGTGACAACAAGCACAAATTTCTGTAGTGTGGAATTTGAGCATGATCTGTTTTATATTGTCGTGTAAACACGTAGAAGACTGGGTGGCTAAAACAGCCTTTTCGGAAAAAGAAAATTTGGCAATCCTAATACTCAAAAAGGAAAATAAAAGTTGAACTAAGGATAAAATGAAATCACAACATTTACATGAGGGGTAGGTGATGAAAACCTTATACCCACTTAAGTTACAAAATCCATTTTTCACAGTGATGTAAGATTTATTCTTGGCGGTTAAAGGATTAAAACTTAATGCAGAATGAATCAAACAGTTATGCCATGTATGGGTTTCCGTACCACAGTGATTATTGTGACCCAGTACCACTACTGGGGCAAGCTCACACAGGTATGACTTGTACAGTTATGAGATTTTGTGCTGTAATCATGAAACAAATACATAGAAACAAGAGGAAATCGGGAGGAACTTGTACCAGAATGAAAATCATGCTGGTATTATGTAAACACCCCGTTAGCCTTAAGTCGAGCAGCTCTTAAGAATGTTTAACAACATCCTCAGAGACCCAGGGGCAGTAACGCCCTGATTTCATGAGACCGGTGCAAACTCAGACTGGTATGATTTTGTTTACATGAGACTGGTCTGAAAGTCAGACTGGCATGAAGTGTTTACCTGAGACCAATCTAAACTCTGTTTGTGTTAATATGGTCCGCAACCATCCCATCCTTAAAAATCCAGTTTATCTATTATCCAACAGCTTGGAATGCTCCAACGCCACTTATTAAACGTGCATACCCAAAACAAATATCTCAGACCAGTTGGGACCCTGTTCATGCTTAAGTGGCTCCCCAGTCTGATTTCAAACCATTCTGAGTCATTCATATTGGTTCAGCAACAGTGATGAGTTAAACCAGCCTAAGGCCCTGTTTACATGAGTGACTTTATCCCCGGATGACTTTTATCCCATCCCGGGGTTACTTTCATTGCGGTGTCTGGTCATTTACCTGTAAATGTTTACATGATTTGGAGCTGAAATGTGTTCACCCCAGGATGATTTCATCCCAGTCTTCAGCACCAGGATGAAATCGTCCCAGGGTGAACACCATTTCAGCTCCAAACCATGTAAAAACTTACAGGTAAATGACCAGACACCGATATGAAAGTCATCTCGGGATGAAATCACTTGTGTAAACACAGCCTAAGATGATAATTATTTTATACTAGCTTCATGTTTCGTCCGTTTCGTGTAAACAGAGGTAAGCATTTGGAGTCGATCTGAAGTCGTACCGGCCCAAGTTGGTACCATTCTCATAGACTACGAGCAGTCTCTCATTTTTCTCTGGCACGTGCACACTGACTGTCCTACTATTGGTAATTGCGATAATTAAAATCAGTACTTTGTTTTTCTTGCAGGTTTTTATTCCATCAACCTGATGTCAGGAAAATATGGCAGTTTATTATAAGGGTTTGGTTAAGAAATTTATACTCTTAGCTATATTCCCAGACACACTTTATCAATTCAAATAAAAAATTTGAAGAGCAGTTTTGAAATAAGGTTATATATTTTTTTGTCTTTTTCTGCTTAACATTTTGATGTCATTGATTGGTTTGACTGTCCCCTCAGTACTTCTAAGTGGACGATGTATGAAATGAATTCTGGAATACACCTTTTAGGGCTCTACTTCAAACTATCTGATGAGCACACCCTGCCCCATATCTTTTTTGGGGGGAGTATCCCCCCCCCCAACTACTATCCCAGGAATGAAGAGTCAGACCTATTTGATTGAATTCTCTTTATGGGGAAAACTATATTGATTGACTGATTCACCACAGTCTGATCCCTTTTTGTCAGTTCATTGCCTGTTAGGTTTCAGAGTATTCTGAAATGATTTAGGAAGAGGCTATTCCTTTTGTTTTTCTTTGGTACCAGATTACGGCAATCAGTAACAATGCTTATTGGTGACAAATTATCAATCCAAAAAGAACTAAAGTCTCGAGATCTACTGCCATCACAGTCTGGGGTAGTAAGATAGTGCGTCATAATCTGTGCATCAAATAAAGTCACTTGTCATTACTGGACCATTTGTTATTCGCATTGGCAACACTGAAGTCACAGATTGATTGATTTATTGATTGACTGATTAATTGATTGATTGATTGATTGAATGATTTATTTTTTAATTGGCTGATTGACTGATTTATCAGCCAGTTGGTTGAGTGGTTGATTGATTGACTGATTGGTACTTAAAATAGTTGAATGAATTTATTCACCTGAATTACATGTTAGTAATTACATGCATAATGCTGCACTTCTTTGCATCTTCCTCTGGCAGCAAAATAATACCCGGCATCAGTCGAAACATAAAATAATTTTCAAGCGCCAATGTCATGACATAATTGTGAGCAAATAATTTATTTGTAACTAGCAAGTAGTAGGTAAGAAAGCATATTAGAGAGCAGGACTATTAGAGCTTTTACAGTAATTTAAATTATATTTCATATTAACTCCACTGAGTAAGGTACTCCTTCTGAGTAACTACCACTATTGGACAGTCAAGAAAGAAAACAATGCCCTGGGATGTTTTAGGGTTCACTACTTCCTACTATTAATTAAACATCCCGGGGAATTAATACAAGTAAATAAGGTACATCATCATCATCATCATCATCATCATCATCATCATTCAACTATAGCGTCAT
Source organism: Siderastrea siderea (assembly GCA_964030785.1). Taxonomy (NCBI): domain Eukaryota; kingdom Metazoa; phylum Cnidaria; class Anthozoa; order Scleractinia; family Rhizangiidae; genus Siderastrea; species Siderastrea siderea. The sequence continues at coordinate 11,230,454 of OZ034976.1, forward strand.
TTTACCATATAAGGAGAAAAATATGAGTATAAGAGCGTCTTACAGTGTAGAAAACGTATTGCACTATAGTCCAAATGCTCAGATAGAAATTGGATGCCATGTAAACGGAGTTGAATCGCTTTTCCAGTTGTTTGAATGTTGTTTTTACCATTCCGTCCGCAACCTCTAAACCGAGAACAACTGCATTTTGCGCTTTGCGTTTAACAAACTATGATGGTGAATTCTAATGTTCCTCGCTACAGTAATCTTGCTTCTGAGCTGCATAGAAAATACCTCTTCAAGTTCAACTGTTCAAATTTGTTCTGTCTTCAGTTCGATCAAACACGCACATGATGGCTCCGTTGTGCGAACAGATTACAAACTTGTTCAGTTTCAACTCCAGCAGCTATATGGTGAAATTGTACAGCTTCAATCCGCTTTGAACGATGATTACAACAAAGTTCAGGAAAAATCAAACATGTACCATATTTCAGAGCCAATAATTAGAAGATTTTTTTCCAAAACGTGTGCTACTTTGTTCACTTTCGAGCAGGCAGTTTTCATTGATTCATTCAGCTTTGCAATGAAACGCTGCAACACTTCGCGAGGTTTTGGCGCCTTTTTCGTTCAGTCATGTGATCGATTCTTGTTCCGCTTAAATTTCTTTTCTCATTTTTCCCGTTCTTTCTGATTTTCTTTTCAAATAGTGGTTAAGTTTTTAATAAAACAATTATTCTACTCGGGCTTGCTGGATATGAAATGATTATAACCAACTGGGCGCTACGCGCCTCGTTGGTTATCTATCATTCGATATCCAGCGCGCCCTCGTAGAATAATTGTTAATAATAATAATAAAGTTTTAATGGCATAATTGTTCTGAATTTGTATCTTTATATTTTGGATATTGTTAAGGTACGTACCTACTGTTATTTTATAGTCTACATTTCTAGATGACACCGACGGGTACTTTGAAAACCTGTTGACTATATGCACTTCAAAGATTGGCACTGGATTTGAGCCCAGGTCTACTCGCCACCAGCTGGGATTGTCTGCATTTGTGTGTGTACAGTATCCTTGATTGTCGTGGTTCTGAGCAGTAATCCCATCTACAGCGTGCCCGTCAGCACCACAACAGCAGGTAGATGATTGAGCTGTGGGTCTTTTCAACGCAAGGTTTTCTGTGTGAAAACAAATACGCCATACTCTATTAAGCATGATTCTATGATGGCACGAGGTCGCTCGCTCACGCTCTCTTCACAGACGGGAGTGAATGACTGTGTGAGAGAGCTTACGTTGTAGTTTAGTGGTTGGAAGCCTTAATAACAAGAAATTCCTTTTAATTAGTTAGTTTATCTCATTATCTAGTGAAACGATCATACGAATTCCGACCTCACCTGTCGCAAAATATTATGATTTGTCAGCATCTCGAAGATTACTTTCCTTTGTTTTCAACCCATATCCTAGAAACAGCTTACCTCTTGTGCACGTGACGATATGAATATACCATTTTTTGCATCAAATTAAGTGTTGGTAGAAGCACAACCAGAACTGGATATACAGTTTCCTGCAATTTGATTGGTTCAGATGCTGAACCAAAACATTGGCTTGACCGCGAAAGGACTAAGTTCTAGATAAATATCTCTCCTGCCTTCCGATCGGGCAAGAAAAACAGAATGCTTGTAGGATTAGCAGGAAAATCAACCTTAGTACGGATAAATCTAGACGAATTTATTCGCCCACGGATTCGATTCACAGATATCAAGATGCTAAGGGTCCTGGAACCTTTTTTGTGCAAGCGGTACGCAGGCGACCAGTGCAGTTAAACGTTTGCGTGAATATATTTCAAGAGACCAAAGCAATAAGCCGAGAAGAAAACATTGATAGGATGCATGTTTTGCAGTGAAAACGGCTAGAGTACCGATACATACACAGTCGATGAGCTTTTAGAAGTCCATTACTTGTCTGTGTTCGTGGTAAGAGAAGATATTTCGGCCTGGAGCGGCCCATTCTGTACCGATTGCATTACCCTTCTCGCTTGAATACAACCTTGTTGGAACAAGAACTGATAATCCTGAAGTATTCTCTTGCTAGACATTAATTTATCAGAGTTCGAATAGCTAAACCTGTGTGAATAAACATCTTGCACACATGGTAACTGGCAGTACGTACGAATAGCCCTTGCATGCTCGTTCTTGCCCCCCTTTTTTCGCTCTTTTCCTACTAGAGAGCCTGTTCACAAGGTTAAACCCTAACGTAATTGGCAGTGATGGGGCGGCTGTTCACAAGGTTAAACCCTAACGTAATTGGCAGTGATGGTCAGCTGGTGTTTAAATACCGTGTTGACATGAACAAAATTTGGCAAAGGCATTTCAGATAGCAGAAATTCAGATTTTGAAACAACTCTGAGAAACTGAACAGTTTAGCTTTCAAAAGTGAAATGGATGAGCAAAGTGTATATTGTATGTTACAAAGAATAATACTAATAATAAATAATTATGTAAAAATATAAATAATAAATTGGTTTTCACAGGAGAAAAGGAAAGAACTTTATTTTTATCTGCTTATTACCTACATCTTGTAATGTGAAAATGGTCTGTCAGTATAGGTTGAATCCAGATAAACTAAAATTTTTGATCTGTATATGAAGCCTCTAGAGTGTTGGCAGTGTATGCTTGATTAGATGGTATGCGCACATTCCATATACAATATAAGACCACTTTTACGGCACCAGTAAATTCCATATTTTGTCAAATAAGCATCCCCAGTTTTTATATAATAGTTGCCTGTGTCCAACTGACATTAATTTGAAGGAAACCTTTATTTGAGGTGTATTTTTTGGCATATTTGACAGCCCCATTTGTTTTCCTCGTATGTACTAAATACACAAACAAAAGCAAACTGGAAAATATTTAGCTGTAACTATGTCAAATGGACAGCAAACATAATTCAGGAGAAATGTGTTCTTATTAGGAAAATTCCATATGTGCAGAATTTTCCCTCAAAACTGGCATGCACTATAAGGGGTAGTGAATGGTCCTCTGGAAAACAAGGGTCTCAGATAATTTTCATTTTATCTTGAAAATTTTGCACCACCAAAGAAAGAATTGCTATAGGAAACTTTTTTTTATGTGCTGTCACTTGGTGTAAATCCTTGAATAAGCATCCGGGGCACTTATTTCAATATTTATAGGATAAGGCAGGGAGTGCTTATTCAGAGCTGGCATTTATTTGAGGGAGGTACTTAATATTTAATTTTTCACAAATTGTGACCAGTTGAATAGCATGTGCGTAATTTGCTTGTGAACAACAACCTAATCTACATAGTAGAGGGGCTTACTAATCAGTGTAAATTTCAAAAGTCATTTGCATTTGCTGTAGTTTGCTTTACGTCTATAAAAAGCAGGCCAGGGCAGGGAGAGCGGGTGCTTACTCAAGGGAAGGCACTTATTTCAAATTTACGATAAGGCTGGAGGGCACTTGTTGTTTTGAACGGAACCTCAAATAAACACCGGGACACCAAAAGTACTATTATTTTAAAATGGCCTCATCCAACTGGCATCATAAGTAATTAATAAAGCCAATATATACTTATTTGGGGTCTAACATTTAAATCCAGAAAACGAAATAAGAATTTGATGCAAATTGAACTGCGATCATTTCATATTCAATTTACTACATCAATATTAATATTTCTGGAATTCAGACCGTAATTTCAGTCACCTTTACTGACAGACGGTTGGGGAAAATATAATTTTACTAGAAAAAGCCAAACGTTAACTTTTGTGCAAAAATCTCCCTCAAACTGCAGTTCTGAAAAATATGGATGTAGTGAGTTGAAGGTTCATATTGAAAGTAAATTTGAGATTTTATTGGGTGGAAAGAAGGAAGAAGTGCCATTAATTCATTTCATATTTTTCCTCAATTGACTGCGAACGTTTTCACTTACTATTTATAAGTTTCTTTCAGTGTCCCAGTGTTTAAATGTTTCATTTAGAGCATAAATTCATAGTTTCTGAAACCATGAAAATGTGAGTTATGGTTAATTTCTGTAATATTCTAGAGCCGATAAACCAGCCAAAACTCGAGAACGCAACTCTGTTTAATTACAGCAACTGAGAACGTGTTTCATCTCCACTGAACTACCGGAAAACTACTGGAGGAGCGGTTACACAGCTCACAACATTCCACACTGCCCCACTAAGCCATGAAAACTAGTACAATAAATCAACAACAAAACTTAGCTTGCAGTTCTTAAGTGTCTCTGTCCTAATAACCTAAAAGTCACTTAGTAACAAAATCAGCCAAGTATCGAGGGGCGTGTCTGTTCCTAGTAGGGTAACGCTTCTCTGGAATGCCTTGGGTAAGTGATTGCACCGGAACAGCCGGCTGCGATGGGGTTTCTTCCAGTTGCAATTCTGGCTGTTCAGCTGCCGGCGATGCTGGAATTGGGTCTGCTGGAACCTCTTGATCAGCAGTAGCCACTTGGGGAACGCAGGACCGCTGTATAAGGTGGTCTTGGTGTCGTCTCAAGAGTCGTCCATCTTCTAGCTGAACTGCGAAGGAAGTTGGACCCGTTGACTCTTTCAAAATTCCAGGTAGCCACCTTGGTCCTCTTCGGAAGTTGCTTGCGTAAACTGCTTCCCCTTCCTGCATGGTGCGTTCCTTAGCGTGCCAGTCATGTGCCTGTTTCTGAGAAGCCTGGCTTTGTCGCACTTTCCTTCCGATTTCCGGGTAGACTAGGTCTAGTCTTGATCTGGGTTTCCTTCCTAGAAGTAATTCTGCCGGGGACACTCCTGTTGAAGTCTGCGGGGTGATTCTGTAACGAGCTAGAAATCGTGAAACTTGTGCCTCCACACGTCCTCCACTCATCTTTTTCATTCCCGTTTCTTGTTGTTGTCCGTAATCTCATTCGCCGCGAAATACTGCTCGAGCCGTTCGGTGTACTCAATCCAGCTGTCGTTCTCGTTGTATTCCTCGATTTTCCCGATCATTGCCATGGTTTTGTCCGTACCTCGTCGCCAGTGTAATATTCTAGAGCGGATAAACCAGCCAAAACTCTGTTTAATTCCAGCAACTGACAACGTGTCTCATCTCCACTGAACTACCGGAAAACTACTGGAGGAGCGATTACACAGCTCACAACATTCCACAGTTTCCTTCAGCCATATTTCGCACTTTCCATCTTGCAGGTCATCACCTAAAGTAAAGGGAAGAATAAATTAAAACGTGTCAGTAAGAAAGTTAATACATTTGATATCACATAAAATACAATACAGAATCACTTGGATATACAATAGTCTGTATTGTTTTAATTCACAGAAATGAAAGGAATATCATGAAGGGATAGCCAGTGCACTTAATACATCTGTGTTTTCATTTTCTAAAATATAAATTGCAAATTTAGACAGTCTAATGCATAACATAAGTGGTAATGGTTCATACATTAGTGAGCTGCTTCTGCGATACGCAATAAAAAAACTAAGCTTATTTGCTATTATTACAACAACACTGGTACTAACCATCAACTTATTCCAAGCTTTATGATAAAAGCCATTCTAGTAAGCGACCAGCTCTAGTTGTAACCGCTTTATTTCTGAATTGCCAAGGTGTTTGTTTACGAGAGCTTCGACTGTATTCCTTCTGTTGTCGAAAATTGATGTTTTGAAGATGGACCCCTGCTCCTATCCCAGTCTGTGTGCCCTTCTCCAAACAGACCACAGATCATCTTCAATTGGGAATGCTTGCAATGTAAAATGAACATGGCGTGAGCAGTCCAGTCGATGTATCACTTTACAAACAACACATATAGCGCAACTCATTGTTATGTTGCATATTCAAAAGCACAGCACTATATATGTGAAGAAGTCTTGCACTGCAACGAAAATACTACCAAATACAAGCAAATTTTATGCAGATTTCAAAAAATCTTCTGAAAGACAGAAAAAATTTTTACGTACCTTCTTTCTTTAGATGTTTGGCGCCTGGTCAGTCAAATTTGTGCGCTGAGAGACTCCCAATTTCAATCGTTTCACGTCTAAATCGCAGGCGAAACTTTAACGGACGCCATTTTTTTCACACTCGACTGTTTCTTTATTGTTCAAAAGCAAGGTTCCCAAAGTACTGTGGGAAAGGGGCACTTCAAAGCGTAGAAAACAGCTGAGAAGTGACCCAGCATCCTGTCTCTTGGTGTGGGCGCCATTTTGAAAAGTTGGATGACGTCACCATATATCCAGTTCTGGTTGTGGCCCGGACTGGCATTAAATTGTTCGTTGGTGTGTTTACTCAAATGCTGTCAGCAGTAGAGAGAGTTAGGACAGAGAAACTCGCGAGATCTGGACCGATTGATAGTTTGGGAATTGGCTTGAGTCACGAAGGTTTTCCGTAGATTACTCGGTTCCAGACTCTTATTCAATTTAATGGCATTTGGGTCCAGATCTCGCTCCAGCATGACCCGAGATAATGAAAATCTAAAGGGAAGCCTGTTGAACCAATGATATCGTCGGCTTTGCGTAAGCAAAATTACAATATTTCACTTTCAAATGCCCGGTTTTTTCAAATACACACAAAGCACTGCAACAAGCACAGTCCTGATGTACGTAAAAGATGTTTGATAAATTACCTGTTTTTTTCTTTACTCCAAACACCTCAGCTCTCAGGCAAAAATTCTTGTAGCTAGTTTTTCCGACGAATCGCAACCACCTCGTTAACAGTACTTCGTAAATAATGTTTTTGTTCCCAGTGTTCCTGTCGTTATTTGCCGTAAAGATCTGAAATTAAGAGTTAGTGAAGTTAATCTGACTTGCATGGTCAATAATCCAATCTAACGCAAGCTTATACTGGGAGATCTTATATGACAATTCGTGCGCTCTTGAAAACCCTTTTTTTTTTGGGTTCTGTTAAATCGACCAATCAAATAAGAGAACTATGAGGGAAGGAGTCACAAGCACAAAAGTGCCGTGAGACTTGACAAATCCTTTGCTCACAGTTCTTTCGTTTTAATTGGCCGGTCGACACGGAAGCCATTACCCTGAGTACCAGAGGTTTCTCTTTCGTGCTTTCGCAGAGCAGTCGCCGATAGAATGCGGACATGTATGTTCGTCCGGACGTCGTAAAATGATAGCAGAAAAATAATTTTAAAACTGTAAGCAATTAGGTAAAGTTTTGTGTGAAAAATTCCAGTGTTGACATATGTCTTCTCAAAAGTCTTTAAAGGCCTTTTTAAACCTTGGGTCTGGATATGGATTCCTTGTTCTTTGTGCGTTATAGTTTCTTGTCTAACTAGACTCAACACAAGGCGATTCAGAGACCAAGCTTTTATAAACCACTGACCAAGCAACCATACATAAGGATGCAATTTACCTTCACTTGTCCATCGTCTTCATAATCTGTCCAAGTCGTCCCATCTGTGGATAACTGCAGGGTGTAGGTCTCCACCCATTGATCTCCTTGGGAATTCCCCTGAGTGGACACAGCACAGATGATATGCAGTGTCTGTAGATCAATCTGTAGATATGGATTACTGTCGTTTGTAGATGAACACCATGATGACCCTGCTGTGTAATTCAGTCGGCCATTCTTGGCTGGTGTGCTGGCATTTAATACAGTGGAAGCTGTTATCTCGTTGTCAGGAATTGTTCCTCTTTCCATTCCAAGGTCCAGATTAACACAATCTCCTGCAGGAATAAAGGCGTGAGGCGTGTTCCATGTTGGTTTTGTCAAAATAACTTGCATCGAGGTTTCGTGATCCACGCAGTAACACAGTATGTAGTCCAGTACATAATACGAAATAACTAATAAATACATAAACAATTTAATTTCTTCTCTTTTCTCTTTTTTGAATCACTTAATATCTGTTTTCCTCGATATTCTACTCAATTTTTTCTTGAGAATTGTACGCCCAAAAAGCTTCCAAAAAAGTTATTGTTTTAGCTTTTCATCGCTTGCGTTCGCCTATTCTACATGGTATGGGGAGATCTTTTAGATAACGAATAAAGAGAGTAGAAAGGAGACGGGAAACGACAGTTCCGGTAGTTTACATTTGGAAACGATAATTGCAATTGAAAGTCGTCGTGTTGAAGTGCTCTGTTAGGGGAATTAGCACGCAGACCAACATTAAACTCAGATGAGTTGTTTTCTTTTTCTAAGGCTTGACTGGTTACTGTATGTAAAAACAAACCGACTAAGGAATATTAGATGGTACAAATTCAACAGGAAACACGAAGAAATTGCGCTTGAAATGCTAAAAGTAAGATAGAAAAGTCATTTCCAGGAAAACGATCACGAACGCCAAATCTTAAGGTCAAAACCAAAACAAGCAGATTGATGTACTGTACAAAACCAATTGAACATTTCATTAAACAAGGATTAACCTCCTAGCAACGTTTAAACAAACATCTCAAAACATCCGATTCGCGCCAAAATCGTACCAAGGAATAAATATCAAAAACTCAATCAAAGCACAACCAAAAACGAACCATTAAAAACGTTGCGATCACTAAAAAAATACAATATTTTACTTAAAACTTACACAATCATTATTCTAAAGAATCAAGCATCAGGCAACAGAAATATTGATCAAAACTACAATAGATACGATAACTGCAATTCTTGTAACACCAGCCTTTGGATTGTCAAAACTGATGAATAAAATATGAATCTTCAGAATTCACTGCGCAAAGTTTACTCTGAAAAATTCCGTATTTTTATTGTTTAACAGTTGTCGTCAGACTATGTAAGAAAAATACACGATACTGCATGTATCAGCAGAAGTGTGACCTTTCTTTCCGCGTGGCCCTTAGCAGTGAACAGGAAAAAACACCAATTCAATATTAATTAACATGCTAACATCTTGGTGGCATAGCGATGAAGGGGGTGAGGAACGGTGGAGTTTTGATTTCTTTTTTCGTGTTAAAACAGTTGTGGAAGTATTCATATCTCCAAAGTAGGACGGGCGACCTCTAAAAATTCTAACCTCACTATAAAGCAAATCGCAATTACTTAACCACCCTTGAATTTGGAGACAGATCGAGTTCTGCTTAACGTAAAGACACTAACTGATGCTATGGCAGTCCCACATATTACATCACCTGTTACATGTATGACTACGAAAAACAGCCTTAACAGATACTCGGAGCTCCCAGAAGTGGAATGATTTTCCTAATCAGCCACTCTGTACAAGGGATATGTGACCATGCGTATAAGCTTATAAAATGAATGCCACATCAAATTAAAGAACAATGTATGACAGCATTAGCTAATGTGTTACTTAGCCAGCACACTCACAAACAAACAAACAAAAATACCAACAAACAAACAAACCAAAGAAAATTAAGAGAACCCTAAGTGATTTCGCCAAGGTGGAAATCTAGAAGTAATACCGATATCGTGACTTGAATAACCTTTTCCCTCACAACGTCATCCCTTTTGTCGTTAATCTGGTCCTTTCTTTTGCGTCTGGGATGAAATACTAAATGTGACCATTCAAATGAAAACTGCTGAGCATTACGTTCTTTTGGTAATGTTAATTCTGCCGTACATGTTGGTTCATATGTCTAAATCTGTGGATGAAATGCTAAAGCGTGATCATTCAAATGAAAGCTACTTTGCATTTCTCTCTTGCAGTGCTGTTTATTATGCTGTAAAACTGGGGTTTGTAATTTTGGTTGTAAAGTGAAACGCCGATTAATTTGAAAGGAAATATTTGAAATGGACTTAGCGATAACAGAACGAAGGAGATAACCTGAGATAAAACGAAACAAAGTATGTTAGTTTGGTGTTGGACTCTCGCGGAAAAGGAATAAGCACAATATTTGGTATTTGGGTGTTTTAGGGTGGAAGGGGGAGGGGGGTGGGGGAATTTTGCTGCACCTCCAGGCAGTCAGGTTAAATGGAGTATTACCATTTTACTCGGATTTTACTCGGAGTTTTTATGGGAAGCCGTTGCCGGCGCATTTTAATGCAAGTTACGAAATGCACTTAGAAGCCGAACTCATGCTATCAGAATCCACTATCAGAATATTTGTTTTACTCGGATTTTATGTTCCACGTTTTATGTTATTTTAGAACCAGGAGAAGATTAATCTTAAATTACCCAAGATTTTGAGATATTACGTTGTGACATTAGTTCTTTCAGCCACTGCGATAAAAAATAAATAAACGGAGGCAAAAGTACGACTGGCTATGTTTCAGTAAGCTTTGCTGAAGAGTTAGAAGGGTTTCAAAAAATTAAAACAGGATGACATCGGCAAGTATCGATGGAAAAGGAAACTTGGACTAGATTCGTTCTTTGCACTAAACAAAAAGTTCAATCAGATGCTTTTCTACTTACCGAAGACCAAATGAAGAAACAAAGAGAAAAACACGACTCGAGAGAAGAGGTGTCGATTTTTCTCCATCTGTGTGACCAGAGTCTCCCTACAGCAGTGCAGTGTAGGTAAGGCTCGAGGCTTGAATGGGCTGACAATTGATAGGAATGCTAAACGGAATTTCAATTAATATTGATTGACAAATTCAAGTTAAATGAACGGAACGGGCTTTAATAGTCTGTGCAGATATGAACAAATGCTTCTCAGACATGCATCTAAGTGAGACAATGTCAGCAAGATTAAGCAGAAACATATTACATATTTTTACAACACCCTCGCAGATTAGTTTCTTTGAGATGTCTTTGCTCAGTTGAAGATTTTAGGCATAAATGCAACAGGAAAGATGATTAATTCATTGACACAAAACAGTTTAAAGCTACAGAGAGTCTCAGTGTTTTGTTATCAAGCTACCTTTTTGCTTTTTACCCTAACTGAAAACTTTTAAACCAATAAAACGTGCTAGCAAAACATATTTCCAACCTTTACAACATCTATCTAGCATTTTTCAACGATATCCCGTCGCATTCCACGAATATTTGTTCTGTATGCATATTTATTTATTTTCCTGTTTCTTTGTGGCCAATTTTAAATCCAAGATCCAATTTTAAAATCGACCTTAATTCCTTAAGAAGTCATAGAATGAACCTTCGGTTTTTGGGAAGATATATCGCGATTAGTATGAAAAAACTTCTAGGATGATTGCGAGATGTCGTAGAAAATCAACTAAGCATTCGAAAGAACCCCTTTCAACTGCTTCCAAAGTGGTTCTTGAAAACCCGATCACAGAAACAGCTAAAAGTGCAATGACCACAAACGCTATTTTAAGTTCTGCAACTACACTCCATGGGGCATTGGACACGCACATTAAACACAACATCGCTGAACGTTTATCGTCTGTTTAATATTACGAATTACGACTAAATATTATAAAGCAATTTATCTAAATATATGCCTAAAATTGGCCATTAAAAGCAGATTCTGATTGTTTCGCTGGGTGGTTTGAAATGAAACATGCAGAACCGCTAACTTTGGGTCCCTTATATCAGTTACGATCTAATTTCCCCGATACGGTGTTTTACCTTTAGCCTACTCTTTTAGCTGGACAATTGTCCGCGAAAGTGGCGTGTTAAATTTTTGTTTGTAATTAATAGCTTTGTTTTACACAATGATGTATAGACGGTATTCGGTTCTGTCCGTATATACGTTCACAATTAATTTTCATAAAGCGACTTAACAAAAACTGCATTTAATTCAGTCAGTCTTGTGTGATCCCTATTGAGAAATATTGTCCCGAATCTGTTTGCTAGTTTTTTTTTTTAAATCCTAGTCTTCAAGCATCTGAGTGTATTTTTTATTTATAAGAGAGCAACAAACAAAAATATTTTGAAAACTTTCCATTGTTCATTTGATGTCGTAAGTACAATCATTATAAAAATAGCATTCAGTGGCACTTCTGTAATTAGTCTACCTAATATTATGCCTCCTGTCATCAGACCGTACTACTGTAGAGAGACTTTGTTCACGAAGATAGAGCTTAACCGAAATCTCATCTTCGAGTGGCATTTTTCGCATAGCTTTTTTATTTGGACTTCGGCGAGTACAAATGTACCTTAAAATTGTTTAAGATTGATTAAGTTTTCTTTTCTTTCGCGGAAACAAACCGGCTCTAAACTTCCTTTTCTGTCGATAGCGTCGTACGTAGCTGGAATATTTGTCTTCGTTTGTTTTCATCAAAGTAGCTCAAACTGCGACAAATGACACAACGTAATATCTCGAAATCGTCGGAGAATTTATTTATTTATTTTATTGGGGCTTTTTTCACTATCCTCATTCTCACTGTGGGGGGGAAATTACAACACGGAACTACAGCTCCAACTAAAAGAACAAATATAGCAATATTGAAAGGCAACGGTTCCTATAAACTGTGTTAAAAATAAACCCACTATTTTTCTTAGTCGAAGTAGAATGTATATTTGATTGATTTATTTTTTCACGCATTTGATATTGGAAGTAAAATAAATAGTGTAATAGTCCATTTGTCTTAAGGGGACCCCCTATAAAGCTCAAGTACCAAATGTATTTCGCGTATTCCTCTTCCATAGAGGGGGAGGGACAGGAGGGTAAGTCTCCTTCCTCCCTACTTTTTCAGCCCATTTCTCCCTACTCCCTACTTTTTGAGGCAATTTCTCCCTCCTTCCTAAAATTTCACCTCCCAGCAGCAAACTATACCTGGTTTAACGGGAATTAACGCGCCGGGGCAAGAAATAGACGAATTATACTTATTTAAGAAGGAAACTTACCGTATTCTAGGCCTAATAAGCTGAGAAATTCACTTGCTTCGCCCACGTTTGATCATTACTCACAACTCTGTTACTGAGTCGAGTTCCAGATCAGAGATTTGTAATGTTGGACGAATCCAAGCAATGCCTTAAAAATCCCTCTAAACAAATAGATGTTTTGACCGTTCAAGAAACCAATGTTTAAAAAACCTAAGCAAAGTACTTCCTCGGAGTAACTGTGGCGTCCAAGTGACCAAAAGTGGAGGGCTCAAAAGCTAATCATAGCCCAGCTTTCTGTCTCATTAAAAGTAGTCATAAAGTCTAGCCGGTGTTTTTACAATTCTGTTGGAGTGCGAGCGTCCAGGTGAATTGCAGCAGGCTATCTTTTTCTACAATACTAGGCGCCAGCTTATGAGGGATTTCGAGCAGTTTGCAAGACGTATGCGCCTACAGTATATATTTCACGGGGAAAACAGCAATCCCCACCATTTCCACGTCAAATCGGGCTAGATACCACCTATCCAGCCATCAGTGACGCTAGAAAGTTACTTTAGAAGAGGTTAAGATCAGCCTTGCGAATATTTAAGTGCGCAGACCAAAAGATAATCTGCCACACAGAGAGCGACGCCCGCTAAAAGATTGTCCGCAAAAAAGCAGATAAGGGAACCGCAGCCGTCATAGTGAACAGACAAGACAGAATTAAGGAGGGCCAGTGTCTACTTGACGACAGAAATAACTACCGGCCCCTAGTTGAGCCAATAATAGAATCCACATCCCAAAAAGTTCAACAGCTAGTAAAATCCCTCAGCCAAAAGTGACATATTGACTCACTGACGGAAAAGGTTTTATCAAAGGGGAAGCACTCAGGCTTCCCAGAACAAACTCTTCAAAAACAACGTTTGAGGCGAACCTAACGGACATTATGTCTCACTTGATATCTAGAGGATATCCAGTTAGCCCGGTTAAAAAACATCTTGGCGAAGTTCAATTCAGTGAAAGGCACTCTGTTCTAACGCAGAAAAATCAGACCGCACGAAAGAAAATATAACTGTTTGTAACGCAATACTGCCCAGCACTACCTAGTCTCAAAAACATACTAAGAGAGAAATGGCACCTTATACAAAACCCCACAACGTTAAAAGAAATTTTCAAGGAGCCTCCTTTCTTTTCGTACAGAAGAGTGAAATCTCTCAAAAAAACATGCTAGTTAGAGCTAAGCTATAAAGGCTTGAAAAATACCGCGTACGAACTGTACAGGAGTCGTGTTGGCCAGTCAACACCTGTTAAAACGGTCAAGTCCGACCAAGGGAGTCCCAAGGGACCCAACGGGATCGTCGTCCACGTCAAATTCCCCGTCCCCCACGCCTTGCCATCACGCAAGTTAAAAAGAATTTCCACAAAATCACTCCCTCATCCATCTCTCCCTACTCCCAACATTTCATTTTCTCCCTCCTCCCTAAATTTTCGCCCCGATTTCTCCCCCTCCCTACTCCGTTCCTCCCCCCTCTCCATAAAAATTTATCACCAAGCTAACAAGCTTTTGCTCGTTTCATCGTCAGCTTTTAACATTTTGTAATTTTTTCTTGTTTTTTTTTGCGCTCCGAGTTTTAATCAAAATCAATAATCAGTTTGTTTAGCTCTACACACAAAATGAAGGTCTTGCACAGCCATAATAAACAGTACCACACGGATACCATTGCCTTAAAGGTTTCACTTGAATCACCACACTTTAGGATTTCACTAATGGCAAAGACGTATAGTTACAACCATATTGCACAGCATGTTGAACAGCACCACGGGATTATACCACCAAAGAGCTCTTATTTCAGTGGCCACACTTTGGGATTTTATCCTCAGACTAAAACGAAAGGATAAGAGGTTAACGCCATTGTACAAAAGATTTTCATTCATGGTACAGCTATTTATTCGTTTTAGGTGTCTATACTGAGATTTCACTCAAGGTTCTCTCAGAGTGTGTTCTTGTTTTTTCGGTTCACGGTTGGTAGGTGGTCTAATTTTAAGTCTCGCATGAGCTAATGAAATCACACTTTGCTCTCTAATGTAGCACTCATTTTCTTCTGATAGCTGAGGTCTGAGAGAACTCTGTTAACAGGACATCTGTTAACTGGATTGGAAACATTCGTTACCTGACATTATGTTGTATGGGAAGGTTTGAAACATTAAAGTCGATTCTCGCCAAATCAAAACACTTCAAAGACACGAAATTTTCTGCCTATTCAAATAAGGGTATTCAAAATTTGATTTGTACAGGTTTCAGAACTGAGGCATGAAATACAGTTAGTTGTGCTCTTGGTAGCATAGCTGTTTGTTTGTTTATGAAGAAGTTGTTGAAGATACAGTGTAAAATGATGTCACTGTTTTTTTTTTTTAGTTTGCGACTACCCTAAAGTTAGACTTAACATCTAACTTAACACTGACCACTAAATTTAGTAAGTAAACAAATGCAGTTCCGCACCGTACCAATATTACTAAGCATTTAGCATTCATTGAAAATGTATTTGTGGCATTTGTAAGGAACGTTTTTTCATGGTCGTGCACGTATTGTTGCACATATGTAGCGCTAATTATCGCCTGTATGTTCCGCTAACACTGAAACTGTGGAATACTAGAGTGTAGACGTTCACCAAACCATAGGTTGCGGTTTCGGGTTCAAGGTGATTTTTTTTATCACTCCTTTAACGTAATAAGGCAACCCAAATTTCTTCTCTGTTCGTTGTCAACATACTAACACGGATGTCAAATAGAATTTTCACTCAACATAACAGGCCATTTAGCAGTCAATATAGAAATTCAACAGACCCGCTGGGCGCTAAAGGAAAGTCATATGTCAGTGGGGGTCTTCAGTTGCGATACATGGATTATCACGCATATCCTTCTTACGCAACACTCACGACCACGACCAGGCACCTTGATCCCAATCTCCCCTGTCCGTGGTCCTTTTGGCAAACCATCTACCCAAGCTATGCGAACGGATCAGTGGTGAAAAGAAAAAAATGACAAGCGCCAATATATGCGGTGAACATAATTGCAGGATCCCCAGCCAAAACGATTTGAATAAAACGGGATGATTAAGTTCCTTCACAGTGAGAGAACTGTTCGAAATTCAAGTACCTCCCCAATAACACTGCGGGCGCCCATATGCTGCGTCAAGTGTATTGTGCACTGGACCACATATGCTGCCTTATTTGAGGAAAGCAGTACTCCAAAAAGCCAAAAGACGGAAATAAAGCATGAATATTGGGAAAAGATGGCATCGCCCCTGTATATTTAGTTGAAACGTTCTTGGTGGCTTTACTGTTTGTTTCTTTAAGAGAAGTTTTCTAATATACAATATAATACTGACCAACTGAATTAGCGTTCACTGCGTCCCTCAAGTTAGCCCCAAAGCCTAATTTTACTCAGACCGCTAAATTTAGTAAATAAAAGAAAGCAATTCGTTATCGCGCCAATATTACTAAGTGTGACCATGATGATGTCTTCACAATGCTTTGCGAGATTAATGAGATATTTGTTTTTCATATATGGTCACGCCAAGCTATACAGATATAGCATCAATTCAATACTCGCACGTTATGCGGAACTCTAAAAATACTTACAAGTTACTAATACCGAAACTGAAGTATACTTGAGTGTAACTTACACTCAAAGACCCGAGTCGTGGTTTCGGGTTATGAAAATGTTTTCTGCAACTGTTTTAACGCGATAAAGCAATTCAATATTTTCAGCGTTCATTTTAATTCCATACCAAACCAAATAGTTGCCTTTTCAGTAAATATTGACATCGATGTTACGTTCTGCTTCCAGCTCAAAGCCCACATAAATTAAAGAAAAGTCATACTTCAGTTGTGATACATGTGGTATGACGTGTACCTCTCTGGGTAATCAAAAGTTGGTAAGTCGCTGAGTTTAACTTAGCTGTAACGTTAATACGATAATTGAGGCCACGAGATGTAATACGAACAAAATAGTTCAGTCAGTGGTTTTCAATTGAGTGTCGTTAAACGAAAACCAAGGTAATTATCTCCAGCAATCACAACAGAGGGAAACAACACAATCAAAACTTGAAGTAAATACATCCAGTCTAAATAGCATTGCAATGAAATGCTGATGATGCTAAAATTTATTATAATGTACAGTTACTCTTGCTTTAGGACTACTAGCTAGAGAAAAGCAGCCATAAATTTAACGAGCATGATTCACTGCGGTCTATGAAACATACATCACTGAAGCAATCTTTTTTGAAATAGGTGTACATGTAAGTATTTACGACAAAAATAAGCGATGAAATCAGACGACGTTTAGGCATCTTCAAAAGATCATTGTCACAGTCCTTTTAAAAACTATTCAGCACAATGGTTTAGCAATTATTTTCTTCATTTACCGCGCAAAGGACATTATGTCAACGACAATCAATTAAATATCTTTATTGCAGTAATTTTCCTTCACATAAGTTTGGTTAAGGCCACTCGCGTGGCGATGATTCGTGACCGGCTAACACAGTGGAGACCAAGTGGTTTGCAAAATTCAAATCCGATCAAATGCAAGCTGTCCTTAAAGCCTGCTTAGTAGGATGGGCCTATAATTTCTGCAATAGTGACAATGAAGGCAGAGACAGTGAAATTGAAAAGGATCCATTCCTTTTGCAGTTGGTGCCTTTCATACACAGCATAAGACCCTTGGATTTACACAGCGTAATGACTGCTTAAAGAAGGAGTAATGACGTATTTCCGAAAATGAAATTCTTTACCCACTGTAAACGACAGTGCGAACAGACACCTTACATACCAAATCAATTACTAATTATCGTCAGCTGTTAGGCTGTCGACGAAAAAGCCAGTGTGTCAAGCAAGTTATCAAATGACAAACTTTACAAACAAAAGAGAAGAGAGAACACAGTTTTTCCCCCAAAACGAACACTATTTAAGTTGTTGAAAACAAACGCGGCAGTTTTATCGTCGACAGCTCATTTATCCCAATCTGTGGGACAGTTGTCAGCAAGTACCTTATGATCAGTGTACGATGCCAGGTAACTGGCATTCCTGACATGTGCAGAAACGCTAATTACCAAGGTCTCACATAAAAAAAAAGCTATCTATAATTTTGGCTTCCACCGTGTGGAAAAACTCGGTAGTCGAGTCATTCTAGTTATAGAGAACACATAGTTGTCGACAACTCCTATCAATATGCAGGTTGTTTGTCACATGATGAACCTAGTTTAATGACTTAACTTTCACGAGTCTCCTAGTCTCCTGGTAGAGCATCTGGTAATAGGACGGTAATAGGTTCGACTCCTGTTGGGAGAACTCTCCGGTTGGGAGAACCTTTAGAGATACTAGAAATCTGAGCTGTCTTCACGGAATCGTGAAACTGGTCAAGGCCATGCACACTATACATATTTATGACTTTCGTAAAGTGAGCAGAAAGGAGATATTAATGCGTTCTCAAGGTAAGCTTTACAGAGGGTCCACAATAGGGTTCTCAGATCCCACCATCCCGCCTATTTTTTCCTGTTAATCGCGCCATCCCGCCCTTCTTTACGTCGAAATCCCGATCCCGCCTAAATTTTTAAACAGTTTTCTACTTTCATGATGAAAACCTCACATACCTTTATTCAATGGATAGACGACAACTAACCACGTTTTTATGGTCGATCTAAAATTAAATATCGCCTCTATAAATGACCGTAAAAAGTTTTTCGTTTGTGTTCTTCTGTTCTAGACCTGTTTTACAATTTTCTTGTCCAGGTATGCGTGAAAGGTAAAAATTGGCAAAGATTGTTTGCTACGATATTCTGCCTATTCTCGGTCCTTCCTTTTTTGGAAGACAACCTACTGAGTATGTAAGTGAAATGGTGGTTGTTCAAGTTGTGGGGTGGTAAGCGCGCCTTGGGTTTGATCTGAAGGTCGGCGTTTCCTTAGAGACAAACGTTTTTTCCACAATGTTTCTCTATGTAAATCCAGCTGTATATAGATGGGTTGTGTCCTTAGGCAAGGCTAGGGGCACAAAGGTCATGCAAGGTCGGTCCAGATATGAGGTATGCAAAAATGAAATGTAACAAAAGATTTATAAAAGTGGACTCACCTAACTCACAGTTTATTTTGAAGCTTTCAGCGTCTTTACATTACTCGCTTTCCGTAAATTTCTTCTCGGAAATGTTTTTTTTTTCAAAGAGAGGCATTCTTGCTCCCACTCTTTTCATAATATATAGCAACAAAATTTACGATGCCGAATTCCTCGTTTTTGGCGACCGCCAGAAACCGTTGCCTGGCTAGACTAACCAGAGCTGATCATAGCTGCTCCAACAAACGCTCAATCGGAAAGGGTCGGAAAAGTTAAGAACGCAGACGAGGCCAAGAAATGCAACACGACATGTGACTTGATACCTCTTTCCGAAATCAACACAAAACGTCACAAAAGGACTCATATTAGCTTAACATGCAGGCTACTCTTCCTTGATCAATTCATTACTTGAAAGCCGACACACTTCATTCACAAAAGATCCATTTCTATCAGGCTGAGCTGGTCAAATCATACAGTCTCGTAAAAAAATTAAAATACCGTATCCCGCTACTTTCCCCTTGCGATTCTCGCATCCCGACCCCTTAATAACACAGAATCCAGCTCCCGCTCTCAATTGAAATTCCCGCTTCACGCTCCCGTTTTCAGCTCTCATCCCGAATATCGCCACAAAAATTAGCCAAATCCCGCATCCCGCCAAACCTATTGTGGGCCCTCTTTACAGATATCTTAAGACTCGTGAATGTGAACTTAAAGATATTTACGAATACGGTATAAAAGAGAGAAAAACTTCTGCGTTCTGAAATCATCTTAGCTTTAAATGATTTGCCAGGCTCATTGAATTGCCATGATAACTCATTACATTGGTCATGACATTCATGACACTTCCGTGATAATATCGACTGACAAGCGTCATAACTTCTGATATCATTCTTATAGGATTCTTATATCATGACGAGATTTTCGACATGACGTCTCAAGACATATCATGCCAGATGTTTTAGCTAGCCATGACAGTTAATTTTCGCATACAAGGGGAAATTTTCAAAAAACAACTTATTGCAACTTATTTCAGAAGCTTTTATTTAAATTACGGTTCATTTACATCTATTTACATATTTATTTACATCTATACTGTTTAACTGTGTGCAAATAATGTCAATACCTACTTGCAAAGTTCCATTTCCTTACAAATTCGCTGAACTGATAGACCGACGGACAAGGGATCATTTCAACCCTATTCAGACCGGAGATTTTCGTTCTTCTGGGACAGAGGGAGATTCTCCCCCCACCCCCTGAACTCCGAGAATATTAAAGCTAGACAACGAAACTTCGAAGGCAGATAGTACATCCAAAAGTGTTTCCTTTGAGGTGTACAAAATGAGCTGATAACGTCTTATGGCATACGAATTACGTCATGTTCTCAAAAGGCGGCCATTTTGAATCCGCCATCTTGGATTTCTTGATTTTTTCAAAACCTCCGAAAAGCACCAAAATTGACCAAAAACTAACCAAAATCAATAAAAGGACACTAATGATGAATGTAAGATTCACTTCACGAAAGCTGTCATTTTTCATTAAAAACAGGAAACTACAGAATTCTGATAAAATCTGCCTGGCAAAACGTGGTTGCCAAGATAACATCAAATTTAATGCACAAGAACGTTTTATATTTTGTTCCCAGAAAATATGGTGGCCTTAGCTTGCCTATTGAACGTTTTTAACGTTAAAAGTCTGCGCGGACAGATTCCGCCCCCTCTGTCTGAATAGGGTTAAATTCAAATCAGAATGACCAGTTCAAAGGCGAGAAATATGTCAAGAAAGAACCTGATAGAGAAAGCTGAAGGCATGCTTTGACAAGAAGTTTTTATAATGAATACGAGGGAAAGCTGCAAAGCTGTAAAGATTACGTACATAGTTTGGGCTCGAACAGTTAAGTTTAGTTTTGATTGAGACAGAACACGAGTCTAAACTAATAAGTATAACATAATGGCCTTCCCAAAAAATAATGGCCTTCCCAATGGAAGCAAACGGCCTAGTAACATGCAATAGATAACATGCAAATTTGATGGTCGTGTTTATATCACTCATTTACTAGGGGATTGCACTAAAATCACGTGTGTTTAACGAAGACTTAGTGTTGTGTTGGGTACTGCAACTGACGTTCGACCAGAGGTCGGTGCAGGGGGGGTGAGAGGGGGGGGGGGCTTAAGCCTAAACTTGCTGCCGTGCTTTTAACTTTTGACAAGAAAGTCTACCCTACATTGTCTTTCCCCATTCAGACGCTTAACAGTTGAAGTAACCTGTGAAGGACTAGCACCCAATTTGGGGAGAGTAGTAATGTTCCTAGATGTTTCATGCTACAAAAACTATTGTTAGAAGCGGCTGCAGTGGCCACTTCCGATCTTGTTCCACTTCTCTGATCATACTATCATACATATGTAAAACAATGTGACAATCGTTTTAGTACCTAGTGGCACATGTATGCTTATAGTATCTATATTTTGTCGATGTCCGTTTACAAGGGCGTGAAATGAACATGCGTATCACATCTGCACAAACGCTGAAACTGGTAGTTCCTCTGGAGCAATGGTAACGCAATGGACATTATCCAAGAGACCCTTAAGCCAGTATGTTGACATGTATCCTTTACCCTGAAATAGAACACTTGGTTGAGCCTATACATCCTCATATCACACAGGCTATGACGAGACTCGTGGAGAACTTAAATCCCAGCTAAGCTATTTGGTTGAGACAAATGCAGAAAATGCACTTGTCATTCTATATTTCACTAAAAGAAAAACAGAAAATATTTCACAAATGCTCTTCCTCACACAGTATCAGTTTTTGTGGTGATCAGTGGGCAAGATTCATGTTTCTTTTTTATTTAATCTATTACGTGACTGCTGGTTGTTAGCCGTAATAACGCGGAGAAAAGCGCTGAAGGAAAGTTCATCGTACTGGACTCTCGCCATTCAACTGAAAAAGTTGAAGGCACTGCAGATGCGCTTGTGGAGTAAGTTGTAAAGCCAAAATTAAAAACAACTTACCTTCACCTCCATGCTGCATCTAAAGACGATGTTGTAACCCCCGATCATGTCCAATGCTTCTTTAGTGTTTTCTGTAATTTGAATTTTCTGGGCTACAAAGAAAAAGAAGGAATTTTTTTAATATTCATTAAGACCATGGATAGTATCCTAAAATGTGGCCAAAGTGGGTGCTTTGGGGTTTAACAGTGATAATATACTTCTTACGTTCGCCTGAAGTTTGCATTCTTGATGCAGTGTTTACGGTGTCTCCAAACAAACAGTATCGAGGCATCTTGTTACCCACTACACCAGCGACACATGGGCCTACAAGCAAAAGAAAAAAAAGGGTCACTTGATTAGCAAGTTAGTGATGGGAGGACGCTTGACCTATTTTGCTTGGTTTTCTGGTAGGTGCCGATACTGACCTGTATGTATACCAATTCGAACTGACAACCCTTTTGCGAACTGTGGAAGATTCAGCCCAGTAACCACTCCAAGCAGGTCAAGCGCCATGCGGGCAATCTGGTCAGCGTGCCGAGTCCCATTTCTGCGAGGAAGCCCAGATACAACCATGTAGGCATCACCAATTGTCTCCACTTTGTACACGTCGTAGTGACTGATTCGGTCATCAAATAGGCCATAGACGGCATCAAGCAT